>BSQZ01000009.1:815751-2110751 GCA_033239005.1 Lamellibrachia satsuma
GCGGTGCGGTGTGCGGTGGCATTAGCAGTATTATCGCCATCAGTGAAAACATTGGCAGCATCGGCGGCGCTATTAGCATTAACAGCAGAAATGTTAGGAGTTGAAGAAGCAGCAACGTTTGTTGATTTAAGTCATTGACTGCATTTGGCAGCAATGGTAATATTTCCAAAATGTGTAGAATTACTTGCATTAGGAAGCAGAAATAATGGCAGGAGATGCAGAAGTAACATTGTTAGCGGCCATAAACAGTTGTTACTCTTATTATAAGGCGTATAAGTAGCTTTAGAATAAAGTTATTTGCGTTATCACCATAAAACAGAATGATTCCCATTTTAATTAATATTGCAGGGAGAGAAAATACTGAGACAAACACAATGCGGGTAAGATCCCATTAATAACATCGTGGGTGAAAACGATGACAGATCCATAGTGCAAGCCTAACCGCTGTTGATATATCAAACAGCCATTATGTGGGTACATATCGGCATTTTATGCGAAGTTCAGGATTACAATGCGGATTACAATAATTACATACCGTGTCATAATTACTACATATGCCTTCTTACTGTGTGTACTCGACTGCAGTAGCCTAATCCAAAATAGGCTTGCGTACCAATTAATTCATATTTTTTATAAATTTTTAAAACGCCTCTGAAGGCCTCAAAACATTATGGAGTTCCATTTTTCACGTTTCGGGATAGAATTTAAAAACCAGGGTGGAAGTGGTAAGGGTTTCACAGATGTGACCACTCTTCAGAAAATTAACTTTGTTCGTCTCTCCTGCACATGTGTGCTATTCCGTAGCACACGTCTCACTCAGTACCACCTACCGTTAAAAAACGGCAAGTAAAGATAATCTTTACACTTTATTCCCTGGCAGATCATTTTAACACTTTGGGAAGTATTCCAGCACAACTCAATTATTGCGCAGATTATTCTTTCAGATATCCACCTCTTTCTGTGTAGCCAGGTACACTCATAAGCTGCATGAATGGCACCTTCGATCTATGCTAATATTTCTGCGTTTGTGTAATTGAAGTCCGAGCTAATTGCAGTGGTTCAAGTTATGTAGTCTACCACCACCTACCACCACAGCCGCATGATGTTATGATGCAGAAGCAATTTAAATTACTGACGATGCTATTTATACCTTGTTTATAAAGTGACCAGGAAGGTTGTAGCGAACTACCAGATAGCTGGATTATTCGACACCACCTAAATTAATCCCAACAGTTCCATCATAACCAACATTAAATTAATATCACTTAACCCAAACGTTTAAATCGAAGTATGCTTGTTTTTTGCGTTACCAACAGGATAATCATTCACAGTGCCGTTCAGACCGGCGAAGGAATCTGTGTCAACTTATTCCAATTTGTATTTATATTATAGGGAGAGAAAACGGTGAGACAACCACAACCACAATGCGAGTAAGATTCCATCGCGGATGAAAACGATGAATGCAAGAGATTTTGTTAGAAGTACATTGATATATGCATTTCACATAGAATTTCAGGATTATAGTGCAGCCAACCGGTCTCAGAGAACATATTTACGGTCACAGGAAAAATATTATGACCGATCAATGAAGGCAAATCAAATCGGTCAGAACAAAAATACTGTTCACACGAGAACCAGCTATCCAACCAGTCATAGCATCGCTGTGAACATATATATATATAATTACGGTGCGAAGAAAGTAAGTTCAAAACCATTGAGAGAACTTTCATTAATGATGCCAATGGTCACTTACAGATATGACTGATGAGAATCGGAGTTCCAACTAGTCACGCGGTTTTTTAACCGGTGAAAGAGCTTGTGTTTAGCTTCAATGGGTTTTTTTACTGACCAACGCAGTTTTATGGATAATGAGATGAAATGTTTCAACGTTTCGAATATGTTCGCAAAAGTAGTTTTTTTATTAATTAATCGATGCACACTGTACATTTCTAAACACACTTTTTCTTCAAATCATTTAAAAAATTAACTTCAGTTCTTGACTTAATGGACTGATGGACTTTTTACTCCGTGTTTACTTTCTCCACTTGGCCTTGTCACGGAACAAAACTTCCAGCTGACTCCAACGTCCGCCTTTCAGCCTCCGTAGAACTTCTCAAAGTGAAGCGGGATCTTCATCTCTACCGTTTCCCTTATGGGTTCCATTTTAAAGCATTGGCGCACCACCCAGGGTGTGGCCGAGCCCATTCCATTTTATTCTCTTTATATGGGGTTCTATTTGTTTGTCCTGTTCTCCAGATTTCTTGATTGTGATTCATATGAAGGATCGCCCTCCAGCATCTCTTAATGAAATTCTGCAAGTTTGTGTGTTGGCCTGGTTATGAGCGACGTTTCACATGCAAAAAGAAGTTGGTTTTAAAAATGTGAAGTTTGGTCTTAACGGAAATCACCTGTGAAGCCCAAATGGGTCTCAGGATCTTAAAAACTGCTCTGGGTTTCCCTATCTTGCAAAGTTAATATCCTCTAGCTTTTTGGAGTGTCCACTGGTAAATTTCTATTTTCTGTATGCCATAATCCAGTCAACTCAACAGACATCCTTGGCGAACCCTTGATAATACAGTGACGTTTCCATTCAATATCCACTAAAGTGTAATGTCATACAATTTCTCCAGAAAATCTTTCTTTTCATGTTTTTTTCTTTTTCCTCCTTGTTGGCTTCTGTGAGCTTTGTCTTCGCTGCTCTTGTCCTCTTACCGAGTTTCTTGTCACTTTTCTTTCCATGCTTATTTGCATTGTTGCCACACTTGTTGTTACTTGCTTCTTCAATGTGATTGGACAGGAGTTGATATATGTTTGCTAGTTCCAATTGGAAGCTGTAATTAGTTGTCTATGATATCTGTTGAGCTTGATTTTTACTGTGACTGAGCAATAGCAAGGGATCTTCTAAAGGTATTGGATATATAGATGTGATCAATCTGGTTGTCTGATGATCCGGTTAAAAAGCATGTACTCTTGTGAATCCTGTTGGACAGAAGTAGTAAATAGTTTTTCTTTATCTCAGCAACTCTGATCACAACCTTTTTCCACTGTGGATTTCTCGTTTTCAACCCCAGTGGGATCTTGCTTGGTTGTCCCAACGTTTTCTCTCCCTGACTTCTAACGCAAATAACTAGCATGGCTCGATTTGGCGTTTGTGACCCATGGACTTGGGTAAAAAAACGTGTCTGAATTTCACCGTCACGTCGTCGTTATACATAAGCACATCATTACAATCATAATCGGACAAGCTGCGTTCATCAACATCATTTAATGTCTCACTTACTGGAATCGTTGGTTTTATGTGGGATGGTCCATCCCTTTACTTTGGATGGACCGAATATGCTCAGCTTGTTAGAATAACTGTGAGGCTACGTTGGCGATTACTAGTGGGTTCATAAGATGCTTTCAATATGGTATTGAATGTCAGCTGGTCCTCAACACGTTTGGGCTGTTATTGCGAAAGAGCCCTTTACGGAGGATTCGTTGCTATCACTGCTAGTTGCAATCAACAATGTCGGTTCAGTCCCCACAAAATCAACACCACTGAACAACATCAGGATTTTATAGAATATACATCCATTTGTTGTGAAGCAATTTATTTTTCATGTTTCATCTTCTAATATAATAACACAACTGGCGTAACAAGTGTGTTAAAAAGCCTAAAATTTGAACTCCATATTTTTTTACTTACAACTTATTTTTTTTTAATTTATTCTTAGTTCTGTCCTTGCTCTGCAAATTGATTCAGTTGTCTTTTCTTTGTTTGCATGTGTGTGTAACACTGTTGAGGTGAAGTTTTCTTTCTTGATGTAGTATTTCTCATTATCTTATCCACTGCCATCAAGAAGATTAATCCTGCTTGTTTAACTGTGTGCTTGTTTAACCTTTGCACCACTCAGATTACTCACCTTTGTCTAACTTTGCACATTCGTTATCTTCGTATAACACCTGAATTATGTGGATAATCTTGCGTGGAATTCTATAAGCTCTCCAAGATTTTCCGTAGACACAAAAATGATGCCTGCCATTCTAATCTATAATATTTCACAAAATAAATGTTTTACTCTGCCTCTCCCACGTCTGAAACCTGCTTGTCTCCCTTATTATGTTTAATGAGTACGCTTCCAAATATTTTACTAGAAACAGATGACCAAATAATTCCTCTCGATTTCCCGCATTGTAAGTTCTAATTTCTGTTTGATTTTTGATCGCACAATTGGTGATCACTCGCAATGTCTGCTCCACTCATGGCCTTCATCCGCATTACTTGATGTCCGGTGTTGACTGCTCACTTAACTCTTGGTCTATTGGATTCTTTGTCATTCCTCCTGGAGAATTTCATATCTGTTTATGTATCAGTTTACTTTAAAAAATGGTACCTGATACAACAAGGTTATTGAGTCCGCAGTTTTCATTACCTTCGTTGTTTTCTCCAACTTTGGTGTCTAAATCTCCCTATATTAGGAGTATATTTATACTTAAGAACGCTGTCCACATCTGTCTGTAGCTGTTCAAAACCACAAAGAAACGTACTTCACGACCAATATATGCGAGCCAAAAAAAAACACTATGGGAAATATGTTCGACACATCAAACCAAACCTGCATTGTCCAAAACTGGTTTTTATCAATGGAACCGCCTTAACTGTGCAAGAATTTTAGATTTTTCATCGGTTTAAAAACCGGGCTGTGATTGGTTGGAATGTTACCAGCCGGGCAGGCTGGTAACATTCAATTTTTGTTGCACTGGGGATCGTTTTCATATCCGAGTTTTTGTTTCACCCCTAACTCTCTCTGAAATAGCAATGCGTTGCGATCATTAGTGGGCGCAATCAGCATGGTATTTGAATGATTTGGTTAATTTTTTTATCGGAGTATGAGAGCTGTGCCTGCTAGAGGACGTTAAACATAAAAAAATAAATATAAATATTTGTGTCAATAATGTAATCAATTACAGTTTGAATGCCCGATGATAGAATGAACCACCTTGATAGTACCCACTACCGATCGCAAGCGACACACCTGCAATAAGTTCATTCCTCATATCTGCCGGTGTAATGTGTCCATCGTGAGCCGTTTAATGCACAAGGAGCTGAAAAATTTCGACTTCAAGCGCGACCCTCTGCCATTGCCAGAAAATTAGTCTCCCGTAAGAGAATGACAATAACGTCCACGAAATAGAATGGAAGAATGCAAATGTAACACCAATCCACAGAAGTCCACTTAACCAGATTAAACTAAACGAAAGAATAATCCAAAGCAATTTGCTTCAATTAGCTGTGGCTTCCCAAAAAAATTAATTACACAATAATTAATAATTAAAACTGGACAGTAAATACAGATAACAGTGCTGAAACTGATGTAATTTGCTTAAATTTTACCAAAGGCCTTTGATACTGTACCTTATAAACGATTGATTTATAAATTAAGACAATATAGTATAGAACATTGTCTAAAGAATAGTCATTCATCAACTTCCAGAAGGCTGAATTCTAGGTTATTACTACACAATTTCTCAAAATATCTCAAAATAAGACATTCTCTGTTTTCCTCAAAACATATTTTGAAGAAATTTTTTATAAAGGACGCTTCCTTTTATCATTTCACCCAGTAACCGCAGAGTTACCGCAGAGTTACCGCAGATTCTGACGTCGACATACGTGAAGAGGAAGTGAATCATGATGCGTGGAAACAGGGATGCTCCAAGTCAAAGCATAGAGAACAACCTACAGAGGTTGTTATGCAAAATAGACAAGAAATGCTAGCAAAAGTGCCAAAGAATGTGTGAAGGCCATGCTCCCTCCCTGTACGTGTAAACGAATGTCTGGACAAAATTCCGGAGAGAGACATCTACATTTACAACAGTGTGAATTACTCTGCTTAGGGAGGAACTGATTGTTTGTAAAACATTCTTTTTAAACTCGGCAGATAAGATCATAATTGTCTATCCGGGAGATGATGATTTCAAATGCAAATACCCAGATCACTTATCAGATGTCGTTCAAAATTAGCTTCGTAAAACTCGGGGAAGAAGAATGTGTAGAGTACTTAGGTTTTGATCAATGATACACACAATAACGAGGAGGAACGCACTACTTGTAACAAGTGTAAAAGATTTTGTTGTGCACAAAAAAAACAATACAGCGCAAAGTAGAGAAATATATTAAGTTGACAATGACAAGGAAGTAAATATTTCTCAGTGGATATGCAATAACTCATTACGCTCCCTCGGCTTCTTTGGTGTAAAGACATGCGTTTTCACTCGTTGCCTTTTTTATGAAACATTCGATCCCCGGGTAGAAAATGGTGAGGTAAAGGCAGTTGGTGTGATCCCGCAATGAGGTTGCCAACATATTTGTGACAGCAAAAACTGTTTTCTGGACAGATAATTGTGAAGCCCAAAATAAAAAATGGGTTCTATTCATTGCTATGGTTGCTGAGGTCAACCGACCAGGAGGGCCCGAAACTATCACGTTAAAATACCTCGAAAAAGGCACACGTTTATGTCGGCTGATTCATTTTATGCCCAAATGGAATGAGAAAGAATATCTGGGACCTTGATAACTTCTTGAAAATTGTAGATTTCATAGAAATGACATATCTGGACTTCTTACCTGTTTGAAAATGGAGTCAGCTCTGGCAAGTTCACTGAAAAACCATTGTTGAACGCTGTTGATGTTGATATATTATTCCACAAAAAAAGAAAACACTGAAAGATATGAATCACTCAATCTATTAGCAGTTCTGAACCTATCCTTGAAACGGCCACTACCCCCACCCCTAAAAAGGATTGTTAATGCAGAGGATCCGGGGGTTGTGTTTTCTCAATCCGAAGCGCGACGGCTTTAGAAACGAAGTCAATAGAACAGATAGTACAGTCATATAGGTTGTTGGAAGTCCCTGCGGAGACTGACCATTTCTCCGGTCTTTGATTATTTGTAATTGTTTCTGCTCAAAGTCCTTTAAAACCATTGTGGCAAGTGTGACGCCAGAGAGGGCGATTTGTTGCTGTTGCTTATGTGTTAAAAAGGATCGAGCAGGACTTCAGCATTTTTGTTTCTTTTTCTTTGGCCGCCTCTTCTTCAGTTGGTTTTTCAGTTGTCCGTAGAACAGCGCTTTGGGTACGCGGTCATCATTCATTCGGACCAGGTGACCAGACAAACGGAGTTGTGCTCATTTGAAGTTGAACTCGATGAGCAATGAGTGCACAGTCATCAGCAAACAGCAGGTCAGTAGTTCTGTAATCTTGGTCTTGGCATGGCTGTAGATTGAATATGTTCCCGTTGGTGTGAAATTGAATGTAAACGCCATGATCGTTATCGTGGAAAGCATCTTGGAATATGATGGAAAATATAAATATAACGCAAACCTGTTTGAGTCTTTTATCGCTTGAAAGGTTTCCGCGATATTTTTACGTTTGAAGTTGATTGATGATTAGATGTGTTAACTTCATCGAATGCTACCAATGGTTGATTAAAATGTTCAGTCCTTCGTTTGAGGATTCCACTTGGATCTGCAAATACGTGTTGTTCCGTCGTCATTCATGAGTGGTGTCACTCCACATGACTGGTTCCCATAAAATGCTTTGAGGCCGTCATAGAGACGTTTTGCGTCCTTCTGATCAGATGCTTGTTGAATTTCGCTAACTCTATCACTTCTTAGCACGTAGCCTGGCCTGTGCTAGTTGCTTGTAGTGGTTATAGGATGTTGCTTTTGATGGCGAATTCTTGTTTATCCATGTGAGAGGTGAAATGTGCATGTTGTAATTTTTGTCAAATTATTATGGATATCGCGTAGTTAATTAGATGCCAATGATTTGAGCGTGGGTGAATCTATGATGTTTTGTATTTTCCGCTTATTGGAATAAGGTGTTTTGTAATGACAAGTCGAAATTCACCACACATTGTTAAAAGGAAGTACTCATTTGAGTTCCCATTTCCAATACAGTGGTGTCCGATGACCCTTTCCCGTGCAGTGAGGTCGCTTTCTACATCATGTGCATTGAAATTACCTAGGAGAATCACTTTGTTGTGGCGAGCTGTTCTACGAATGATCGTTTTCAGAATTTCAAAAAAACAATTTTTTTCTTCGTCCTGGTAGGTTATGGTAGGCGCATATATCTGGTCATTATCATATCGATCGCCATATAACCATACGTGTTTTACCATAAGCCTTCGCTTATTCCTTTAAGCAAGGAGTCCATGTACCGGATATAAGTCGATTTGACTAGACCGCCGCGAAAAGGAGAGAGAGAAAGGAGGGTCATGATTCTGTACATGCGCCTCAAAGTTTCAGGTGGAGTAGATTTGCGCAGATCTATCCCACAAACTTGGTCTAGCCTCCCCCTCATCTAATGGCCCAACTTTGCCGAGACGACTAGAGGGGACATCGACTGCAGGCAATGGGAAAGCTGTGTCCTGTAAACATCCATGTTGCCCTATATATGCTCTGCCACGCATGTGCGTCATGCATTTTAATGGGGTAGACGACCCCAGTTCGTTGCCCTGAGGCTCGCATATAGTTTCAGCCAGCCAGCTGAGGTTGTTGTCCGGGGATGGGCCGCCGCGGTTTTTAAATGCGACTATTTGCCACATGTGCGAGGTGTGTGGTTTGGGTCGACTAATGCTGCAAACCACCCAGCAAAGGTGCGGCTGCCTTACATGCAAAGAATAAATATAACTAAGGCAAATAAACGCATCTAATTGATATATATCCTTGCAATATAGAGTTCCAAGCTGGCGATGCATATTCAAGCACTGGTTGTATCATTGTTTCATATAAGGTCTTTTCCGATCTAATTAATCAAAGTATTATTTAAATAGTCATAATTTGCCATAATTGTAATATATTTCATGTGGATGCTTTTACGCATCTTCACACCACACCACTGTTTCTAATGCAGTGGTGTGAATTCTGAGTCGGCAATATCTGAGGATAACTATGTTCAGTAATGGCTGTAATGTCTGGATCTTCCTCCGATATAAGTGAAGTATTTTTGTGAAGTTGACTTTTGGTTTACTAGGTATGGCTTGGTTTAGTGGGATATTCACGATCTGGTTTTGATTCTGCTGTTTGGCTTTTTAGTCTGAGCCCACAAAGTGATGTCAGCTTCTCTTTCTAGTTTGGTTTGGTAGTTTAGTTTGGTTTGGAATGATGAAGACTGTTTTTGGATTGTATTTGAATTGGATGAATCTGTTTGATTTGAATTCTGTTGACCTGTCTCACGTTTATAGATTTTCTCAGTATTTCATTATTGATTTTTAGTGTGACTCTGAGAGGTTTCATTTTTGGTTCCCTTTCTTTTCTACCAATTCTCATTGTGCTTGAAATTTCGATCTGGTGACATCCTGTCTGAACATTTCACTGGCTCCTTTATGTTGTTTTCTGGTAGGCCTCTTACCACTATATTTTTGCCCTTTTGCTTTTTTCTTAGGATTCGTCCCTGACCATGTCAATATTTTGGTTTATTTCTTACATGTTCATTGCTAGGCTGGTTACTTTGTCCTCTAAAGCTTTCTGCTTCTACTACTAGTCTGTCGACCATCACTTTGTTGGCTTTAGTTCCATTTTGGTTTCTTCCTTGCTCCAGCCGATTTTTTCTAGAAATGCACTGCATCTCTTGCTCTGTTTCTATGACTGCTGCAACAACTCACTTTTCAGCCACTTGACATTTGTCATTTTGACACACCCATATTGTGGGCTTTCCTACATAGTTATATATCTCATCGGACATTCCAGCACATCGCAGGTATGTCCAACATCTACATCTTTCACATTGGACAATATGGTCCATGTTTACAAACATTCTTTTGCAAGTCAAACAGCTGGCTGTGACATCGTCGTCTACTGATGCATTTGCTAAGGCGGTAAATATGGTCAATAGTATGTTAAATAATTTAGGAATGTATCTCCTGACACTTTTTTAGACAAGGACATGCCCAGTGGATTCCCAACAATCTGCATTTAACTAAGTATGATTTCTTGTTAAACACATGTTAAGCAATGTTAAACATATGTTAAGCACATAAACATGAACTGACAATGTTAAACACCAAAATTTCTTTCCTGCTGGTTGATTGTTGGGAATCCACTGGTTGATTGTTGGGAATCCACTGGGCATGTCCTTGTCTAAAAAAGTGTCAGGAGATACATTCCTAAATTATTTAACATACTATTGACCATATTTACCGCCTTAGCAAATGCATCAGTAGACGACGATGTCACAGCCAGCTGTTGCACATTCTCTCCATAGAATGTGCAACATTCTAAATATCACTAGGAAATTCACAAAAATGAGTGACTATATCATTGCACTTTAGTAATAACAATAATAATAATAATAATACAAACAACCTAACATATCTACATAACAAGTAACTTTAATTAGTTACACTTTGAACTGAACTTGATCTGTCATTGAAGTAACAGGACATAACCACCTCGGACAAAAACCCTCTGGACATAATCCCATCTGGACATTACCCTTTATAGAAAAAAGCCCTGTGTTACGATGTTGACTCCTTTTCACACAAGCTACCGCCCTAGAGCCACATTTCTCGACACTGATGAGAATAACGCCGATAATATTATGGTTTCGGACACGAGTTTGGCAACACAGCAATAATGCCATGTAGGTTTGGAATATAATATAGATAATATACAGTGAAATTATTGCCATCGTAAAGGAGTAGATCTAACAAAATATCATGTCCAAAATGCGAGAAATGTTAGTGTACCAGCACTGACGAGATTTGTAATATATGAACCAAGGAGCAGTTAAACTTTGTTCTTACAGATGAAAACGAGAAGACCAGTGAATAATTATTTGAATGTCTTTTATCCTACTTCAGAATCAACAAACAAGTAAACACAGGCGACACGAATATGTTCCTTTATAACATTGATCGTTCGTGGGATCACTGAATTCGGTCAACTCGACCGTAATGCCCATTAACTTGGCTAAACCATCCCAAAAATCAGCATCATGGTTCCGTCTATTCCAGAGGCGTTCTCTGGTAGATCGTTTTGAAACACATTCAACATGATGCATTAACATATTTGGAATGGATTGTGTGTATTTTTGGCTAACGTTCCAATACTTGCTTACTTAATTTGTATATTCGGTAATCTGGTGGCTAGAGACCTTAATTTTTTTTAGCGTTTTCTTTTGAACTTTCTCTAATTCATCTGTATCCTTTCTATATAAAGGGTTCCAAGCTGGCGATGCAAATTCCAGCACTGGCCGCATCCTTGTTTCATATAAGGTCTTTATTACCTTTATTTTCAAAGCATTGTTTAATTAGACCTATGTGTTGATTTGCCTAAGTTGTAATATATTTTATGTGGGTGCTTGGTTTTACGTTTATACATATGGTGATTCCTAAATTTGTTGTTGTTCAACAACTTCTAGGATTTCGCCATTTAATGTGTATTGTGTACGCATAATTAAGGCTTTGTCTTATTTTGAGAACTACACATTTATTGGCATTGAATTTTAATAGCAGTTTTTTTGCCTAACTGCCAGTTTGTTGGAGAGCTTCATAATCAGCTAATGTAGAAATATTTGAGACCTTAATTATTTGTGTTTTGTGTCATCAGCAAACATTTTGGCCATTGCCTTGACTGAGTCGTATAAATCATCTACATATAACAAAGATAGTAATTGCGTAGGATTGAGCCTTTGTGGAAGGAACCCTAGTTCTTACATTTTTCCATGATGAATTACCAGCTCTGCTTTCTACGTGCTAAAAAAATTGGATCCATAATAGCAATTTGCCTTTAATACCATACTGTCTTAATTTATAAATCAATCATTTATGAGGTACAGTATCCAAGGCCTTTGACAAATCTAAGTAAATTACATCACTTTCAGAAACTGTTATCTGTATTTACTGTCCAGTCTTGACTGTCTTATAAGACATTCTAATAGGTGAGTAATGCATGAAATTTATTTGGAAACCAGGTGATGATGTTTGTGTCAGGTAGTTTAAGCAAATTGTCTTGTATTATTTTGTCTAGTAGGTGAGAGTGACACTTGTCTGTAATTTAATTGTTGCACTTGATTCATGGACCTTCTTTGTGGATTGGTGTTACATTTGCATCACTCCAATCCTGTGGTATTTCACTTGTTTGTATGGATTTGTTAAATATGGTTTCAGTTTTGTTAACTTGATCCATACTTCGGGTGGGTGAAATTTCTAAATTGTATATTGTACATTTTACATCGGTATCTAAAGTTGGTAGATAGTGCAGTAATTGTGATTCATCCATAAGAACTGATATGAAATAACTGTTTAATATATTTGCCTTAGTTTGTTAAATTTTTTTCCTTCAAATTTAAAATTAATTCAGTTAACTTCAAAGTTAAGATTAATTAACTTAATTGTTGATAATGATTTGGTAAAGTGTCAAGTGTAGTTCCAGAATCTTTCATCGTTTACATTTATTTGGTCAACCAACTTTTCTTCATAGTGCAATTTTGCCTCCTTTAAGACAGTCTTTTGTTTTTCTTTTTCTAATTCATATATTATATTATCGACTGAAAGCCCACTTTTGTTTACCACTACTTGTTTAGCACGTTTACTTTTTTGCATTTTGCACAGATTTGTGTCTTACCCATGGAGGCTTTAGTCTTGATACCTGCTTGAACTATTTGAATGGGACATGCTTCTTCACTAGTTGGGAATAACAGTGCTTGATGTTCCCACATTTCAGTCATAGATTTATTATTGTATTCTTTGGTCCAATCTATGATTTTTATTTCTTTGTTTATTGCCTCATAATTACTTTTGAGTAAAACTAAATTTGTCTGGATTGTGATGTTATTCGAACACCTGGACATCTTAGTATTATTACCTTTATATTGATCACTCAGAGAAAGGTTTCCTCTACTTTGAATTGATCTGTACAACTGGGCCTGAAATGCATACAAGGTTGAGGATGTTATTTCCTCTTATAGTTCGTTCATTTGAACCAACAAATTTCATTAAGAGTATCAATTAAACGTTTCTCTAGTTGGCTGTTTCAGTCCCCTTTGGACCAATCTAAATGTCTAAAATAAAAATTGCCAAGAAGGAGACAATTAAAATTTTCTATTGTATTTATGAAAATGTTTATCTTTTGTAACATGTTTACCTGATCCTCTTCTGACCTATGACACATTCAAACTTGCCATTGTATATTGTAACCCATGAGATTTCTACATCTGTATTGCGAGGTATAAATAATGTTGGGTTTAAATTATATGTATATATATGTACATCATCATGTGTTGTACCCATGTGGTACAATTTCTTAACATTGTTGGTTCTAAATAAACAATCATTCAATCAATCAATCTTTTATTAATAGTAGTACCCCTCCCCTATCTTCCACTGTCTATGTGCCTGTTGTGTAAAATTTATTCTTCGGTCTTTTCTAAAGTATGTATAATGAGTCGGCAATGTCTGAGGATAACAATGTTTCAGTAATGGCTATAATGTCTGGATCTTCCTCCGATATAAGAATTTCAAGTTGTGTAAATTTTTTCTTAGGCATTGTACATTTTTTTAGCGGAAAAGTATACTTTCAGTGGAAGTCAATTTTTAAGAATAATGCTGTGTAAATATTTAAGTGTTCTTTTTTGAAGTTGAGTTTTGGTTTACTAGGTTTGGTTTGGTTTGGTGGGATATTTATGATCCGACCTGCTCTGGTTTTGATTCTGCTGTTTGGTTTTTTAATCTGAGCCCACAAAGCGATGGCAGCTTCTCTTTCTAGTTTGGTTTGGTCTGGAACGATGAAGACTGTTTTTGACTTGGTAGAAAAGAAAGGGAACCAAAAATGAGACCTCTCAGAGTCACACTAAAAATCAATAATGAAATACTGAGAAAATCTGTAAACGTGAGACAGGTCATAACAGAATTGTACAATCCAAAAACAGTCTTCATCGTTCCACACCAAACCAAACTACCAAACCAAACTCGAAAGAGAAGCTGGCATTGCTTTGTGGGCTCAGACCAAAAAACCAAACAGCAGAATCAAAACCAGAGCAGGTCGGATAGTGAATATCCCACCAAACCAAACCAAACCTAGTAAACCAAAAATCAACTTCAAAAAAGAAGACACCTGTAAATATTTACACAGCATTATTCTTAAAAATGGAAAGGAGACTTTTCCGCTGAAAATATACTCTTTTAATGCAAAATGCCTAAGAAACAAATTTACGCAATTTGAAATTCTTATATCGGAGGAAGATCCAGACATTATAGCCATTATTGAAACATGGTTATCCTCAGACATTGCCGACTCAGAATTCACACCAACGCATTATACATGCTTTAGAAAAGACCAAAGAATAAATTTTACACAACAGGCACATAGACAGTGGAAGACAGGGGAGGGTTGCTACTATTAATAAAAGATTGATTTATTGATTGATTGTTTATTTAGAACCAACAATGTTAAGAAATTGTACCGCATGGGTACAACACATGCGGATGTACATATATATATATACAAATAATTTAAACCCAACATTATTTATACCTCGCAATACAGATGTAGAAATCTCATGGGTTACAATACACAATGGCAAGTTGGAATATGCCATAGGTCAGAAGAGGATCAGACACACGTTACAAAAGATAAACATTTTAATAAATACAATAGAAAATTTTAATTGTCTCCTTCTTGGTGATTTTTATTTTAGATATATAGATCGGTCCAAAGGGGAGGGAAACAGCCAACTAGAGAAAAGTTTAATTGATACTCTTAATGAAATTTGTTTGGTTCAAATGGTTGATAAACCAACTAGAGGTAATAACATCCTCAACCTTGTATGCATTTCAGACCCCAGTTGTACAGATAAATTCAAAGTAGAGGAAAGCTTTGCTCTGAGCGATCAAATAAATATAAAGGTAATACTAAGATGTCCAGTTGTTCGAATAACATCACAATCCAGACAAATTTAGTTCTACTCAATACCTAATTATGAGGCAATAAACAAAGAAATAAAAAACATAGATTGGACCAAAGAATACAATAATAAATCTATTACTGAAATGTGGGAACATCAAGCACTGTTATTCCCAACTAGTGAAGAAGCATGTCCCATTCAAATAGTTCAAGCAGGGATCAAGATTAAAGCCTCCATGGGTAAGATACAAATCTGTGCAAAAGGCAAAAAAGTAAATGTGCTAAACAAGTAGTGGTAAACAAAAGTGGGCTTTCATTTCGATAATATAATATATGAATTAGAAAAAGAAAAACAAAAGACTGTCTTAAAGGAGGCAAAATTGCACTATGAAGAAAAGTTGGTTGACCAAATAAATGTAAATGATGAAAGATTCTGGAACTACACTAGACACTTTACCAAATCATCATCAACAATTATTGATCTTAACTTTGAAGGAAAAAACTTCTCAGATGATCAAACTAAAGCAAATATATTAAACAACTATTTCATATCTGTTCTTATGGATGAACCACAATTACTGCACTATCTAACAACTTTAGATACCGATGTAAAATGTACACTATACAATTTAGAAATTTCACCCACTGAAGTATGGACCAAGTTAACAAAACTGAAACCAGACTAACCTAGTGGTCCAGACTTATTACATGTAAATATTTAAAGAAATTGCTTTGATTTTTATATTCCTCTAGCCTTCATATTTAATAAATCCATACAAACAAGTGAAATACCACAGGATTGGAGTGATGCAAATGTAACACCAATCCACAAAGAAGGTCCATGAATCAAGTACAACAGACAAGTGTCACTCTCACCAGCCAAGTGATTAAACAACTAGACAAATAATACAAGACAATTTGCTTAAACTACCTGACACAAACATCACTGTGACCAACCTGGTTTCCCAAAAATTTTTCATGCATTACTCACCTATTAGAATGTCTACAAGACAGTCAAGACTGGACAGTAAATACAGATAACAGTTTCTGAAAGTGATGTAATTTACTTAGATTTGTCAAAGGCCTTGGATACTGTACCTCATAAATGATTGATTTATAAATTAAGACAGTGTGGTATTAAAGGCAAATTGCTATTATGGATCCAATCTTTCCTAGCAGGTAGAAGGCAGAGCGTGGTCCTAAGAAATGGTAATTCATCATGGAAAAATGTCAGAAGTGGGGTTCCTTCCACAAGGCTCAATCCTAGGGCCATTACTATCTTTGTTATATGTAGATGATCTACCCGACTCAGTCAAGGCAATGGCCAAAATGTTTGCTGATGACACAAAACACTAATAATTAAGGTCTCAAATATTTCTACATTAGCTGATTGTGAAGCTCTCCAAGATAATCTAAACAAACTTGCAGTTTGGCCAAAAAACTGCTGTTAAACTTCAATGCCAATAAATGTGTAGTTCTCAAAATAAGACAAAGCCTCAATTATGCATACACATTAAATGGCGAAATCCTAGAAGTTGTTGAAGAACAACAAATCTAGGAATCACCATATGCGTAAACCTAAAACCAAGCACCCACATAAAATATATTACAACTAAGGCAAATCAACACATAGGACTAATCGGAAAAGGTAACAAAGACCTTATATGAAACAAGGATACGGCCAGTGCTGGGATATGCATCGCCAGCTTGGAACCCTTTATATAGAAAGGATACAGATGAATTAGAGAAAGTTCAGAAGAAAACGCTAAAACTCAACATACCACCTATCGAATCAGTTCCTTTGGAACAGAGAAGAATTGATACGGACCTCTGTAAATCTGAACACCTTCAAGAAGAATTTGAGGTCTCTAGCCACCGGATGAAAGAGACTATACAACCGAGTATACAAATTAAGTAAGTATACAAGTAAGTAAGTATTGGAACATTAGCCAAAAATATGCACAATCCATTCCAAATATGTTAATGCATCATGTTGAATGTGTTTCAAAACGATCCACAAGAGAACGCCTCTGGAATAGAAGGAACCATGATGCTGATTTTTTGGGAGGGTATGGCCAACTTGAGGAGTCAGAACTCGGGCGGGTTTGACCAATTTGAGTTCTAATGGGCATTACGGTCGAGTTGAGCAAATTCAGTGATCCCACGAACGGTCAATGTTACACATATTCGTGTCGCCTGCTTTTACTTGTTTGTTGATTCTGGAGTAGCATAAAAGACTTTCAAAGAATTCATCAGTGGTCTTCTCGTTTTTATCTGTAAGAACAAAGCTTAACTGCTCTTTTTCATATATTACAAATCTTGTCAGTGCTGGTAGACTAACATTTCTTGCATTTTGGACATGATATTTTGTTAGATCTACTCCTCTACGATGGCAATAATTTCAATGTATATTATCTATATTATATTCCAAGCCTACATGGCATTATTGCTGTGTTGCCAAACTCGTGTCCGAAACCATAATATTATTGGCGTTATTCTCATCAGTGTCGAGATATGTGGCTCTAGGGCGGTAGCTTCTGTGAAAAGGAGTCAACATCGTACACAGGGCTTTTTTCCACAAAGGGTAATGTCCAGATGGGATTATGTCCAGAGGGTTTTTGTCCGAGGTGGTTATGTCCGGTTACTCTGAAAGACACCCCACTTCAATGACAGATCAAGTTCAGTTCAAAGTTTAACTAATTAAAGTTACTTGTTATGCTGGTATGTTAGGTTGTTTGTATTATTATTATTATTGTTATTATTACCGTGCAGTGATATAGTCACTCACTTTTGTGAATTTCCTAGTGATGTTTAGAATGTTGCACATTCTATGGAGAGAATGTGCAACATAGAGAAAACAGCAGGAAAGAAATTGTGGTGTTTAACATTGTCAGTTTATGTTTATCTTATAATGTGCTTATATTGATAGAAAATGGAACCTTTGTGTAGAAATCATACTTAGTTAAATGCAGATTATTCGGAAGCCACTGGCCATGTCCTGTCTAAAAAAGTGTCTGGAGATACATTCCTAAATTATTTAACATACTATTTACCATATTTACCACCTTAGCAAATGCACCAGTCGACGACGATGTCACAGCCAGCTGTGTGACTTGCAAAAGAACGTTTGTAAGCATGGACCATATTGTCCAATGTGAAAGATGTAGATGTTGGACATACCTGCGATGTGCTGGGATGTCCGATGAGATATATAACTATGTAGGAAAGCCCACAATATGGGTGTGTCAAAATGACAAATGTAAAGTGGCTGCAATGTGAGTTGTTGCAGCAGTCATAGAAACAGAGCAAGAGATGCAGTGCATTTCTAGAAAAAAATCGGCTGGAGCAAGGAAGAAAGCAAATGGAACTAAAGCCAACAAAGTGATGGTCGACAGACTAGCAGTAGAAGCAGAAAGCTTTAGAGGACAAAGTAACCAGCCTAGCAATGGACATGTAAGAAATAAACCAAAAAATTTACATGGTCAGGGACGAATCCCTAGAAAAAAGCAAAAGGGCAAAAATATAGTGGTAAGAGGCCTACCAGAAAACAACGAAAAGGAGGATCAATATCTAGCCAGTGAGATGTTCAGACATAGGATGTCACCAGATCGAAATTATAAGCACAATGAGACTTGGTAGAAAAGAAAGGGAACCAAAAATGAGACCTCTCAGAGTCACACTAAAAATCAATAATGAAATACTGAGAAAATCTGTAAACGTGAGACAGGTCAAAACAGAACTGTACAATCCAAAAACAGTCTTCATCGTTCCAGACCAAACCAAACTACCAAACCAAACTCGAAAGAGAAGCTGAAATCGCTTTGTGGGCTCAGACCAAAAAACCAAACAGCAGAATCAAAACCAGAGCAGGTCGGATAGTGAATATCCCACCAAACCAAACCAAACCTAGTAAACCAAAAATCAACTTCAAAAAAGAAGACACCTGTAAATATTTACACAGCATTATTCTTAAAAATGGAAAGGAGACTTTTCCGCTGAAAATATACTCTTTTAATGCAAAATGCCTAAGAAACAAATTTACACAACTTGAAATTCTTATATCGGAGGAAGATCCATACATTATAGCCATTATTGAAACATGGTTATCCTCAGACATTGCCGACTCAGAATTCACACCAACGCATTATACATGCTTTAGAAAAGACAGAAGAATAAATTTTACACAACAGGCACATAGACAGTGGAAGATAGGGGAGGGGTGCTACTATTAATAAAAGATTGATTTATTTGATTGATTGATTGTTTATTTAGAACCAACAATGTTAAGAAATTGTACCACATGGGTACAACACATGCAGATGTACATATATATACAAATAATTTAAACCCAACATTATTTATACCTCGCAATACAGATGTAGAAATATCATGGGTTACAATATACAATGGCAAGTTGGAATACGCCATAGGTCAGAAGAGGATCAGGCACACATGTTACAAAAGATAAACATTTTAATAAATACAATAGAAAATTTTAATTGTCTCCTTCTTGGTGATTTTTATTTTAGATATATAGATTGGTCCAAAGGGGAGGGAAACAGCCAACTAGAGAAAAGTTTAATTGATACTCTTAATGAAATTTTGTTGGTTCAAATGGTTGATAAACCAACTAGAGGTAACAACATCCTCAACCTTGTATGCATTTCAGACCCCAGTTGTACAGATAAATTCAAAGTAGAGGAAAGCTTTGCTCTGAGCGATCAAATAAATATAAAGGTAATACTAAGATGTCCAGTTGTTCGAATAACATCACAATCCAGACAAATTTAGTTCTACTCAATAGCTAATTATGAGGCAATAAACAAAGAAATAAAAAAACATAGATTGGACCAAAGAATACAATAATAAATCTATGACTGAAATGTGGGAACATCAAGCACTGTTATTCCCAACTAGTGAAGAAGCATGCCCCATTCAAATAGTTCAAGCAGGGATCAAGATTAAAGCCTACATGGGTAAGATAAAAATCTGTGCAAAAGGAAAAAAGTAAACGTGCTAAACAAGTAGTGGTAAACAAAAGTGGGCTTTCAGTCGATAATATAATATATCAATTAGAAAAAGAAAAACAAAAGACTGTCTTAAAGGAGGCAAAATTGCACTATGAAGAAAAGTTGGTTGACCAAATAAATGTAAATGATGAAAGATTCTGGAACTACACTAGACACTTTACCAAATCATCATCAACAATTATTGATCTTAACTTTGAAGGAAAAAACTTCTCAGATGATCAAACTAAAGCAAATATATTAAACAACTATTTCATATCTGTTCTTATGGATGAACCACAATTACTGCACTATCTAACAACTATAGATACTAATGTAAAATGTACACTATGCAATTTAGAAAATTCACCCACTGAAGTATGGACCAAGTTAATAAAACTGAAACCAGACTAATCTAGTGGTCCAGACTTATTACATGTAAATATTTAAAGAAATTGCTTTGATTTTTATATTCCTGTAGCCTACATATTTAATAAATCCATACAAACAAGTGAAATACCACAGGATTGGAGTGATGCAAATGTAACACCAATCCACAAAGAAGGTCCATGAATCAAGTGCAACAATTACAGACAAGTGTCACTCTCACCAGCCAAGTAATTAAACTACTAGAAAAAATAATACAAGACAATTTGCTTAAACTACCTGACACAAACATCATTGTGACCAACCTGGTTTCCAAAAACATTTTCATGCATTACTCACCTATTAGAATGTCTACAAGACAGTCAAGACTGGACAGTAAACACAGATAACAGTTTCTGAAAGTGATGTAATTTACTTAGATTTGTGAAAGGCCTTGGATACTGCACTTCATAAATGATTGATTTATAAATTAAGACAGTGTGGTATTAAAGGCAAATTGCTATTATGGATCCAATCTTTCCTAGCAGGTAGAAAGCAGAGCGTGGTCCTAAGAAATGGTAATTGATCATGGAAAAATGTCAGAACTAGGATTCCTTCCACAAGGTTCAATCCTAGGGCCATTACTATATTTGTTATATGTAGATGATCTAACCGACTTAGTCAAGGCAATGGCCAAAATGTTTGCTGATGACACAAAACACAAATAATTAAGGTCTCAGATATTTCTACATTAGCTGATTGTGAAACTCTCCAAGATAATCTAAACAAACTTGCAATTTGGCCAAAAAACGTTGCTATTAAACTTCAATGCCAATAAATGTGTAGTTCTCAAAATAAGACAAAGCCTCAATTATGCTTACACATTAAATGGCGAAATCCTAGAAGTTGTTGAAGAACAACAAATCTAGGAATCACCATATGCGTAAACCTAAAACCAAGCGGTGGTGGGAGCCATTCTGAAATTGGCCATTACAGAATTTGCCTGGTGTGGTCGGTTCCCCCACCTTTGCTGTTAGTTGGTGAATTTTCAATTACCTAGATTTGATGATTTCGTTTTATATTATGTATGCATATTGTATTCTTAAATAAACAGTTGGCTTACTATAAAAACTCGTATACAAACATACATCTGACTTGTACTTTTGTCTTCAGCAAACTAGCCACGATTCCGAGTCAATAACATTACCAAGTAGCATTGTCCCACATAAAGACACCTTTTGATTGAAAATCAAACGGCGTTTATGTGAGCAATGCGGCCAGGTTCCTATTTTTAAATAACCCTCTAGGCCGACTAAAACACGTGACCATTTAATCCAATCCTACGATCGGCCTCGTTTTCAATATTTTCAAGAGTCAAAGGTAAACATTGTACTCTCTTCTAAAAAAAATTTTCCCACCCTCCTACCCCATCTGCACCTGTTTAATTCCGATTTCTGAGTGGGTCGCTTTACTGACTGGCTGTTATGGGAGGTTAAAAATAATGTCTGCATACTTGTCAGATGTGTGGATCTATTGTCATAATATTCGTACTTTATAGTTAAACAAAAAGTGATTTATTATTGCTATCGTAATCATCATCAGGGGTTTTAGGGCGAGGTCAGGTACTGACGCTTTCCCCTTTTTTGTAGGTAATTAGGTAAAACAAGGTTTTTACCCTTGTTGTTTGTAGAATGGTGTGGTCCTCCACCTGCGTGTGGTCGGTTAATTCCCCCACCTTTGCTGTTAGTTGGTGAATTTTCAATTACCTAGATTTGATGATTTCGTTTTATATTATGTATGCATATTGTATTCTTACATAATCAGTTGCTTACTATAAAAACTCGTATACAAACATACATCTGACTTGTACTTTTGTCTTCAGCAATCTAGCCACGATTCCGAGTCAATAACATTACAGTCATTAGCAAGTAGCATTGTCCCACATAACATATATTACAACTAAGGCAAATCAACACATAGCCTAGGACTAATTAAACAAGGCTTTTAAAGTAGATCGGAAAAGGTAATAAAGACCTTATATGAAAGAAGGATACGACCAGTGCTGGGATATGTATCGCCAGCTTGGAACCCTTCATATAGAAAGGATATAGATGAATTAGAGAAAGTTCAGAAGAAAACGCTAAAACTCAACATAACACCTATCGAATCAGTTCCTTTGGAACAGAGAAGACTTGATACGGACCTCTGTAAATCTGAACACCTTAAAGAAGAATTTGAGGTCTCTAGCCACCGACTGAAAGAGACTATACAACCAAGTATACAAAGTAATTAAGTAAGTATACACGTAAGTATTGGAACGTTAACCCAAAATACGCACAATACATTCGAAATATGTTAATGCATCATGTTGAACGTGTTTCAAAATTATCCGCCAGAGAGCGCCTCTGGAATAGACAAAAAAATTACTCTGATTTTTGGGCGGGTTTGGCCAACTTGAGGATTTGGAACTCGGGCGGGTTTGGTCGACTTAAGTTCTAATGGGCATTACGGTCGAGTTGACCACTGTGAATGGTTAACAATGCTGCCTGTGCTGCTAACGCAAATTACTTTCCAAACTCTGGTAAAACTGCTAATTATGCTAAGGTTACCAATGCGCCAAACTTTGAAAATGCTTCAAATAATGCCGATAGAGACAATGCTGCAATGTAATAATAATTATAATATTGTAGCAGATGTTTTTTTTTATAAATGGTGTTACTACTGTTAAGGCCGTTAAGGCTGATATGTCTGCTTACGATACGATACTTCTTCTGCATATCCTGCCATTGATTCTGCAGCTATTGAAGATAATTCTACAAACTTTGGAAATATTGCCAATGTTATCGTTGCTGTCAATGCAGTCAATTCCGCTAACTGGGCTAACGCTGCTGCTTCTGCAACTCCTGCTACTATTTCTTCTGTTAATGCTGCTAGCGCCGCCGATGCTACCAATAATGCCAACGCCACCAATTGCTACAAATGCTTTCACTGATTGTGATAATACTGCGAATGCGACCAACATTCAATGCTCTTCACTTACAGTTCACGTGCAACGTATGCACATGCAGACCACGTGCACATGCACACCCTGACACTAACTAGGCTGGCCCTGCGCGAGGTCTTAATAACCTTTAGAAATATTCCTAGTCCAATCGGACTTTCTTCTTCCTCTATTTAATGACCACCTTCATTTGGTTGAAGATTTTGTAATTTTTTTAAAGAAAATATTCTGACTATATGTACGGGTAACAGAAACAAGGATGTTTAAAAATAAATGTCTTTCTCACACGACCATTAAAGTTACAATCTAATTCCGATGGCTGGTTAAGTCTCCACTGTATTTGTGTTTGGGAGCATTGCCTAACCTGCTGCTATCCAAGGTAAGAACTAGTGTCGTTCTTAATACTGACTGGGAGTGTAGGTCAGTAACCACTCGCTGGAATTATGTATGTAAACAAAATAATATAGCCTATTTAACGCATTCTGTAATCAATATTAATGACCAATCACTTACCCCTCGGAGCTAGATGTCCACCTCGGTGATTCATACCGCAGAGATGCAACCATGATCACTTACACTGTCGGCTGGATCCAGCTAGAACTGTGCCTTATATGCGTGGTCATGCTGTCTAATGTGTACCTTTCAAACATCCGAGAATTAAATGAACCATCGCTGAAATGCCACGCCAGTACACAGCGCACACTACCGGTTGCGGCTGGCACATCCAAGTACTGCGCAGAACAACATTCGACAAGTTCATTTCGCACATCGGCGGGTTGATTCATTCTGATCATTGTTAGCCGTTCAATGCACGACGAATTACAAAGAAAGTGCGACTTGAAGCGCGACTATCCTCTGCAATGACGAACAGATTCGTCTCGCTTGGGAGAATGACAATAATGTCCGAGAAACGCTAGTTGGCTATTCTTGTGCGATTATATGCTGTGTTAGTCCCAGAAGGGGCTGTTTGGATTAAACAAACTGAAGACTGAAGAAGGTTTAAAAACACCAATATTCATGGCTCTGCCTCTGGCGGAATAGATAATAGATTTAAGCCTTTTGAAACATTCCTTGTCATAATATACTGAGTTTATGCACGGGCCACAGCAACAAGGATGTTTATAATAAATGTCATTCTCATGCGGTTTGTACGACCTAGATATATCAGTTGAATCAGATAAATGAGTGGTCATGCTGTCTGATCCGTATCTTAAAACACCGGAAAATTAACCATTGGTGTCGTTGAAATTGCACGTTGATAGCGTCTACTACCGGTGGCGGCTGACACACCCAAATACTGCATAAGCAACACTTAGCGTGTTCGTTTTTCACACCTGATGATTCAACTACAATAGACGAGTTGACAAAGGAAGTGCGATATGAAGCGCGACTTTTGTCTGACATAGCCAGCAGATTCGTCACGCATGAGAGTATGACAATAACGTCCGAGAAACGCTAGCTTGGACATTTAAGCCCACCATACACATACCGAATTTTAGTTGCCAAAAGTTTGTCAGCCGACTACTACCCGTCGAAAATAACACCCGTTGCTGGAATGCCATTATATTAAGCGTTACGGTCGAGTTGACCGAATTCCCACGAACGGTCTATGCTTTCAGGACTCGTATTCGTGTCGCCTGACATGATCTTTTGTTAGATCTAGTCCTCGATGGTGGCAGTAATTTCGTTCTATATTATGTTCGATGCCTAGATGGCAATAGTGTTTTGTGTCGCCAAACTCGTGTCCGAAAGCATATCGCCGTGATTCTTATCAGTGTAGAGATGGCGGTATATTTTGTATAATAGAACCAGTTAAAACATTAACATAATGGGTCAACCATTTTTATTTCCCCATAAATTTAGCGGGTTTATATTAAAGGGGCGGTTTTTCCGAGGATGTTACTCCGATTTCGCCTACTGTGGTTGATGGCTAATTCTGAGAGAGATTTCCAGTTCGCCTCCTGCCCAATAAAGGCATATTCCCATTTGGTTTACTCTTAGATCACATGGTCTAGTAGCTACATATTAGTGCCCTGCGCGGGCCGGGCCGGGCCGGGCCTCTACATAATTTCGCGGGCCGGGCCGGGCCGGGCCTGGGCCTACATACTGCGGGCCCGGGCCGGGCCTGGGCTGAAAACAATTTAAACACAACGGGCTTGGGCCGGGCCTGGGCCTAGTGTGAGCGGGCCGGGCCGGGCCTGGGCTGGGCCTGGACATAATAAAAATATTCATACAAAACACCGATTATTACTTTATTTTTTAATAAAAACTGATTATAAATTGTAATTCCAGTTAAATTATTTCTTTAGTATTATATAGTTGCAAATTGAGACCTTGCATGGAATCTAATGGCTGGAAGTAGCCAGCCCTAAATGTTTACTTTAGAAATATTTGCAGAGGCAATCAAGCCATGATTAACCATCAACTTATCACCCTTTGACCCTACCAGTGGACATTCTATTGTCTAGGTCTTCCCTCCAAACATTGTTCACCTGAATGACCTGCCCACTGCCAAGTGCCCACTAGGCCACTAGCCCACTACCCAGTACCCAACCCAGTTGGTAACTGGTATTTCTCCCCAGTCTTAATTCATTCACACATGTACTAATTCACACATGTCTGAACCTGATCTGTCTCAGGCTAGTGACTGCACACCTGCTGGAAATGCCACTGGGTGTCTGTGCCAGTGGGTAACATTTAATTGAAATATCGTATTAAATTACGTTAACTTAGTTGAGCTAATTCAATTAACAATGTAAATTGGGGTTATGGCTTGCATATGGGTTAAGTCAGGTTAAATAAACAAATCTCCTACCTTAACCATAAGCCAATACATTAAAGCCAAATATAACAAATGTTATCATATTTAATAGTAATGACACTAAGAAGTTTTTCTTTATTTTTCTTCAGGATATTCGTAAGTTTGAAGAAGTTGGTGGTGCTGGATTTTTAGAACTCATCCAACACACTATGGAACATCAGCATAAGAGTAGTACTCAACTAAGAGCTAAGGATATTATGCCCCATCTCATATATGTATATGTTTTTTTTATTTAATAAAACAAACAGTCTGTTTTACAGCTTATTTGTTTTTCGTCTTTGTTATAAGATTATAGGTTTATCTTCTCTAAACTTAGCGGGCCGCGGGCTTGAGGGCCGCGGGCTTACCCATCTTTGGCCCGCGGGTATGGGCCGGGCCTGGGCCTAAAACTTGCGGGCCGGGCCGGGCCTGGGCCAAACATTCACGGTCTGGGACGGGCCTGGGCCGGGCCTGGGCCGAGCCTGGGTCGGGCCTGGGCCTAAATTCTAGTTTGCGGGCCTGGGCCGGGCCGGGCTTGAACAATTATTGCGGGCCTGGGCCGGGCCTGGACTCTAACTGCTAATTGCGGGCCGGGCTTGGGATAAAATTCTAGGTTTGCGCAGGGCACTACTACATATACACGGTTTGGCTTCAACAGAATCAATAATTTTCAGTATGTTGCACATTTATGCTTAATGCGGGATTTTATTCATCCCTGAGACAATAGAAGGTTTTTTGTCCATATTCATATTAAAAGTGAAGGGGGTTTGTCCGGAGGGATTTTTTTCCCTAATTGTATTAAAGTGAGGGGGTTATGCCCGGCCGGAGGGGTTACGTCCTGAGGTTTTTTGTCCAGGTGGGAGTATGTCCAGATTGGGTTTTGTCCGAGGAGGTCATGTTCGGTTGCCCTGGAAGACACCCTTCGTCAATGACAGGCCAAATTCAATTCAATTAATTAAAGTTACTTGTTATGGTTGTATGTTAAGCTGTTGGTATTATTATTGTTATAATTATTGTTATTACATTCCAGTGGTATAGTCACTCACTTTTGTCAATTTACTCGTGATGCTTATTGGCTATGGAGATAATGTGCAATATACATAAAACATTTGTGAACTTTTTCCGACACACGGAAAATCGGCCTCGAATCGACCTTGTATGCGTTGGCATACTTCGCCTTCTTAGGCGGTGCCCGCGGCTTAACCGCCGAGGCGTGCTTCGTCGTGCCGTGGAGAAATGATTACAAATTGTAGATAGAAATAGCTCAAGCGAAAGAAAAATTTAAACTGTTCTGGCGGGGAGTTATAGGAGTCAGACCACTGTTGAGAATTGCATTGGTGGCCATGCTAACGTTTTGTCTGATTATAAGAAAACGTGACCATCAAAAATTAAAAAAAATTCACAGCACCTCCCATCATTTCATTGATATGCTGACCAATTTTTTTTTTAATCACATGCTTCCAGCTCTATTAAAACGCTCCGACGTGCGATGCCCATCAATTTTGACAAAAACAGCTATGTATTTATGCGCCCGTGTTGTCCATAGCAGACAAATTCCCATAAATCCCATATATCATTGGTCGCCGGAATCGAGGCCGAGATTCAGATTCAAACGGGATCTACCGGAAAGTCGAGATTTTTCGCTCAACGGTGCCGATTTTACCGATAATATGAATTTTTTTTAGGCCATAACTTCCATGATTATGAAGATATTTGCATAATTTGTTCAGGGTTTACAACGTCATTAACAAGGGTCATACATATACATCACACATTCATTCCATAACTCATTTGATGCAATTAAGAAGTAAATATTGGCTAATTAATGCGCAAACTCAACAGGCCAACATATTTTAATAAAAGGCCATAACTTCCAGGATTATGAAGATCTTTGCATAATTTGTTCAGGGTTTACATACTAATTAATAAGTCAATATTGGCTACTTAATGGTCAACACCTTTAAAGGTCAACACATTTTTATAAGGTCAACACATTTTTTTAACAAAAAGCCATAACTTCCATGATTAGCAAGATATTTGTATAACTTTTGGCAGAGCCTGGGCTTTCTTTCCTGCCAAATATATATATATATATATATATATATATATATATATATATATATATATATATATATATGTATATATATGTATATATATATATATATATATATATATATATATATATATATATATATATATATACACATACATATACACACACGCTCACACATAAAGAACACCAAAATAATCTTGCATAGTGACAATGGTGAAATAATTGTTTGAGAAATAATTGGTGTTCCATATAGAGTGCTAAATGTTTTTTGTGAAGAAAAACAATGCCATTGCATAAATATAACACAATTTATTACATATTCTGGGACTGCACAGTACACTGCAGGTTCAGTACAGCAATATTTATATTTCAGTTACTGCTTCATAAAATAATGTTAACTTTACGTTGTGCAATTCAACATGATGTAATGTTTATAACAGTTGTTACAGTATTTCACTGTTCAATCTGACAATTCTTGTGTTGAATGGATGACGGCTGCAAGATTCTACATTATTCCATATGGGAGCCAATACATGATGATTGTTCACAGTACACTGTATAGCAATATTCACAGTTCAGTGTTTCATAAATCCATGCCGGTGGAGTGTGTCAATGTACAAAGTACACTGTATGCCGAGTGTAGCAATATTCAGTCTACTGTCTCATATATCCTGAAATAAAAAAGTCCTATATCATATATATGTACCCTACATCAACCAATAAAGTATATATATATATATATAAATATGTTATGTTAATATAATGTTACTAATATATATATATATATATATATATATATATATATACATAATTATATATGTATATATATATATATGAAATATTGACAAGAGTTAATAAATGTAAATATCTTGGACATGTTCTCACTGAAGCTCTCAGTGAAATAAATTAGAAAATTATGTGTAGCATACAATAATGTGTTTAGATTGTTGCGTAATGAACCGAAGAATTGTAGTGCTAGTTATATGTTTGTATCACGGGGATTACCTACCTGCAAAATGTTGATCAGGAAAAATGTGTATGGTTTTATGACGTGTATAGCTAAGTCGGGTAATGCAATATTACAAAGTATTATGAATAATGATGCATTATACACATCACCACTGTGTCATCACTGGAGAAATATGCTATATATTTATAGTTTTTAGTCGTTGTAGTCTATAGTCTTTATATGGATGCAATATTCCGGAATAAAGTTATTGAATTGAATTGAATATACAATGTGTTTTGCATGCTATGGGAAGCCCCTGCACAGCTGGCCATAGACCAATATTTCACACCCGCTGACGTTGCTGGCTGGTGAGGGCGACCATGAACAACACTCCCAACTGCCCTCGACAAAGATCTGGTAGTCAGCAAACGTCTTTAAAACCAGCAAGATTGATACTGGCTGAGATCGCATAACCGAAATCAATGGAAGAACTTCAGCGAGAACATCTTGAAATAAAAAATTTTCTAAATGATTCGTACATTTCTTGTTGCAGTTATGATTTGGTCTAATTATCTTGATTCTGCGTGTAAATATTGTTAAATTGTTTTTATACCATCATCCCCATTAAGTTAATTGTGAAAATTCACATAATATATTAGGTCAGAAAACAAAATCTTGAAATTTGGTCTTGAGAGGTGTATCTATATTCAGAAATTTTTTCCACCGGCACTGGCAGCTTGTCACAAAAAGTCTTGCTGTAATTCAATAATTAATTGTAAATGTTTTACAAGTATTTTAACTAAAAAATGGCTAAACAATTAGTTTGTACTCAATAAAATAATTAATAACAATCAGTTTGCACTCAATGAATAAAATAATTAATTGTTCTTGTAATTGATAACATAAATCTGTTGCTCAAAGTTTTTTTATGAATTTTAAAATCATTGAAAAATTGCATTTTTTTCTTTCTAGATGGTATTGGCTTTGTAGTGAATTCAATACAGAGAAATGTAAATAAGCCATAATTTCATTCTGGAGACTCGCTCTCACTGTCACAGTCTAGGCTAGTGCTGGGCCTAAAATCTGTTTAGCTAATTTGGCTAAAGGTTCAAATTTTGTTTAGCCAAATGAGATTTTGTTTAGCCATTTTTTTTTAGCAGACACTAAGATGGCAAAACATAAAAATGCAAAACATCACTTAAAATAATGTGATAAGGCCTAGTAAAATAATTAAACTAGTTTGTTAGTTGTCCACACCCACTTCCTTTTTTGTCTACACCTCCTTTTTTATTTACTATTGAAAAAAAAGATTAAAAAAGTTTTTTCGGTTCTGTGAAGAAATCTTTGTCGAAAACTGTTATACTCTTTCAGTTCACACGTTATTCATCACACAAGGTGTAGGGATGTATGTGCAATCTACAGTCAAAAATAAGATTCGAATGATGATACCTTGCATTAAATAGCCTTTACGCAGACTCGCATAATTCCAGTCTCAATCAGTATAAATGCCATTCAGTTGTATGCCTGTGATACAAACTAACGAAACCATGACCAAACCTACACATGACATTCATAAATACATTCAACATTGCATTTGCTTCTTGTTTGTTTCTAGTAAGTTTAAGTCGTTTTTCGGTGGAACAGGTATATGCCATGTTACATTTACGTAAATGTTTCTATTCATCTGCCATTCCTGCTAAATAGTAATGTATTTGATAACGGGATGGCAGGATATACAGTAATATACATCACTGGCATGTTCCATATTGCATCAAAAAACTACAGCTTGTCTTTTAATCAACCACTGTGAGCATCTAAGAGATGGCGGCCATCTTTGAAACTAATAGCAAAAAATTCATCAATGGTACATTTACGATTCATTATAACCGATAACAAACCGAAAAACTGCGAGGAAGTGAGCTCTCACATCTTACAGATTATTATTATTTTGGTAGCTGCCCCGCAGACTGCCCAGCAGGACGCAAACTTTCGCAGAGAGCAATTAAATTCTTGGCTTATCACCAAGCAATTATAGATTAGGGGACACGAAAACAATTCCACGGGTGGCGGGCAGCTATGATTCACGGGTTCACCGCTACTTACACGACAATGCGCCATTAATGTGGCTGTAAGTGTTTCGCCAAACTGGCGAAGAGTTTTCTTTTCCGTTAGCCAAATGGGAAACCGTTTCGCCCATGGCGCAAATGGCGATCGACAGCGCTAGCCTAGACAGTCACAGATCCGTAAAACTTCACAATGTTGCGGTTGACTAAAACCACATTTCGCGTTCGCGCGGAAACAAGATATTTCCTCCACATACTAACATCGACCTATAGAAAGCAACCACAACCTGAGGAATTCGATGACGCTGTGCTACTTGCATTTGAAAACGACAACCTAGAGCACCGATACTTCTCCTCATATATCTACTATACATATACACATATCACGTGGCCAAAAAAGCACGTTTACTTTCTCAAAACGAAACAAATTTACAACAGAATCAAATCAAAACATCGCCGTAGCCTAGCCGCTCTTACGGCGCCTACGTGTAGCACCAAGGCTACCGTAAAATCGATGCATATGGCAAGGCGTCGTTCAGTCTCGCCGAAACTCAGTGCGGCGGCGCAGCTATTACAATTATGAATTCCTGTGTTTTAATTGTGCGTGCGTACGTGCATCATTGCGTGTAATTATATATATGTTTCAGTATTAATTGTATTTTTTTCTGTGTGCTATATATATCATATGTCATATTCTTAGATAATTAGTTTTATTCATATTATCATCATATTGTATATTTATGTGGGACAATGCTACTTGCTAATGTTATTGACTCGGAATCGTGGCTACTTTGCTGAAGACAAAAGTACAAGTCAGATGTATGTTTGTATACGAGCTTTTATAGTAAGCCAACTGATTATGTAAGGATACAATATGCATACATAATATAAAACGAAATCATCAAATCTAGGTAATTGAAAATTCACCAACTAACAGCAAAGGTGGGGGAACCGACCACACGCAGGTGGAGGACCCCACCATTCGACAAACAACAAGGGTAAAAACCTTGTGTACACATTACCTACAAAAAAGGGGAGAGCGTCAGTACCTGACCTCGCCCTAAAACCCCTGATGATGATTACAATAGCAATAATAAATCACTGTTTATATAACTATAAAGAACGAATATTATGACAATAGATCCACACATTTGACAAGTATGCAGACATTATTTTTAACCTCCCATAACAGCCAGTCAGTAAAGCGACCCACTTAGAAATCGGAATTAAACAGGTGCAGATGGGGTAGGAGGGTGGGAAACAAATTTTTTGGAAGAGAGTAAAATGTTTACCTTTGACTCTTGAAAATATTGAAAACGAGGCCGATCGTAGGAATGGATTAAATGGTCACGTGTTTTAGTCGGCCTAGAGGGTTATTTAAAAATAGGAACTTGGCCGCATTGCTCACATAAACGCCGTTTGTCTTTATGTGGGACAATGCTACTTGCTAATGTTATTGACTCGGAATCGTGGCTAATTTGCTGAAGACAAAAGTACAAGTCAGATGTATGTTTGTATACGAGCTTTTATAGTAAGCCAACTGATTATGTAAGAATACAATATGCATACATAATATAAAACGAAATCATCAAATCTAGGTAATTGAAAATTCACCAACTAACAGCAAAGGTGGGGGAACCGACCACACCAGGCCAATTCTGTAATGGCCAATTTCAGAATGGCTCCCCCACCACACTGGATTATATATATATATATATATATATATATATATATATATATATATATATATATATATATATATATATATATATATATATATATATATATATTTAACAAGATTTGCCATCCAAGCCAAAGGCCCAGATGGCAAGTGGACAAGGAAGCCATTAGCTTATCGAGAGTCCAACAATGTTCACCTACTTATAACCCGCCCTCCTGAGATATGTATCAACCTTGTTTTTAAACATATTTACGCTGCTAGCAGTTACACAATCTGTAGACAATTTGTTCCATTCATTTATTGTCCTCTGTGCGAACGGGTGCTTCCTGATGTCCAATCTACATTGATCCTTTACTAATTTTACCTCATGTCCTCTAGTTCTGTTATCCTTCTTGAGTGAGAAAAACATATTTCTATCAATATTTTCATACCCATTCAATATCTTAAAAACTTCAATCTGATCCCCTCTTAACCTCCTTGTCCCTAGAGTTGTTAAACCACATTCTTTCAGGCGTTCTTCATAACTAAGGTCTCTAAGTTCTGGAATCATTTTAGTTGCTCTCCTTTGTATGCGTCCAAGCGTATCTATATCCTTCTTACAATATGGTCTCCATGCTTGTATACAGTATTCTAAATGAGGTCTAACTATTGCTTTATAAAGAGGTATAATTAACTTTTTTCCCTTGTATGTTATGTTCCTTCTAATCAGTCTAAGAATTTGATTACCCTTTGAAGCTGCAATAGCACACTGCTCTGAAACTTTCATATCAGCGCTTATTGTAACTCCTAAGTCCTTTTCTTTTACAGTAGTACCCAGAACAGTATCTCCCATTTTATAGTTTACATTCAAGTTCCCATGTCCTGTATGTAGGCATTTACATTTCCCAAAATTGAACAGCATCTGCCATTTCTCAGACCATTTCATTAATCTGTCTAGATCGTTTTGTAAATGTTGTTTATCACCATCGGTATTAACCTTTCTAAACAGTTTTGTGTCATCCGCAAATTTCAGTACGTTACTTGTTATATTGTCGTCCAAGTCATTGATATAAATTAAGAATAATATAGGTCCTAATACTGATCCTTGAGGTACCCCACTCAAAACCGATTTCCAATTTGAAACTTCTCCATCTACTACAACTCGTTGTCTTCTGTCAGTCAGCCATTGTTCTATCCAATCAGTTATATGCTATCCCCGATACCATGGGCTTTTAATTTAAGTAGTAATCTTTGATGTGGCACTTTGTCAAAAGCTTTCTGAAAATCTAAGTAGATAATATCTATTGGCGATCCCACGTCTATCCACTTAGTGATTTCTTCCAAAAAACATAAAATATTTGTTAAGCATGACCTCGCTTTAAGGAATCCATGTTGAGATGAATTTAATAATTTATGCTTAACGAGGAAGTCCACCATATGGTCTTTAATTAACCTTTCTAATAATTTACAAATTACTGACGTTAAACTCACTTGTCTGTAATTCTCTGACTTATTTCTCGAACCCTTTTTAAATAATGGTATGATGTTTGCTTCTTTCCATTCAAACGGAACAACTCCCTCTTTTAATGACAAGTTGAATACTCTTGCAAGTGGTATACTGATTTGATCTACTGTTTCCATTAGTAATTTTGGAGGAATCCCATCCACTCCCGGTGATTTGTTATCCTTCATTGCCTTTATTTTCTTAGCTACCAATTCTGGAGTTACAACTAACGGTCCTAAATAGTCAGATTTAGCCCCCTGAAATTTAGCATCAGCAACTGGTAATGAACTAATATCTTCTTTGGTAAACACTGAACTGAAGTAACCATTTAGGTCTTCCGCCATTAAAAACCTCTGTGATATTATATTTCCAGCACTGTCTTCTAGAGGTCCAACCTTGTCTTGTACGTTTTGTTTACTCCTGACATATGCATAAAAACTCTTGCCGTCATGTTTTATGTTACATGCCAGTTTTTGCTCATAGCTTCTTTTAGATTGTCTGATTTCAGTTGTAGCTGCATTAAGTGCCTCTTTGTATTTTGCATAGTCTTCTTCCTTTCTGGTACGCCTATAAACCCTCGACATAGTTTGTTTTAGCATTATTTTTGTAATTGCCTCTTTTGACAAGTGTTTCTTTCTACACCGTTTTCCTTGTTTTTGGAAGGGAACAAATTTATCGATGATACTCTCAATTTCATATTTTAGAATATTCCAACATTCAATTGCGGTCTTATTCATCAGCATGTTACCAATCTAGCTTTGCTAAGTATTTTCTCATATCTTTGTAGTTACCTTTGTGGAAGTTTCTCTTGTACGTTTTCTTATTTTTACTTTCTGATTTTACATTGATGTCAAAATGTATTTGATTATGGTCACTATTACCCAATGGTTCAAATATTTTTACATTGTCCACTAATTCTTTTTGTGATGACAAAACTATATCTAATACATTTTCTCCTCTGGTTGGTTCTAATACGTGCTGAGTAAGAAAGCTATCCTGGATTAAACATAGAAATTGTTGATCCTCAATCCCTGTGCTCTCTAGAGAATTCCATTGTATGTGTCCATGGTTAAAATCTCCCATTATGATACATTCCACTTTACTAACTTCCTTTATAGCGTTTTTTATTTTTGTGTTGTCCTCTTCGTTTATGTTTGGACTTCGGTAAACTAATCCAATAGTTAATTTTGAATTTCCTGAAACAATTTTGCACCAAACAGCTTCATCGCAATCTGCTTCCCTTTCTAGTTTTATTTCATAAGCCTGAATAGATTCTTTAACATATAAAAAAACTCCCCCGCCCCTTCTTCCTATTCGATCTTTCCTAAACATTACGTATCCTGTCAGTCCTAATTCAGCATCTGTTATATCTATGTTGGCCCATGATTCAAACATACGCATCTATAACCTTTTTCAGAGATGTTTTTCGGATGATTTGATATTGGTTTATCTGTGCTAGTGGCCTCTTGTTCTGCTCGAGACACCTCTAGGTAACCCCCCTGCACTTCTAGTTTAAAGAATGTTTACTTCCAAAAATATTTGTCATTGTACCCAAGCCGCTATCTGATGCTGCTGAAAGTTTGTCCGCGAATACTGCTGCCCCCTTTCCACTTAAATGAAGCCCATCTTTCATGTACATATCAGCCCTCCCAACAAAATTTCCCCAAAAATCCACAAATCCAACTTCCTCTTCCCTACACAGCCTCTGGACTAACATGTTAATTGCCATCCCCCGACAATTTCGATATTTGTGACCCCTCCTGCCCATTACAGGTAAAATCCCTGACAGTATTACCTGCTCAACCCGCGTCTGTTTTATGTTCTGACCAACTGCCTATATTTCCTAACTATGGCAGTTGTACCCTCCCTCTGTATGTTATTTGTCCCTACGTGTACTAAAACAGATCCACCCTTACCCGAGCCTACGATGTTTTTTACCCTCTCAGTTATCGCCTCTATTTTGGCGCCAGGCAAGCAGACCACCACATCATCTCCCTTGTTTAAGACTCTGTCGGTCTTCCTAACTATCGAATCCCCCACAAACACCCTCGCTCTCTTCCTCACCCTCTCTATCACTGCTGCAGAATAACTCTTCCTTTCGATCCCCTCAATCACATTCTGTCCTGACCCCTTCACTCCTGTCTTCCCCACTTCCCACCCCTTTGCTCTTGTCTCTCCCACTCCCCTCTCCTTCACTCCGGTAGTTTTCCCTTCCGTCTCCCCCACTCCCTTCTCCTTCCCTCCTGTCTCCCCTCTCCTTCACTCCGGTTGTTTTCCCTCCCGTCTCCCCCACTCCCTTCTCCTTCCCTCCTGTCTCCGCTACTCCCCTCTCCTTCACTCCGGTTGTCTTCCCTCCCGTCTCCCCCACTCCCTTCTCCTTCCCTCCTGTCTCCCCTACTCCCCTCTCCTTCACTCCGGTTGTCTTCCCTCCCGTTCCTTTCCTTCCCGTCTCCTTACGTTCTGTCTCCCTATGACCTGTCACCTTCCCTCCTCTCAGCTTCCTCCCAGGCTGAGGTGAGCTCTCCCTAGCATATCTTGTGTCTTTCCCCACTTTATCGTCTACTGTTCCCCCACCGGAACTACTGGCACAACCCCCCTGTTCCCTTCCCACCATTGCCACAACGAGCAGCCTCAGCTCTTCCAACTCCACCTCTAGTTCCTTCATCTTCGCGCATCCCCTACACTCAAAACTAAAACTATCTGCCTGGACCTCAGCCCAGGACTTCTCGCACCCAGACTTGACGAAGTCCACCCAGTTACTGCAACTGCCACAAATTAAGTGCCTTGTGTGGCCTTTAACTGCCGTTTGCACGGCGCCATCATACAATTTAGTTTTAATTAGTTTGCTACGTTAGCTTTGAATAAGGCTGTTTTTGTGATCAAAAGAACACTTTAGGCTAATATACTTGTTAACTGTGTCTTCTACCTCGCATGAGAAAAAAAACCTGCCACCTAGCGAATACGGAGAACACTGTGTAACAAAACAACGAAGTCAGTGTGTACTAATTTATGCTAAAATCCTGCTGTTAATTCCTTTTTGCCGAAAACGTTTACTACCACTATGTCAGATATTACCTTATGTATGTAATTTAAGTAAATAAATCACTTTATCTTATATATATATATATATTAGCCAATGTAAACGATAGCTCGATGCACGGTTGAATGACCTGTAAACAAACTCCCTTTTATCACTCGTTGAATTTGAATCCGGGAAAAAAAATACTACCTCTGTTAACAAAAACGGTTTCTTAATATATGTCTACAAGAAGTTGGTGAACAATATATGTATAATACTAATACTTATTCTAACCAATATTCAATGTTACTGACTATTCACTATGTTATCTCAATTTTCGAATTGTAAACACCCCTATTAACGCTCACTGAATTCCCTGACAGAATCCAAAACTAACTTACTCTAAAATACTCCCTCTGACTAATAATTAACAAAACCTGTTTCCTAATATATGTCTACAATACGTTTGTGTATAATATATATATGCAATAGTAATACTTATTCTATTTGATATTTCGCGTATTTCTGTAAATGATCTACACCAAATTCAAGTCGCTGCACCAAGTCCAAGTAGCCGGAAGTGAATATATATATATATATGAAATATTGACAAGAGTTAATAAATGTAAATATCTTGGACATGTTCTCACTGAAGCTCTCAGTGAAATAAATTAGAAAATTATGTGTAACATACAATAATGTGTTTAGATTGTTGCGTAATGAACCGAAGAATTGTAGTGCTAGTTATATGTTTGTGTCACGGGGATTACCCACCTACAAATGTTGATCAGGAAAAATGTGTATAGTTTTATGACGTGTATAGCTAAGTCGGGTAATGCAATATTACAAAGTATTATGAATAGTGATGCATTATACACATCACCACTGTGTCATCACTGGAGAAATATGTTATATATTTCTAGTTTTTAGTCGTTATAGTCTAGTCTTTATATGGATGCAATATTCCGGAATAAAGTTATGTGTGTGTGTGTGTGTGTGTGTGTGTGTGTGTGTGTGTGTGTGTGTGTGTGTGTGTGTGTGTGTGTGTGTGTGTGTGTGTGTGTGTGTGTGTGTGTGTGTGTGTGTGTGTGTGTGTGTGTGTGTGTGTGTGTGTGTGTGTGTGTGTGTGTGTGTGTGTGTGTGTGTGTGTGTGTGTGTGTGTGTGTGTGTGTGTGTGTGTGTGTGTGTGTGTGTGTGTGTGTGTGTGTGTGTGTGTGTGTGTGTGTGTGTGTGTGTGTGTGTGTGTGTGTGTGTGTGTGTGTGTGTGTGTGTGTGTGTGTGTGTGTGTGTGTGTGTGTGTGTGTGTGTGTGTGTGTGTGTGTGTGTGTGTGTGTGTGTGTGTGTGTGTGTGTGTGTGTGTGTGTGTGTGTGTGTGTGTGTGTGTGTGTGTGTGTGTGTGTGTGTGTGTGTGTGTGTGTGTGTGTGTGTGTGTGTGTGTGTATAAGACCGCAATTGTTTTTTTTCATGTGGGTGTGTGTGTGTGTGCGTGCGTGCGTGCGTGCGTGCGTGCGTATGTACTGCAACTAGTAAAATGTTACAAGTTGAAGTTATTGTAAATTAAATAAATAGTGATGATTACATGTATTAATTCACATTATTATTGAGTTATTGAGTGATGTCTGGGTGTGATGCTGTTTTAATAATCAGTATTTAATACAGCATGAATTATAATACCTTTTACGCAATGTTCCTGCCTATGTACAGGGGTTAGACGGCCCACCCTTGTCGCTAGTCTGGAATGCATCGGATCGGTGTCAGGTAACGGGACGCTAACGGTACACAGAACACATCTCCTTATTTGGTGTCACAGCGCTAAGCGGCAAGGCGACATCACATCACTGCTAGAGCGACCCAGCCAGCAGACTTCAATCACTGGCCGCTCACGGAAGCAGTGTCTACTTCGTCGCTCGTTTGTTAAGTTTTTTTTTTCTTTCCACTCTGATTCGTCACGCATCGTCTGCCGATCACGAGCGACTACTCTGAAAGCCGTGAGCTATCTGGTGAGTCCACTGAAGTCTAACCTCGACGATGATGTTCGTTTTCTCTGTCAGTGTCAGTGGCGGTTCTGGCCGCGAATCATGTTTACCGTTTAGCCTAGACCTAGTATTAGGAGCTAGGCTAGGCCACACCCCGTAACTTGCTATATAGGGTTGCGGGCCGTAGTGTCGTTAGAACTTCGCTGGCGGTTTGTGTGTACTTTGGTACAGTGTTAGCGCGTAAGTGCGGTTCTGTAATACTGTGCCCGATCACGCTTTGGTGGTATAATTATACCAAACGTCTATGAGATAACTATCTATTTGTTATTCCCACCAGTATCGCCATCTGGGGGATTGAGTGGGAGTACTATGACTCGTAGCGCGGTCTGGCTCTGCCCACGTTTATCACTTACGTCGGGTAGTTTCTGTCACCGTTCATGGTAACCAGTTTTACAAGATAAACTATTAGTAACGTAGGAGACTTACTGTTACCTTCTTGCGACCCAGTTCGATATTTTGTGGGTTATTTAATTTGTTTGGGTTTCGAGTATGGCCTTTAAACACGCGTTTCCTCTTTTTCAGCTAAAGGGCTCTTCGTATTTTTCACCCACTTACACACTCTCGTTACTGTCTGTTCAGTGTCGGCATTTCAATCGACGGTGACCCCACGCCTGTACATGTTGTCTTGGGGGCACAATTTTTTGTACGCCGGTTCCAATCGTTTATGGACAGGATGGGACCCGTGGCCTTTCTGATGACGGCCACACTGTATCACCATTACGCCAAGGCGTTACATCGACTGTACACCTGGATCGTCAGACTCATGATGTCGGCCGTATGTACCTTCGCCATTCACGCCGGATGCAGTTACACCATCACCAGATGGTGTAACTGTTGGATGGTTTTCCCAAATATTAACGTGTTTGCGGAGAGTCGTTTTCAGGTACACGTTGCATAACATTCGCCGATCACCGATTTTGCAGATTGCCTTGTTAACAATGTCTCGTTGCAGCACCATAGGCATTTATTAGACCTTTCTGTACAGGCGTACGACCGCGCATTTGACACGACATCAACTATATATTATCTTTTATGTATGTGGCGATATGCTTATGTTACGTACCTTTTTCCTGGGTGTCATGTGCTTACAGGTTGCATCGTACACTTTACATGGCTGTGCGAAGACTTTCACGTGCTGGGGACACTTAACTGTTGGCTGATATTTTCTTCTGAACTGCTGCCTGCGCCAGGCTGTGTGAGTAGGCTTGGGGTTTGCCTGTTCGCTATGTGTCGACACTCCGAATACAGTCTATCAGTTTGTATGCTTACTATCATATGCCTATACTCGAAATTGCAGGTCTCCAGAACAGCCCGGTGTTCACCTAGAGTAGTCTAGGCTATCGTTGATTGCAGACTACCCCGGCCGGAACACAATCACACTGGGCCGATGAGTGAGCGGGTGATGACTTGCTGCTCGGTGGCTGATGCATAGGTTAATCCTCTTGCACAGAACACTGCCTTGCTATTTCCTCTTTGCAGCTATGCCGAAAGTTAAGAACGGCCGAAAGGGTGGCCCGCCTGCCGACCGCAGACGTTCTTCGAGGGCTACGCGGGTGCCTCGCAGACTAGTCGACGCGGCTTCAGACAGCTCGTCTTCTGACAACGACGACTTGGGAACCGTCAACCAGGCACCCCGGTAACATCTGCAAGACGTGCAACGGCAGTTGTATGAAGCACAAACCAGCAGCACTCAACCGCGTCCTCCCGTCGCCCAGTCGTCTACATCGGTGCCGACTGCCACGGCTTCATCACCGCTGCAACCCGCCGGACTAGCGACTGCGATGCCCATCTTGCACTTGCCACTCGCTGGGCCATCACCCGTAACGCCTGTCCCTACGACACAGCCAGGGACGTCAGCACTCGATTTCCAGGGCACTGATCTCCAAGCGTTGCTGGCCAGCGCCCTGCAGCAGATGGCGGGAACGACGCAGCTCGGGACCGCGCAAGGTGAGTCGCCCTTGACTCCCTTCCTGATCTTGGGGGCTAAACTGGACCCCAAAATCAAGGCCACCATCTGGGCCCACCAGTACATCGACCTGGGGTCGTTGGTCCCCCCCCCCACTGAACCAACAGGATCCGGGTCCGTCTTTCCGCCCAGCCAGCACCCCCAGATGTCCATGACGCAACCACGGGCAACACCCATCACCACCGTTGGACAATGGCTGCGTGCATTCAGCACGTACGCTAGCGTGTATGTGGAACGCTATCCCGCCGAGGCACCGTCCATGTTCACCTATCTGTGCCGCATCATGGACATGCATAAGCGTCACGGAGGAATGGCTTGGCGGGTGTACGACGAACGTTTCCGCCGCATCCACGCCCTCATGCCGACGCTGCCCTGGCATGCCACCAATTGGGACCTTGCCTTGGACGCGGTTCATGGGGACATGAACCGGTCGGCGACACACAGACAGCCGCGACAGCCTTTTCGGGACTAACGCGGACAGTCAGGATCCGCAGACAGTCGCCCCACACCATGCCGCCGGTGGAATAGCACCGGACAATGCCATTTCAGAAATTGCCGCTTCCAGCACGCATGTAGCGCCTGCGGACAACGGGGACACCCCCGTGCCACCTGCTGGATGCTCAAAGCCAAGACCACTAGTCCCAAACCTCCCAACACCAGTGCTTCCCCATCGGCTGGCAACGTATCTACGAGGATACGCAAGGCGTGAGCGGAACCATTTGATCCGTGGTTTTTCAGTGGGTTTCCGCATCCCTTCAACAATGACACGCAACACTCACGTTCCCGGTCATGTCAACCATCTTTCCGCCAATGATCATCATCACTTTGTTACGACCAAACTTACTCAAGAAGTAGCCGCGGGTCGTATTGCCGGCCCGTTCACACATCCTTCGCCAGTAGGCGTAGTGCTTTCTCCTCTCGGTGTTGTTCCCAAGAAAGTCCCCGGACAATTTCGATTAATCCACGATCTCAGCTTTCCTAAGGATAACAGTGTCAATTCCCACATAGCTAAGTTACACTCCGAAGTCCATTATGAACTGTTAGACGACTGTGTATCGATTATCCGTGATATCGGGCAAGGGTGTCTTATGGCTAAGGCAGATATCAAAGACGCTTTCCGCATTATTCCTATACACCCCGCCGACCATAGACTGCTCGGCATGACTTGGCAGCACAAGTATTACTTTGATAAATGTCTTCCCATGGGGTGTAGCACTTCGTGCCAAACTTTTGAATCTTTTGCTCAGGCGTTGCAGTGGATTCTCATAACTAAATTCCATGTTCATCACATGTCACATATATTGGATGATTTTATTTTTTTTGGACACTCTGCGTCTAATCAGTGCTTGGTTGGCCTCCAGTCCTTCATGGCTTTAGCTACATCTCTTCACATTCCCGTCAACTCCAACAAAACCGTGCTCCCTACGTCATTAGCTACATTACACGGTATTGAGGTAGACACGACTGCCATGCAGTTGCGTCTGCCGCAAGATAAGTTAGTTGATGCACAATTGAAGATCAACGCTCTCTTTCGCCGGAAGAAGGCAACTTTGCTCGCCTTACAGTCACTTATTGGCACACTCAATTTCGCGTGTCGAGTGGTGGTGCCCGGGAGGGCTTTTTTGCGGAGGCTTATCGATCTTACACGTGGGGTGCGGGGTAAATCACATTTTATACGCTTAAACCGGGAAGCTCGTAAGGATTTGGCCGCCTGGAAACTGTTTCTCGACTCTTTCAACGGAGTATCTCTTTGCCTTCCCAATACGTGGACATCGTCGAACTGTATTCGATTGTTTTCGGATGCCAGTGGGTCTGGGTTTGCTGCAATTTTAGGCAGTCGGTGGTTCCAAGGATCCTTCCCCAGTGCATGGTCTGCCAGCAATATCGCGATCAAGGAACTTTTACCTATAGTGTTAGCTGTCCGTTTATGGGCGACTCGTCTGGCTAACTCGCGTTTACTATTTATGTGTGACAATATGAGTGTCGTATCTGTGATTAATTCTCACACGTCCAAGGACGTCACGATCATGAACCTGATTAGAGAACTTGTGGTAGTTTCTATGAGACACAACATACTTTTTGCTTCCAAACATGTTCCCGGTAAAACTAATGTTATCGCCGATGCCCTGTCTCGTTTTCAGAACGAGGCCGCGCACCAGAGGGCTCCTTGGCTCGATCGCGACCCAGACCATTTGCCGCCGGAATTCCTACCTTGGTGAACAGTGCAGGCGCCTTCATTGCAGCATCTTTGGCTCCTTCTACCCGGGCGATGTATTCGCGGTGGGCAACCCAGTTACATGACTTTGCTGTGATCTATTTCCCCGGGAAGCCATGGTTTCCTTCGTCCGTTCCCTTATTGTGTACGTTTATTGCGCATCTCCTCCGTAACGGCTCCTCGCCGGCCTCTGTTACTTCACGTATGTCGGCCATCGCCTTTTTTCACAAATTATTCCACCTCCCGGATCCGACAGGTGACTTTCTCGTCCGGCGCATCCTCCTTGGGGCTCACAAGGATTTTTCCCACGTTGACTCTAGGCTCCCCATTACTATACCCATATTACACGCGCTGTGCGACTCCACGGGTCATGTGACTCAGACATCCTATCATGCCTGTTTAGTCCGAGCTATCTACCTACTCATGTTTCATGCTTTCCTTCGCATCGGGGAAGTCACTTCTTCCCGCAATAACATCAAATTATCACAACTCTTGGTACTTTCGGACACCCTCACCATAGTTTTCCAACAAGCCAAACACCACTTTGGTTCGCACATCTCTATTTCCATTCCCAGCTCACAGAACGCCTACTGCCCAGTGGCAGCACTCTCTCTGTTCACTGCCAGGAGGGGCCGCAGCGAAGGCCCTTTGTTCTGTGAACCGGATTTATCCCCCATCACCCCTTCACAGCTAAATTCCTGGCTGTCTGGCTCGTTATCTTGGGCCTCTCTCCATCAACTCGATATAAAGGCACACAGCTTCCGTATCGGGGCAGCTACTCACGCCTCAGCTCAGGGATATTCTGACGCATAGATCCAGCGGATGGGCCGATGGAAATCTTCCGCTTTCAAAAAATATATTCGTATCACCTCTTTTAAAACACTGTGAGCTTTCATTGCCATATAATTTTCAGCCTGGCGTTGGGAAGCGTGCGGCTTTCCATTTCGGTGGGGGGTTTCAAGTTATTTGCGGGCTCTGAAGTTTGCCCGGCTCTTCAGCTTTTGGCCGGGGGTTGGGGTACAATTCCGGACAATCTCCACGTTGCACACCCACTGTTCGTAGGAATTTTTTCTAGATACTCTAGTATTCCCACTATCGCTGTATTAACTAATACTTTTAGTCACTTTTGTAAGTTGCATATGTAGATAAGTATGTATGTATTATGTGATACGTGTATATATGCAGTGATTCTAGTTGCTGGCGGGTACGTCTATACTTTCTGTTTATGCTATTAGCGATGTGAGCATCTGGTGGCTCGGGGGCGTACCCAGCTTTTCTTCATTTTGTTTGAGGCGGTAGAGAGAGCGTGTCCACGTGTACTGCTTTTCGGCTTTGGGCCGGGAGCGGGATGTGGGGATCTCTCTCGCGGCACGCTGTCATACTTTCCTTTATCGTAGGCCGACTCGCCAGTCGTCGCTACTGCATGTTTACACGATGGTTTTTGCTTATGTTTCTTCTTTCCTTGGCTTTCCCTGTGAGACAGTGACGGGGTTACGGCATCCGACCTGGTGTGCGGCGTCTTCCAAACGGGTTTCACGGTTTTTTCAAGGGAGTTCACAAATTGTTTTTCTCTACTGTGTCTTTTTCTTCCGCCAGCATTATCTGGCGCGGGGTCTTCCAAACGGGTTTCACGATTTCTCAAGGGAGTTCACGAATTGTGTTCCTCAATTGTGTTTCTCTATTGTATCTAATTCTTCCGCCAACTTATATCTGGCTACTAGCTCGCACCAGCTAGAATTTTATTTGTGGTTTGTAATTTTCGCTTGGGCCGCAGCTGTCCAATTTTATACTTTTCTTACGGCTTTGTGTGGATATATCTTTGAATCTACGCACAACGGCGCACACCATTAGTCGTGCAACTTCCTCATCTTTTGTCCTCTCTTGTTCCATATATGACGTTTGAGGTTTTTAATGCGAGGTTGGCCCGCGCTCCTCACAGGATGCAGTGAGCTGCTGCCATGCCCAGGAACCACTGTTATCGTTGGAGTCTGCTGCGCTTTGTGTGGGGTTTGTACGGGTGGTTTCTGGGCCCCACATTTATTACGCTTAGCTAGTCAATTTTTGGCAATCCCCATCGACCGAAATGTTCAACTCTTTGTTACTAGGATAGGGGAATTGTTTTTTATATCTAGTTAGGTCGTCGGCAATGCCCATTGTCATGCATATCACTGTATTACTTTATGTAATTAAAGGGCATTGCCATTTTACCAACCATATTTGTTTTGTTTTCTCTTGCTACATAAACTTAGCAATGCGCAGCAGGCCCCACCAATACACACCTAATCCAACAATGGCACTTTATGACATACGGTACAGTGAGTAAAATCAGTATTTAATACAGCATGAATTATAATACCTTTTACGCAATGTTCCTGCCTATGTACAGGGGTTAGACGGCCCACCTTTGTCGCTAGTCTGGAATGCATCGGATCGGTGTCAGGTAACGGGACGCTAACGGTACACAGAACACATCTCCTTATTTGGTGTCACAGCGCTAAGCGGCAAGGCGACATCACATCACTGCTAGAGGGGTAAGACCACAGTTGACCTTCCTGTTTATTGTTTCACACGAATGTAGGGCGTATTAAATTGCGATATGTGAATTTAAAGAATTCATACGATGTGACATAAGTGCAATTGAGCAGGCATATTCACTGGTTTGTTTGTAGAAGCTATTGGCTGTGAAATGGTGCATTTTTTTGAGAGTTTAAAAGGCGGAGGGATTTATGGGAATTTTTCTGCTATGGGCCAAGTGGGCGCATGAATACAAGGCTATTTTTGTCAAAATTGATGGGCATCGCACGTCGGGGCGTTTTAAAAGAGCTGGAGGTATGTGATTTTGATAAAACTTGGTCAGCATGTCAATGAGATGATGGCAGTTACTGTGAAAACGTTTCAGAATTTTTAGTGGTCACGTTTTCTTATAATCTAACAAAACGTTAACATGGCCACCAATGCAATTTTCAACTGTGGTCTGACTCCTAGAGCGACCCAGCCAGCAGACTTCAATCACTGGCCGCTCACGGAAGCAGTGTCTACTTCGTCGCTCGTTTGTTAAGTTTTCCCACCCTCCTTCCCCAACTTCTCCTTCACAAGTGCCGATTTTGTTGGATCTACAGTGGTGGTGGTTTCTGGGCCCCACATTTATTACGCTTAGCTAGTCAATTTTTGGCAATCCCCATCGACCGATATGTTCAACTCTTTGTTACTAGGATAGGGGAATTGCTTTTTATATCTAGTTAGGTCGTCGGCAATGCCCATTGTCATGCATATCACTGTATTACTTTATGTAATTAAAGGGCATTGCCATTTTACCAACCATATTTGTTTTGTTTTCTCTTGCTACATAAACTTAGCAATGCGCAGCAGGCCCCACCAATACACACCTAATCCAACAATGGCACTTTATGACATACGGTACAGTGAGTAAAATAACTGTTTTGATGTATAAAACATCTACATACTTTTCCTGAAGAATGCATTATATGCTGCAATCTACGCGCATGTGTCTTATTTTGCGTTTAACTTCATACTGATTATGGGAGGGTAACAACCGTTGATCTCTAAAGAAATAAGCGGTATCAACAGACACATACTAGACACACATTTTGTGACAACGTACTAATAATATTTTTTATTGAGCTCATTTATATTAGATTCGACAGTACGCTTTAAATTATGCGTTAATACTGGTGGCAACGTAATTACTGTTTTAATAAACGCAATTGGTATTACAATAGTACCACAAATCTGGACAAAGTCCATTCAGAAATACAAAAAAAACATATAAAAATGTAACACAATCTGATGATAATACGAATAAAACTAATTATCTAAGAACATGACATGTCACATATAATAAAAATACAAATAATACTGATATATATATATATATATATATATATAATTATATATATATATATATATATATATATATAATTACACGCAATGAAACACGCACGCACGCACGCACGCACGCACCCACGCACAATTAAAACAGAAATACATAATTGTACTATCTTTGATTTCAATCAGCAGCGCCTCTGCAAAGTTTTGGTGAAACTGAACGACGCCTTGTCATATGCATCGATTTTACGGTAGCTTTAGCGTTATGGAGTAAGACCACAGTTGAGAATTGCATTGGCGGCCATGTTAACGTTTTGTCTGATTATAAGAAAACGTGACCATCAAAAATTCTTAAAATTGTCCACATCAACTGCCATCATCGCATTGATATACTAACCAAATTTTATCAAAATCACATACCTCCAGCTCTTTTAAATCGCATAGCAGATAGCAGAAAAATTCCCATAAATCCCTCCGCCAGTTAAACGCTTTAAAAAATGCACTGTTTCACAGCCAATACTATAGCTTCTACAAACAAACCTGTGAATATTCATGCTCAAAGGCACTAATGTCACATAATATTAATTTATGAAGTTCCCATTTTACAATTTCATATGCCCTACATTCATGTGAAACAATAAACAGGAAGGTCAACTGTGGTCTTACCCCTATGCGTAGGCGCTGTAAGAGAGGGCGATATTTTGGTTTAATTCTTTTGTAAATTTTTATCGTTTTGTGAAAGTAAATGTACTTTTTTTGGCCACGTGACATGTGTATATGTATTGCAAATATATGAGGAGAAGTTTGGGTGCTCTAGGTGGTTGTTTTCATGGTTAGGTCAGAAAGTAAAAGATCGCCGGACTTAGTTAAAATTAATGGTTTTCTGGCACAGGGCTGTGCTACCCGCTCTGAGCGCATTTTCATTACCGTATAATTTTTATTCATGATCGGGCGTACCATCTTTTTAATTACGATTCTCCTTTTTCACATTACAGCAAATCCTTCAAAACTGAAGATTATTTGCTTCTAAATACGACCTGGCTATTTAATCAAAGTAACAATTCACACACGTCTCTGTAAAAATGCAATATATCTACTTATCAAGACAATTAAAATTTATTGTAACTCTACAATAAATGCAAAGCAGAGCGAAACACTATGTAATAATGTAAATGAACAACAGGGGTATAACATCGCAATACAACACGAAAACAGTGTGCGCGTGTAGAAAAGTATTCGTGAATGTGATGCATGTTCTTCAGTTCATTAATGCATACAGTCCCTTCTGGGGCTAACATGATGTAACATGTTATATATTAGCACCATTATGTAATATACATTGTGTCTTGTCTTAAAATAATACCAAACTATAGCACCGTTAATTATCTTACATGTAGGCTTATTATTAAAATTATGCTTATTTTTTCAGTATTGCCAACCTATCCCAGAATATAACATTCCATGGTAGCGCACCCTGTCGGATGTATGGGGTCATGCTTCAGTTACACTTCCTGCGTGATAAATGTGTGTCTCTAAAATATGTTAAATTAAATAGTAATTTTAGGTATGTGTTATTAAAAAAAAATCATATCATCTGACATAACTGCATTTGAGCGGACACATTGGCAAGTTTGCTGGTAGAACATGTTGGCAGTGTAACTGTGGATTTTTAGATGATTTCAATAGGCGGAAGGATTTTTGGCAATTTTTTCACCACAAGGCACGTGTGCGTAGTAATTCATGCAGAAATTGGTAAACATTGATGGGTATGGCACGTTCAGGCATTTTAAAAGAGTTAGAAGTATGAGACGTTGACTAAACTCGAACAGCATGTCAATGAGATGATGACAACGGCAGGTAAGAAGTTTCAGGATTTTTGATGGTCCCATTTTCTTATAATCGTGCAAAAGTTAACATTGTCGTCAATGGGAAATGTAACAGGAGGCTGAACCCTTATGACGGACAGGTAGACTGATGGAGGCAGAAATTTTTGAACATGGATTAACCGACTGTCTAACAATATCTGGCTGTCGAATATTTGCAAATATACGATGATTTCACAGGTAAATATATTGGGTATATATGACATGTTTTAGTAAAGCCGCAAAAATAGAGCAAGCCGTGACAGTCTGAACGATTTCTGAGCAGAATTGAGAATTGTATTCCAAATTTAAACAAACTGATTGGAGTGAGACCGCAATTGTTTTTTCATGTGTGTGTGTGTGTGTGTGTGTGTGTGTGTGTGTGTGTGTGTGTGTGTGTGCGTGCGTGCGTGCGTGCGTGCGTGCGTGCGTGCGTGCGTGCGTGCGTGCGTGCGTGCGTGCGTGCGTGCGTGCGTGCGTGCGTGCGTGCGTGCGTGCAGTTTGTGTGTGTGTGTGTGTGTGGGGGGGTGGGTGGGTGGGTGGGTGTGTGGGTGTGTGTGCGGTGTTCGGTATGTGTGCGTTGTTTGTGTTTATATACAGCTGAATATGTATTGTTATTAATATCGATGTCGATAGGAACCACTGGTGGTAATATGAGGATGTATTTCCCTACCCGGCTATAGGCCTGGCTATTTTGTTAGACTTTGATTGACATCACACATTTAAGAGAGATGCAATTTTGTGATTTTAACTAAAGTTGCTTAGAATGTCATTTACATGATGGCATTGATTATGAGGAAGTTTTAGGTTTTTTGATGGTTCAGTTTTCTTTTAATCAGACAAAAGTTATCGTGTCTGTAGTAGACCCCTAATAAAATATACCATTGTATTCCATGATAAATACCATGGTGTTTTGAAACAGGTTAACCATTGTAAACCTTGGTAAAATACCATGATATAACATGGAAACCATGGTAATCCATGGTGTTTTGAAACAGGAAAAACATGGTAAAATACCATGGTATTCGGAAACAGGTAAACCATGGTATAACAACATTTAACATACACAAATATATGAAAAAACATGGTCTACCACAGTTTACTATGTAATATCATGATTTACCATGTAATACTAACGAAATACCATGGTATACCATGTCATTCCATTGGATATCCTTATGAAAATATACATAATAATAATAAAATGACTTCTTTGGCGCCAATATGCTCGGAAAATCCGAGCTCAGTGGCGCAACAAAACCAAATCATTAGGCATTCTCGTGACATGTATACAATGGTATTCCATAGTATACCATGGTATTTACCGTGGTTTTCATTGATTTACCATGGTTTACCTGTTTCAAAACACCATGGTATACCATGCATTTACTATGGTATATTTTCATAAGGGTTGGGCGGGCGTTATGAGATTCCGACTTGGGCCCACGTGACCATCGGCCGATTCCGGAATCGCTCCGATCCTGACGTAGACCCGAATAAATAAAAATGTTACTAACACTAAATTGTATATTATTAACTGACTAATTATTCCATACATTACCCCAGTGCATGCACACAAAGTATCAAAACTAGTCTGTTATCCTAATAAATGGCTGTTTGGAGTCAACCACTTAAATTAAGACTTCAGCAAACAAGAGACATATAAAAATAGTGCGGTTGCCATTGACAGCGAAGACGCCTAAATACGTGTTATTGCGCCGTGGTTCCTTGCATTGACATGTAGCCCAATTTAGACGTATCGTGTGACTTATAAATGTATAGTTATGTTATTCTTATGTTTAATACTGTATACGAATACGTCAGTATTTTTATCGTGATTAACTTCCGGGATGCTCGCTTTACAAATACAATCGACCAGTGATCCAAGCAGTGATCGAATCGTACGTAGCTCTATCTGACTACGAGTCAACGTTGCATGGCGATAACGTTGGTAGCGCATCGAGCAATGCTAGTAAGTCTACTCGTAAATTGCATGGGATGCTTATGTATTTTTTCCGTGACCGTGGCGTTCGAACTAGCCGTACTAGGTCAATTGTCGATGCAACGGTTGCTATATTATAACTCGGTTTATACGTGCCGGTACGCAGGAGATGGGCATGGACCACAGTCACTTTTCCCAAAGACGACCATTATAACGTTCTTGCGCCTACATTGAAAATTTATCCTACAATTTTTTTTTAAATTCACAGAAAATGACAGACCCACTAAGACACCTGGTGTGTGAAATTCGTGAAAATGACACCTCCTTTTTCGCACAAATTGCTTCAACGCATGACACCCCTGCATTTCTGCCATGAAATTCCCCGGTTTCCAAAATATCCTGCCTAACAGCCACTGTGTCCTTACACAACTGGCATACCTACTGACAAATGGCATCATTTCAAAGCTTAGATGCTACTGTGCACAAAAACATCACTTCCACTCATCCACACAATTTCTGCTCTCACAAATAAACCCTATCTGCACAATTAATTTTTCCTTGGGACTCTTTATTGTTGTAATGGCGGATGGATTCTGACTGTGGTCCGTGCCCAGATGACCATCTTTTTCCACGCGTAGGCCAGGGCTAGGCTATGGCTACAGACACAATCTATTTGGACTTACCCCAACGGTACGATTACAGCTAGTAATAAAATTTTACTAAGTACTTAATTAAATATAATAGAACATTGGCAATTGATTTAAATTAAAGGTGACATGTAAAGGAACACATAACTGCTTATTTTATTAATATATCTTTATTAGATCAAAAGTCAAGGCTCAATATATTATTGCATTTTCAATATAGTACAAATTCGGACATTTTTGGTATCTCGTATACAGACAAAATACTCATTTTTTTATTTTCTATCAATAAATGTTTGATGAAAATAGCATAACTTTTGTATTTGTACATATATTTTAATAATTTTTTTCAGGAGTTGCAGGCACATTAAGGTAATAATTCTCAATGCTTTCTTTTGATGTTTTATTATTCTATTTGTTTGAAAACCCCAAGCCATGATGCAATAATTAATGTGTGATACAATTAATGAATTATATAACAACGTTTTAATTTGTTGTGATAACACGTGTTAATTTATTTAAAATGCTAATCTTTTTAGTTTTAGTTTGAAATTTTTTCAGTATGTCTTTTCCAGTTCAGATTTGTATCAATAATTAAACCTAAGAAATTAAATTCCTTAACTTGTTCAATATTTATATTATCTATCTTCAGAGTAAGCATCTGTACATTTTTATTTATCCTTTGGAATGTCATATATTTAAATTTTGCAATGTTTAATGATAATTTATTTATTTTGAGCCATTCATTTATTTTTAAAAGTTCATCATTTAGTAAAGATTCTAAATTGTCATTGTGTATGTCATCATTAAAAGTATTTAAAGTACTTGATAAGGTTGTGTCATCAGCATAAATGATGAAATTAAACATTTTACTGGATTGTGCAAAATCATTGATATATATATATATATATATATATATATATATATATATATATATATATATATATATATATATATATATATATATATATATAAATAACAGAGGTCCTAGGATTGAGCCCTGTGGTATGCCAATTGTTATTGGTAACGTTTGATTTTATATGATCAATTTCAGTATATTGCTTAAGGTTATTTAGGTAGCTATTGAATAAGTTCAGATTTGTACTATTTATACCATAATATTTTAGTTTGTCGATTAAAATTAAATGGTCAATGGTATCGAATGCTTTAGAAAGGTCCAAATATATGTTTATGGGTATTTCATCCTGATCCATTTGGGTTATAATCCTATCTATTAATTCCAGAGCAATACATTCTGTTGAATGCTTGGGTCGAAAACCATATTGATGGTCAAACAAAAGTTTGAAATCTTTTAAATAAGTTGATAATTGATCAAAAATTATTTTTTCCAATACTTTTGAGATAGCTGGTAGAAGAGATGTGGGTCTAAAATTATAAAATATTGTTGGTTCACCTTTTTTATAAATTGGAATTACCATAGCAATTTTTTATTTATCAGGGAATACTCCTGTGGTTAATACTTGATTTGTTAATAATGTTAAAGATTTAGTTATTGCAGGTTCAATTAATTTTAGTAGTTTGGTGGAAAAAACCATCAAATCCATAACTATTTTTGTTGGGTAGATTATTTATTATTAAAATTTAAATGTAAAAACAGAGTTTTCTTTTTTATTTAGATAACACGAATGATCATGGAAGCCTTTGTATTTAATATTGTTTGCCAGATGATTCCCTATATTAGTAAAAAATGCATTAAATTTATTTGCAATTTCCAATTTATCTGTCATAATAGAAGTTGATTCTTTAAAATATGTAGGAAATGATTTGTTAGTTTTACTTTTAGACAGGATTTCATTTATAGTTTTCCAAGTAATTTTTATGTCAAATTTGAATTGATTAAAACGTGTTTCAAAATATGATTGCTTTGCTATACGAAAGCTCCTTTTCAATATAACATTGTATGTTTTTAGATTAATCAGTAACATTTCATGTTCTGGAGAATCAGGATTTGTTAATTTTGTTTGTTTGTAAAGTTTATCTGTGTGTCGTATTAAGGGTAGCAAACCTTGAGTTATCCATGTAGAGTTTTTATGTTTATATTTATTAAATTTCACTAATTTACTCATCATGTATTTATTTTTAGCTTGATTGATTTCATCTAGGATAATGTTATAGTTACGGTTTGTGTCAGCCGTTGGACTTATGTCTAGTTTCTCATATATTTTAGTAGAGATTAAATCCTCTTTGACTTTTAAGATTGCCTTTTTGTTTTGAATATTAATTTCTATGAATTATGCAGGATGTTGTTTTTTCAGAGTAGTATCCATAATTATGAAATACGATTGATGATCAGAGAATTTTTTAATTAATATTCCTGCTGTACTCTGTAATATTATATTTTGTTAAATTACAAAAGAAATTATCAATTAGTGTGCCATTACAGGTTGTAAACCTGGTAGGAAGAGTGATTTGGGGAAGAGACTAAATGAAGTTAACATGTCAAAGAACCTGCTACAATGTTCTTGCTTATTTCTTTTTAGCATATTTATATTATAATCCCTGCTAGAATAAGATTATTTTTTTAAATGATTTTGCATAGATGATATGACCATTGTAAATTCATTTAGAAATTCATTATAATTTTCATTTAATGGCCTTGGAGGTCGGTATATATTTCCTATAGTGATCGTCTGTGGTAAGCCTCCTCCATTTACTTGTATTATTTGCCCCTCCCAGTGTTTATACATGTTTAATTCATAATTAAATTGTCAATCTATATATGTTATTAATCCACCTTTATTGCTGCAGCTTTTTCCTTAGGATATTCAGTCATATCCACTTAATTGTATTAATGATAAGTCATCCGTATCAGATAACCAGCTCTCTTGGAGACATATTATACTAAATTTGAAATGTAAAGAAGATCAGTCATTTACAAATGCCTCGAGTTCGCTAAACTTTGCATTAATTGATTGTATGTTAGAACTTAGAATACTGACATTTTTATTATTGTTTTTAGCAACTGAATAACATTTTTCAAAGTCATAATGTGAAGATCGGCGTATCATAGGCAGTTCATTAGTTTCATTATTATTATTATTACTATTGATATCTAAAATGTTATTTAAAAAAATTTTCATTACCACCTGTATACAAGAGAAAGGTTTCGTCAATTATCATTTATTTGCATTTTTTATTTGGTTAACAATATATTTTATTGTACAATGTTTTAATAAAATCGGACATAAAATTAAGGCAGCCAAACCACTATACACATGTGAGGTATTTTGGAGATGAGTGTGTTTGTGTGTGTATATATCCTGTGGTACATCTGTCCAAGCAATTGCAATATATCTGATAGAATACATTGAAAAATAAGTAAAAAAAAGAAAAACATCAGAAAAAATTAACAGAGTAATACGCTCTTGCATAGGCGTTAACTGTATGCCTAAGAAGATAAGAGGCAAATTCATTATTATCACAAATGTGGTACTTCACCTTATTGAAAACAATCATGACACATATTATGTCAATTATTGTTCTTTCAGCAATCAATACCATGTAGCCGGTATGGCAAATGTATTAGCCCCCCAGTCAGACGCAGCAGTGTTTGCTGTAAAACTACTGTAAAATAATGTATTAGCAGCACAACACTAGTTTTGCAGTAAAATTAATGTATTACAAATAATGTATTAGCAACACAGTAAAAAAAAATTACATAAAAAATCAATTAATAAATACACTGCAGTTTTGCAGTATATATATATATATATATATCGATTTAATGCATGTTACTGTATATATATATATATATATATATATATATATATATATATATATATGTATATATATATATATATATATATATATTATATCGATTTACTGCAAAATTGCAGTGTGCTTGACTATGTTGCTAAAATATTATTTGTTTCACTGCAAAACTGCAGTGTATTTATTAATTGATTTTTTATGTAATTTTTTATATATATATTTTTTACTGTGTTGCTAATACATTATTTGTAATACATTATTCATTTCACTGCAAAACTACAGTGTTATTCTGCTAATACATTATTTTACACACACACATATATATATATATATATATATATATATATATATATATATATATATATATTTATATATATATATATATATATATATATATATGCACATATATATGCATATACACATATACATACCTTACTTTACCTTAATCCTCTTGGCCCCTTTAGGAGCATAGGGCATCAACCATGTTTCTCCACCTCACTCTCTTCTGGGCTAGAGCTTTGGCCTCTTGCCAGGTGACCCCACTTTATCAAGATATTGTAGTGTGGAGCGTCTCCAGTTGATTTTTGGCCTTCCTTCTCTTTCCTTGTGGGTTATAGTCCAGTGCTTGTTTGGTTGTATTTGTTGGATCTTTTCTGAGTGTGCAGCCAATCCAGCTCCATTTTCTCATCTTGATTGTAGTGCTTATTTCTTCCTGTTTGGTTTTCTTCCAGAGCTCTTTATATTTCATATTTTGTTAGGCCACCATACCTTAAGGATGTATTGGAGGTGACTGTTGATGAAGACTTGGAGTCTGTTGTTGAGAGACTGAGTAGTTTTCCACGTTTCACAGCCATAGAGAAGAACTGGTTTAACGTTGGTGTTGAAAATGCGGATCTTAGTGTTTATGGATAGTTGGGAAGAGAGCCATACAGGGCATAGGGTTCTGAAGGCATGGCGAGCTTTATTGATGCATAGCTCCACATCTTTGTCAGCTCCACCATTTGTACTGATGTTGCTCCCGAGGTAGATGAAGTCTTGTACTTCCTCAACAGTACCACTTTCTAGTGAGATGGGTTTGGAGGATCTGCTGTTGAATTTCATCACCTTTGTCTTTCCCACATTGATCTTAAGACCCAGTCGGCTGCTTTTTTCTTGAAGCCTTTCTGTTTTTTGTTCCATGTGTTTATGGGTTTCTGAAAGTAGTGCTAGATCATCTGCAAAATCCAGGTCTTCTAGTTGTGAGAACAAGTTCCACTGGATCCCAGTACGATGGTGTTCTGTGGATCTTTTCATTGTCCAGTCTATGGCTATCAGAAAGAGCAGTGGAGATAGCTAGCAACCCTGTCATACTCCAGTTCCAATCTGGAAGCCTTCTGAAACTTGTCCATTAAAGATGACATGACCAGTGAAACCTTCGTACATGTTCTTTATTAGGGTTGCAAATTTTGTGGGTAAACCATAGTGCCTCAGGAGCTTCCATAGAACTGTCCTATCTATACTATCGAATGCTTTTTTGAAGTTCACAAAGTTTATGTAAAGGGAGCTCTGCCATTCAATGCATTGTTCAATGATAATCCTGAGTGTAGCAATGTGATCTGTGCAGGATTTATCCTTTCTAAAGCCAGCTTGTTCCTTTCTTAGCTTCTTGTCAACTGTTTCTTGTATCCTATCCAGGATGATACGGCAGATAATTTTACTGGGCACTGATAGAAGCATGATCCCTCTCCAGTTCTTACATTCGCTGAGGTTGCCTTTCTTGGGGATTGTAACAAGCATACCTGTCTTCCATTCAGTTGGTATTTCCTCTTTATCTCAGATCTCATTTAGCACGCTGTATAAAATGTCTGTGGTGGCCCCAATATCAGCTTTTAAGACATCAGATGGTATATTGTCAATTCCAGGTGCTTTGCCTAGCTTCAGCTTTTTGATGGCTCTCTTGATCTCCTCTTTGGATATCCTACCACAATTAATGTTAAGGTCTTCAGTTGTTTCCTCAATGTCTGGGGTTGAATCTGGTGGAGGCCTATTCAAGATATCTTGGAAATATTCTTTCCAGCGTTGTAACTGTAGAGATTCCTTAGTGAGAAGGTTTCCCTGTTTGTCCCTGATGGGGCGACTAGTGATTTTGTTCTACCCTGCTAGCTGTCTGGTGATCTTGTATAACTCTCTGGAGTTGTTTTGCCTAGCTGCGATCTCAGCCTCATTTGCTAGTTTTTCGACTTATGTTTTCTTGTCTCTCTTTGTCTTCTTTTGAACTGTTTTGTTTCTTTCCTGGTATTCTTGCTGCAGTTTTTTTCCTTGTGTCATCTGCTTCCTTGTTGAGTTTCATTTTAGTCTCCCTCCTTGCCTCAATAGCTTCCCAGGTGTCGTCTGTAATCCAGTCCTTCCTCCTAGCTTCCCAGCAGCCTAGGACTTGTTCACAGGTTTTTGTAATTGCATTCTTGCATCTTGTCCACTTTTCATCAATATTTTTTTGTACTGTACTGCAGTTTTGAGATGAAACAAATAATGTGTTAGTAACAAAGTCAAATACATGCATGTGTGCTCATGTGAATGCTATTTATGGATAGTCACCAACCAGATTCTGTATTGCGCAATACTATTATCAACATTGCTTGTCGGTGACTACAAAGCCACCCGGCGTGCTCAATCAAAGCAGGCCTTCTTTTATGTGGGGACACTTGACCAAGTAATTGCCTACTGGGCCATTTCGACAGTCTTAAACCAGGTACTGTGTTGTACAATACTTGATTCTATGTTGTGCAATACCAACATTGCTATTCCACTGCAACTAAAACCACCAGTGGGCTAAACCAAGCAGGCCATCTGGAATGTGGTCACACTTGACCGAGTAATGCCTAATGATGTTAGTTCATTACCAGTTGCTGATGCTGAATTTCAGAAGGCTAAATCTGAATATTTAGGACCGTTAGTTGTAACTCCAGAAATGGTAGCTAAGAAAATAAAGGCAATGAAGGATAATAAATCACCGGGAGTGGATGGGATTCCTCCAAAATTACTAATGGAAACAGTAGAACAAATCAGTATACCACTTGCACGAGTATTCAACTTGTCATTAAAAGAGGGAGTTGTTCCGTTTGAATGGAAAGAACCAGACATCATACCATTATTTAAAAAGGGTTCAAGAAATAACAGACCAGTGAGTTTAACGTCAGTGATTTGTAAATTATTAGAAAGGTTAATTAAAGACCATATGGTGGACTTCCTCGTTAAGCATAAATTATTAAATTCATCTCAACATGGATTCCTTAAAGCGAGGTCATGCTTAACAAATATGTTATGTTTTTTGGAAGAAATCACTAAGTGGATAGACGTGGGATCGCCAGTAGATATTATCTACTTAGATTTTCAGAAAGCTTTTGACAAAGTGCCACATCAAAGATTACTACTTAAATTAAAAGCCCATGGTATCGGGGATAGCATAACTGACTGGATAGAACAATGGCTGACTGACAGAAGACAACGAGTTGTAGTAGATGGAGAAGTTTCAAATTGGAAATCGGTTTTGAGTGGGGTACCTCAAGGATCAGTATTAGGACCTATATTATTCTTAATATATATCAATGACTTGGACGATAGTGTAACAGTATAACAAGTAACGTACTGAAATTTGCGGATGACACAAAACTGTTTAGAAAGGTTAATACTGATGGTGATAAACAACATTTACAAAACGATCTAGACAGATTAGTGAAATGGTCTGAGAAATGGCAGATGTTGTTCAATTTTGGGAAATGCCTACATACAGGACATGGGAACTTGAATGTAAACTATAAAATGGGAGATACTGTTCTGGGTACTACTGTAAAGAAAAGGACTTAGGAGTTACAATAAACGCTGATATGAAAGTTTCAGAGCAGTGTGGTATTGCAGCTTCAAAGGGTAATCAAATTCTTGGATTGTTTAGAAGAAACATAACATACAAGGGAAAAAGTTAATTATACTTCTTTATAAAGCAATAGTTAGACCTCATTTAGAATACTGTATACAAGCATGGAGACCATATCGTAAGAAGGATATAGATATGCTTGAACGCATACAAAGGAGAGCAACTAAAATGATTCCAGAACACAGAGACCTTAGTTATGAAGAACGCCTGAAAGAATGTGGTTTAACAACTCTAGAGACAAGGAGGTTAAGAGGAGACCAGATTGAAGTTTTTAAGATATTGAATGGGTATGAAATTATTGATAGAAATATGTTTTTCTCACTCAAGAAGGATAGCAGAACTAGAGGACATGAGGTAAAATTAGTAAAGGATCTATGTAGATTGGACATCAGGAAGCACTCAGTCTCACAGAGGACAATAAATGAATGGAACAAATTGTCTACAGATTGTGTAACTGCTAGCAGCGTGAATATGTTTAAAAACAAAGTTGACACATATCTCAGGAGGGCGGGTCATAAGTAGATGAACATTGTTGGACTCTCGATAAGCCAATGGCTTCCTTGTCCACTTGCCATCTGGGCCTTTGGCTTGGATGGCAAATCTTGTTAAATCTTGTTAAATCTTGTTAATGGGGCACTCCTTGTTGACAAGCCATTGTTCACTGGTATACAGCCACATGTTATTATATAAGAACACTCAGCATCAACTAAAGTGTTGTTGTCTTAATATAGACGAAGGTCTTCATCTGATGTTATTTCATTTACGTTATTTGCCAGGTCCTTCATCATGACTTTACCATTGAATGTCCAACAGTCCATCAGCTTCTTTAGTCTCTTTAGCTTCCTCGTTTCGAATGCCAGTTTTGATCGTCGCTCAGTCAAGTCCTCATTCAGGAAGATTTATGCGTTTCGTTATTGTGTGTTATGTTTCTTTAATGTGAACCGGGTGCGATACACGTTATAAACCAGTGCCTCAATTCGGGGTCCTTAGCATTATAGGCTTGGTCTCAGAAGGTGTTTCACTTAGAACACAGGAGTCTGAGACTTATTATGACTGTATGTCAATAAATAATATCAAATTATTTTCTTGAATACTTTTGCCTAATACAAATGCCATGGCCCATGTTATAAGGCTGCTGTATATCCTGTAGCACTTATTGAGTTATTGTTATTGTTCTGAGTAAGGCCCAAAGAGTTACATCATTAATCATCCCCCTATACACAAGAGCAATAAGCCAGCTCACTGCAATGAAGCGGGCATGGATTTCCTCTTCACCATCATCATGTACAATATAAGGCAAACAAAAGCAATGAAGATGAGGTGGCTACCAGAGAAGTATAAACTTATTGGGCTAGTAGCCAGTGACGATGACACCAGGAATGAAATAACTTGAAGATTTGTCATTGCTATTTGTTCTTAATGGGGCATGGCCTCCAGAATGATTAATAATTTGGGTGAGGGTGGTCCCAGCAGTTGTGTTGTAAGTGTGGGCAGTTGGGTTGTTCATACTGGAGTGAGCATCTTGTATTAGTGTTAAACTCTCCAACACAAACATTTTGGAGGCTTGCTGGAGAAAGTTGTGGGCCAACAAATATAGTTATTTCCTGTGTGGCTTACAGCTGTACGAATCGACAGAAGACAGGATCTAACATCTCGTTATTTTCAGGTAATTTATGTCGCAAATGTTTGTGCTGTGTTAGTGTATATGTGAATGAGTGTAACAGTTTTGAAAATGTTCTGAAATGTCAATATATTACAGATACGTTCGTTTTTCTTGGGGGTAACGTACATTCAGTATTTCCCAGTAGTCACATTGATTGGGTCCAACATAAAATGTAACAGGGGTAGGATTCAGTTTAATAAATAATGTGTGCGTGCATGTATGCATATGTGTGAGTCTTTTTTAAAACTCTACTAGATGTCAGCTCATTAATAAGATTTTTGTTCTTTATTAAGTCTTCTACATTTAATGAGGCTCTCCCCTTTTTGATCATTGTTAGCCTTTTCATTGTCGCATAAACCACTATCATGTGACTCATTCTGTACACATTGCAACATTCATTGCATTCTATGCATTTGTTTGACAAACCATGTGAAAGGTTGCCTACTAAAACAATTGACAGCTTAAATGAGAGAGCACATTTCTTTACAGGAGGCGTGTCCTTGGGCAAGTTGACCAGATAACATTCGAGAAAGATCTTGATCTACAGGTGGAAATGGCTGTGATGGAGCAGCTGGGGAATGTGTTGGAAGATGGGAAAAGAATATTTTTGGGACCTTAGAGAAGAATGTCCAACAGGGCTTAATGAGATTGGCTAGCTACTACTGAATTGTCTCATTGAGCAGGTATTTCAGAAGCCTATTCACCTATATTGTTCTTGTTCACAATGTTTCAGTAACAGAGTAGGCAATGTCTATGCTGTAATGTTGACAACTTCCTGGCGGTTACCAGATTCAGGGTGACATATAAATAGCAGACAAATATGATTTTTAGAGTAAATTTAAGTGGTAAAGATTGTATCAAGTTAATAATAAAAAAAATCAATTCCAATAAAAAAAATCAATTCCAACTAACTTTAAAAAATCAATTCTGATTCCGGAATTGGAATGGAGGGATCAATTCCGGAATGGAATTGACCCCATGCATGCCTGCTTCTACCTAAGCAACATCCCTCTAGAAGGTGTCTGTAACCAACATCCTCGATGCAACTTTTATACTGTCTTCTTTAGTAATAAAATATGTTATCCATCGACAGGGACACTTTTTCATGATAACTTTGCAATCCACTTTCTTCGCATTTGTGTTTTAATTTGAGAATTGCTGGCCTCAGTGTCATGAGCATGAGTCTGGTCGGAAATTGTCGTTCCCCGTAATGAAAGCGTTCTTTCCGCGAATACCAGTAATCTGATGTGTTTGGCACAATGTACAAAACATCACTGACTGCTGATCATTATATGACAGCCATATGTACACTCTCTCCCAACTTTTCAAATAGCCATGTACAAGGTGTTCCGGTCGCGCTTTTCCAACTTTTGTTTCACTGCTGGCTTTGCAATGCCAGTCAAATAATGATGCATGTCGCAGAATAACAACGAGCAAATCAAATAATAACACAAAACTAATATAAAACGAAAATGTAATAGCGATAAGTATCTAAGAATGCATGCTGGGTTGGCATGAAAGTTGTTTTGATTGTACAGGTGGTGGCGCCATGCAGAAAGGAGAAAGGCAGCGGCACAACCAATCTACAATATGGAATTGATTCTCATAAATTTACAAAAGAAACATGTTTTATTCTTTGGTATAAAGGTGATATATTTGTTAAAATAACAAATTCTGATTAAAATGTACAACTTCATCAACTATTGATTGAAATCATATTATATTACATCTTATAGTATATTTCCATTTCCACAACACCAAAAAATTCATTAGAATTCCGTTAATTAATAATTCCAAATGATACTCTGTTCTACCAGCCTGCTTCGATTATGCATATTTTTCCTGCGCTTATCTGCAAGCTTTAACATGACGTCCCTGATGATTAGGAAATGCTAAGTGACTGGGACTTTCCATTCATTCACCGTACTGTTGACAGTGATAGCGGTTGTTTAGAAGCGAGCATCAGAATGGTTTATTGTGCAGCATTTGAGTGTTATGCAAACAGTAGTAAGAATAAAGTAACATGTAGTTGGTTTAAGTTCCCTATGGAGCCAAGTTTGTTTTAAAAAGCAAAAGTCAGGCCGACGAAGCACAGCCGGCTTTGCTCACTTTGAGAAAACTTATTTTGACTGTGACCGGACCAGAAAAGGTGCAGCCCTGAGCCCTGGGATGATGTGCCCATATTATTACCAGTAGTGGAAGCTATGTTGATGCTACCAATCCGTACCACACAGGCAGCTAGTTCGGCCCACAACTCTGGTAACTTTGGCCTCTGAGCACAACAGGCATAGAGATCTTGGTCCATACGATTTTGTAGCAAGCACATTAAGTTTAATGTGTCTTTCTGTGAATAAAGCATTCTATTTATTATCTCATTTGTTAATTGATTTATTTCCACATTAAACCAAAATTGTTACTTTGTAACTGCTTTTATAGCATTCGTTTCACATAAAATACGGCGATATATATATTTTTTTCCATTTTAATACGCAGTCAACGAGACGATCATTAGAATTTATACATTTAGTTGTATCCTTAAAATTCATATCATATATAATATATTACACCAAAAACTACAATGTTATGTACAATTAAATAATTTAAATAAATTAAATTACAATTATCATAATATCTTGTTTCTATATTTCAGATATTCATGCGTTTCCCCTCATCAGGGGAAATTCTCCCCAGTTTTTGTTTTTAATTAAATCAAATACAGAGCAATGACAGTGATAAGCGATTATTGTATTGTGAATACAACAGAGCCACCTGCATAATAGTCATTGATCTATATAGTGTTTTTCGTCAGATCATTTTGAATGTGAAGCATGGTCTTTTATTCACACCAGCTCACTGTACAAAACAGACAAAGCATTGTACTTCAATAGGATCTAGTTAAACTTGGCATCCCTTTGATGACAAGTACAGGAATAACAAACCGTTAAAGTGAAGGCTAATCCATTACTAACTAGAACTGAGATCTTGCGTGTCACATCAGTCACTGAAATCACCAAGCCAAAACAATAGGGCAGTTGGGCAGGATTCTCCGAGGGCTGAAATTACCACCACCCATCAGTGCTACTCTTGCCATTGTGATGTTTACTTTCTGACCTAACCATGAAAATAACCACCTAGAGCTGCCAAACTACTTATATATTTACCATACATAGACACGTCATGTGGTCAAACATTACTCTTACGATAACAAATTGCAAAACAAAACCTAGCTATATCTTCTATGCCTAGCTCCATGAAGCTAGGCATAGGAGATGACAAGTTTTTGTTTATGTTAATCTTTATTTAGAAGTAAGAGTAAGTAATGTTTGACCACGGCACATATGTACATATGATGGATATATGAGGAGAATTCTGGCAGCTCTGTGGTTGTTTTCATGGTTCAGTCAGAAAGTAAATAAGTTTGAAGTCAGCCAAAGGCCAGAGGCGTCACTAAACTGCTTCAAAAGAGCCGAATTCGAAGATGATTCTGTGGTATCACTAGCCACTAGCAGTTCGAAATTGTTACATTATAACGTTTTATTCTGGAAAATTGACATCGCTATCACTCACTATAGTAATGCGAGTGAAACTATACTGAAGCATGGCATAGAAATCACTGACTGAACGTAGACCCATATCATCATTGATGTCACAAAACCACGTGATCGCTCATCTCATTAACTTCAAATTTTTACGCACACTTTGCGAGTTAGATGCATTAAACCTCATCGTCCATGTCCTGAATCAACATATAATGAACACAAATATATTATAATGAATTAAACAGGATGTCCTGTACCTGAAGAATATGGGTGCTTCTTTGCCAACTGTATGCCTTCTATAAGGTGGGAGGGGGATCTTTCTGGTTCCATATCACCCTTCCTCGTGGAGGACCTGGGCTGGGATGCCCCTGCCTCTTGGGATATTCTGAGCAGCTGTTTCAGACTCTCATTATTGAGCAGCAAGTTATGTCACTACAGAAGAATGTTAGTAATATATACATATAATGAAATAAAATTTATGTAATTAATAGGATCGTATGTGAACTCTCTTGTCCATCATTATAAAATATATTGATATAGTTTCTTTTAATCCAGTCCTGTGTTTCTTATTAGGTATTGCTGTATGCAGGGGGTATGCCTCCATAAGTCCGATATAGCAAAGAATTGAAATGGGCCAAATAGTTATGTTTTTTATTACAAAGTAGACTGCGTATCACATAGCCACTTTGGGAAGAACATTAACAGGAACACGAGCTCTTCAAAGCAAACCAGGCAAGAACTGAAACACGTACAGCCCCATCTGGCAAGTTTCTCAGAGCCCACATTCCTACAAGTATGACGATAATATATATACTCCAAGAAGTCATCATGAACATATAACATATGCATAGAATACAGACATTCCACCACTGATATACAAATTGAATTTAATAACAAACCTGTGACCACCACACCAAGACCTTTTATCATATTCACAATGTTGTGCTTATTTTGTGGCGTACTTGTGTTGCCCTATAGTTGGGGTCTTCCTGTATTTCCCTTCTATTCTGTATGCCCGTGATCATTGCTCATGTGTAGCCCTTTGCGCTACTGCCAGCTCATGCGACAACACCTGATGCATGAAATATATAAACGTATGTGTACCTTGAAGATTACATGTTGAACTATCTGCCATTATATCTGAAAAAGACGCAGGCACGTGTGGTTATTACTTGGTGTTTAATTTGTGTTAGTGTAATAGTACTGAAGTCAAAAAATTATGAAAAATTACCCTTTATTTATCCATATTTTCCATGGTTTTGAAGATACACATGTAAAAGTAGGGTTCCCATGTATGCTTACACCAAAGCGGAAAATGCCATTACAATGCTATGTTGTCTATTTTAAAAAGAGTTATTACAGCAAAACCTATGTGTCGGTGTTTCGTGAGAAGTGACCATATGCAGTGTTTTATGCACCTACGATCATCATAGTGATTAATTAATTTATTTAAACATAAATACTTCATTTCTTTTGCATTTTTTGTGTGTTTGCTTTGGTGGATTATACTCATATGTGAAGGGGTAGAGCAGTTGGTTGCGCATGTGCAAGGGCAACTTTGCAGGTGCAAGGCAGCAGCGCCTTTTCGAGGTCGATTGGCTAATAATCGCAGTTATTTTGATCATCACAGGTTGATATGTATGCACCTGGACAGACACCAAATGGACAAGTATTGTGAACAACTTCTATGCATGGGAACAGTTATATGGATGACTAGATCATGATGATGACAATATTCTTAGTAGCATCATATAAGACATTCACACAGTGCAGGCTTGGGTTCCAGTAAAAGTTAGCGGATTTAAATGCAATGTTTGACTTCGATTTGAAATTATTCCAGTGCATCTGGCTATAGTTTTCTAATGTTTTTCACGTGAAAAACAAAAAAGCACAGACCAATTTACACCAACTTTATTAAGTCAAGTTACATAAAACATATGCTTTATTACTAAATAAAAATTACTGATAGGTCAATAACCTAGTACATGTAGATGATATATCATATTACACATGTATACAGTTATTTTTCTGTAATAATTTGTTCAAAGGTAATAACAATAGATTCTAGTATATAATATATTACATTTGTCACTACAAACTGACACAAAATAAGGTTTGTTTGGATATGTTCATATGTTTCCCTATTTCTATTAAGTTGGTAACAGCCAGGTAGCCGTAAGCAATATGCATATAACGGCTATTTGACATGAATAAGACCAATACGGTGATGATATTATGGCATCAGGAAATATTTGGTCAGTGAAACAGTGCAATTATTCTTACATTACTTAATTACTCTTGCAATTATTGTGTTGTGGTCAGGTTTTTTAAAGGCCTTTCACATGGGCAATTTGCCGGTGTGAAAACCCTCCATGCCTGTGTGAAATTAAAAAGTAAATAAAAAAATATTGTGTTGTGTATATATGCGCGGTAATGCACCTGATAAAAGTAAAAACAAGTAAAAAAGTGGTGTGGTAAACAGACTTGCAGTGAGCTTGGTGTGTTTGATCTGTTCAGGAAACTGCCGTTGGCAAGTACAAGTGGTAGAAGTGACACTGTGAAGATCACTTTGAGTGCAGCAGAGTATTGTAGTTGGATGAGCTCCATCTGCACAACCTCCGATGTGTTGTCGACTTCGACCTGAAATATGAACAACCTGACACTAGCAAGCCCTGACATCAGTCAGCAAACCTGAGTCTCAGCAGCTCAATGAACTTTATGTACGTGTCCAGACTTGCTGGAATGCTGGAAAGTGTGCACAGTTCACTTTCCGCAACTGTGACTCTCACAGTTGCAATTTTATCTCGAAAGGCAATATAATATAATGTAATGTAATGTAATGTAATGTAATGTAATGTAATAGTTTAAAATTATTATGATTAAAAAGGAATGCGAATACAAGAAATGGTATGATGTATAGATATCATGCATCTCCAGACAGTATTCACACATATATATATATATATATATATATATATATATATATTTATGCAAAATAACAACACAAGTCCAGCGTAGATTGAAATAGGTCAAAGAATGACATTTAGATTTATTAATTAAGGAGCATGAAATTAGGCAAGCATACACCATCAAAATAAGATACATCCAATAATCTCAGCAAGCATGCCGGCCCCCAAAAGGTGTTTACACATAATTAGTAAATCATGCCTATCAGCTACCCACTACCAGTACTATCTGTACCACTACTGAGTTATATACAATTCACATGGTATCGGTGGGGGTCACTCCGCCGTGAATTAACCACCCAACATTCGTGAACAAATCATAATAAAAATTGTGGAAACACAATGCACAATGTATAAAGGTATTACATATCTAGACATTAGTCAACCAATAACTACTAACACATCAGACCGAGAGGTAGGGCCAAACAGCCACACAAATGTACTCGTAAGAAGTACCCGCACTAAAAACCCTGTGTACACTACTGAAAACTTAGTGAAGGGAAAAGCATTAATGCGAAACCTTGTGTACCAAACTATAACAGGGAAAAGCGTAAAAAAATTCAAAAACTTTGTGAACTAACTCTCTGTCTTCAGTGTTTCACAGTGTATCCCTACATAATGCACCACTTGATTTCTTTAGAAACAACTGGGTAACAACTGTTAACACAATATTAGGGAGGGAAGGTGGGATTTTTCAAACGGATTGGAATAAACTGAACAAAACTGATCTGGCAATAAAATCAACAAATTCAGCGATAACGAATAATCGGTAACAATAGAAATTCGGAAATATTTGCAGCGCAAAGGTCTCACCACGACACAAGCTAACTTGAAAATCGAGAGAGGCTAGCTCTAGGTCACGTGGTTGGTGTATCCATACGCGTGAGCGAGTAATTAGGCCAATACTCTCTCTACCATAAAAGGTCTAACCTCAAATCGCCTTCATTGCCCTGTCATCTTGCATAAAATCCTTTATGTGCTGCTGTCACATAAATTCATTTATGCAAAATAACAACACAAGTCCAGCGTAGATTGAAATAGGCCAAAGAATGACATTTAGATTTATTAATTAAGGAGCAGGAAATTAGGCAAGCATACACCATCAAAATAAGATACATCCAATAATCTCAGCAAGCATGCCGGCCCCCAAAAGGTGTTTACACATAATTAGTAAATCTATATATATATATATATGTATATATATATGTATATATATATGTATATATATATATATATGTATATATATATTATATATATATATATATATATATATATATATATATATATATGAGGGTTATTCACTATTACCATTGTATGATATATGTGTGTGTGTGTGTATATATATATATATCGTGTTGCTATATATATATATATATATATATATATATATATATATATATATATATATATAGCAAGCAACATGAGGTGCAATCTCAATTATGTAATTATGCAAATTTCAGACATATATCATATAATGCTAATAGTGAATAACACTCCTTGCACTGACAACTGACAAAATGTATGTGCCCGAATTAACACACCTGTCATAATAAACATTATAGTGAAATAAAAAATAAGGTCATTTTAGATCCCTGTCAATATAAATAGGGGATAAGTGGGGCGACAATATTTTCAATATACATACTAGAATGTGACAAATCCAAACATGATAAAAATAATGCGCATTATGAACAATAGTTTTTTATTTCCCAACATGCTTGGTACACTTTAAATTATTTTGACCGATAACTGAGTTGCAGTATGTGCTTTCACTATGAAAGGCAGGACATACTATTTGTTTATTTTATATACCCATATCCCGGACACAGGCCACATTATGTACACTCTCGCTGTCAAATTGGCACATTTGTAACAATATATATAAAAAGTTCATCAGCTTGGACCGAAACTGTCAACGTGTCACTGGTGTTACTTGTCTACGGGTCGACTTATCATCTTACAACCACAAAAGAAAATACTTATGTAACAGAAAATCAAACGAATGCTTCCTATGATGGGAATATAGTTAATTCTTTGATTATCCATGACTCAACAAGTTGTTTTAAATTACTGAGCAGATATTTTGTTAGGAATCAGTGTCTTCAATTTTTTGGTTACTGCATGATTTCGGAGCTTCAGTAAAATCTGGAGCATTTCGGCAGGAGCCCCGTCATACATGAGGAGGCGTATCGAAGTGAAAATGTTTTCTTAATTTTGTCTTCTTCAAACACAAATTGGTAAATCAGTGTGCATGTTTATTATGTGTCACTGGTGTTATCAACTTTGCAAATTACAAGATCACTTCTGAAGGGAAAGCTGCCATTGGATGAATATTTATGAATTGATTAATTAAAATATGGCATTCACATCACTATATGCAGTCCACTTCTGTAGAGCATGCATTGTACTTCACTAAACATATCACCATGACTTCCAAAAAAAACTGTGATGCCAAATTCTCACCCAAATATCTTTATCTCCGAGTTTCCCCACCATTTCGCATTATAGCATGAACACTTTGTGCAAGTCCATGCAACTATTGTTTGCGAGCTTGTTCCCTCGACAAAGTTTACCATTTTAACACCCATGGAATGTGTAAAAATTGCTCCTTCAGCAACATGTAGCAGAAAATATAGCTTGGAAGAGATAGTTAATATATTTTCAAAATTGAATTGCTTGGAACTCAATTTAATCATTAAATTATACTAAAATTATATAATTGTATGTGTTGTGTTTTAATGAATAAAAGTGGATCTAAATTAGCCATTTATCCACCTGCATATTTGGTCTCTCAATACATTACATTTAGCCACAGCAATACTTAGTCACAATACTATTTGGTTGCAATGACAAAATAAGAGAAATGAAATTATAATTAATATTTCAGAGAAAAGCAAACAAACATATGCATGGGTGTGTGCAGCGTGCATGCAAGCATGCGTGTAATGACAGGTACTTAGTGTATGACTGGAACACATAGACAGATGGACTAATAATAATAATTATATCTCAGTGTGGTGTCTCAAAAGCACTTAATATAAACTAAAGATATGTTGTCTTTTATAGATGGCTGCAAGTCTGAAGGCAAAACCAGCACAAAGGTCAGAGAAAATGGAAGAACTTTTACTGTCAGAAGTTATTATCATGACAGGTAGGTCCATCCTCCCCCAATCATGCATGCATCTAGGAAGTCAAGCATGGTAACAAACTAGACAAAAATTTATAATGAACAGGGTTGGGGTCAATTCCATTTAATCAATTCCAATTCAAATTCCTTTCAATTTAATTTAATCGATTCCAATTCAATTAATTTTTTTTCAATTTAAATTCCAGCTCAAATCTTTCAATTCAAATTCAAATCCGGTTCAATTCAAATTCCGAATTAATTCTATGGGAGATTTTCCAATGCAGACATGTGTGAAACATAAAAACATGCAGAGGATTCAGGATTTAAAGTAATTGCATGAACATTATGAATGCATTTAGTCTATGAACACAGACAGAAATTTTATTTCACTTTTTATTAAAAATAAGAATACTAGTAAACCCATTACACTACAGTTATCGTCCATAGAAAATACATTAACGTCTCTAGAAAATACTTTAGCATCCACGGAAAATACCTTAATGTGTATAGAAAATGCCTTAAAGTCCATAACAAGTACCTTAACGTCCACAGAAAATACCTTGCTCAGCAAACAATCCTTTATGTCTTGCGCAACAAACAGACTATGTGGTGCTGCCACCATGCACAGGCATTTGATGTCATTTATGCATTGTTAAATCTAATCATCATTAGTTGTTCAATGTACAGACAATGGCTGAGCTGTTATTCATACAACAGACCAGTAGGCTGATCATTTGATGGCTTCAGAAATACCAGCTCAATGAAACAAAACAGGAGTAGCAAGCAAGTTACTAATTGTTTAGATACCCCATTGGGGTGGCTATGGCTTCACACATTCCTAGCAGACACAAAGGGCATGGTTTCAGATATGTTCAGGCAGACAACAAATTTTATCTTAGAGCAGGAGCTGCAACCTGCATTGAATTCATTGTAAGCTCAAAGTAAGGTCATCACACCCCATCATAGTTTGATTTGAGCAGAACTTCCGAGTTCTTTTTTTAAATTGCCAGTTGCTACATTATACCATTGCCATGCAGACGCTTTGTTAAAATTTGGACAAATGTTCTCACCTCACAACTTCAAATGGTGTACAAATGTATGTTTATACTGCTACAAAGTCTGAGTTCATATGCATTTCTAGGGTTGCATTGTATGTTGGAAATAAAATAAAATCACACCAGCACAATAAAATGGGGTTCAGTTCATTTTCTTTCAATTCCAATTCAACTTACTCAAAATCTTTCAATTCTAATTCCAATTCAGCTTGGTCAAAATTTTTGAATTCAAATTCAGGAATTTAATTTAATTGAATAATTCTGATTAATTTTTTTATTCACGCCAGACTGATATTGAATGTTATCATTAAAGTTCCCTCCTCAATTACATTTTTTTGGTAGTCTCATTTAAAATAAATTTTGCAGAAAATCAAACCTACCTAGTATCCACTGCGACATGCTTGCTCATTTGTGCAAGTTTTGTATGTAATTTTTTGGTGAAATCATCAGACAAACTTTTAAATTATTTAATGTTGGTCAAACATTAATTAGAGCGAAAATGGAAGCTCTGAAAACTTTGTCATGTGATCGGTGAGAGGATGGAAGTCATGTCTATGATTAGCATTGACCCGAAGAGTGTCTATCATTTTGGATGTCCACCTTTTTGAGCCTTACCAGATCTAACGAATAAATAAATTCTTTTGATGATTTAAACAAAAATAGGCTTTTTTATTAAATCAACTGCAGATGTTACATAAACTATTCACACACTACATAGTTGGACATCAACGAACCGGATATGCGATAAGCTAAATCAGTTGAGGATGGAGTTTTAAGTGGACAAGAAAGCAATTTGTTTGTCAAGAGTCCAAAAAATTTTCACTTGTGTGTCTCGATTTATGACAGGTTTTATTTGATGGATATTTATTGCTTCCTTTATTTTTCTCGTAAATCATTATATCGCAGAGACAGCAAGAACACTAAGCACAAAAATGACAGAACATATATCTTGGCTTCAACCTATCTTATCAGCCATCAGTGAATAAGAGCAGAATGCAGGCCATCAGTGCTCAATGTAAGATGTAACGAGTTTAGACCATGAGGAGAACTGGTTTTGGAGATAAAATTAAAGAACCAATCCATCAAACAAAACTTGTTCTGAACTGAGACGTTGGCCAGGAGCTCCCACCAATCCTTCTTCAGCGTTTATCACATGGTGTTGGCCACCTGTAACAAAGTCATTCCACCGATGACGGCTATGTGAAGCAGCCAAAATATTAAAAAAATTGAATCAAGTTTCTTGTGAGGCAAATAAGAAGTCTAATGAAACAATCCAAGAAATCAGAATGCCCATCAATTCAAATGACATTCTCAAAACTAAGGAGACTCAGTTCTGGAATAAGTTTGGTTGCTCTTTGTTTTCTTTCTAACTTATCTATGTCCTTCTTATGACAATGCCTCCATGTTTGTATCATTAAATTGTATGCAATATTCTAAATGAACATGCAGGGGTCTAATTAGTTTTTTTACCTTACATGTTATATTTGTTCTAATTAAATCTACACCTTGATTGCCCTTTGAAACCACAATGACACATTGTTCTGATAGTGCTATCCAGAAGAGTATTTTTTTATTATTCTCTGCTTATGTGTAAGCATTTATATTTCTCAAAATATAATATAATCTACCACGTTCAGATCTTTTGACCAATTTTTAGTTCATCTAACAATATGTTGTAATACTGATCCCTGTGGCATTGTTACCCCACCAAACACTGATTTCTATTTCAATACCTCCTCACCTCACTGTTTAGCTTCTGTCAGTGAGCTATTTTTCTTTCTAATTGATTGTGCCATCCGCTATTCATTAGTTTTTAGTTTCAGAAAAAAATCTTTAATCATTAACACTTTATTGAAAGCTTTTTGAAAATCTCCGTAGACAGTATTTACTGTTGACCCTTCATCTATTCGCTTAGTGATTTCTTCCAAAAAACGCTAATAAGAGATTGGCTAGACAAGTGTTATTATAAACCTATTATTATATTTGAGACTGAGCAAAGTTACCTGGCATTGCATGCAGAGAAAAGGCATCCATCAGTATTTTCCACTGATCTACATTATTATTTATGTCAGTGGTCTTTTCTAGTTAAAGCCTTGCACAGCAACATTACTACAATGTAACAAGTCTTTTCATGAAGCAGTCATTGGATAGATACAACGTTACTATAATGTGGCTAGTGTTTGTATGTTATACTATATACACTGTATAGGGATAGGGGTAGATGCTTTCTATCCATAAACACCTCTATGGGAGGTGGTGGTGGGGGGGTACAGACAAACTCTAAAACTCTAATAACTTGAAAAGTATTAAACAACATAATTCAACGGTCGTGACTTCCACTACGGCCTTTTGGTGGTCCCCACTCCCTAGGGGCCTTGTGGGGATAGTTCCGCATCCAACCTCCTATGTCCATAAGAAGGGCTCCCTGGATCACCTTGCAAAGATTCATCTGGATCGGCCCACAAATACGGCTGTGCAGACAGACAGACAAACAGACACTTTGATTTTTTTTATTAGATGATGCAATGATCTGTAATGTTCTTACTTGTTTTTAAAACCTTTTATGCAGGACAAAGCTACCTACAAAAGAGTTAATGACATGGAACCGTGGCTCGTTTGCTGAAGACAACAAAGTCAAATGTATGTTTGTACACGAGCTTTATAATAAGCCAAATACATTATGTATACACAACATGAAAACAGTTGTGACCTAGTTTATATACTCAGCTTACAAAATATCAGCAAAGGTGGGGGAACCAACCACCAAAGGTGGGGGAACCAACCACCGAACATATATCACACAAAGTTAGTAAACCGACCCAACCAGAAATCAAACAAACACTGGTGTAGATGGGGTAGGAGGGTGGGTAAAAACATTAAAAAATATCGAGAGCAACAAATATTTTACCTTCGTAAACTTTGGCCAATATCGAAAGAGAGGCTAATTATTATGCGTGCATTTTGATTGTAAGAAATTGTCATGTGGTGAGGTCGGCTTACCGTACAATCAAAATATAAGCTGCAGCATTGCCCACATAAATATCATTTGAGTTTTCTATATTTTTTACTATTTGGCTTATTATAAAGCTCGTATACAAACATACATTTGACTTTTTTGTCTTCAGCAAACGAGCCACGGTTCCATGTAATTAACTCTTTTGTAGGTAGCTTTTTCCCGCATAAAACCATCATTTGAATTGAAAACTCAAATGATATTTATGTGGGCAATGCTGCAGCTTATATTTTGATTGTACGGTAAGCGGACCTCACCTCGTGACAATTTCTTACAATCAAAATGCACGCATAATAATTAGCCTCTCTTTCGATATTGGCCAAAGTATTTATTGCTCTCGATATTTTTAAATGTTTTTACCCACCCTCCTACCCTATCTACACCAGTGTTTGTTTGATTTTTGGTTGGGTCGGTTTACTAACTTTGTATGATATCTGTTCGGTGGTTGGTTCCCCCACCTTTGCTGATATTTTGTAAGCTGAGTATATAAACTAGGTCACAACTGTTTTCATCGTGTATACATAATGTATTTATGATGTATACATATTATTATATTGCATTTTACTATTTGGCTTATTATAAAGCTCGTATACAAACTTTTATTTAATCACATGGAGTTGATGGGATTCCACACAAAAATGCTTTGGAAAATATTTTTCAAAGCAGTTTTTTGTGTGGAATCACATCAACTCCATGTGATTCATTAAGTACTTTTATTCATTGTTCATGTGCTGCAGATTTGATTAACATAATATGTATATAACAACATATTTCACTGTACTTATTTGTGCACACACACGCATGCAAGCACACACGCACGCACGCACGCACGCACGCACGCACGCACACACACACACACGCACGCACATTAAATGCACAGTGGGACTGTCTATCCCCAGGTGGTTTTGACCGTCTTGGTCACCTTTTGCTGACTGTGCCATCAGAGACGTACAAGAAACTGTGCAGCTGCTACAAAGCACGACACATGGCAGTCATCATTCAGTATTATCTGCAGCTGTTTGCCAAAGACTTACGTGGAAACTTTGCCTACTTTGTCAACATGTCTTCATGGAAGAGAGAACATGTGACTATGTTGCTGGAGACGCTCAACATGGTTGAGGTATGTCTAACAGCTGATTCATACAATTAAACACAATGAGTGTTTGTTTCAAGGTATGTATATTCTGCACAATGATCAGACATAGGATGGGTTCAAGTACTCAAGTACTTGAGCACTTGTATACTTATGTCCTTAAGTCCAGCAAGTACTGTGCTTGTACTTGTACTTGCCATTTTTTTAGTGCAGAACTTGTACTTGGACTTGTACTTGACCATCAAAGTACTTGGACTTGGCAAGTACTTTTTTTTACGTTAAATATTTGGTTCTATCGTATTCATACTCAATGTACTCAGATTTTACGAGTACATTACGAGTACATCTGTGTACTTTTTCAATACATGCAATTTTTTTAATACTTTGTTATTTCTGATTGATTACCCCCGTTACCATCCATACACATAGTACACACCCAATCTCCAATAAACATGAATATGCTACCCAAAAAAAGGCAACAGGCAGCTTCTTTTCCCAGTCAGAAAAACACTTTTTTGGGTAGCATATTCATGGTTATTGGAGGTTGGGTGTGTACTATGTGTATGGATGGTAAGGGCCATAATCTGTTTGTTTAATTAAGCCTCTAGGATGTTCATAAAGGGCCATTCATCAGTTAACCCACCAATTAGCCATGAAATGCCAGAGACCAGACTTCCCACTGGCTGACAGTGCTAACTGCTAAGAAATGCCAGCTGAGGCTTCCTTTGTAGAAGTAAGGTGACTCCAGAATTGGTAGCTAAGAAAATAAAGGCAATGAAGGATAACAAATCACCGGGAGTGGATGGGATTCCTCCAAAATTACTTAATGGAAACAGTAGAACAAATCAGTATACCACTTGCAAGAGTATTCAACTTGTCATTAAAGAGGGAGCTGTTCCGTTTGAATGGAAAGAAGCAAACATCATACCATTATTTAAAAAGGGTTCGAGAAATAAGTCAGAGAATTACAGACCAGTGAGTTTAACGTCAAAGGTTAATTAAAGACCATATGGTGGACTTCCTCGTTAAGCATAAATTATTAAATTCATCTCAACATGGATTCCTTAAAGTGAGGTCATGCTTAACAAATATGTTATGTTTTTTTGGAAGAAATAACTAAGTGGATAGACGTGGGATCGCCAGTAGATATTATCTACTTAGATTTTCAGAAAGCTTTTGACAAAGTGCCACATCAAAGATTACTACTTAAATTAAAAGCCCATGGTATCGGGGATAGCATAACTGACTGGATAGAACAATGGCTGACTGACAGAAGACAACGAGTTGTAGTAGATGGAGAATTTTCAAATTGGAAATCGGTTTTGAGTGGGGTACCTCAAGGATCAGTATTAGGACCTATATTATTCTTAATTTATATCAATGACTTGGACGACAGTATAACAAGTAACGTACTGAAATTTGCGGATGACACAAAACTGTTTAGAAAGGTAATACTGATGGTGATAAACAACATTTACAAAACGATCTAGACAGATTAGTGAAATGGTCTGAGAAATGGCAGATGCTGTTCAATTTTGGGAAATGTAAATGCCTACATACAGGATATGGGAACTTGAATGTAAACTATAAAATGGGAGATACCGTTCTGGGTACTACTGTAAAAGAAAAGGACTTAGGAGTTACAATAAGCGCTGATATGAAAGTTTCAGAGCAGTGTGGTATTTCAGCTTCAAAGGGTAATCAAATTCTTGGATTGATTAGAAGAAACATAACATACAAGGGAAAAAAGTTAATTATACCTCTTTATAAAGCAATAGTTAGACCTCATTTAGAATACTGTATACAAGCATGGAGACCATATTGTAAGAAGGATATAGATACGCTTGAACGCATACAAAGGAGAGCAACTAAAATGATTCCAGAACTTAGAGACCTTAGTTATGAAGAATGCCTGAAAGAATGTGGTTTAACAACTCTAGAGACAAGGAGGTTAAGAGGAGATCAGATTGAAGTTTTTAAGATATTGAATGGGTATGAAAATATTGATAGAAATATGTTTTTTTCACTCAAGAAGGATAGCAGAACTAGAGGACATGAGGTAAAATTAGTAAAGGATCAATGTAGATTGGACATCAGGAAGCACTCGTTCTCACAGAGGACAATAAATGAATGGAACAAATTGTCTACAGATTGTGTAACTGTTAGTAGCGTGAATGAATATGTTTAAAAACAAGGTTGACACATCTCAGGAGGGCGGGTTATAAGTAGATGAACATTGTTGGACTCTCGATAAGCCAATGGCTTCCTTGTCCACTTGCCATCTGGATGGCAAATCTTGTTAAAGTCAGCCTGCCTCCTACACCAGTATAATCTGGTACCAGCAGTCTGGCTAAAAAGTACAAAGGGGATTTTGAGCCTGTTGTATTGGCATGTGCTAACTTTCTCAACAACCAGTAGTCGAAGATCAGAAAATATAAATTGCAAACTTTTAATATAAACAGATTGCAAATTGCAACAGTGCCTTTGTGCACCAAAAGAAGACAAACTGAACTGATGTATCAGCATGTAAATTGGTCTCATGTGGTCTTTATTCAAAACAAGGACAAACAACCTGTATTCAAATTGCCACACATCTCCTTTGTTGCAATTTGTACAAATCTTCTCACCTCTACCCCCTGTGGGAGGGGGGTAATGTTTAGTCACTGGTAGACTAACTACAAAGATACTGGTTTGATGGGTATTATTATATCAAATCATGTGGTTTATTAATTGTTAACAGCAGTTAAGAAGGGGCTCCAAGCAAAAACCGATTTTATGTGTCATACCGTGTATGTATGTTTGTAAAATGGAAGGGTTTGTAAAACGTAACCATTTGTTTGTAGGGGTAAGCATTCATTTGTCTTCAAGTATAAATAATATATTATATATATTGCGGTAAACCATAATTATATTGTATGGGTCTATGGAGAACTTCCCTACTGTACAGTCTGTACAACTATTGGAAATATAAAAAAAAATGCTACAAGATTTGTGACAGTGATTAATTTAAGTTGATCCTTATAAATTAATTGATTAGATCATATCCACTGTCCAGACATGTGGTCCAGAGTCCTGAGACTGTAGATAACATCTGAGGACTCCAGATCTGTAGGACTTCTAACTGATGCTTGTTCCTGTTGCAAACGAGCTCAGGGTTCTGCCATTAAGCATCAGCAGTGTATAAATGAATATTTTTACACATGTCAAAATAGTGTTTATACAATGCGAGGTGAAACTGAAAATGACTGCTTTAATTGTTTCGGTAGTGTTAGTCTGTGATCTTCAGTCCGCAACCTGGGAAACAGTCCATAGTACGCAAAACAATTCGTGGTCAAATGACGCTAGGTGATCACATGGCGAACGAGAGTCATTCCCTTTGTGTTGGAAATCTGAGCCACAGTAGACGTACTTTGCAGAGCCGTCACACTGGAAGTTTTTCTTCTCACCATCCTCCCCGTATCTACCTCCACTGTTCACGTGTTGCTTACCATGTTATGATTCTGTATTGTATGTATACATTCAAATCCCAATAATCACCATTGTGCGTTAATGCTTTCCTTCATGTATAATTTTCCCATAGGGTTTTTAGAAGGTTTTAGTGCATATAGTCTGTATTCGCTGCATCATGTTGGTTGATTGCAAGCATGATGCGTCGGTGCTCGGACAATTGCTCACTGGACAGTTGCTCACCGGACAGTTGCTCACTGGACAGTTGCTCACCAGACAGTTGCTCACCAAGGAAATGAAAAAGCAGACAATTGCTCACCCTTATGAAAATTAAAATTTTCTTTTTTAATGCAATGGCTCACCTTTACGAATTTCATTTTAAAACATATGAGCTTTACAGAAAGTCCGTTTGGCATCTCGGTAGAATTAGAAACTATTGGTACGATCTGGAAATGTGATTTAAGTGGATGTAATGTAAATCAAATAAAAATGAATGGAGTGGAAATTTTGCCTGAACTGACCGGAAGATTATTCAATGATAACTGAAATAAACAAGCAAAAATAAGAGAACCATTAAAAAAAATAACGTCAAAAGAAATTATTACAAAAGTGATACCATTCATTAGCAAATATTAATTTATGACAACAATGAAATGTTGATATTCTTACACACCTGTCTGATCTCCACTATTTTTTGTGGCAGTTCAGGCATAGGGGGCTGCTTCCGTCGCTTTCACGGTGAGGGTATGGTGGACATGACCTTGGGCGGCTTATTTGGCACATCAAACTGTTTAGGGACAGCAGTCCAAATCAAAGACTTCTTCTGCTGGGCATTCATGAACTATGAGCCTTTAAAATTGTCCTGGCAGAGGCGGCAGTTCTTGTAACATTAGAGATATTCTAAAGATTTACCCCGAAGATCTTCTCGTCTGCTGAACTGCACCCATTTTCTGCATCTGTACAAAAATAAAACAATATTTGTAACTACACTGTGCACCTTTTTCATAATCTGGAACAGGCAGTAAATAAATAAATGGATACACTTTTTTAACTGAAGGAAAACATAAAAATCTTCTGTCATGATAGGTTGAATAAAAATTTTAATTCAACTATTCCTTGCCTCAAACTAAAACTAGTAAATCGCGGCACAAAACATTACTGATTTACAGTCGAGTCAGCCATAGTCAGGATACATATAATTCAGTAAAAGCATGCATTTCTCAAATGTATTTCTACATTTAAATTTTTCATTCAAGATCTGCATATTTCACGCTGAATACAGTTGTCAAAACATTGTATGAAAGCAGCCAGATTTGTACGATTTCATGACAGATCTGTCCACTCACTGTTCGAGTCAGAAGAGTGCATTCACAAGGCATAGCATCATTGAATAGTGCCAAGAATATCACAATACAGCCTTATCTAATTAAGCTTACCTTTCAGCATGTTTCGAAAATCAAAAGAATGTCTTCTCCGAATTGTTTTATCTTTGAATTACTGCAGTTCAGAGCAGAACACCACGCACTCTTTGCTTTTGGGTAGAGTTGTCTCACCTTTGCACTGGCTTGCCCTTTGCTTTGGCTTTGCGATTTTGTCATAGCACAGTGCACAAAGTGGCTCTCGGTGTATGCTAGCTATTATTTAAAAATCTATATATGTTGCAGTGTTTTAATAGTGTTTCAAATAATGAAACTGATGTCACACCCAAATTCATTTTTTTTTGCCCCACTGCAACATATAAGCTTTTAACGTACGCAGATGTTTTGTGTTGCTGTGGAATGACAATGTTTGTTGATGTTCGTTTGGTCAGACTGACATCACATGCCAAAAGTTTACAGACATTGCCGAGCGAAATGTCAAATCGCTTCGGGCTTCTTTGCCACTAATATAATTAACTTTTATTGAAGAGTAGCCAATAACATTATTTGTTAATGCATTCCAATTTATTAGCATTCCAATTTATTAATGAACAGGGATTGCCGCTGTGCACATGTAGTAGATACAGTGTTTGCCACATCTTGTACACAGCCAGGTACATGCAGATTATTGATTCCTGTACCACACATGTTGCTATGTACTACAATTTAGTGTACAATACATATATAATAATCACATTAGTTCTGAAATTTAACTAGCATACTGTCAAAAGACAGTTATGTACCAAAAACCCTTGTTGCTGTTAGATATAGTTACAGCAAATAACTGTAACCCACATACAACATTTGTATAACATCTGTATCTAGTGACGTGATATTGAACCTGCTAATTTGAAAGCATATTAAAGGTAGTACAGGTTACACAGATACATCACAAGGGCGAGTGGGAATCGAAATTTGGCTCATGAAGAGAGGTGTGTTCATATCATGTTGAATCAGTCTACACACACAAATTTTCACAGCCTGTGTCCAGGAAGTTTGCGAGCCTATGAACCTCGGTGAATGTCAAGAGCATTTGGAGACCTGTGAAGACACATTTTGTTGAACAAGTAAAGCTGATTCAACACGTGCTGACACTGCTTTCTAACAGGGAGTCTTATTGCTTGACGCTCTGCTATTGACTTATCACTGACTGTCTTTCACATGTTATTTGGCAAACGGCGGATATTTCCGGTATAATTAACTGAGGCCTTCACTTGCGATACACACAAATAGATTCTGTGTCTCATTTTTGCAAAACATGGGACATTTTGTTTCATAATTTTCCTTGCTAAAGATATGCATGAGATTTCAGACCTTTGCCTTGTGACCATGACATTTAATGGAAAACCATCTCACAGCTTATGCATGAGAGTTGACAGGTATATATGGTATTGTTGCTATTAGTTTACACTAGCAATACCCTATGAAACACATTAATTGGCAGAATAGTATGCACCTAATATTGGCCCAACAGTGATGGGTAATACACTATTGGAAAGCCCAATACCCCAACTTAGCCTCTTAGATAATAAGTTATGTATACAGATGGCCTATCTAATGGTATAATGTTGATATAATATATTATCCTATGTGTATACCTCAAAATGGTACATTATTGGTAACAGGTCTTCACATGAGCATTTAACAAAGGTATTGACGTATTAAGTTTTACTAAACAAACATTGCATGTGACACAGGGGAACGCATAATACCAGCTAAATGCTGAATATCTTACCAGTGAAGTGTTTTTGTAGGGTATCATAAGAATACCAACCCACTTCATTGAATATCTTGCTAGTTAGTTCCGTTGGATCTTGAGATCTGTCTTGCCAGAATTTTCGCAGTCCCACGTGGAGCAGATAGTTGATTATAACTGACTGTACTTAGGCACTTCAACGAAATGCGCAGCTTTGTTCATTCCACATGTGCGAAAGTCCAAGGCCAGATTAGTGCAATTATCCGAAGTATTAGCAATTACCCGAATCTCATTCACATTTTGTTTCACTTCATGTTTTGATGGCAGCTTCTATTAAGTTCCATCAGTTATAATGAGATCTATGAATTCATCTTTCTTTGTCTTTTTTTGATTGAAATTGGGCCAAAATAAAGCTCTAAACATTGATTAGCCGGCATAGATGTTTCTTTCGCAAGTTTAGTAAAATAGCATTATTTCTCAGAATATTTGATGTTTTAAACATGTTCTATAGGTCAAAGTTAGTCTGTGTGAGAAAAATGGTTATTCTACTCAAACGCGATAATGGTTTTAGAGTTATGCAAAGTTGTGAAATTTTACGGATCTGTGACTTATTTACATTTCTTTGAATTTAATTCACTACCAAGCCAATACTGTCTGTTTTATGTTTGTTAGCAAAGCAAATGTTATTAATGTTTATATACAGGAAATTGATAATTTTGCTATGCTTAATAGAATGTGTAACTTTAAAATAATTTTGGCAAAAATAAATGTATGCAAGAGCTTGATCGATAATCTGAATCACCAACAGTTATTTTAATAACTGCACAAGTACTTGCACTAAGTCATTGAAGGTAGAGACATCTTAAAATTTACATACGTATTCATGAAATATTTACTTACCTGTGAATTTTAAACGAGAACCACTGGGTCGATTCATAAAAGTGTTCGAATGTTTTATTTCAGGCTCATATACACTTACATATATAGGTCTCAAAGAGAATATATAAAAAGGATGTAACATAAAACACACAATGACATTATCTTATAATTTACATACATGTTCAAGAAATAATTAGTTACCTGTGAATTTTAATTGCCAACAATTGGGTCAATTCATAAAATTTTAATTTTGTTCAGCCTCAAGTACACCTCCAGTACCACATCATCTTTTAGGCAATGAATGTAAATGCTGGAACAGTTTTAGCAAATAGGCTCTGACAGCAAAGAAGTTTATGAAAAAAAATCACCTGCATTGTTTTAATAAATATTACTATTTTGCAGGGATGCCATCATGTTAAAGATTTTTGTTGAAAGCCTCAGGCTCTGCACAAATTAAACAAATATTTTATGATCATGGAAGTTATAGCCTTTTATTGAAATGTGTTGGTAAGTAAATAAGTACATTTATTTTACAACATAACACGTACAAAAACAAATATTCAATTTATACCCTGCTGATGCTTAATGGCAGAACCCTGAGCTCGTTTGCTACAGGAACACACAAAGAGTAAAGGTCATTTAATAATTGTACCAAAAGAAAATAATATGAATCAATGAAAAGCATTGCATCGCAAGAAAAAGATTTCAATAACATCGAAGTAAATCTGACGTCTGCACTAAGCATCTTGTCCACATACTACGACCTCAACCAACTGCGCGCAAACCCATCTAAGACGCAGGCGTGTGCTTTCCACCTGAGGAACAGAGATGCTAAGCGAGAATTAAACGTTGTTTGGAATGGGACCCGTCTCAACAACACATCAACACCAGTGTACCTCGGCGTTCATCTCGATAGAACTCTCTCCTTTAAGACACACATACAAAAAACCAAGATGAAAGTAAACGCAAGAAACAACATCATCCGCAAACTTGCCAACTCGAAGTGGGGGTGCAGAGCATCAACTTTAAGATCTAGTTGTCTCGCTCTCTGCTACTCAGCTGCCGAGTATGCCTGTCCGGTATGGGAAAGGTCCACACACGCAAGCAAGTTGAACCCTGCTCTACATGACTGCTGCCGAATCATCTCAGGATGCCTCAAACCAGCGAACGTCGACAGCGTACACTTGCTGGCCGGCATAGCTCCCCCTCAAATCAGGAGAACTGTTGTCAGCCGCATGGAACGATCACGACTAACGACAGATACCAGACACCAACTGTTCAACCATATGCCAGCTGCTAGCCGACTGAAGTCGCGGAAGAGCTTCATGCACACAGTGACACCGCTCGACTCGTCTCCTAGTATCACAAGAATACAGATGTGGAACAGCAAAACAGCTGACATACCAGCCTCCAATAAAATGGGATTAGAGGCGGCTGAATCCCTGCCAGCGGGGTCTGACCCAGCATGGCTCTGTTGGCGTTCTCTGAACCGCCTACGCACTGGCGTTGGCCGTGTTAAAAGTACGATGAGGAGGTGGGGATACATTGATGACACCCAGTCTTTGAACTGCAACTGTGGGGAACTGCAGACGATGGCCCATCTCCTCTGCTGTCGACTACTGGTTGAGGCCTGCACCGCAGAAGACCTCGTCACTGTCACTGAGCGAGCAAAGGCGTGCGCCCGCAAGTGGCAACACATTGTGTGAAGGACACGAAAGAAGAAGAATGAAAGGTAGCTTGGCAGCTAGCACAAACATGCTCATCAAGAACAATACAATAAAATACAATACATGTATATCAAATGCCAATACAAAGTTGCTCATTGAGAAACAATTATTAAATGACAGAAGTAGAAGTAGCAAAGGTGGGGCGGTCCTTTGTCCCACCACATAAACATAGAATATCATCATCATAACAATGCTATACAACGATCAACTAACCAGTCAAATATGCATCTGAAAATTAAAGGTTATGTACCACAATCCCCATTGGGATTCTCATGAAAGAAAAATTCAATTGTTAAAAGTTTGTCGTACAGCATACATATTGCTGACCAAGACATTGTGTATACAAGTAAATACAGATTATTCGCACTAAAACCTTCAAAAAACACTATTTATTTGTATGGTATTGTTTGCCTTGTAGTTTGTGTTTACATGGCCAAACAAATTGTCCTTTTGACATTCAAACATAATTTGTGATCACTTAACCAATCGCATAGTTGTTTTAATTCTAGATTGACATGTTTAGTTAAATTATCAATATTGGAACGTGATTTGTAAACGATGGGGCAATAATTTACTTAACTGGCCTAAATTATTAGGGCTTTATGCCGACGGTTTTTTCTGCATTTCTGTACCTGAATGTGTTCCTTACATCATTCCATGTATGTTCCGGTAAAAACGTTCATATATAAAAAAATATTGTGTTTTATGCCACTTTTAATCAGTTTTACAAATCAAAATAGTGGAACCAATTGCATGATAAACATGGTGCGTGTGCAATTTGCACATTGGCAATATCTCAGTGCCATCAAAACTGCGAAGGCGATGTTTGTGCGTATTGAGCATACAATTAGGCAATGTAAAAAAAATGAACAGACAAAAGATAGAGAAAATAGGCTAAAAAAAATTTTGAAACGAAAGAATTCTAGACATTTAAAAAAAATATACTCCATAGTTTTCATATTAAATGCAACATTTGTAGAGCACACACAGTCACTTCTAACGTAATATTTCATATTTTATTTTATGAAATATTTGATGCTGCATATATTATTTGTATGAAAATTATATGGTTGATATTAGATGTTATGTGCATGTACAACTATAAAGGGACATCTCACTGCATATCATTGTTAATATAATGAAATGTAAAAGAATGCATGGGTTAAATTATCAGTCATTTGGTGAACAAAAACGATTTTTTTTGTAATTAAAAATTATACTGATGATATTGCATGTCATGCACATGCACAACTTTAAGGGGACAACTGATGTATGGGTTAAGATAGCTGTCATTCCATGGAATGGAAATTGGACGGAAGGTGATCAGGTTTGGGCATCTATGAGATCTATTTATCTTATTTTTATTTTTGAAGTAACAACGATATAACAAAATTCAATGTAACAACTCTTGCCATAGCTTGGTTAGCTCTGAAAAGAGCCATTTGGTTTGGAGTTGTCAGTAAATTCAGTCTGTACCATTGTCGTTCGGCATTCTGTAAAAGAAGGATCCCATCAAGGTTAAAAGAAAGTCATCCATCCTGGTCGCATGCCAGTATTCGTATAAAGCATCGTGTACACTCTTCAGTATCATAAATCATACTAACAAAGAATAGCAGAATGAATGTCGAAGTACTGCGACTGAGCGATCGTAGCACCCGCCTCATGATGTAGCACCAGCCTCGTGATGTAGCACCCGCCTCTTATGTAGCACCCGCCTCGTGATGTTGCACCCGCCTTGTGATGTAGCACCTGCTTTGTGATGTAGCACCTACCTTGTGATGTAGCACCCGTCTTGTGATGTAGCACCTGCCTCACCGGTGATTATTGGGAAGAAGAAGATATACATTTTTAATTGTTTATATTAAATAACATTAATTACTTTCTCCGAATGCATGTGAAATAAAAGCATCCTTTCATTGCGCATACACACATTCAACAAAATACATAACATTAATTAATGTATTAGTAATTAATTAATTGACATGCTACACTATTATAACTGTTAGTGTGATTTTGATGTGTGATAAATAAAACACAACAGTTTACAGTTATTTAGCTTTCATAAAGAGATAGAGTCCTCATAGAGTATTAAAAAAATAAATGTATTATTATCATTATGTGAATACATAACTTTTCATTGTCATTACAAGCATCATTGTCAGTTTCACTACAAGCCATCCTTGTCAGTTTCATTATCATTACCACCAATGGCCAGTTATATGTAAAGAACTCCATGAACCAACTATTGTAAACATTTCTTATATTTATTTGAATGAAAAGTTCACAAAGAAACAATGGTGCTTGAAAGTTGTCTGCTGATGTAACACATACTGCTCTGCTGTTGCTTGGCGGGTTTATTGATACAGAGGGATCGCCAGTAGATATTATCTACTTAGATTTTCAGAAAGCTTTTGACAAAGTGCCACATCAAAGATTGCTACTTAAATTAAAAGCCCATGGTATCGGGGATAGCATAACTGACTGGATAGAACAATGGCTGACTGACAGAAGACAACGAGTTGTAGTAGATGGCGAAGTTTCAAATTGGAAATCGGTTTTGAGTGGGGTACCTCAAGGATCAGTATTAGGACCTATATTATTCTTAATTTATATCAATGACTTGGACGAGAGTATAACAAGTAACGTACTGAAATTTGCGGACGACACAAAACTGTTTAGAAAGGTTAATACTGATGGTGATAAACAACATTTACAAAACGATCTAGACAGATTAGTGAAATGGTCTGAGAAATGGCAGATGCTGTTCAATTTTGGGAAATGTAAATGCCTACATACAGGACATGGGAACTTGAATGTAAACTATAAAATGGGAGCTACCGTTCTTGGTACTACTGTAAAAGAAAAGGACTTAGGAGTTACAATAAGCGCTGATATGAAAGTTTCAGAGCAGTGTGGTATTGCAGCTTCAAAGGGTAATCAAATTCTTGGGTTGATTAGAAGAAACATAACATACAAGGGAAAAAAGTTAATTATACCTCTTTATAAAGCAATAGTTAGACCTCATTTAGAATACTGTATACAAGCATGGAGACCATATCGTAAGAAGGATATAGATACGCTTGAACGCATACAAAGGAGAGCAACTAAAATGATTCCAGAACTTAGAGACCTTAGTTATGAAGAACGCCTGAAAGAATGTGGTTTAACAACTCTAGAGACAAGGAGGTTAAGAGGAGATCAGATTGAAGTTTTTAAGATATTGAATGGGTATGAAAATATTGATAGAAATATGTTTTTCTCACTCAAGAAGGATAGCAGAACTAGAGGACATGAGGTAAAATTAGTAAAGGATCAATGTAGATTGGACATCAGGAAGCACTCGTTCTCACAGAGGACAGTAAATGAATGGAACAAACTGTCTACAGATTGTGTAACTGCTAGCAGCGTGAATATGTTTAAAAACAAGGTTGACACATATATCAGGAGGGCGGGTTATAAGTAGGTGAACATTGTTGGACTCTCGATAAGCCAATGGCTTCCTTGTCCACTTGCCATCTGGGCCTTTGGCTTGGATGGCAAATCTTGTTAAATCTTGTTAAATGTTAAAAGCAATCAGCTTATTGCTGGGCCACTGCTGGAAGTCTGGAACCCATATCAGTTAAGTGATCACCAACAAAGGAATGGCTTCAGTAGAAAGCATGCCCAGCCTGTCCCCATCAGGAGGCTAGTGTGAAAAGGACAGTTGGGTGGGGACTTTCCATAAGCCAATGGTGTCCTTGTCTACTAGCCGTCTGGGCCTTTGGCTTGGATGGCAATATTGTTAAATCTTGTTACAAATGGGGTATGGACATAACTCCTCATGGACAAAACCCCTAAGGATCATTATTATTTTGACCTTGCAGTAATGCAACATAATTTTTCTGCAACTTGTTTATTTAAAACAATTCAGTCAAGTACGTATTGACACTTCATATGTATTGAATAGGAGAAATACTAATGATGTAACTAATTGCATATAAGATATTCTTTACACTTGCTATCAATTAGTAAACCTAGCATCACATCACAACATATATTTCCTTTGTCCGGAAGGGGTAATGTAGGTGTACAGACACACTTTCCCCAGATATAATGCCCTCACCTAAATGGCAACTAGGACTAAAAACCTCACATAACTACAACATGCGGTATATGTAATAACCTTTATTTGCACTTATAAAAATTTAGTTACACATCTTTATTGTGTGGGGGGGGTGAGTGCTGAGTACGAGTACACCACTTGTACCATGGCTAATCCGGCACAGGCTGTATTAAATTTTCCTGTTATTGTTGTTCTGTTTAACGCTGCATATATACCCCTATGTGCGCACATGCAGAAAGGTAAATGTCTAATGGAAATCCTTGCCCAAGCCTAAATAATAACAATATTTAGTAAGTGTTTACATTGTGTGGCTTTCTTCCACACACAGAGGGCCTCGATCCGAGGGAGTTGCACAAGAAATTGTGTAGCATTTGCACAAACTGCCATGACAGGAGCATAACCGTTGAATACACATTGACTGCATCGATTGTGTGAGCTGTGGTTGTGTTATCAGTCATTCGATCAAGAAATGTGTATTCAGACAAATCCAGTGGTAGTTCAACTGCACATAGCAATGCATATGTGGTTAGGTAACTCACAAGTTTAAAAAACCTAAATATGCCTTTGGTGTTCCCAAAAAATATGAATATGCATATAATCCCTCCCTCCCTCCCCCTCCCCCCTCCCTCCCTCCCCCCTCCCCTCCCTCCCTCCCTCAAGAAAAGAAAGAAAGAAATTTCCATGAAACGAGATATTTTAACCCATACATGAGTTGTCCCCTTAAAGTTGACATTCAATATCATCAGTATAATTTTTAATTACAAATACAATAGCCTTTGTTCACCAAACGGCAGATCATTTAACCCATGCATTCTTTTACATTTCATTATATTAACAATGACATGCAGTGAGATAACCCCTTATAACTGCGCATGCGCATAACATCTAATATCAACCATAATAATTTTCATACAAATAATATAAGCAACATAAAATATTTCATCAAGTACATTATGAAATATTACGTTAGAAGTGACTGTATGTGCTCTACAAATGTTGCGTTTAATATGAAAACTATAGAGAATATTTTCATTTTTTTTCTAGAATTCTTGTTTTAAACATTTTGTGAGCCTATTTTCTTTTTTGTCTCTACTTTTTTTACATTGCGTCATTGTATACTCAGTATGCACAAACATCGCCTTCGCGGTTCTGATGGCACTGAGGTATTGCTAATGCGCAAATTGCACACGCGGCATGTTTATCATGCAATTGGTTCCGCTATTTTGATGTGTAAAACTGATTAAAAGTGGCCCAAGACACAATATTTTTTTAGAATATATGAACTTTTACTTAACTGGCCTAAATTATTAGGGCTTTATGCCGTCGGTTTTTCCAGCATTTTTGTACCTGAATGCGTTCCTTACATAATTCCGCATATGTTCCAGTAAAAAAGTTCATGTATTCTTTAAAAAATTGGTGTTTTATGCCGCTTTTAATCAGTTTTACACATCAAAACAGCGGAACCGATTGCATGATAAACATGGCGCGTGTGCGATTTGCGCATTAGTCACTCCTCGGTGCCATCAGAACCGCGAAGGCGATGTTTGTGTGTATTGGGCATACGATTACGCAAAGTAAAAAAATTAAGAGAAAAAATTTAGAAAATAGGCTCCAAAAATGTTTCAAACGAAGAAATTCTAGACAAAGAATGAAAACATTCTCCATAGTTTTCATATTAAACACAACATTTATAGAGCACATACAGTCACTTCTAAAGCAATATTTCATATTTGATTTAATGAAATATTTGATGTTTGTTATGTGGTTGATATTAGATGTTATGCGCATGCGCAACTACCAGGGGACATCTCATTGCATGTCATTGTTAATATAATTAAATTTAAAAGAATGCATGGGTTAAATTATCTGTCTTTTGATGACCAAAGATTATTGTTTTTGTAACAAAAAATATACTGATGATATTGCATGTCATGCGCATGCGCAACTTTAAAGGGCCAACTCATTGCATGTCATTGTTAATATAATTAAATTTAAAAGACGATTTAAAAAAAATTATGCTGATATTGCATGTCTGGTTTCCTTCTGATGGGGAGGGAGGGAGGGAAGGAGGGGGAGGGGGAGAAGGAGGGAGGGGGAGGGGGGGAAGAGGGAGGAAGTTGAAACAGTCATCAGTAAATTCATTCTGCACCATCGTCGATCGGCATTCTGTAAAAGAAGGATCAAGGTTAAAAGAAAGTCGTCCATCTCAGTCGCACGCCTTGTTGCGTATTCGTAGAAAGCGTCGTGTACACTCTTCAATGTCATGAGTCGTACTAACGAAGAATAACAGAATGAACGTCGAAGTACCGCGACTGAGCGATCGTAGAGGATCTGTGCCTCATTGACCCGTTGATTAAGTACGGGTATCTGACAGCAGGCATGATAAAACTTGTATTCTGTGTTGTCCGTTTTCGCAGCAATATCCTGCGGAGAAATCGTGATGTAGTACTGCCTTGCCAGTGATTAATGGGAAGAAGAAGATTATAGCTCAGAAACAATTTTAGTTGTTCATATTAAATAACATTAATTGCTTTCTCGTAATACATGTGAAATAAAAGCATCCTTTCATTGTGCATACACACATTCAACAAAATATATAACATTAATTAACATATTAGTAATTAATTAATTGACGTGCTACACTATCGTAACTGCTAGTGTGATTTTGACGTGTAATAAATAAAACACAACAGTTTACAGTTACACCCGTATTTAGCTTTCTTAAAGGGATGGAGTCGTCATAGAGTATTCAGTATCCTTGCCACAATAATTACGTAAAAACAGAAATGTATTATTATCATTATGGGACTACATAACTTTTCATTATCAGTACAAGCCATCATTGTCAATTTCGTTATCATTACCATCAATGGCTAATTATATGTAAAGAACTCTATGAACCAACTATTGTAAACGTTTCTTATTTATTTATTTATGGTATATTTATTTGAATGAAAAGGTCGCAAAGTAACAATGGTGTGTTAAAGTTGTCTGCTGGTGTAACTCATACTGCGATGCTGCTTGGCGGATTTATTGATACAGATGTTAAAAGCAGTAAGCTTACTGCTGGTCCACTGCTGGAAGTCTGGAACCCATATCAGTGAAGTGATCACCAACCAATGAATGGCTTCAATTAAAAGCCTGTCCCCATCAGGAGGCTGGTGTGAAAAGGACTGTTAGGTGGGCACTCTGGATAAGACCAAGGTGTCCTTGTCCGCTTGCCATCTGGGCCTTTGCCTTGGATAACAATCTTGTTACATATTGTTACAAATGGAGTATGGACATAACTCCTCACGGACAAAACCCCTTACGATCATTATTATTTTGACCTTGCAGTACTGCAACATAATTTTTTTTGCAACTTGCTTATTTAAAATAATTCAGTCACGTACATGTTGACACTTCATATGTATTGAATAGGAGAAATATCAATGATGTAGCTAATTGCGTATAAGATGATCTTTACACTTGCTATTATACAAAATCAATAGACCTAGCTTCACATCACAACATACCTTTCTTTTGTCCGGAGGGGATAATGTAGGTATACAGACACACTTTCCCCGGATATAATGCCCCCACCTAAATGGCAACTAGGACTAAAAAAACCTCACATAACTACACAAGCATACAACATGCGTTATATGTAATAACCTATATTTGCATTGTAATTTTTTTTTTACACACCCGTATTTACATCGTATGGCTTTCTTCCGTGCACCGAGGTCCGAGGCAGTTGCACAAAAGAAATTGTATAGCATTTGCACGAACTGCCGTGACAGGTGCATAACCGTCGAATACACATTGAATGCACAGGATTGTGTATCCGCTGGATGTGAGCTGTGAATGTGTTATCAGTCATTCGATCAAGAAATGTGTATTCAGACAAACCGGTGATACTACAGCTGCACATAGACACAGCATATACGTGAAAAGCAATACATATGTGGTTAGGTTACTCACCAGTTTAGAATTATAAAAAAACTAAATGTGTATTTGGTGTTCCCAAAAATATGAATATGCAAATAATTTAATTAATTATTTGTAATGTAAAGAGAGTACATTAAATTGTTAATTTATATAAATTAACTTAATTAAATTAAAGTACTCCTTCCCTCCCTCCTTAAAGTTGCGCATGCGCATGACATGCAATATCATCAGTATATTTTTATTACAAAAACAATAACCTTTGTTCATCAAACGACTGATAATTTAACCCATGCATTCTTTTAAATTTAATTATATTAACAATGACATGCAATGAGATATCCCCTGGTAATTGCGCATGCGCATAACATCTAATATCGACCACATAATTTTCATTCAAATAATATTTGCAAAATAAAATATGAAATATTACATTAGAAGTGGCTGTATGTGCTCTACAAATGTTGCGTTTAATATGAACACTGTGGAGAATGTTTTAATTTTTTTCTAGAATTTCTTCGTTTGAAACATTTTTGGAGCCTATTTTCTAATTTTTTTTCTAGAATTTTTACGTTGCGTAATTGTATGCCCAATACACACAAACATCGCCTTCGCGGTTCTGATGGCACCGAGGCGTGACTAATGCGCAAATCGCACACGCGCCATGTTTATCATGCAATCAGTTCCGCTGTTTTGATGTGTAAAACTGATTAAAAGTTGCCGAAAACACAATATTTTTAAAGAATACATGAACTTTTTTTACCGGAACATATAATATATGGAATGATGTAAGGAGCACATTCAGGTACAGAAATGCAGGAAAAACCGTCGGCATAAAGCCCTAGTAATTAGGCCAGTTTAGTAAACGATAATAAATTTAGAAAAGTAGAATTTACTTTGTCATTAATTCGATTTGTTAAGTTTGCATGCTAATTAGCCAATATTTACTTATTAGTTGCATTAATTGAATTACTGTTAATAACAAATGACTGGGTGATATAGATTTTTGACCCTAATTAATGTGCTTGCAAACCCTGAACAGATTGTCAAAATATCTGTATATATATATATAATAGTTACCGATACAGTTTTCGACCCTCGCCAGTTTTCGACCCATTGAAATCTCGCTTGATATCGCGTTAGAGACGTCACAGCGTCTGTTTACGACAATAACGGTACAGAGTCTTATCTGGGCAAAATATATTTTGATATATAATATAACATGGAACATGTTTATGATATACATACCTTCGTATAAACCGACTTCGCATGCTTACCAGACATTATTATTGAGCGTCTGCTGATGCGTGTCTCGTTCTTGGCCACGTGACAATAATAGCCCTTTTTGTGGTAGATGTATGGCAAGCTAGTCTTGTCATAAAAGTAGGAATAATTAAAATGTGTTAAATATACGAGAACAAATTTACTACATTAACGTTATATATTCAATACAAATATATGTGTATGTGTTTTATAAAGCGCCATGTCAAGCCTGGTTATTACAAAAAGTTGACATAATTGGAACAAAGTGGTAAAATTAAAAACGATTGTCTGTACGGCTTGCCATAAATATAGGTCGAATTCCTCCGGCTTCCTCGACTCGCGCGACATGGTTCAGATGTTCAATATTCGTAAGTTTTTGACTCAAAACAACTGTTTTAATAATTTGTTTGCATTGAATAAATGAAGTAGGTTTTGCTGATTTGGTATATCGATCTCTTACACAAAATGTTTCTTCAGATTTTTTTTAAACGGCGTATTCTATTAAGTAGGTCGAAAACTATATCGCCCAGTATACTGGTCGGTGTAGTTTTCAACCTACTTAATAGAATATGCCGTTTAAAAAGAATCTGAAAAAACATTTTGTGCAAGAGATTGATACACCAAGTCACTAACAGCTTCTTCATCTATCCAATGCAAAAAATTATTAAAACAGTTGTTTTGAGTGAAAAACGAATATTGAACGTCCAAACCATGTTGTGCGGACCATGTTGTGCCAGACAAGGAAACCAGCGGAATTCAACCTATACCTATGGCAAGCCGTTTTTTCCACTTTTTATCACTTTGTTCCAATTATTTCAACTTTTTATAACAATCAGGCTTTTCATAGTGCTTTATAAAACACATACACATATTCGCTGCACTTGTATTGAATATATGATGTTAATGTAGTAAATTTTTTTCACCTATTTGAAACATTTTAATTATTCCTTCTTTTATGACAAGACTGGTTTGCCATACATCTACCACAAAAAAGGACGATTATTGTCACATGGCCAGATGCTCAATAATAATGCCTGGTAAGCATGCAAAGTATTTTTTTTATCAAGGTATGAGTATTATAAATGTGTTCCGTGTTATATTATATATCAAAATATATTTTGCTCAGACAAGACTCTGTATAGTTATTATCGTAAACAGACTCTATGATGCCTCTCAATGGATGCCATTTTTGTAAGGTTTTGTTGTGGTGTCGACCGTGGTGCTGTCTGGTGGAAAACAAACAATTTAGTCATATTTTTAGCAACAGGCTTGTAACAGAGTTTGGTTTGCGCTAATAAAATGCAATTTATGACATTTTAGTCTTAGCAATCCGCAGACCTAAACGGACGCCATTTGCAAAGTTTTATTGTGGTGCCATCTGGTGGATTAATAAAGAAACGGGTGCTTCAGGCCTTGACATTAAGCTTTTGTACCCAGTGGCCCGTCGGGCCAGTAGATGTTAAAAGTTACTGGCCCCCAAAAAAAGTTACTGGCCCAAAATATTTTTGATTTAAAAACCACTATTTTTTGCAATAAATCATATTACAAGTCGAAGAATGCGAGTTTGGCCATTATTTATTTTGCCACTGTTGATTTACTTTCAAGCTTTCGGTCAGTATTCCGTATGGCAAACAATTTTGCTGCAGGAATCGTTTGAGGCACAACAGGTTGCGTTTTGAGAACTACGGGTGATGCCACCACATGCGTATCGAGTTACAGCTAGTTATACTCGAAAATACAATGAGCGAACCAGACCTGACATTGCATATAACTGTGACTGTTATAATTGGGTTTATTTCTTTTGAATATAAACTTTTGTACTGGAGTACAAAGTTATGGTAAACTTAGCTATCTGCACCTTAGCGGGTCCTGAAATGTATGTTAGGTGCTGTTGTGACACCTAGCGGACAGTCGGTTTATATAAAATTGGTATGTCAAAGGCATATCGCGATAGCCGATAGGTATCACGCTGAAGAAAATGCTGCAATATACCGATATTATACTGGTAACACGGCACCACCCTAGTAAAATATAGGACTCTGCAATTCACAAAAAGTTTGCACGCTATCGCTAGTAGTGATGTCATGCAGACTTTTTTGTCCAACTATATAAAGCAACAACACAAAATCAGATGAGATGAAGATTGTATTTAATTGTAGCACCGGGGTGGATGGCGATTGAAACGATGACCTGTGGCTGTGGCTAATGGAATAAAAACAATCTGAAACTATGTTGGCCCACTGGGCCAGTAAAATATGGAAACTTGTGACCCAAACTGGCCCAACAGCCCCAAAAAGGTGCCGGGCCAGTGGTAATGTTGAGGCCTGTGCCTCCTGGCAGAAAATTTTCATTTGTTTGTACACAGATTTTGGTAAAAATACAATTTGTGACTTTCTACATCTCAAAAATTTGTCAAGCATACAGTACGCCTAATAGGACAAATATGGTGTATATGTATATATATATATATATATATATATATATATATATATATATATATATATATATATATATATATGATATAATGCCTAGATTTTATATATATATAGATAATGCCTAGATTATATATATATATATAAAATCTAGGCATTATATCATGTGGCGCTATAGACAAAAACCAGGTAACATGATAAATAGAGTATGATAGGACAAAAGAGTTAAAAAGAATGACACTATATATATATATATATATATATATATATATATATATATATATATATATATATATATATATATATATATAACCGTATGTTAAATTAAATTAGTAAGTCTTGTTTTGGTCTTAAAAACTTTAACATCGTTAACATTTCGTATATCTTTGGGTAGCACATTCCACAATTTTGGTGCTGATTCTTTGGAAGCCCAGTCTCCCAGTGTCTTTCGCTTCGTTCTTGCCACATTTAGTGTAAATGCATCACAGGATCTTAGTTCATGCGGTGTGTCCCTGGTGTTAAACATCTGTGTCATGTACTCTGGGCCATGACCATGCAGTGCATTGAAAGTCAATAAACACGCCTTGTACTTGAAATGGAATTCGACTGGCAGCCAGTGGAGTTGTTTGAGTGTTTGAGTTGTGCTCATATGTTTGCCAACTCTGCACAACACACTGGCTGCGGTGGTTTGTACCATTTATAGCTTTTTGATAATGTATTTGGGCAGGCCATTCAGTAAAGCAATACAATAGTCAATATGACTATGCACTAGAGCATGAATGAACTGCTCTGCACTTTGGTGATTGATATACTTCCTTTTCTTGCTGATGTTAAGAACTGCCTGACATTTCATCTTGATATATTTGTCCATGACATGTGTTTATCTAAGTAAGCACCCAACATTATGCACACAGTCTGTTGCCTGAACTACACTGTCACCAATGTTGATTGATGTGTTGGTGCATTTTGCTAGTTGTTGTTGAGTACTGCTCAAGATGTGCTCAGTCTTGGCATCGTTCATTTTCAGTTTTCTGCTTAGCATCCAACGTTTGATGTCGCTAATGCACTGCTGCATTGACTCACGTTCACTATTTATAGAATCCAAGTAGAAGCCAAAATACACTTGTTTTTGGATTGTTTGTAAAATATGGGACATTTTCTTTTTTCAAATGTATTTTTAAAAACAACATTTCCGGTATATTACAACCTGCCAACCATTTAAGATTAGTGCCATGTATGTCAATGTTTATGATATGGGGCATTGGGAAAATTGTGTTCAATCTTCAAGCCTTTAAGTATATATTGCTAAAAAATATTAATTTATTATCCTGCAATTTGTAATGTCATCTCTCAATGTGGGGTGAGCTAAAAGGTTTGTATGTATAATAAAATTGTGCAGTTCAGGGTTAAAAAAGGGCTTCTACAATGACTTGATAACTTTGAGAGTGGCTTTCTGAAATGCTTAAAAACCAGAGTGGTATCTCTGATGCAATGACTGGCGTGTAGTGAATTCCACATGAGGTTAGCACACATGGCAGTGGCACTTGAAGGTATCCGATAATCACCAACGACAAAACGAGCTGCGGAACGCTGCACCTGTTAAACTTTCTGAATGTATGTCTTGTAGTGTGACCAGGTGCAAGTAGCCTAGTCAAGCATCGGTCAGATTAGTGTTGATGTGTGGCTGCCACGATAACTTTGTGTAATTCCCAGGTAATCCTAGTTGTCAGTCCGTGGGATGTGTTGGTCATACATAATAGTAATCATAGGTTGATATCTTCCTCTTGGTTGTAACTGACAGGACAGTGCACTTTGACACATTAAAAAACATCTGCCACATCTTTACCCAGTGGTGGAGTTTGTTCAGGTCAGATTGCCAAGTGGTCAGCCAAGTTTTGAATTTCACGATGAACACTATTGTCATCAGTGAACAGATGCATTTGTCAATTCATTCCTTCGTTGATGTTGTTAATGTACAACAAAAACAACATTGGCCCCAACAGTGTTCCTTGTGGGATTCTAGAAAGGACGTTGGCTGACCCCGAACACTGCCCACTGATGACAACTTGTTGACAGCAAGAACCGAGAAAAATACTGATCCAGGCATTTTTCTTTCCTTTGTTTCCATAGTACCAGATTTTGTGGAGACGTTTTATGAAACACTTTATTGAAGGCCTTACTGAAGTTCACAAAACTGTTTGGTTCTTTTGGTTGATGGAGTATGCCAAATTCATGTATAGCACTGATGAGTTGTGTCTCACAAGAGTGACCCTTTCGGAAGCCATGTTGATTAGGGTTTAGAATGTTGTTGTAATGAAGGTGGTGACCAATCTGGCTGCACACAATATGTTCAATTAGTTTCCATGTAATGTACATTTGGAAAACCGTTCTGTTATTAGAAGGTGTGGCCTTATTACCCTTCTTGTAAATCACTGATATATGTGCAGTAGACCAATCAGATGGGACAGTGCCTTCCTTGTAGCACTATTGGAAGATGAAGGATAACACAGCAGAGATCTCCTTGGCGGTCTCCTTCAGAATCCTTGCTGGGAGTTCATCTATAGTTTGGTTGATGTTCTTCAATAGTATCTTAATCCCTGGTTATAAAACGGATCTCGCAGTAGGGAGACAGTCTTTTATCAGTCATGTCTCTACCATCGTCACATGTGAATACTGATGCAAAATGGTTGTTAAGACACTCTGCTTTAGCTTCGCTAGTAATGAGCAGACCATATATATCAGAGAGTATCAGTATGCCCATGTTTTCAGTTCTATTGAGTTTCATGAAAGACCAAAACTTCTGATTTCCTCCATCAAGTTAGCTAGCTCCAATGACACCCACAACTTTGAGATGAACGTTAAGGTAAATTGTATAAAGCATAAAGTGCTAATAACAGCTAAATTGTTGTGTAGAGATTGTCAGATTGACATGAAATGTTACATTGTGAATATATTAGCGACTGACTCAGAGCAGGACTATTAATAAATGAACGTGTTAATTGAAAATGTTAACTAAAGTAAAATGTTATGTAACGTTACTCATGATTTTGTTGGTCTGCAATACTAATGTGTAGTTGAACCAGTCCAATATTATTATTCCTGCAAGTTAGCTGTCTTAGCTATGATAGTCACATAATGTTTCAAATAGTACAGAAAATGTTGCCTTAACTGCAATGCTCACTTCAATCTTCATCTTCGATGTCTTCTCCGATCAGAGTCGCTTGTGTGTTGCAGCACCAGTGTTCGTCCCTTTCATAGTGGCATTGCTCTGTGCATGCAGGGTTGTTTCATTTGTACGAGCACCTTCGGGTTCATTGATTCGAAATTAATGGTACCACAGTTGTGCTTGATGAGCTGTAGCACTGAATCTGGTGTGGGATCCTCGGACATTACTGGCATCAGCCTGTCACCTAGTTGTCACCATCCATGTTGCAGTGGGTTGGGACATTCTGGGAGCAGGACAAGGTTCTGAGACCAGATGCTTGCCTGCACATGAGCACGTCTTATGTGTTCCTTCCAAGCACCTGGCGTAGGTGGAAGTTTGTCCACTCCTTGGTCAGGCTTCAGTTACTTGAGCATATGCCATCTCAGATCCTTTGCGTGTACGATTGTAAGTTTCTGTGGGCAGAAGAGTGTGCATAGGAATTCTTCACAACCTTTATGCACTTCGGTAGACGTTTCCTTTCCTAAATCAAGGCTAAACATTGCACTGAGTACTGCAGGGCTAGAAGCTAGAAAGCTAGAAACATCCTTTCTTCCCCTGTCGCATCCAGTAAGTATGTGCCAGTTGATCAAAGTGACTGCTTTCTGTGGACCAAGTTCATCATAGATAGGCTGGAGTGTGACTTTGTGACATGATCAATGATGCATTGCTGCCAAGTTGAGATACTCTGCGCAGAGCCAAGAGGAGAACATTTGTGTCTTGTGAATTATATGGACTTGAAATCCAGCATCTGCAGCGTCTACAGCATGCATAATTATAACAGTGTTTGCCTCTTCATGTGAGCTTGCCTCCATGGTGAGATGGGATTCATAGTTTGTCATGACACTCTCCCTTGTTGCAGTCATCATGTTCATGACAGTAATTGTATCCACTGAGTTAAGTACAATGTCAGTGAATCCTTGGTTTCATTGCTTGCTATGAACATTTTCTTGTCTCTAATGCGAGTCGTGTTCAACTTTGTTGGATCTGATTCCTATAGACTTGCCTCTTGCCTTCCTTGAGTGATGCTGGTACGGTATAGTTATCAAAGATAACCCTCACTTGGTCATAGCCTCAAACCTTTGAGTCGATCAGCTTCACATATGTTGCTCCAAATTCTTTGCAGTTCTTAAAGTTCCTGACTGCCTTCAATTCTTGCACCACACCCATCACATCGACCACAAGACATGTTTGTGGGCACACTTTGTCATCCATGACATTGGTAGTGTCGCCAGTATTATTCACAAGATCCTCTAGCAGATGGATGATGATTTTTTTGTCAGATGTATGATCAATTGATACATCAGACTTCACCAACACCCAGTTTGTATAATCAAACTCGTGCAGTCGAATCACTTCCTCCAAGTCAATATCATCACGGGATGACCTAGTGATAACTAGCATTCTTGTAAATAGGGACAAGGTAGCCTTCAATGTAAGGACTTCTGATCCAGCCTTCAGTTTCACTTCCTTGGAAGCTGCTTTCCACGAGAGTAGCTTGACTTTTGTCATTTTGTCCCACATGTTTCCATCACCAACCAGGTGGTTTTCCACAAACGCCTTGAAAGCTTCCATTCCAACCCTTTCTGTTGAAAGGGTGCTTTCATGTACACACTGAGGAATTATTTCCTTTGATACAAGTTTAAACATGGTTCTTGTTGCATTGGAACCCTTGAAGAGGTTGCATGGTGCTAGCACTGTCTTTAGTTGCTCGCCTGATCCACACCAATGCGCGTGAATGGAATAGTGTTGCTCGTGTTCACTGTGAACTCGCCTTTGAGAAATTCCTCCCAAAGTTCTGGTTCAGTTGTTTCCATCTCCTGCATGCAAGGGATGTACTCTTGAATGTTCTGCGCATAGTCTAACCTGTTATGCAAAGAAGTACATGCACAGCTTCTCCAGTCCTGCCAAATGGAGGAACCAGTTGCCTTCATGGGTCGGACGTTGGAATTGCAACTATGGTCATTACCTGTGTCATGTACATGCATGCCCACTTGTACATTGGGTCATTGGCATGACCTTCATCATAGGTTCAGCAACTCCAGCTTCCCTAAGAATGTCTGATGTGCTGTGCAGATATTCTGGTTTGTTTGACATGCACCAGTTAGCTCTCTGATGCTTGATTGTAATGAGTCACGAAGTGCCGGGTGATCTTCCAAGAAAGCTTCCAACCACAGGTCATACAGTGCTTGCAGAGTTATTTGATGAGCTTCCTGTTGTGATGATTTCCATTGATAATCTGGGTGACTGTTACACTGCTGTACATGTCTGCTTCCTGCCAAGCCTCATCAAGACCGCTACCTTCAATCGTTCTGCCCAAACATCGGAGTGCATACAGTACTGTGTGAAATTCACCTGGGTATAGTGCCCACTTGTTCTCGAACTGAGGATCAAGGTATTCCAGCTGTATGGTCCATGTCCAGGGTGGCAACCAATTTGTGGCCCAGTCCAGAAACGAGCTCATTCAATCTTGTAAGCTGATCCAGTGCTATGACCAAAGTGGTCCATTTGTGAGCTGCAGCATTGATGATGGGAAGGCCAAACACCTTGTCTACGCCTACTAAGCCTATGCCTACTGCTTGAAAATCTGCAGCAGGCGGTGGTTGCACAAGCGAGTTATATGCTGACCAAACATGCACATGTTGTTTTCCTGCCATACCGTTCAGTGAGATTCCTTTTGCCTTGTCATTAAGGGACAAGGACTGCGAGGTGACTCTGGGTCACACACAGCTTTTCTGTCAGAACATGCAGTTCTGTTGCAGAAACAAGCGACCATCCAAACTATGTCATGAGTTAGTGAGGTATCAAACTCCTTATCATAGACGTCTGTCTTGTAATTTGCCTACTGTGGACTTTAATTGAATTTTTTTTTAAATAGCTAAAAATCATACTAAACTCTCACAGAAAATGGCAACAATCGTTTTCATGTTCACAACATTTAGCTATTTTTAAGCACTTGCCAAGATTCTACCCAGAATTTTCACAAACATGATTTTTGTTACATAAGCTGGTGGGCCTTTGTAGGTCTACTCGTTCATGCAGCAGACATACTTTTCTGTAATGTCCATGCTTAGATCTTTCCCGACAAAAGAAGTAGATATATTTTTGTAATTGGATTTTCCTCGTCGAATCAAATGTGCAGGTATCGACAATATTTAGTAAAAATATATTTCGTTCTTTCTTCTTACTACCCTCACTGCATAATTTGTGCTTGGGAGGAATGTAGAGTTATCCGGTCTATTCATCAACTCATTCATTTCTAACTGCAGACTACCGGCCTTTACACGTATTGTCTTTTGTCTTGCTAGTTGCAGTAACGTCTTAGCGACCATGATGTCATGTGAAGAATTTTCTCCTTGTCTTGACAAGAATATGTTTCTTATGTGTTTTGCAGGGCTCTGTCCATCATTCCTCAGTATTATGTCAGCACGGCATACTGACATTGTAGAATGTTGTTAGTGGGAATAATGTCGGTCCTGTTTGTCATGCTCCTTCCTGATTGTACTGATATTGGTAGAACGTTGTTAGTGGGAATAATGTCGGTCCTGTCTGTCATGCTCCTCCTTCCTGATTGTACTGACATTGGTAGAATGTTGTTAGTGGGAATAATGTCGGTCCTGTCTGTCATGCTCCTTCTTCCTGATTGTGTTGCACTGCAACTATTTCTCGAAAACCCAAAAACGTTACAGAGCCTCTTCGTCTCCTTCGTCATATGTGTTGTGTTGCCTTGTATGTCTTGTAATGTAAAAGTAATTAGTACAGTTCACAATGCATGCATGCCCCTTCCCTCACCACAAATATACCTTCCAATTTCACTTTCGCAACAGAAATGGGTCCTAAAGAAGTAATTTTTCTTGTTAAAATACGTGTGAATTACTTTCATGTATAGAAAGAGCAACATGTGTCAGACCACTGTAGTTCATACGAGTCACTGTATTTTCCGCTGTGAATGGTGTTTATTCAGTTTTCCCGCCAGTAATGCTAGACACCAGACCTTGACTTTTGGTGCCACCATCCAGGCAGTTGTAGCAGGGATTGTATATAAAATATTATGAAATACTTAAAAATTGTGTATATTTCGTATTTGTCCAGTATTAACATTAATGAGATGGGTAAACTATATGTCCAGAAAGCTTTTGGTGAGGGCAACCTATGTTGAAATTTATTTAAACCTAACTTTAAAATTCGCAATGTGAGAGACAAAAGACACGGTTTTGATCAATTGTAAATTTTTTCTGACATTGGCCCTTCTATATTTTTTATTTACTCTGACACACAGAAATGTGCTCAATGTTGTGTGGTGTATTTTATGTAACAAAGTCAGTGAAATTATTACCTTTCAGATGGAAAATGCAAGCAATATTTCAGTGTTGTATTGCATACAGCCGGAGAACCGGCTTGTGGACAAATATCTGAGAAAGAAGCTTGGATTTTTGCCCACCAAACATCCCAAGGATATTCCACACTTTGAAGTAGGTGGGGCTGAAGAGATTAGTCTTCTAGTTAAACATGTTTCTGAAGAATTATCTCATTGGCCTTGGCATTGGCATTTCAACAATTAAGTTTTTTTAATTAACTTATCATTAATGCGCGAAGTGATGTAAATAATCTTCTTCCCTGTGCATAGTTAAACCATTTGTAAGTGCACAGACAATAAAGTCTGGTCACATGCATTAGACAGTTTTGACTGTTGTGACAAACACTGCCTTCCCCTACTGAATCAGTCAGTATGAGTTAGTGAGTACATAATTGTAAATAACAATGCCGACTAAATCATGGATTAATTGGTTTTGCCTGAAAAGAAAGTACATCTTATAGATGAATATTAATGCTTCAAAATGTCTAAGCCTAATTAATTTTATCAGACAAGTGATTTTACTGCACAACATGGAACCAAAAAGTCCTGATTATCACAGCAATGGCCCAACAAGACAACAATTTGAATTTAGAGATAGATTCAATGATCATCAATTCATGACACATTTAATTGTCAGCTCAGATATCTCATGAAATGCAACTTTTGATGGTAACTTATAATTTATAAAGAATATCACATTTACTGATGCATATTTAGTTAAAATGTGGATTTAGTTTGTGTTGATTCAAATTCCTCAATGATTATGTGTATGTTACATGTATGTCATCTTAATTTTTACAGGCTGCACTATTCAGAGGATTGTCCGATATTTCTCGACTTATTGATCCAAGTCAGGTTACAGAAGAATTTGGTGGAACGTTGACATATAATCACACTCTTTGGTGTCAATTTGTGCAGGTAAGAAACACTCAAAAGAAAACATATATATATATATATATATATATATATAACTTATCATAAGACATGAATTGTTTTCAAAAATCCAACAAATTATAATCACCTCTATCTGATCACCCATACAACTGCATAGAACATGCATTTTTCTGTCTTCTTATCACACATGTCTATACTGGAAGAATGAGGGTCACTAGCGACTAGGTGTCTTCTTATCACACATGTATATATTGGAAGAATGAGGGTCACTAGCGACTAGGTGTCTTCGTATCACACATGTATATACTGGAAGAATGAGAGTCACTAGTGACTAGGTGTCTTCTTATCACACATGTATATAAAGGAAGAATAAGGGTCACTAGCGACTAGGTGTCTTCTTATCACACATGTATATATTGGAAGAATGAGGGTCACTAGCGACTAGGTGTCTTCTTATCACAAATGTATATATTGGAAGAATGAGGGTCACAAGCGACTAGGTGTCTTCTTATCACACATGTATATACTGGAAGAATAAGGGTCACTAGCGACTACCGGTAGGTGTCTTCTTATCACACATGTATATACTGGAAGAATGAGGGTCACTAGCGACTAGGTGTCTTCTTATCACACATGTCTATACTGGAAGAATGAGGGTCACTAGCGACTAGGTGTCTTCTTATCACACATGTCTATACTGGAAGAATGAGGGTCACTAGCGACTAGGTGTCTTCTTATCACACATGTATATACTGGAAGAATGAGGGTCACTAGCGACTAGGTGTCTTCTTATCACACATGTCTATACTGGAAGAACGAGGGTCACTAGCGACTAGGTGTCTTCTTATCACACATGTCTATACTGGAAGAACGAGGGTCACTAGCGACTACGTGTCTTCTTATCACACATGTCTATACTGGAAGAACGAGGGTCACTAGCGACTACGTGTCTTCTTATCACACATGTCTATACTGGAAGAACGAGGGTCACTAGCGACTAGGTGTCTTCTTATCACACATGTCTATACTGGAAGAACGAGGGTCACTAGCGACTAGGTGTCTTCTTATCACACATGTCTATACTGGAAGAACGAGGATCACTAGCGACTAGGTGTCTTCTTATCACACATGTATATACTGGAAGAATGAGGGTCACTAGCGACTAGGTGTCTTCTTATCACACATGTCTATACTGGAAGAATGAGGGTCACTAGCGACTAGGTGTCTTCTTATCACACATGTCTATACTGGAAGAATGAGGGTCACTAGCGACTAGGTGTCTTCTTATCACACATGTCTATACTGGAAGAACGAGGGTCACTAGCGACTAGGTGTCTTCTTATCACACATGTCTATACTGGAAGAACGAGGATCACTAGCGACTAGGTGTCTTCTTATCACACATGTATATACTGGAAGAATGAGGGTCACTAGCGACTAGGTGTCTTCTTATCACACATGTCTATACTGGAAGAATGAGGGTCACTAGCGACTAGGTGTCTTCTTATCACACATGTCTATACTGGAAGAATGAGGGTCACTAGCGACTAGGTGTCTTCTTATCACACATGTATATATTGGAAGAATGAGGGTCACTAGTGACTAGGTGTCTTCTTATCACACATGTCTATACTGGAAGAACGAGGGTCACTAGCGACTAGGTGTCTTCTTATCACACATGTCTATACTGGAAGAACGAGGGTCACTAGTGACTAGGTGTCTTCTTATCACACATGTCTATACTGGAAGAACGAGGGTCACTAGCGACTAGGTGTCTTCTTATCACACATGTATATACTGGAAGAATGAGGGTCACTAGCGACTAGGTGTCTTATTATCACACATGTCTATACTGGTGTCTTCTTATCACACATGTCTATACTGGAAGAATGAGAGTCACTAGCGACTAGGTGTCTTCTTATCACACATGTCTATACTGGTGTCTTCTTATCACACATGTCTATACTGGAAGAATGAGGGTCACTAGCGATTAGGTGTCTTCTTATCACACATGTCTATACTGGAAGAATGAGGGTCACTAACGACTAGGTGTCTTCTTATCACACATGTCTATACTGGTGTCTTCTTATCACACATGTCTATACTGGAAGAATGAGGGTCACTAACGATTAGGTGTCTTCTTATCACACATGTCTATACTGGAAGAATGAGAGTCACTAGCGACTAGGTGTCTTCTTATCACACATGTATATACTGGACGAATGATTATCACGCATGTCTATACTGGTGTCTTCTTATCACACATGTCTATACTGGAAGAATGAGGGTCACTAGCGACTAGGTGTCTTTTTATCACACATGTCTATACTGGAAGAATGAGAGTCACTAGCGACTAGGTGTCTTCTTATCACACATGTCTATACTGGTGTCTTCTTATCACACATGTCTATACTGGAAGAATGAGGGTCACTAGCGATTAGGTGTCTTCTTATCACACATGTCTATACTGGAAGAATGAGAGTCACTAGCGACTAGGTGTCTTCTTATCACACATGTATATACTGGACGAATGATGGTCACTAGCGACTAGGTGTCTTCTTATCACACATGTCTATACTGGTGTCTTCTTATCACACATGTCTATACTGGAAGAACGAGGGTCACTAGCGACTAGGTGTCTTCTTATCACACATGTATATATTGGAAGAATGAGGGTCACTAGCGACTAGGTGTGTTCTTATCATACATGTTCAGAGTATATGCTCACATTTTGTTAAGGATCACAATTTTTTAGTAATATATTTATTAGATGATATTATACTGTGCAGTATTGTTGGTGTGAATGCTTTGTTTGACATGTTATCTACGCTTATCAAGTGTTTTTTCAATATGTGCAGTCAGGCATGACCCTCATATCTTAGCAGAAAGGGGGTCACACTATTTGGTAGATTGTTTAAGTATTGGAGCCATTTTATAATTTGTTATTGTAGCAGTCATAAAATATTTTATGACTGTTGTAATACATTTAGTAGCTTTATGATTTATACCTGTTATCTATATATATATATATATATATCAGCCGTATTGTCCCGTGGTTGGGCGAAGGCCTCAGCATGTTGTTTCCAAGTTTGCCTATCTTGTGCTGTTCTCTGCCAGGTGGTTTCATTCCAATACTCATCCAAATTGTCTCTCCACCGTTTTGCTGGTCTTCCTCGTAACCTCTTCCTTCCGTATGGTTTCCAGGTGGTAATGCGCTTTGTCCATCTGTCATCTTTGAGTCGGCTGATGTATCCTGCCCAAGACCATTTCATTCTTCTGGTTGTTTTTATCATGTCTGTGACTCCTGTCTTTGCTCTCACCCAGGTGTTTGTCTTTCTGTCATGGTATGTTATATTAAGCCTCTCCATTTTTGTCTGCGTGGCCGCTAGTTTTTTTGAGCTTGTTTTGTTTCAGTGCCGTATGTCATAGCAGGCAGTACACATGAGTTGTAAACCTTTCTTTTTAGAGAGATAGCAAAGTTACTTTTGAAGATGTAGCGATGTTTTGCATATGCTGTCCAGCTGGCTGTGATTCGTCGTAGGATTTCCTTGTCTTGGCTCTTGTCCCTAAGGCTGAATCATTGGCCTAGGTATACGTAACTCTCCACATTCTCTATCTGAGTGTTATTAACGTATATTGGGGTGCTGTCTTCCACCATTATTTTTGTTTTTGAGATGTTCATCCTCAAGCTGCTTAGGTTACTTTCTTCGTATAGTTCTTGTAGCATTATTTGTAGTTCTTGTGTTTCGGTGCACAGGAAGATATCGTCTAGTATTTTTTCCAGTCTGGCTGTTAGAATCTTTGTGAATAGCTTGTAGATGTTCGATAGCAAGCATGGCCTATAGTTCTTTATATCTTTTTGGTTGCCTTTTTTGAAGATTATCACCATCTTTGCATTTTTCCAGGTAGTGGGGATTCGTCATTCTGATATGCATTTTGTATACAGCTTGGCTAAGGCTTTGGCGATGATATCCTCTCCTGCCTTCAACGTTTCGATGTTGACTTGGTCATTTTCTGTTGCCTTCCCATTTTTCATCTTCTTTAGCACGGCTTCTACTTCCCATGTTGTTACTGATGGTACTTCTCTTGGGTCTGTGTGTATTGTTACGGTTTGGTCACTGTCATAAAGTTCTGTGTAAACCTCTTCTATTTGTTCTAAGATCTTATCCTGGTCTTGGATTTCTCTGCCCTGATTGTCTAGGAGTGTTATAAGTCTATTTTGGCCTAGGATGTGTGTTCTTCTGACCTTAATCAAGCTCTTTGATGTCTCTATTGTTTTCGTATGGTGTCTAGGTTGTATTTTCTGGTGTCTTCTTTCGCTTTCTTTTTGAGGGTCTTGCATATCTCTGTGTACTCTATGCAGTCCCTAGCGGTGTTCTTTACCATTTCTCTATTTTTTCATTAGTGCTCTTGTTTGAGTTGATAATCTGGACTTGTCCCGTTTGGTGTTTTGTTTGGCTATGCTTGTCGCTGTCTGTTTGATCATTTCTGTAATGTTTTCATTTAGAGTGTCAATATCATCCAGTTCTTGTAGAGCAGTGAACCTGTTTTTCAGTTCGAGTTGGAATTCGTTCATTTTAATTCCAATTTCTCTAGTGTCGACTTTGGTGGTTTCTTTTTCTTAGCAGCTTCTTCCTTTCTGCTTTCGTGTCTAATCTGATGTTGCTCATCAACATTCTATGGTCGCTTCCAATGTTTATGCGGTTTATGACTCTTACATCTGTGATAATGTTCGGCTTGTCAGTCATGATGTAGTCAATTTCATTCTTCGTTTTTCCGTCCGGCCTTCTCCATGTCCATCTCCTCTCAATTTTCTTCTGGAATAGTGTATTCATGATCTTGTAATCCTTTGATGTTGTCCACTCTATTAAGGTATCACCTCGTTCATTCCTCTGTCCTAGGCCAAAACTTCCTATCGCTGTTTCAGATGGGTTTGTTCTTACACCCACTTTGGCGTTGATGTCTCCCATCACTATTGTATAGTGGCTTGGATTCTCCAAGATTTTATCGATGTCATTGTAGAAGATGTTTATTTCATCTTCTGAGTGTGATGTCGTTGGAGCATATATTTGAACTATTTTCAGTTGGTACCGTGTTGTTATACGTAGAACAAGTTCTGCTACTCTTGTTCTAATGTTATTAATCCTTGTTATGTTTTTTCCATTTCTTGTTTATGAGGAAGCCCACTCCCACTTGTCCATTGTTCGCCTTAGAATGGTATAGCAGGTGGCCACTCTGCAGGGTGGTAAAGCCTTCTTCTTTTCTTCTTATTTCTCCAATCCCTATCACATCCCATTTGATGTTCGTTTCTTTTAGTTCTTCCTCCAGTTCTTGGACATGTTCATCTTTTGATAGTGTTCTTACATTGTACGTTGCAATTTTCAGTATTTCTTTCTGCTGGTGTTTCTTCTTTTTCTCTCCACACTGGCCAGTGCGGGTTGGAAAGGTGCCGGTTTAGTCGCCAACGGCTCGACCATGATACAGGTAGAACCGGTCTACATGGTACCAGTAGCAAGCTAGAGGGCCTGACCTGACTGTGCTAGATGGCTGTTGGCTCGAGAGCTCATCCGCCCTTTGATGGTTTTTGTTTTTAGTACCACTGGGTTTCTAGCAACCCTCCTCACTGGGCAAGCCCAGTTTATACCTTAGTGTACTTTAGTGCGACAAAGAAGCCATTTAAGGGTGCAGGAATGAATGGTTGCTAGTGCCCTGGGAGTGAGTCGAAAGTGATCTCCAGGACATAGAATCACTTCCAAGAGACAGAACAAATGAAACCATGACGTGGTGGTTAAAAAAGGACAACATGACTTATATCTGATGACGTAAGTAAGCAAAAATCGAACTTTAAATTCTACAATTCTTCAAAGAATTCTTCTGAAAGTTCTCTGATTTGAAAACGAACTATCCTGAAGAATGTTCAGTAAGTGTAGATTGACAGTTTTTCATTGTACTCATTAGCAGAAGTTGACACAGTAAGAGCTCATGGTAGTTGTTCATCAACATCATTCCATTTTTTATACAGAGATTATTATACTTCACCAGGCCAAAGATTTCTTGCAGGTTAATGGTGGCATGTGCATCCACAATCTTCATATTGACTTTCTACTGCCAGCAATATAATTTAAGACTTTCCAAATGGCATTATTTTTCATGCCAGAATGATCTGGACCTATTTGTGAAATCAGGTGTGATATATCTACAGTTACTTCATAGAATGCAGGACTGGTATTTACCTTCTTTTCTGTCTCATTTTTTATCTCCTGTACAATAGAACTAGTAAAAAATAACCATGATCTTCATCCTTATCAGCTAATATGTGTTTTTGGGGTGACGACAAAGGTCTAACAATTGTGGTGTGATTGTTGTGGATTATTATTTTTGATCATATTCATTATGGTCTAACCAGGGCCTTACTATGATGTGCAGATGGAACAGAATATTGAAACCCGAATCCAGCAGTTGATGGACAAAATTCCAAAGGCAAAGGACAGAATGCACATGTTCCTGGAGTATGATATACCAGAAACAACCACTGAAATCAGTGCTCTGAGGGAACAACTGCGTGCCATGTATCACGACACAATGAGGTGTTTACTATGTTGTATGTACGGACAGAGGATAGGGACAATTCAGCTGTCCTCCTCACTTTCATTATTATTAAAACATTTTAGTGCACCAAATTAATTTCTCAAAAATATATTCCTTACACTTAATTGATGCTTCTTCTCCACTTTCCACAATCAATCTCTGTCGCTGGTTGTTTATTGTATCATAGTATTTTTAATGTTGCTCACATATATCTTCAATATATTTTGTAACCAGCGTATAGGATTTGGCATTTAATAACTCTGAAGGTGTATAAGTTTCTTAACCCTCTGACTTATTCACCTTCAAGCACAGCTGCCCCATGTTGGTGTTGCTCTTAAAAAAGCTTTCAACAGACCAACAGAAAAAGTGTCATAGGTAAATATTGCTATTATATTTCTCTTATCCTCATATCCTCAAACATTACCTATTCATAGCCAGTATATTTCTTGTTCTCTCCAGAAGTAAACATATTAGCTGCACTTCATGATAAACATAACCTGCCACAATATTTTATTTCCATTGTTTATGTTTTGTGAATTGCAGGGACTTAAACATAGAGCACCTTATTGACGAATGCAACAAAGAACTGGAGCACCTATATTCACCTACAAAATATGCCCAGATAATGCACACACCCTTATTCAACAAGGCAAAGGTGACTATTGGAGAATACAGAGAAAAGTTGATTGGGAATCGCAGCCATATGAAGTGGTTATGGCAAGAATCAGATGCCAGACTACGTCAAGCTGTCCATGTAAAGAAATACGAGCAGAAAGCTGACAAAGTAAGATGTTTGCTTTTCTTATTTTTTTAGATTACTATAGCGTTGGTCAACAAATGTTTTGAATTTTCAGATGTGCTATGTGTTGTTGGTAAAATTTGTGAGACTTGAGAATGTCTCATAGATTTATATATGGTAGGGGCATGGTGAACCAAACCAGGCACTTTAATGTCAAATATTTAAGGTGTAGTTATTGTTTTGCACAGAGAAAATAAAAGATATATGTGGAGCAGTTAAAGTAATTGTTTGCAGAAACGTGGTGCCATGAATATCTACAGGTTGATAATGAGAGTTTTTTACAACTATTAATAGTCTTGAAACTGAATACTTAGTTTAAAAGTTCACGGTGGTTCTCACATGGAATGAACTAGTTTGCACCTGTGTAGCTGCAAATACAGGTTCTGTGATTAGTGTGGATTTTATTTACAGTATTACAACTTTACAGATTGAATGCACCAGGTTTATATTGGCAAGTGTTTACACCTGTTTTTGTTGACTTGAATTAAAAGCATAGGCCATAGTGACCCCTCGCTGTCCTCTGGGAAGTTGCACCCCTCCATTCTGTTCTATTTATTGCTGCTCTGCTGTCAATAGCATAATTGTACCTTTATGAAATTTTATATGCCCAAAATTAATTTAATAAAAGTGCAATTAATTTGCATAATTGGTCGCTTTACATAACGTGGTAATTGTGAACATTACAGTTCATTTCATATTAGGCTAGTAATCATATTTGCATTTTTTTTATTACATTCAGTACATTTCCTTTTGCTTGCTTGATAATTTGTTCTGCACAAAATATCAGGTGTAAGCTATCTAAATATAAGATAGTTTTTACTTCTGCTAAAAACACTTACTTGATGTTTTGTGTTTGTATGACTGCCCACATCTCTGGGTATATTTAATATGTTACCAATAATATCAACAACAATATGTACAGAGATCACTAGTTTACCTTAAAACTGTAATGTAACAAAACTATCTGTTGATGTGATGAACGATACATGTATGATTTGTTTTAGTTATGAATATAATAATAATGGTTAAACATGTGGTATTTTAATTCAACAACAATACTTAATACATTGCAACAAAAAGATATTAATGTTGTTATTTTATGTCTTGGTTATTTTATTATTATATGGTTTATATTTTCTAGACATTGTTACCTGTAGTGCAACAATGTGATCTCTGTGCGTCAGGTGTCGTTAAGGTACTAGTGTGGAAATTTTGTTTCACGCCTGTCGACATGTTATTGGTCTTCCCCTCCTCCCTGCAGATGTGGCACCACATCACCCCCTCCCTGCAGACGTGGCACCACATCACACCCTCCCTGCAGACGTGGCACCACATCACCCCCTCCCTGCAGACGTGGCACCACATCACCCCCTCCCTGGCGTCGTAACGGAGCCATTACAGTACAGTGTCAGCCATCTGGTTTGAAATTACTTAACAAAAACAGGTTGTGTCTTATCAATGGCAACACTTTGTTTGTCAATGTTGCCGATGACGTCCCCAATGTCACCGGTCTCAGTACTCTCGGGCACATTGTCAGTTTTCCTAATTGCTTCAGCAACAACAGTCTCAGCTTTTGTTTATCTCTTTTTAGCCCACCCGACTAAGGTACCTTGTGAAGGTAGGGGAATTACCCGGGGTAGTCTTTTTTGGGGTGGCATCATTAGGGGAGGACTATATGTTCACCCTAGTGGACAAATAACATACCACCATAGTGGATAAATAATGTACCATCCAAGTGGCAAAATGATGAAAATCGCAGAGCAATACAATTCTCCGCCTCCATATTAATCATGCAGTACCGAAATCACAACCTGCATGTTTGTGGTTGAACACCAACCACACTTTAATTTTCTCATATAAAACCTCGGTATTATATATCGGTATTATATCTATTATATGTGTAACTAGGGCACACGCTGCAAAAAACAATGCAGCATTTAAAAATATGATGCGTCAATGACGCAAGGCCACTGCCCAGATCGATCTCTGCCTCAACAATGCTGCCTGTAAAGTGGCGTGCAAGGCAGGGGTGCCCAACCATCGAGGCTGTCGTGGGGGTGCCCACAAGCAATGGTGTCTACCAGTGATTTAATCTACACGAACATTCGCCAAGGGTTTTAAAGAAGGAAGTGGTTTTAAAGACCGCCAATGGTGTAAATATAAACAATCTTTGCTACGTGTTACCTGCCATCCAAGCTACAGATAGCACCCATGACCCTGGTGAAGTAAATCTAGTATTGATGAATGCTCAAAGTGTAAGAAATAAAACATTTCTTATCAACGAATACATTTGCAATGATGCCATGGATATTCTTGCCATCACAGAGACTTGGCAAAGGCACTCATCAATGAACTTTGGGCACAGCCTCATCAGTGTGCTGAAGCGGTAGCATCAGTGTCATCCATCGAGATTCATATTCGTGCAGACTTCTTCCGACACAATGGTTGGAGCATATGGAATTGATACAGGCTTGAAGGAAAACAACATGAGGCTTTTCGGCTTTTGACTGTTACATCCTCTACCACCCAACTGCATCAAGCAAGAACTCTGGCAAAACATCAGCCTTCCTAGAAGAGCTGGAAATTATGTTTACGTTCATGGCACTCTCCATCGTGCCTCATCGTTGGCGACTTCAAGTATGACATTCTCTCAAAAGCAGACAAACTGGTAGAATAAGATATGTTGGATACTTTTGGCTTGGTTGAACATGTGAGGGAACCCACGCACACACACATGGTCATGGTCTTGGATCTAGTTATCAGTCAAGCTGCTGACAGGTCTGTGTCCTCAGTGAGGGTAAAGCCAATGTGAATAGATGACCACCACTTTGTTGATTGTGTGCTTGCTATGACTGTGCCCTCTGGAGTCCCATGAACATTTTAAAGAGGATACTACCTACCAGTACTAGAAATTTCTGCAAAAACATACACACAACCTTGTGAGTGACTATGACACAGTCTTATGAACGGTCCTTGACAAACATGTTCCTTCCAAGAACATAGTTAGGAGAGTGACCAGGCCATGTCCATGGTACAACAGTAATGTGGAGGAAGCTAAAGCCAGAGAATGACCAAGCTTGAAGTTCATTGGCAGCTGTATGTTGAAGCTTGAAATGCCTCTGCCATCTGCATAGCCAAGGCTAAGAGTGCATACTGGCAGGACATTCTGCAGAGCGCTTGTTCCGGCTTATCAGGTCGCTAGGAGCTAAACAGAAGGCCATTTTTTCCCAGAATTTGAATCCATTGAAGATGGTAGCAGCAAGTTTGCACAGCATGTCAATGAGAATATACAACAGATTCAGGCAGAGTTGGATGTGACATGCTCATCTGACCTAGTTGTTTGCGAGAGGGCTTGTTTCAAAGAGTCATTAGTTTCTTTCATGCCAACAAAGGATGAGATTTACAACATTGTGTCTCTTTTAAAAAAACAGTGCCTGTCATCCTTGGTACCAGTCATCACTGCTATCACCAACAAGTCACTTGCAGAGGGACAGTACCAATGCCCCTGAATGAGGCTCTTGTTTGTCCACTGCTGAAGGAGCCATCTTTGGACCAAAATGTGCTGCACAAGTACAGGCCTGTTAGCAATTTGCCCCATCTATCCAAGATCATTGAACAGATAGTTACACTGTGATTGTCCAATCATCTCAACTCACAGGACATGAATGAACCATTCCAGTCACTGGGATTATCTTAGGAAAAATAATCTTTGGTCAGTTGACCCATGCAAATACAATTGTATGGGTCATTTTCACAATGGTTGGGTCAGTATATTTTCAGCTGTAGATTTGTTTTTACTTTATCAACGCATAGTTATGTCAGTCAGAACAAATCGTGTAGTACATTTTAAATATTTTTGTTGGGCACCGTGTGATAATTTCACAAGATTGTGCACTGCTTCAGTGCCAGTTTGTATTCAATTCTCCCCAACTTCCCTCTTCCATGTGTTGGCCTACTTTCGTCAACTTCCCTCTTCCATGTGTGTTGGCCTACTTTCGTCAACTTCCCTCTTCCATGTGTGTTGGCCTACTTTCGTCAACTTCCCTCTTCCATGTGTGTTGGCCTACTTTCATCAACTTCCCTCTTCCATGTGTGTTGGCCTACTTTCGTCAACTTAAAGGTGCCTCCTCAATTCGATTGTTTCGCTAGTCTCATTTCAAATTCATTTTACGAAAAATCAAACCTACACAGGTTTGCCAGCTCGTTTGTGCAACTTTTGTATGTATTTTTTTGTGAAATCATCAGACAAAGTATTAAATTACTTAATGTCTGATCAAACATTAATTGAAGTGAACATGGAAATGCTGAATACTCACAAATTTAACCTTTGGTAAAATTTCAAAACTTTGTCATTGAATCGGCAAGAGAATGGAAGTCATGCGTATGATCGGCATTGTCCCACACAATGTTTACTATTTTGGATATCCTTACCAGATCTAATGACTATAGTCAATTCTTTCAATGATTTGAAAAAGATGCAGTTTTGTATTAAATCGATGCTACTTAAACTTAAACTTCCCTCTTCCATGTGTGTTGGCCTACTTTCGTCAACTTCCCTCTTCCATGTGTGTTGGCCTACTTTCGTCAACTTAAAGGTGCCTCCTCAATTCGATTGTTTCGCTAGTCTCATTTCAAATTCATTTTACGAAAAATCAAATCTACACAGGTTTGCCAGCTCGTTTGTGCAACTTTTGTATGTATTTTTTTGTGAAATCATCAGACAAAGTATTAAATTACTTAATGTCTGATCAAACATTAATTGAAGTGAACATGGAAATGCTGAATACTCACAAATTTAACCTTTGGTAAAATTTCAAAACTTTGTCATTGAATCGGCAAGAGAATGGAAGTCATGCGTATGATCGGCATTGACCCACACAATGTTTACTATTTTGGATATCCTTACCAGATCTAATGACTATAGTCAATTCTTTCAATGATTTGAAAAAGATGCAGTTTTGTATTAAATCGATGCTACTTAAACTTAAACTTCCCTCTTCCATGTGTGTTGGCCTACTTTCGTCAACTTCCCTCTTCCATGTGTGTTGGCCTACTTTCGTCAACTTAAAGGTGCCTCCTCAATTCGATTGTTTCGCTAGTCTCATTTCAAATTCATTTTACGAAAAATCAAACCTACACAGGTTTGCCAGCTCGTTTGTGCAACTTTTGTATGTATTTTTTTGTGAAATCATCAGACAAAGTATTAAATTACTTAATGTCTGATCAAACATTAATTGAAGTGAACATGGAAATGCTGAATACTCACAAATTTAACCTTTGGTAAAATTTTAAAACTTTGTCATTGAATCGGCAAGAGAATGGAAGTCATGCGTATGATCGGCATTGACCCACACAATGTTTACTATTTTGGATATCCTTACCAGATCTAATGACTATAGTCAATTCTTTCAATGATTTGAAAAAGATGCAGTTTTGTATTAAATCGATGCTACTTAAACTTAAACTATCCACACACTACATATATCTGTATTAAATTGATGCTACTTAAACTATCCACACACTACATATTTGGACATCAACAAACTAGATTTGTAATAGGCGAAATCAGTTCAGGATCGAGTTGTCTTCAGTTATGTACATGCATTATTATTATGAGTCCACCAGTTTCCCTGCACACATCAGGGTCAGTTCTTTGATGTATTTATAGAAATGGTTGAGGTGAATAGCAGAGTTGTTGACTTGAGTCACAGGGGATGACTCGAGTCACAGGGGCCGACTCGAGTCAGACTTGAGTGGTACATTTTCAAAACCTGCAACTTGAATTCGAATTCAGATAGATGACTCGAGACTTGACCTTGAGGTCATTAACTTGAGACTTGACTTGACTTGCAGGTCAATAACTTAAGATAAGATAAGGTAAGATAAGATACATTTTATTACCAAGTAGCAAGAAGTACAAAGAATTTGTAGTATTGTGGCGTTAGCACAAACATACACTCATGCACCCAATAACACACGGACTAAACATTACATATCACCAATCATACTACTAAAACCAGTTGAAACAAACAAGAGTTATATAATAGATTTAAAACAATAAATTAAAAACCCGACATTGCAACTACCTGCAAGATGTTTATGATAGCTCTCCGTTTAAAAATCTCAGCGCTTGAGGATAGAAACTATTGTTGAATCTCGTCGTTTTAGTTTTTATGCAACGGTAGCACTTACCGGAGGGAAGGAGTTCAAAGAGATGGTTGGCTGGATGACATGCATCTTGTACAATACGCTTGGATTTACGCAAACTGCGAGATAGATAAAGAGACCTGAGGAATTTGTGAATAAACAGTAACGCAGGCTACTGTATGAAATGTCCGTTTTACTGATTTGTTGTAAAGAACAATGACCAAATCAGAGACAACAACAACCTTTGTAAATACTGATCATGGTATACCTTGATCACAATTAGAATACAAACTAAATGAAGCAGTTGGGACTAGTTCAAGACAAACTACAACAAATGATTCAGATTTTAATTGAAACTACATTGGACCTCATGAATGTCGCGCAACCAAAGACTATATATATATAATTATATTTATAGTCTTTAGCGCAACTTCATCGCTGGAGTGACAGCATTCACTTGTTGCTGATTGGATATAGGCTCCATTATCCAGGCAAGGTCATCAGGATGCACAACGTGAACTTCCAACACTGTGCTGATGATATTAAGTTGATGCTTGCTTTTGCATTGAATTCTACAGCACTGTTTGAGGCTCTGCAACGTCTTGAAGCCTGTGTCTCAAAGATTCGGACTGGCTAACCTTCAACTATTGGAAACTGAATGATCTGAAAAGCGAGTTCCTTCTGATTGTTCCAGCATCAGCAAAGAAATTGGTAGATGGGCTCACCATCACTGTTGGTGGAGCGTTCATCCCAGTGGTGGATAAAGTTAAAGACCTTGCTGCATACCTGGACAGTCGCATGGACATATCTGCCAACACATCAGTGGCCATCAGGTCATGCTACTTCCACCTTCACCATATCAGCCAGATAAACAAGTTTCTGCCAAGTAAGACCAGAGAGAGGGCAGTGATTGCACAAGTCACATCGAGGCTAGACTACAGTAACTCTCTACTGTACTTAGGCACAATCGTCAAGAACTTCGTCAGGCTACAGCGACTCCAAAAAGCAGCTGTCAGAATCATTGTGGGGTGTCCAAGTATGCCAGCAACACTCCTGTGCTCAGAGACCTGCATTGGCTACCTGCATGGGCATGTGTTAGCTTCAAGATCCTGGTACTGGTCCATAAAGCTGTCAACAACTGTGGGCCAATGTATCTTTGTGAACTTGTCTCATTCCACATGCCTACCAGGTCTATCCACTCAGCTGGAAACTGACTACTTGCTGGACCAAGAGCAAAGTGCAAGGTCGGGGATGTGTGTTTAGTAGCTGCAGCTCCAGATCTGTTGAATGACCTGCCAGTGTCACTGTGTGAACTGACCAATCAGGCCACTTTTAAGAGGACTCTAATCTATTATATTTTAATAAATATTTTAACAGCCAGAAAGACTTTTGGAGTTGGTTTTAAGCCATTTTAGTTCTGAGCTGATATCTGTCGTGTTGGTATTTTTCAAGACAATTGTAATTTTTTACTGTAATTTAATAATAAAATGTATGTGTGTATGTACATATGTACATACGTACGTACGTATGTGTAAAATTTAAATTACATAAAAAATTACAATTGTCTTGAAAAATACCAACACGTCAGATATCAGTATGTACATGTATATATACATATATATATATATATATATATATATATATATATATATATATATGTATATATATATATATATATATGTATATATATATATATATATATATATATGTCGCGGTGGGGTGGTCACATGTTTGTGGGTGACCTTGTGGCGAAATGGCCCCACCTGTTTGTAATTAAATTTGTGTATTGGTGGTGGAATGTCTGTATTCTTTGCATTACATGTTCATGACGACTTCTTGATGTATATATGTTATCGTCATGCCTGTAGGAATGTGGGCTCTGAGAAACTTGCCGGACGGGGCTGTACATGTGTTCAGTTCCTGTCTGGTTTGCTTTGAGGAGCTCACATTCCTGTTAATGTGCTTCCCAAAGTGGCTGCGTGATAAGCAGTCCACTTTGCAATAAAACATCATTTATTTGGCCCTTTTCAATCTCTACTACATCGGACTTGTGTTGGTTATTGCAAAAATGGATTTATGCAACTTACAGCTGCATAACAGATTTGGCCAAATAATTTGTATTACTCCAAGCTATTCAGCCAGTCACGGCTTAACGGAAACCAGTTCAAACCAGAGCCAGCAGCTGGAATCTTTCACTCCTGTTCCAGTCTCTGCATCGCGAAGTTGTGTCTAGAAAATTTGTCTCTCAAAATCCGCCCTCCTCCCCACCTTCCTTCCTTATTTTCAATACTTAGTGTAAAATGCGATTGTACATCGTTGATGAAATAGGAAGTTGGAAGATGTCGAAACCGCTTTCCCCACTTTTCGCTTTATACTAGATGAACACAGAGGTTTATCCCCTAGTAGTTGGTGTTCATGGGGTTTTCTGCGCAGACAGGCTTCCTGTTTCTTCATCAGTATTCTTGGCTTATGTTTATATAGGTTAGCAAAATGGCCCCACCTGTTTGTAATTAAATTTGTGTATTGGTGGTGGAATGTCTGTATTCTTTGCATTACATGTTCATGACAACTTCTTGATGTATATATGTTATCGTCATGCCTGTAGGAATGTGGGCTCTGAGAAACTTGCCGGACGGGGCTGTACATGTGTTCAGTTCCTGTCTGGTTTGCTTTGAGGAGCTCACATTCCTGTTAATGTGCTTCCCAAAGTGGCTGTGTGATAAGCAGTCCACTTTGCAATAAAACGTCATTTATTTGGCCCTTTTCAATCTCTACTACATCGGACTTGTGTTGGTTATTGCATAAATAAATATATATATATATATATATATATATATATATATATATATATATATATATATATATATATATAATTTCATGTAATTTGCTTATCTAATTATAATATTGTTTACTTATTTAATAAGTAATATAAATTATTTATTTAATTTTAATATAAAGCACCTCAAGTAGTTTGTAACTATATTTGGCACTATATAAGTGTAATATTTATTTATTTATGTCATGCAGGTGATGAAATGGCTGTTGATTGTGGGCTTACCAACAGTGCATCAGGAGCCAGAGATTGCAGACAGCCTCAACAAAGCACACATACTCAAAATTAATTTTGAAACAGGTTTCTATGCAGTTGCACAGGTAGGTTTTGGCTGCTACAGGTACTCTTCCTCCTTGTTCCCTTCTGTACAGGGGTGAGGGTCAGGTACAGTTACAATATTGTTGAGCCACTCTTTCTGTTCTTTCTTTCCATAGTTTTCTATCGGCAGCCCCCTCTCCATCTTTCATCCTCCCCTATCTTCTCATATCCATCCTCAAGCAGTCCTCCCATTTCAGCTGTGGCCTTCCCCTTTTCCTGCATCCTTGATGTTTTCCCACCTCTGCTCTCTTTGCTAGTTTACCTGCATCTATCCTTACCAAGTGGCCTGCCCATTTCATCTGGCTTCTCACCAATCTTCCTGTTAGACTGCATTGCATCCCAACCTCTTTCCTAAGGTCGTTCATCCTTCTTTTATCCACCCTCTTTGTTCTTCTTATTTGTCAAACCCAGTTGTTTTCACAAACTTACAGCTTTTGTTGTTGTTCTGTCAATGCCACTGTCTCCAGACCATGCAGGCGTTCCGGTGTAACACATGCTTTCAGGACTTTCCCTTTCAGCTTTTTTAAAAATTTTTTGTCCAACATAACACCATCTACCTGTTTTCAAGGATTCCCTCCAGCTAGTATCTGATGTCGCACCTCTACCTGTGAATGCCCATCCTCCATAACCATTCCTCCAAGGTACACAAACCCATCCATTTGCTTGATCTCCTTACCATCCAACCTGATGTTCAACTCCTCTCTCTGGTGTCCAACCCACATCACTTCTGTCTTCTCCAGGCTCATTCTCAGTCCGTGCTTCTCGAACACCCCCTTCCATTCCTCCAACACTTCCTGTAGTTCTTGTTTGCTCTCTGCTATTATGGCCAGATTGTCTGCATACATCATCTTCCTGAGAACATCCTTTGTGCTGGTCTTCCTGCTGATTAGTTCTATCAACATGATAAACAGTAAAGGGCTAAGGGCACTTCCTTGCCTCAAACTAATGTTAACTGGAAACTTTTCCGACAACCCAAATCCAACCACCACTCTTCCTTTCGTTCTCTCATACATTAATTCCACCATCCTGGCTTCTGCTTCTAGCACTCCCATCCATCTCACTGTTGCCGTCACCATCTCTCTTGGGGCAGTGTCATAGGCCTTCTCCAGGTCCACATATCCCACTGTCATTCTCCCTTGCATCTCCAACCTTTTCTCTACCATCTGTCTTAATGCAAACATCCCATCAGTTGTCCCTCTACCCTTCTCTGTTGTTCTTCACCCAATTCTTGCTCTACTCTCTTTCAAATCCTCCCATCCAGGATCCTCTCTAGCAGATTCATGATGTGAGTTAGAAGTGTGATGCCTTGGTATTTCCCTGGGTCTTGCACATCTCCCTAGGCATAACTCTGATATAATGTTGTCTTAATGTTATTGTTTGATCTGAGATGGCACGCAGCAGCTTGATCCAAGGGAAACATTCCTCCAGTCAATCTGAAAATAATTTTTCTTGTGCACAATAAAGTATAATGTATATATATATATATATATATATATATATATATATATATATATATATATATATATATATATATATATATATATATATATATATATATATATATATATATATATATATATATATATATATATATATATATATATATATATATATATATATATATATATATATATATATATATATATATATATATATATATATATATATATATATATATATATTATATATATACAGGCTACTGGCATCACTAAACTACTGGCATCGCTAAACTGCTCGAAGATGATTCAAATTTGAACCACTAGCAGCAAGTGATATAGCAGAATCTTCTTCGAATTCAGCTATTTTGGAGCAGTTTGTTATTCCTTTACTTCATGAAAGGGATGCCAAGTTTAAGTAAATATTGTTGAAGTACAGTGTACAATGCTATGTCTGTTTTGTATAGTGAACAGGTGTGAATATAAGACCATGCTTCACATTCAACATGTCCTGACAAAAAACACTGTATAGATGAAAGACCATATGCAGGTGGCTTTGTTGTATTCACAATACAATAATCGCTTATCACTGTCAGTGCTCTGTATTTGATTTAATTGAACAAATTTTGTGGGAGAATTTCCCCTAATGAAGGGCAACGCATGCAGGGCTGGGTCCAATTACACAAAATGATATCAATTACAATTACATTAAATTTTTTATTTCAATTACAATTACAGTCATAATTTTCCAAATCAATTACAATTACAATTACACTCTTTAAATTTCAATTACAATTACATTATGCGGAACCAAATATATTCAGCATTTGTTAATTATGTATTTTTGCGCGTTTTGCTGAATTTCAATATTTTGTACACAGTTGATAAACAAATATAACGGTAATGTTTGTACATTTTGTTAAATTGTGACTTTGAATTATACTAAATAAAAAGATAGCCGTTTAAAACATATTTTTATTATATAAAAATACAATGCAATATCCAGACATAATCCTACAGGACATATTCCAATGCAGACATTTATCCGTGCGCATTTCTTAAATTTTTCTTTGGAAAATACTAATAATAGGGTTTGATGTGTTTACTTTGAGGTTGTAGCTCCTGCTCTAAGCTGACATTCTTAATTGGTCTGCCCTTTGCTTTGTGTGAGTTGGGAATGGGAAGAGAGGCCATATAAACGGTCCTTGCCACCTGACCTGTCTCCAACCCACCACAACACAAGGGGTGTAATTGGCTTGCTAACTCTGCAACGTTTCACTGAGCTGTTATTTTCTGAAGCAAAATCAGGCTACAGGGCTTTCCATGTTGTTTGAATACCAGCTTAGCCTTTTTCTGACAATGTCTGTGCATTGTTTATTGCTTCCTGGCTGTTACCAACTTACTGAAAAGGCTAATTGCTAAGGCTACCCACCACTAGCACCACTGACCAGTACCCACATATTTGTGATATGAAATTACAATTACATAATTGGACCCAGCCCTGAACGTATGAACATCTGAAATATAGAAACAAGATTTAACAAGATTGCCATCCAAAGCTAAGGCCCAGATAGCAAGTCATTTTTCAGACTGTTTAACTAATTTGTCTAGATCGTTTTGTAAATGGTGTTTATCACCATCATTGTTAACCTTTCTAAATACTTTTTTGTCATCTGCAAATTTCAGTATGTTGCTTGTTATATTATCGACCAAGTCATTGATACATATTAAGAATAATAACGGTCCTAATACTGATCCCTGTTGTACACCACTCAAAACTGATTTCCAGTTTGAAACCTCCCCATCTACTATAATATGCTGTCTTCAGTCAGTCAGCCATTTTGCTATCCAGTTGATTATGCCATCCCCGATACCATGGGCTTTTAATTTAAGTAATCTTTGATGTGGCACTCTGTCGACAGCTTTCTGAGAACCTAAGTAGATAGTATCTACTATAATGATAATTTTCATTTCATTTATTTCAGTTATTCAACTGGTGTAATAGAAAAAATTATTATGTATATATATTATATGAATTTTATTCATACAACGAATTGTATAAGTTCTAATGATCGTCTCACCAACTGCATGTTAAAATTGTTAAATATAGCACTGTATTTAATGCAGAAGGAAATGAAAGCTATAACAGCAGTTACAAATTAACAATTTCTGGTTAATATGGAACTAAATAAATTAACAAATGAGAGAATATATGCATTATTCAGCAAGACACACATTAAAGGGGAACAAAAGGCATGTTTTGCGTGCTATGCACCTAAAAGAGTTACTAAAAACTAACCATTTCCAACTACAATAACAATTTTCACGCCATTGATTTACTCAGAATTTTTTCTAAAAGTGGGCCATTCTGGTCAGATTTGAGATTTCCCGGTGGTTGACATTTTATCATAATGCCCAGAAATGAACAATCAATCTCTGCCTGCCAAACTTGTGTCACGTCATACTGCATCATAGGTTCTAGAAAGAATGAATAAGTGTGTATGTTTCTATTGAATTTTAAAAGTTGGACTTGCATTATGCCATACTGCATGGTATATGGATGCACCAATTATACAATGAGAGACAAAGATAAACTGTAATTTTTCTCTTTTCCTCTGGATAAACCAGAATTGAGGTAATAAATCAAGAAATTGCAGCTGGACAAACCCTCGCGATTTTTCTGATTTTAAAAAACATGCTTGAATTGGATTTTCCATCATTTAATGGCGAAAGACCCACCAAAACGTCGACGACAGCGAACTTTAAAGCCTAGAGCAGTGCTGACAATATTTCAGCAGCATCACCCGAACTGTCAGTGTGACAGTGTCGATCGAGTGAAGTCGGATAGTGAGGTTAGTATTTAGTATACAAAAATCTACTGCCTTTTTAATTTGAGAGACAAAAACAGCACAGCTAAATTTAATTGCAAGTATATGACTAAAATGTTTACAAATACTGAAATTCCAGGTGAGCGATAATAGATAGATTAACGTGGAGCATGGGGTATTGTGTGGGAGCACTGCTGAATGTTATATTTCTCCTGACCAGATCAACTGGTATTGATCCCATATCAGTACCACACAAGTGAAGTGCATTCAAAAACTGAATCTGACCCCAAGAAACAGATACGGTTGAATTCAGCCCATACTCTTTGGCTTTGGTGATTTCCAGCATCAGCATATTGTAAATACAGTTTTAAATTGTCTGATGCATTAGTTGATTATTTGCTTCACTTATCAGTGTAGTGTCTGAGTTGAATATTTTTTGGTGAAATGTCTGCGTGTCTTAAACTATGACTTATAAAGGGGGCCGAAATCAGGAAACTACTGGTCACTCCCTTGATCTTTAGTCTCACCTGGTTGTTTCCATGCAGGCGAATGAAGAGTAATGAATTTGTTCACCCTCACCAATAATATCAATGTATATGTAAATGTCAGCACTCTGCATATCGACGCGTAATCTGACGTCAATAATATCACTGTCAGCTAATAAATATCCACTGTGGCAGTAGTCCAAGAAAAACTGATCCATTTGGTTGATCCCCCATTTCTGTATAATAAATAGTACATGATTTGTATGCATGTTGGAGACAACCAAGTTGCAGATATAATATTTTACCGGCCAACAAAATGAATTCTGTATCAGCCCTAGGACAGCTCATCATAGGCTGTTTTAACCTATCTGTTCAATGTCTGCCTTTGATCTATTGTAGACTACTGCAAAACTGTTATTACCAGAGTCTACCACGACAAGTCTACTGCACCTCGCTTGAAGTCAGTATGCTCACCATTTATTTGCATGGATTAATGGGAGGAACCATTCAGTATATAATCCCATGGGCATCCCGTGGACAGCATCAGTTAGTAGGGGAAAATGTGAAGTCTGTTAAAACAATATGCATATTAATTGTTAAAATTACGAGTGATTTATATAACCCAGACTGACATGGCTATGCCTATGGATGCTGTCCACAGGAATTCCAGTTACTTACACTACTAGTAAATTCTTCTCTACTATGATGATTCACCTGGACAAAACTGTTATTTATTTATAATTTAAAAAAATTTATTGAACATATTGAACATTTATTTGATTTATCCAGTTTCTGTATTTCAGTAACATACTAATAGATTATGTTCATGGTAGCATAACACATGTTAAGTAAATACATGATTGCTTTTGTTGCTATTGCATATATATATATATATATATGTATGTATGTATGTATGTATGTATTTGTATATATATATATATACATATATATATATATATATATATATATATATATATATATATATATATATATATATATATACATATATATATATATATATATATATATACATATATATATATATATATACATATATATATATATATATACATATCTATATATATATATATATACATATATATATATATATATATATATATATATATATATATATATATATATATATATATATATATATATATATATATATATATATATATATATGTATATATATATTATTTATTGTATAGCTAATTATGCCTTTGCCTATTCAGTGTAACTGAACAAATTAATGTGTTACAGATTTCACGAAAGAGAAAAACACTCATGCTTCCACCATGACTTCATTAAGTGAAGCACTGAGGCTGGGAACAATTGACATAAGTATAATTACTCCAATGAATGAAGATGTTCATCAGACTGGATGGTTCAAATGAGTAATATTTTGACTTATTTCACAGTCAGTTTACCTTTTTATTTCCATGATGTTTGACTGCTATCAGCAATCTTCTTCAAACGACTACCACTAGATGATGACACAGTAGTCATTCTGCGCAGATGTATCACTCTGGTGTGTGCCCGCGGGGGCACACTCATATTACTCCTACTAGCAAAAATGCCCGTCCCCAAGATGGGATATAGGCCTACACACCAAGCATCTTCGTCAATGTTATGTACAATTGCTACTCGTGTTTTCTACTATAATTAATATAAACCGCCCAGATGGTGCTACGTACTCTCAAACGGTTTACGTACCGAAGTATTCGACACGTGCGCATGGTTTCTGCAATTGTTGGAAGTTAACGTTTTACGTAATATAAACCGCCCAGATGGCGCTACATACTCTCAAACGGTTTATATACTGCAGTATTCACCATGTGCGTGCATGGTTTCTGCGATTGTTGGAAGTTAACGTTTTACGTAATGAAATTTTTTTTATTTACCATAAAAAAACAATAAGAACCCTTGATATATGAGGTATTTTGAAAAAATAAAGGCGTTCAGGTTCATTTGTTGAGTCATAGATTAATCCCTGAAAGTTTGGTGCCCGAAGTGCAAGCTGTCTAGGAGGAAAACGTGAACAAAGATAGAAACATACACTAGCTCGTTTATAGTTAGATTCATCAACACTTTTGTTAGAACCCTTGATAAGCAATCAGATTAAGTCTAAATTTTGTGATGGCACCATGCAAACGGCAGGTAAAGGCCACCAGGCATTTAATATGCAGCAGTTGTAGCAACTGGGTGGACTTCGTCAAGTCCAGGTGTGAGAAGTACTGGGCTGAGGTTCAGGCAGATAGTTTTAGTTTTGAGTGTAGGGGATGTACGAGGATGAAGGAACTTGAGGTGGAGTTAGAACAGCTGAGGCTGCTCATTGTGGCAGTGGTGGGAAGGGAGCAGGTGGGTTGTGCCAGTGGTTCTGGTGGGGGGATAGTACATGATAAAGTGGGGAAGACGATGAGAGAGATGCTAGGGAGAGCTCACCTCAGCCTGGGAGGAGGCTGAGAGGAGGTAAGGTGACAGGTCATAGGGAGACAGGACGTAAGAAGATGGGACGTAGGGAGACAGGATGAAAGGAGACGAGTAGGAAAGAAATGGGAGGGAAGACAAATGGATCAAAGGAAAGGGGAGTGGGGGAGACAGTAGCGATGGAGTCAGGGGGAAGGAGATGATAGTTAAGGCGATGGGAGTGAGGGAGACTGGAGGGAAGGTGTCAGGAGGGAAGGCGACATGAGCGCAAGTTAGCCAGGAGACGGGATTGAAAGGTGACAGGTTGATGAGTGAGAGAGAGCCTGATAACAGTCTGCCATCAAGTGACAAGGCTGAAGGACATAATGCGATGGAGGGGATCCATTGGAAGAGCTTTCCAAGGCAGTGATAGAGGGGGTGAGAAACAGAGTGAGGGTGTTTGTGGGGGACTCAATAGTTAGGAAGACCGACAGAGTCTTAAACAAGGGAGATGACATGGTAGTTTGCTTGCCTGGGGCCGAAATAGAGGCGATAACTTGGAGGGTAGAACACATCGTGGGTTCGGGCAAGGGTGGATCTGTTTTAGTACACGTAGGGACAAATAACGTACAGAGGGAGGGTACAACTGCCATAGTTAAGAAATACAGGAATTTGGTCAGAACACTAAAGCAGACGCGGGTTGAGCAGGTAATACTGTCAGGGATTTTACCAGTAATAGAAAGGAGGGGTCATAGATATAAAAATTGCCGGGGGATGGCAATTAACATGCTAGCTGAGGAGCTATATAGCTATATAAATTACAGACCAGTGAGTTTAACATCAGTTGCATGTAAATTACTCAAAACATTAATTAGAGACCACATGGTGGAATACATAATACATAAATACATAATACATAAATACATCTCAACATGGGTTCCTAAAAGCAAGGTCATGTCTAACCAATCTCTTATGTTTTTTTGAAGAAATTACACAGTGGGTAGATGACTGGTCACCAGTGGATGTTGTCTACTTTGATTTTCAGAAAGCTTTCGATAAAGTGTCACCTCAAAGATTGTTACTTAAACTAAAAGCCCATGGTATAGGTAATGATGTAATCAACTGGATAGAAAAGTGGCTTACACACAGAAGACAGAGAGTAATAGTAGATAGTGAGATTTCAAACTGGAAATAGGTTTTTGAGTGGGGTACCACAGGGATCAGTATTAGGCCCTATACTGTTTTTAATATATATATATATATATATATATATATATATATATATATATATATATATATATATATATATAAATGATTTGGAAGATGACATATCTAGCAAAGTAAAAAAATTGCAGATGACACAAAAGTATTCAGAAAGGTTACTAATGATACAGATAAACAAAGTTTACAGGATGATCTAGATAAATTAGTTAAATGGTCAGAAAAATGGCAAATGTTATTCAATTTTAGGAAGTGTAAATGTATACACATAGGATATTGAAACATGGACAAAGAATATAAAATGGTGGATGCTGTACTAGGTAGAACCACACATGAAAGTTTCAGAGCAATGTGTGATTGCTGCTTCGAAAGGAAATCAAATTCTAGAGCTAATTAGGAGAACTATCATGTATAAGGAGAAACAGCAAATTGTACCCCTGTAGAAAGCAATAGTTAGACCACATTTGGAATATTGTATTCAAGCATGGAGGCCGTGTTGTAAAAAGGACATAGACAAGCTAGAAAGGATACAATAAAGAGCAACTAAAATGATTCCAGAATTGAGAAACCTTAGTTACAAAAGTCGCTCATTACAATGTGGTTTGACAACACTAGAGACCACGAGACTAAGAGGAGACCAAATAGAAGTATTTAAAATAGTGAACGGTTATGAGGATGTTGATAGGAATATGTTCTTCAAACTTAAAGAAGGCAGTAGAACAAGAGGACACAAAGCAGCATTAGTTAAGGAGCCGTGTAGGTTGGACATGAGAAAGTACTCATTCTCACAGAGGGTGATAAATGAATGAAACAAACTGCCAAATGATTGTGTTAATGCTAGTAGTGTGAATATATTTAAAAATAGAATTGACAGATATTTGATAAGGGTGGGCTACACATAGATGAGAAAATTGTTGGACTCTCGATAAGCCAATGGCTTCCTTGTCCATTTGCCATCTGGAACTTGTTGTTTGGGATGGCAATCCTGTTAAATCTTGTTAGGAAGAAACCATTTGTTACCATGGGGATAGTTCTGTTGTTCTAATTATGAAAACAATCACGCTTTGTGTCATATTGTGTAGGTCATTTGGTTCATTTCAACCAAACGTCAGGTACAGAACTATTGTATATAGTGCTTTCAAAAGACGTGAATGCATGATGTATTTTCAGTTCTTCCCATGTAGTGTCTGCTGTGCTGCTGTATATACTGCTGAATCTCTTAAACACAATTAATAAACTATTAAAATGTTGTCTTCACATAATATTTGTATTGTGTAGGTGGAAAGGCCAGGCAGCTAACGTACATCTCATTCAATTAACCATTTTGGTTATTGACCCATATAAAAATGTGTATTTGTAGTCTAGATATCACAACACAGAATCACAGACCTCCCTCAGTTTATGTGTATCGGTTGGTAATTAAATTACAGTTGCTAGGACAAATACAATAAATGTAATAAATTATGATTAGTGTTTAAAAAATACAAGTATGATTACTTAGAAAATTAGTATAATTAATTATGATTACTGTAACATGTAACAGTGTTAAAATGCAGTCAATGTTAAATGCATTAGGTGCAAAATGAAGAGAAAAGCACTTAAACAATTTAGGTACAGTACTATACATACAAATGGGGTGGAATCTAATAATGGGATGTCTTATTTGATGTTGTCTTATACAACATGACCATACCCTGCCACCCCAACACAACACAAGGAAGTAATTGGCCTGCATCTGATCACATGTATGAAAACAAGTTAAACAAATGAAAACATGAGTGTTTATTTTGGCTTTTATGTAACAAGATAATTTTTGTATAAATTTAATAACCAATGCTTGCCCATGTATAATATGACATGCCTCGTTTACGAATCCTGGGGCTACTTTTAGTGAATCAGTGAAAAACATTTCAGTCTTCTAATTCTTAAAGATAGCCTGCATGTTCTACCCTATCGAACACATGGAGGCTTGACTGGATGAGGTGGCTAGCACACGCTGGTGTGACCCTGTGTACCCTTGGGCCTGTGGACCCACCAGATGAACTGCCTGAATGCCCTCCCCTAGAGGCCTGAAATAAATAAGGCCCAAATGTACATACATTTTAAATAAGTGACATTTCAAAAAATTTGTTTGAGGTAGCTTATTTCCGTGTCAAACTTGGATCTCATAGATATATCAACAAGGAAAGTGATTATGGTTTGTAATAATTTCTACACAAATTTACACATTATCTTAAATTCGCAGAAATTGTTCTTGTAGAATCATATATTCTTTAGATATCGTTTAATGCATAAGCAGACCTGGATTAAGCCAAACCTTGTATCATGTTTTCATTAAAAAGCCATCTGTGTGTCATGAAACTTTTGTATAAACATTTTTAGTGCTGATGTCAAAACTTTGTTTGACTTTGTCCAGCATCTCCGTAGTTGATATTTGTCAATAAAATAATAAAAACACATTTCACTTTTGTCATAACTGATACTGACTTGTTTGTTGGAGGATCTAGTTGCCAACCGTCAAATGGGTATTCGGTTCATAGGAACCAGAAAGTTCCATAGCACCAGCTGCTCCAAACACAATAGATAAAATCCCTGGCTCTTTGTAATGCACCTTGGTCCTTCTGTAACATAGAACCAATAATTTCAATTAGTTTTGCCTTTTGCCTCTGCATCTCAAGTTCACATGGATTTTCATCAGCACGATCTCACCTAACGTGATTGCAATGAATCAGAATCAGAAGTTAATTTATTTTATTATTATTATACATGCATTCAATAATAATATATGCCAACAGTCCTTGTATTTATGGTTGAAACTGATATCCGGATAGTTCTAAACTGAGTGTTTATATTTTGTCATCTATAAAATCAAAACAACACATCTTGTCTAGACACAATGCTCATGTGTGGACAACTAGCGCCACCAGGCGGAGTTGTGGTAAAAACTAGGGCTTACAGAAAGTGGCACATATTGCATAGGTTTATCGACTTCAGTGGCGGCACCTGTGGATTACAAGAGTTGACAAGTTCAACAACGTTTTCCTACTAAATCACTGGCGTGAAATTTTTCATTCTGTTGGAAATTGTTAGTTTTCATTAACTCTTTTTTAGGTGCGTTGCCCCCAAAACATGCCTTTTGTTTCCCTTTAAGCTTCATGTGCTCAGTGCACAATCATTTGGGCCGAAGTCACCAGAGTTGCAGGCTGAAGTCTCCGAAGAACACTGTCCAAATTCCCCGGGCTGAATTCACCATGCACCGACATCACCTGTATACGAGCTGACAGCATGCTTCGATCTGAGGTGGACAGTGGTCGTCGATGCCCGTGTTGCTGCCTGTGTTCTATGGATTGAAGGCATCAACATAGCTTCCACTACTGGGAATAATGTTGGCACAACATCCTCTTTCAAAGAGATTTTAGCAGCAGGATAACCCAGGGCTGCCATCTTTTCTGGTCCGGATCGTAGTTGAAACAAGTTTTGTTGAAGCGAGCAAAGCCAGCTGTGCTTCGTCGGCTTGAAGTCTGCTCTTTCTAAAACATGTTAGCTCCTTAGGGAACCAACTACATGTTACTTTATTCTTACTACTGTTTGCATTAGAATCGAATAAACCATAAGCAATAAACCATTCTAAACAACTGCTATCACTGTGAATGAATAGAAAAGTCCCAGTCTTGTAGCACTTCCTTGTCATCAGTGACGTCACATCAAAGCTTGCCGATAATTGCGGGAAATTATGCATAATCGAAGCAGGCCGGTAGGACAGAGTATTATTCGGAATTATTAATTAATTGAATTATATTGAATTTTTTGTGTTATGGAAATGGATATATATACTACAAGATGTAATATAATATGATTTCAAGCAATCATTGTTTTTATTCCCTTTAATTTTCTGCAATTTAATTTGCACGTTATTCATAGCCCTAAATATGTTGGAATAGGGGGGAGGGGGTGCCATACATATTTTTGTGGATGTATGTTGCCCTAATATGCTTGTAGAAACCAATGTAGACCCCAATTAATATTCAATTAATGCTACACTGATGTTATTTGTTGCACAATTTAAGTTACACTTTAAAATAACGACACCAGGACTTTTGGAATTATAACATTAATTAAAATACTATTATTTCTAAATGCTGTATGCAGTGTACATAGCAGGGGTATAACATTATTATAGATCACTTCATTAAGGTAATGATCCTCATAGTTACTCTAGATAATTACAAACATAAAAGAAATTATTAAAATATAAAACTGTCCCTTTGTTTTTAATGATAAATGCCTTTATTATAAGCATTATTACATTTAGGAGTCACCTCACCTCACCTATCCTCTTCGTGCCCAGTGGCCTATAAGGTCGAAGTGCATCTCCTCCGGCACACTCTGTCAGCTGCTACATGTCTGGCTTCATTCCAACAGTTCCATCCCAGTATGCGTGTTTCATTTTTAACAGTTGATCGCCACGTTGTCTTTGGTCGACCAACTTTTCTTCTACCTTCAGGTGTCCAGGTCAACGCCATCTCACATTTGCTGTTTGTCCATTTGTAGGATATATCCTACCCATTTCCATCTTCTTAACTTGACCTCGGTGCTGTTTGTCTTCAATTTTGTTTTTGCAAGAATATCTTGATTTGATACAACGTATGGCTATCTAGGATACCCTAGCTTTACGAATTCTGTTAACAATGTCATCACCACCTCCTCCTTGCTTGCTGAAGTTAGCACTCAGATAGTTATTTTTGTCCACTTCCTTTAGTTCTTGATCATCAATTAGTATTCTGTATTTGCACTTGCTGTTTATCCTCGATGCCTGAGTTTTCTTTTTATTTATTCTTAGTCCTGTCCTTGTTGCAAATTGATTCAGTTGTCTTGTCTTTGTCTGCATGTGTGTGTAGAATGATGACATGAGTGCTATGTCATCAGCAAAGTCCAGGTCTTCTAGTTTTGAAGTGAAGTTAATAATAATAATAATAATTGACTTCTATGGCGCCTATATCCTCAGGAACCTGTGCTCAGAGGCGCAACAAAACAGAATCAGTAGGCGTAATCGTAAACAAGGACGCGCAAAAGTCAGTATCAGAACGAGGGACAACCGAACATTTATGGTGGGAATGCAATTTGGAATAGATATGTCTTGAGTTTTTTTCGGAAAATAGCAATAGTTTCGGATGTTTTCAAAGCGATAGGGAGTTCATTCCAGACCCTAGGCGCAGCGACAGAGAAAGCACGTTTACCCAAGTTAAGTTTTGTTTTAGGTACGATAAGTTGTGAAACTGATGATCTTAGCTGCCTAGGGATATTTGAAAGATGCAGGAGACTAGCCAAGTAGAATGGTTGTTGTGTAGATAGAGCACGATAGACGGCTGCTAATTAGTGCCGTTGATATTGTTTTAGCAGTAGATATAGATATGTGACGCCGAATTCGACGAAGATCACGAATATGATAGAAACAGGATTTACATACTTGAGAGATATGCTGGCGAAAGTTGAAATCACTGTCAAAGATAACACCTAGATTACGAACAGTATCTGATGGGAATGTATCACTGCCAAGCAGTTTAACAGGAAAATGGTTGATGACTTTATTTCGTTGTTGTTTAGTGCCAATAATAATAAGGTCTGTTTTATCTGGATTAAGCTTTAGCTTACTTGATTCCATCCACGACAAGATATCAGTAAGGCAATCACTAAAAGTCGAAAGAGATTCTTGTACATTTGATTGTGAAAGTGATATGTAAACCTGTGTGTCATCAGCATAAAGGTGATGACTGAGATTACGATTAGCAATAACTTGGCTGAGCGATGTAGTATATAAGCTGAACAGAACAGGGCCAAGGACGGATCCTTGTGGCACTCCAAATGGTAGATGTTGTGGGCTAGATAATGTGCCAGATATGTTAATACTTTGATATCTGTCTGATAAAAATGATTTGAACCACCGAAGAGCTGGGCCAGAAATTCCAAACTATCTATGGAGGCGTTGTAAAAGGATTGAATGATCAATTGTATCGAAAGCAGCTGAGAGATCAAGTAAAGTGAGTGCTGTAACTTTGCCATTGTCCATGTTATCAACTATATCATTGTGTATCTTGAGAAGAGCTGTTTCAGTAGAATGGAATCGTTTATATGCAGACTGTAGATCATTTGATAAGTGATGGTTGTAAATATGTTCATGAAGGCGATTAGCAACTACTTTTTCCAATATTTTTGACAGAAAACTGAGATTAGAGATAGGACGATAATTCCTTAGGTCATCTTTGCACAAAGTTTGTTTTTTAATAAGAGGATTTACAAGAGCTTGTTTGAAATCCTGTGGAACAACTCCACTCTGCATTGAAAGGTTTATGATAGTAGTAATGGGAAAGATGAGTTGATCGATACAGCTTTTTAGTAGAAGTGTTGGAAATGGGTCAAGATCACACGATTTGTTAGGATATTTTTTAATAATGATGAGAACTTCATTAGTAGTTGCAGGTGTGAAACTCTGTAGTGTTTTTTCAGAAAGTTCCATCTTATCCCTGTTTTATTTCCTGATATTGTCCACAACCACCAAGAAAATAAACCCAGACATTACATCTCCTTGTTTAACTCCAGTTTTGACCTTGAACAACTCAGATTCCGTACCTTCATTTTATACTGCACATTCACTATCTTCGTATAACATCTGAACCATGTGGATTATCTTGAGTGGAATTCCATAGCTCTCCCTGATTTTCCATAAACTCTCTCGGTGCACTGAGTCAAATGCTTTTTCAAAGTCCACACACATGATGTATAGAATTGCCCTTTCTTTTTGTACCCCAGTACTTCTTGAGCTGTTTCTTTGTATGCATCCTCAAAGTCCTGCCATTGTTTCTCAACTTCTTCTTCATCTGTTTCGTCATAGTCTTGTAATATATCATATTTGCTGTGCAATTTCAGTGAGAATTGTGCTTTAATAGCTGGTTGCTGTAACTTAATTATATCAAACTTCTTTCTGATCGCCTTGTTCTTTTGTTTTCTCTTTAGTTTCAGCTTGATTTTTTATCGCACTACTTGGTGGTCGCTCGCAATGTCTGCTCCTCTCATGGTCCTAGTGACATTACTGATGTCCGGTGTTGCCTGCACACTAACATCTTGTCTTTTAGATTCTTTGTCCTTCCTCCTGGAAAAGTCCATGACTGTTTATATATCAGTTTATGTGGAAAAATGGTACCTGTTACCACAAGGTTATTGAGTCTACAGAAGTCAACGAATCTTTCTCCATTGTCATTTCTTTCACCTACTCCATGGCTTCCTATTATGTTTTCATATCCTTCGTTGTCTTCTCCAACTTTGGCATTTAAATCCCCCATTACTAGAAGTATGTCATGCTTATGAACACTGTCCACAACTGTCTGTATCTGTTCATAGAAATTGTCTTTATCTTCGACGTTGGCTTCATTCGATGGTGCATAGGCTTGTATGATCGATAATTTCACATACTTGGAGAAGAATCTAGCATAAATAATTCTATCGCTGATAGGTTTCCATTCCAGCAATGTTTGTTCTGCTTTCTTTGTCATCATTATTGCCACTCCGTGCCTGTGTATATTGTCTTCTCTCCCTGAAAAAATTACACTCCGGTATTGTCCCATCCATCTGCGTTCACTAATGCCCATGACATCTATTTTATATTTATCCATTTTTCTTGCAAGCTGGGCTGGTTTCCCTATAGAGTACAATGTTCTCACATTCCAACATCCTATATTTACATTAACTTTTGGCTTGGTTAACGACATTGTCAGCCTCCGAACTTCCATTTGGCTTTGATCTGAAAGCGTCATACTGTCCAAATATATGATGTCATCAACCACTGGTAACTGGGCCACCGCCTTCCTGTAGCCATTTCCAGCACAAGCTGGCTTTTGAGATTCATTTCTAGTTTCCGTACCATCGTTTGAGCTGGGAGGGTTGTTGGCCCTCCACAATAGGTTTATTTTTGGGGTTTTCCTGTTGGTGAAGTTGACTTGAGTGTCTTTACGGTTGAGCGCATGAACACCCCTTACACCCCAACATTTAGAAGTAACTAAATTTAAATGTAAATTCAATACATTAAACACTGTGAGCTGTTATTAGTAGTAGTAACTTGGACATTGGCGGGAGAATCTTGGAGAAGCAGTGGTTTGAATTTGGTGCAGTGAATTGTCAGAAAAAACATGGAATATTGGTTAGAATAAGTATTACAATTACATATATATATTTATGCAAAATAACAACACAAGTCCAGCGTAGATTGAAATAGGCCAAAGAATGACATTTAGATTTATTAATTAAGGAGCATGAAATTAGGCAAGCATACACCATCAAAATAAGATACATCCAATAATCTCAGCAAGCATGCCGGCCCCCAAAAGGTGTTTACACATAATTAGTAAATCATGCCTATCAGCTACCCACTACCAGTACTATCTGTACCACTACCGACTTATATACAATTCACATGGTATCGGTGGGGGTCACTCCGCCCCTAGCCAAACATGGTAAATGAAAAAAAAGTGGGCTAACCACCCAACATTCTTGAACAATTCATAATGAACATTATGGAAACACAACACACAATGTATAAAGGTGTTACATATCTAGACATTAGTCAACCAGTAACTACTAACACATCAGACCGAGAGGTAGGGCCAAACAGCCACCCAAATGTACTCGTAAAAAGTACCCGCACTAAAAACCCTGTGTACACTACTGAAAACTCAGTGGAGGGAAAAGCGTTAATGCAGAACCTCGTGTACCAAACTATAACAGGGAAAAGCGTCAAAAAAATTCAAAAACTTTGTGAACTACCTCTCTGTCTTCAGTGTTCCAGTGTATCCCTACCTAATGCACCACTTGATTTATTAGATAACACTGGGTAACAACTGTTAACACAATATTAGGGAGGGAGGGTGGGATTTTTCAAACGGATCGGAATAAACCGAACAACAAAACTAATCTTGCAATAAAATCAACAAATTCAGCGATAACGAATAATCAGTAACAATAGAAATTCGGAAATATTTGCAGCGCAAAGGTCTCACAACAACACAAGCTAACTTGGAAATCGAGAGAGGCTGGCTCTAGGTCACGTGGTTGGTGTATCCATACGCGTGAGCGAGTAATTAGGCCAATACTCTCTCTACCATAAAAGGTCTAACCTCAAATCGCCTTCATTGCCCTGTCATCTCGCATAAAATCCTTTATGCGCCGCTGTCACATAAATTCATTTATGCAAAATAACAACACAAGTCCAGCGTAGATTGAAATAGGCCAAAGAATGACATTTAGATTTATTAATTAAGGAGCATGAAATTAGGCAAGCATACACCATCAAAATAAGATACATCCAATAATCTCAGCAAGCATGCCGGCCCCCAAAAGGTGTTTACACATAATTAGTAAATCATGCCTATCAGCTACCCACTACCAGTACTATCTGTACCACTACCGACTTATATACAATTCACATGGTATCGGTGGGGGTCACTCCGCCACTAGGTCACCCTCTGTGACCGACCCCCACTGTAATTATATATATATATATATATTATACATAAACTTGTATTATAATTTATTAATGACATATATTAAAAAAACTGTTTTTGTTTGCAAATTCAGTGAGTGATAAAAGGGGTTTGTTTACAGTTCGTGAATTAAGTGCTTAGTTTATTCGCAGGCAAAACACTCCTTAGAAGCACCATATAAGTTGAGTAGATAGAAAATAAATAAACTAACTGGTATATCAAACTATCGTTTACACTGTTGAATATATATATATATATATATATATATATATATATATATATATATGAGATAAAGTGGTAAATTCACATATATTATACACATAACGTAATAGCTTACTGTTCTGTTTACATAGTGTTCTGTGTATTCGCTAAGTGGCAGGCTTTTTTGGGCTCATGCGAGCTTAGTAAATAGAACATAGGTAGCAGGTATATTAATGTCAAAATTAAATTAAAACCTAAATAATCCAGCCAAAAGTGTTCTTTTGAACACAGAATCAGCCTTATTCATGGCTAACATAGTAAGGAGAGAACATTATAAACAACATTAATCTAAGACAATCTAACTAAATCTAAATTCTGTGATATCACCGAGCAAATGGCAGGTAAAGGCCACCAGGCATATAGTATGCGAGAGTTGCATGGACTTTGTCAAGTACGGGTGTGAGAAGTCCTGGGCTGAGAATAGTTTTAGTTTTGGCGAATAGTTTTAGTTTTTAGTGTAGGGGATGTGCGAAGATGAATGGACCAGAGTTGGAGATGGAACGGCTGAGGCAGCTCATTTTGGCATTGGTGGGGAGGGAAGAGGTGGGTTATACCAGTGGTTCTGGTGAGGGGACAGTGGATGATAAAGTGGGGGGAGGTGATGAAAGAGATGTTACGGAGAGCTCAGAGCTGGGAGGAGGTAAGGTGACAGGATATAAGGAGACATGACATAGAGACAGGAGATGGGAGGGACTGAGACGGAAGGGAAGGTGACAAGAGGGAAGTTTTGTTGGGAGGGCTGATATGTACATGAAGGATGGGCTTCATCTAAGTGGAAAGGGGGCAGCAGTATTCATGGACGAACTTTCAGCAGCAGTAGATAGTGGCATGGGTACAATGACAAATATTTTTGGTAGTAAACATTGTTTAAACTAGAAGTGCAGGGGGGTTACCAAGATGTGTCTCAAGCAGAACAAGAGGCCACAGACAAACCAATATCAAATCGTCCGAAAAACATCTCTGAAACAGGTTATAGATGCGTATGTTTAAATGCAAGGAGCATAGTAAATAAGAAAAACGAATTAAACATTATGGTAGAAGATATTGACCCTCACATAATTGGCATAGCTGAATCATGGGCCAACATAGACAACAGATGCTGAATTAGGACTGACAGGATACGTGATGTTTAGGAAAGATCGAATAGGAAGAAGGGGAGGGGGAGTTATTTTATATGTTAAAGAATCTATTCAGGCTTATGAAATAAAACTGGAAATGGAAGCAGATTGCAATGAAGCTGTTTGGTGCAAAATTGTTTCAAGAAATTCAAAATTAACTATTGGATTAGATTACCGAAGTCCAAACATAAACGAAGAGGACAACACAAAAATAAAAAATGCTATAAAGGAAGTTAGTAAAGGGGAATGTATCATAATGGGAGATTTTAACCATGGACACATACAATGGAATTCTCTAGAGAGCACAGGGAGTGAGGACCAATCATTTCTATTTTTAATCCAGGATAGCTTTCTTACTCAGCATGTGCTAGAACCAACCAGGGGAGAAAATGTATTAGATATAGTTTTGTCATCACAAAAAGAATTAGTGGACAATGTAAAAATACTTGAACCATTGGGTAACAGTGACCATAATCAAATACATTTTGACATCAATATACATGTAAAATCAGAAAGTAAAAATAAGAAAACGTACAAGAGAAACTTCCACAAAGGTAACTACAAAGATATGAGAAAATACTTAGCAAAGTTAGATTGGAATAACATGCTGATGAATAAGACCGCAATTGAATGTTGGAATATTCTAAAATATGAAATTGAGAGTATCATTGATAAATTTGTTCCCTTCCAAAAACAAGGAAAACGGTGTAGAAAGAAACACTTGTCAAAAGAGGCTATTAGAAAAATAGTGTTAAAACAAACTATATGGAGGGTTTATAGGCGTACCAGAAAGGAAGAAGACTATGCAAATTACAAAGAGGCACTTAATGCAGCTACAACTGAAATCAGACAATCTAAAAAAAGCTATGAGCAAAAACTAGCATGTAACATAAAAAATGACAGCAAGAGTTGTTATGCATATGTCAGGAGTAAACAAAACGTACAAGACAAGGTTCGATCTCTAGAAGACAGTGCTGGAAATATAATATCATGGGTTTTTAATGGCGGAAGACGTAAATGGTTACTTCAGTTCAGTGTTTACCAAAGAAGATATTAGTTCATTACCAGTTGCTGATGCTAAATTTCAGGAGGCTAAATCTTACTATTTAGGACTGTTAGTTGTAACTCCAGAAATGGTAGCTAAGAAAATAAAGGCAATGAAGGATAATAAATCACCGGGAGTGGATGGGATTCCTCCAAAATTACTAATGGAAACAGTTGAACAAATCAGTATACCACTTGCAAGAGTATTCAACTTGTCATTAAAAGAGGGACTTGTTCCGTTTGAATGGAAAGAAGCAAACATCATACCATTATTTAAAAAGGGTTCGAGAAATAAGTCAGAAAATTACAGACCAGTGAGTTTAACGTTAGTGATTTGTAAATTATTAGAAAGGTTAATTAAAGACCATATGGTGGACTTCCTCGTTAAGCATAAATTATTAAATTCATCTCAACATGGATTCCTTAAAGCGAGGTCATGCTTAACAAATATTTTATGTTTTTTGGAAGAAATCACTAAGTGGATAGACGTGGGATCGCCAGTAGATATTATCTACTTAGATTTTCAGAAAGCTTTTGACAAAGTGGCACATCAAAGATTACTACTTAAATTAAAAGCCCATGGTATCGGGGATAGCATAACTGACTAGATAGAACAATGGCTGACTGACAGAAGACAACGAGTTGTAGTAGATGGAGAAGTTTCAAATTGGAAATCGGTTTTGAGTGGGGTACCTCAAGGATTGGTATTAGGACCTATATTATTCTTCATATATATCAATGACTTGGACGACAGTATAACAAGTAACGCATTGAAATTTGCAGATGACACAAAATTTTTTAGAAAGGTTAATACTGATGGTGATAAACAACATTTACAAAACGATCTAGACAGATTAGTGAAATGGTCTGAGAAATGGCAGATGTTGTTAAATTTTGGGAAATGTAAATGCCTACATACAGGACATGGGAACTTGGAGGTAAACTATAAAATGGGAGATATTGTTCTGGGTACTACTGTAAAAGAAAAGGACTTAGGAGTTACAATAAGCGCTGATATGAGCTGATATAAGTTTCAGAGCAGTGTGGTATTGCAGCTTCAAAGGGTAATCAAATTCTTGGATTGATTAGAAGAAACATAACATAAAAGGGAAAAAGTTAATTATACCTCTTTATAAAGCAATAGTTAGACCTCATTTAGAATACTGTATACAAGCATGGAGACCATATCGTAAGAAGGATATAGATAAGCTTGAACGCATACAAAGGAGAGCAACTAAAATGATTCCATAACTGAGAGACCTTAGTTATGAAGAACGCCTGAAGGAATGTGGCTTAACAACTCTAGAGACAAGGAGGTTAAGAGGAGATCAGATTGGAGTTTTTAAGATATTGAATAGGTATGAAAATATTGATAGAAATATGTTTTTCTCACTCAAGAAGGATAGCAGAACTAGAGGACATGAGGTAAAATTAGTAAAGGATCAATGTAGATTGGACACCAGGAAGCACTCGTTCTCACAGAGGACAATAAATGAATGGAACAAATTGTCTACAGATTGTGTAACTGCTAGCAGCGTGAATATGTTTAAAAACAAGGTTGACACATCTCAGGAGGGCGGGTTATAAGTAGATGAACATTGTTGGACTCTCGATAAGCCAATGGCTTCCTTGTCCACTTGCCATCTGGGCCTTTGGCTTGGATGGCAAATCTTGTTAAAGAGGGAGGGCGACTGGAGTGAAGAAGACAAGATCCGATAAGGGTGTGTGCGCTTGCACAGTGTAAAGTTGTTGCCGTATTATTTACATTATTTTAAGTTTGAAGCTACACTGTGTTTAATTTTACATCTAGTTTATTGTGAACATCTGTGGACGACTGCAATGTCTCAAATGCGACTTGGATATTGGTGGTTTTACTGGATTTTTTATGAGACACTGCTGTTGAAACTACAGTGTCTTGTTCAGTGAGCTGTGACTGTCGCCATGGTAATCAGGTACACAAGCCATCAGCTGATTCAAATGTGCCAACAGACTGCAAAATCTTGTATGCATGTCTCCAAGCCATTGTATTGTGACCTGAAGCAACTGAGCATTTGTCACACTAGGCTAACCCACAGAGGGACCACTGGAGGCCAAAGACAATGTAGGTTCTCCTCAAACTCCACATTCGGTTTTCTTAGGCATAACATACGCCATTGCCCAATCAACAGCGAAAGGACAGCATACATTGCCCTAGTGCACTCTGTCCTGGAATATGGATCCATTGTGTGGGACCCATACCACCAAGGCTACATAAATCGACTTGAGCGAATTCTGTGCTGCTCGTTTCATCCTTGGTGACTATTGTTCAAGGCACGAGGGGTGTGTGTGTCCACTATGCTTACAAACCTTGGACTAGACAGTCTACAAAGCCGATGGCGAGACCAGCACCTCAAATTCTTGTTCAGAACAGTCTATGGCTCTGTACTGGCCATACCTCCTGATAAATATTTTCGTTCCCAAAGACCAAACAAAAGATGAGTGAAGCCAAAACTTTTTACAGATTATATGGCTGTTAACATCGTTGAAAGACATCAAAACAATAACTCCAGGTGCTTTATAGTGCCTGCAGCCCACAAATACCAATTAAGAAATTCCTATTTTGTAAAGATAATAGTTCAATGGAACACACTCGGTGAGGCTCAATCACAAGCTGGAACAATAAATGAATTCTGCCGCCTCTCCTGCAGCCTACATAGCCAGTAGACTCCATAGGCACTAATCCGGACATTGACTATAGCCAAAATTGGCTTCTTATGTTGTACCACAATTAGAATTAGGTGGTCTAAGACAATGCAGCCCACTAGCATTATCACTAACAACAGGCCTGCATGCAAGGTCAGAGGAACTGGAGCCTGAGTCCACAATCTAACTCCAGTGAAGAAATCCATCAGGCCAACTGGATAAAATTTTCTGTTGCTAAACACCTGCTTGGTTTAGGGGGAAAGGCATTCACAGTCAGTGAACATATTATTGGCAGAAGTAGCTATTCTAACTGAAACATGACTGCAGGATGAAGACGTTGCCACAATAAACAACCTGCATCCACTAAGATATTCATTCATTCATAGGAATTGACAGACAATAGAAAAGAGGTGGTGGCCTTGGCATTATGTACACAATTGAACTGTCATTTATATTTACACGCTCTGTTGAATACTCCTCATTTGAATACTATGTAGCACAATGCAAGCATCTCACAGTGCTTGCTGTGTACTGTCCACCATCATCGTCCATACCAGTGGTTCTGGACCAATTTGAAGAGTTAATTGCAAGGCTGGATTCTGCTGCTGGGAGGGTCATCATCACTGGATTTCAACCAGCATGTGGATGTTGGTTCTGCTCCAATGCAAACAATCTTTTGAAGAGTTAATTGCAAGGCTGGATTCTGCTGCTGGGAGGGTCATCATCACTGGATTTCAACCAGCATGTGGATGTTGGTTCTGCTCCAATGCAAACAATCTTCCGATGTTCACCAGTATGTTAACTGCTCTACCCATAGGTGTGGCCATACCTTGGACCTTGTTATCTCTTGGGCATCTGATTCTGTGATCAGCAACGTCTCTGTGTGTGAAATCTGCATAGAAAAGCACAACTTAGAAGGGATTTTTGACATGTAAATAGTGAAATGCTGACAGGTGAAATCATGTATCAGTTTTCTCGCATGGATCTGTCACCCACAGTCCCACACATCTGGACACCATTCTGGATCAATACATGTTTGCTGTTAATACAGCATTGTTCTGGTTATTTCAAATCTGGATTACTGCAGTGCCTTCCTGCTGGACCTACCTGAATATCACTTGACACGCCTCCAAAAGATAAAAAAATACACAATAGGGCAGCCCGTCTGGTTGTATTTACACCTATTTCTGCACATATCACTCTACTTCTGGTGGATCAGCGTTGATTGCCTGTCAGGCAACTCATCAAATTCAAAGTACTGGCATATATATATATATATATATATATATATATACATATATATATATTCATATATATATAATATACACTGTATATAATATATATAATATATATAAGGCTATGCATGCTCTGGCACCTGCCTATGTTTCTGAGCTGCCGAATCAAAGAACTAGACATCCTCAGTTATGACAGCTATATGACCATCTGCAGCTAGCTGTTCCACCAGTGACCAAGTCCATTGGCAGACGTGGTTTTGGAATAACCGGCCCCGCACATTGGAACACACTACCACTTTCCCACTGTGCTGCACCTTCATTGACATTTAAGTGCAAACTAAAGACTCATCTCTTCCAATGTGCATATGGCAATGTGTGAAATACTGTTTTTTTGATGGACTATAACCAGCTTTTTTGCGATGATGTTTTAATTAATTTATTTATTTATATATTTTAATGGCCTTTTTTATGTCTGCTACACCACCATGAATAAGTTAAGTTGATATGCGCAGTGATTAACGTAAGCTAGAAACTGGCGCATCAAAGAACTTTTATTTATTTATTTACAAGAGTGAAGGAGACAGGGGCAAAGGAGACTGGAATGAGGGAGACTCGAGGGAAGGTGAGGGAGATGGGAGGGAAAACGATTGGAGCAAGGGAGACGGGAGGGAAGGCGATGGGAGTGAAGGGAACAATGGCATCAGGAGTGAAGGCTACAGGAGCACAAGATAGCCAAGAGATGGGAGGGAAAGGTGACATGTTGATTGGCAAGAGGGAGATGGACAAGCTGCTGTCAGGTAACACAACTGCAGGAATGTGACGGAAGGGATTCGACTTAAGAGCTACTCTGAGGTAGTGATTGAGGGAGTGAGGAGGAGAGCAAGGGTGTTTATGGGGGATTCGATAGTTAGGAAGACTGATAAAGTGCTAAACAAGGGGTGTACAACGTTGTGGTTTGCATTCCAGGGGCAAAAATAGAGGCTACCACAGAGAGGGTGGAATAAATCTTGGGTCATAGCAAGGGAGGATCTATTTTAGTATGCCTAAGGAGGCTACAACTGCCAGTTAGGAAATACAGGCAGTTAGTCAGAACACTTAAGGTAGCTGGGGCGGCTAATGTGTCAGTTGATTTTTTGATTTTTTCCTCAACATTCTATGAAATTTTGAACAGAACATTGACACCACAAATACCATACATACGATTTTGAAGGATTTCAACTGTTTTAATGTTTTGATCTTTGTTTTTAACACGTTATGGACATGGGTTTTTAATGTAATTATTTGTCTTGCACAAGTGGCAATTGTAATACAATGTTTTATTGATACATGATTTTAACTGTGACATGTTTTGATCTTTGTTTTTAACACTTTATGGACATGTGTTTTTATGTAATTATTTGTCTTGCACAAGTGGCAATTGTAATACAATGTTTTATTGATACATGATTTTAACTGTGACATGTTTTGATCTTTGTTTTTAACACTTTATGGACATGGGTTTTATGTAATTATTTGTCTTGCACAAGTGGCAATTCTAATACAATGTTTTATTAATACATCCAACTTCATTTTTTCACTGATTATAAGCCGTTATTTACCACACTAATAGCCATTACTACCGGGTACTGACAACCCAGTGAGCCAATTTTTTTAAAATGTTCGCCAAATTACTGTATTTAAAGCCACACCCCAACTTTGCTGTCATCATCATCATTCATTCAGCTACACACTATTGTAAATTAAGCCGCGGCTACAAATACAATATTCTACAGTATTTACAGTAATTAAATTAAATAGTATTACAATTTAGCCTATTTGAATAGCATAGCTAGTAAATTTGTCTTAAATACATGCAGGTGATATAACAGTTCAGAACTAAAAGTGCTTAAAGCTAAGTCTTTCTATCTGTTAAAATATTGGTTAAAATAGAGTGTTTTTAAAGTCCTATTAAAAGTGGCCTCACTGGTCGACTCACGTAGTGACACTGGCAGGTCTTTCCACATGTCCGCAGCAGCCGCCATAAAGCTCGCATCCCCTACCTTGCATCTTGTTCTAGGTCTGACAAGTAGATGTTTTTCAGCTGACTGAAGGGATCTGGTAGGCTTGTGGAGCGAGACAAGGTCACACATACATTGGCCCACAGTTTTTGACAGCTCTGAATCCAATACCAGGACCTTGAAAATAGCACACTCCCATACAGGCAGCCAGTGCAGGTCTCTGAGTACCGGAGTAACACTAGCATACTTGGGTACCCTTACAATGAATCGGGCACCTGCATTTTGTACTTGCTGTAGTCTAACAAAGTTCTTGTCTGTTCTCCCATACAATAGGGTGTTACAGTAGTCTAGCCTCGATGTGATTAGCACATTTACTACCCTCTCCCTTATTATTATTTATCTGGCTGATATGATGAAGGTGGAAGTAGCAGGACCTGATGATCATAGATGTGTTGGCAGACATGTCCAAGTGACTGTCCAGGTAGACACCAAGGTCTTTCGCTTGATCCACCACTGGGGTGAGAGCTCCACCAACAGTGATGGCGAGCCCATCTACCAATTTCTTTGCTTACACTGGAATAATTGGAAGGAACTCAGTGTTTTGATCATTAAATTTCAGATAATTGGCAGTCATCCACTCCTGAAGAGACACAGGCTTCAAGAAGTTGCAGGGCCTCAAGCAGTCCCGTAGAATTCAGTGCAAAGCAAGCATCAACTGAAGATCATTAACATAATAATGTAAGTTTACGCCGTACTTCCTAATGACCTTGGCAACTGGTTGGACATACAGTGAGAACAGTAAAAGGCCCCAGGATGGATTCCTGGGGTACTCCAGTATCGAGGCTGTGATGCCCAAATGTAGTCTGGCCAATCACAACATGTTTTTTGTGGTCCCGCAGATATGACTCCATCCACTGGAGGGAGCAGTCCTGAAGTCCATAACGCTTGCAGAGCTGATTGAGTAGAATGTGGTTGATCTAGTAGAACACTGAGCTCAAGTCTAGTAGCACAAGCATAGTGCCATCCTTGCAATCCAAGGCCACCCGCACATCGCTGCAGATCCTCAATGAGGTAGTTTCTGTTGAATGAAGCTTTCTGTATGCTGATTGGAATGGTTCATTCATGTCCAGTGCGTTGAGATGATTGGACAACTACTTTTTTCAATGATCTTGGATAGATGGGGTCAATTGGTAACAGGCCTGTAGTTCTGTAGCACGCCCTGGTCCAATGATGACTTCTTCAGCAGCGGACAAACAAAAGCCTCTTTCAAGGATGTTCCCTCTGCAAGCGACTTGTTGGTAATAGCAGTGATGACTGGTACCAATAATGGAAGACACTGCTGAAATTGCTTTTTTTGGCAGAAGATCGAGTTCACATGCCTTTTTAAACATGACACAATCTTGTGTATCTCCTCGCCCGATGCTGGCACGAAAGAAACCAGCAATACAGGCCTTCTCTCGCATGACTACATTAGAGGAGCAGGCCACATCTAACTCCGCCCATATCTTTTGCACCTTCTTGTTGAAATGTTGTGCTGGGTAAATTCTTTTCAGTTCCCAGGGACCTGATAAGCCAGAACATCGACTTGTTATCAGCTCTCTGAACAGTATCCTGGTAGTATTCACTCTTTGCAAATTGTCAAGACATTTCAAGCTTCAACATATAGATGCTGATGAACTTCAAGCTTGGTCATTCTCCAGTGAAGCTCACACTGACGCCTCATGGCTCTTTGCCTCCTCCACATTTCAGTTGTACCATGGGCATGCCCTGGTCACTCTCCTGACTCTGTCCTTTGAAGGAGCATGTTTATCGAGTACCATTTGCAAGATTTGTGTCATAGTCATTTACAATGTTGTGCATATTTTTGGCCTTTGCAGAAATTGTTTGCACTTGTAGGCGATATCCTTCCGAAAATGTTCAAGTTCAAGCTGGCGGAAATCACAACATCCAGAATATGACCATTTGTGTGTGTGTGTGTGGGTTCATTCACATGCTGAATCAAGTCATACATCTCTAACATATTTACAAGTTTGTCTGCTTTCGAGGGAACTTCATAATGGATATTGAAGTCACCAGCGATGATTGATGGGACAATGGAGAGAGCAATGTCAGTAAATAAAGTTTCCTGCTCATCTAGGAAACATGATGTTGTGCCAGACGTAGGTGGATGGTAGAGGATGTACATGTTGAAAGGCCTCACATTGTTTCTCTTCAGTTGAGCGCGCAGCAATTCCATATGCTCAAACCATTGTGACGGAAGTAGTTGGCATGTGTACAAATCTCAATGCATGAGACCAACACCACCTCCTCCGCTGCCTAGGCACATTGATGCAGCTGTAGCCATCTGGTGTAAGTTCAGTAATCAGTTTAGAGTCGCTATCTCACTTCAGCCAGGTCTCCGTGATTGCTAGCAGATCAATAGTATCCTTACAAACAAATTCATTGCTAACAGCATTCATCAATACTAGGTGTACTTCAGATTGTTTGGCAGTTTGCGCATTGCAAAGTTTGTTTACATCATTTTGCAGTGCAATGTTTGTGCAGTTCTGACTGTGGGAGTGCTGAAATGCTCTTGCATTGCAAAAGTGTTGCAGATTAGTTTTGTGGCCGATGTCCAGTCACTGGTGGAATTAGTCGTTTTTGATAGCAAACATTGTTTAAACTAGAAGCGCAAGGGGGGTTACTTTGAGGGGCCTCAAACAGGACAAGAGGCCACTAGTACACACAAACCAATAACAAAATGTATGGAAAACATTTCTGAAGGTGGTTATAAATGTGTTTGTTTAAATGCAAAGAGCATAGTAAAGAAGAAAAATGAATTAAACATTATGGTAGAAGATACTGACCCTCACATAATAGGTATAACTGAATCATGAGCCAACAAAGATATAGCAGATGCCGAATAAGGACTGACAGAATATGCAATGTTTACGAGAGATCGAATAGGAAGAAGTTGAGGGGGAGTTATTTTATATATTAAGGAATCTATTCAGGCTTACAAAATTAAATTAAAAAGGGAAGCAGATTGGGATGAAGCTATTTGCTGCAATATAATTACAGGAAATTCAATATTAACTACTGGATTAGTTTACTGGAGTCCAAACAAACATGAGTAATAAGACAGCAATTGAATATTGGAACATTCTAAAATGTGAAATTAGAGTATCATTGATTAATTTGTTCCCTTGAAAAAAAAACAAGGAAAACGTTCTAGAAAGAAGCACTTGTAAAAAGAAGCTATTAAAAAATAGCATACAAGTAAACTATGTGGAGGGTTTATAGACGTACCAGAAAGGATGAAGACTATACAGATTACAAAGTGGCACTTAATGCAGCTAGGACTGAAATTGGACAATCTAAAAGAAGCTGTGAGCAAAAATTACCATGCAACATAAAAAAAGTGATAGCAAGAGTTTTTATGCATATGTCAGGAGTAAACAAAATGTATGAGACAAGGTCAGACCTATAGAAGACAGTGTTGGAAATATAATATCACAAGGTTTTTTAATGGCAAATTACTTAAATGGATACTTCAATTCAGTGTTTACCAGAGAGGATATTAGTTCATTACCAGTTCCAGATTCTAAATTTCAGGAGGCTAAATTGGACTATTTAGGACAGTTAATTGTAACTGCAGAAATTGTAGCTAAGAAAATGAAGGCAATGCAGGATAATAAATCACCTGGAGTGGGTGGAATTCTGCAAAAACTACTAATGGAAACAGTAGAACAAATTAGTATACAACATGCAAGTGTGTGCAACTTGTCATTAAAAGATTGAGTGGTTCCTTTTGAATGGAAAGAAACAAACATCACACCATTATTTAAAAAGGGTTTGAGAATATGTAAGAGAATTACAGACCAGTGAGTTTAAAGGGGGGGTGAAGCACTCGAACAACCATAGCCCAAACATAATAACATACCATTTACAGTATATATCACCCTTATATGATGGGCGCAACGCCACGGTAATTTTGTAATATCCTTTTAAACTTTGCCATTATCTTCGCTGGGCGGCGCCATATTGCTCTGCGGGGGGCTCAGCGGCAGATTGGTTTGAGTACGAGCTCCTGGCACGGCGTTCACACAGTAAAAACCTCTCGGAAAAACGGCCGAAACGCATGGAAAATCGAATAAAAAGAAAACTGGTGTACACTGGATGGCTCCTGGATATATCAACTAGTACTACAAATGCAAGGAAAAAACTTTTGATCGACTTCCGAGGAAGAATTTGCAGCGGAAAAGGTGGTTGCAAATGCGGAAATTGCCGTGTCCGCCAGCCGCAGGCACTGCGAGTGACCACTTTTCCGATGCAAATTACAAGACAAAAGACTGTGATGAGCATAGACAGACGGTGAGCATCAAGATGTCATTCTTGGTCAAAGACACCGTTCCATCTTAGATTTTTTTTCCGCATATGACCATGCATCTACAGACTATTCTGCGACAAGGAAACGTCAGATATCAAAGGGCAGAGCGATGCGCAGGAAGCGACGAGCCGAAACCAGGTTAGTAAATTGGATTACCGTTACCATTGTGACTTATCACTACGATTACAATATAGTTCCACCCCAATAAGCACAGCTGTGCTTCAACGTCAGCATATATATAACCCACAGTAAATCGAAATGTATGAATACAATAAAGTGCGAGTAAGTGTTAATAGTTTGATATAATTACGAGTGTTTTCCTATCCGCCGATTTATTTTCGACGTGATCAGACGTACCGTCAATAGTGACAATACGTGGCCGTACTCAAAACAATAACAATAACTCAATAAGTGCTACATGATATACTGCAGCCTTATAACATGGGCCATGGCGTATGTACTAGGCAAAATTATTCAAGAAAATAATTTGATATTATTTATTGACAGTCATAATAAGTCTCATACTCCAGTGTTCTAAATGCCTAGAGACCAAGCGGCAAGCGTAAGGCTAAGCCTAAGGGGGTAGATGCATGGGAGAAACACACCAAAAGACAGTATAGACTATAGCGCAACAGAAGCCTGCTGTTGCTGTTTACATTTCAAATTCTTTATGGAAATATTTAAATATACAAATACTTTCATTGTGATTAAGTGCAAATGCAGTTACACAAACTTTTTAAAAGTATTTAAATATTTAATAAAATGTATTTCACCCATGCAATGTCTAGCTGGAGAGGAAACTAACTAAGGCATCGTCATCTACCCAGTTGAACACTGTCAGATTACATGTCTGCTTTCTATAATGACACTTTACAATTTTTTTTGAATTCTTGTGACTTGACAATAAGGCAAAATTATATAAAATTAATTTCCTTTATTGATCCGATTAAACCCCACATGTAATAACCGGAAGTTCATAAAGAGATGTATTAATTACATTTTATTCTGAGTCGACTGATAACACTGTAATGAATATCGTGGGGGGAGGGGGCAACTATCGGCAACCCACAATAGTATTAGTACAAGCTATACATATGAAGGAAGTCTATCAGGCATGGGGGTCAATTCTGTTTTGTCAATTCCAAAAAATCATTTCTAATTCCGCCTTGCAAAAAATCAATTCCAACTGTTAAAATCCTAGGCTAAAGAAAAATTCAATTCGTTTTAACACAATTTTATTTGTCACGTGTGCACAATCATATTTAATTAGATATGATTACAAAATTATTGTTCGTTAAATACACACACACACACACACACACACACACACACATATATATATATATATATATATATATATATATCAGGTCCAGGTCATTTGCCCCCCTCCCGGACATTTGCCCCTTTGTCACTTGCCCCCCAGACATTAGCCCCTTGCCTTATTCAAAATCTGGACATTTGCCCCCTGTCAGTAGCCTCTGGATTATTTGTAAGTTTTTTAAGAAATGTTTTTTTAACTTATTTTTTATTTCTGAACATGAATTCAAGATATATGTTACCCTAATTGCAATTAATGTTCTTTGTGCCAGATCAGCCAAGTAAATTACTTTATATAGTTGGAGATGATCCTGTAATCAAAGGATTATCTTTATTGCAATTGTGGAAGAAGCCAGTGACATTAGGACCTGGACCTGTTAGGACAATTGAGGATATTTGAAAGAAGCCATCTCAACAAGGTTTCTTTTGAATTGCATTTACCATGGAGAGTTGGAGTGACTCCATTTTCCTATAAAACTGGATGCACAAGCCAGAGTTGTCAGAATTCACTTATAACTTCACCATGGAAATTACTACTAGCATCTGAGGAGGTCAGAAGCTATGTTTTGAGTGTCATTCCTACACCAAGAAGGGGGACCAACAAGATTACTCTTCAATGGGAGTGAAGCCAGCGTCGATCCTGATCATGCAAGGGTGCTGTGGTCACCGATCTGATCTCCAGATCCAGAATGCGATCAACAAGACTGCCTGCAACCATGATGGTGACACGGCACAGATAGAAGCTGCCAAGGTCGGTGAGGACCTGAAAACTAAGGCAGCTAATACCAGGGGCACTCCAAACCTGCTGATCTCTGACTCGTTACTGTCCACCACTGTTTGTGGAAGCATCACCCCAAGAACCCATCTTCCACCACTGATCTGACTATCAATGATACCTGGAAGACAACTGGTGACAAGAACATCTCATACACACTCCAGGGGATAGGCCATTGCATTAGGCTAAAGTGACTTTGACTTGTCATTGAATGTTATGTTATTGTAGCAATAATGATAAAACTGCAAACTGATTTTCACTTGTCGACTATCATAGAAAAAAGGGGCAGATGTCCGGGGGGGGAGCAAATATGCTAGGAGTCAGATTTATATCGCTATCAGTGGTGGTATCATAATTTTACTGGAAAGTTTGAGTCTTCAACATCCTAATCTCCAACATGTATTCTCCATGGGGACATTTTTAATTACTACAAAGGGCAAACCCTACAGCCACATGTAACAGCATTGTACAGATTACCAGTGACATGTTTATTATGGGAAACTTGTGGGCTGAACATTAGGCTTGGATAAACAAGGGGCTGCATTCAAGTGGGGTAGGCTTCCTAAAAGCAAGGTCATGTCTAACCAATTTCTTATGTTTTTTTAGAAGAAATTACAAAGTGGGTAGATGACGGGTCACCAGTTGTCTACTTAGATTTTCAGAAAGCTTTCGATAAAGTGCCACATCAAAGATTGTTACTTAAACTAAAAGCCCATGGTATAGGCAATTATGTAATCAACTGGATAGAAAAGTGGCTTACACACAGAAGACAGAGAGTAATAGTAGATGGTGAGATTTCAAACTGGAAATCTGTTTTGAGTGGGGTACCACAGGGATCAGTATTAGGCCCTATACTGTTTTTAATATATATATATATATATAAATGATTTGGAGGATGACATATCTAGCAAAGTACTCAAATTTGCAGATGACACAAAGGTATTCAGAAAGGTTACTAATGATACAGATAAACAAAGTTTACAGGATGATCTAGAAAAATTGTTTAAATGGTCAGAAAAATGGCAAATGTTATTCAATTTTGGGAAGTGTAAATGTATACACATAGGACATGGAAATATGGACGAGGAATATAAAATGGGGGAACCTGTACTAGGTAGAACCACACAAGAAAAGGATTTAGGAGTAACATTTAATGCTGACATGAAAGTTTCAGAGCAATGTGGGATTGCTGCTTCGAAAGGAAATTAATTTCTAGGGCTAATTAGGAGAACTATCACGTATAAGGAGAAACATCTAATTGTACTCCTGTACAAAGCAATAGTTAGACCACATTTGGAATATTGTATTCAAGCATGAAGGCCATATCGTAAAAAAAGACATAGATAAGCTAGAAAGAATACAACAAAGAGCAACTAAAATGATTCCAGAATTAAGAGACCTTAGTTACGAAAGTCGCTTATTACAATGTGGTTTGACAACACTAGAGACCAGGAGACTAAGAGGAGACCAAATAGAAGTGTTTAAGATAGTGAACGGTTATGAGGATGTTGATAGGAAAATGTTCTTCAAACTTAAAGAAGGCAGTAGAACCAGAGGACACAAAGCAGCATTAGTTAAGGAGCAGTGTAGGTTGGACATGAGAAACTACTCTTTCTCACAGAGGGTGATAAATGAATGGAACAAACTGCCAAATGATTGTGTTAATGCTAGTAGTGTGAATATGTTTAAAAATAGAATTGACAGATATCTGATAAGGGCGTATCTCTTTTTGATGCAAATGCTTGATTATATTGTTCTTGGTCACAATGTTTCAATACCAGAGTAGACAGTGTCTATGCTGTAATGTTGACAACTTCCTGGCTGTTACCAGATTCAGGGTGACATGCTAGTAGCAGACAAATATGATTTTAAAAGTAATATAAATAAACATAAGGGTAAATATTAACAGTATCAAGTCAATAATTCCAACAAAATCAATTCCAATTCCCAAAAATATATTTAAAAAAAAAAAAATTCCAATAAAAAAAAATTTTAAGTCAATTCCAATTCCGGAACTGGAATTGAGGGTCAGTTCCAATTCCGGAATGGAATTGACCACATGCCTGAAGTATATTCATGACAATATCTTGTCTCTGTGTACTACAGCAACAGTCATGAACAGTATAATTGAATTGAAACAAGCTTATGTCTGTGGGGCTTTTGTCCATGCACCATACTATCTAGCAGATGCTTTCAGTATAATACCTAATAATTATATATATACATATACACATATATATATATATATATATATATATATATATATATATATATACGTGTGGGCATGTGTGTGCGTGTGCAGCATTTATAAGATAAAGATGTCACAAACATAGATCTGCATTTGGTCCAATAACAATATTCATGCATTATGTTATCTAAATCGAGTGTCAGATATAAAATAAGGAACCCCATAGAAAGTGAACCTATGGGTCCATATTTTGTTATGGAATTTGGACCCCTTATAGAATTTTGACCTCCCTGGCCCATTGAAAACAGTGCAATGTTGATTAGATAATATAATGCACATTTGAGCTAAGATGCTACAATTTTGGTTACATGCGTTTGGTTATGTTACCAGTGGCATTCATCAAACTGACCAAACAGATTCATTAAAAACATTAAGAGATCAGTGAAAGACCCATTGGTTGAATTAACATGGCTCCATAGGGAAAATGCTTTTCCCTGTGGTTGATTACTTTATACATTCTATATGACACTGGCACTCTTATATTCTAAAAATAATATATACAAGAGAAAGTTTCTCACATTGTGATTCATTTTTATTATGCAAAAGATGAATTTTGTAAAATTTTCAAGTAACCGTATGTGTAATCTTTTCAGATGAAGGATTCACCATTGGTTCGTACAAGTACAGGTACTAGTTTTGAAGCATCCAGCGCTACGGGTGATGCCGTCAATCTTTACATTACGGATGTCACCTTTAGTGCCATCACTGCTACTACTGCTGTGGCACCACATACAGATGCTGAAATGCAAATCGATCCGGTAATGATATTTCAAGTGCGACACTTCGCGAATACTGCTGTAGTCACGGATGACATTATTGCACCAATGAACTACTCCTATGCGAAGCTTCCATCAGATTCAGTGAGAACAAAGACATTGGTGCAGATGATGCACACTGTGATAACAGCGACATAACCGAGGGTGACTCAAGCAGCTCCGACACCTATGAGAAAGAGATGAAGTTTGTCATTCGTGAGAAAAACTTATGTCACTTTTCTGCACCTGCCACACACCAAACAGCCATAAACTGTGACACAGGTTGTACTCATGTCTGATCTATCAGCCAAGGTCTTTCGGATACTGGGGTGTCTGTCAGAGGAAAGGGTGCTGATTTCTACCCCTGGATAAGTGAAAGGTGAACTGAATATGTTAGGTGTATGTGTACTATCAGTCAGAATAAGTAGTGTATTGGTGTATATTTAGTGCCAGTAGTTTATTGGAACAGATGGTTGGTGTGCAAGTACTATCAGTCAGAACAAGTAGTGTATTGATACATATGATTGGTGTACATTTACTGTCAGTACAAGTAGTGTAGTTGGTAGAGAATGAGATGCTTGGTTTACATTTGCTGTCGGTAGGAACAAGTAGTAGATTCAGTCAGAACAAGTAGCATATTGGATACACATGATTGGTGTACATTTACTGTCAGAAGACGTAGTGAAATGGTGCAGATTCCAGAATGAGATCATTGGTGTACATTTACTGTTGGTAGGAACAAGTAGTGTATTGGTATGCATGATTGGTGTACGTTTACTGTCAGTCAGAACAAGAAATATTGTTACACATGATTGGTGTACATTTACTGTCCAATCAAAACAAGTAGTCTATTGCCATTGGTACAGATGATGATGGTGAAACAGTTAAATGCCTTGGCTTTATAAAGATTAATTATTTCCTAAGATAAACTACCAGTATATTTGATATGTTGTGGCATAATAATGATGTGTGTAACTGTGATATCCATGTTCCAGGTTGTATTTCCCTGTGGTAGAAGTCACTGTTTTTAGTCAATGGTTTCAGTCGTTCTAGTTAGCCTTATTTCTTTGGTAATTGTTTTTCTATGTGAATAAACTGTTGGTATATTTTATGTTGGTCTCAATATAAATGAAATTGTGTGTAGTGACATGCAAGATGCTGCAGGTAACATTTTTGTTGACAGAAGTGGGATATGGATAAGGAGGCATTCACAGCATTCAGTTATTAATATTTTAGTGGGAATTTTTTTAGTTTTCCAGGTTGTTTTTCGACCTGCTGCATACTGTGGGTGCCTCACAATTTGTCTATATCAGACTATCAGTACACTCACCTGTGTCAGGTCAATCTCCATAGCTAAACTTTCCATCAATTAATTCGGTTCAGAATAGACATCACAGATCCTTCCCACATTGCAGGATGGGATTACTTGTCTTGCCTTTCCTGAGCCTGAAACATAATTTGTCAGGGTTAGTTGATAGCACTAATTCCATAATTACCATAATAGTTGCAAAACTGTGAACATTACATACTGTCAGTAGTTAATTATTGTTATTTAAATGATTACATTGCACCAAACAACAAGGTGTTGTGGTGTGCTACAGAGAGGGGTGATTACAAGTACGAATATTAATGTAATCATGATTACAGTAATTATTGCAATCACAATTACTAATGTAGTCATGATTACAATCATTATTACAATCACAATTACGGTAACATTTAAGAATATATATATATATTCACATAATGAATTAAATAAACCCTCATGTTATTATTGTCATCAATGTTATTCAACACAAAATCAAACACAATATTAAAATACAGTCACGGTACACTTCATTAGATTAGATACCAAATAAAGAGAAGAGCCTGCTTGCATTGCCATTGTAGTTCGGACCTCGTCCTCGGGCTAGGTAAAAGAAATATGCAGAAAAAAATATGATTATTAAAATGGCAATGATTCGATAGCAATTGAATTACTGACCTGCTAGCTATAGGGCGAATCAATGAGTCGGCACGCAAATCATTCAATGACAGCAGACCAACATCTAGCACCGCTCTGTTTGTGCATATCAGTACAAAATCATCGTCTTCGCCTTCGTACGGTGATGCAAGCACCAACGCGGCCGGGCACACGGTGCTGCATAGCCATAGCCTAGCCCTAGGCATGGTAGCTTCCTCGGCGCAGCATGATGACTCAACGTAAACGTGCGCAGACATCGGGACGTAATTTCCACAGGTTCACCACATCACATTACCTAGTCAGGAATCGTTGACAGTCAAAGCGCTGTTGTAATTTTTCCTGAATCCAACGTCAACAAAGCCGACCTGGAGTCAGGAGCGTGACTCGCACACTCGGTGACACTTTACGACTGCCAACCGTTGTTTCCGTGTGGCCTGTCGAACTAGACTCTTCGTCTGTGGTTTCCATTTCTCCAAAGATAGACAACTATTACGGAAGTTCAGTAAACCACTAATCGCTAATAGCAGATCTGGTAAAACTGTCACAAGCGATGCATCCATCTTGTCAACAAGTAAAAAATAGTTCCGGTATTCCGTTATCGCATATTCTCGTTGGTTAGCGTCTCGTGTGTTCGAGAAGTGTGGCGTTTTCCACGATTTTTTGCGTGTTTTGTTGTAATTTCTTTAACTTTTTTTATTTGAAACGAACAAAAACGCTATTTTGTTGACGTGTGTAAACACTTGTATATATAACAGAGACCCATATCTTTTTTTTCGCTCCAGAATGCCTATTTACGAAATAAATCGCAAAAAATCGAAAATTTACATTGATTAGATATACGCGACTCAAACCACTCGTTTCAACAACAAGATGGCGATACGCAGTGATGTATTTTGTCGATTTTTGTCTCGAACAAAATCAGTTTTTCAGTTTATCTCACAAATTAGCAGGTATCTGTCACCATTAATGCATAGTTAGATAATATATATTTAAATATACGGCATAACACAAAATTGCTTCAGTTCCCCTTTAACATCAGTGATTTGTAAATTATTAGAAAGGTTAATTAAAGATGACTTCCTTGTTAGGCATAAATTAATTAAAGATGACTTCCTTGTTAGGCATAGTTTATTATGACTTCCTTGTTAGCCATAAATTATTAAATCCATCAGCGAGGTCATGCTTATTTGGAAGAAATCATTAAGTGAAAAAACAAGGGATCACCAGTATATATTATCTACTTAGATTTTTAGAAAGCTTTCAACAAAGTGCCACATCAAAGATTACTTCTTAAATTAAAAGCCCGTGGAATTGGGGATGGCATAATCGACTGGATAAAAAAATGGCTGACTGACAGAAGACAGCATGTTGTAGTAGATGAGGAGGTTTCAAACTGGAAATCAGTTTTGAATGGGGATCAGTATTAGGACCTTTATTATTCTTAATATATATATATATGAATGACTTGGACAATAATATAATGAGCAATGAACTGAATTGCGGATAACACAAAAGTGTTTACAATGATGGTGATAAACAACATTTACAAAACAATTTAGACAAATTAGTTAAATGGTCTGAAAAATGGCAGATGTTATTATAACTTGGATGTAAACAAGAAAATGGGAGATACTGTTCTAGGTACTACCGTAAAAGAAAAGGACTTAGGAATAATAATTAGTGCTGATATGAAAGTTTCAGAGCAGTGTGGTAATACAGCTTCAAAGGATAATAAAATTATTGGGTTGATTAAGAGAAATATAACATACAAGGAAAAAAGCTAATTATACCTCTGTATGAAGCAATAGTTAGGCCTCATTTTTAATACTGTATACAAGCTTGAACACCATAGCATAAAAAGGATATAGATATGCTTGAACAAATACGGAGGAGAGCAACTAAAATGATTCTAGAACTGAGAGACCTTAGGTATGAAGAACATCTAAAAGAATGTGGTTTAACAACCCTAGAGAAAAGGAGGTTAAGAGTAGATAAAATTTAATTTTTTAGATATTGAATGGGTATGAAAATATTAATAGAAATATTTTTTTCTCACTCATGAAAGATGGTAGAAATAGAGGACACGAGGTAACATTAGTAAATGATCAGTGTAGATTGGATATCAGGAAGTACTCGTTCTCACAGAGGACAATAAATGAATGGAACAAATTATCTACTAGCAGCATGAACATGCTTAAAAATAAGGTTGACACATAAGCCAATGCTTCCTTGTCCACTTGCCATCTGGGCCTTTGCCGTTGTATATCTTGTTAAATCTGACTAAACTTTGTTAAAACAATGTTGACACTCCCCATTGCAATACATATGTGAATATGAGTTAATTAGCAATTTCAATGCAGTAGCTCACTATTATCAGCCCCAAAACAGGCTGGAAATATATGCAGCATAGCAGCAGTGCATCATTTTTGCTCGTTATTTGCATGTGCTTGGTGTTGTGCATATGTTTGGTACCATTAGGTAAAATTGCCATAAAAAATAGGGACTATATATTTATATATATATATATATATATATATATATATATATATATATATATATATTCTAATCTATCAGTATTATTTACATTAAGGGGTTGGTTATATATGTATGAAATAACACTCACTACTATTTAAAATCCTGGCCAGAATCAATCAAATGTCTAGGGGGATCCACTTGGTATCGTCAAAACCTACCCCAAGCCAAAATGTGGGTCTATTAGATTTTATCACAGGTTTGAATATATATCTTAGGCTAATTTAACCTTACCATTGTGTATGCCTTGTTGAACATTTGCTCTAAAATTACCCCAGCACATTTGATGTCCTCAGGACACATCCATTCAACAAAACTAACCCAGCACATAATGATGTCCCGAGGACACATCCATTCAACAAAACTAACCCAGCACATAATGATGTCCTCAGGACACATCCATTGAACAAAACTACCCCAGCACATATGATGTCCTCATGACACACCCATTCAACAAAACTACCCCAGCACATAATGTTGTCCTGAGGACACATCCATTCAACAAAACTACCCCCAGCACATAATGATGTCCTGAGGACACACCCAATCAACAAAATTATCCCAGCACATATGATGTTCTCAGGACATATCCATTCAACAAAACTACCCCAGCACATAATAATGTCCTCAGGACACATTCATTTAGCAAAACTACCCCAGCACATAATGATGTCCTCAGGACACATCCATTCAACAAAACTACCCAAGCACATCTGATGTCCTCAGGACACATTCATTCAACAAAACACTTAAAAAAATTTACGATTACAAGTTTAACTATATGCCGTTATATCTGATTAATATGCAGATGTGTGGTTATTATTTAGTGTTTAATTCATATTAGTGTAATACAAAATTACCCTTTGTTTATCCATATTTTCCATGGTTTTGAAGATACATATAAAAGTAGGGTTCCCATGAAAGCTTACATTGAGGTGGTTGCAGTAAACACTGTTACAATGCTATGTTACCTATGTTAAAACAGAAAAGCCCATGTGTCAACGTTTCATGAGAAGTGACCACATATATATCCATTTACTCCATATGAAATACATGTTTTACATTCATAAAGACAGCAGGCCAACTGTATACCCTAAGCCCTTATGATATTCTTGCATAAAGTTAAACATATCACACTATGTCAACTTGTTTGATGTATGTTTGATGTATGAGAAGATAAGATGACTAAAACGTTTACCAAATTGTAACTATTGAGAGATCAATGATTGTCAACACTATATTTAGAAATATACGTTATAGTGTTTGGGACTTCCACAAGGTAGTTATTTGGACATCATCACAGTAGCTCAACAGCACCAGACTGTCAGTCAAGAGGACCAGGGTTCCAGTCCAACTACTGCCGTTCTGATACTTGGGCAATTTCTTTCACCCAACTCTGCCTTCAAGCTGTTGGTCCCTATAAAAAAGCCTTGTGGGCGCTACATTAAATACTGCCAAAACACTTGCTCTGGTAATGGAGTAGGCATCATGAGTGCCTTGTCCAGGCGGACACTGACACTACCACACATTTATCTGATTACATATAGTACTACTTAAACATTGTTTTTGAGACATTGCTATCAGATATAATGGGAAATATTTGTAAGCATGTTTGATCCCTGTCTGTAGTTAAACAACAGAAATAAGCAAACCTGATATGTGAGGCCTTACTTGTTTACAAATTTGTTACTGGCTTACTGCTTCATGATAATTACTATGCTGAACTGTTTCTTGCATAATTAAACCAATGTTTAAAAGTCTATTTAAAATATTACATTTAAACATATGTGATTTCCCCTAAATTAGTCATAATGACATCAGAATTGTTTCATGTTAATTACAATACTGTGATTTTGTTTTCACAAATTTAGAAACATCCTAAAAGTGACACAACCACCATCATCACAGTATACCATATACGCTCAGGTATTGGCTGCAATTACATTGTTCTGGCCAAGCAGACATATCTAACAATATTTTCAGAATGAAAATTTTAATAAACACACACTTTCCCATGTTATTATTTATATATGCAATTAACATGTCTATTAAGGCATCACTCAAACTATCATGAAAACACTGCCATTGATTGTATTCATAATGCCGCCATTAGAAATGTCTTCACATAATATATTATTTATAATTCTTATTTGTGTCAATCTTTACAGAAAGTAAGTTAAAGGGAAACAAAAGTCATTTTTGGGTCATTGCACCTATAAGAGTTACTGAAACATAACCATTTGCAACTACAGTCAAGAATATCACATCAGTTTTTTTACTAGGAAAACCTTGTTGAACACCCATAATCTTAATTTTACAGTTAGATACTGTTACTTTTAGATAAGCCTGCTGTTAGATAAGCCTGCTGTTAGATAAGCCTGCTGTTTGTAGTTTTGCAATACTCGCAAGTCCTATACTTTTTTATTTTGGGCTTTGTTTACTAAACATTTCAAATTCTGACTTAGCAGCTCGCTTGATTGAGAGTTTGTGATGCTTCATTGTATACCCGTCAGCCTTTGATTTTGGTCGAATCAGTCATAGTGGAAGTCTAGCTGCATCAACATTCCTCCTATTATGACAGTTTTAATATATTAGCACACCAAAAGGAAACATATTTTAGCATATTAAGCACTAACATTCAATCAATACATGTATGCTAAATTTAATGAATAAGAAGCCTGCATGTTAGGATTAAATCAAATACAATTTAACTTTAGTGTAATATGCATACAGGCTCTTATTGGTTGCCCTAGATTTGACCCGAGTAAACCACTGGCATAATATTCTTAATTGTAATTGCAAATGGTTAGGAGCATAGCTCCAAAACCATGACTTTTGTTTCGCTTTAACATCCAGTAGTTACATGACAATGATATCAAAATGTTTGTACTGACTAAAAACATGTACACTTGAGAATCTGAACAGTTTTTTTAAATATACAAATTCCTGGATACTCTTCATTCTATGCTTACTTTTAGGACATCCTTTCGCTGGCTCAAATGATCCAGAAGAAAATTGACTTGATACTGCTACCCCAACATGCGACCTACTTCACTCGCATGCTTCACATGTTTAAGCAACTCGACATATCCATCAAACATTTCCAAAATGTACTGAAATCGAAGCATAAGTTTTACATGAATGTGTACAACTTATTTACTGCTTCGCATGAGGTAAGTGACTAGATGATTTATACCCATCTCAATTCAAACAACCTATGACCCTGTCTAGGGCCATTTATTTAAAAGTAAGCAAGATATACCATTAAAAATGTGTGGATGGTAAGAAGAAAGTTCATGGTATATTGGTATGCATTTTGTTTGTCTCATAATCATCTCATGCAATTATATCAATATGTATGGATGGACTGACAGACATGACTTGCTGGCTTCAGATTGCGCAATGGTATTCAGAGACACTCAGTCTTCTGCCAACCTATTTACTGCGATATGACATGAACAGTGATACCGGGCACCCTCTTGTGACAGTGCTGCATGCATGGAAGAATGCCACTGATCACCATCAGAAACACCACCCTATCCCACATAAGAATCAGCTTGAGACATTACGAGATACTGTGCGACTGATTGCTGATATGACAGTGCGCAAACAAATTAGACTACTTCTTTACAGGTACACATTGTTATGTCATTTAATTCCTTCTATAACTAGAAAACTGTTTTTGCAAGATCCCAGACTGTTATACTGTTTTTATGTATATCAATCAACATTACTTACAAATAAAGACAACATGCAAACTAATACAAACATGACGATTTCCACACAGTTAAAAAATTACATCTGAATTTTTGTATTTACAACCTAGAAAATATATGGCCAAACTTCTCATCTGATAGATTCATATAGAAAACTAAAGAGGAGAAAATAATATGCTGTGTAATATTGAGAATCGTGCTGAAAGTAAGGGTTGTTTCAAGTTGCATATCTCACTTTATTTCAAACCACTTGCATGGCAAACCAACAGAGAATATTGACACAACATAGTTCCAGTACCGAACGTTAATTTCTACATACTGTGAAAACATGTGAATTAAAAAATATAATGTGTTAAACTATTATAGCAGTTGGTCTGTAGCTGAAGAATGTTTTCCTAAGTCCAGTTTTAAACAATGTGAAGGTCTAGTTGGAAATAATCTAAATTCACTAGAAACTAAGTTTTGCTTCAGTGTTGCTACAATGCACATAATCTGGCCATGGTGCATGGTGGCTGTGTAGTAAAGCGTCGGACTGTTGCTTGAGGTGAGCATGTTTTGAAACAACCTGCTGCCATTTTGAAACTTGGGCAATTTCCTTCACTCCACTTTATCTGTGTTTTTTGGAAGAGACACTAAAAGCCGTTGGTCTAACTCATGTCAATGCCAGGGGAAGTAAAAGATCCAACATAGGATGTAAATATGTAACCTGTTGTGGACTCCATCTCTCATGATCCACTGCAAAAGCATCCTTCTAACTACCTCACAAAAGGATACAATTGAATGAATGAACACACAAATTTAATCAAACCAATGTTAAGGTTGCCCTGGAAAATTTCAAAATTCTAAAACCCTGAAAAGTATAATAAATTTAAGAATTGGTCTAAATGATTGAACACTATGATGTGGAAATATTATCCTAACACAAAGTCAAATATTCCCTTGTAAAACTAGCTATGCAACCCAGAAATTTCCGTGTCAGAAATGTCAGTTTGATTCTGTTAAGAGGCAGATTCACTTAGGCAGTGCTTTTTAATTCAGGAGGAATAGGGAATGATTTTGTTGTAGCCAATATATTTTAATGACTGATTCTGTTATTTGTGAATCTGTTAAGCAGAATACACTGTAGTAGTTATATTGCTTTAGGACTGAACTTCTGCACAAGGTGCTCACATGGCCAGAACTGGTGACGCAGAAGGAAGTAGAAGACATCCTTCGCTGGAAGTGTATGGTTGAAAGCAGCAGTGATGAGGTCTCATTGTTACTTGTGTCACAGTCATTCACGTTCACCAATAAAGAAAAGCCAGCCAATGAAGACAGTTCAGACAGACAACACAGCCGAACCCCAAAACTACGAAGTCAAGGGTACATTTCAGATTCAGACATTGACCTCTTTGTATCCATGCGGAAACAAGACACCAAGGAGGTTTGCCCCATTGAGCAGAGTAAGTCAGGGATAAGTTTAGCCAAACACCACTATCCCAGGATAAAGTCATGCATCAGCGATGACGTCAGCCACGATGGTGACAGTGCACTGACAAGAGCAGAGTGCTAGGGTCTTCACAAAGAAATGAGCACCTTGCGTCGCTGAGTTGCCTTATGCCCCTGAGGAAGCAGCATTGCTGTAGACATGTGTCTAGTGTTAGCTGGATACCAATTGTTTGCCAGGCACACAACAACACAGGAGTTACCAAGCTACATTGACACAGTTCCAATGGAATGCCATGTGTCAACCATCCCCAGTCTTGTGTACTTCAGCAGTGACAAACGAGACAAGAGCATTATAAAGAAACTTCTCAGTGCAAGGCACCAGTCTTCTATTACTCATCTTCAGCACTTGCGTATGTGTGTAAACAATGCATTGACTTCATTGCATGATGAAGTGATGAGTGCAATGTTTCCAGTGCCAGCCAATGTTGCATCAGTGCAGAGAAAAAAAGAGAGTTAAGTTTAACCATCTGTTGTATATATGTACAGACATGTTTGACGTGTAAAGCAGACTAACAGAATGCAGCATTGTGGTCATTCAGGGACACACAATATACATAGACCATCATAAACATCATCAAAATAAAAACTTATTTCCATGAACACCAAGCACAAAAAATACTCAGACCATCAACCATATTTTGTTTTTTTAAATACAAACCATACAACACTGACCCCAAGCTAGTAAATGTTAGTGAAAAGGCCTTTACAGTTGTTTAAGAATGATATAATCAAATCAGATATATATTATATATATATATTATATATATATATATAAACAATTAGACAAAACCATTTTGCAAATCGAAACGAAAGCTACAACATAATAATATCTCAAATTAAACAGGCAAAGGCAATCCATATGCCAGACAAACTAGTAAAATTTAGAAAACAAACATAAAAACTCAGAATGGATCACTCGAGGTATATTAAAATCAATAAAATACAGCTCCATCAAATTCATAAATATACAAATCCAAATAACCCCAATTATTGCATACAGCATACAAACCTGAAGACATACAACAAAATCTTAACAAGAAGTGGCAGACAAGCTAAAATAATGAATTTTGCAAAAGCTTTTTAATAAATATCAGAATAACATAAAGAAAACCTGGAGTACAATAAATACAATTATGAATAAATCTGGAAAAAAATAATATAAAAGACTTTAAAGATGAGGAACAGATTATAACCGATGAGTTGGAAATAGCCAATAAATATAACTCCTTCTTTACTAACATAGACTCAAAATTAGCTAACAACATTGAAACTAACAGTGAGAGATATCGTACTCGCTCACTCAATCCTCTTCATGCCAGGTGGCATATAAGGCTTCAACAAGAGAGCGCCATTGTTGTCGGTCTGCAGCCCATTTGGTGATGGTGTCCAATGTCAGGCCGCATTCTTTCATCTCCTTTTCCACTGTTTTTCTCCATGTTTCTTTCGGGCGACCACATCTCCTTCTATCTGGTGACATTCGGTACGCGTGCCCATCTTCTCTTGATCTGTGTGGCCAGGGATGTTGTGCCGGTTTTGTGGAGCAGCTCTTCATTAGTGATGGTGTTGGGCCAAAATACCCCTACGATCTTCTTCTTTTGGAAGGTCTCGAGCTTGTGTGCTAGCTTGGCTGTCAGTTTCCAGCACCCGGTGCCATATAACTGAGAATCTGAGATAGTACACTAGAGAACGTTACTGTTGTCTCGTTACTGTAGTCTCAGTTTTGTTTTCATTCTCTGTTGCTTGGATTTCCAGATGGGCTTCCACATAGTGAAACTCTGGCTTGCCTTTCTGATTCTAGCCATAGCATCTTTTGTAGAGTCTCCATCTATTGTGATTTTGCTTTCCAGGTATGCAGACCTGAACCTCTTCCAAGGCATCATTATTGATTATGGTAATGGGGTTGTCTGCCTTGTAGTTGTTCCTCATCTTTTTGTTTTTTTGCTGTGTTGAGCTTTAACCCAATCTGTGGTGCTGTTGTTATGAGTTTGTCCATCTTTTCTTGCATGTCCTTGTGCCTGCTAGACAGCAGTCCGATATCATCTGCATAGGCCACAAGGCACTTAATAAAGGCCACAAGGCACTTAATTTGTGGCAGTTGCAGTAACTGGGTGGATTTCGTCAAGTCTGGGTGCGAGAAGTCCTGGGCTGAGGTCCAGGCAGATAGTTTTAGTTTTGAGTGTAGGGGATGCGCAAGGATGAAGGAACTAGAGGTGGAGTTGGAAGAGCTGAGGCTGCTCGTTGTGGCAATGGTGGGAAGGGAACAGGGGTGTTGTGCCAGTAGTTCCGGTGGGGGAACTGTAGACGATAAAGTGGGGAAAGACACAAGAGATGCTAGGGAGAGCTCACCTCAGCCTGGGAGGAAGCTGAGAGGAGGGAAGGTGACAGGTCATAGGGAGACAGGACGTAAGGAGACGGGAAGGAAAGGAACGGGAGGGAAGACAACCAGAGTGAAGGAGAGGGGAGTAGGGGAGACAGGAGGGAAGGAGAAGGGAGTGGGGGAGACGGGAGGGAAGACAACCGGAGTGAAGGAGAGGGGAGTAGCGGAGACAGGAGGGAAGGAGAAGGGAGTGGGGGAGACGGGAGGGAAAACAACCGGAGTGAAGGAGAGGGGAGTAGGGGAGACAGGAGGGAAGGAGAAGGGAGTGGGGGAGACGGAAGGGAAAACAACCGGAGTGAAGGAGAGGGGAGTGGGAGAGACAAGAGCAAAGGAGTGGGAAGTGGAGGAGACAGGAGGGAAGGGGTCAGGACAGAATGTGATGGAGGGGATCGAAAGGAAGAGTTATTCTGCAGCAGTGATAGAGGGGGTGAGGAAGAGAGCGAGGGTGTTTGAGGGGGATTCGATAGTTAGGAAGACCGACAGAGTCTTAAACAAGGGAGATGATGTGGTGGTCTGCTTGCCTGGAGCCAAAATAGAGGCGATAACTGAGAGGGTAAAAAACATCGTAGGCTCGGGTAAGGGTGGATCTGTTTTAGTACACGTAGGGACAAATAACATACAGAGGGAGGGTACAACTGCCATAGTTAGGAAATATAGGCAGTTGGTCAGAACACTAAAACAGATGCGGGTTGAGCAGGTAATACTGTCAGGGATTTTACCTGTAATGGGCAGGAGGGGTCACAAATATCGAAATTGTCGGGGGATGGCAATTAACATGTTAGTCCAGAGGCTGTGTAGGGAAGAGGAAGGTGGATTTATGGGGAAGTTTTGTTGGGAGGGCAGATATGTACATGAAGGATGGGCTTCATTTAAGTGGAAAGGGAGCGGCAGTATTAGCAGACAAACTTTCAGCAACAATAGATAGCGACTTGGGTACAATGACAAATATTTTTGGAAGTAAACATTCTTTAAACTAGAAGTGCAGGGGGGTTACCTAGAGGTGTCTCAAGCAGAACAAGAGGCCACTAGCACAGATAAACCAATATCAAATCATCCGAAAAACATCTCTGAAAAAGGTTATAGATGCGTATGTTTAAATGCAAGGAGCATAGTAAATAAGAAAAATGAATTAAACATTATGGTAGAAGATATTGACCCTCACATAATTGGTATAACTGAATCATGGGCCAACATAGATATAACAGATGCTGAATTAGGACTGACAGGATACGTAATGTTTAGGAAAGATCGAATAGGAAGAAGGGGCGGGGGAGTTATTTTATATGTTAAAGAATCTATTCAGGCTTATGAAATAAAACTAGAAAGGGAAGCAGATTGCGATGAAGCAGTTCGGTGCAAAATTGTTTCAGGAAATTCAAAATTAACTATTGGATTAGTTTACCGAAGTCCAAACATAAACGAAGAGGACAACACAAAAATAAAAATGCTATAAAGGAAGTTAGTAAAGGGGAGTGTATCATAATGGGAGATTTTAACCATGGACACATACAATGGAATTCTCTAGAGAGCACAGGGATTGAGGATCAACAATTTCTATGTTTAATCCAGGATAGCTTTCTTACTCAGCACGTACTAGAACCAAACAGGGGAGAAAATGTATTAGATATAGTTTTGTCATCACAAAAAGAATTAGTGGACAATGTAAAAATATTTGAACCATTGGGTAATAGTGACCATAATCAAATACATTTTGACATCAATGTAAAATCAGAAAGTAAAAATACGAAAACGTACAAGAGAAACTTCCACAAAGGTAACTACAAAGATATGAGAAAATACTTAGCACAGCTAGATTGGAATAACATGCTGATGAATAAGACCGCAATTGAATGTTGGAATATTCTAAAATATGAAATTGAGAGTATCATCGATAAATTTGTTCCCTTCCGAAAACAAGGAAAACGGTGTAGAAAGAAACACTTGTCAAAAGAGGCTATTAGATAAATAATGCTAAAACAAACTATGTGGAGGGTTTATAGGCTTACCAGAAAGGAAGAAGACTATGCAAAATACAAAGAGGCACTTAATGCAGCTACAACTGAAATCAGACAATCTAAAAGAAGCTATGAGCAAAAACTGGCATGTAACATAAAAAATGACAGCAAGAGTTTTTATGCATATGTCAGGAGTAAACAAAACGTACAAGACAAGGTTGGACCTCTAGAAGACAGTGCTGGAAATATAATATCACAGGGGTTTTTAATGGCGGAAGACCTAAATGGTTACTTCAGTTCAGTGTTTACCAAAGAAGATATTAGTTTATTACCAGTTGCTGATGCTAAATTTCAGGGGGCTAAATCTGAATATTTAGGACCGTTAGTTGTAACTCCAGAATTGGTAGCTAAGAAAATAAAGGCATTGAAGGATAACAAATCACCGGGAGTGGATGGGATTCCTCCAAAATTACTAATGGAAACAGTAGATCAAATCAGTATACCACTTGCAAGAGTATTCAACTTGTCATTAAAAGAGGGAGTTGTTCCGTTTGAATGGAAAAAAGCAAACATCATACCATTATTTAAAAAGGGTTCGAGAAATAAGTAAGAGAATTACAGACCAGTGAGTTTAACGTCAGTGATTTGTAAATTATTAGAAAGGTTAATTAAAGACCATATGGTGGACTTCCTCGTTAAGCATAAATTATTAAATTCATCTCAACATGGATTCCTTAAAGCGAGGTCATGCTTAACAAATATGTTATGTTTTTTGGAAGAAATCACTAAGTGGATAGACGTGGGATCGCCAGTAGATATTATCTACTTAGATTTTCAGAAAGCTTTTGACAAAGTGCCACATCAAAGATTGCTACTTAAATTAAAAGCCCATGGTATCGGGGATAGCATAACTGACTGGATAGAACAATGGCTGACTGACAGAAGACAACGAGTTGTAGTAGATGGAGAAGTTTCAAATTGGAAATCGGTTTTGAGTAGGGTACCTCAAGGATCAGTATTAGGACCTATATTATTCTTAATTTATATCAATGACTTGGACGACAGTATAACAAGTAACGTACTGAAATTTGCGGATGACACAAAACTGTTTAGAAAGGTTAATACAGATGGTGATAAACAACATTTACAAAATGATCTAGACAGATTAGTGAAATGGTCTGAGAAATGGCAGATGCTGTTCAATTTTGGGAAATGTAAATGCCTACATACAGGACATGGGAACTTGAATGTAAACTATACAATGGGAGATACTGTTCTGGGTACTACTGTAAAAGAAAAGGACTTAGGAGTTACAATAAGCGCTGATATGAAAGTTTCAGAGCAGTGTGGTATTGCAGCTTCAAAGGGTAATCAAATTCTTGGATTGATTAGAAGAAACATAACATAAAAGGGAAAAAGTTAATTATACCTCTTTATAAAGCAATAGTTAGACCTCATTTAGAATACTGTATACAAGCATGGAGACCATATCGTAAGAAGGATATAGATACGCTTGAACGCATACAAAGGAGAGCAACTAAAATGATTCCAGAACTTAGAGACCTTAGTTATGAAGAACGCCTGAAAGAATGTGGTTTAACAACTCTAGAGACAAGGAGGTTAAGAGGAGATCAGATTGAAATTTTTAAGATATTGAATGGGTATGAAAATATTGATAGAAATATGTTTTTCTCACTCAAGAAGGATAGCAGAACTAGAGGACATGAGGTAAAATTAGTAAAGGTTCAATGTAGATTGGACACCAGGAAGCACTCGTTCTCACAGAGGACAATAAATGAATGGAACAAATTGTCTACAGATTGTGTAACTGCTAGCAGCGTGAATATGTTTAAAAACAAGGTTGACACATATATCAGGAGGGCTGGTTTTAAGTAGGTGAACATTGTTGGACTCTCGATAAGCCAATGGCTTCCTTGTCCACTTGCCATCTGGGCCTTTGGCTTGGATGGCAAATCTTGTTAAATAGTCCAAGTCTTCCAGGATTGAGGTAAATCTCCATCTGATGTTCCATCTTTGGTGATTTCTGCCATCAGACAGTCAATGGCAGTGATGAACAGAAATGGTGAGAGCATACATCCATGTTTAACACAGGATTTGTTGCTGAAGCTGTCTGTCAGGTGGCTGTTACAGGCAACTTGGCATTGGATGTCTGTAGAGTATCTTGATCACATTTGCAATCTTCCATTTGATCCCATAGTGACATAGATTCTCCACAAGGATTATCTGTGAAAGCTGTCAAAAGCCTTTACAAAGTCAATAAAGGCAATGTAGATCGTACTTTTCCATTCCGTGCTTTGTTCCAAAATCTGCCATAACGTAAAAATTTGGTCGATGCATGACTTGCATCTTCTGAACCCGGCTTGTTCCTAAAGGAGGATTGTGTCAGTAGCTGCTGATATTCTCTTCAGGGTGATGCAGCTAAAAATCTTGCATGTCAGTGAAAACAAGTTTATGCCCCGCCAGTTGTTACAGTTCCCCAAGTTGCCCTTCTTTGGCAGCTTGATAATTGTGCCTGTCTACTAATCATCTAGTGAGTCTTCTGGAGCAGTTCTGGACAGATGCTGTTGCTTCCTGATGCTTTTCCATTCTTCTGTGCTTTAATGCCTTCTCTAGCTTCTGCTTCTGTGATTTGGTCGAGGTTAATTTTAAGGTCATCTGTTGCCTCTGGAATGTTCTCAAGGGTGGGAGGATCTGCACGATTGAGAACCTACTGGAAATGCTCCTTCCACCTCTCTATCTTCTCTTTCTTGACTGTGATAATCTTTCCATCTGCGTCTTTCAGTGGGAGGTTCTTGTTAGGACCTGTTCTTCTTTCATCTTCTTGGTTATTTGGCAAAGTGACTTCATATCCTTTCTTCTTGCTGCTTCTTCTGCAAGGTTTTTAGTGTAGGTGCATTTGTCTGCTCTGGCACTCTTTTTCACTTCTTTGTCTTTCTGTGAATATTCTCTAGAAAGTCTTTCTTTGAGTCTTGGGGACTTTATGGTGAGTAGTCTTTTCTTTATTCTTTTCCTTTGGCTTATTTTGTCCCAGGTTGATGTGGAGATCCACTGCTCTTTCTTCACTCTTCTGTTGCCTAGGACTGTTTTCCCTGCTTGCTCCATGGGCTTGTTGATACTGTGTATTGTCATCTCTGTTTCCTCCTGCAGAATACTAAAACTGTTCTTCAGAGCAATTCTGAACTGTTGTTTTGTTTCTGGGTTTTGTAGCTTGGCGGTATCAAAACGCTTTTCTTCTTTTCTCCTGTCTTTACCTTTCTCAGCTTCAGGGTGAGTTTCCCTATCAACAGGCTGTTGCCACTGCCAGCATCAGCTTGTCTCCTTGTTTTGATGTCTTGTAGAGAGCATCTCCATTTTCCATTTATAAGGATGTGATCTATTTGACTCTCAGTTCTGCTGTCTGGGTATCTCCATGTCAGCTTATGTATTGTCAGTTATGTTGGAAGAGTGTCCCTCCAAGCACGAGATCATTCTTCCCACATACATCACACTAAGAGAAATCATACACATTTCTTAAAACATTCTGATAATACATTTCATTTTCAGCCAGTCAATAAAGAAGCAGTAAGCAAAATAATAGAATCACTCCTCAAGAAAACAAGTTGTGGTTACGATGGCATATCCCTAAAAAATATAAAAATTAAGCCTCTCACCCTAATCATAATCAAAACATTAAAAACAGGAATATTCCCGGATGTACTTAACATTGCCAAAGTCATTCCGATATTCAAGAAAGATGATAAATAAAATTTCAACAACTATAGACCAATATCACTGCTACCAGTTATATAAAAAAAATTTAGACAAAGTTATATACAATTAAATTTACAATTACAGCATGGCATGTTTTGTGCACACCAATATGGTTTTAGAAAACACTTGACAGATCTGGTGGTATTAGAAGTAGTTGATAGAACAACTACAGCCTTCGATAATCGTGAAACCCCAATTAATATCTTTTTAGACTTATCAAAGGCTTGTGACATGTTAGAACACAATATTCTCCTAAGTAAACTAAGTCATTATGGAATAAGGAATGTAGCATAAATTTATTCAAATGTTACTTACAAAATCATAAGCAATACATAGAAATCAATGAAGCTAAATCAGATATCCTCAACATTACCACAGGGATGCTTGAAGGATCTATCCTTGGTCCCCTACTTTTCATAATACAGGTGTATACATTATTGACTTACCAAATGAAGTAAAAAATGTTCTACTTCATAAATGTATGCAAATGGTACAACCCTGTCTACTACTCTTCAGTCAACTGAGTCACTCGAATCTGATCAATTTGTGGTGGATGTCATAGACAATGAATTAAGCAAGATAAATGAATGACTCCACATTAATAAATTATCTCTTAACATAAGTAAAACTAACTATGCTGTACCTATAATGACACATAAGAAGTAAATCAGGCACAGATAAAAATAAAAGGCACCCTTGTTGAAATAGTCAACAATTTAATTTTTCTAAGTTTAACCATAAAAAAAATTTAATTTGACAACCCATATCAATAAAATTGCCAACAAATGTTCAAACATTATTGGAATTCTAACTAAATTAAAACACTTGTCAACTCAAATAAATTGACATTGTGCAATTCACTGATTCTTCCATTCATACTAGCATGGGGCTACTGATGTGAACAAACAATTAAAATCCAAGAGAGCACTCTGTCTGATAAATCTGAGCAAATATAATGCACATACTGAGCCAATTTTTTTTAAAGTTCAGGCTGCTAAAAGTAAATGACCTTCTTCATATACAAGAACAAAAAAATTATTACAAATACAAACACCACACATTACCCACTTACCTACAGCACTTACCATTACAAACGAATAATATTAATCACCTTCACAATATGTGTAGAAACAATGATATACATACAAACAGCAATAAATGAATTTGCAAAAATTATAAGATGTAACATACCACTTCTAGTAAACAAAACTCCTGAATCATAAAAAGTAGAATACTAACATACAGTATACATGGATTCACAAACTATATAAAGACATATTACTTACAAAATTACCCAGAACAATGTACCATATTGAACTGCTACATATGCCAACAAATACAATGATTGTATGCCCCCCCATCCTAAATATTACATTTCCAAACAGAAATACAGAGTGAATAAGCTGTTATCTCTGATGTGTTGTTGACGGATATATGATATAACAGTAGCCACTTTACTGCATTATATTCGTAACTAGTGCTGAAAGAATTTGTCTTTTATTTAATACTTTTTCCACATGCAAATTTGACATTTTGTGGTTATAATTTGAATATCAGGGTGGCTCCAATGCTAGCGACCAAGCCTGGTCTTAACTTAATAGGAGTCTTCCAAACTCATATTCAACATGTATTTTGTTATGTAATTGTATTTACTGTCAATAATGATGGGTCTAAATAAACACTTATTGTATTGTATAGTATTGTGGAAATATGCCTTTTGATTATTTCAGGCAAACAAATTGAAGAAAGTGGGAAAAATTTGTGGGTCACATTCCTGACTACAATTAATGTTCCTTTTTGTACAATACTTACACAATGACATCTTTAAAAAAATTTATTATTCAAACCACCTATGTAAGACATATAGTTAATAATTAGCTATAACAGCATATATTTCGGGAATTACTAACAACAATATTAACATTTATGGTCAAATCCCTGAATTTTCCTGATTATTTTTATGTTGAGAAGTTTTTATGAACGTCGCAGTACTTCAAACAGGCAAATGCAGCACAACATATAACAAAATAACATGGATTTCTCACAGAGCATGATGCTTCAGCCAGATACTTTGGAAACGCATTATTTAATTTAATAAAGCTTACTTTAGTTTAAGATATTTTAATTTAGTTTAGTTTAGCTTTGATATGCTTTGCTTTTCATTGCATTGGATTGCGTTGGATTGCTTTACGTTGCGTTGGTTTGCGTTGGATTGCGACGGGTTGGGAAGGATACCATTGGATTGTATTGGATTCCATTGTATTGCTTTGGATTGCGTTGTATTGCGTTGGATTGCATTGGAATTTGTTGGATTGCGTTCGATTGGATTGGATTGCGTTGGATTTCGGTGGATTGCGGTGGGTTGCGTTTGATTCCGTTAGAATGTGCTGGATTGCACTGTTTAATTTAGATTAATTTAGTATAGTTTAGTTTAATTTATATTAGTTTAGTTACATTTAGTTAAGCTTAGTTTTTAATTTGCTTTGATTTGCTATCATTGCATTGGAATATGGTGCATTGCGTTACATTGCGACGGAATTCGATGGATTGCGTTGGATTGCGTTGGATTGTTTTGGATTACATTGAATGGCGTTTTATTTCATTGTAATGCGTTGGATTGCATTGGATTGTGTTGCCTTGCATAAGATTGCGTTGGATTGCTTAGGATTCCGATGGATAGCGTTGAATTCCGTTGGATTTTTTTGGATTGCATTGTTTAGTGTAGTTTAATTTAATATAGTATAGTTTAGTTTAATATATTTTAATTTAGTTTTGATATGCTTTGCTTTACTTTCATTGCGCTGCATTGCGTTGGATTGCTTTAAGTTGCGTTGGATTGCGACGGGTTGCAACGGATTGCGTTGGATTGTGTTGGATTGCATTGGATTGCGTTGGATTACATTGGATTGCATTGGAATGGGTTGGATTGCATTGGATTGTGTTGTATTGCGTTGGACTGCATTGGATTGCTTTGGAATGTGCTGGATTGTGTTGGATTGATTTGGATTGTGTTGGGTTGCGTTGTATTGCATTGGAATGCTTTGGAGTGCGTTTGATTCCTGTGGATTGCGTTGGAATTTGTTGGATTGCATTGATTAGTTTAGTTCATTTAATTTAATATAGCTTAGTTTAGTTTAATATATTTTAAATTAGTTTAGTTTAGTTTTGATTTGCTTTACTTTATTTTCATTGCGCTGGATTGCGTTGGATTGCTTTACGTTGCGTTGGATTGCGTTGGATTGCGAGGGATTGCGTTGGATTGTGTTGAATTGCATTGAATTGCGTTTGATTGCAGTGGATTGCATTGCATTGCGTTGGATTGCATTGAATTGCATTGGATTGCATTGGATTGTGTTGGATTGCGTTGGACTGCGTTGGATTGCCTTCGATTGTGTTGGATTGCGTTCGATTGCATTGGTTTACGTTGGATTGCATCCAATTGCGGTGGATTGCTTTGGATTCCGTTGGGTTGTGTTGGATTGCATTGTTTAGTTTAGTTTAATATAGTTTAACTTATATAAGTTTAGTTGAGTATAAATTAGTATAGTTTAGGTTAATATATTTTAATTTAGTTTAGTTTAGTTTTGGTTTGCTTTGCATTACTTTCATTGCGATGTATTGGATTGCTTAACGTTGCGTTGGATAGCTCTGGATTGCGACGGGATGCGACGGATTGTGTTGGATTGCGTTCCATTGCATTGAATTTCGTTGGATTGCGTTCGATTGCCGTGTATTTCGTTGGATTCCGTTGCACTGTGCTGGATTGTATTGTTTAGTGTAGTTTAGTTTAATTTAGTATAGGTTAGTTTAATATATTTTAATTTAGTTTAATTTAGTTTAGGTATACTTTTGTTTACTTTCATTGCATTGGATTGCATTGCATTGCTTTACATTGCGTTGGATTGCGTTCGATTGCGACGAGATGGGACGGATACCGTTGGATTGTGTTGGATTGCTTTGTATAGCTTTGGATTGTGTTTGATTGCATTGTATTGTATTGGATTGCGTTCGATTGCATTGGATTGCCTTGGATTACGTTGGATTTCGGTGGATTGCGTTGGATTGTTTTGGAATACATCGGATAGCATTGTATTTCATTGGATTGCGTTGGATTGAATTGGATTGCTTTGCCTTGCGTAGTATAGCATTGGATTGCTTAGGATTCCGGTGGATAGCGTTGAATTCCTTTGAATTGTTTTGTATTGCATTGTTTAATGTAGTTTAGTTTAATTTAGTATAGCTTATTTTAATATATTTTAATTTAGTTTTGATATGCTTTGCTTTATTTTTATTCCGCTGGATTGCTTTACGTTGCGATGGATTGCGGCGGGTTGTGACGGATTGCGTTGGATTATGTTGGAATGCATTGGATTGCGTTGGATTGTGTTGGATTGCATTGAAATGCGTTGGATTGCATTGAAATGTGTTGGATTGCCTTGGACTACGCTGGATTGCTTTGGATTGCGTTGGATTGCATTGGGTTGCTTAGGAATGCGGTGGATAGTGTTGGATTCCGTTGGATTGTTTTGGAATGCATTGTTTAGCGTAGTTTAGTTTAATTTAGTATAGTTTAATTTAATATATATAAATTTAGTTTAGTTTAGTTTACTTTAGCTTTGTTTTGAATTGCTTTGCTTTACTTTCATTGCGCTGGATTGCGTTGGATTGCTTTACGTTGCGTTACATTGCATTGGATTGCGACGGGTTGCGACGGATTACGTTGGGTTATTATAGGAATGCATTGGATTGGATTGGAATACGTTGAATTGCATTGGATTGTGTTGGAATGCTTTGGGTTGTGTTGGATTCCTATGGATTGTGTTGGATTGCATTGTTTAGTTTAGTTTTATTGAATATGGTTTAATTTAGTTTAATATATTTTAATTTAGTTTTTATTTACTATCCATTGCTTTCATTGCGACGAGTTGCTTTGTATTGCTTTACGTTGCGTTGGATTGCGTTGGAATGCGACGGGTTCCGAAGGATTTCATTGGATTGTGTTGGATTACATTGGATTGCGTTGGATTGTGTTTGATTGCATTGGAATGCGTTGGGTTGCATTTGATTGCATTGGATTTCATTGTACTGCGTTGGATTGGTTTGGATTGCGTTGGATTTCTTTGGATTGTGTTGGATTGCATTGTTAGTTTAGTTTTATTTAATATAGTTTAGTTTAGTTTAATATATTTTAATTTTGTTTAGTTTAGTTTAGTTTTGATTTGCTTTCCTTTTTTTATTGCGATGGATCGCTTGGTATTGCTTTACGTTGCGTTGGATTGCGACGGATTCCGACGGATTGCATTGGATTGTGTTGGATTGCATTGGATTACGTTGGATTGTGTTGGATTGCGTTGGATTTCATTGGATTGTTTTGGATTTCGTTGGACTGCGTTGGATCACTTTGGATTGCGTTGGATTGCTTTGGATTCCGTTGGGTTGTGTTGGATTGCGTTGTCTAGTTTAGATTAATATAATATAGCTTGGTTTAATATAGTTTAACTTAGTTTAGTTTAGATTAGTATAATTTAGTGTAGTTTAGTTTAATATATTTTAATTTAGTTTAGTTTAGTGTTGATTTGCTTTGCTTTACTTTCATTGCGCTGTATTGGATTGCTTATCGTTGCGTTGGATTGCGACGGGTTGCGACGGATTGTGTTGGAATGCATTGGATTGCGTTTGATTGTGTTGGATTGCATTGGAATGCGATGGATTGCGTTGGATTAATTGGACTGCTTTGCATTGCTTTGGATTGCGTTGGATTGCTTTGGATTGTATTGGATTCCAGTGTATTGTTTTGGATTGCATTGTTTAGTTTAGTTTTAGTCAATATAGTTTATTTTAATTTAATATAATCTGGTTTAGTTTAGATTTGCTTTCCTTTCCTTTTATTACGATGAATTGCTTTGTATTGCACGACGTTGCGTTGAATGGCGACGGATTCCATTGGATTGTTTTGGATTGTATTGGATTGCGTTGGATTGTGTTGGATTGCATTGGATTATGTTGAATTGCATTGGATTGTGTTAGAGTGCATTGTTTAGTTTAGTTTTATTGAATATGGTTAAGTTGAGTTTAATATATTTTAATTTAGTTCAATTTAGTTTAGTTTTGATTTACTTTCCTTTGCTTTTATTGCGATGAATTGCTTTGTATTGCTTAACGTTGCGTTGGACTGCTTTGGAATTCGACGGTTTCCGACAGATTTCATTGGATTGTGTTGGATTACATTGGATTGTGTTGGATTGAATTGGATTGCATTGGGTTGCATTGGATTGTGTTGGACAGCTTTGGATTGGTTTGGATTGCGTTCGATTGCGTTCGATTGATTTGGATTGCGTAGTATTCCATTGTTTAGTTTAGTTTCATTTTAATATAGTTTAGTTTAATATATTTTAATTTAGTTTAGTTTAGTTTTGATTTGCTTTCCTTTTTTTCATTGTGATGGAGCGCTTTGTATTGCTATATTGTGTTGGATTGCATTGGATTGCATTGGATTGTGTTGGATTGGTGGTGAATGTCTCCAAGCATGTCACATAGCACTCAATATCTCCATGCATGTCACATGACGATCAATGTCTCCATGCATACCACATGGCGGTCAATGTCTCTATTCATATCACACAGTGGTAAATGTCTCCATGCATGTCACATGACGGTCAATGTCTCCACGCATGTCACATGATGTCAAATGTCTCCATACATATCACACATAGGTAAATGTCTCCACACATATCACATGGTGGTGAATGTCTCCATACATATCACACAGCAGTCAATGTCTCCATGCATGTCACACTGTGATCAATGTCTCCACGCATATCACACAGTGGTAAATGTCTCCCAGCTTTTCTGGTGGGGCGGTCACATGTCTAGGTGACCTGGTGGCGTAGTGGCCCCACCTATCTGGGTCATATGTTAATTTTTGTAGTGTTAAATTGAATTTTATTATTACACCACGATAGTATTGTTATATACTGCATTGAGTTCGGTTTGTTTTTGTTCATACCCGCAATGTGGGCCAGTTTTAGAGCGTGATGTTTTAAGTACATGGGACAACGTCGAAAGACACCGAGTGGCCCACATTTGTTTATTTATAAATATGTTTAATTTCTACCAAACATGGTAGATAATAAATGTCAGCCAGAAAGTCTGGCCATTTTCAAATCTATCCAGTCTTGGTGTTGTTGCTTTGCATAAATGTCTCCATGCACGTCACATGGTGTCAAATGTCTCCATACATATCACACAGCGGTAAATGTCCCCATGCATGTCACATGGTGGTCAATGTCTCCATGCGCGTCACATGGCAGTCAATGTCTCCATGCATGTCATATGGCAGTCAATGTCTCCATGCATACCATATGGTGTCAAACGTCTCCATACATGTTACATGGCGGTCAATGTTTCCATGCACGTCACATGGCAGTCAATGTCTCCATGCATGTCATATGGCAGTCAATGTCTCCATGCATACCACATGGTGTCACATAGCAGTCAATGTCTCCATGCATGTCACATTGTGGTCAATGTCTCCACGCATATCAAACAGTGGTAAATGTCTCCATGCATGTCACATGGTGTCAAATGTCTCCATATATATCACACAGCGGTAAATGTCCCCATGCATGTCACATTGTGGTCAATGTCTCCACGCATATCAAACAGTGGTAAATGTCTCCATGCATGTCACATGGTGTCAAATGTCTCCATACATATCACACAGCGGTAAATGTCCCCATGCATGTCACATGGAGGTCAGTGTCTCCATGCACGTCAAATGGCAGTCAATGTCTTCAGGCATGTTACATAGTGGTCAATGGCTCCACGCATATCACATGTCGGTCAATGTCTCCACACATATCACATGGTGGTGAATGTCTCCATGCATGTCACATGGTAGTCAATGTCTCCATGCATGTCACATGACGGTCAATGTCTCCGTGCATACCACATGGTGGTCAATGTCTCCATACATATGACACATTGGTAAATGTCTCCATGCATGTCACATGACAGTCAATGTCTCCACGCATATCACATGGTGTCAAGTGAGAAATGTGGTACGTCGAGACGCATGAAGTTTCAATGTGCCTAGAAACATTTCGTGGAAAACTGGTTTGACCTTGACCTTTTGACCACGCGGTGTTTATAAAAAATTCCATGAACAAGACGAGTGGGAGCGCACGTAGGAAATTTCAATGTGCCTAGACACATTTCGCGGGAGCTTATCCATAACTCCTAGAGTTTACCCATCATTCCTACAGGTTACCCATAACTCCTACAGTTTACCCATAATTCCTACAGGTTACCCATGCAGTTTGTGTATGACAATGTCTTGTTTTCTTCAACTTGTGTATGACAATGTCTTGCTTTCTTCAAGTTGTGTATGACAGTGGTAAATGTCTCCACACATATCACATGGTGGTGAATGTCTCCAAGCATGTAACATAGCACTCAATATCTCCATGCATGTCACATGACGATCAATGTCTCACTGCATACCACATGGCGGTCAATGTCTCTATATTCATATCACACAGTGGTAAATGTCTCCATGCATGTCACATGACGGTCAATGTCCCCACGCATATCACATGATGTCAAATGTCTCCATACATATCACACAGAGGTAAATGTCTCCACACATATCACATGGTGGTGAATGTCTCCATACATATGACACAGTGGTAAATGTCTCCATGCATGTCACATGGCGGTCAATTTCTCCATGCATGTCATATGGTAGTAAATGTCTCCATGCATATAACATGGTGTCAAATGTCTCCATGCATATCACATGGTGGTCAATGTCTCCATGCATGTCACATGGCGGTCAACGTCTCCACGCATATCACATGGTGTCAAATGTCTCCATACATATCACACAGGGGTAAATGTCTCCACACATATCACATGGTGGTGAACGTCTCCATACATATCACACAGCGGTAAAAAGGTAAACTGTAGGAAGTATGGGTAAATTGTAGGAATTATGAATAAACTGTAGGAGTTAAGGGTAAACTGTCAAACATTAACTTCTCATATCACCAAGTTTCCCATCACAAACTTTCACACAAACTTCCAACTTGAAAGATTCAACTTACAAACTTAAAAAAATTGTAAAGTTTCATAACACAAACTTTCATATCATAAACTTTCATGTTACAAACTTTCTAATTACACACTTCCAACTTGTAAATTTTCAACTTAGAAAAACTTCCAACTTTCAACTTTTTTCACGCATATCACACAATGTTTATGGAAAATTCCATGACTTCGTTCGACCGTTCCAGAAAGCGACGGTGTTTTTATTTTTTGACCTTGACCTTCGCGAAACGACATACGTCGAAAACTTCTCGAGATAATGCAATGATGCCATATGCGTCGTATAGCTTACATGCACGGTTACGTTTTTCCCGCTGCATGCACGAACTTTCGTCCGCTAGGTTTCATTCTGCTAGCTGTGTGAAAAGGTGTGACTTCGTTCGAACGTTCCAGAAAGCGACGGTGTTTTTTTTTACCTTGACCTATTGACCTTTTGCCCTCGCGGTGTTCTTGCAGACTAGTATCATTATAGGCGATATGTAGGTGTCGACGCGAAACGACATACGTCGAAAAGTTCTCGATATAATGCAATGATGCGATATGCGTCGTATAACTTACATGCACGGCTACGTTTTCCCCGCTGCATGCACGAACATTCGACCGCTAGATTTCAGTCTGCTAGCAGGGTGAAAATGCGGGATCGTGTTTCTTTTCGTGAGTGTGGAAAATTCCATGACGTCGTTCGAACGTTCCAGAAAAGAAGAAAAAACTACATGAAACCGAAGACGACAGAATTAGGGTTACTAACCCTAACCCTAACCCTAACTGGCAATTGTATCAGTACAAAAGGTTGGTGATCTTTGACCTTTCATTAGGGTTACTAACCCTACAGGGTTCGTATTAGGGTTCACTACAGACGACAGAATTAGGGTTACTAACCCTAACCCCAACTGGCAATTGAATAAGTACAAAAGGTCGGTGACCTTTGACCTTCGACCTTGCCCCGCAGCGCCGTCTGGTAATCGTATCAGCGCAAAACAACATGGCTGCAAAACAAGATGGCAGCCTCCATAGAGCGGTCACCAACAGTATAATCGTTTTAGCAGAAACAGTTCAAGGGAATGATCTAGGTGTCTGGATTTCAAATAATTTTAAATGGGAGAAACAAGTTGTTGCAGCAATCCAACAAGCTATGATGGTTTTGCATTCAGTAAAGAGAGCATTTATTCACTTTGGCAGAGAAACGTTCAACATTGTTTATAATACATATATTAGAGCAAATCTAGAATATTGCATACAGACATGGTCACCTTATTATGCAAAAGATATTTTAATGCTTAAGAAAGTGCAACGCAGGGCAACAAAACTGGTAATAGGATTAAAGGAATTTACATATGAGGAAAGATTAACACAACTAAAACGTTATAGACTTGAAGAACGGAGATTACGAGATTTAAATGAAATGTTTAAGTTGTTAACTTGGAAAGAGAACGTACACCCAGACCATATAAATCGACACAGGAGCCTCGGTTTCGTTAATTTCGGCGAAGGAATTATTTCCACAATTAACCTTAATCACAAATAAAGCACCACTGTTGCACATCTATACAGACAACACTATTCAGTCGCTTGGTCATGTTCTGCTGGGGAAAGTTAAAGCTGAATTGAGTCACAGTACACCAGGTGGACAGAGATGACTTTCTAGAACCGCACCAGGCAGACTTCAGTGAAGGACTGGGTACGCTAAAAGGGGTCACTGCAAAAATTATATGTTGATGATGCAGTAAAACCACGCCATGTGCCACTTGCTGTGCGGTTAAAGGTGTAAGCGGTGTTAGATCGCCTTCAGGAAGAAGGAGTAATTCATCTTGTCCACTATACGGAAAGGGCGGCACATATTGTACCTGTACCGAAATCTATAGGAGCCGTCAGAATCTGAGATATTACAAGATGGCCATTAACCAACCTGTCAAAGTAGCCATGCAAGTACCAAATCCCCAACATAAACGATTTGTTCACGAAAATAATGGGTGGTCAACTGTACACAAAACTTAACTTAAGCCACACTTACCAACAAGTTGTACTCACTCACCAGCATCAACACCTTCAAGGGTTTGTTCGCGTATGAACGTTTGCCGCATGGTGTCAGCTCATCCCCGGGTATATTCCAGAGGATTATATAGCAGTTGCTTTATTGCCTGAAATAAAACATTTATTTATATAAAACAAAATGCGTGTACTTGTGTGTGTGTGTGTGCGTGCGTGCGTGCGTGCGTGCGTGCGTGCGTGCGTGCGTGCGTGCGTGCGTGCGTGCGTGCGTGCGTGCGTGCGTGCGTGCGTGCGTGCGTGCGTGCGTGCGCGTGTAGCCCAGTTCGTAGGAACGCCTATCCATCACCGCCCCAGCAGCATGCTGTATTACACAGCCCTACACTATTGTTTTTGTAGTAAAACACGTAACATACACCAGTTTTTTTATATTTGACCCAAAGTTGTGTTAACATGTCAAAATAAAAATAAAAACTTATTATTGTCTTATCTTTCATAGTTTTCTTGGGCAAGAACTACAAAAAATAAAAGTAAGGGCGAGAAGAGCAGTTTTTGTCATTTTAGCCATCTAAATGTATATATCTCACAAAATAACCTTGCCATATATGAACAACTATTTTGTCTTAGCCTTAGGCTTAGGCAGATAAAAACTTGTTCGCGTTTTTACTGTTAAGCGTGCTTCGCAGAAACCTGCAAGTTTCATCAATCAAAATCAACCCTTGTCAGACCCATTCTGGGGAACAGTAGTACTGTTTGGGATCCATGCACACAGTCACAAATAGATAAATTAGAAATAGTTCAACGTCGTGCAGCCCGTTATGTTTTGCTTCGTCGTTACAATGTTTCATGCTATAAACATTGGTATGGACACCCCAGCATACCGCATGACAAAGGCCGTGCTCTGTAGAACTCCCTCCATCAACACATTGTTAGTGCAAACAGCCTGGATGCATTTAAAGGGGGGGTGAAGCACTCGAACAACCATAGCCCAAACATAATAACATACCATTTACAGTATATATCACCCTTATATGATGGGCGCAACGCCACGGTAATTTTGTAATATCCTTTTAAACTTTGCCATTATCTTCGCTGGGCGGCGCCATATTGCTCTGCGGGGGGCTCAGCGGCAGAGTGGTTTGAGTACGAGCTCCTGGCACGGCGTTCACACAGTAAAAACCTCTCGGAAAAACGGCCGAAACGCATGGAAAATCGAATAAAAAGAAAACTGGTGTACACTGGATGGCTCCTGGATATATCAACTAGTACTACAAATGCAAGGAAAAAACTTTTGATCGACTTCCGAGGAATAATTTGCAGCGGAAAAGGTGGTTGCAAATGCGGAAATTGCCGTGTCCGCCAGCCGCAGGCACTGCGAGTGACCACTTTTCCGATGCAAATTACAAGACAAAAGACTGTGATGAGCATGGACAGACGGTGAGCATCAAGATGTCATTCTTGGTCAAAGACACCGTTCCATCTTAGATTTTTTTTCCGCATATGACCATGCATCTACAGACTATTCTGCGACAAGGAAACGTCAGATATCAAAGGGCAGATCGATGCGCAGGAAGCGACGAGCCGAAACCAGGTTAGTAAATTGGATTACCGTTACCATTGTGACTTATCACTACGATTACAATATAGTTCCACCCCAATAAGCACAGCTGTGCTTCAACGTCAGCATATATATAACCCACAGTAAATCGAAATGTATGAATACAATAAAGTGCGAGTAAATGTTAATAGTTTGATATAATTACGAGTGTTTTCCTATCCGCCGATTTATTTTCGACGTGATCAGACGTACCGTCAATACGTGGCCGTACTCAAAACAATAACAATAACTCAATAAGTGCTACAGGATATACTGCAGCCTTATAACATGGGCCATGGCGTATGTACTAGGCAAAATTATTCAAGAAAATAATTTGATATTATTTATTGACAGTCATAATAAGTCTCATACTCCAGTGTTCTAAATGCCTAGTCTAGAAACCAAGCGGCAAGCGTAAGGCTAAGCCTAAGCCTAAGGGGGTAGATGCATGGGAGAAACACACCAAAAGACAGTATAGACTATAGCGCAACAGAAGCCTGCTGTTGCTGTTTACATTTCAAATTCTTTATGGAAATATTTAAATATACAAATACTTTCATTGTGATTAAGTGCAAATGCAGTTACACAAACTTTTTAAAAGTATTTAAATATTTAATAAAATGTATTTCACCCATGCAATGTCTAGCTGGAGAGGAAACTAACTAAGGCATCGTCATCTGCCCAGTTGAACACTGTCAGATTACATGTCTGCTTTCTATAATGACACTTTACAATTTCTGTTTGAATTCTTGTGACTTGACAATAAGGCAAAATTATATAAAATTAATTTGCTTTATTGATCAGATTAAACCCCACATGTAATAACCGGAAGTTCATAAAGAGATGTATTAATTACATTTTATTCTGAGTCGACTGATAACACTGTAATGAATATCGTGGGGGGGGCAACTATCGGCAACCCACAATAGTATTAGTACAAGCTATACATATGAAGGAAGTCTATCAGGCATGGGGGTCAATTCTGTTTTGTCAATTCCAAAAAATCATTTCTAATTCCGCCTTGCAAAAAATCAATTCCAACTGTTAAAATCCTAGGCTAAAGAAAAATTCAAATTCAATTCGTTTTAACACAATTTTATTTGTCACGTGTGCACAATCATATTTAATTAGATATGATTACAAAATTATTGTTCGTTAAATACACACACACACACACACATATATATATATCAGGTCCAGGTCATTTGCCCCCCTCCCGGACATTTGCCCCTTTGTCACTTGCCCCCCAGACATTAGCCCCTTGCCTTATTCAAAATCTGGACATCTGCCCCCTGTCAGTAGCCTCTGGATTATTTGTAAGTTTTTTAAGAAATGTTTTTTTAACTTATTTTTTATTTCTGAACATGAATTCAAGATATATATTACCCTAATTGCAATTAATGTTCTTTGTGCCAGATCAGCCAAGCAAATTACTTTATATAGTTGGAGATGATCCTGTAATCAAAGGATTATCTTTATTGCAATTGTGGAAGAAGCCAGTGACATTAGGACCTGGACCTGTTAGGACAATTGAGGATATTTGAATGAAGCCATCTCAACAAGGTTTCTTTTGAATTGCATTTACCATGGAGAGTTGGAGTGACTCCATTTTCCTATAAAACTGGATGCACAAGCCAGACTTGTCAGAATTCACTTATAACTTCACCATGGAAATTACTACTAGCATCTGAGGAGGTCAGAAGCTATGTTTTGAGTGTGATTCCTACACCAAGAAGGGGACCAACAAGATTACTCTTCAATGGGAGTGAAGCCAGCGTCGATCCTGATCATGCAAGGGTGCTGTGGTCACTGATCTGATCTCCAGATCCAGAATGATGATGGTGACACGGCACAGATAGAAGCTGCCAAGGTCGGTGAGGACCTGAAAACTAAGGCAGCTAATACCAGGGGCACTCCAAACCAGCTGATCTCCGACTCGTTACTGTCCACCACTGTTTGTGGAAGCATCACCCCAAGAACCCATCTTCCACCACTGATCTGACTATCAATGATACCTGGAAGACAACTGGTGACAAGATCATCTCATACACACTCCAGGGGATAGGCCATTGCATTAGGCTAAAGTGACTTTGACTTGTCATTGAATGTTATGTTATTGTAGCAATAATGATAAAACTGCAAACTGATTTTCACTTGTCAACTATCATAGAAAAAAGGGGCAGATGTCCGGGGAGCAAATATGCTAGGAGTCAGATTTATATCGCTATCAGTGGTGGTATCATAAATTTACTGGAAAGTTTGAGTCTTCAACATCCTAATCTCCAACATGTATTCTCCATGGGGACATTTTTAATTACTACAAAGGGCAAACCCTACAGCCACATGTAACAGCATTGTACAGATGACCAGTGACATGTTTATTATGGGAAACTTGTGGGCTGAACATTAGGCTTGGATAAACAATGGGCTGCATTCAAGTGGGGTAGGCTTCCTAAAAGCAAGGTCATGTCTAACCAATTTCTTATGTTTTTAGAAGAAATTACAAAGTGGGTAGATGACGGGTCACCAGTTGTCTACTTAGATTTTCAGAAAGCTTTCGATAAAGTGCCACATCAAAGATTGTTACTTAAACTAAAAGCCCATGGTATATATAGGCAATTATGTAATCAACTGGATAAAAAAGTGGCTTACACACAGAAGACAGAGAGTAATAGTAGATGGTGAGATTTCAAACTGGAAATCTGTTTTGAGTGGGGTACCACAGGGATCAGTATTAGGCCCTATACTGTTTTTAATATATATATATATATAAATGATTTGGAGGATGACATATCTAGCAAAGTACTCAAATTTGCAGATGACACAAAAGTATTCAGAAAGGTTACTAATTATACAGATAAACAAAGTTTACAGGATGATCTAGAAAATTTTTTTAAATGGTCAGAAAAATGGCAAATGTTATTCAATTTTGGGAAGTGTAAATGTATACACATAGGACATGGAAATATGGACGAGGAATATAAAATGGGGAATGCTGTACTAGGTATAACCACACAAGAAAAGGATTTAGGAGTAACATTTAATGCTGACATGAAAGTTTCAGAGCAATGTGGGATTGCTGCTTAAAGGAAATCAATTTCTAGGGCTAATTAGGAGAACTATCACGTATAAGGAGAAACATCTAATAGTACTCCTGTACAAAGCAATAGTTAGACCACATTTGGAATATTGTATTCAAGCATGAAGGCCATATCGTAAAAAAACATAGATAAGCTAGAAAGAATACCACACAAGAGCAACTAAAATGATTCCAGAATTAAGAGACCTTAGTTACGAAAGTCGCATATTACAATGTGGTTTGACAACACTAGAGACCAGGAGACTAAGAGGAGACCAAATAGAAGTGTTTAAGATAGTGAACGGTTATGAGGATGTTGATAGGAATATGTTCTTCAAACTTAAAGAAGGCAGTAGAACCAGAGGACACAAAGCAGCATTAGTTAAGGAGCAGTGTAGGTTGGACATGAGAAACTACTCTTTCTCACAGAGGGTGATAAATGAATGGAACAAACTGCCAAATGATTGTGTTAATGCTAGTAGTGTGAATATGTTTAAAAATAGAACTGACAGATATCTGATAAGGGCGTATCTCTTTTTGATGCAAATGCTTGATTATATTGTTCTTGGTCACAATGTTTCAATACCAGAGTAGACAGTGTCTATGCTGTAATGTTGACAACTTCCTGGCTGTTACCAGATTCAGGGTGACATGCTAGTAGCAGACAAATATGATTTTAAAAGTAATATAAATAAATATAAGGGTAAATATTAACAGTATCAAGTCAATAATTCCAACAAAATCATTCCCAAAAAATAAATAAAAAAAAAAATTCCAATTAAAAAAAAATTTAAGTCAATTCCAATTCCGAACTGGAATTGAGGGTCAGTTCAATTCGGAATGGAATTGGCCACATGCCTGAAGTATATTCATGACAATATCTTGTCTCTGTGTACTACAGCAACAGTCATGAACAGTATAATTGAATTGAAACAAGCTTATGTCTGTGGGGCTTTTGTCCATGCACCATACTATCTAGCAGATGCTTTCAGTATAATACCTAATAATTATATATATACATATATACACATATAGATATAGATATATATATATATATATATATATATATATATATATATATATATATATATATATATATATACGTGAGGGCATGAGGGCAGGTATGTGTGTGTGCGTGCAGCATTTATAAGATAAAGATGTCACAAACATAGATCTGCATTTGGTCCAATAACAATATTCATGCATTATGTTATCTAAATCGAGTGTCAGATATAAAATAAGGAACCCCATAGAAAGTGAACCTATGGGTCCATATTTTATTATGGAATTTGGACCCCTTATAGAATTTTGACCTCCTGGCCCATTGAAAACAGTGCAATGTTGATTAGATAATATAATGCACATTTGAGCTAAGATGCTACAATTTTGGTTACATGCGTTTGGTTATGTTACCAGTAGCATTCATCAAACTGACCAAACAGATTCATTAAAAACATTAAGAGATCAGTGAAAGACCCACTGGTTGAATTAACATGGCTCCATAGGAAAATGCTTTTCCCTGTGGTTGATTACTTTATACATTCTATATGACACTGGCACTCTTATATTCTAAAAATAATATATACAAGAGAAAGTTTCTCACATTGTGATTCACTTTTATTATGCAAAAGATGAATTTTGTAAAATTTTCAAGTCACCGTATGTGTAATCTTTTCAGATGAAGGATTCACCATTGGTTCGTACAAGTACAGGTATTAGTTTTGAAGCATCCAGCGCTACGGGTGATGCCGTCAATCTTTACATTACGGATGTCACCTTTAGTGCCATCACTGCTACTACTGCTGTGGCACCACATACAACTGATGCTGAAATGCAAATCGATCCGGTAATGATATTTCAAGTGCGACACTTGCGAATACTGCTGTAGTCACGGATGACATTATTGCACCAATGAACTACTCCTATGTGAAGCTTCCATCAGATTCAGTGAGAACAAAGACATTGGTGCAGATGATGCACACTATGTGATAACAGCGATATAACCGAGGGTGACTCAAGCAGCTCCAACACCTATGAGAAAGAGAAGAAGTTTGTCATTCGTGAGAAAAACTTATGTCACTTTTCTGCACCTGCCACACACCAAACAGCCATAAACTGTGACACAGGTTGTACTCATGTCTGATCTATCAGCCAAGGTCTTTCGGATACTGGGGTGTCTGTCAGAGGAAAGGGTGCTGATTTCTACCCCTGGATAAGTGAAAGGTGAACTGAATATGTTAGGTGTATGTGTACTATCAGTCAGAATAAGTAGTGTATTGGTGTATATTTAGTGCCAGTAGTTTATTGGAACAGATGGTTGGTGTGCAAGTACTATCAGTCAGAACAAGTAGTGTATTGATACATATGATTGGTGTACATTTACTGTCAGTACAAGTAGTATAGTTGGTAGAGAATGAGACGCTTGGTTTACATTTGCTGTCGGTAGGAACAAGAAGTAGATTCAGTCAGAACAAGTAGTATATTGGATACACATGATTGGTGTACATTTACTGTCAGAAGGCGTAGTGAAATGGTGCAGATTCCAGAATGATATCATTGGTGTACATTTACTGTTGGTAGGAACAAGTAGTGTATTGGTATGCATGATTGGTGTATGTTTACTGTCAGTCAGAACAAGTAATATTGTTACACATGATTGGTGTACATTTACTGTCCAATCAAAACAAGTAGTCTATTGCCATTGGTACAGATGATGATGGTGAAACAGTTAAATGCCTTGGCTTTATAAAGATTAATTATTTCCTAAGCTAAACTACCAGTATATTTGATATGTTGTGGCATAATAATGATGTGTGTAACTGTGATATCCATGTTCCAGGTTGTACTTCCCTGTGGTAGAAGTCACTGTTTTTAGTCAATGGTTTCAGTCGTTCTAGTTAGCCTTATTTCTTTGGTAATTGTTTTTCTATGTGAATAAACTGTTGGTATATTTTATGTTGGTCTCAATATAAATGAAATTGTGTGTAGTGACATGCAAGATGTTGCAGGTAACATTTTTGTTGACAGAAGTGGGATATGGATAAGGAGGCATTCACATCATTCAGTTATTAATATTTTAGTGGGAATTTTTGTAGTTTTCCAGGTTGTTTTTCGACCTGCTGCATACTGTGGGTGCCTCACAATTTGTCTATATCAGACTATCAGTACACTCACCTGTGTCAGGTCAATCTCCATAGCTAAACTTTCCATCAATTCAATTCGGTTCAGAATAGACATCACAGATCCTTCCCACATTGCAGGATGGGATTACTTGTCTTGCCTTTCCTGAGCCTGAAATATAATTTGTCAGGGTTAGTTGATAGCACTAATTCCATAATTACCATAATAGTTGCAAAACTGTGAACATTACATACTGTCAGTAGTTAATTATTGTTATTTAAATGATTACATTGCACCAAACAACAAGGTGTTGTGGTGTGCTACAGAGAGGGTGATTACAAGTACGAATATTAATGTAATCATGATTACAGTAATTATTGCAATCACAATTACTAATGTAGTCATGATTACAATCATTATTACAATCACAATTACGGTAACATTTAAGAATATATATATATTCACATAATGAATTAAATAAACCCTCATGTTATTATTGTCATCAATGTTATTCAACACAAAATCAAACACAATATTAAAATACAGTCACAGTACACTTCATTAGATTAGATACAAAATAAAGAGAAGAGCCTGCTTGCATTGCCATTGTGGTTCGGACCTCGCCCTCGGGCTAGGTAAAAGAAATATGCAGAAAAATATGATTATTAAAATGGCAATGATTCGATAACAATTGAATTACTGACCTGCTAGCTATAGGCCGAATCAATGAGTCGGCACGCAAATCATGCAATGACAGCAGACCAACATCTAGCACCGCTCTGTTTGTGCATATCAGTACAAAATCATCGTCTTCGCCTTCGTACGGTGATGGAAGCACCAACGCGGTCGGGCACACGGTGCTGCATAGCCATAGCCTAGCCGTAGGAATGGTAGCTTCCTCGGCGCAGCATGATGACTCAACGTAAACGTGCGCAGACATCGGGACGTTTCCACAGGTTCACCACATCACATTACCTAGTCAGGAATCGTTGACAGTCAAAGCGCTGTTGTAATTTTTCCTGAATTCAACGTCAACAAAGGCGAAGCCGACCTGGAGTCTGGAGCGTGACTTGCATACTCGGTGACACTTTACGACTGTCAACCGTTGTTTCCGTGTGGCCTGTCGAACTAGACTCTTCGTCTGTGGTTTCCATTTCTCCAAAGATAGACAACTATTACGGAAGTTCAGTAAACCACTAATCGCTAGTAGCAGATCTGGTAAAACTGTCACAAGCGATGCATCCATCTTGTCAACAAGTAAAAAATAGTTCCGGTATTCCGTTATCGCATATTCTCGTTGGTTAGCGTCTCGTGTGTTCGAGAAGTGTGGCGTTTTCCACGATTTTTTGCGTGTTTTGTTGTAATTTCTTTAACTTTTTTTATTTGGAACGAACAAAAACGCTATTTTGTTGACGTGTGTAAACACTTGTATATATAACAGAGACCCATATCTTTTTTTTCGCTCCAGAATGCCTATTTACGAAATAAATCGCAAAAAATCGAAAATTTACATTGATTAGATATACGCGACTCAAACCACTCGTTTCGACAACAAGATGGCGATACGCAGTGATGTATTTTGTCGATTTTTGTCTCGAACAAAATCAGTTTTTCAGTTTATCTCACAAATTAGCAGGTATCTGTCACCATTAATGCATAGTTAGATAATATATATTTAAATATACGGCATAACACAAAATTGCTTCAGTTCCCCTTTAAGAGTAATATTCAGACACTTCATTATCCTAGACATTGCATTACAAAAATTGCACTGTATATAAGTTTATTGTTTTAATGTTCGCCTATCAGCCTGTCTGTATCTGAGGCTAGGCAGAATATGGAAAAAGAAGAAATGGTTAGTGGCGCAACTGGTGGGGCGTTTGTGCGTAGCAGTTTGTCTGCTTTGGCGAAACAACAGTGGCGCCATACGGTGGACCGGAAGCCAGCCTTTTAGAGCTCGCTAGGTGGCGCGGAATTGTGAACGTGTACACAAGCGAACGGGTATCGTTTCCATATTTTAAGAAACTACACTATTATGCGGCGGGCACATTTTGGTACGATGTAGTTTACCCATACATTTATTTAGGAGTGAATGTTTCTTCAGTGTAACTACCATTCAGTGTGATTAGTTTGTGAACGATATTGCGGATTGCTCATTCATAGACACGATTAGTGAGTAGGCAGAATCGTCTGCCCTACTCTTTTTTAAGGGGTAAGACCACAGTTGACCTTCCTGTTTATTGTTTCACATGAATGTAGGGCGTATGAAATTGTAAAATGGGAACTTAATAAATTAATATTATGTGACATGAGTGCCTTTGAGCTGGAATATTCACAGGTTTGTTTGTAGAAGCTATAGTATTGGCTGTGAAACAGTGCATTTTTAAAGAGTTTAACTGGCGGAGGGATTTATGGGAATTTTTCTGCTATGGGCCACGTGGGTGCATGAATACATGGCTATTTTTGTAAGAATTGATAAGCATCGAACGTCGGGGCGATTTAAAAGAGCTGGAGGTATGTGATTTTGATAAAATTTGGTCAGTATATCAATGAGATGATGGCAGCTGCTGTGGACAATTTTCAGAATTTTTGATGGTCACATTTTCTTATAATCAGACAAAACGTTAACATGGCCACCAATGCAATTATCAACTGTGGTCTGACTCCAAATAGACAGAAGTCGGGGTCACAAACACGATTATAAAATGTTGATATGCTTATGTTTTGGTCGTTGTTATTAGCTTAATTGTGGATATTACACGTAATTTGGATGAAATTATTAGTTTGTTATAACAAATTTCTTATAATTTGCAATTCTGATAATATAATTAGGGCTCATATTTTTGAAAATAAATAAATAAATAAAAACGGTTGCTAACCTATCCCATGTTGTGTGTGTTTGACTTAGACAATTGTCGGTGTCATTACTGGTTATTTAAACTGTTTAACAGTCTCCCTTAGGAGGTGTCCTATAACCGATCTACTAAATATAAAACGTCAAATAAATGTACATTTTAGTTTTTGTACTATAATGTTTGATGTGCACGAGCTGATATATTGTGCAAGTTAATGTTTAATATGATATTTCATTGCTAATAAATACAATTTGTTTATTTTTCATATGCTAAAATAGCATTATAGAGCTTGTAGTAAGCTAAAAGTCTACAGTAAGCAATTTTTAATATCAACAATAACTGTTGCCTTTCCAAAATGTCTATTCACCACATATCAATACCAATTTCATGTTGTGTGCAGTACTTTGCAACCCTAGCTGTAGCTAACCCCATCTCTAGCTAACCACATCCCTGGCTAACCCCATCTCTAGCTAACCCCATCCCTAGCTAACCATAACTCTGAAGTGGTTTACATAAGATATAATCATTCCCATAGGCACAGGTTGATAGGAAAAGTGAACAGTTTGCTTGGAAAAGGCAAACAGCAGTAGCAATCACGAACATCATGGTACAGATCGGATGCCAAAATGGAAAGTTAGCAAAAATTAGGGGGTATGATACAAGTATGTGACGGAACAGGTAGCCATTTTGGACTAGAGCAGTCATTGGTGATATTTGTGTTGTGGCGCAGTGTGTTAGCAACATTGTGTAACAAATTTGGACAGAATAGTATTTTGGTTGTGTCACACCCACTGGAAGCACTGCGTAGATCAGCATTTTCAAATCTGGTCGCGACTGGTATCTGGTCATGTGATATCCTTTTATAGTGGCATATCGAAATCAAGCTGTTTGCCTTGTATCTTATCAACTAGAAGTATGAAAGTAGTCACATAAACAATAAAATTTGACAAACCTGACACATTGGAATTTACCCTAAATCCTGTTAAATGTGAAAAATTTCCAATTTTCTTACAAAGTTATGCCATGTTTGATTTAAAATCAAGCAATTATATGAATACTAATTTAAAAATAAACTCATTAGTATATTCAAAGGGACAGTAAGCAGGCTTCATTGGTTCGCAGTGCTTTGTGAATCTAGTGTACATGATCTATGATTTATCAAGTGTCAAAATCAACCTATAATTAAATTATGTAACTGGTTTTCAGCTAATAATAATAATACGGGCAAAGCATTGTTTAGACTTGGCTGTCAAACAAATAATAATGACTTGACAAGCAGGAGTGTTCCATAATGTGTCTACATATACACTGTGCCGCAACTTGATATAAAATTTGACTTTCTCAAACAAAAAAAATTCCCTATTTGGGGTAAGACCACAGTTGACCTTCCTGTTTATTGTTTCACATGAATGTAGGGCGTATGAAATTGTAAAATGGGAACTTAATAAATTAATATTATGTGACATGAGTGCCTTTGAGCAGGAATATTCACAGGTTTGTTTGTAGAAGCTATAGTATTAGCTGTGAAACAGTGCATTTTTTAAAGAGTTTAACTGGCGGAGGGATTTATGGGAATTTTTTTGATATGGGCCACGTGGGCGCATGAATACATGGCTATTTTTGTAAGAATTGATAGGCATCGCATGTCGGGGCGATTTAAAAGAGCTGGAGGTATGTGATTTTGATAAAATGTGGTCAGTATATAAGTGAGATGATGGCAGTTGCTGTGGACAATTTTCAGAATGTTTGATGGTCACGTTTTCTTATAATCAGACAAAACGTTAACATGGCCACCAATGCAATTCTCAACTGTGGTCTGACTCCTTAAGTTTAAAAACCGATACAGGCGATCTTTTACTTTATGACCTAACCATGAAAACAACCACCTAGAGCATGTCACGTGGTCAAAAAAGTACATCTACTTTCTCAAAACGATAAAAATTTACAAAAGAATTAAACCAAAACATCACCATCTCCTACGGCGCCTACACGTAGCGCCAAGGCTACCGTAAAATCGATGCATATGACAAGGCGTCGTTCAGTTTCACCAAAACTCTGTCCAGCGGCGCTGTTTTGATTCAAATCAAACATTGTACAATTATGCATTTCTTTGTTTTAATTGTGTGTGCATGCGTGCTTCACTGCGTGTAATTTTGTATATGTTTCAGTATTACTTGTATTTTTTCTGTGTGCTATATACGACATGTATTATTCGATTATCATCAGACCGATATATATATATATATATATATATATTTTTTTTTTTTAAAAGTATTTCTGAATGAACTTTGTCCACATTTATTTTAATACCCCTATAAACTACTAACGGGTGTTTTTGTGTAGTCTTCACTTTGTGGTCAGACCTGGGGCTGAGTAAATTTTCATGAGTAAGGTATGAGTATATTAGTGATGGCTGAGTATGAGTACATTGCTCAGAGACGAGTATGAGTACATTTCCATGAGTACGAGTACATCTTGTATGATATTATAGTAACTCTGTATAGTAATAATAGCGTATTTTAAAAATAAACATTGTGAATTAATTTATGTAATTCAGGAAGAGTTGACTGCAATGGCTCTTGAAACTTTTTTTATGAAGAAACTAAAAACCTCTTTATGTTTGGGATCAAACTGGGGATTGTATTCCATTCAAAAGTGTTTTTAATGATCCTGTATTAGAAAACATAACTAAGCTGAGATGCATGCAAGAACATAACAAGATTTTTTTTATTTGACTCATGCAGGTAATAAAATTTGCTACCATACTTTTTGAAATTATTGTTGTAGTTGTTAATCATTTGATAAAATAAAAAACTAATAATTTTCACAATATCATATTGAAAAAGTACTCAGATGTACATGTAATGTACTCGTAAAATCTGAGTGCATTAAACGTGAGTACATGACCATCATTTCTACAAGTACAAGTATTTCAAAAATGTACTCGAATACAGAGTACCGAGTGCCCTCTTCCCCAGGTCTGTTTCTGCTATGCCTATAAACCCTCCACATAGTTTGCGTGTATGCTATTTTCCTAATCGCTTCTTTTGACAAGTGTTTCTTTCTAGGCTGTTTTCCTTGTTTTTTTTCAACACTCAATTGTGGTCTTATTTCTCAGCATGTTATTCCAATCTATCTTTGCTAAGTTTTTTCTCATCTTTATATTTACCTTTGTGGAAGTTTCTCCTGTATTTTTTTATTTGTGCTTTCTGATTTTACTTTGATGTCAAAATGTCTTTGATTATGATCACTGTTACCCAATGGTTCATGTATTTTTACATTGTCCACTAATTCATTTTGTGATGACAAAATTAAATCTAATACATTCCCTCCCCTGGTTGGTTCTAGCACGTGTTGAGTAAGGAAGCTATCTAATCAAGCTATCCTGAATTAAAAGTAGGAACTGTTGATCCTCACCCCTATGCTCTCTAGATATTTCCATTGTATGTGTCTGTGGTTAAAATCTCCCATTATGATACATTCCCTTTACTCACTTCATTTATAGCATTTGTATTTTATGTTATCCTCTTCGTTTTTGTTTGGACTTCGTTAAACTAATCCAATAGTTTATGTTGAATTTCCTGTAACTATATTGCATGAAACAGCTTCATCACAATCTGCTACCTATTCTAATTTTATTTTGTAAGCCTGAATAGATTCTTTGATATATAAAATAATTTTCCTTCTTCGTACTCAATCTCTCCTAAACATTACATATCCTGTCAGTCCTAATTCATCATCTGATATGTCTTTGTTGGCCCATAATTTGGTTATGCCATGGGTCAGTATCTTCTACCATAATGTTTAATTAATTTGTCTTGTTTACTATGCTCCTTGTATTTAAACACACACATTTATAACCAGCTTCAGAAATGTTTTCCGGACATTTTGTTACTGGTTTGTGTGTACTGGCCTCTTGTCCTGTTTGAGACACTCCTTTGCGCTTCTAGTTTAAACAATGTTTGCTATAAAAATATTTGTTATGCTTCCCATGCCACTGTCAACTACTACTGATAGTTCATCAGCTGCACCCTTTCCTCTAAGATGAAGCCCATCCCTCATGTGCATGTCAGCCCTCCCAACAAAACATCCCCACAAATCCAACTTCCTCTTCCTTACATAGCTGCTGAACTTTTCAGATAATGATGTATCATTACTTTGTCAATTTTGACTGTACAAAGTGGAAAGAGTGCCGGTCCTGCCAGACCAATAGCTTACAGGTCCAGAGCACTAGCCACTTCATATAATTTATTGTCCGAATTGCATGTGTGTTTATTTCATAACACGGTAAATGTTATAATTGTCATTCATAATTTTTTGTCTAGAATGATTATATGTGACCCGCTCCACCAAAATCAGTAATAAGTCAGAAAATTACATTTTGAGATAAATGTACCACATGAAAGACAATTGTATGGGCTTTCCAAAAGATGCCAAAGACAACTATCAAGCTTTAGTCATTGCTGAGTTATCGTATGATAAAGAGAAGGTGTCCTGGGTCATTGACGAAAAAACGATTCTGAGAAAAACAGCTTACAACATTCTCAGTGACATTGCCGCGAAGCTGTCAACTGTCACTCGATTGTGGTCTTCCTCTTCATTTTTGCACTCAGAAATTATGTTCAATTCACTGTCGCTATTTGATCTGTCTGACTCGACTAAGTTCCCCAGTCAACGGCAATTAAATAATTTATTAATAAACGTATATTTGATATAATAACAGTCTCAGCGCAACAAACTCAAAGCAAAACAAACATGGTTTTCTTTCGCATGTGGATAAAGGTCGCATTGCAATGTTCAGAGCATGCTAGCTGAGCCAATCAGCCATTGTGATTCATATCACGTGTTTACGTCCTTATTATTATTTTACGAATAATGTGGTTTGTTTACGTTTGGTCCCCATTTTAAACCTCTCTGACTGGCTATATAGTAACATGTGATTGATTTTGCCCTAGTAAATGCATCCCATAATAGATCAGCTTTCTAACAATGCCAATATGGCGGGGGTAGACGCGATGTGTAGTGGACACGATACATGTGAATTGAGCGAAGTTTCCTTTATCTTTGTTCATTAAGATATTCATAGATCTATGAAACGTCGTATTTTTTTTAAGTTATCAATTGTTTTATGACCTTACAATAGGATGACAGCAATCTAGGATAGTTAGGCTAATTAAAAACAAGAACACCTGAAAATCTGCCATCGCAGCCAAATTCAACCCTTCTCACACTTTGAAGTGGAATAGCCAGGCTCAGCGTTTCCGACTTTCCTGATTTTGGTGGAGCGGGTCACATTATAATTATACATATACAGGATTTTGTGTCTGTACAACTGAGGTGATGCAGGGGTGAGGTATTTCCAGGGCCAAAAATAAAATTTTTGTGATTCGTGTGAATCCGGTTTAAAAATCTGGGGGATCATATTTTTCGTTTGCGGTTCGTGTTTTTGCTGGAGAACTGTAACCCACGTGTTACTTTCCATTGACATTAACAAACATTTCTCCAATTATTTTCGATACGATCACTGTGATTGTATGAATATGCCCTCTTCACCAATGGGATCATTTGAAAGAAACAAGACTTGCATCTGTACATCTTGCCAATGGCTGCCAAATGAACAGGAAAGGTATAAATCATTTCATTTGAAAATCCGGTTCAAATATGCCCCATTGAAAGCCATCCACACTTACAAACACACAAATGGCTCATAAAATATAATCATTTTATCAGTTTCATGAATATTTTTTTGCCCCACCTATTAATTTGGTCAGAAATAAATTTTTAAAATAGGTTATTTTTCACTATCCATGTATCCAATCAGGGGCCGAAAATTCTAAAGTTAGCTGTTTGTTTCACTTCCCATTGAAATAGAAAGACATCACCAAATCAAGATAAGGCCCCCAGCTCAGGCAGCTTTATCATTCTGTATAGTTGCTAGTGCCCTGCGTGGGCCTATAATTTGAGCCCAAGCCCGGCCTGCAATTAGCCGTTAGAGTCCAGGCCCGCAGCAATTTTTCAAGAATTTATGCCCAGGCCCGACCCAGACCGTGAATGTTTGGCCCTGCCTGGCACCCAAGTTTCAGGCCCAAAACCGCCCGAGGCTCGCAAGCCTGCGGCCCGCTAAGTTGAGAGAAGGTAAAACGATAATCTTATAAGAAATACGAAACACAAATAAACTGTAAAACAGGCTTATTGCTTTATTAAATAAAAAATAATATATGAACATTATATAATGTTTACTACTGAAATACTAATGTCAGTTGTTGTTTAGTAGTGTCTAGCTAGTAGCTAGTACTAGCTACTACTATGTCACCCACTGACACTGACACCCAGTGGCATTTCCAGCAGGCCTGCAGTCACTAGCCTGAGACAGATGAGGTTGAGACGTGTGAATTAGTACAAGTGTAAATGAATCAGTACATGGGAAATTGTAGATACTAAATAGTAGTCACTAGTTCACACAGTTAAAAAATACCAATTACCAACTGGGGTGGGTACTGGCAGTCTGGCACTACTGGGCAGTGGCCAGTGGGCTGGTCATTCAGGCGGGCAATATTTGGAGGGAAGGCCTAGACAATGGAATGTCCACTGGTTTGGTTAAAGGGTGATAAGTTGATGGTTAATCATGGCTTGATTGCCTCTGCAAATATGTCTGAAGTAAACATTTGGGGCTGGCTGCTTCCAGCCAGGTGAACTTAAGTGGCCTGGTATGGGGTCATTAAATCTATGCAAAGGGGTACATTCATGCCCAAAATATGCGGTTTACAAAGTCTAGACATCACTGATTATGGGATAGGAAGTTCAGTTTAAGCTGAATAAGAATGATGGGAAACATGCATTAACTGTGATGAGGCCAGTGAAACAATAGCCACTACTCCAGTCACAGTGTCTTGGAAACCCAGTACATGTTTAAAGAATTACAGTACAAAGATATGGGCATGCGACTATGAATATATTTATATGAAATGTCTATTAAAAGAATGCACATTATTAAAATGATACCATAGGAAGTCCCATTGTTTAAAAGAGGTTAAACTGCATTCCAATGTATAAAGCACTAGTGTCATTCATAATTCCATGCAAGGTCTCAATTTGCAACTATATAATACTAAAGAAATAATTTTAAGCATTCATTAACCGGAATTACAATTTATAATTAGTTTTTATTAAAAATAAAATTAATAATCTGGGTTTTGTATGAATATTTTTATTATGTCCAGGCCCAGGCCCGACCCGACCCGCTCACATTAGGCCCGGCCCAAGCCCATGTGTTAAAAAAAATTTCAGGCCCGACCCGGCCTGCAATATGTAGGCCCCGGCCCGCGAAATTATGTAGTGGCCAGGCCCATGGGCTGTGGGCCAGGCCGGGCTTTGGGTCCAAGCCCGGTGCAGGGCGCTAATAGTTGCACCTTTGCCTTGATCTCCAAGGTGAGTCACAGCTGAGTAAACAATGTGCAAGGAAGCCAAGGGCACTCTGTCATTGTGCCTTTCCTATCTGATCTGATCCAGGATTTCTGTTACTAGTGATGCTGTAAAGTCTGTGATTGCATGTCAGTGAGCTGGATCTTTATTTCAGACTTGAGATAAAAGTGGTGTATTTGACCTGTATTTGAATTAAATATATCAAATGCAAGGAGTAAAAATACCGTATTGTAAAAAGGACATAGACAAGCTAGTAAGAATACAACGAAGAGCAACTAAAATGATTCCAGAATTGAGAGACCTTAGTTACGAAAGTCGCTTATTACAATGTGGTTTGACAACACTAGAGACCAGGAGACTAAGAGGAGACCATATAGAAGTGTTTAAAATAGTGAATGATTATGAGGATGTTGATAGGAATATGTTCTTCAAACTTAAAGAAGGCAGTAGAACCAGAGGACACAAAGCAGCATTAGTTAAGGAGCAGTGTAGGTTGGACATGAGAAAGTACTCTTTCACACATAGGGTAATAAATGAATGGAACAAACTGCCAAATGATTGTTAATGCTAGTAGTGTGAATATGTTTAAAAACAGAATTGACAGATATTTGATAAGGGCGGGCTACACATAGATGAGAAAATTGTTGGACTCTCGATAAGCCAATGGCTTGTCCACTTGCCATCTGGAACTTGTTGTTTGGGGTGGCAATCTTATTAAATCTTGTTAGATACAAATACGTCACTTTTGCAATATGCATTTGACTCCATCTGAGATGTATTTTGTTTTTGTTAGAAAAAGTAAGAATTTTTATTTTGCTTCTTGTGAGAGTCCTGATTTTGAACATTTTGTTTTGGCTACGAAGTGTGTCAGAATCCAACACAGAGCATCTTATTTTTAAAATGTTCAGGGGGAGGTCAGACCCCCCTAACAAGATGGGGATTTCCCCTCCCATACCCTCCCCCATGTTGACTTTTGGCCGTCGCCCCCTCACTTCTTTTGGACCCTTATCCATCTAGTCAAATTATTTCAGGGGTTTTCCTCTTGTACCTATCCATCCCTGGGTGATGGTATTTCATTCACAATAAAATAACATAATAATTTATGATCACACAGTATTATTCTAAATATGCACAACAATAAAATGGGACAAAAAAGAACTAAGTCAACGTTTTCCATATATAGTGTGCCAAATCAATATTAAACGCATCATTTACCGCATGCCTCCTGTTCACGCTACACAATGTGGTTTCTTAAAAAAAATTGTATGGTTTGTTAGAATTCCAATAAGTCGAATAATATTCCAATACTGCTTGACATAAAAAATGGATTAAGTTGGAATAGACAGTAATGTGTTTGGTTTGCTGCTACCGTATAGTCCATTGCTATTCTGCCATGCATTATTAGAATTCTGATAACGGCCTGTCCCAAGTAAGAATCACCCCACTATGTCTATGGCACTAGTAGTACTAACAAGGGTGAAGCTAATAATATTTCACATTGTCACATTGTTTCCAACACTCAACAGTGTTCTGTTAACTGGTTCAGGCCGTTCGACTCATGATGGGTTTGACCCAGCAGATGATTCGGCCCATTTGTTACAGACGAATGCTTAGGCCAGTTTGGCCTAAGCATTCTAATTATGCAACTACGGTCATTTTGGCCCATGCTAGCAGTGGAATTCTAAGCATTGTCATTTCAGCCCAAGCTATTTATCGTGTGAATTATAATCTGCACACAGATACATAATATACTACTACTAATAATAATATATATCATTCTTATAGAAGAATATCCATAAAATAACTGAAAGCTGAAACATAAATTAAATAATGATTCAAATGTAAGTAATTAATGTTTAAAGAAAATGTCAGTGAATAAAAAGATAAGATCAAACAAAATTATGTGTATATAAATAATGAAAAAAAATTCCAAACAAAGTATATGATATATTATAATGCAGATAACAAATGAAAACTGGCATCGTACTTATAATACTGTCATTTGTATATACGTTTGTATGTCATTATTTTGTATTATGTTCATGCTTAACAAAAAACATTTAAATTCTTCAGGCATCTGTATGGTGTCAAGATTAATTACAATTAATTAATATGATAAATTGTTAGAATATTTCTTCAAAAAAGAATAATAATTTAGTGTATGATGTTTTCCAGTTTCCAAATTATCAAAATAGCATACTTAATAAAGTCCACGGAGCCCATTTCCCAGTTAGATTTGTAATACGCTGCTGGATATGAAGCCAGTGCAGTTGGCGAAGAATAGGCATCACACCTTCATGACGAGCCTAGCAAGTAACAAGGTGAGCGGCTGTGTTCGACCGATGTTATTGGCAGAAGTCTAAAACAACAGAGTTGCAGTAGTCCAAATGAGAGGTTAATATGTGAATCCAACCAATGTTGCGTAGATTCAACGAGCAAGTGCTGATGGTATGAGACACTTGCACAGTCATATAATGGTGTTCATCAAGGTAAATGTCAATATTTCTAACATGTTCAGCTGCACTGACTTCATCTGTCCCGACACCTACACGCAGGCCACTTAAGATACCAGATGCTAATTTGGGGGATAACTGGTAGAATTTCTGTTTTGTCATTCACGTGAAGATAGTTCCATGTCACCCAATCATTCATGTCAACAATGTATTGCTCGATCTGACGCACAGTGGTCAGCAGAAAAGATCATCATCAGCAGCCTGCCAGGAGTTGGTTCGCATGAAATATCACATAGAAACGGGGCTGATATTTCCTCCAATGGACAGAGCTGACAAAGTAGAAGACAGGATATATGTGCTTCTGAAGACCAGAGTGACAACAGCATACTTTTGGCTGTCTCTGCTCGGGTCACTGAACTCAGTAACAGATGCCATTCCTTTAGGGAGGCTACATCTGAGACCTCTACAGATCTACTGGCTAGCTCACTGGGCACCGGTATCGAGGGATACGAAAGTGTTAATACCAGTGAAGCACGACCTGTTGGACAACCATCTCAAATGGTGGTTGAACAGAAACTTTACAGGTAATGGGAGAGTGGTCTCTATCAGAGATGAAGTTTCATATCAATCGTCTGGAGATGCTAGCCATCAGAAATGCCTAGTATTCAAAGACCAATTAAGAGGAAAGTCAGTCATGCTGATGACAGACAATGCCACAGTGGTGGCAATCTACGAAAGCAGGGCAGGACAAAATCCATGCCCTTGTATCTTCTGGCCAAAGAAGTGTTATTCCTAACACATGACCCATAAAGGATATACAGATGTTGCTCCAAGTGAAACATATTCCAGCAGAGAGAAATGCATTAGCAGATCTCTCAAAGAAAAACAAAGTGGTTCACACAGAATGGACATTGTTACAATCAGTCACAGATGCTCTACTTCTGGCATGGGGAAAACCCGATGTGGATCTGTTTGCCACAAGGTTAACCAAGACTTCCAATGTGGATATCTCCAATGGCAGATCCTCAAGCATTGGGGATCGATGCAATGTCAATGTCATGGAAGGTAATGTTCACATATGCATTCCCCCCATTTATGTTACTGGTGAGAGTAGTAGAGAAAGTGGTCAAAGACCATCCTTGCGAGATAATACTGATAACTCCAAAATGGCCCAATAAATTTTGGTATGCCAGAATATTGGAACAGCTGGTAGACTTTCCTTTGGTCCTGCCACAGAGGGAAGACCTGTTATATCAGCCACACAACCATCAGAGACATCAATCACTCCAAGCAGTGTACCTACACGCTTGGAGGCTGTCCAGCGATCCCTCCAAAACAGGCTTTTCACCAGAAGCTGCTGACCATATTTCCAGAGCTCGAAGACAATCCTCTATAGTTGTCTACGACAGTAAATGGAAGATATTTGTTGGTTGGTGTGATACAAAATCGATTGATTCAGATCTCTCTTCTGAGATTAGCAGATTTCTTTCTTCACCTTTTTCACGAAATAGGGTTTAAATCCTAGAACAATAGAAGTCTACAGGTCAGCTATAAGTGCTACCCTAACAAGCTGCGGTTCTAGAAAAGAGTTTTCAGAGTTAGGCGCTCGTATGCGCAGTTTCGAACTGGAAAGGCCTCCAAAGAGGAAAATAATGCCTCAATGGAATCTTCCAGTGGTACTTAAAGCACTTATTTGAAACCACAATAATGACATGAAACACGATACATCAAAGATTGTAACGTGAGTAACCAAAAAAATATGTTTCATGAGTAATCAATATTTTATCATGGTAAAACAGTGACGGTGTGTGAATAATTTACACATTGAAAGATGCTAGGCAATCCCTGGAATTTGATGGGTGCATCACATCAAAAGAATTGATTTCAAGGCAACTTGTTGAATACCTCCAAGTAAATCCCAAATTGCCAAGATTCTGAAATCATGGTGGGGGAATGGTATGTTACTGAATGCAAAGATTCATTATTTCCAGAAGTGCCAGGAACAGACTCACATCAGAATGACTATCTGGTATTGGCAATGACCAGCTGGAAATGACCAAACTGGAGGGACAGCATTTGTTACAAGAGATAATAGTTGAGGCCCTAAATAAAGCTGATGTTGCTAACTGCCTTGGCTATTTCAAGTTTTCTACTGCTTCACGTAAACACTAAGGGGACTAAAAATGTACATCACCCCAATTTTGTTATTAACTCATTACCTTGATATGACTAATTTGTTGATTTGTGTGAACCCCTGATGAATTTTTTCAATAACTGATTAACATTTAAAAGCATCTATTTTCTATAAAATATATTGTTTAGCTATTAATAAATAGCGAACAATTTATAGTACGAGTAAATGTAACGCTACTGATTAATTTGGCAACCAAAAGTTTATTCATTATGCCATTTCCCAAACTATGGACATACACCCTGTATAAGGATACCTTCATACTTTAGCTACATAATACTTGGTGCTGAAGACAATGTTAATCACTCACCTGAGATGTTAACAATGCTTTTTATTCCCTTGTGTCTAGGAGAAGGTTATGGTGGATTCCCTGAACAAGCCCAGGTGTTAGAAGAAGAAAATGATCATCTGGAAAATAGTCTTCGAGAGAAGGTGAAAGAGCTGAAAGTGGTATGTATAATGGAACAATTTACTTTATAACTTAATTGTTATAAAAGCTTCCATTGAACATAATTTACTAATTCATGTCATGGTTTTGGGGTTATGCACCTAAGAGTTAATAAAAATTAATAATGTGCATCTAAAACGGGAATACAATGCTCAGAATTTGTGCTGAATGTGGGATATTCTGGTTGTTATTAAGTGAGGCCAATATGTATGCAAAACCAATGCAAAGTCTCGATCAGAGTTGTTTGATTTAAATCACTCAAAAAATAATATATTTTTTTACTGGACACTATCAATTCAATGAGCTCAGCTCAGTACAAGTTGTGTACTCTGTATGAGCCTGTACTAGTGTAGTCTGTTTTAGAGAGTTCTTCTGATTTTAAGTGGTTATTTTGCTAAAGTATTTCTAAAGTTGTTTAATGGTCATATTTCTGAGTTTACAGTTAAACAGGACAAAGATGCTCAGCATTTAAAGTGATTGTATTTTTCAGCATGTAAATGTTAGCACTGGTAATAGACAGCTGACAGTTCTGATACAATATTTTTTTAAATGACATTAATGTTGCTGTTTTAAGTCAACCTATATTATGATTATATTACCAGTATATATAAATAAATGCATGTGTTTAAATGCAAGAAACATAGTAAATAAGAAAAACGAATTAAACATTATGGTAGAAAATATTGACCCTCACATAATTGGTATAATCAAATCATGGGCCAATAAAGACATAGCAGATGCTAAATTAGGACTGACAGGATGCATAATGTTTAGATCGAATAGGAAGACAAGGAGGGGGAGTTATTTTATATATTAAAGAATCTATTCAGGCTTACAAAATGAAATTAGAAATGGAAGTAGATTGCGATGAAGGTGTTTGGTGCAATATAGTTACAGGAAATTCAACATTAACTATTGGATTAGTTTACCGAAGTCCAAACATAAACAAAGAGGATAACACAAAAATACAAAACGCTATAAAGGAAGTGAGTAAAGGGGAATGTATCATAATGGGAAATTTTAACCACAGACACATACAATGGAAATCTCTACAGAGTACAGGGGGTGAGAACCAACAGTTTCTATTTGTAATACAGGATAACTTCCTTACTCAACACATGCTAGAACCAACTAGGGGAGAGAATGTATTAGATATAGTTTTGTCTTCACAAATTAATTAATGGACAATGTACATGAACCATTGGGTAACAGTGATCATAATCAAATACATTTTGACATCAAAGTAAAATCAGATAGTTAAAATGACAGCAACAGTTTGTATGCATATCTGTAAGGAAATATGTACAAGATAAGGTTAGACCACTACAAGACAGTGCAGGAAATATAGTTAGTTCATTACGAGTTCTAGATGCTAAATTTCAGGAGGCTAAAGCGAACTGTTTAGGGCAGTTAATTGTAACTCCAGAAATGGTAGCTAAGAAAATAAAGGCAATGAAGGATAATGAATCATCTGGAATGGATGGAATTCTGCCCAAACTACTAATGGAAACAGTAGAACAAATTTGTATACCACTTGCAAGAGTGTTCAACTTGTCATTAAAAGAGGGAGTTGTTCCGTTTGAATGGAAAGAAGCAAACATCATACATTATTTAAAAAGGCTTCAAGAAATAAGTCAGATAATTACAGACCAGTGAGTTTAACATCTGTGATTTCTAAATTATTAGAAAGGTTAATTAAAGGCCATATGGTGGACTTCCTTGTTAGGCATAAATTATTAAATTAACAGCAACATGGATTCGTAAAAGTGAGGTCATACTTAACAAATATGTTTTTTTAAAGAAATCACTAAGTGGATAGACAAGGGATCACCAGTAGATATTATCTACTTTCAGAAAGCTTTGAACAAGTTACCACATCAAAGATTACTACTTATATTAAAAGCCCATGGTATCGGAGATGGCATAATCGACTGGATAGAACAATGGCTGATTGACAGAAGACAGTGTGTTGTAGATGGGGAGGTTTCAAACTGGAAATCAGTTTTGTGTGGGGTGCCACAAGGATCAGTATTAGGACCTTTAATATTCTTAATACATATCAATGACTTGGACGATAATATAACAAGCAATGCCAGATAGAACACCAAGTTCAAACTTAGAAACATTTTGTGAGAAAGTAGAACGTATTTTATGGGGTTCCAAATCGGCCAAAATGTTATTTGTATGTGGTGATTTCAATATAGCTTGTTAAAGCATGAAAATCACAGCAGTACTAAGCATTTCCTTGGTACGATGTACAGTTTGGGTCTTTACCCTTTAATTGATAAGCCCAACAGAATCACATATCTTGGCTATGCTAATCGATAATATTTTTACTAACGAACTCCAACATCACCTTACTTTTGGTATTCTAATTACAGTAATGACATTAGTGATCACTTACCAATCTTTTGCAATATGTGAATATAAAATAAATAGAAATGTTAAAAAAGAGGTTAAACATGTTAAAATAATAAATGAAGACAGATTACCTATGTTTACAAAATAGCAAAATTTTCAATCCTGGGATGATGTTCTAAACACTAATGATATAAATCATGCTTATGATATGTTCTTGCACATATTTTTACATTTATTTAATAAACATTTCCCAGTGAAAACAGTACTGAAAGAAAAGTTGCATTAACAAAAAGCTTTGGTTCACCAGTGGACTAAAACATGCTTGTGCAAAGAAAAAGAGGCTGTACAAAGCATTTATTATATCTCAATCCAAAAATGGCGCCGATCTATGGCGACAGGATGTTGGGTGTGCCTGTGGATCCTCGATTTTCTGTTGAACAGACCGCAGGTTGTGAAAATAGGTGGCAACTTATCGTCATCACTCATTTTGTCTACTGGTGCACCTCAAGGTTGTGTCCTGTCACCAATGCTATACTCTCTTTTTACATATGATTGTGCAGCCTGTCATAAAAGTACCCAAATATTGAAATTTGCAGACGACACTACAGTGCAAGGGCTCATTATGAACTCAGATGAGTCTGAGTACCGTGATCAGGTAAACAAACTTATCAACTGGTGCGGCGAAAACAATCTGGAGCTCAACGTAAACAAAACAAAAGAAATGATCGTGGATTTTAGAAGAAAGAACTCTCCCCTCTTTTGATCAACGGCAAAACAGTTGAAATTGTCCAACACGTTAAGTTTCTTAGCTCTACGATCTCAAGCGACCTTAAATGGGAGCTAGCTGTTGAAACCATTGTCAAAAAGGCCCAGCAGCGCCTGTATCTCCTAAAAAGGTTGAGATCATTTGGTTTGACCACTCAGATCACGCTAAACTTTTACAAAGCTGTGATCCAGAGTGTTCAATTCACTTTCCCATAACCCGTAAGGATCGTTGGGGCACCATTGATGACTTTCTAACCAGTTCTCTCCACGTTTCCCTGTTCTGTGAACTCCATTCCTGTCCACTCTTTGATGTTGTGAGAAGCACAAATATTATGTAAAGGATACTTGGAAAATACTAAACACTATCATCACCAAACAATTCAACACACCAGAATACCCTACTTTGTGAGTAACAACAAACAAATATAAAAAAATAGGGCTATTGCAAATGGATTCAACAATTATTTTACAAATATTGGCTTTAACTTAGCAAAGAACATTTCTTCACCTGACAAGGATGTGTCTATTTATGAATATTTGGGTGAAGGATGTAACGGAAGTATATTTCTAAGTCCAGTTGATGAGCAAAAAATTATTAGAACTGTACAACAATTTAAAAGCAAAGTGTCAACGGATTTTACTGATATTAATATGAGCATGGTCAAAGCAGTTATTACTGAAATTGTAAAGCCCTAAAATCGCATATGGAATGTATCTTTCCAAACAGATGTGTTCCCCAACCAAATGAAAATTGCCAAAGTTATTCCAGTATTTAAGGCTGGGGATAATTGTGTATTCACAAATGATAGACCTACCTTTACTACCACAATTAAAAAAAATTCTGGAGAAACTGTATAATGCTAGATTGGACAATTTTCTAAATAGGTATGATTTACTTTGCCCAAGCCAGTATCGGTTTAGAACTAATATGTGAACCTCTCATGCTATTTTAGAATTGGTTGAAGAAATTACTAATTCTCTGGACAATTATAAATATTCTATTGGTGTATTTATAGATCTCAAGAAAGCATTCGACACAGTTTCTGTTGTAACAATGACATCAGTGAACATATCCGGCAGACAAATGCCAAGCTAGATAATCTCAATGTGTGGTTTTCAGTGAATAGATTATCAAATTACATGATTTATGGAAATCGTACATTGAAAACGTCTCTCACTTTAAAAAATAAACAATGTCACAATTAATAGAGTTGAAGCAACAACATGTTTAGGTGTATTGACGTGGAAACATCACATTTCTCACTTGAAATCTAAACTTTCAAAGTGTTGCATGGTTATGTACAAGACTAGTTTCTCAATTGACATTGATGTTACATTTATTCTCTCTTTTTGCCTTACATTATGTATTGTGCTAAAATATGGGAAAATGCATATGCAGCAAACTTAAAATGCTTAGTCTTGTTACAACAAAAGTTTGTAGGATTAATATGTTGTTGGACCACTCATCTAGCCTATTCTATGATTTCCACATTCTGAAATTGCCAGATATGGTGAAACTAAAAACTGCTGAAATTATGTAGAAGGTGTTTAACAATTCATTGCCAAACAACATACAAAAGCTTTTCGTTTTGTATGACCTTATCTATATGACCTGACAAAATTGTGTATTTAAACAAAAGTATGCACACACTAATCTAAAGACAATGTATGCAATGATTAATGGTGTAAAGTTATGGAATTCCCTTGACAGCTCATTAATTCATTGCAAGAGTGTTTATCTTTTCAAAAAGAACAATACCGTTCAAGAATTGCAAAGCTATGTAACCAGTGAGTAACTCGATTATTGTGAAAAAATTAATTGTATTACAGTAGAGTTTTTCATGTACTATTCTCTTAAAAAAAGCACAAATATACTCAGAACTGAATTGTACAATACATGCTTACACTTGTATAATTGTATTATTTAGTGTCACTTATAAGTGACAGGGCAAGCAACATAAGCATTATGCTTCTTCTTGCCCTTTTTCAACTTTTTTGTACTATTGATGTTTAAAATTCAGTTGTGTTTGTATGTTTACTGTTGATGTTGTTGAAATAAACTTACAGTACTGAAATTTGTGGATGACATAAAAGTGTTTAGAAAGGTTAACAAGGATGGTGATAAACAACATTTACAAAACGATTTAGACAAATTAGTTAAATGGTCTGAAAAATGGCAGTTGTTGGGAAATGTAAATGCCTACACTACATGCCATCCCAAACAACAAGTTCTAGATGGCAAGTGGACAAGGAAACCATTGGCTGCTTATCAAAAGTCCAGCAATGTTATCATCTATGTATAGCCTGCCCTTATCAGATATCTGTCAATTCTATATTCACGCTATTAGCATTAACACAATCATTTGGCAGTTTGTTCCATTCGTTTATCACCCTCTGTGAGAAAAAGTAATTTCTCATGTCTAACCTACACTGTTCCATAACTAATGCTGCTTTATGTCCTCTGGTTCTACTGCCTTATTTAAGTTTGAAGAACATCCTCATAACCATTCACTATTTTAAACACTTTAACAAGATTTAACAAGATTTGCCATCCAAGCCAAAGGCCCAGATGGCAAGTGGACAAGGAAGCCATTGGCTTATCGAGAGTCCAACAATGTTCACCTACTTATAACCCGCCCTCCTGATATATGTGTCAACCTTGTTTTTAAACATATTCACGCTGCTAGCAGTTACACAATCTGTAGACAGTTTGTTCCATTCATTTACTGTCCTCTGTGAGAACGAGTGCTTCCTGATGTCCAATCTACATTGATCCTTTACTAATTTTACCTCATGTCCTCTAGTTCTGCTATCCTTCTTGAGTGAGAAAAACATATTTCTATCAATATTTTCATACCCATTCAATATCTTAAAAACTTCAATCTGATCTCCTCTTAACCTCCTTGTCTCTAGAGTTGTTAAACCACATTCTTTCAGGCGTTCTTCATAACTAAGGTCTCTAAGTTCTGGAATCATTTTAGTTGCTCTCCTTTGTATGCGTTCAAGCGTATCTATATCCTTCTTACGATATGGTCTCCATGCTTGTATACAGTATTCTAAATGAGGTCTAACTATTGCTTTATAAAGAGGTATAATTAACTTTTTTCCCTTGTATGTTATGTTTCTTCTAATCAATCCAAGAATTTGATTACCCTTTGAAGCTGCAATACCACACTGCTCTGAAACTTTCATATCAGCGCTTATTGTAACTCCTAAGTCCTTTTCTTTTACAGTAGTACCAAGAACAGTAGCTCCCATTTTATAGTTTACATTCAAGTTCCCATGTCCTGTATGTAGGCATTTACATTTCCCAAAATTGAACAGCATCTGCCATTTCTCAGACCATTTCACTAATCTGTCTAGATCGTTTTGTAAATGTTGTTTATCACCATCAGTATTAACCTTTCTAAACAGTTTTGTGTCGTCCGCAAATTTCAGTACGTTACTTGTTATACTGTCGTCCAAGTCATTGATATAAATTAAGAACAATATAGGTCCTAATACTGATCCTTGAGGTACCCCACTCAAAACCGATTTCCAATTTGAAACTTCGCCATCTACTACAACTCGTTGTCTTCTGTCAGTCAGCCATTGTTCTATCCAGTCAGTTATGCTATCCCCGATACCATGGGCTTTTAATTTAAGTAGCAATCTTTGATGTGGCACTTTGTCAAAAGCTTTCTGAAAATCTAAGTAGATAATATCTACTGGCGATCCCTCGTCTATCCACTTAGTGATTTCTTCCAAAAAACATAACACATTTGTTAAGCATGACCTCGCTTTAAGGAATCCATGTTGAGATGAATTTAATAATTTATGCTTAACGAGGAAGTCCACCATATGGTCTTTAATTAACCTTTCTAATAATTTACAAATCACTGACGTTAAACTCACTGGTCTGTAATTCTCTGACTTATTTCTCGAACCCTTTTTAAATAATGGTATGATGTTTGCTTCTTTCCATTCAAACGGAACAACTCCCTCTTTTAATGACAAGTTGAATACTCTTGCAAGTGGTATACTGATTTGATCTACTGTTTCCATTAGTAATTTTGGAGGAATCCCATCCACTCCCGGTGATTTGTTATTCTTCATTGCCTTTATTTTCCTAGCTACCAATTCTGGAGTTACAACTAACGGTCCTAAATAGTCAGATTTAGTCCCCTGAAATTTAGCATCAGCAACTGGTAATAAACTAATATCTTCTTTTGTAAACACTGAACTGAAGTAACCATTTAGGTCTTCCGCCATTAAAAACCCCTGTGATATTATATTTCCAGCACTGTCTTCTAGAGGTCCAACCTTGTCTTGTACGTTTTGTTTACTCCTGACATATGCATAAAAACTCTTGCTGTCAGTTTTTATGTTACATGCCAGTTTTTGCTCATAGCTTCTTTTAGATTGTCTGATTTCAGTTGTAGCTGCATTAAGTGCCTCTTTGTATTTTGCATAGTCTTCTTCCTTTCTGGTACGCCTATAAACCCTCCACATAGTTTGTTTTAGCATTATTTTTCTAATTGCCTCTTTTGACACGTGTTTCTTTCTACACCGTTTTCCTTGTTTTCGGAAGGGAACAAATTTATCAATGATACTCTCAATTTCATATTTTAGAATATTCCAACATTCAATTGCAGTCTTATTCATCAGCATGTTATTCCAATCTAGCTGTGCTAAGTATTTTCTCATATCTTTGTAGTTACCTTTGTGGAAGTTTCTCTTGTACGTTTTCTTATTTTTACTTTCTGATTTTACATTGATGTCAAAATGTATTTGATTATGGTCACTATTACCCAGTGGTTCAAATATTTTTACATTGTCCACTAATTCTTTTTGTGATGACAAAACTATATCTAATACATTTTCTCCCCTGGTTGGTTCTAGTACGTGCTGAGTAAGAAAGCTATCCTGGATTAAACATAGAAATTGTTGATCCTCAATCCCTGTGCTCTCTAGAGAATTCCATTGTATGTGTCCATGGTTAAAATCTCCCATTATGATACATTCCCCTTTACTAACTTCCTTTATAGCGTTTTTTATTTTTGTGTTGTCCTCTTCGTTTATGTTTGGACTTTGGTAAACTAATCCAACAGTTAATTTTGAATTTCCTGAAACAATTTTGCACCAAACAGCTTCATCGCAATCTGCTTCCCTTTCTAGTTTCATTTCATAAGCCTGAATAGATTCTTTAACATATAAAATAACTCCCCCGCCCCTTCTTCCTATTCGATCTTTCCTAAACATTACGTATCCTGTCAGTCCTAATTCAGCATCTGTTATATCTATGTTGGCCCATGATTCAGTTATACCAATTATGTGAGGGTCAATATCTTCTACCATAATGTTTAATTCGTTTTCTTATTTACTATGCTCCTTGCATTTAAACATACGCATCTATAACCTTTTTCAGAGATGTTTTTCGGATGATTTGATATTGGTTTATCTGTGCTAGTGGTCTCTTGTTCTGCTTGAGACACCTCTAGGTAACCCCCTGCACTTCTAGTTTAAAGAATGTTTACTTCCAAAAATATTTGTCATTGTACCCAAGTCGCTATCTACTGCTGCTGAAAGTTTGTCCGCGAATACTGCCGCCCCCTTTCCACTTAAATGAAGCCCATCCTTCATGTACATATCACCCCTCCCAACAAAACTTTCCCATAAATCCACAAATCCAACTTCCTCTTCCCTACACAGCCTCTGGACTAACATGTTAATTGCCATCCCCGACAATTTCGATATTTATGACCCCTCCTGCCCATCACAGGTAAAATCCCTGACAGTATTACCTGCTCAACCCGCGTCTGTTTTAGTGTTCTGACCAACTGCCTATATTTCCTAACTATGGCAGTTGTACCCTCCCTCTCTACGTTATTTGTCCCTACATGTACTAAAACAGATCCACCCTTACCCGAGCCTACGATGTTTTTTACCCTCTCAGTTATCGCCTCTATTTTGGCTCCAGGCAAGCAGACCACCACATCATCTCCCTTGTTTAAGACTCTGTCGGTCTTCCTAACTATCGAATCCCCCACAAACACCCTCGCTCTCTTCCTCACCCCCTCTATCACTGCTGCAGAATAACTCTTCCTTTCGATCCCCTCCATCACATTCTGTCCTGACCCCTTCCCTTCCGTCTCCCCCACTCTCTTCTCCTTCCCTCCTGTCTCCCCTACTCCCCTCTCCTTCACTCCGGTTGTTTTCCCTCCCGTCTCCCCCACTCCCTTCTCCTTCCCTCCTGTCTCCGCTACTCCCCTCTCCTTCACCCCGGTTGTCTTCCCTCCCGTCTCCCCCACTCCCTTCTCCTTCCCTCCTGTCTCCCCTACTCCCCTCTCCTTCACCCCGGTTGTCTTCCCTCCCGTTCCTTTCCTTCCCGTCTCCTTACTTCCTGTCTCCCTATGACTTCTATTTGGTCTCCTCTTAGTCTCCTTTTCTCTAGTATTGTCAAATCACATTGTAATAAGGAGCTTTCATAACTAAGGCCTCTCAATTCTGGAATTATTTTAGTTGCTCTCCGTTGTATTCTTTCTAGCTTATCTATGTCCTTCTTACGATACGGCCTCCATGCTTGTATACAAAAACAGTATAGGGCCTAATACTGATCCCTGTGGTACCCGACTCAACAGGTTTCCAGTTTGAAATCTCACCATCTACTATTACTCTGTCTTCTGTGTATAAGCCACTTTTCTATCCAGTTGATTATATCATTAACTATACCATGGGCTTTTAGTTTAAGTAACAGTCTTTGATGTGGCACTTTATTGAAAGCTTTCTGAAAATCTAAGTAGACAACATTCACTGGTGACCTGTCATCTACCAACTTTGTAATTTCTTCCAAAAAACGTAAGAGATTGGTTAGACATGACCTTGCTTTTAGGAACCTATGTTGAGATGTATTTATTAATTTATGTTTTACAAGGAATTCCACCATGTGGTCTCTAATTAATGTTTCAAGTAATTTACATACAACTGATGTTAAACTCATTGGTCTGTAATTTTCTGGCTTGTTCCTCGATCCCTTCTTAAATAGCGACGTAATGCTTGCTTCTTTCCGTTCTTTTGCAAGTGGTGTACTAATTTGCTCAACAATTTCCTTAAGCAGTTTTGGTGGTATCCCATCAACTCCAGGTGATTTATTATCTTTCAACTTCTTAATTTTCTTTGCTATCATTTCAGGAGTTACAAATAACTGCCCTAAATGTTCCGATTTATCGCCCTCAAATTTAGTAACTGGAACTGAGCTGATATCTTCTTTGGTAAAAGCTGAGCTGAAATACTCATTCAGGACCTCTGCCATTTGAAACCTGTCTAAAACTATGTTTCCACTGTTGTTTTCCAGTGGTCCGACCTTATCTAGAACTTTCTGTTTACTCTTTACATAAGCATAGAAACTCTTGCTGTCATTTTTTATATTACCTGTAAAAAAATTTTTAAAGGTTCTTTTGGATTTTCTAATTTCAGTTGTTAGCTAGGTTAAGTGGCTCTTTGTAGTTTGTGTAGTCTTCTACATTTCCAGTGTGTTTATATACCTCCACAGCATCTGTTTGTGAGCAATTTTTCTAATAGCCTCTTTTGACAGGTGTTTCTTCCCGGACCTAACACATTCCCACCTCTGGTTGGTTCCAAGACAAGTTGAGTAAAGAAACAATCCTGTGTTAGAAGTAGAAATTGATGGTCATCACCCCCAGCACTCCCAAAAGATTTCCATTGTACATGGTCATGGTTAAAATCACCCATTATAACACATTCCCCCTTGCTCACCTCCCTTATCGCCGTTTGTAATTTTACATCTTCCTCTTATCCTATGTTACTACGCCTATTGTTAATGTTGAGTTCTTGGTAACTATGTTACACCAAATTGCTTCCTCACAATCTGCTTCACTTTTCAGTGTTATTTCATATGCTTGGATAGATTCTTTAATATCTAAAATTACTCCACCTCCCCTTCTTTCTCATCTATCCTTCCTAAACATTACATAGCCTGTCAGTGCTAACTCAGCATTTGCTATATCTTTATTTGCCCATGATTCTGTGATACCTATTACGTGAGGGTCAATATCTGCTACCATGATGTCTAACTCGCTTTTTTATTTACTATGCTCCTGGCATTTAAGCATACACATTTAAGTTCATTGTCTGAAATTATTGGTGACCATTTCTTTGGATGTGTATTTGTAGTAGTACTCCTTTGAGTTTTCTCTGTCAGTTCACCTTGCGCATCTAGTTTAAATAATTTATGGTAACTGTGCCCTCGTCGACAACCCTGACAAACTCACACCCAAGCAGCACTGTTCCTTGTCAGATGAAGTCCATCTCTCGTGAAAAAGTCATCTCTTCCCACAAAGTTCAACCACCACTACGAAGCCTACTCCCTCCACCATACATACCTTCTGTACTTGTGTGTTGATCTTCTTACAGTTCCTATACTTCTCACCTCCGCCTCTCATTACTATTAATATCCCCAACAATACAATCTGTCCAATTTGTGCCTCTTTAAATGTCTTGACCAACCTCCTGTACATACTAATGATGGCCAACGTACCCCTTCTCGGCATTGTTCGTTCCCACATGCACGAGAACAGCACCTCCCGTGCCACCACCCATGACCTGTCCTGCCTTCTCTGCTACATCCTTTATTTTTGCCCCTAGTAGGCATACAGAACTTATGTCATCTCCTCTGTTTACAATTTTATCCACTTTCCTAATGATAGAATCCCCCATAAATATCCGGGCTTTTCTCGTCTTCCTCTGTGATACTGCGTTAGCAAAGCTCCTTTCCTGCCATACACTATGCCCCCTTTCTCTATCATTAACCTCTACTGTCTTACCACCTGGCAATCCCTCTCCACTCACCCGTTTACCTTTCTTTTGTTGCATACTCTGCCTCCTGTCATCTTTCTTCTTCTGATCCACAATCTTCTCCTTTTTTCTGCTCTTGTTAGCCTTAGATTTTGCAGACGATTTAGCTCTGTTATCAACATCAAGAAGAAACTTACAACAGAGGACAAACGAGCTAGAAGTGCACGCAAAGAGAACTGGATTACACATAAACACAGCCAAAACGATCAAGACTGATGATAACCAACCAATTGTAATAGGCATAGGCGGTGTAGAAATGGTTGATAGTTTCACTTATCCAGGCTCAGTTATGGATGCAGACAAAGGTTCAACAGCAAATATAAGTGCATGCCTAAAGAAAGCGAGAGCAGCCTATTATAAACTGAGGAAAGTGTGGGCATCAAGCCAATACAGAAGGAAAACGAAACTCAGAATCTACAAGAGCAATGTGATGTCGGTTCTACTATATGGAGCAGAATGCTGGAAGGTAAACCAAAATGATGGACAAAGGCACATTTCACAATAGATGTTTGCGTTGAATTCTACGTATATTCTGGCCAAGAACAATTTCAAATGAAAAACTACTAAGAGGTAGAAATAAAACATGTAAACAAACTTGCAGTGACAGCGTGACTGACCTGTCAAACGATGTCCCAGCAGACAAGATGAAGAAAGGCATCCATTACTCGCATTAGTTCAAAGCTGACAGTCTTACACTTGGAATGTTAATATGATTGACACTGTGCTTTCATATTGCTTTTCATTATAAGTACTATCATAACCGTGGATACGACGTATATATTGTGACTATAATGACTAATAATTTAAATATTTGTTTATGCCAAATTTATCTATTTTGGATATGATGATGGGTAAAGATGTATGAAATTCTAAAAATGATGTACAACTGATAGTTGCAATATTGTATCAATGGTTGTTCACTCAACGATCCACACATATTGATAGGATGAGAAAGTGGACACCAGCATACTTGTAACGTACATATTTATAGTAGTTTTTTTTCTTATTTTAACTACTAATACACCCAGATAATGCAATAAGTATGACAATAAAAGCTTACATTTCATCCTACATGATACACGTCAAATATTAATCTTGCATCAGCATATCTTCAGCTGTGTAAAGGCTTCTGTCAAAATATGCATAATAGTTTGCAGTTGAAACCTTGTAAACAATATTTTCATATACATAATAATGCTAATGACGTATACATGTCAATCATGCTTAGAAATAGACATAGAGTTTAAAAAAATTCTCTGTAGGGTATATATTGTTTGTTTATCTTTTTACCAACTGCCCCTGTATAAATGTGCAACATAAGTGAAAAATAGCTGTTTACAGCTTTCTTGCAACCAAAATAATAGATGCACTGGTATGAAGGACCCCACACAGGTTGAGAACATTTAGTACTTCCACAATATGTCAAACAAATTACAATAACATTAATATTGGCAATTTGTTTAGGCTAGGTACACTTTTTTTTATAAAAATATAAAAAAAAAATGTTTTGTAAATGTTGTTGGGGTTGTCTTTAAAGTGCTCTAACATGAAAACTAATTAACATACAACCGTATAACTGATACTGTGATGTATCTTAATAATAGACCTTCCAATGATCTTCATTCTACATGATACACATGTCAAATATTCATCTTGCATTAATATGTATTCAGCTGTGAACAGGCTTCTGTAAAAATCTGCATAATAGTTTGCAGTTAAAAATACTATGTAAAAAATATTTTTCATATACGTAATAATGCTAATGATCTATACATGTCAAACATGCTTAGAAGCTGACACTGAGGTTTACAGAATGTCTATGTAGGGTATATACTGTGTATTTACATTTTGCCAACCGCCCCTGTATAAATGTGCAAAATAAGTTAAAAATAACATTACTTACAGCTCTCTTGCAACAAAAATAATATATGCAGTGGTATGAATGGTCCCCACACAGGTTGAGAACATTGAGTACTTCCACAATATGTAAAAAAAATACATTAACATGAATATTAGTACATTTTTTAGGCCAGGTACATTTTTGTTATCAAATAAAAGAAACGTGTTTTGAAAACGTTGATGGGGGTGTCTTTGAAGTGCTCTAGCATGAAAACTATTAACATACAGCCATACAACTGATACCATGATGTATTTTAATAATAGACCTTTCCAACGATGTATAATACTTTGTAATAACTTAATTATATCAAAATGGTATCAGCATAGCTACTATATTATCTACCTTAAATTACTCGTATGGCTAAATTTTAACAGCGACTACTGCCTAAACAAGGTCTCTTGCAAGTTTATGTTTAATATATATGTAATAATACTACTTATCTGATCAATATTCCACGCTTTAGACAAATATCCAATCCACCAAATTCAATTCTGTGTTCTCTAGATTGATTGGTCAACAGTTAAGACGCACTATATTACTGTAAAGAAAAACAATTCACACAGATTTGTAAAATAAAACATTATTTTAATAAACAAAACAACTTGCGTTTCTTTTTTTACTAGTATATATAATGTATATATATATAATATATGTGGTGCTGACATTACAGGTGACTATTAAAATTGGCAATGAAGTTCGATCACAGAATGATTTCCTCCATGGTATGGTAAGTTGCAGCAACCAAACTACTGTTATTGGGATTGCTTGGAAGTAACTAAAATGTGTGTATTCTTACGAATATATGCACACGCACGCACGCACGCACGCACGCACGCACGCACGCACACACTGATCAAATGATTTCTAATGTTATTAGTTTTTCTTGATGTGGTACATTGGTTCAGCTCAATAAGTCTGCAGTGTGACATCGGTTATGACATATTAATTATAATCATTGGATTGTCAGTGGACATAATCTTATAAATTGTGCCTGTAATCTCCCAGTGTCATATTATGGTGCACATTTGGCAACTAAAAGCATGTGCTATACTTAAAGACTAGCAATCTTCACTACAATTATTACATTCAGTGTAATCGTTGATTCATCTTTACTACAATCATTACATTCAGTGTAGTCGTTGATTTATCTTTACTACAATCATTACATTCAGTGTAGTCATTGATTTATTTTCAGGAGAATGATTTTGACAACACTGGAGGCTTTCTGCAGTCAACGATGAATCGTGTTACGGCAATGGCAAAAGCTGGACATAATCGATACATTGTGTACTTATTTCTTTTCTCCCTCTCTGTCTTCTTTGTTATCTGGGTGATTTTGAAGTCAAGGTGATTGAAATATGATTTATATGGGTGAATAAAGGTAATGTGCAAGTTTTATATTAATTAATCTGTTTACAACATTAATGAGTAATGGATTTTTGTATGCTCATAATAGTATGGAAATAATTTGCACCATCGTCCATTTAAAATAATAAAATATGCAAATTTTTTATGGCAGTTCTCAAGAAACTTGGTATTCGTTCAAAATATTTCAGTCAGTCTGCCGAAGAAGACTGAATGAGTCATTCAAAATGTTTCGAACAAATATGAAAAAGGTTTGTTTTTATATAGCGCAGTATCCAGTCCTTAGGACTTTTCAAAGCACTTTACACTTCACCCCTGGCAGACCTGTTCATTCCAATGCCATCTCGACTTCTTTTGGAAGCATTGAACTGTGGTAATGTGGCGTGAACGAAATTGGCAAAGCTTTGAAACAGCAGCAAGAGAATTCAAGACTGAGTTCTCTCAATTGAGAGTCCAGTGTTCTAACTGCTACACTACCGCGTTTCTTGAGTGATAATCGCTATAATAACAAAAAGTTATTTCGTTTCGTGGAATGTAATATTTGACATAGCGATTCAATTGCTATATCAAATATTACATTCCACGAAACCAGAATGTCAATCCATTTAGGTACTTGTATGCTAATTTTGTATGAAACAATTGTATTTACTGTATTTTAGTTAGTTTAATATAACTTAATGTGACAAACTGATACAGACTGCTTTGTATAATCCATTTAGTGGAAAGATAGACATTGCAACAATTTATTTGATGTTTTTGCATTAGAAGAGCCAAACTTTAGAATTTATATCTGTACAGTTAAAGATCCATCCTCAATGTGATTTTTACACTCATTTAAGGGAGATTGAAAAGGTTTGTAGGACATATTTGCAGTCCTAAGGTATAATGCACTCTTGCTAATGAACTGACTGCCAAAATGGTGGAAGAAATCTGGGGAAAATGGTTGGATTTCAGCTATGGTGCTGTTGTGGGTCTAGTGGTGTCTTGACTCTTTTAACAAGATTGCCATCTGAGGCAAAAGCCCAGATGGTAAGTGGACAAGGAAGTCATTGATTTATCGAGAGTCCAACAAATTTTCATCTATGTGTAACCCACCCTCCTGAGATGTGTCAACCTTGTTTTTAAAGATATTCACACTGCTAGCATTTACACAATCTGTAAACAATTTGTTCCGTTCAATTTTATTGTCCTTTGTGAGAAAGAGTACTTCCTGATATCAAATCTACACTGATCCTTTACTAATGTTACCTCGTGCCTAGACTACTATATTTCTTAAGTGAAAAAAACATATTTCCTCAATATTTTCATACCCATTCAAAATCTTAAAAACTTCAATTTGATTTCCTCCTAACCTCCTTGTCTCTGGGGTTGTTAAGCCACATTCTTTTAGGCGTTCTTCTCATTGCTCTCCACTGTATTCATTCAAGCATATCTATATCCTTACGATATGGTCTCCAAGCTTGTATTCAATAGAGGCCCTACTTTTGCTTTAAACAGGTATTGTTAGCTCTTTCCATAATATGTTATATTTCTCCTTATCAACCCAACAATTTGATTACCCTTTAAAGCTCACTGCTCTGAAACTTTCATATCGGCACATATTGTTACACCTTAGTACTTTTCTTTTATGGTAGTACCTAGAACAGTATCTGCCATTTTATAGTTTACATGTCCTGTGTGTAGGCATTTACATTTCCCAAAATTGAATAACATCTGCCATTTTTCAGACCATTTAACTAATATGTCTAGATCATTTTGTAAATGTTGTTTATCACCATAATGTTTAAACTATCTAAACACTTGTACCCACATACATCCGGGACCTAGAGTTGGCACTGGGCAGGTCATTCAGGTGGGCAATGTTTGGATGGAAGACCTAGACAATAGAATGTCCACTGGTAGGGTCAAAGGGTGATAAGTTGATGGTTAATCATGGCTTGATTGCCTCTGCAAATATTTCTAAAGTAAACATTTGGGGATGGCTACTTCCAGCCAAGTGAACTTATGGGGCCATTATATTCCATGCAAGGTCTCAATTTGCAACTATATAATACTAAAGAAATAATTTTAAGCATTCATTAACCGGAATTACAATTTATAATCAGTTTTTATTAAAAAATAAAGTAATCGGTGTTTTGTAAGAATATTTTTATTATGTCCAGGCCCGGCCCGGCCCGCTCACACCAGGCCCGGCCCAAGCCCGATGTGTTTAAATTGTTTTCAGCCTAGGCCCGGGCCGGGCCCACAGTATGTAGGCCCAGGCCCGGCCCGCGCAGGGCACTAGTGGTTACCAAACAAAACCAAAGGTTAATAAGGGGCTAAGCAGGACACATTGGTAACGTGCCTAAGCCAATAAACAAAAGCAGGTCCTTGAAACTTGTATTGGTAACAATGGGGTGTTACCATGCTGAGCAATAAGCAAGAGGATTAATCACCTCAGTGCTTTGAGAAGGAAGCTGTATGTTGTTAAGGCAGCCGACCATGATTAACTCAGTGCCTTGAGAAAAGAGGTGCTTGATTTGTTGTTGAGGTGGCCGATCATGATTAACTCAGTGCCTAGATAAGAGACTTATGATTAACTCAGGAATCACTTCACATCATTCGTAAAAGTATAGCGTAATAAATATAAACACACACAATTTTCTTGCAGAATGACATATAGTAGACATTATTCTGACTCATATTTATTAATTATAAACTTTATTGCACATTTATAAGGGGGGATGTCCAGGGGGAGATATCCTGCCACACCGGCCGTCGGTCAGCGATGGGAGAAATGGCTGGCGAGAGTCAGACCAAAGTTGAACTTCCTGTTCAGCTATGACTAGGAATGTAGGACGTATGATATGTGAAATTAAGAAATTCGAATTATGTGACATTTATATAATTGCAATTGAGCAGGCATATTCACAGGTTTGTTTGTCGAAGATGTTGGCTATGAAGTAGTGCATTTTTATAGTTTAATAGGCAGAGGGATTTATGAGAATTTTTCTATTATGTGCGCATGAATACATGGATATTTTGTTAACACATTAACGGGCATCGCACGTCGGGGGGGGGGGGGGTTAAAAAAGTTGGCGGTATGTGATTTTGACAAAACTTGGTCAGCATATCAATCAGATGATGTCAGTTGTTGTGAAACATTTAAAGATTTAGTGATGGTCCACTTTTCTTATAATCATACAAAACAGCAACTTTAGCATGGCCACCAGTGCGTGCAATATTGCACTTGGTCGGACCTCTCGAACGACTGCTCGTTATTAGCAAAATGACGGAATCAGCGGACGAGAGAGACTGGCTACTTCACTTCGTTAGTCAATACCGAATATGAACAAAGCAGCCTGCTAAGCAGGCAGACAGACAAGGTCGTACGAATAGAGAACAATGCTACAGTTACAGGGGAGAGTAACCGCACAAAGAGAATTATCCGGCCAGAGGGAAGAACTGCCACTAGTGTAGAAGGGCAAACCCATAGAGATAGACTAGAGACGCTATGACCACGTAATTAACGAATACGTACATTGGCCATATTGGTGTTACAAAACAGCGTAAAAATGCTAAACGTTATTCGTCCTGGGTACGCGTGATTATCCAGCGTTTTCATTAAAGTATCGTTCGAACTGAGATGGCTCAAATAATGTTCTAGTTTTCTTGTGCAGTCTGAATGAGAACGTGCACGTGTATCTGAAAACATAAATATATAAGTACATATGGCACATTTTAAATACATCCAAACCCAATTATACAATACGTAATTTTGTAGTTTTCAGTTCCCATCTTTCATATAGCGCGCTAAGCATTGTGTGAACAAATGTATATTAGGAGTGCCTCTTGCAAAACCATCATACTCAAACTAGGCGCAATATCATGTAAAACAACTGTGTGCAGTGTCACTGATAACTCGCCGCGAGGTTTGGAGTAGGACGTGGATTTCCACTCATTGCCGAAAACTTACCGACGTGACTTGCGTAATCGTCAACGGCAATATAAGTTTATCGAAAGTAGTCACTACGAACAACTACACGGACCATTCTATGGATTAAGTAGATCAGATAGTGTTTGTTAGTTATATTTCATATATTATATAAACAGGTTGCATCGATTGTTGCTGATATCACCGTTAGTAGCACAACCAATTACGTAAAACGCAAAACCTTTTTTTTTAGTTATGCGTATAGTAGCCTTGGGAGCAGTGAAGTCTGGCTGCCGCGTTGATTTGGTAGCTACATGATTTTAAAGTTCCGTTTAGGTTTACATACGGTTGAGAATCATTTGAAGCATCCAACCGTTGAAACATGTATAATTTAATGGTTACAAGACTACGTAAGTCACCGACAATGACCCAGACATTTTGGCTATAAAGCAAAATAAAATAAAAATACCGGTTGAGTGTTCAACGTGCCCAAAGCAAATGCAACCAAACTCAACCCTGGGAAACCTTGTTTTTATTCCAATCCTTGATTTGGGGGTATTTCCGCTTCAAATACAATTGAACTAGGAGATATTAGACCTGCATGTGTTATGAAGCATTGTTTATTGCTAATTTAATTGTCAAGTCAAGATCTTCATTAACAATCCCACAATATCTTCAGCGAAAGCTACATGTAAAATAGTATGTTACTTCAATTACGACAGAACGCACATCCATCCAGCACTGTGGCTTCGACGTCAATGTCCTCATTACAGACGACGTGTGGATCAAGGTTTGTGATGTATGAAGCTAATTTAGACATCACAGGCCTTCGTATTGTGCCATTGTCGTGGAATAAAGCTTGGGCAAAAGATTATATGGTGGACTTCCTTGTTAGGCATAAATTATTAAATTAATATCAACATGGATTTCTAAAGGCGAGGTCATGCTTAACAAATATGTTATGTTTTTTGGAAGAAATCACCAAGTGGATAGACGAGGGATCACCAGTAAATATTATCTACTTAGATTTTCAGAAAACTTGACAAAGTGCCACATCAAAGATTACTACTTAATTAAAAGCGTGTTGTAGTAGATGGAGAAGTTTCAAACTGGAAATCAGTTTTGAGTGGGGTATCACAAGGATCAGCATTAGGACCTTTATTATTCTTAATATATATCAATAACTTGGACGACAATATAACAAGTAATGTACTGAAATTTGCGGATGACACACAAGTGTTTATAAAGGTTAACACTGATGGTGATAGACAAACATTTACAAAACGATCTAGACAGATTAGTGAAATGGTTTTTCTCACTCAAGAAAGATAGCAGAACTAGAGGACATGAGGTCAAATTAGTAAAGGATCAGTATAGATTGGATATCAGGAAGTACTCGTTCTCACAGAGGATAATAAATGAATGGAACACATTGACTACGGATTGTATAACTGCTAGCAGCGTGATTATGTTTAAAAACAAGGTTGACACATATCTCGGGAGGTCGAGTTACACATAGATGAACATTGTTGGACCCTCGATAAGCCAATGGCTTTCTTGTCCACTTGCCATCTGGGCCTTTGGTTTGGATGGCAAATCTTGTTAAATCTTGTCTTGTTAAACCAAGACGCATGACACTTCGTAATCGTGGTGACATTGAGCCATCACAACGCCGGCTGATCGAAAAGTGACATCAACAAAAAGGTATGTCACGAGATACCCCAGCTGATGCACACACACATGGAGTAGGGCTGCTCCTCTCAAAGGATGCAGCAAAAAGGCTCATCGAATGGGAACCACGAATAGCAAACCAATCTCAGAGAGAATAATCACAGCCAGCACAATAAACTAATAATCTTGACGTTTTGCTTGTATGTTATTAACATAAAAGGAAGCAATACCGTTACAACCCCATCCCCCACTCCAACAAACACACTCGCTGTCTTGATTTATCAGGCCACAACTACCTAACATATTTGACTTAATAATTGACTTTACGTGTTTGTCATCCCGTCACACCTCGACAAATATATCTTCATCGATTTAGTCAACTATGTCACCTGCTCTTCCTTTATCCGTTGAAAATTAACTTAATAACTTAAAGCGATTCTTTGTGAGGTAACATGCATTTGAGATGTACTGTAGCAAAACGTGATCAGTTCCCATAAGTACGTTCTCTGCCACTTATTTCTTGCATTTTATGCATAATTTGGGTGTTATATGCGCAAAAAAAGCCGACAAATAATTGTGTTTACATGAAGCATTTTGAGCTTGCTGCCATGTGGATGATTAATTATGCAGCCCGAGTATAAGTATACACGCATGCTCAGTGAAGCACACAGGGAATGCTGACGTCACACACAGTCAACAAGTCAGGATCTGAGGCGAGTTTATTCAAGCAATGGCTTTTTAAATCAGCAATTCGTAGACATATGTGTATTGACAGCTACTTTTATCAATGCAGGAAGCTTATGCATTGTTTATTTATCCTGCTTTCTACTGCGGTTCGCTGGGCAACGTTTCGATTAAGTATAATTATAACGTCCGCCGCGTCTACCGTCTGCTCGCGCGGCGGCGGCGGCGGCGGCGGCGGCGGCGGTCGGTGCCGGCTGGGTCTGTGACTGTGTGTCTAGGCAAGGCAAGGGTATCGTCTTTCCAGTTAATAAAACTAAATTGCACAATATTTGGAATGCACTGAACGAAACTGCACACCTAAAATATCAGAATGTGCAACCGTAGCCAGATGTTTAACCTGGTCCTTGATGTTGCCCAAATCTGGGACTGGGGGTATATTTCGCGCCGTTGTTGGAATGTGACAGGGATGGCAAAATTGACTGTCTGTGAAATTACCCTCTCTTGTGTTGTGTTGATTCAAATCCGTTGTCCTAATTGGTGCAGCACACACGTGAGAGTATTTTGCAGCAAAATGATAAGTCATTGTGCATTAAATATTTTGAGCAAATGTCATAGAGGCAAAACCTGGTTTTTTTCTTAGCCAGTAAATATTACATATACATCTCATATGGGTAGAAGTGGATTGCATACATGCAATTTGTACACACGAGAGACCTTACAAAATCTTACCTTGACCATGGTTTCTCAAATCACTGATTTTTTAAAGAGAAGTGCGAACAAAATAAACTTGTGAACAGGATAGTAAACTAAATATATCCACACACATAGTTGAATTTGTCTTAAGACTGAACACATTATGCATATTACCATGGTAATTTAACTTGGCTTTTTGTTAATATTTCAGTTCAACGTTGTGGCAGAAACTGGTGGAGGGGACTGGGGACGAGGTAGTGACCGTGGTCAAAGGCGACGTCGTGGCATTGGAAGTCAGAAGAGTCGGGGAAGTTCTAGGGCAGCACGTGGAACTCGGGGAAGAGGGAGAAGGCAGGACGAAGAGGAAAGAGCTGCCCACCAGATGAATGCATCCTTGCAAAAGGAGCAAATCGAGATACAATAGAACCTGTCTTGGGCGACCACAATCGTACGCACAAACTGTTTCTAACAATAATGTATGTGCAATGAGCGACCACTTGCCAAAGGCGACCAACGACCATCACATCAACATTATTTTGACCTGTTATGAGCGACCGGAACACGCCAACAGTTGAAATTTGATGGGAAAAAAGCCAGATTGGTCCACCGATCACAGTAGTTATAGTGCCCCATTATCCGCCAGGTGGAATACGTCTCATTATATATTAATCTGCACCATTTTGTTGTTGTGTGGTACACTTTGCTAATTATAAATGTTTAATTAAATTAAGTCTGTATGACATTGTTATATTATACAAGTGCTATACGAGTTGCATTTAACTGGCAATTTATGTTGTGAGGTATAGACAAATGTGCATGATTTGGGACCTTTTAATCGAGTTCTTCTTTCCAGTATACTGTACATGTAAAGAAACAAAAATGCCAATAAAGTGAACACAATACAGGTGTATACGTATGCCACCATGTCTTTGTACCTTATCTCATACATACAATCATAAATCAGTATGATTGTACTGTTTTACCTGCAACCTGCTACGGAAGACCACCTGTCTTGAGGGACCACTGGCTGTGCAGAAGGGGTGGTCGCCCAAGACAGGTTTTACTAGACCAGCAATTTTTAGATATATGGTAGTCAATGCACTGGGCTTGATGTGGTTCAGAATACCACAGGAAATGGAAATGTCATTTATAAATAAGCCTTTTTGTGTATGTATTTCCCATTTTTTTTTCTTTACCCCAAAACTCGTTCACGAAGACCATAACATTACTTGAATTACCATTGCAGGTAACATCGCAAAATTGTTACATATATATATTTCAGAATGTTGTACAGAACATACCCGAGAACCAACTGCGAGAAGTTGTAGCAAAAACTGCATTGAGGCATCCATCATTCTGGTATGACATCCAAGCCATTATGACCAATGGAGACGTTAATTTAATCCCCCAACAGGGGTATCACCCGTCATCTGGGAATGCACCAGAATGGTGCATCTGTCAAAACTGTGTGGAGATGCCAACAGCTGCTGAGAGAAAATGTTGTAAAAAGGCGCCATTCAAGTGTTTGACTCTAGACCATCATTGGTATTTTCTTCTAAACCCTTTCAACATTGCACTACATAATGGTTTCAGAAATGACATTCTAGCAGAACAGGAAGAGGCTAACAAAAACAAATCTCTCCGTCATGGGTCGTACCGCATGTTCATCATGTGGGTACACAAAAAATTGTCAGCACGTTATCGTAGGGTGATTCCATCCTGCTGTGTGTGGAAGATTAGGAATGAATTCCCTGATGAATTTGGGCAATACACCGGTTTCAAACCAAGCAAATCTGGCTAATTAGGTTAGGTAAATTCACAGGTGTTTTATAATCAATCTAAATTTATGTCTCTTTTTTGGATGCCTTTTAATCTACATTTCTTGTTTTTGTTATCCGGAACATAATCAAGAGTTGCTGCCTACCTGTTCTGGTGTTAACTTTACTATAGGCTTAACCAGTAGTTGCCCAAATTGCAGCACAATTAACAAAATGTAAATTGTTAAACAACGGCCCAGTAAGTAAATAAGTACCAAGATCCACATGTCCATTTTCAATTCAGGATATTGCATCATATTGTTTCTGATATCAACCTTTACAAACACATGAAGTGGATAGCAATATCATAAGACTGAAGAAATTCAACAACTTAAGCCCATTCACGGTGCAACAATGAAAACGGGAACGCTGCTTTTGCACTATTGCAGAAGTTTATGGTACAAGAACAGGTCCTATATTCATAATGTTTGATGCGATGTTCCTTGGATCACAATTATTGCTCATCATCCAAACGCATATTGACAATTCTTTCAACAATTTCCGGCACATATTTGTATTTTTTCTTCTCCTTTTTCCGACATGCTGACCAGTTCTTGTTTTGTTTGTGACACATCCTCTGGTACCTGATAGAAGGAAACAAATGATGTAATCAGATGATTTTCTGTTTTTGTACAAAATCATTTTATTTTTTATCATCAAAACAAAGTAGTTACTCTGTTTTGTTCTTATTTTGATGTCATCACAAAATAAATATTTTTAGATGAGTTAGTTATTCTGGTCTATGTTGCAAGAATTTCAGCTTTTTGACATATCTGTATGCCAGAAATAACTCTCGTATTGTTTGGAGCAATGAGCACTGCACTAAACATGAGTGCATGATGCCAAATTTGTATTTACTTACATTGGCTGTCCATCTTTCTTCTTAGCAGCATATGGCCTGTCCAGGTGTCTGTTGTGATCTATCATTGCTAGACAATTTCTGGCAAGGTATGATGGATATCTGAAAAATAGCATTACAAGTGAACTAAGAGTAGAAAGTAACTAGAAAATATATTTTCTGTTAGCCACGTTTCAACATTAAATCATTTTCCTCCACTTCTTTCAGCAACTTCTGAGTACATGTTGGATTCCAGACATATGTATCAGAAACAATAGATATTGATGTAACAATTTTTAAAATATTAAATCAATTTTAGCCGACCCTCTGTTATTTGTTAAAGGGAATAACAACGATTGCTTGAAATAATATTATATTACATCTTGTAGCATAGTCCAATTTCCACAACAGCAAAAAATTCATTATAATTTTTCATAATGTAATATAATAAATAATATAATATAATAAAACTTTATTTTGACACCATCAAATCCGGGGCTACTGCCCCGTTCACGGGTGTGTACAGGCATCAGTTCACACGACACAAACTTGTATGTAGATAGTGATAATAACAATAATACATACGCTGTGTAAAATGTTAAATACTATGCAGAATGTTCGCGTGTGTAAAATTATTTTAAGAAAAAGTATACTGATTACATATAAAAGATAAATCTCAAATAGGAAATAAAACGCTAACATCATCAATAATACAGAACATAAATAGGATTGATAATATGTAATAAGATCATTAAAAATGCAATATCAAAGCGGTAAAACCCATTAAGTGGAAAAAAGAAATGTCTTTAGTAGCTTCTTGAATTGCGGGTGGTTGCCGTTTCCACGTATGTTGGCAAGCAGTTTATTCCACAGCGTGGGGCCAGCACAGGCAAATGCTCGGCGGCCGAAACGTTCTAGGTTGACTCGTGGCACGTCGAGAAGTAGCCCGCCGGCAGAGCGTAGGCCACGTCTTGGTGCGTACTGGTGCAGCAGTGCGGCAAAGTACTCTGGTGTGCCTCCGTAGAGTGCCTTGTGCACAAGGACGAGTATCTTATACTCAATACTTCTCTTAATTGGCAGCCAGTGAAGTTGCCGCAGTATTGTCGTTATGGACTGGCGATCACCCCGTCGAATCTGCATGACAATGCGAGCCGCTGACCGCTGGACATTTCCAGACGGTGCAGGAGGCGATCGGTTATTAAAAATAGCATCGCATTGCCATAGTCCAGCTGTGATATTACTAGTCCGTGAATCAGACTTTTGCAAACGCTGGTGGTAAGTGAGTCTCGATTCTTAGCAATTCGAGCTAGATGATAGTAAGCGCTGCGGCATATGTTCGACACTTGAGATGCCATCGACAGATGAGTGTCAATGGCAAATCCAAGATCTCGGATAACGGCGGATGTGTCAACGAACTGGCCACAGATGTTGATGCGGCTAAACGTAATAGGAGTTCGCCGACTTGGTGAACGGATAACTATGGCTTCTGATTTGTTCTCATTGATGACGAGTCCGTTGTCACAGAGCCATGTTTTTACTTCCTGTATGCAGGCCTCCATGCGTGCGAGAGCTTGCATGTGGTCCGTTGGTGGGAAAGTGACGTACAATAGAGTGTCGTCGGTATACAGGTGGTGTTGCATATTGTGCTGGTGTAATAGTTTCACTAAAGGAGCAATGTAGGCATTAAAAAGTATAGGTCCAAGAACCGACCCTTGCGGTACTCCTGTCGTAATGTTATTAACTTCCAACAAGCTACTCTTCACGCGTACTACATTTGTTCGATTATGCAGATACGATGTCAGCCAAGCATGTACGCCGCCACATAATCCGTACCCACGCAATCGTCGCAGCAGTATGGTGTGGTCGATGGTGTCGAATGCCGCAGTGAGGTCTAACAACACCAGAAGTACACCCCGGCGACTATCTATGGCCTGTGCCACGTCGTTATGGATACGCAAAAGCGCTGTCTCGGCACTATGATGTGGACGGTACGCACTTTGATATACTCCGTAAATACCGTTCTCGTCCATGAAGTGTTGCAGTTGTTGCGCAACGAAACGCTCAGTTATCTTCGCCACAAACGTGATGTTACAGATAGGGCGGTAGTTGGTGAGTACGTTGATGTCAGAGCCTCGCTTCTTTAGTATTGGTGTTATAACAGCGTGCTTCATTGATGGAGGAACCACAGAAGACGATAGAGAGGCGTTGATGATACGGGCCAGGACCGGAGACAGAGAATCAATGTTACACTTCAGGAGCAATGTTGGGAGTGGGTCCAGTTCACACGACTTCACAGCAGATGCCAGCACTATCCGTTTCACGTCCGATGGTAACGCGGGTTCAAAGAAATTTAAACGAGCAGTCACCTCTGTCATCATGTCATCGCCTGGCTGCTGAGACCGGTTACGACACAGCGTTGCGCCTGACCCTTCGGGTAGGGGCCGGTCTACGCCTCGACCCAGAAGTGCATTAGCGATTTCGTAGACCAGGCGTATGTTGCCGCCAGCTTTCTCGATTTCTGCTCGATAGTGTTCAGAGCGTGCTTTCCTCAGTGATTTCCGGAAAATGTTGCGCCGGTCCGTATATATTTGTCGATGAACTGTTAAGCCTGATTGTCGCCAATGGCGTTCGGCCCGATGCAGAGCTCGTTTTTCTTCGGCCAGTTCACCATGGAGTCATCGGCCTCACCGTAATAGGCCGTGACACGAGAGGGGCATGCTCATCAACGACAGTGCGTAGGCAATAGTCATAACGATAGAGATGTACATACAATATTAAACTTTGTGTACACACAAAAAAGCTTTTTAGTTAGTGCCTTGTTTTTTCCTTTTAAGAAACACAATAAAGAAAAAGTATTTCAGTTGAATGTTACAGCACAAAAATACATGCAGGGTATGTTGCTTTTGTGAGTATAAAATACCTGAATGCGTATCGTTTGCTGGCATACATCAAAATGATGCTACTGAAATTCTCCAAGCTCCCAGTTCTTCTGTGAAAGAACGGAAAACATTTTGTATGTTATCAATTTGTAATTTTTATTATTCAGCATTTGGTCACCATCTACAAAACAACTTATGCATGGCTATTAAATAAAAAATACCCCAATTTTCATCATAAAAAATAATCTGTCAACCACTTTTCTAATATTTCTCATGGTTTTCATTCAATTGAACCATTGCAACGACGACACATAAAAGCATGTTTATAACATTTGTAAAAACTTTTTTCAGTTTGATATGTTGGCAGATTTATTTTTACCAGTCAACAGGTATCACGTCTGACATCATTTGTCACAATTGTACTAACATTTTAAAAAGATTTATTAACCAAAATATGTCGACTGAAGATAACCACACTCACTTGTCAAAGTTGTCCAACAACAACAACGCGACGGCTTCGTGGGTGGAAAGCTGGTGCACTTCTTTTAATTCCATCCATCTATTATGGGCTGCCGCTATGTTTACTCTCCGTTTATTCCACAGATTGTCCCTTTCTCTTTCCTTCTTTTCTTTGCCGATTCCGTTGCATAAACAGCAGCTGGTCCACGTTTTCTTTTAACAAATTCACTGGCCTCGGCCATGATTCACTAACTTGGCGGTAGCCAATACAAACACACACATGTTGATGACGTGGTATACGTTTTTCTTGCCCCATAAACACAGCGGAGGTAACCGAAGTCTGACGGACGGTACCGAATATTCATGAGCATGCCTTATATGGATCATGAATGCTGGCGCGAAGTAGAAACTCCGCGTACGGGGAGTTATGATATCGATATATTGTCATGGTCATTAGTGATTAATAATAACATAATTCTAATAAAGTAAATGCATAGAATTGCTGAATTAGTTATATTAACAGTGTTAATGAATAATTTTGTACATTATAAAGAGATGAAAATTTCCAAAGAATTGCTTTAAGGTTTGGAGCTACCTTAAAATCAAGTAGCGATAATAAAATGTAATGCTCATACAACGCGACAGTCAGACTTTGCTGCGCTACGCATAACTATTTTGAGAGATTGGTTGTGCTACTAAAGGCTATATAAATAATAATCGGTGTAACCTGTATATAATATATGAAATATAAATAACTAACAATATCTCATCTACTTAATCTATAGAATGGTCCATGCAGTTGTTTGTAGTGACTACTTTCGATAAACTAATATTCCACGTCGTACTACAAAAGTCACGGTAAGTTAGCAGTGACACTTTACGCAGTTGTTTTACATGATATTGCGCCTCGTTTGAGTAGGATTGTTTTGCAAGAGGTACTCGTAATAAACATTTGTTCACACGTTTTGCGCGCTAAACGAAAGATGGGACATAAAAACTACAAAATTACGTCTTCTATAATTGGTTTGAATGTATTTAAGATGTGTCATATGTATATATATGCTTATATATTTATGGTTTTTTTTCGAACGAATAAGGTTTTGCGTTTTTATGCTGTTTTGGAACTCCAAGATGGCCGCGGCATTTGCACGTTTACCCCATTACGTAAAGATAGACAATAGCCTCTCTAGTCTATATCCATCTCTATGGGCAAACCACTTTGCCAAATTCTACTAGAAAGCAGCACAAGCAATGAGGGGAGGTCAAGAAAAGTGATGGCAAGCCGAAATACAAGAATTTGGGGAAATTGTTTCGTCAGATGGACCACACTTGATCTGACGAGGGTAATCTTGCATATACCGGGCCCTTGATGACCTTAAATATTAATATTTGTGTTTCACTCTTACCTCGGTTTTATCTATCCCAAGACGTTCAGTATATCATACTACATCACTTTCATGATTTTTCAGGCAGGTCCGCATGTACAAGTACTACAGTACCAGTTCATGTTACTTATCATCAAAATACAGAACAGATCTACTTTATGCAAGTACTGAAACTACTAAGAATATTCAGGCTCTCAATATCACCATTCTTTAGTTCTTTAAAGATGTTCATTCTACACACGAACACGCGCACGCGCGCGTGGCCTGGGTTTCTCCTGGGAAAACGAGACGGACATTTTTTCCTCGAGATGCTGTCGCGTGCGTCCTGTAGCCGACATCGACGCCGAAAGGAAACTGCAGACCGCATCCTCGTGTATGCATGGGAGTCACCCCGGCGGTCGAAAGAGTGATTTTTGTGAAATCCCGTACCAGAAAAACGGCTAAGTCTGGAGTGCGATTCTTGGGGTAAAGTGCATCGCCGGTCGTTCCGAGTCGGACTCAGGGACGTGATTTTGGGCCAAAATCAGGCAAATACAATGTGGAAAGTTGATGATACGTAGACATTTTGTCTATACAGTGTATATACAGGTCACCTGTTCGTGGGGAGTAGTTGGTCGCTGGGCAGTTGGCACAAAAGTTGTAACTTCTGTTCTCTCCCGTATTCGCCACTGATCCATATATATAACTGTGCCGCCATCTTGGGTAGATCAGTGCTGTCAACGACAATCAGTAGGTAATCGCAGTGTAAAAACCAAAACGTTCAACTTTGATGATAAAATGCTGCCTGTATGCAAGTACACTTTTGTATTCTGTGATTTATAGGATACTGTTAGAGGTTATAGTGATTAATAATATTATGTTTAGCGTCACAAAGTGAACGTTCCTATTTAATTATTAATATTTTAAAGTCGACATAGTCGTCATTAAATAAGAACAGAGTTCCATTTGTTCAGTCACTTTACTAAAGAGAAAGCGTGAAATGACAATAACTAAACAAGTATTGAACAGGTTGAAATGCGAGTGTGTACTGGTTCCGTTTCTAGTAGCGCATGCGCACTGGTATAAGGGACCGGTTATTATGCAAAGCAAGAGACCGGTTATAATGTTCTCTATCTCCCTCCGAGTCTTTATGCTACTGGATAAAGGCTGATAAATGTTTATTGACTATCCCATGGAGTAGTCCTTGTGCCAGGTAGGCACGCTGGTCGCTCTGGTGGATCGTCGTTGACCAATTGCTGGTGCTGGTGGTTTCACGTCAGGCTCCGATGGGGGTGGAGCTCTCGGGGTCGCTGGGGCTGGTGGTGGCGTCTGGAGGGTCGCGCGCCTCGGTGTGTCTCGTCCTGGGGTTGTAGGCGTGACTGCAGCGGGCGGTGTTTTGTGCTGGGGCATTCTCGCTGATGTCAGTGTCGGTGGCGGTGTGTGCCCCGTCTGCGTAACGGGTGTCGCAGGGTCTTTATCGAGGTCAGGTAGTTGCGGTGTCACAACGGGTGTTGGTACGGTGACGCGGGTTGCTAGGTCGTCATAGATCGATCGGGTTGGCGGCCGGTCGTAGTGAACTGGGCTGAACTTGCGCAGGAATGTCCTGTTCCGAAGTGTGACTCTGCCCGATCCGTCAATCTTGATCGCGTATTGGTCGTGCTGACGTACCTCAACGATACTGCCCGTCTTGTCCCATTTGTTGGGGGTGAGGTCCTGTCTGGTTCTGTACGCGGACGAAGTCCCCTACCGCAAGTGGTGGAAGGCGTTTAGTGTGCTCCGCCCAGGTTTCAGCTGTGCGGATGTGGCGTTTACGGAGGGCTTCCTCCCTTGCTTTGAGTGTCTCACGCCAAGTCTCATGTGGTCTGTATTTCCCGGGGATAATCGGGATGAAATCGCGTATCGGGCGGCCGAAGACACACATCGCCGGGGAGATCTTTGTTTCAGGGTCGGGTGTGTTGCGATATTGTAGTATCGCTATCTGCACAGCGTCAGTGTCCAGTTCTCCCTTCGGACCGGTGTTGTCGGTGATGAGTCGTTTCATCGTCTTCACCCCAATCTCTGCACGACAGTTGCTGTGGGGGAAGGCCACCGATGATAGGCGGTGGTGTACGCCCCATCTGTGCAGGAAGGACCTGGTCTCGGTAGAGGTGAACTCCGGACCCCCGTCCGATGCGAGCTCTTCTGGCGTCCCGTACGTCACGAAGGCGCGACGTAAGTGGTCGATGACGCCGGTGGCGCCACCTGTCGACTGCGATATGATTGGCCAGTTTGAGTATCTGTCCACCGTCACGAGATAATGTACGCCCCTGTGTACGAAGAAGTCCGAGCACACTGCCTGGAAGGGGTAAACGACCGGGATCGGTGGGCTGGGCGGCGCTCCATTCTGTGAGGGTGCCATCCGGTGGCAGTGTTCGCATTTTTCCGAGTGGTGCTGATGTCGGCCGATATGCCTGGCCAGAACACAGCGGATTCTGCACGGGCGGTCATCATCGATACGCCCTGGTGGGCAGTGTGGAGGGTGCTCAGTATCTCACCGCGGAGTGAGGGCGGTATGATAACCCTGTCCTTGTATAGGATCACTCCGTCTGTCGATGTGATGTTTTCGCGGTACTGGTGATAGTCGCGAATCGTCTCTGGCATCTCGATCTTCGAGTCGGGGATGCCGTCGGTTGCCATTTCCTCCAGTGTGTGCATATCGACGTCGCTGCTGGTAGCCTCCCTGACGCGGTCCCATGTCACTGATCGCAATGATTCGAGGCCCGCGGCGCACCATGTCAGGTTGTCCTCCACGACGTCGTCGTCGTCGTCGTCGTCGTCATCCGGTTCGATTCGGCGTAGGAGAGATAGGACGTTGGTGTGCATGCTGGATGGTAGGTGGTTCACTATGGCGGCATTGTCGTCTGGTAGGTTCATGAGTGATGGTAGCGCGGTGCCGACCGGCTTACGTGACATGGCATCTGCCGTCTTGTTCTTCATGCCTGGGATATGTGTGATGCGGAAGCGATAACGTAGGGTCTTCTCCTTGAGGTTCCTGAGGCGGGGGTTAGGTATGTCGTCAATGGCTCTGTCCGCAAGGAGTTTCAGCAGCGGCTTATGGTCTACCTCTACGATCAAGTTCTCGCAACCCAGCACGAAGTGGCGCGTCTTGTCCAATGCGTCCGCGACTGCGAGGGCCTCGCCCTCTATGGGCGCGTACCTGGATTCTGCTGCGTGTGTAAACCTGCTGCCGACCAGGGTTATTTTCCACCCGTCGTTGCAGCAGAAGGGTCTGATTGGTGAGCATCGGCAGTGCTTTTGAAATAGCCAGAATCCAATGCCCTCCTTCGACCAGTCTGTGGCGATGCATGTAGGCTTGGTCTTGTCAAAGATGCGGACACCGCGCTCGATTTCTTGAACGATCACGTCCTTCGACTCGCGGAATATGTCCTCTAACTCCGGGGACCACGTGAAGCGTTTTCCATTTTTCAGGAGCTTCCGGAACGGATGCATTCGTTCGGCCATGCTGAACGCGTAGGCCACTTGATTGACCAGCCCGAACCACGATCTGATGTCGGTGATGTTACGCGGTTGTGGGAAATCGCGGATCGCCTCCATGTAGCGGCTGCATGGTCGCACGTCAGTCATGGTGATCGTGAAGCCTGCAAAGTCCACTGTGGGTGCGCTGAAGACGAACTTCTCCGGGTTGAGGATGATTCCATTCCGGCCACATATATCCAGCCATTAGACCGCCTGGTAGTAGCTCCCCTCGATCGTATCTGACCATAGTAGCGTGCTTCCACGCACTTGGTCTTGTCACCAATGTCCGCGACGATCTCGTCGTATCGTCGTGTATAACCATCTCCTGACGCTATATACCCTTGTGGAGCCGAGAGGTACCGGTAGCGTCCCCATGGAGTGATGAAGGTCGTCTTGTGGCGGTCGTCCTCGTGTAGAGGGTCACTGGGGTAGCCGTTCCATGCGTCGAATACGGTCTTGCGTTTCCCGTTAGGTATGCGTCTCGCCTGGTGGAACGGGGATTGTGTGTGGTGGGTTTCGCGGAACGCATGTTTGTTCAAGGCCTGAAAGTCGACGGTGCGTCGCGGCTTGCCGTTCTTTTTCGTGCAGATTACCATGCGGTGACACCATGTCACCGGCGTACCGATGGGTACTTCCTCTAACACGCCGAGACGAACGTCCTGGTCAAGGCCTGCTTTTACCTCGTCTTGCCAGTGTATGGCCACGGGGATGGGAGTGTGATGGGCAACCGGCGTCGCATCCTTATCGAGCATAAGACGTAGCGGCGGGCCAGTCATTCTCGGTAAGGGCTGGTGCGGGCACGTATTGAAAGTGCTCTGAGCGTATATTCTGAGTAAGTGTTTCTGTAAGGTTTCTCTGTTAGCCTCGGTCGCCGGTATAGGGAGTGTGGTCGGCTTGGTCGGCGGCTCTGCACGTCGCGGGCAGTCACACAATTCAGAGGTCGCCAGATTGACCTCCCCGAGTGTTGGGGACTTGTCCGAGATCATACCCAGGTCCATGCAAGCTGCGCGGGAGAGGAATATGCGGTCCGAGGTGTCCGTCACGTACGCGATTTGGCGCGTCTCCAATCTCCGAGTGCCACTGTTACCGGCGAATCTGACCACCACAGCTCCGAGAATACGAATTCCCTTGTTGTTCGCAGCCTTCATAGTCATGGATACGGGTATGAAGTCCTTGGTACTCAGTCCCATTTGTTGGGTGACTCCAATGCCGATCAGGCAGCTCTGACAGCCCGTGTCGGCCATGACAGGCAGGGATACTGCACGGGTGCGTTTCAGGAGGTCAAAACCCAGCGCTTTGTAATCTTCGCGCTCGTTGGTAAGAGTGAGGTTGATGTACGGCTGCGGGCTGGACGCGCGTTTCGTCCACTTATCGCACATGTCATCGTACAGATGGTGAGCGAGGGGAGTGTGCGTAACCCGTCGTCCGTGCTGTCCATGGTGACCGTGCATTCTGATGGGGGCTTAGTCGGTCGTCCGCTCAGGCACGCCTTGTCGAGGTGATTCTGGCAGCCACATTTCTGGCACTTTTTACCATACGCGCGGCACTCGGTGCGTCTGGTGTACCACAGGGGCGTCTTGCCGTGACCCACCTCGCCGCAATAGATGCACACCCCTTTGGGCTTACCTTTCGGTTTCTCCGGCCTGGCTCCTCCCCTGTTGCGTACGTCCTGCTGTTTCCCCCGCCGATACGAACTGCTGATCGCATCCGTGCTCTGAGGGTCAAGTAGACGCGATGCCGAGCGTTTTCCAGACTCCTTGGCCTCGATATACTCAATCATGTCCTTTAATGGCATGTCCTGGTTCTTTTCACCGAGCAGATCAAGTTGTATCTCTTGGTCTGCGATGCCGCGGGCAATCACATTGCGTATAATCTCTTCTGTGAAGTCGTTGACTTGTTCGCACTCCGTCTTAGTGCACTTCATCTCGTACTTGCATGTATCCGCCTGCCCCTTGATACGGGCGTAGAACGACCGGATGGGCTCCTCGTGTCCCTGCTGCATGTTAGACAGGGCTACCCGAGCTATCATGGTGTTCTCCGCTCGGATGGCGAGTGCCTTCATGGCGGTGAGGACATCTTTTTCGTCACTGCTCATTAGGCTCTTGCCCGCTGTGCGAGTGAGGTCTTTTCTCAACTCCTCCTCGCAGCATTCCAGTAGTTGTGCGACTATGTCGGGTCCAACAAGTTTAGTAACCGTCTTGTATTCATCCCAGCGGGTTATGAAGTATGACCAGGCCTCGCCCGTCCCGGCCAGTGCTACGGAAGGACGCTTGAGTTTCTCCATTTTCGTATTCGCGCCCAGCGCCCGGGGGACTGCGACGTGCACAGTGGCATGTACACTCAGCATAGCAGCCACCACTGCCGCCTCTGCGTTCGTAGCCGTAGTCACAATCCTCGATCGGACACTCCAAGTTCACAGGCGCCATCAAGTTGTTTAGTTATAAATAAGAACAGAGTTCCATTTGTTCAGTCACTTTACTAAAGAGAAAGCGTGAAATGACAATAACTAAACAAGTATTGAACAGGTTGAAATGCGAGTGTGTACTGGTTCCGTTTCTAGTAGCGCATGCGCACTGGTATAAGGGACCGGTTATTATGCAAAGCAAGAGACCGGTTATACTGTTCTCTAGTCATAGCCACATAGGCATAGCGGCTAGCCTATATCTGGTTATTGGGAATATTGACTATGCAAGCTTACTCAACTTCAAGGCTCAATGATCAGAATTTCGTCTTCAGAATCTAACAATAGTTCGGAAGTTCTATTTTGTTATATTCTAAATATTGTTAATGTTGTAAAGGTGAGTGATTTGCGCCGTCATTTCAAACTCCCCGAAAATGTCAATGACAATTAGTGCACTGCCACTGGCTGCGGCAATTATTGTTATACTTACGAGGAAATGCCTTTTTTGACAAACATCTTAAGAAACATTTGTACAATGGATCTATATTCTAAATGGGTCACAATTATTTAATCGATTGAGTGCAAACAAATTGTTAGTATTTTTCTGGTGATATACTTAACTTACTATTATTACAGAACAAAGACGTTTTTCCCTAAAAGACGCCGCTTCACAAAACTGCTACGCATGGCAAGACATTTATTCCTGTACTGTAGATCCAAGTACAAGGAAAAACAGGTTTTTGTCACCTGATCTAATATATCTAGCTATCAGAATAACGAAAGTATTATCAAAATGTGTTTATTTTGTTTTGAATAAACTGCTATTATTATATATCAAATAATTGTACTAGATTCTGAGAGTGAACTTACGCCATTGGCATTGGCATTGTCTTCCTTACATTAGTCATTACTCTATTGTTTTTCTAAAGTTGAATTTAGTTCTCTATCTCCCTATCTCTCTTGTTGTCTCACTCCCCATCACACACGCGCACACACACTCACCCTCCCTCCCTTCTCCCTCAGGGAATATTAAGAAAATGTACTGTTATGCATTATATTTTCAGAATGGCTACTTATCGAGACAGCCCTAGTATAAGTACTAAAAGTTAGGCACTGTTTCGTGCGCCGTATGCAACAGCAAGTGTGCCCTGGTGATCCAACACAGTGCTATTACTGTCCCGATATCCTCTTTCCACATGTTTGAGACAGTTGTCTTCCTAGGTAAGGGGGACTTACTTTGGATGGTTTGTTAAGAGATTTTAGGGCTGTGCGTGCAGAAGCACCAAATGTTCTTCTAATTGACATAGGAACGAACGACCTGTGCAAACCAAACCAAAATCCAGCGGCCATTTTGTAGTTCCAGGCAATTTTGAACCAACTCGGCACACTGTAAGTGACACGGTTGTTCGGCTAACAAGCAATTTCGATAATTAATATACATTTCTGGCCACACCGTAAATTGTTTGACACAAAGAATTTTGCCAGATATGGAGTGCACATGAGTGCCATTTGCATGATGAGGTATGTGAATAGCATGAAGAATGCAGGTATTCATGCACTGTCAGAAGCAGGTTTAGCTGCTTTCATCATGCTACAGCTGCAGCATATGTGCTGTCTTTCACAAACTTTTTCTTCTTTTATAATTATATGTATATCTTCAAAATGTTGTTTTCTAAAATTATCATATCTCTCTTTATTATAGTTATTTTTAAAAATACAGCTATGTATTATATAAATAGCACGGTATTTGGCAAATCACAACTTCAGTTTACATCATTTCTGCCTAGATCATTTGTTCATATTATATTGATGAGGAACACATTTGATGCCACTGCATACACAACTTAAATTCCATGTAATACACCATCCATGGTAAGTCTTTATCTTCCTTGGCAGATGACATTTTCAATCATATATGACAGCTTGAAATTGTTACCGGGGTATTCTGTTTTAAGTTACTTTAAAAAAACTGCACTGCTGTTCTGTTTTAAAAGTTACTTTTAAAAATACTGTACTGCTTTATCTAGACATTGCCATTCTCTTTTAACAGTTAACTTCTAAAAATTCTGATTCATCTACTACAAATTACTGTTCTTGTAAAAACGTTACTTTGAAAATACTGAATCATCTACGCATGAGACTGTGCCTAATTAAAAACAAATATGGGCCTACACCAATGACTGGAATTGACATTGGCACGGGTCGACTCTTCTTCAACAGCTTGGCAACTCCGATCTCTGTGCAAGTGGATGGCATCATAGTAACTACACAGTTTGATCCACTGGAAATTACATACAATGGGGCTGCGGTAGTGAATCCTCTTGCTGCCGTTTCAAAACTTGGGCAATTTCGTTCACTCCACACTGCCTTAGTTCACTTAACTGTATAAATGACTATACACAGTGGTGGATGTGAACGAGTAATATTCACACAGTAATTGCTGCATGACCGAGTTCTTCCTAAAGAAGTTGAGTTGGTGTATAAATAAACAGCTCTACCAAGGGGCAGACCTGGGTTCGATTCTGCTTCAACGATTCCGACTCCAGCAGACCTTTTCGATTCCAATTCAAATTCCAACTCTGGTTGTCTCGGTTCGATTCCTACTCCGATTCAGACTCCAGCTGACTTTTGCGATTCCAATTCCGATTCTAACTCCAGTTGTCTCAGTTCGATTCCTACTCCGATTCCGACTCAAGTACGACTTTTGATTCCGATTCTGACTCCAGCACAACTTTTGATTTAATCCTTTAGAAGGGTTTGTATGATTCTGTGCAAACACTAGCAGTGAGAAATAAAAAAAAAGTAAATTGCAATTAGCCATGGTCTAGGTATGACCAGGCCAGATCTGAACCAGGTATATGAAGACTCTTCTGACAAACTGCCAATAAAACCAAAGGATTTAATCCTTCAAAAGGATCTGTGGCTTTTCTGAGCAAACACTAGCAGTGACTGGCCAGTGAGCAGTGAGATACCAATAGAAGTAAATTGCAATTACCCATGTCCCATGTGGAAGGAGCAGTGGCTTTTTTGTGCAAACACTAGTAGATTACAACTCCACTCCGATTCTGACTCCGATTCTGATTCCACTCCAAAGTATTCCGATTCCACTAAATTAACTCCGAACAATTCCGATTCCGAATCCATTAAATTAACTCCAAACGATTACGATTCCGGAGTCGGAATCGGCCTTTGATTCCGGAATTGGAGTCGCCCCAGGTCTGCCAAGGGGTGAAGTGTAAAGCGCTTTGAGCGGTCCTACGGATTGGATACCGTGCTATGAAAGAAACTTTTACAATGAGATGGCGCTTAATTTATGAACATTGCTACATCGCCTTGGAATTACAAACTTTGCTATGCTGCTGTATCTGCAGGACTTTACAAACATTGCTCCACTGCTGTGGAATTACAAACATTGCAGGACCTTACAAACATTGCTGCACTGCCTTGGAATTACAAAATAATTGCTATTCTATATATCTGCAGGACCTTATGAACATTGTTACACTAATGAACAGTATCTTCCATGAAATTATGACTGTTGCTGCACGGCTGGAATGTTATAATAAATTGTCTTAATAATTATGCAGTGACATTATGTTTCATCCATTAATTCCCCATCTATTTACCTGTTATGACATACTAGTTACAATAACTTTCCATAATACAAGGTCACACCATATTCAAGTCGATGTATTGACAATTTTCATCCCCCAAAAGTTTAACTGATCCGGTATATAATAAATTACAGCTAAATTATTCCATTAATCTCGGTATATACGTCAAATGTTAAATGTATGTCAACTAATTAGGTTATGTCAAGATAAGTAAACACTAGGCCACATAGTATTCAAGTTAACAATTTGACCATTTCCATCCATAGGAATATTAAATAGGCGTATTACCAAATTACTTACAGTTAAACTGCCATTAATCCACGTATATAAGTCAAATGTGTCTGTCTGTCCCTTTATCGCTCTCTTTCATACTCTCACTATCTTTCTGACTTCTGCCCACGTATATAAGTCAAATGTGTCTCTGTCTGTCCCTGTCTCGCTCACTCTTTCATACTCTCCCTATCTTTCTGACTCGGCATGTATATTATATACAGCCTGTATTAGGTTTTTGGACAGGTCTTCGCTTGGTAAAAGCTGTGCAACGAAATCAATGTGGAAACCTGATGCACAGTTTCTTCTAACACTTAATTACATGCTAATGTCACATCACTAATGTTGGATCAGAAATTTGAAGACTGATTATGTGATTTTAGACCAATATTTAATAAATAGTCATAAGGATAGATGACAGTCAATTTATGTTTTTAATTTGTTTCATATAAGCAGCTTTAAAAATCATGAATGACACAGATGATATCAACATAATGCTGTAATATAGACATTTGCTTAATGCATTCTGTACATGTATTACCCAGGATCCCCAAATTATATCACTGGTTGTTGTACCCCATGGGTAAATAATTTTTATTAGATGTGACATCAGCATTCAACCCACGAAGAATTATGCAGCCTAATGTCCAATGCATGTAAGAAAACTGGGTGGTATAAAGGTGAACAAACTAGAACAAGAATCTTAAAATTTTAACTAAAATTTATGTAAATAAAAGTATATGTATCATGTATATTCCTGTCTTGTCAAGTCGATACGTCACTGAGTAGTGGTCAGACACTTGCGTCACTAGCAAGGAAATGGTAACCACACCGTCACTCCCCAGCATCACAAGTGTGCAAAACAACCAATTCTCCTAAGTAATAACATTCGTGTGCTAAAGCCCCTGCATAGCTAAGATAATTGTGTACCATGAGCTAAAGATAATGTGATTCCAAACTGGCACACTAGGTATCAGTACAGCTAACCAATTAAGTCAACACATATGCTATCTTAGTTATGTATTAGCAAGAGACCCATATGGTAGCACCCTCACTGATGTTTAAGCAACCCAATTTCAATAACCTCTTTCTAATCTTTCACCTTGCAACGCATCTGTGTGTTGCTTCCAAAGATGACACATCTTGATCTTTGTATAACACCGGGAACAACATTTGATTAGAGAAAACATACGGTTACTGAGACAGGTTGAATCAAACACATGATTATTCAATGATTCAAATACATTGACCTCTGCACACACCTGCAAGACTGCTGTTGAAATGGCACTGGGCTGCCCTGGATCCTGGGGAAGATTGCACAGTTTGATCAGTCCTATTGATAAAACTATCCTCAAAATGCGTTGAACAAATGTTCTAAATCTGGTTGGCTTGAAACCTTCACGCCACAAATTAACCAACCATCTGAGGTGTCGTTCAGGTGTTGTGGTCACATCGGGAAGCCTGAAAGGACATAGAGGAGGAATACAATATGAAATGAAAACGAACTGGTGACTGAAAATGAAGGATGAATTGTGATTTGTGTTGTAGGATGGCAACCCTATTCATAGAAGGTCACAGTTACGTAACTGTAAGGCGTGTGGCCAAACACATAGAAATATTAATACTTAAATTATATAATTAATTCAGCATCATGCTATCCAACATTTAGAATTATTAATTCATTATAGTATAACATACAATTATCAATCATCACATAGTAGACTGGGCTTAGTCCTCAGGCTGAATTTTGAGCGATAAAATGCGCTATTTCCATTAAAGGGCAAAATAAATAAGTGTGTGAATAAGCAAATCAACACTAAATATTCTTGAAATACAATTGGTCAAATTTATATTAATGTGTATAGTCAGACTGATAAATGGCATCACAAACACTGATTATTAATAGTAGCGTAGCCTAGGGCAGGCAGTAGCCAAAAATGTAAACACTGCCCATCACAAAATGCAACATAAATACAACGTACGAAGTCAGAAAATACTTACGCATGGAATGAGATAACATGGTCCTTACGTAGTTTTGCAGATTTGAGCACCCGAATGCACAACAGCATGTAATTTTCTCCGGTTATTCGATTCAAACCCACTGTTTCACTCAGGCATTTCGCGTAATGACTGAACCAGTGTTTGCCTTGGTTAATGACAAGTGATGTGGGAAAACTTGCTGTTTTTCATCTACCTAGCCAGATATTTTCAGAAATTGCCACCTAGCAGCTATCTATTTCTCACACTCAAAAATATTTTTTATATTGTAATGAAATTATGATTTAAAATTATTGTTCGGATTCACTTTGGATCGTGTAGAACACCAGGAATTTAAGTTACTCCACATGATCGAAACCACTTATCATCAAATTAGTGTTTTTATTACGAGGTGCAATGCCCCAGTCTTCCTAGGTGGGCTTTGTGCCATTATACCCAGAGCAAACACTGTGAAATATCAATTACAATTTGTCTTCTATTGTGTATCTTAAATTAACTGTTGAAAATGTTAGATACCTACTTTAAGACACAACAACACTGTCTTATTGAACAACATATAACTTTATTATGATTCTACAACGTGCAATAGTCCACTGTATCATTGGAAATTATATCAATGCGTTACATTTCCACAATATATGTCAAACAAATTAAACAACATGCCATATTCTCATAATTATATCTATGGATATGGATGAGAGCATATACCCCAGGGTAGTTGTTTTTAAGCCAAGAATGTTAAATTCATAATATTTTACATCAAAGTATTGGTGAAAGCTAATATTGTACTCAACAAATATGACTATATAATTATTATACTCACTAGTTATCATGAAAGACATGTGAAGCATACTAGTAGGTATACTTGCCACTGAGAGAAATCATACACATTACCCAGAGGATATTTATAAAAGACGACAAATCAAATCATGTCTGGTCTTAAAAGGAGAATTTACTTTACTAACAACTTGATGATTAGTTATTTAACATGTCATACAGTTCGTTCTCACTTGTTCGGGCAGCTCAGCCTCAGACTGTTGTGACACTGACTGGCTGTTACACATTGGTTTTGCATTGATAAAATATTTTTGCATTGATTAAATGGACTACTATCTACCCCTCAAATTGTGAAATGTCTGGTAAATTTCTCACACTTAAAATCAAGAAACAATGTTCAGCAAAAGAAACTAAAGTGATGTATTTATACTGGTCGGTGTGGTTTTTGTCATACGTAATATAACATGCTATTTTCATAAAAATCTGAAGACACTTTCGCGCATGGCCATGGGATCAATATTCGAAACAAGTTGTACGTTATTTCATTTATTGAGTGTAAAAACAAGATGATAGAAAAGGTGGTTTGTGTGAACTACTCACCAATATCGAACGACGGAAACATACGTTTCTCAAAGCGAGGCTAACTCCGGAATTTACCTTGAAAGAAAGAGCGTCTTCGAGAAAGCCTTATTGTCAGGGATGCCTACCATTATGGATTTTCCGTAATCATTACGGAAATGTAACGCATATTACGGCATTACGGAAATAAAACTATCCGACCATAGATAATTAAACACAGCATAACTAAGTCTTTAAATAATGCCAAGGCATTGGCTAAGAAATTCGGTTGACAAAATGTAATTGTAGCCCGTAACTGTATGCGGGCGACTAGGCACACCACTGGACACTGGCATATCAGCTTTTACTATGGCAGAGAAAAGACCAATTCCCGATAACGCGACTGTTCCAAAGAAGAAAACAGACCTACATCGCCTACTATACGGAGACATGGCCCTTGTTGACGGCATCCAAGAAGCGAGGTGTCGATCGCGCACGGTGGACTCGATGACTGCCGTCGTTGCATTGGGTCAAGCAAACACGCAGACTACGTCTCGCTGACCAGATCATCACAGCCGATTCGTGATTTTGGCAAAAGGTGACCTCTTGGTAGAGCTCAACCTAAGTCATGTTTCTTGACTGTACCATTGCGCGGAAATTTCACTGTGGACGCAGCAAGGCGACGTTCCTCATAAAATGAATGACCGGAACCACGCCTAATATCCTGGTACACTGTAAAAATTATTGAGCAAACGTCTACTCAAAATGATTGCCACTCACCTGCAACCACTTTAGTAAAGGTTTACCTAATCCTAAACGTAAACGTCTACATGACTTAGTAATGGCTAGCATACTTCCAGTAAAGGTTCGAGAGGGCACTTAGTTGTACTCCAACTGGTTAAAGGTATCCCAAGTAAAGGTTTCCTTGCTTCCAATGAAGTGCCCAGGCGAACCCTTACTGCATTGCAAGTAGGGTGAAATACACAAATGAAATGAAAACATACTTTTTGTCATACTAGGTTCTTTTTGTCTATCTTTTATGCTAAAGATGCACTTTTGAATAAAGGTCATCGTACAGGTAATCACGCCATGCTCCTTTACCTTTGGATATTGTAGTTCAGGATGTAATACGTGGCAAGCAGTAGGCACATTGCTTGACACATCTCGTTCACCACTAGGATGGCATGTCCATCTGCCACAAGATAGAACAGTGCCGTCTCCCATGGCTTTCCACATATAACCGTCACTGGAGCTGTCGAGAGTCCATAGGCAGCTACTACATACGTTGCATCCTTTGGACTAGCCTGTGGATTCTGGAAATGGAAGGCCAGACATGACATGCTGTTACTAACTCTCCCCGTTTCCAATTCGTAATTAGATATGACACCTACATTTCAGAATAGTACTGTATATAAATGTATGTGTGACACTTTAATTGAATATATAATACTACAATATTATACCGCGGTTGTCATATGACGTTGGAAATAAATGTTTTGAATTTGAAAAAAAAACATCTATTTCTATACACCTATATCAATAACAATATACTGTATGAAAGACCCACATTAAGTACAATTTCACCTACCTTTAGCTTAAATTTTGTCCTGTGGGAGCAGGGTAGTTTCATCAGTTGTCTTTGTACTATCATCCCTAGTATTAGGATACCACTGACACTTAATCTGCACAGATCAGTATTCCAGACAAGTGCTACGCATACCAATATATTCCACAAGTCTGGTTTTGGTTAGTTCATGATCCAGACAAATAATAATAATAATAATAATAATAAACTGCTTTATTCTCGGACTCCGTACAATACATGTACATCATGGTTCCGTAGTTTTGTGTTAACTCTAGTTACACAAAATAAATTACCATTCAACCATCAATAAAATATACACAAATTTAAACCAGTACTTCCAGATTCTAGACATGTACTTCACATCACTGAACATTGATGATGCTACAAATAAAAACAATTCTGAGGACTTCAGTCGAAGTGTAAATTTATGTTAAATTTCTTATAACCCCAGTACAGTTTAACAGGCGTTGACATTAAGCTTTTGTACCCAGTGGCCCGTCTGGCCAGTAGATGTTAAAAGTTACTGGCTCCCCAAAAAAGTTACTGGCCCGATTTTTTTTATTAAAAAAAACACTATTTTTTTGCAATACATCTCATTACAAGTCGAGGGAATGCGAGTTTGGCCGTTATTTATTTTACAGTTGATGATTTACTTTCATACTTTCAGTCAGTATTCCACATGCCAGACAATGTTGCTGCAGGAATCGTTTGAGAATCAGATGTCCTCTGTAGAAGCCGCAGCAGCTAATTTTTTTGAGAACGGCGGATGAATTATACTTGAAAATACGACGGGCGAACTGTACCTGACACGGTATATAATTATAACTGTTACAATTGGGTTTATTTCTTTCGAATATAAACTTTTTGACTGAAGTTTAAAGTTACAGTAAACTTAGCTATTTGCGCCTTAGCGGGTCCTGGAATGGGCTTAGGCTATTTTCAGAGCATGCTCTGAAAATAAGGGCCGATCGGAGGATTATTTTCAGAGCACGCTCTGAAAATAAGGGCCGATCAAAGGCTTATTTTTAAAGAATGCTCTGAAAATAAGGGCCGATCGGAGGCTTATTTTTAGAGCAGCAGTTCTGTTATATCTGCTACATTAATATTTGGATTTTTAAGGAAATATTTGCTTTGTAGGTGAAATAACGTGGGGAACTAACTAGATAAACTCATAGGTGCACAGCCTTATTTTCAGAGCATGCTCTGAAAATAAAAATGACAATGCAAGTCCAATAGGCCCAAAAATGGCATTTTTAATTCATTAATCAATTAAAAAAATCAGTCCAACATGCAAATTTCCTGCCCACTTCCATCGTGGACAAAATCGGCCGAGCTAATGCATGCACCCGCGCGGGGGAATAGGAAATATTCCATCCTGCGTTTTGATTGGTTAAATCAGCTTCCGGTTTGCTCGGGAAATAACAAATTATGGGCTGTAATAGCTAGTGGATCATGCCTCAGTTAGACTTCCTGGTGTGTTATGTAGGGCACAGTAATTTTAGATATGTGTAGTTTTAAAAAAATCATACCATCTGACATAACTGCATTTGAGCAGACACATTGGCAAGTTTGCTGGTAGAACATGTTAGCAGTGTAACCGTGGATTTTTAGATGATTTAAATAGGCGGAAGGATTTTTGGGAATTTTTTCACCACAAGGCACGTGTTCGTAGTAATTTATGCAGAAATTGGTAAATATTGACGGGCATGGCACGTTCAGCCGTTTTAAAAGAGTTAGAAATGTGTGATTTTGACAAAACTCGACCAGCATGTCATTAAGATGATGACAACGGCAGGAAAGAAGTTTCAGAATTTTTTATGGTCCCGTTTTCTTATAATCGTGCAAAACGTTAACATGGTCACCAATGGGAAACGTAACAGTAGGCTGAACCCTAGTGCGCCTGGAATGTGTTAGGCGCTGTCGTAGCACCTAGCGGACAGTCCGTGAATAAGTTGGTTTATATGAAATCAGTACGTCAAAGGCGTATCACGATAGCCGATACGTATCGCGCAGAAGAAAATGCTGCGGTATACCGATATTACACTGGTAACACGCGCAACCCTAGTAAAACAAAGGCGTCCGCAATTCACAAAAAGTCCGCACGTCGTCGTTAGTAGCGACGTCATGCGGACTTTTTTGTGAGGCTCGTACATACCAATTTTTGTGGTGGGGTCACATGAACGGAACGTTTCAACTTTCATGTGCGTACAAATCGCACACCGCATTTCTTATGGCGTTCGCGAACGTAAGTATCGGTAAGGAATCAATCTTGAAATACTTCATTTCCAGTCATTGAACTGTAATATGTCCGCTCTGTCAGTTCTATGATAACATTGTCCTCGGTAATAGTGAAAATGTATATAACCTTATTAGACTAAGCCTAAGGCTAAGGCTTAGACTTAGTATCATCAAGCGCTGATTTGAGTGATTTTATGAACCTGTATTTAGGCCTTAGCCTTAGGGTTCAGCCTTCTGTTACGTTTCCCATTGCCATTGGCGGCCATGTTAACGTTCTGCATGATTATAAGAAAACGAAACCATCAAAAATTCTTAAACTTCTTACCTGCTGTTGTCATCATTTCACTGACATGCTGGTCGAGTTTAGTCAAAATCACATATTTCTAACTCTTAAAATGCCTGAACGTGCCACAGCCGTCAATGTTTACCAATGTCTGCATGAATTACTACGCATACGTGCCTTGCGGCGAAAAAATTGCCAAAAATCCTTTCGCCTATTGAAATCATCTAAAAATCCACAGTTACACTGCCAACATTTTCTACCAGCAAACCTGCCAATGTGCCTGCTCAAATGTAGTTGTCAGATGATGATTTTTTTTAAATAACACCTGTAACACACCAGGAAGTGTAACTGAGGCATGATCCCAAATAGACATGACAATGTTTGCGGAAAAAATAGAATTTAACATATTTCAGAGACACACATATATCATACACCTAGCCAAAATAATTATTACATCCGTCTACATGTTTTTTTCTAGACACATTTGAGCAGTACCACCCCACTGGACAATGCACACACAGAAAAGCCACTTCAGTGTGTAACAACCTGTAATCCACCTTAACTCTTGAAAGTACCCAGTTTCTCAGCTAGCATGTATGAATTCCTAACACAATGTTTCAGAAAGGCCAGCATGTGTTCTGTAAGCACATTGTATTCAGCCAGTTTTTATTTTACTCTGAAAATTATATATATGTTTGTTTGCCTCCCTGCCCTATTACACAGATGTCCATATACACAAGATTCACCTTAAACTGTAAATTCCTTCAAAGCTAAACTTCTCAACTAGTTCAATTACATAACATTATACAACCTAATTAGCAAACTAGCAATAACAAAGGCACTTGCCTGATAGATCAGCTCCAGCCAGCCAGTAGACGTTATCAGATAGCATGTTGCCCTGTCCAAGATTTCCAGAAGCCACAAGAGGGCCTACTACTTCAGGTGGTCTTCACAGTAGGCACATGTGTCTAATTAGCTGAAGTAAGCAAAAACTGACTCAAGTCATTATACTGCAATGTCATTGATTATGATTAATATACATGTCCAAATCGAGGCTTTACTAATGCAATTCTCTCCCCTCCCCCCATAATACAGACGTTCTGTCACTGTCATTTGGACTTTCAGACTGATTAGAGGTATGTTAATTCATATAACAGTTTGTTACTTTCAACTGTAATTTTGCCTGGATTACCGTGCATTGTTATAAAATGGAAGCGACAGTAATTGAGAATAGTGAGAGTAAAATTCAGAGTGAGAGTGAGGGTAAGAGCAAATGTAGGCCAACCTCTGGTGGCATTAAGAAAGTGGGTGGTTTCATTATATTATTGTTTTCATAAATTAAGTGATTTCTACAGCTCTTGTGAGTACTACCTTAGTCAAATGAGACTATTGGTTCACAGCAGTTTGTAAGGGAACAGAATCTTTTGTAAGTAAATAATCAATTGGCAATGTGCTACCCAGTAAGGTGTAGTTCTGGCGAACACATTCTATAACGCGCTCTACATGGATTCGACAGTTTGCAATTTTATGAGTAACTTCTATTTCGCGAGGCGATAACTGATCTCTGCCCCTAGTAAAGGCAGGAATGTTTACTTTTGCACAGTGGCTATCTACAACATCCTGAATATCAAACCCTCTGTCTGCCAGTATCACAGCACCTGGAAGAAGATAATATAAAAAAACCACATTGCTCAGTGATGTGTTTGTTTGTTACTCAACCACCCCAACCCTTTGAAATAAATTAAATTATACCCTGCGGTGTTATGCCCATCAAAAACTTGATAGTATTATGATGCTTGTAAGAAGACCATGTCTGTGCTCTTGCCATGAGGTTTGAGGGTCGTTCGATAAAAAATTTCAAAGCAGTCTATAATTACAGCAACTTTTTTCCCAAAATGTTTATGAAATTGCATTTGCATAGTTTTGTGAAGATTCTCTCGCTCAGGCCAGTACACGAATGGTTTTGTTCTAAGTGATAGAACATCAATGACATTGCTAAAAATTCTACTCACTGTTCTGCCATGTTGAGTCGTAAACGCATGAGTGTCATGAGGTGCATCTGAAATGATGTCATAGATTTCTTCTGTGGTAGGTAAGGTACAATATATGTGTATAGTGTAGAAAGCACAATAAAGGATGAAAAACCTGTCAAATATCTGGGTTTATCATCTTTCCCTTCCAAATCTTCCAGACACAGTTTTGGCACAGCAGCTTGATGTTTTAAATCAATGTTTTGCAGCTCTTTGGTCATACCCTCCATCAGCACACTGTCCACCAAAGACAAATCTTCCTCCTCCTGAATGGCTGATGAAGCACCCTCATCCACAGCTTGCAGCAGGAGCAGTGACTCGGCTGCAGCACTTGCTTCCTTCATAGTTTCATGCTTTGCAGACCTGTGATGTTGCTTCTGACGAATTTCTGGTGATTTCAACTTCTCATTGCCCATCCCAACAGTGGGAGCCCAGTCTGGGTTTGTGTCATTGTACAGAGAACATGGTTTCCCTGTAGAACATAATTATTAAGATTAACTTGGATAATACAAATTGGATACTGTATATATTTTCATGAATGCAAATTGTTAAGTGTGACAGAATATGATATTATACTGTATGTAGATGAATGTAGATTACTCCGAGAGGACAAAGTCAAGAGAGCATGCTTTGGCATAAGCCTATATATATATATATATATATATATATATATATATATATATATATATATATATATATATATATATATATATATATATATATATATATATATATATATATAGCCTACGCATAGCACAGCCACATGCTCTGCCTCTCTCTAGGAGCGGGTGGTGAGGGGGATAACCGTAAACGTCCAAACTTGACAGAGATGAAACACAAAACACACGATGGCATATAGAAATGCAAGTAAAGTTACCGATTTACGTACCTGAAAGAAAATGATCAGAGCACACTCTGACATTGCCAATGTTTTTGCCAGTGAAATCCTGATTTAGGTTTGCCAACTACTGTCTCCTGCGTCGGCTCGACAATGATTCACAAACTTCGCCCTGGTTCCGAATTACTGCTGGTATACTAAAGAAAGAACGATCAACTTCTCTGTCTTCTTTGTTGCTACAATCGTAAACGTTACAGTAATTCACCATCGCACTTAAAGCTAATTTTTCAGATGAGTAATCACGGACAAAGGCACTGCTGTTATATACTTATCACCTCACCTACCTCACCTATCCTCTTCGGGTCCAGTGGACCATAAGGCCGAAGTGAATCTCCCCCATCTTCTTCTGTCAGCTGCTACACGTCTGGCTTCGTTCCAGCTATTCCACCCCAGTATACGTCTTTCATTTTCAATTGTTGATCGCCACGTTGTCTTTGGTCGCTCAACCTTTCTTCTTTATCCTCAATATTTGAGTTTTCTTTTTATTTATTCTTAGTCCTGTTCTTGCTGCAACTTGATTCAGTTGTCTTGTCTTTGTTTGCATGTGTGTGTAGCATGATGACATGAGTGCTATGTCGTCGGCAAAGTCCAGGTCCTCTAGTTTTGATGTGAAGTTCCATCTTATCCCTGTTTTGTTTCCTGCTGTTGTGTTTCTCATTATCCAGTCCACTACTATCAAGAAGATAAATCCAGACAATACATCTCCTTGTTTAACTCCAGTTTTGACCTTGAACCACTCAGATTCCTCACCTTCATCTAACACTGCACATTCACTGTCTTCGTATAACATCTGTACCATGTGGATTATTTTGCATGGAATTCCATAGCTCTCCATAATTTTCCATAGACTCTCTCGGTGCACTGAGTCAAATGCTTTTTCGAAGTCCACAAACGTGATGTACAGAGTTGCCTGCTATTCCACTACTTGTTCTATAATATTTCGTAAAATAAATATATGTTCTACTGTGCCTCTCCCACTTCTGAAACCTGCTTGTTCGTCTCTCAACTTGCTGTTAACTCCATCTCTTATTCTGTCAATGAGTATTCTTCCGAATACTTTACTAGGAACAGATGTCAAAGCAATTCCTCTCCAATTCCCGCACCCTGTGAGGTCACCTTTCTTCGGTATTTTAACGATCAGTCCCTGCTTCCACGTTTTTGGCACTTTCTCTTGTTCCCAAAATGTTCTGAATAATTTGACAAGCCATTTCTCTGTTGTATTCATGTCTGCTTTTAATAATTCTGCTGTAATTTCGTCCTTGACCCCGCTTTCCCATTTTTCATCTTCCTTAGCGCTGTTCTAATTTCTGCTTTTGTTATTGGGTCAGTGCTGATTTCATTTATGATCGGATCTATCTCCACGTCTGTTACAGGGTTATCAGGTATAGGTCTATTAAGGATTTCCTCAAAATGTTCTTTCCGTCGCTTCCTTCTGGCCAATCCTTCCGTTATTAAATTTCCACATTTTTCTTTCACTGCATTTGTTGTCTTACGTTTGTCATTACTGAGGGTTTTTGTAATATCATACACTTCTTTCATTCTTCCATTATGTGCTGCTTCCTCTGCTTCCATGGCACGGTGGTCAACCCACTTCCTCTTGTCTTGTCTCATGCTCTTCTTCACTTCTTTGTCTTTACACCTATATTTATCCATGTAGTTCTGCTTAATCCTATCTGACTTTGTCTGCTCGATGTTGTTCTTCAGTCATTTTCTCTCTTCTACTAACTCCCACGACTCCTTGCTGATCCATGGTTTTTGGTATTTCTTTTTGTACCCCAGTACTTCTTGAGCTGTTTCTTTGTATACATCCTCAAAGTCTTGCCATTGTTTCTCAACTTCTTCGTCGTCTGTTTCGTCGTAGTCTTGTAATATATCATATTTGTTGCCAACTTCAGTGAGAATTGGGCTTTAATAGCTGGTTGCTGTAACTTAATTATATAAAATTTCTTTCTGATCGCCTTGTTCTTTTGTTTTCTCTTTAGTTTCAGCTTGATTTTTGATCGCACTACTTGGTGGTCGCTCGCAATGTCTGCTCCTCTCATGGTCCTAGTGACATTACTGATGTCCGGTGTTGCCTGCACACTAACATCTTGTCTTTTAGATTCATTGTCCTTCCTGGAAAAGTCCATGTCTGCTTATATATCAGTTTATGTGGAAATGGTACCTGTTACCACAAGGTTATTGAGTCTACAGAAGTCAACGAATCTTTCTCCATTGTCATTTCTTTCACCTACTCCATGGCTTCCTATTATGTTTTCATATCCTTCGTTGTCTTCTCCAACTTTGGCATTTAAATCCCCCATTACTAGAAGTATGTCATGCTCTCAAGTCTCAAGTAGTTATACTCCAAACAGCCCAATCTTGAGCTAACGCAGGAGTTTGGACCAACGGCTTTTAGTGTCTCTTCCGAAAAACACGGGCAAAGTGGGGTGAACGAAATTGCCCAAGCTTCGAAACGGCGGAGGTGGAATCGAACCACCGTCCTCTCGATCGACAGGCGGGTGCTCTAACCATTAGACCACCGCTCCCCACATGCTTATGAACACTGTCCACAACTGTCTGTATCTGTTCATAGAAATTGTCTTTATCTTCGACGTTGGCTTCATTCGATGGTGCATAGGCTTGTATGATCGATAATTTCACATACTTGGAGAAGAATCTAGCATAAATAATTCTATCGCTGATAGGTTTCCATTCCAGCAATGTTCGTTCTGCTTTCTTTGTCATCATTATTGCCACTCTGTGTCTGTGTATATTGTCTTCTCTCCCTGAAAAAATTACACTCCGGTATTCAACTTGACTTTTCCTTGTCCCATCCATCTGCATTCACTAATGCCCATGACATCTATTTTATATTTATCCATTTTTCTTGCAAGCTGGGCTGGTTTCCCTATAGAGTACAATGTTCTCACATTCCAACATCCTATATTTACATTAATTTTTTGCTTGGTTAACGACGTTGTCAGCCTCCGAACTTCCGTTTGGCTTTGATCCGGAAGCGTCATACTGTCCAAATAAATGATGTAATCATCTACTGGTATCTGGGCCGTCGCCTTCCTTTGGCATTTCCAGCACAAGCTGGCTTTTGAAATTCACTTCTGGTTTCTGTAACATCATTTGAGCTGGGAGAGTTGTTGGCCCTCCGCAGTAGGTTTATTTTCAGGGTTTTCCTTCCCTTAGCCATAGCCTCGTTAGCCCAGCACAATATACTGGTTACCAGGGTGCACCACGGGGAAGTGAGGTGGGCACGGACCACGGTCAGACTCCGTCCGCCATTACATATTGCAGATAAAGAGTCCCAAGGAAAAAATTAATTGTGCAGATAGGGTTTATTTGTGAGAGCAGAAATTGTGTGGATGAGTGAGTGGAAGTGATGTTTTGTGCACAGTAACATCTAAGCTTTGAAATGATGCCATTTGTCAGTTGGTATACCAGTTGTGTAAGGACACAATGGCCATCAAGGCAGGGTGTACTCATATTTTGGAAACGGGAATTTCATGACAGAAATGCAGGGGTGTCATGCATCGAAGCAATTTGTGCGAAAAGGAGGTATGTCATTTTTACGAATTTCACACACCAGGTGTCTTAGTGGGTCTGTCATTTTCTGTGAATTTAAAAAAAAAATTGTAGGATAAATTTTCAATGTAGGCGCAAGAACATTATAATGGTCGTCTATGAGAAAAGTGACTGTGGTCCATGCCCAGGTTAGGCAAAGTCAATCGCCATACAATTTTTTTCTATCTGGCTGTTGTTGTTTTATAGGCGAAGATCTCGCTCATGATAATCGTACGCATTTTCGTGAAACGTGAAACCTTACAAAAACACCATAAACAGAGCAATAAACACGTATTTCATGTCTGTATGCATTCTTATATGTATATCACTAAAGTTACCTGACAATAACCATGTAAAAGTGTGAAATTATTACCTTTTTGTCAGAACCCATGTGCTTGTCAAAATTTGTATTTAACCGGATGTTATTATGAGTGAGATTACCAAACGGGATTCTCGTAGATCAGTATAAGGTCACGTTAAGAATTGCCGTCTGCTGGCCATATAGTTACTTCATTTATCATCCCCCTATAAACTACTAACTTACTAACGGGTATTTTATTTATGTCTGTGCTGCTGACCCACTCTGGCCTCATTCTACACGAAATCGCGTTTGACCATGTGACCAAAAGGTGCACTGTATGGTGGCCAATTGGGAAATGTTTTCAATGTCACCGATAAAAGTACTCATAAGTAATTATTTGGAGCACATTTCTTCAGTTTCTTGAAGCCCAAGTGTTGGTTGTATGTCACAGAATACACATGTGAAACGGTTAGTGCATATCGGTTTTAAAACTTATGTTATTATTTCCTATACATAAAATAAATAAAACTATCAGATAAAAACCATTTCAGCAACATTAATGATACTAGTCTTTTAATCGAATGTACCACCCACAGCGCACGCGCACAGTCCACCACAAACTCAAGTCTCAAGTGGTTTACTCCAAACAGCCCAAACTTGGGCTAACGCAGGAGTTTGTGGTGGACTGTGCGCATGCGCTGTGGGTGGTACATTCGATTAAAAGACTAGTATCATTAATGTTGCTGAAATGGTTTTATCTGATAGTTTTATTTACTTTATGTATAGGATGTTTAACGAAAATTTTTAATAGGTTGGTTATGTGTATGGATACTGTTGCTGCCTTGCCACATGCACACATAGACAGTCTCCACACCCACACCATGGATAAGTTTACGCTGAGCACTGTATTTTAAAGGCAGTTTAGGTGTGGAGGTGTGGTGAAAGGGAGTTCCATAATAGCTTCTTGAAATGATTTTTGGTTTTTTATGTTGGTAATTTTTGGTGGAATCATATTCCATATGCGAATGGCTCTGGGATAAAATGAAAAGACCATTGCATTTATACGACACTTGGGGGCTATGTATTGTCCACGGGTTCGAGAGCGAGTTAGTAGGCCTGGAGGGGGGGTGATCTCAATAATGTTGTTTAGAACTTTGTAGAAGGTTGTGGCTTGTTTGATAATGCACCTTCGTTCGAGGGTTGGCCATCCAAGGGCAGTAATTAGATCTGCTGGATTTGTGTTCCGTCTGTAATCATTTTTAACAAATCTGGCAGCAGAGTGTTGCACTCTTTCAAGGCTTTTAACTTGTGAAAAGGTGTGGGGATTCCATATGGGTGAAGAGTACTCAAGTTTTTGGCCGGATTAGCATGTTGTAGGCTGTTTGTTTAACTTTGGGTTTACATGGGCCAAGAGTTCGTTTAATCATGCCTAAACATTTCGAAGATTTTGAAGTTATGTCAGTGACGTGATTTGTCCAGGTTAATTTGGAATCCAATTTTACTCCGAGGTATGAGTGGCTGGATACGGTGGATAATGGCTGGCCAGAAAGCGAGTACTTGTGTGTGCTGGGTTTAGTTTTGTTTGTTATTGGAAGGTGGACACATTTAGATACATTAAATTCCATTTGCCATTTGTCTGACCATGTTTGTAGTTGGCTTAGGTAAGTTTGGAGAATTTCGTGGTCAGTTTTGGAAGAAATTTTACAATATATAATACTATCAGCTGCAAAAAAGGCGTATAGAAGATTTGATGTTCCCATTTATGTCATTTATGTAGAGTAAGAAGAGGACAGGTCCTAGAACTGAACCCTGTGGGACACCAGATGTGACATCTGTGATGTCCGACAAGGCACCGCGTTAACTGAGACTCTCTCTTTGCGGTTGGATAGAAAGGATTTGATCCAATTTTGAGTGTTTCCAGTGATTCCGTAGGAGGTCAATTTTGATAGAAGATGTAGGTGAGGCACTTTGTCGAAGGCTTTGGCAAAGTCAAGCAGGATTGCGTCAATTTGGGTCTTGTTGTCCATAGCAGTCATCCAGTCGTGGACTGTCTCAATGAGTTGAGATTCACAAGACAGTCCCGACTGGAATCCGTGTTGGAAGTGGAGAATGATGTTATGCTTGTGCAGGTGTTTCCACATGTTGCTTAGGATGATATGTTCCATTACTTTACAAAGGATGCAGGTTAGTGATATGGGTCTGTATAGTTAGCCGGGTCAGATTTATGGCTCTTTTTGTGTATAGGAGTTACTAATGCTTGTAGCCAGTCATTAGGAAGTTTACCTGTGTTGTATGACTGTTGGAAAATTTGGGTGATGATGGGAGCTATCTGCTTTGCAGTTTCTTTAAGGACTCTGGCTGGGAGTTCATCTGGGCCTGTAGCTTTGTTCTGGTTTAGATTTTTCAGCTGCTTTATTACGTCATCTATGCCAATTTCGAGAAGGGGGATGTTGGGGTAAGTAGAGGGGGCTATTTGGGGGATGGGGTGCGTTAGCCCAAGTTTGGGCTGTTTGGAGTAAACCACTTGAGACGTAGCCATTTGGCTACGGAAAGCCCAAATCGGCGCTTACGTAAATCCCGCCGCGGACGACCGCCCCAGAGACCAAGAGTGGGGCGGACGAGCCTGCGTATGCCCAGGTTGACTTGAGTGTCTACGTATATTTATCGCTTGGGAATTTGTATTTCTAGAACGCACAGCGTTGTTGGATATCGATCATGCGTAAGTTGGATATCGATCATGCATACATTGCTATGTTACATGCCAATGGATAATTGTTGCGTACAAAGGGGTTTATGTCAGATTGTAGCGGCGTATTTAGAACTCATGAATATTCAGTAGCGGCTTTGTCTGAAAACGGATAATATAAAATGAAACTGCTTATATGAATCTGTGCAATAATAATCGAAAGTGACACTGCATATATCATTCTAGTATTATTGTGCATGATAATGAAATGCCGACTTAACCTTGACCTTTTGACCTCGCAGTGTTCTTGCAGACTCGTATCATTATAGGCGATATGTAGATGTCGACGCGAAACGACATACGTCGAAAAGTTCTCTGTATAATGCAACGATGCGACATGCATCCTATAGCTTACATGCACGGCTACGTTTTTCCCGCTGCATGCACGAACATTCGTCCGTTAGGTTTCAGTCTGCTAGCACGGTGAAAATGCGGGATAGTGTTTCTTTTCGTGAGCGTGGAAAATTCCATGACGTCGTTCGAACGTTCCAGAAAAGAAGAAAAAACTACATGAAACCGGTTTCTGTACCCAGACGCGTCTCGAAATCGTCAGTATTACTGGCAGCCTCCATAAAGAGGTCACGTGACATGCAGATGAGGAACTTTGACGTGATAGGTCACGTGACGGCTCTCGACGTATCAGAACCGTCGATACAATTGACCCGTAGCGCCCCTGGCGACAGTATCACCGCAAAAAAAAATTCTCAGTACTAACCCTACAGGGTTCGTATTAGGGTTCACTACAGACGACAGAATTAGGGTTACTAACCCTAACCCTAACCGACAATTGTATTCACACTTGATGAGGTGGCGTCATAGGACTCTCGACCAATAAGAACGCTCGCCACCGAAATGAAGAGCTGTGACGTCGTAGGTCACGTGACGGCTCTCGACCCATCATAACCGTCGACATAATTGACCCGTAGCAGCGCCCCCTGGTGACCGTATCATCGCAAAACAACAAGACAGGATGGCAGCCTCCATGGAGAGGTCACGTGACATGCAAATGAAGATCTGTGACGTCATAAGTCACGTGACGGCTCGAGAGCCGTCACGTGACTTATCAGAACCGTCGACACAATTGACCCGTAGCACCCCTGGCGACAGTTTCACCACAAAAGGGTGTAATTTTTTGCCAATTTATGCTATTTTATGCAAATGAGGAACTGTGACGTCATAGGTCACATGACGGCTCTCGACCCATCAGAACCGTCGACACACTTGACCCGTAGCGCCCTCTGGCGACAATATTACCGCAAAACAGTGCCTCAGGGGTGATAATAGGGGATTACCTCGTGGCGTCCCCTGGTGGTGAAACTGCTCTCGACCAATTAGAAAGTGCTCCACATTTGAGCGATAATAGGTAGATTTCCCGTGGCGCCCCTGGCGGCAATAAGCGCACGACCAATCAGAACGCTCCGTTTCAAATTTCGACCAATCAGAATGAAGCAAATTGCTCCACATTTTTGGGGCTTCAGATGCCACCATATGGCCACCATACTGGCGGTCGCTCACCGGGAGTCAACAAAAGTCCACTCAGCAGGTCCTTACTATCATCCATGACATGTCTTTTGGCGGCCGTTTTTATATCCTGTCCGGACATGATGTCACCAGCGATGTGTCTTCAACTTTTGCTCCTCGCTTGATGAGCGGCTTGGCGCTACAGAGCAGAGCAGAGCACCAAACAAACTTCCAAACCGGTGTCCTCGCTGCACACGAGCACCGACGAAGTACGGTTGTGTGCCTCCCTCCTGTCGCGTGTAATAGTTGTAATTCATTCTTCAGCACAGTCCGCTCTTGCGACGACGAAAATGAAGTGTAACCGTAACCTTACAGCTTCGAATGGCACGGAACGCCCGGTGTCGTCGCTTATATCGATCGTGATCGTACTGAACTCTGCACAACACGGATAAGTATTGAATGTTGTCGAAATGCCTCGAGAACACAAAACCGTTCTCTCCATGGATCGGAACGATATTAAACAATGGTGACGACACGAGACTCCACGATGAAAGTGTCGAACAATTGGTCCACATACATCACGGAATCTGGTTTTATTTGTGGTAGGTGTACACATCGGGTGATTTGACGGTGGACCTGGTTTGTGTGTTCCTCGTCTTTGGAAGATATACTCGTTTTCTTGCACGGTCGTGGAACTGATGATGACTGACGAAAGGAAACCTAATATGAGTCCCATCGAGCTCGAGAGAGGATTGTTAAATTCGGTATTTGACGTCGCGTGCAAGGTCACTTTTTCAGTGATGTTGCTGTAGCTCAGTTTCACCTTAACGTATCCGTCGACATATCTACCAGTGCACTGTTTACGTGGCGTAGAAATCTATTAGGTCCGTAGTAATACCCAGCCACGATCGTACTACTCTGCTGAATAGCCTTAGCGTCGCGTTCATCGAGGAAGAACGTAGCGTTGGTCTCTCTGTCGTTGCACCAACTGTATGGGTACTGTATTTCCACGATCCCGCATCCCCACCCGCCAGGCAGATTTATGCGTCGAGGTAAGGCCGTGACGTAATGAGGCAACGTGTTGTCGGGATGCAGGTACATAGACGCATTACTAGGCAAAGTCATGTAGAAAGTAGCCTTCATTTCGTTTCACCATCGGTTTTGGCTGCAGGTAACCCAACGAACTACTCGATAGCGCCGTACACAGATTAGAATCGACGTGACCAGTCGTCAGATTGTAGATGCTGACCACGATGATCGTGTACAAGACGAGGACCTGACACAGACAAACTATTCCGCCTTGTGACACTCAGTACCGAAGAGATGCCAACGAGTGATGGCAACGGTCGCTCTGCACGTCGACAATGTCTGCTGCTGCTGCTACGTCGTGTTCTTTGTGGTCCTCGACGACAGTGGATAAAGCTGTCGTCTCGTCCGTCATCGTTCGAATGATGCGACGACCGGTGCTCGACTAATCTTTATACCGAACGAGCGCCTTGGCATCGATCCAGCTGTTGAACTTTGGAACAGTACCCGAACCATTTCACCAAAGCCTCCGTTCGCTTGCTCAGCTTCGGTCGCTGCAGCACCGACTTGACACGGAATAGTTTATCTTTCGATAGTGCTACTCTCTGTAGGTCCGGTTCGTAGAAGGACCCGTCCATCATCTCTCCGAGATCGTCGGTCAGTCGTGAAGAACTGCTCGCTCCAATTCGCCATGTACCCTTTCTTGAATCGACGATTGACTTTGCTGATGTGTACACGATCCTCCTCCCGAACCTTTGGCACGCCCTGACGGTCGTGACCATACAAGCGCTGCCACATCCGCTCTTGATTCGTAGCGTTCACAGACGACGGAGCCGTGCCTATGCCGCGATAGTAGGTGTCGTTGTATGACCGAACAAAAGTCCTGAAGCACGTACCGCACCCTGTTTCGTCATGTATTTTACATGTGCGTTTTCATCGATCGATTGAACCTTTCGACGATACTTGCCTTGGTTTCCTCATTGTGAATAGAGAAATGACGAATGTTGTGCTTCTTCAACAGACTCTGGACGGGAAGGTTCAGGAATTCGAGTCCTGTATCGGTCTGCAACGTCGTAGGCCAGGACACGACGTCGGTCAACAGACCTCCCAACACCGTCACCAACGACGACGCCGAATTGTTTTTCAGTGGAACGCATCAGGCGACTTTCGAAAAGAAGTCGATCACCGTGAGTGAACACGTCGAGCATCATTGTCTTTTTTAAGATTCGATACGTCGACGAGATCGGCCTGCCACTGCTGGTTTCGTCCTTCCATGACGACGAATCGTCTCTTGAAACGTGTTTTCACCGGTTTGTGCAGGGTGTATGCGTCCTGTGCCGACAACCATTGTTCGACGGCTTTTTTCGTACAATGTGCGCAGGTACTTCCATGTAGTACGCGTTCAGACTAATGTGGTGTTTTTAGGGAACTGGTTCATCACGGGGTAGAGGACACGTGTCTCTGTGGTGACACTTTTTGGTGAACAAGGTCGACACCCGTACATCCGTTTCTGCCATCAGATCGTCTATGACGACGAGGATCGAACAACAACGCGTTCGGCAAGCATTCCTTGAACTGCAAGTTGGTATGTTCGTCGTCGCGTAAGCTGATTGCCATTCCCCATAACACCACGTCGTTTTCTCGATCATCGCAGACGCTTGACGTAACAGACGCGTCATGAACGTGGTCTTGCCGTACCCCGTCGGTCCAGCGACGACGCAAGTGAAGGGATGCTTCCACCACACGTCCATGACACAATTTGATCGAGACCACAAACGAGCTCCTTTTTGTTCACACGTCCACGGGAGCGGTGTTTAACCCGTGCTACACTTCCCGTAGAATTACGTGAGTGCGGCTCGTTCCTGCACGTACGTCAACGCGGAAAAGTTTTTGACGCAGAACCCGCGATTTGCTCCGCTACCGCTCCTCCAATTGGTGAGTACGTTGAAGAACACGTCCTTGTCGATCTCGTAGTGACATGTGCTTAGGCCTTTCTTGCTGTACGTGTCGGTGTCTCCGAATCAACAATATGTCTTGCGCCACTTCACCTTGAACAGACCGGGCGTCCTCGGGTCGCGCGCTTTGTGCGGGTCACGAGATCGTTGACGGAATCGCCTACCAGGACAAAATAGGCACTATCCGTAACCATCTCGCAGTACTCGAACAACGTGTAGTTGTCGACGAAGTTGTAGAACTGCAGCATGCGCAATTTTGCCTATTGTAGAACGAAAAATCCCACGTGTATGGACAAGGCGTATGTCACGGACCTGGATGAACCGCGCATGCAATTCTCCCGGTACGCGAACGTCGCACTCGATTATGCCGAACAGAGCAAGATCCGATGTTGCGTCATCGTATTTTCCTAAATAAAAAACGATCACAATAATTGGTGACGCCGTCCGTCCAGGTGTCACATCAGCGTGCTGTATGGGTTTTGCTTAGTGTCTTTCCTTGTCCTCTTCCTTTTCGGTTATTGTCGATGCAACTGCTGCAGCGGTCATCCGATCGTCCCAGTCTGTCTTTGCATCTTTCAGTGCATCGACCACGTCCTCGTATCAGTCTTTCAACTCTTCATAAACGGCATTACTCATCGAGCGTAGTATGTCCATCATGTCGGTCACCAACTTGTCAGTATCACCGTCCGTGACGAGACATTGCACCTCTTCGTGTCCGGGCACGTTCGATGATGTCCGACGGAGTTGCGTGGTGTCGAAGCACCACTCGTAGTCGAACGTGGCACGGTACGGGTAATAGCGCAACGATTCGGGAAGTCGAATGTTCTCATCGTCCAGATGTTGGAATATCGACGGTGTCGAGTGGTTCACGCCTCCCGGATAGATCCAGCATACGCCACCCGTGCACTTGCGTTTGTGTCCGTGCAGTAGCCACGATTTTTCTATAACGCGTCCCCACACTTTCTTTCCGTCAACGTCCGACTCGACGAGTGCGTACACGTGGTCTCTACGAGATGGAGATCCTCGAGAGTGACCCCGGTGAAAGCTTGCATGGGTACCCCGTCGTTGTCGTATAATTCGTACAGCGTCTTCACTGCCGATTCTAACCGTAGGTCAACATAACGTTCGAACACGGCACCAAAGTGACGGCAGGCGCGCACCCGCATCGTGGTGTACCTACAACTGTTATGTCACCGTCATAAGTGCGACGTCACCTATGTGTTGTCTATAGCAGAGGGTTAGTACTAGAGTTCGGTAGGAGAGGATGGTGCTGTGTAATGTTATGTTATCGTTCTAAGTGCGACGTTACATATATGTTGCGCGGTCTATAACAGGGAGATTGTATTGACAGATGAGCAGTATATGTTGTTGATCTTTGCATGACGGTAGTGAGATAGTTCTACAGGGTACTTTGGAATGCTGATTCGATTTGCTACACGATACACTGTATTATATCACACATTTTCTTTCAATAAATTTACATCACTCAATGAAGTTTGTTTTTATTACCACTACACAGCATAATGATAAAAATACAAGTGATACATGGTAAATATATGATTACAATACATGGTAATGTACACTACAAAGTCGACTAAAACAAGTCATATCTAATTTGTCTTTAATATTTCATTAGTAGTAGTAATATTTAAGTGATAATACTATCTAATAATAATTAATATGTAATACTTAAGTGAATTCATCTTTAATATTTCTTATCATTAATGCAAGTAATATCTAAGTAAAATTGACAATACAAGTGATGAATGGAACTATTTCTTATATGTAATACCTAAGTGAATTCAACTTTAATATTTCTTATCATTAATGCAAGTAAACATCTAAGTAAAGTTAATGATACAAGTGATAAATATCTAAGTAATATATCTAAGTAAGGTTAACAATACAAGTGATAAATGGTATCATCCAGCGTGATTGGTGTGCGTGCGTGTGTTTACAACAAATATGGATTTATACCGTGATCAGCAAAAAACAACCTCTGCACGACCTTCTGTCGCAATTGAATATGCATTAGCAACGCATCTAAAATGTCGTCAATGGAATATTCTGTCCTTTCACATTCGGCGATCACGAAAGTACAGATTGCATCATCAATGTCATTGTCCATGGTCATGAATTTGTTGCTACTTCTCATCGGCGACTGCGGCGAATCAACGTGCGGTTGTACCCGCAACACATCGTCTGTATCAACTACAAAAGTCACAACACCGACCCCCGTGGTAGATGTGGTCATGAGTGCATGAACAGACGTCTTCTATTTCAAAGGCGTCACGTAGTGGCGGATGCTGATTGTCACGTGGTGACGGATGTTGATCGTCACGTGGTCGGCGCAAACGAAGCACGAATGTCGTATCCGGGACAGACTCGTACGCTGTTTGTAATTGTTGCAGACCGTTCGGAACCTGTAATACACAACACAGACGCACGCACGCATGCATGCACGCACGCACAGCACCATCATGCATGCAAACACGCACGCATCCTCGTCACCATATTCCACCCTCGTACTGGGAGAATATCGCCATCACACCTTCTTCCATCGTGCAGTCTACGAACTGACGGCAGTCTTAACAGTGATATCGATTAGTCCGTGGGAGGGCAACACGTAATTTCCGTCTCAGTCAACAGGCAGTCCTGTGATGCGAGCGCCCTCTTCCGACACATAGTCAAATATATTCGTGTCTGTTCTTTCCTCGAGTTCCGCGTCCGGAACAAACGCCGAATGTTAATGTCTGTCTGTATAATTTTCTTCTGTCTGAATAACTTTCGATTCTTCCTACCCGTTTCATTGATAATCAGGTGCTGCTAGGCAACGAGTACTCCTAGTTTGCTATTGTTTTAACCATTGTTGTTTCACCGACAGTCTGTTGTTACAGTTCATAGTCAGCTACTGATTCAACCTTCGTGTATCGATAGTTACCCGTTATTTGTTTTCCTTGCAGACATCACAGAGTACAATGGAAGGTAGTGATGAACGAACTCCGCCAGATTCTGGGTACTACTGTAAAAGAAAAGGACTTAGGAGTTATAATAAGCGCTGGTATAAAAGTTTCAGAGCAGTGTGGTATTGCAGCTTGAAAGGGTAATCAAATTCTTGGATTGATTAGAAGAAACATAACATACAAGGGAAAAAAGTTAATTATGCATCTTTATAAGCATGGAGACCATATCGTAAGAAGGATATAGATACGCTTGAACGCATACAAAGGAGAGCAGCTAAAATGATTCCAGAACTGAGAGACCTTAGTTATGAAGAACGCCTGACAGAATGTGGTTTAACAACTCTAGAGACAAGGAGGTTAAGAGGAGATCAGATTGAAGTTTTTAAGATGTTGAATGGGTATGGAAATATTGATAGAAATGTGTTTTTCTCACTCAAGAAGGATAGCAGAACTAGAGGATATGAGGTAAAATTAGTAAAGGATCAATATAGATTGGACATCAGGAAGCACTCTTTCTCACAGAGGACGATAAATGAATGGAACAAATTGTCTACAGATTGTGTAACTGCTAGCAGCGTGAATATGTTTAAAAACAAGGTTGACACATCTCAGGATGGCGGGTTATAAGTAGATGGCCGTACGATGGGTTGACGACTAGTCCGTTGCCCACGTTCCTCGGGAGGAAGACTGGATGCCGGCAATCGAGGCGCGAGAGCGTTTCGTAGATCATCGTCGCCAATGGCTCTCAATTATGGCGCAACTAAGACACACAATCGCACCGATCTCAACCTGTGATGCGCTGCCGGTTCCCGACACCACTACCCCGGTAGGCTTCTTCAATGAGAGCGCCTTGCACAATTTAAGGTATTCAGTGAACTACGTTCCGAAGCCTTGACGCCCACTGCTGACCAGATCGATCTCCTCTGTCTCATCTGGACCATCACCGCCAGTGGGAAAAGGTGATAGTGCAAATCCAATCCGTTTCATAATTACTTTAACACTGATGTGATATGCGTAAATTTCTAAATAATGTCGCTGTCCATGCTTGTTAAAAAAATAAAGACATACTTACATTCACGTGTTTATTCTTTCTTTGTCACCTGCTAACGAATAACACTGCCGTCAAATATTATTCGCTTGATGTATCTGCGCATGCGCGAGCCGGTAATAATAGGCGCTGTATATAACAACAATGGATTATAACAGAATGTCAACCACGGGAAATAATGGATGAATTTCCACTTTCTATCGTAAAATATAAAAAATAAAATGTTTAAATATAAAGCGGCATTATCTGTCGTGAACAATTTTTCCCATGCACACACGTTGGTGCAGCTATATGTATATGTATATATATATATATATATATATATATATATATATATATACATATATATATATATATGCGCGTATCTTGAAAACATGAGCGTTGCTAGTTAAAGAGCGTATATATATATGTATATATATATATATATATATATATATATATATATATATATATATATATATATATATATATATATATATATGTACATACATACACTCGCAGATATAATTATATATACTATGTGTGTGTATATATATATACACACATATATAAGTAGTTGGTGTAAGTTTTTGAATCCTTAATTCCGGGCCCCATGTGTCTGAACGACTTCCGGTTGCGCGCGCAGCTCACCAGAGCGCCCCTGGCGGCTGTGAAAACACCAAAGCCCGTGCGCAGCGCCCCCTAGCGACTAAAACGAACCGTAGTTATTACCCTAATCCCATGTCGACGGTGAACCGTTACCCGGAGAGGTGTGCGTGCTAACAGGGTCGTTAATAACTGATCAAAGGGTCATTAACAGGGTCATTAACAACTGAGATCAAAGGACCTAGCGAAGAGACGAGAAACGAACAAAACACGTCATCGTTCGAGTGCACACGTATTTTTATTGAACAACACAAGCAGCATGACGATACAACATGGGTAGCGTGTAATATCACTACGACTACAACTATGACGATGAAGATGAGGCGACTTGCGGATGTTGACCATCACGCCAGAGGTCGCGAGCTTAGGGGTGTCTCCACCTCGGCAGAGGCTCGAGGGTGACGATGAGGCGACTTGCGGATGTTGACCATCACGTCAGAGGTCGTGAGCTTATGGGCGGAGGGTCCACATCGCCAGAGGCTCATCAATCGATGTACGAAGTGTGATAGTACAGTCTTCCTTGTCGCATCTGTTTAAGCCAATCAACACGCGGCAATCGTTAGCAACTAGATCGGTGCCGAATACGTTGATAAAAGTTCTCATAGGAAAGCCGTTACAACGACGCAATACAAAAGCTACGCAATAACGTCCACAAACGTTAGACAGGGGACTCTGAAGTCTCTTGCTATTATGAGTCTACTCGGAACAATGTTCGTTCATGAAGGTGCGGAACGCCGCGTGACGTGGCGGCAGGCCGTACGAGCAGAAGTAATCGCCGCGCCCGTTGGCGGCCAGGTACAGCGTCATCCAATGTTCGCCCGGTTCGTCGCCGTCGTCGGTGTTGCACACGAAGGCCGCAGGTAGAACGCCGTCTATCGTCGCAGGCAGTCCGTCTTTGGGTACGACACCGCGAAATATCGATCTGGTACACGGGTCCGTCCTAGTCGGGCGATCTGCAGGGTGTCCATCTCAGTAGTCGCAGATAACGTTGCGGCTCTTGTCGATTTCCAGCACGGACTCTAATTCGGCGTAGGCTATGACGTTCACGCTGGTCTGCAGCGCGTTGCGGAAATGAAGTTCTAGGCGCAGGTTGCCCTTTTGTATCATATGGAAGCAGGGGCCGTCGCACTGATCGGGGTCAGGTCAAAACCGAAGAAGGTGTAACCGTGTCGGTAGTCGTTGCGAGTCAGACCGTTCCCCTCGTCCTGCCAGATCTTACCGGTCGAGGTGAACAGGCTCATGTAGCTCCTGACGAAGAGGTCTTCTTGGAAATCGGGCTGAAAAGGTTTGGAGGGTATCTGTCGTCCGTCCACGTACACCGCGTGGAAGCTTATGGCGTTGTTCTTGGCGTGAAACGGATTCTTGTCGTACGCACCGTTGTAGGCAGATGTCGATGCAGCACAGCACCAGGCGTTTCGGCAGAGTGCCGAGGAACAGGTTCTCGTGCGTGTGCGACCGAGCACTCGCGGGAATGGAGTACACCTTGCAGTCGACAGACCGCATCGGATACTTGACCGTGCTCTTCTCGAGAGCCTTGCTGTGTGCCATCTGCACGGTGGGATTGAGGGTGGCCTTCTTGACAAACAAGGTGGCATTGACGATGCTGATCCTGTAATCGGGGTTGGGTCCACCAGCCATGAGCGCAAACGCAGCCTTACTGCGCACCAGTCGGATCTTGACATCGACGCCGTTGATCAGGAATTTATCTTGCAGAAACAGGTCCACGTGTAGCCGACCCATCATGTCGACCACTCGACTCCGTACGATGTGCTCTCGTCGAGCCACGAACCCTGCGTTAGCCGCGGCTCCGTCGACTGTCTCGACGGCATCCATGTGAGTGGCCGTGTCCTTGTACCACAGCTGACCCGTCAGCTGCGTGACCTTGGCATCGGTACCGTAACTCAGCAGCGTCTCGATGTAGGCACGATACGCGTACGTGTTGGTCGAATAGGTCACGAGCGTGCCGTTCAGGTAGACGTCGACCTGACCGAACAGCGAATGCAGCCAGTTATTCACTGGTCCCACGGGGTCGGCCAAGTCGAAATTGTCCCCGTTGGCTCGCGTCACCTTCACCTGCACGTGTAGCATCGTGTTAGCAAGATCCAGGGATCAGGAATTCTATCGGTCCATCAGAGTCCAGAGAGGCCATGGGTTGATGTTCCACCACATGGCTGTCGACGATGATGTGCTGAGTGGGGGTACGGTGAAGAGATCCGGCTCGGACTTTACCCCTTCGCACGACTGTCTATGTACGAACGCTATCGTCGTCGTCGAATATGTCGGCCTCACGTTTCTTGGACGTCTGTCTCGTGCGCCGTCTCTTCGCTGTAGTGACGCCTGTCTTCGCGGGTGCTCGTTTTATACGTTTACGAGGTCGCACGCCAGGGATCTCAAGGTTACGCAGCATGCTCCTACCAGCGTCCGTGACGCGACGTTTGGCTGCCTTTTTTATGTTCTGTCCAGATAAGACGTCGCCAGCTATACGCACGCCGGTCTTCAACGCTCCCTTACCCAACGCCACGGCACCTCTCTTGATGAGTGGCATGGCGCTGCGCAGCAGACCGCCGAACAGACTGCCCAGGCCGTGACCTCGCTGGTATTGTGCACCGGCGAAGTAGGGCAGCGCACCACCCGCCTGACGCGCGTAATATTCGTCGTAATTCATATTCAGAACAGTCCGGTCCTACGCCGTCGAAAATGAAGCGTCACCGTCACTCTATCGTACTCGAATGGCACGCGTCGTCCAGTGTCGTCTCTTATATCCACCTCTATGGTCCCGAACTCCTTGCGCAACAGAGGAACGTAGTGAACGTTAGTGAAACGATCGGACACCGTGGCGCCGTGACCTCCGCGAACCGGGAGGCATCGCAACAACGGCACGAGACTGTCGCCGACGATGCGAGACTCCACGACGTCCGTGTAGACGTAGATGGTATCGAACCATTGATTCATGTTCACCGCGGTATTGGCCTCTTGACGGAAAGAGTAATCGATAGTCTTTGCTTTTTCGGGTGGCAAAGTAACGGTGGCCAACGGCGTAAGACCTAGCTCCGGTGGGTAGGCTCGATTTGTTTCCTCTCCTACTCTCGGGTGGATGTACAAGCGTGTATCCCTATCTCTCACTGGACTGGTGACAAGTGACGGGTAGAATCCCAAAATGGTACCCATTGCACTCTGGTACGGCATGCTGAAGTCGGTGCCCGGTGACATGTGCAACATTTTCTGAGTGATGGTACTGTAGCTCAATTTAGCCCGCGTCTTATCCGTCGACATGCGTTTCAGCGCCTTGTTGACGTGGTCCAACAATACGTCAGGACTGCGGTAATACCCAGCAGCGATCTTCGTACTCGGGGTGAGACCCACAGGAGTGCGCTCGTTGAGGTAGAACCAGGTGTCGTCCTTTCGAACGTTGTACCAAGTATGCGGGTACTGGATCTCCGCCAGTCCGCACTCCCATTCGCCAGACACCGATATGCGTTGAGGCAAGTCCGTGATGTAATGGGCCAAGGTGTTATCGGGGTGCACCTTCATGGAAGCGTTGCTCCAGTTCATCTCAGATAGAAATCAGTCGCCATTGCGTCTCAACGTGGGATTTGGTAGCAAGTAACCCAACGAACTGCTCAACAGAGCCGTCCACAGATTAGAATTCTCGTGATCTGTCGTCAGGTTGTAAATGCTTATCAGGATGACCGTGTGCAAGACAACGAGCTGACATAGAAACACAATCTCCTCTTTGGGACACACGGTACCGAACAGATGCCAGGGAGTGCTGTCTTTCTCGCTCGACGCAGCATCAGTACAATCCTCCTCCTGTTCTTCCTGCTCCACCTCCTTGTCTATGATGGTGGTGGTGAAGCGCGCGGCTAGTCTTTATAGTGGAGTGGATGAGTGCCCTGGCATCGATCCAGCTGTTGAATTTGGAGGGATAGCCGAACCATTTCACCAAAGCCTCCGTTCGTCTACCAACCTTACGGCGTTGCAGTACCGATTCAACGCGGTACACTCTATCGACGGATACTGACACCTTCTGCAGCTCCAGTTCGTAGAAGGTGCCGTCCAGCACTTCACCGAGATCGTCCCGCAAGCGGTACACGGGTGGATCGGAGGGGTGAACCTTGTGTATCGTGAACATCTCTTCGCTCCAGTTCATCTCGTAGCCCTTTTCGAACGTGCCTTTGTACTTGCTGACGCGCACGCGATCCGACACACACAACTTGGGCACGCCCTTACCGTCGTGACCGTACAGGCGTTGCCACACCTTTTCTTGATTCTTTGCAGAAAAGTGACCCGTGACGGAGCCAAGCCGATGCTGCGGTGGTGGGTGTTATTGTACGATCGCACCAAGTCCTGAAGGACGTCGATGTAACGCCACGTCTTGTGTTTCGTGAAGTATCGCCACATGCGCGTCTTCAACGTTCTGTTGAATCTTTCCACGATGCTCGCCTTCGTCTCCGCGTTGTGCGTGATGGATGTCGTGCTTCTTCAATAGAGCCTGAACGGGTTTATTCAGAAATTCCAGGCCTTGATCTGTCTGCAACGTATGTGGCCAGCCTTTGCTGAACGTGGTGTCAAGCGCTGCTACCAACGACGTCGCGGAGTTGTTCTTCATAGGAACATACCAGGCCACTTTCGAGAAGACGTCGATCACCGTGAGGAGAAAGGTCATACAGCTGTTGTCTTTTTTCAACTTCGTCAAGTCTACGAGATCGGCCTGCCACTGCTGATGTATACCACCCACGATGACGCGGCGTCTCTTGAAATGACGTCTCGCTGGTTTGTGTAAGGTGTAGGCGTCCTGTTCCGACAACCATTCTGCGACGATTTTCCGCGGCACGCGCGTGACGCGTCGCAGGGCACCGACGCCGCCATAACTGCCTACCCTTTTCGGATCGAAGTAGACCTCCCTCATTGGTTGTTCCCTCCTCCGCACCATTAAAAGAGGAGGTCCTACGCGTTGACGGTGGCGGTGACGTTGACTCCGGAGTACGAATGCTAACGAATGACCAGGAGCACGCCGACGTATAGTAGGACACACGCTATCGCACCCACAACGCTAGCGCCGGAATAACAACAGTCTAGTAGCGAAGCCATAGTCAGAATAATGCCTGTTGCATACGAATTCGGGCTATAACGTCACCAAGCAAGTAAAGTCCACTGCAAAATATCGCAACGACGACGGAACGGTACGCGTCCTGTGGATCGGTTGGTATGACGAACACTGTGCTACGGACACGCATCGTGCCACCTTATAAGTCGTCCCAACCAGCCAATGTCGACAAAGCCTTGCGTGATTCGGGGGGGGGGGTGGGGTGGGCATGGAATGTTCCATTCGACGGCGCTGACGAGCGAGGGATGTCCAACTTAGTGATCTTCGTGCACTACCAGCAGCACGAGGAGTAGTAGTAGCTGACCGACGAGAGGGAGTGACCTTCGTCGCCTGTCGTATGTAGGCTCTCCTGGCGACGTTACCGACCAACTCCATGGGTAGGTTGATGGCACGTAGTTGTCGTGCAAATGGCTGCCAACCCGTCGGATCGGTCTTTCTCTTACGCAACAGATCATTAACGAGATCCACCACGTTACTTCCGACAACCGGCACGCCCTCGTGTATAAGTTCACCGCGAGCGGTCCACGCGATATCTCTCTTGAGATGCTCCATCAAACGTCTGGCTTTGGCATGCATGGTCTTGGGAACGGTGTCCACTACTTCGGCCTCTAGTCCGCTACTAGGAGCTCGTACTGTACCCTCCGACCCCGGCCCCGTCACCGACTCGTTCACCGTGACCACGTCGAGCCTCTCCAGACGGTCCATGTACTCGTACGGGAAATGACCTTTCGTCACCTCGCATCCGTACGCTTTCAGATACTTGTCGTAGCTGAACCCGGGGGTATGTAGCTGGTCATGTCTAGGAATTTCAGCTGATCCGTCGAAAGACACATGAACGTGTTGTTGCGTTTGATGGCGAAAAATTACCCGACGCCATCGTTCTCTTCTTCTTTCTCTTTGTCCTCTTGTTCCCTCTCTTCTTCTTCTTCCTCTGTCTTTGACGTGGACAGGAAGTGAGGTACGAGGAACTGTTTGATGGCATTGAGATCATACTTACCCGAATTGAACCCGATGACAGGTAACTGATGCATCCATCCATATAGTTGTCCCATCAGCTTTTTGTATGGATAGGTTGCTGGTCGAGAGTTCTTGTCGGTGGCTGACCGTGCAGCCTCCTCCCGTTCGTCCCAGTTCGTCAGCGCTTCTACGAGTTGTTCCAACACATCTTCGTATGAGTCTTTGATCTTGTCGTACGCGGCGTCACTCATCGATTGCAGGATATTCATCATGGTGCTCACCAACTTGTTGGTGTCTCCGTCCGTGACGAGACATTTCACTTACTTGTGCCCGGGCACGTTGGATGCCACGCTGAAGCTTAGCGGGACGTGCAACCCTGTGAACCTGGTCACTGTCAGACGGAAGTTGTTCGGTGTCGAACCAACACTCAAAGTCAAAGGAGGCTCGGTACGGATAGTACTGCAACGATTCGGACACTCGGATGTTCTCATTGTCCAACCGTTCAAATACCGATGGAGTCGAATGGTACACGCCACCAGGATAGACTCGACGCACACACCCCGTACACGTACTCTCGTGTTTGCGTAGCTTCCACGCGTCTTTCCACAACGAATCAGCGCACTTCCGACATCTGTACGAGTGACAGTACATGCGTACATCCTGGATGAAGGAAAAACGTGTCTCGTGAAGGTTGAGGTAGAGTGTATCAGGGTACTTACATACCCATCGACGGAGGAGTTCGGCAGTTGTCTTTCCATCCTCTGCATCCGGTTCGACGAGTCTGTACACGCACACGTTCGTTTGGAACGTGGTCTCTACACGATAGAGGTCATCCAGCGTGACCCCGGCAAATTCTTCCATGGATACGCCGTCTTGGACGTAAGCCTCGTACAGCGTCTTCACCGCTGGTTCCAATCGGCGTACGTCACCTCCTCGATGCAGGGCCAGACACCGGAAGAGACACAGGTTGTCGCTGTACCTCTTGGAATTGTTGGGTTCCTTTTCCAGACCAATGACGGCTTTGTTCTTCTTGATGTAGACTGGAAGTGGGATCATGCCTACACATCCTATCGGATGATCGATGATGTGGTAGACGAAAAGGTGACATTCGTCACGAGTTCGCACACCCACGCAGAATCCGGTCTTTGATTGATGACGTCGGTTTCTCGGATGCGTTCGAGAAAGTCATCAAAGTCCTTGCTGTTGGTGATGAGACTGGGCTTGTTCAGATAGCGTCCACAGCATTTGCACGAGGAATGGTTGTACTTGTATCGACCCGTGTTCTTGCTCCTCAGAACGAACCCGTAACTGAGGTTAATCTTGAAGGCGTTGGTCTGTTCCTGGAACATGATCTTCAAAGGAGTCTCTAGAACGGGCGTGTCTAGCGTAGTTAATCTGTAATCGTATCAGCACTGGAGGGGTCCTCTCGATACACGTGTCCTTATGGTTGACCAGTGCGCTCGAACGACATCTAGCAGTTCCGTCGACAGGTTGTCGGCGAATGGAAGTCGAGCGGGTGGATCGATGGGATCTTCGTCGGTAACTAGTGGGTGGTGGGGTGTGGTGTCTTCCCTGTTGTATCGCTTCGGCGATGGTAGCTCGTTGACGTCGGTACACATGGTTTGTGCGTGTCTGGTCAGGTTGCGACGACTAACGAAATTCTTTCCACATTTCGTACAAGTGTAGACTGTGGTCTTTTTTCTACTACTACTATTACTAAGACGACATGCGGACCTTACGTGATGCTGCAGATCGTCCCATCTCCCAAACGTTGCATCGCATTTACACGCGTATTTCGTTCTCTTTGCGTGGTCGCTAGGTGGCACCACTGCTGGTGGCGCCACTGAATACGAGTGCTCATTCACCGACGGTGTCGAATGACTCTCTACGTGACGTCGTAGCTCTGCATATGTGTCGAGTGCCAGTCCACAGTGACGCCATAGATGACGTTTCATGGTGCTGTACGCGTCTACAACTGACAGACAGCGGCCCTTAGTACATCTATATAGTGCGTGTGGTGGTGGTGGTGGTGGTGGTGGTGGTGAATGATGTATTACTAAGGTCTGTTCCTATGGTAATGGCTACTGTGTCCACTATCGATGGCTACGGGTTCTCTTTCAACTATGTAGGACGAGGGAACACCACTGACAACACGTATCAATCATTGTACGACTTTTTTTTATTAATTATAATGTGGTATGTCATATATACATATATACATATACACGGATAGACTTATATAAATACGATGACGATATGATGGTTTGTGGGATTGTTACATCCTCGACAGTGACCACTAGCTTACGATCGGTTATCGACACGCCAGTGGCTAGTATCATGGTTCTTAACTTGTGGGCTGTTACACCACGACAGAGGTTACGTACAATGATGATGATGGTGTACTATATAAGTCGTTATGTGTGTGTGTGTGTGTGTGTGTGTGTGTGTGTGTGTGTGTGTGTGTGTGTGTGTGTGTGTGTGTGTGTGTATATATATATTTATATATATATATATATATATATATATATATACATATATGTATATATATATATATATATATATATATATATATATATATATATATATATATATATATATATATATATATATATATAGAAATGATTCTAAGTCATACAATACAAGAGAGACTAAATAACATAAAGTTCTACAGGTTACAATACACTACTGTGGTTAATATGACTTTCCGTTGCAACGGTGGTTCTCGACAGTGACCACTAGCTTACGATCGGTTATCGACACGCCAGTGGCTAGTATCATGGTTCTTAACTTGTGGGCTGTTACACCACGACAGAGGTTACGTACAATGATGATGATGGTGTACTATATAAGTCGTTATGTGTGTGTGTGTGTGTGTGTGTGTGTGTGTGTGTGTGTGTGTGTGTGTGTGTGTGTGTGTGTGTGTGTGTGTATATATATATATATATATTTATATATACATATATATATACATATATGTATATATATATATATATATATATATATATATATATATATATATATATATATATATATATATATATATATATATATATATATATATATATATATATATATATATATATATATATATATATATATATATATATAGAAATGATTCTATGTCATACAATACAAGAGAGACTAAATAGCAAAGTTCTACAGGTTACAATACACTACTGTGGTTAATATGACTTTCCGTTGCAACGGTGGTTCTTAATAGTCGTGTGTCTCTAGCATATAATCGATAATTATCTTCACTAATCCTCGCAATGCGCGTCTCCGCACTTCTGTCGGTAGTACGGGCGCTTCGTCATACCCTTCCTCCTCCTCCTCCTCCTCCTCCTACATAGAAGAAATAGTACTAATGTTCATGGTGTGTCGATATCATGTACTCTATTATTATCTCCACTAATTCCCGACATGCACGCCTACGCACTTCTGCCGGTAGCACACGTGCTTCATCCTACAGAAAAAAAATTAGTACTAATGTTCAACTACATACTAATAATAATATTCTTCTACATCGGTTCTATATACTGTTCAACTACAGTGTTAATATTACTACTACTAATACTACTACTATTACTACTATTACTACTATTACTATACTATTACTACTAATGTTCAATTACTGAATGTTCAACTACTGCGGACGGCGGATGATGATGCGTGCATATTCTTTCATCAGTTCGTGCCATTCCGGCGACATTATAGTCGCCGTGATTCCTTCACATATGGTCGTCGTCACCTCATCTAACGTGTTTGTTGATGTTCGCCACGTGTGTTTGATGAGATTCGACACAGCCTCCTGTATCATTATTTTGCACACCTCTGTGTCGGTGTGGCTTGTGGAGGGCTCCGGACTCTCCTTCCTTGTAGAGGACTCCGGCTGGTTTGCCGACCGGTCCGGTATACGGACTACACCGCCGTCCGCCGTCAGTAGGACGGTCGATTCTGGGAAGACGTATAACGTCGGTGGTGTCGTCTCCTCATCCTCCTCCTCCTCCTCCTCCTCCCGCTTCGTCGTCTGCGTTAGCGGAGGTGAAGCGGGGCTGAACTCGAAATCGTCATCATCATCATCATCGCCCATCTCCCATGGTACCTGTGACGCTGGAGGCGACTCATAGTAGTGAGGGTGTCCTGCTGCTGCTGATGATGATGGTGGTGATGCGGAGGTGTCTCGCCGTTTCTTCACCACCGCCACCACCACCTCTCTGGTGTCGTCATCTTCCGTGTCCGACGTCTTACGTTTGCATGACGTCGACACCTCTATCTCCTCCTCCTCGTACAACCTACGGAGTTGACGTAGGCCATTGCTTATCTATTGAACAAAAATACTAGTTACATTGCTAGAGAGTATGACCAAACATATTTGCGCATCGTTCGGTTAGACTCTTTCTAACCAAATCTTTCACATCGTGTCGCCACTGCATGTTCCCACACTATCGCTAGCCACCGCAAGATGTGCATGACCAAGTTGGACGATGGTATGTAACACTCCTTGTCGTCCGTTAAATTCATTATGCGGGCCACCTCATCACAGGCATACTGGACACTGGCGACCTCTAGCGCTTTATATAAGTTATTTTCGATCCTCATGGCTTCGGATCGATCACGTATCCTATCTAGACCACTCACCATCGCCTCTATCTCGTCGCTACTACTTATAGATATAACATCGGGCTGTGACGTACTATCCTCCCCCTCGTCATCCGTTATTATAATGAGTTGTGGTGGTGAACAACTTTCCACCGAGGAGGAGAATAGTATTTCAGAACTATTACTACGTAACCATTCCATTACCTTCTCTTTTCCAATCTTTGTTCCCTCCGCGACGTCACTGCTTGTAGCAGCAGCGTCATCCTGTCAACAAAATTACACGGTCACTACTTCCAGTTCTGACACGTTGTAATTGACATACTGTCCCGCTACGCGTTTCCTAACGGTCACCATGACACGGGCCCCCCCGCAACATCTCCAGTGCCGCATACCGCTCGGCGTCTGACGTCAAGCTCATGTAGGCGTTACCAGTAAATCCCAACACCTGTACTGCCTTTTCATTAAACAACGTTGCCCAACATTCTGATCCTATCCAATCAGCGAACTTGTACACGGGACCACGTTGCCATCGATGAATCGGACACACATAACCATTATTTTCCGGAATCACACGTTTGTTACAATGCTGACACGATGGATAGACGATATATTTCTCTTGCACGGCACATTGTACTATCGTTAACGGACGTGTAAATCTATAGTTTCCTCCACTTACTTCATTCTGTAAACGTGTCAGTGTCATCTCGTCGTTGTTATTGTTGACGAACTGTTGTGCGGCCATTGCTTCTGCTGTTGCTGCTGACGAACGATTAGACTTGTATTAGGCGATCGGACAGCGGTTGTGTGAGTCGTTCACTGTGCGCTCAGCTTATAAAGGCCTCCTACTGCCTGTGGCGCGCAATCTTATCTCCACCATTGGTCGCGCGCGTGATGCCGTATTGTTTGCCGGGTGTCTGGCAGTGCATTGTACTTTGTACGATCGTGTGATCGACTCGCGTTACATCTGGCCATCGTTTCACTGTGGGGGGATTCTGATGCATTCGAATGAACTCGCGTACTCGCATAAGTATATGTCCAAGCATGTTCTGACCTGCTTGACCACTGTAGGTCAGTGCACTCCAGTATCCTTCCCGACTCTTTACCCATTCCTTCAATTCAACTTCCCCTGTGTCTAACAGTCGCTTACGTAGGGTTGGATCGCGAAATTTAACAGCGACTAACGCATACATTACAGAATATCTCTGTTTGTTCCATTCTACACGTAAATGCATCTTCTCTCGAATGCTTTTGCTGAGGTATTTCGCCTGTAAACCAGTACGTTTGGCTAGCATCTTTTCTGCTGTCTCCAAATCACCATGATGCATACATTTACGCCACTGGTACGCGCTTTCAACAGTGTTAAATTCTCTATTCCACACATGTATCCTGCACACGTAGAAATTGGACAGATAACTGTTACTGCCTCTGAAGTGTAAAATACTTTACATAGCTCTACATAGCTCTACATAGAGTACATTGTTTGAATGAATGTTCACTTTACCTGTTCTATCGTTCCCGTGTATACATGTCTCACTGAGTGTTCGTCGGGTCCAAGTTCCACATGCAGCGGCTTGCCTAGCGATAAAAACTACCAGTCGATCGGTTTCGCATTCCATCTCTCTCGTTGCTTGGTTACGTCTGTTCTATATATAATAGTGACTACACTATGCATCTCACTCTGGTTTTGTCGTTTCCTTTCCATAGGCAGCAGTGGCCGTTCCAGATTTAACAAGATTTAACAAGATTGCCATCTCGAACAACAAGTTCCAGATGGCAAGTGGACAAGGAAGCCATTGGCTTATCGAGAGTCCAACAATTTTCTCATCTATGTGTAGCCCGCCCTTATCAGATATCTGTCAGTTCTATTTTTAAACATATTCACACTACTAGCATTAACACAATCATTTGGCAGTTTGTTCCATTCATTTATCACCCTCTGTGAGAAAGAGTACTTTCTCATGTCCAACCTACCTGCTCCTTAACTAATGCTGCTTTGTGTCCTCTGGTTCTACTGCCTTCTTTAAGTTTGAAGAACATATTCCTATCAACATCCTCATAACCGTTCACTATTTTAAACACTTCTATTTGGTCTCCTCTTAGTCTCCTGGTCTCTAGTGTTGTCAAACCACATTGTAATAAGCGACTTTCGTAACTAAGGTCTCTTAATTCTGGAATCATCTTAGTTGCTCTTCGTTGTATTCTTTCTAGCTTATCTATGTCTTTTTTACGATATGGCCTCCATGCTTGAATACAATATTCCAAATGTGGTCTAACTATTGCTTTGTACAGGGGTACAATTAGATGTTTCTCCTTATACGTGATAGTTCTCCTAATTAGCCCTAGAATTTGATTTCCTTTCGAAGCAGCAATCCCACATTGCTCTGAAACTTTCATGTCAGCATTAAATGTTACTCCTAAATCCTTTTCTTGTGTGGTTCTACCTAGTACAGCTTCCCCCATTTTATATTCCTCGTCAATATTTCCATGTCCTATGTGTATACATTTACACTTCCCAAAATTTAATAACATTTGCCATTTTTCTGACCATTTAACTAATTTTTCCAGACCATCCTGTAAACTTTGGTTATCTGTATCATTAGTAACCTTTCTGAATGCTTTTGTGTCATCTGCAAATTTGAGTACTTTGCTAGATATGTCATCCTCCAAATCATTTATATATATTAAAAACAGTATAGGGCCTAATACTGATCCCTGTGGTACCCCACTCAAAACAGATTTCCAGTTTGAAATCTCACCATCTACTATTACTCTCTGTCTTCTGTGTGTAAGCCACTCTTCTATCCAGTTGATTACACCATTGCCTATACCATGGGCTTTTAGTTTAAGTAACAATCTTTGATGTGGCACTTTATCGAAAGCTTTCTGAAAATCTAAGTAGACAACATCCACTGGTGACCCGTCATCTACCCACTTTGTAATTTCTTCTAAAAAACATAAGAGATTGGTTAGACATGACCTTGCTTTTAGGAATCCATGTTGAGATGTATTTATTAATTTATGTTTTACGAGGAATTCCACCATGTGGTCTCTAATTAATGTTTCGAGTAATTTACATACAACTGATGTTAAACTCACTGGTCTGTAATTTTCTGGCTTCTTCCTCGATCCCTTCTTAAATAGTGGCGTAATGTTTGCTTCTTTCCATTCTGAAGGAACTATTCCTTCTTCTAGTGACAAGTTATATAAGTTTGCAAGTGGTGTACTAATTTGATCAACAATTTCCTTTAGCAGTTTTGGTGGTATCCCATCAACTCCAGGTGATTTATTATCTTTCATCTTCTTAATTTTCTTTGCTATCATTTCAGGAGTTACAAATAACTGCCCTAAATGTTCTGATTTATTGCCCTCAAATTTAGTCAATGGAACTGGAAGTGAGCTGATATCTTCTGTGGTAAAAACTGAGCTGAAATACTCTGCCATTTGGAACCCATCTGAAATTATGTTTTCACTGTTGTTTTCCAGTGGTCCGACCTTATCTCGAACTTTCTGTTTACTCCTTACATAAGCATAGAAACTCTTGCTGTCATTTTTTATATTACCTGCCAATTTTTGTTCAAAGGTTCTTTTAGATTTTCTAATTTCAGTTGTAGCTAGGTTAAGTGCCTCTTTGTAGTTTGTGTAGTCTTCTACATTTCCAGTGTGTTTATAGACCCTCCACAGCATCTGTTTGTTAGCAATTTTTCTAATAGCTTCTTTTGACAGGTGTATTTTCCTGGATCTTTTCCCTTGTTTTCTTAATGGAATAAATTTCTCAATAATGCCCTCAATCTCATATTTTATACAAGTCCAGCATTATGTTGCTGTCTTGTTCTTCAGCAAGTTATTCCAATCTATATTTGCTAGATATGTTCTCATCACTTTATATTTGCCTTTGTTGAAGTTCCTCCTCCATTGTTTTTTATATGTATTCCCTGTCTTTACTTTTATATTAAAATGGATTTGGTTATGGTCACTTGAACCCAAAGGTTCATGTACTTTAACGTTGTCAACTAATTCATTTTGAGAAGACAAAATTAAATCTAACACATTCCCACCTCTGGTTGGTTCCAAGACATGTTGAGTAAGGAAACAATGCTGTGTTAGAAGTAGAAACTGATGGTCGTCCCCTCCAGCACTCTCTAATGATTCCCATTGTATATGGCCATGGTTAAAATCACCCATTATAATACATTCTCCCTTGCTCACCTCCCTTATCGCCTTTTGTAATTTTACATCTTCCTCTTGTCCTATGTTAGGACTACGATAAACTACTCCTATTGTTAATGTTGAGTTCCTGGTAACTATGTTACACCAAATTGCTTCCACACTATCTGCTTCACTTTTCAGTGTAATTTCATATGCTTGGATAGATTCTTTAATATACAAAATTACTCCACCTCCCCTTCTTTCTCGTCTATCCTTCCTAAACATTACATAGCCTGTCAGTGCTAACTCAGCATCTACTATATCTTCATTTGCCCATGATTCTGTGATGCCTATTACATGAGGATCAATATCTGCTACCATAATGTATAACTCACTTTTTTTATTTACTATGCTCCTGGCATTTAAGCATACATTTAAGTTCATTGTCTGAAATTATTGGTGAACATTTCTTTGGATGTGTATTTGTAGTAGTACTCCTTTGAGTTTTCTCTGTCAGTTCCCCCTGCGCATCTAGTTTAAATAATTTATGGTACCTGTGCCCTCGTCGACAACTCTGACAAACTCGCACGCAAGAACTGCAGCGCCCTTCCCTGTCAGATGAAGTCCATCTCTCATGAAAAAGTCACCTCTTCCCACAAAGTTTAACCACATGTCTACGAAGCCTACTCCCTCCTCCATACATACCTTCTGTACCTGTGTGTTGATCGCCATCCTTCTACAGTTCCTATATTCCTCACCCCTGCCTCCCATTATTGGTAATATCCCCGACAATACGATCTGCCCAACTCGTGCCTCTTTAAGTGTCTTAATCAACCTCCTGTACTTACCAACGATGGATGACGTTCCCTCCTTCTCTGCATTGTTCGTTCCCACATGCACGAGAACAGCACCTCCCGTGCCACCACCCATGACCTGTCCTGCCTTCTCTGCTATATCCTCTACTTTTGCCCCTGGTAGGCATACTGTTATGTCATCTCCTCTATTTACAATTTTATCAACTTTCCTAATGATGGAATCCCCCATAAATACCCAGGGTTTCCTCGCTTTTCCCTGTGATACTACATCAACAAAGCTCCTTTCCTGTTGCACACTACTAGTATGCCCCCTTTCTCTCATATCATCAACCTTTACTGTCTTACCACCTGGCAATCCCTCTCCACTCACCCGCTTACCTCTCTTTTGTTGCATTCTCTGCCTTCTGTCATCTTTCTTCTTCTTACCAGCTTCCTCCCTCACATTGCCACTGCTCTCCTTGTTCTCCTCGGTCTCACCACCTCTGCTCTCCTCGGTCTCACCACCACTGCTCTCATCATTCTCACCACCTCTGCTCACTTCTGTCTCATCCTGCCCTGTCATCATCAAAATCATATGCCTTAGATCGTTATGGCGGAGCTACAGGATATGACGATAGAGCGTTATGGCGGAGCTACAGGATATGACGATAGAGCGCCGGGCCAGATGGTCGGTTGAGTTGCGTGATGAACTGTATGCTGCTAATTTACTACCATCCTTCATGGATCATGCGAGTCGGTGGCGCCACGTTCTCTCCGAATTGCAACACACCTTCGGCTACCGACGTAATGACACCGTCCATGACATCCAACCGGAATCCTGGGACGACGAATGCAATATAGGAGCAGCCTTCCTCGAACATCGGAGGGTCTGGTTGGGTGTCATGACAGAGCTGCTGCGTCGCCCCGTCACACCAGGGGTGGCTCCTATGATAGCGACAGTATGTCTTAATAGGAGCCACTGATCCCTACTTGTTTTAACATGAAAAGTTTAAAAAAATATTAATTATGGTTATCTATACTGGTTTCAAATAAAGATGTATGCACACCAGTATTATTATATATGTGCCTATATTTTATTTGTGTTAATGCATATCTCTATTGTTTCATTATTTGTTATTTTTGGGGGTCAAAAAATAAACTTCTTGTTCTTCTTGTTCTTGTACGTGTCGATCCCCGTTACACCGTCGACGCCGACGTGTGCTGGCGCCGCTCCGACTAACCTGTCGCATTCGACGCAATATGATGCCATGTCAGATTCGGCGAAATCTATTGTCAGCATTCAATAATGCTACATGACCATGTACTTATCCACACGCACATAATATATAATACTTCTAATGTTTACAATTCTATATTTACTTCTAATGTTTTAAATTAATGTTTTAAAATATCTATATATATTCCCATTGTACTGTACTTCGTTTTTATATATTAAATTTTGCTTGAGCTTATATATATTCCCGTCTTGTGTTGAGTTCTCGTTCCCACTGCGTGTGTGTACATTTAAAATTTTCATTTTATGACGTCTTATGTCTACCGCCTACTATATACTGGCTATGCCTCAGTCCCACGTCAATACTGTACTTGCAACATTGTTGCTGTTTTTTCACTGATAAGCTCGGCTCCATTGCTACATTGTTCCGATTGGCATCCTTTGATCTCGCACTATGGCTCACAGCTGAATAAACGCTTGGGCTTACAGTTAACTCCAGTCGTTAGGGCGTCCAGTTAGTATTAGCTCGCCACTCGGACTCGGGGTATTGGTCACTCCGTCAGGGTCAGGGTCAGGGTCAGGTGTTGTGGTGTGTGTGTGTGTGTGTGTGTGTGTGTGTGTGTGTGTGTGTGTGTGTGTGTGTGTGTGTGTGTGTGTGTGTGTGTGTGTGTGTGTGTGTGTGTGTGTGTGTGTGTGTGTGTGTGTGTGTGTGTGTGTGTGTGTACGCTCTATCAACGCTCATGTTTCAAGATACATATATATATATATATATATATATATATATATATATATATATATATATATATATATATATATATATATATATATATATATATATGCAATGCAAGAGGGGGCAAGGTTGGAATAAGCATTATATGTAGACGTTATTAAAAGATATTGCTTTGCGTTTGTGTCATACAGTTAGCAGTTATAATGTAACACACGTTCTTAGGTTATAATGCTCTATAAATACGACGCATGTACATATAAGCTTGAATGAAATAAGGGTACTATTCCTACTCTGCACAATACACGAATGCAAGATATCGGAATAAGAGTCGGAATAAACATTATTTGTAGACGGAATAACATGCATTATATGAAGACGTTATTCAAAAATATTGCGTTGCGTTTGTGTCATACAGTTAGCATCACACGGTCTTAGGTTGCACACTATGAAAACTAGGCCACGATATATGGTCATCCAGTAAAAAAGGGACGTCGGCATATATGATTTCGCAAGGGCACGAAAGAAATAACGGTATTATTCCAACTCTGCACAATGCAAGAGGGTACAAAGTCGGAATAAGCAAAACAAACAACGCAGTATTGGCAAGTTAATCACTCCCTTTGTTGTGGCAGCTAGGCTACAGCTTCAACGCATTCACAATACACACAAAGGACATGGTTCAAAATCCCTGGTGGCATGCCAATTCGGTAGCAAGAGAAGGAGATATAACACCTAGACCCTCTAGCGTACGTATTCAAAGCCAAACCTGTACTTACTAACGAAGCCTATTATATTTATATTTAGAGATCGGGATTACCATCTCCATTATCAATCATGCAACTGAGTCCACAACGTTTTTTTTTTATATTTTCCTGTGTGGGATATTTTACTTCCCTTGGCACATACACCCGATAGGATAATATTTGACGGCGGATAAAAGTGTGTTGCATAATTGAAAATGTGTTAAGAAAACACAATAATATTATATGTTCGTTTTTATTTGAAACTATGACAAGTTATGTATACTCAGTCTCAAGTGGAACAGTTGCAATCACGTAAAGCCGTAAGCAATAATCGCGTTTTCCTGCAAACCAGTCGTTTATGCCACTGCGCATCGCAAAATTAATTTTTTTTATTTATAATCAAGTTATGGTGGTGGTGAAATAATGTCGAGTAGTGCCAATATTGTGGAGTGTGCAAAGTTTTACATTCGACAAAAGGGACGGTGGCGCCTCATCACGGAGCCTGGATTGCATTCAGCAAAACTTCACCAGAAGACATGCGCAGTGTCCCTTTGCTGCTTGGTGTTTATTTAGAGTTGGTTGTGCTAAGAGGTGTCTACCATAATGGGAAAAATTAAAGGTACTCACTTAGGTATTACTGATTATTATGTAATATCGTGTAAGGGTAGAACATATGTATAATACAACGTTGTTTTATTTTGTAGCTGGCCCGGTTGTGGAAATTCAAGGCGATGAAATGACAAGGTAGGTGACACGAATAACCGGTGCGGTGGCGGTGACAATGCCGATATCACGTGAGCGGCCGGCTTTGCTGTTGTCGAACAAAGTACAGTGACAGTGTACAGGCCATCATTTACATTAAAACATAAAGTATGCAACCCTTTGTCATAATGTGTTTGTAGTATCGAACCAAAATATATAAATTCATTTTAGTAGTTTTACTTTGAAAGCAAGCTATAATTATGTTCCTTGGCTTTGACACTCTGCCCTGGCTGGGCTGTGGTTGATTGGATTGTCTGGAAATAACGTAACTGTCATAAGGTCAAGGATAGTCGGTTACCTTCTGAACCCGACAACGTGTCTTTAGTAATGACTAGAGTCGAGAGGTTATGCCTCAGTTACACTCGCTACAGACGAATGTAGGGCATATTAAGAATGGATATAGAACGTTTTTAAAAATTACAATTTCATATGATCTGACATAAGTGCATTTGAGCAGGGACATTGCCAGCTTTGCTGGTAGAAGCTGTTGAGAGTGAAATGGTGGATTTTAGACGCATTAAACATCTACACATACAATATTAAACTTTGTGTACACACCGAAAAAGCATTTTAGCTAGTGCCTTATTTTTATTCCCTGTAAAAGATATAAGTTTACACGAGATATTAATGTCATTAAAATTGATTTGTCCACTAGGCATTCATAATGCTTAAGGAAGGGGTTTCCACTGCTTTGGACAGACCAGAATGTCGCAAGCATATCTATAGGCCTAAACTTAGTGGTGAACCCTGTGTATCATAACTAGAAAGGTTGAATAGTGAATAAAAACTGAACATTCATGACATTTAGGCAAATGATAGGCAATACATTCATTTAAGTATGGTGTTGCCATAGAGTTACATCATTAATCATTCCCCTATAGACTAGAGCGATAAGCCAGCTCACTGCAGTGAAGCGGGTGTGGACCACTGGCCGGCATTTCATTGCACGGAAGAAACAGTTACATCCACTGGCGTGACACAGGGTAGTACTGTTTATAGTGTGAACATAGCATGTTACAAATAGTTGTCTGACATTTCCTCCTCACCATCATCATGTACAATATAAGGCAAACAAAAGCAACGAAGATGAGGTGGCTACCATGCAGAGAGGTATAAACTTATCCGGCTAGTAGCCAGTGACTATGACATCAGGAACCAATTAACTTGAAGATTTGTCATTTGTTCTTAATTGGGCAAGGCCACCAGATCGATTAATCATTTGGGTGAGGGTGGTCACAGCAGTTGTGTTATAAGTGTGGGCAGTTGGATTGTTCATACTGGAATGAGCATCATGCATTAGTGTGAAACTCTCCAAGACATAACAATTTTGGAGGCTTGCTGGAGACAGTTGTGGGACAACGAATATCGTTATTTCCTGTGTGGCTTACAGCTGTACAAATCGACAGAAGACAGGATCTAAACATTTTTTGTAAAGGTAAGTATCCTCAATTGTACAAAAATAGTTTAGTTGACATGCATTAGTGCATGGATAAATTGTGCATGTAATAAGGTAATGGGTAACTGTAGCTAGGATCAGGTTGGTGCCCTCTCTCCCTTTGAAGTTATTTATTAATTGCTGTAAGAGGTGGCTGTGAGAGGGTTGATCTTGACTATTCCCTAGCACAGGCCCTAAAGACCTGTGCCTTGAGCAGTGTCCAATTTGTTTGTAAACAACAGTGCAATGACACACATATATATATATATATATATATATATATATATATATATATATATATATATATATATATATATATATATACATACATATATCTAGGCTAGCGCTGGGCCTAAAATCTGTTTACCCAATTTGGCTAAAGGTTCAAATTTACTTTAGCCAAATGAGATTTTGTTCAGCCATTTTTTTAGCAGACACTAAGATGACAAAACGTCAAAATAAAAAAAACATGACATAAAAAAATGTGTTATGGCCTCGTAAAAAAAGAAACTAGTTTCTTGTCCCCGCCCATTTCCTTTTTTGTCTCCGCCTCCTGTTTTATTTACTATTGAAAAAGATTATTTAAAAAAGTTTTTCCGGTTCTGTGAAGAAATCTTTGTCGAAACAAAATTTATGCTCTTTCAGTTCACTCATTATTCATCATACAAGGTGTAGGGATGTATGTGCATTTTACAGAGTCTAAAATAAGATTCAAATGATGATGCCTTGCATTAAATAGTCTTGGCAGACTCATTTACAAAATTCCAGTCTCAATCAGTATAAATACCATTCAGGTGTATGCCTGTGATACATACTAATGAAATCATGGTCAAACCTGCACATGACATTTATAAATATATTCAACATTGCGTTTGCTTCTTTCTGGTCAATTTAAATAGTGTTCCGGTGTAACAGGTATGTGCCATATTACATTTACGTAAATGTTTCTATTCATCTGCTATTCCCACTAAAACGTAATGTATTTGACAATGGAATGGCAGGCTATATATATATATATACATCATCTTCGAAACTAATACCAAAAAAATCATAAATAATAAAGGTCTACTAGGCCTAATATACGATATAAAAAAATTATTATATAAACATAATATACGTATATTAAACATATAGATAGTCACAAGAGAACATAACACCAATATAAATTAACATAACAACGTTTAATTATAAATATATAATACAAGAAAATCGAGCACACACACTCGCTGCAAATCTCCAACACTGAGAACGTCACCATGAATGATGATACAAGTGTCGCCCCAAATGTCCACCACCACTATTCTGGTCTCTGCGACAGTGTCCACCCGTTTCACCAAGAGTGAATCCGGGACGCTGCTCCTTCACCGTACAGATCTTGAAGGCTTCCTCACGAAAGCGTTCTTGGCTGTCGGGAGACGGTGCATCACTTGCGTCAACACGGTCCGCCTATGCCATGGGCGATAATCGCCCGGTTCGCGTGATCGTTCGCAGTGACGGAGTCTATCTGTCTCTGGCGCTTCGGCAGTAACATCGATCTCCGGTTGGCTGCACATATATCGTGTTTTGCCAAGTCTTCTTGGGCTTGGCGCAGTCCTTCCCGGTGACAAACACGTTCTTGCTTTCGCGTGCACGCAAACTTTGCAGCGAAAGACGTGGTTTTTGCTATCGTGAATAAGCCACGCAAAACGTACGAACCAGTCCGCCTTTTTCCTTTCCTCGATTTTCGCCGGCCGAAGTACATTTACGAATCATTTTAACCGATAACAAATTTAAAAACTGCGAGGAAGTGAGCTCCCATATGTTAAGGTTATAATATTATTTTGTAGCTGCTCAGCAGGATGCAAACTTTCGCTGAGAGCAATTCCATCATTGGCTTATCGCCATTCCATCATTGGCTAATCTTATTAGATTAGGGGGTGCGAAAAACAATTCCACGGATGGCGGGCAGCTATGATTCACGCGTTCACCGCCGCTTACACGAAAATGCGCGTTAACATGATCGTAAATGCGTTTCGCCAAATTGGCGAAGAGTGTTGTTTTCCTTTCGCCAAATGGGAAACCGTTTCGCCTATGGCGCAATTGGCGATCGGCAGCGCTAGCCTAGTAATATATATATATATATATATATATATATATATATATATATATATATATATATAAATAAATATATATATATATAAATATATATATATAAATATATATATATATACATATATATACATATATATACATATATATATATATACATATATATATACATATATATACATACATATATATATACATATATATACATACATATATATATATATACATACATACATACATACATACATACATACATACATATATATAAGCTAGTCAGGCAATGCCTTTGGTGTGAAATATACAACATTATTGACGGTTGAGTTTATACATGTAGAGTACTGGTTTTACATTAATACCTACATGTATGCTAGGGAATTTATAAATAAACATTAGTATTATTATATATTAGTACTGAATAAGATAACGTGTATTTTACAGACCATATTGTGAACAGCACCAATGTGTTGAAACTATGGCACTTAATAATAGATGTTTATGTATCATCTTATCTTACACTGGACACTATGATATGCAAATAGCTGACTTGTTCTGTTTGTATTTGTACAGGCTCACTCCTTGATGTGGTACTCAAGTTAGAGTGTAAATTGTGCAATAACTGAGAAACTTGGTTTTGTATCATTTTAGTAGTAAGCTTCGTTTATCAGTTTAGTTAAATAAATGCAATTTTATCTTATATATATATATATATATATATATATATATATATATATATATATATATATATATATGATATATCAGTTACTGAGTGTAGTAGATGTACAATGTGTTAAAATACACATCTCACTAATGTTACTGTTAAATAACTATAATATGTAGGCTGAGGGTGGTAAGCTTATGCCTAAATTAAGAATATATACCACTGTGAGGCATACATTAATAATCTCTTATTAGTACTGTATATCTATGGATATATGATGAAGACTGGGTGCTGTACAGTATAAACACTGCCTCCAGTGGGTTCTTGTGGTGCAGCAGCATGAATGTCACTGGCCCATGCCTGCATCGCTGTATCATGTGAGTGTTCTATTTATGTTTGTGGGTGTTGCACACTTTAATTTTTTTTCCAGTGTTGTTACTCGGATGATGTCTGAAACTTGATATGAGCAAATTGTTATTAAGAAGATGTCTGAAACTTGATATGAGCAAATTGTACTTATTGTATAGCATAAGCTGGTGTCAGATGAAAAATTTATGCTTTGTAGGATCATATGGGAGTTGATCAAAGAGAAACTGATATTGCCATTCCTTGATGTTGAGTTGCACACATATGACTTGTGTGTACAAAACAGAGATGCAACCTCTGACCAAGGTAGGTAGTGCAAAATGGTTATTACAGCTGAACTGTAATTTCTTTTCTGGAGCAATCAACGCCGGGTAACTCAGCTAGTGTATAGTATAAACTTGTTTTGTTGATTTTATTTAACACTGGTTCAAATTAATTTGTAAATAAAACATTATATGTGGAGAAGGATGTTGATTGACAATATAATATGTATGTATATATATATATATATATATATATATATATATATATATATATATATATAATATATTTAACTTTAAAAAATTGCAATTTGTTAAAATTGTGTTGCCAGCAGCTACATGTTTACAAAAAATAACACGTCATACCATAATGTCTGCAGTTGATTTTGAGCAAGCAATGTTCTGTTTGTGTTACAGTGACAGTAGATGCAGCAAACGCTATCAAGAAATACAACGTTGGCATCAAGTGTGCGACTATCACACCAGATGAATACCGTGTGGAAGGTATGTAGTGGCACAGATTGTGCAGTTATTGTTCCGGAATTCTTTCTGCTTTGTGTGTGCAGTAAGCGTGTGCACGTATTCTCGGCGGCACATTATGTGCGCATGCAGGCAGTCAACAAATGATTAATCAACCCGGTGCTAAACACCGGAATATTATCTGATATGCTAAAAATTTACCAGAGTAATGATGCATAATTATTTGAAAAGTATAGCTAGGTCTCTTCTCTTCTTCCAATGGTCACAAATGTATTAGAAACATCTTTAGGCAGACAGTTATATCTTCATACTTCGAAGATTGACAATGAGTACAATTTCATACGTCACTGCGCTTGAATGTACATATAATTGTTCAATTAGACAACAATAATGTTCTAATGTGGCAATAAAAATATTCATTGACTTTTCAAAGGTCTATTTTTCAGCAATGTGATATCTGCGGCAGTTATTGCTGCAATGTTTTAGTGCCAGACCTATACTAACACAGCTGATTCATACGTTGTCTGGCAGTGATGGAACTTTAGCTGCTGCTATTTTTTACCAGCAGGTTCTTATTGCGCATGTGCACATGAAGTGCCGTACCAATAGCAGTTTTGTATTATGTCAGATCCGGACCTATAGCAATAGCCATGATATAGCACATTTAATTAATTTAAACTGCACAAGATCGTGTCTAGTAATTTACCAGCTAGTAACAATCAACCTAAAAATTGCCCCAGAATTAGGGTATTTTTTATTAAAACAAATAATAGTTAATATTCAGTGGAGACATGTGAATTTTTTGTGTTTGGAAAATCCATAACAATATTACGACAATATTACCCATTGCCATAGCAAGCATAACTGAATTGTTTTTGTTGTTGCAATTTCACCATATTTTAATAACTTGTGGGTACTCCCAGTCTGTATTTAATGAATGTAATGTATTAGCTTTAATTTTATATATTCATTATTATATTCATAATGAAGAATGTCGGGCTCAGTGCCAGTTTCTATTTGAAATAGAAGTGGGGCCGAAATGATTGGTTACAAATCACCCAAGGTGCTGCAGTTGCCAAGCACGCTTATGTTACGAATATTTCAAGTTGCAAAGTACTGAATATTCCCAAAATACATGTTGCAATATAAATGTATTCCATAAAGAACGATTTGCTCTCCTCGACGTAGATGGCTAGACTAGTAATGCTAAAATGTATTGCATGCGCACTGCATCTGCGCTGCCAGTGCCACTTGGTGAAAAGTGTGTTATTCTAGGATCACTCCAAATCGAAGCTTTCAAAGTTAATTTTCACAGTCAAGTATCACTTTAATCAGAACGTCTTGACACATTGTATTGTCAATCAGATTGTCCACCTCCTTGGTATCAACAGTATGAAGTAAATTGGCGTAATATACTTAAAAAAAATTCGACCTGGTTATGATCATCGCACCTTCGTCCACTTTAAAAATAGCAAAGGGTATCCTCTTTCCACATGAATAAAGCAATGAATGGCATTGATCCCCAATAATGATAAGATACTGACATTAAATATGAATCATCCCATAGACATCCATGTTACACATGCCAGCTAGGCTCCGTAAACATTCAATGTGGCTGCACCTGTATTACGAAGATAAATTTTTCATAACTCAACAGTATGTGCTAAATATTGTTTCCCGTGTCAGTTCGTCCAGTCAGTGAACTCCCATTATTGTTAGCCATATGTTTTTGTCAAATTGGCGAAGCAGTCCAATTTTCCGTTAGTCAAATACTGATTTGTTTTGCCATTGACGAAAGGCGATCGGTTAGCCCAGATATTAGGGTGTTTCAAAAAAGCACTTTGAAATGTTAACTAAGCTGTGCAAAGTACAGATCTTTAAGCCATGTTTTCGCCAAATTGGCGAAGCAGTCCAATTTTCTGTTTGCCAAATACTGATTCGTTTCGCCATTGGCAAAAGGCAGTCAGTTAGCCCAGATATTATGGTGTTTAAAAAAAACAATTTGAAATGTTAATATACTCAACCTTCGTTTGGTGTAATTTGCTTAAAAACTAAGCTGTGCAAAGTACAGGTCTTAAAGAATAGTTTTAGAGGTTGCGCAATGAAGTCAGAAGTTATCTAGGGTTAGAGTATTTGTATTCATTCAGAACGGATACAAACATTTCCTGAGAGGTAATTGTGATGTCATGTCATGTCATCCACCATCAGTGTTGTTGAAGACTGTCAGCACTCCAATATTTTTTGCAGCACCAAAGATTAGCTGAAGAATTGGGCCGCAGAAAGGGGGGATCCTCCAATGAGCTCTGGTGACCTGAAGTGAATGCTGCAGGCATGCAAGTAGATCAGGGTCAACTCCAGCAGCTCAATGTGTCCTCAGTCTGGTGGTCCTTAATGTGTCCTCAGTCTGGTAGTCCTCAATGTGTCCTCAGTCTGGTGGTCCTCGTAGGCAATATTTGTCCACTTCTTTAGGAAACACTTGAATAGTGCTACAGTGTGTGGTCAGAAACACTCTTTCAAAACATCGCCAAAGGCTTTTCGAAATGCCAGCAAGAGTCCAAACCTCTTTCGGTGACTGAGACCAAAGAGGTCTAAAGTGGCTGCCAACACCATGGTCATATTTCATGCTGTTGACATCAAAGTAGCAAATGTCTCCAGCACTTCTTTGAAACTTCATCCATTGTGTCTTAGCAAAGGGCTGGTCTCCCTTGCCCTTGAAGTCTTCGTTAGTAATGTACCTCCCACGACAAAAGCCAAGATAGCAGCAACTCTCAATAACCCAACCCCTCGAGAAAAGCAATACGACTGGAAGGACAGCTGCAGAATATGCACCTCAAGTAACTGGATGAGTTTGATACATTGTTTTCATCCAGTCTATTTTACCGCCACAAGAATCGAGCTGTTTGCCAGATAATGCCCCTCAAAATTTGTTAGGCATGCCAGGGGGCCATGATGATGGTTTGTGCATTAAAAAATACTTGAAATTCCCCCGGGGAATTAGGATATTACAAAGGAACCTATGTGGACTATGCTCTAATTAGCGCACACCCTGTTTTTTAATTGGCAAGATCCATCATTGTTTTTATTTACCCCTGGATAATTTTTCTGTAGCAAAGTGCCCATTGAATTGTGACCCCCATCCTAGCAAATTATATTATAACCTAAGTGGCTAGGGGTTTCTTGGCACATTTAGGTTGATTAGTAACATATTTCTAGGTACAGAACACAATATTTGGGATAATTATGTTATTACAAATCCTGAGATATACATGAATATGCAAGTGAACTATGCCTGTCATGGGGGTCACTTTTCTATATAGAATTGTGACCACGGGTGATTTTTCTAAAGCAAAGTGCCCATTGAATTGTGACCCTCCCCATCCTAGTAAATTATATTATAGCATAATAACTAAGTGGCATGGAGTTTGGTGGCACATTTAGGTTGATTAGTAACATATTTCTAGGTACATGACACAATAATTGGGATAATTATGTTATTACAAATACTGAAATATACATGAATATGCATGTGAATTATGCCTGTCATGGGGGTCACTTTTCTATAGAGAATTGTCACCCCGGGTCACTTTTCTATAGCAAAATGCCCATTGAATTGTGACCCTCCCCATCCTAGCAAATTATATTATAGCATAATAACTAAGTGGCTAGGAGTTTGGTGGCACATTTAGGTTGATTAGTAATATATTTCTAGGTAATATATAAAAAATAAATCTTAAATAGGAAATAAAACGCTAATATCATCAATAATACAGAACATAAATAGGATTGATAATATGTAATAAGATCATTAAAAATGCAATATCAAAGCGGTCTTTAGTAGCTTCTTGAATTGCGTGTGGTTGCCGTTTCCACGTATGTTGGCAGGCAGTTTATTCCACAGCGTGGGGCCGGCACAGGCAAATGCTCGGTGGCCAAAACGTTCTAGGTTGACTCGTGGCACGTTGAGAAGTAGCCCGCCGGCAGAGCGTAGGCAGCATCGTGGTGCGTACTGGTGAATTAGTGCGGCATGGTACTCTGGTGTGCCTTCGTAGAGTGCCTTGTGCACAAGGACGAGTATACCCAGTTCTACTGGCTTGTCTCGATTATACATATTTTTCTATATCATATACTAATACAGTTGAATAACTTAAATAAATGAAATTACAATTATCATAATATCTTGTTTCTATATTTCAGATTTTCATGTGTTACCCCTCATCAGGGGAAATTCTCCCCAGAAATTTGCTCAATTAAATTAAATACAGAGCAATGACAGTGATAAGCGATTATTGTATTGTTAATAAAACGGAGCCACCTGCATATGGTGTTTTGATCTATGCAGTGTTTTTTGTCAGATCATTTTGAATATGAAACATGGTCTTTTATTCACGCCTGCTCATTGTACAAACCAATATACTTCAACAGTATCTAGTTAAAGTTAGCATCCCTTTGACGACAAGTACAGGAATAACAAACCCTTAAAGGGGAACTGAAGCAATTTTGTGTTATGCCGTATATTTAAATATATATTATCTAACTATGCATTAATGGTGACAGATACCTGCTAATTTGTGAGATAAACTGAAAAACTGATTTTGTTCGAGACAAAAATCGACAAAATACATCACTGCGTATCGCCATCTTGTTGTCGAAACGAGTGGTTTGAGTCGCGTATATCTAATCAATGTAAATTTTCGATTTTTTGCGATTTATTTCGTAAATAGGCATTCTGGAGCGAAAAAAAAGATATGGGTCTCTGTTATATATACAAGTGTTTACACACGTCAACAAAATAGCGTTTTTGTTCGTTCCAAATAAAAAAAGTTAAAGAAATTACAACAAAACACGCAAAAAATCGTGGAAAACGCCACACTTCTCGAACACACGAGACGCTAACCAACGAGAATATGCGATAACGGAATACCGGAACTATTTTTTACTTGTTGACAAGATGGATGCATCGCTTGTGACAGTTTTACCAGATCTGCTACTAGCGATTAGTGGTTTACTGAACTTCCGTAATAGTTGTCTATCTTTGGAGAAATGGAAACCACAGACGAAGAGTCTAGTTCGACAGGCCACACGGAAACAACGGTTGACAGTCGTAAAGTGTCACCGAGTATGCAAGTCACGCTCCAGACTCCAGGTCGGCTTCGCCTTTGTTGACGTTGAATTCAGGAAAAATTACAACAGCGCTTTGACTGTCAACGATTCCTGACTAGGTAATGTGATGTGGTGAACCTGTGGAAACGTCCCGATGTCTGCGCACGTTTACGTTGAGTCATCATGCTGCGCCGAGGAAGCTACCATTCCTACGGCTAGGCTATGGCTATGCAGCACCGTGTGCCCGACCGCGTTGGTGCTTCCATCACCGTACGAAGGCGAAGACGATGATTTTGTACTGATATGCACAAACAGAGCGGTGCTAGATGTTGGTCTGCTGTCATTGCATGATTTGCGTGCCGACTCATTGATTCGGCCTATAGCTAGCAGGTCAGTAATTCAATTGTTATCGAATCATTGCCATTTTAATAATCATATTTTTTCTGCATATTTCTTTTACCTAGCCCGAGGGCGAGGTCCGAACCACAATGGCAATGCAAGCAGGCTCTTCTCTTTATTTTGTATCTAATCTAATGAAGTGTACTGTGACTGTATTTTAATATTGTGTTTGATTTTGTGTTGAATAACATTGATGACAATAATAACATGAGGGTTTATTTAATTCATTATGTGAATATATATATATTCTTAAATGTTACCGTAATTGTGATTGTAATAATGATTGTAATCATGACTACATTAGTAATTGTGATTGCAATAATTACTGTAATCATGATTACATTAATATTCGTACTTGTAATCACCCCTCTCTGTAGCACACCACAACACCTTGTTGTTTGGTGCAATGTAATCATTTAAATAACAATAATTAACTACTGACAGTATGTAATGTTCACAGTTTTGCAACTATTATGGTAATTATGGAATTAGTGCTATCAACTAACCCTGACAAATTATATTTCAGGCTCAGGAAAGGCAAGACAAGTAATCCCATCCTGCAATGTGGGAAGGATCTGTGATGTCTATTCTGAACCGAATTGAATTGATGGAAAGTTTAGCTATGGAGATTGACCTGACACAGGTGAGTGTACTGATAGTCTGATATAGACAAATTGTGAGGCACCCACAGTATGCAGCAGGTCGAAAAACAACCTGGAAAACTACAAAAATTCCCACTAAAATATTAATAACTGAATGATGTGAATGCCTCCTTATCCATATCCCACTTCTGTCAACAAAAATGTTACCTGCAACATCTTGCATGTCACTACACACAATTTCATTTATATTGAGACCAACATAAAATATACCAACAGTTTATTCACATAGAAAAACAATTACCAAAGAAATAAGGCTAACTAGAACGACTGAAACCATTGACTAAAAACAGTGACTTCTACCACAGGGAAGTACAACCTGGAACATGGATATCACAGTTACACACATCATTATTATGCCACAACATATCAAATATACTGGTAGTTTAGCTTAGGAAATAATTAATCTTTATAAAGCCAAGGCATTTAACTGTTTCACCATCATCATCTGTACCAATGGCAATAGACTACTTGTTTTGATTGGACAGTAAATGTACACCAATCATGTGTAACAATATTACTTGTTCTGACTGACAGTAAACATACACCAATCATGCATACCAATACACTACTTGTTCCTACCAACAGTAAATGTACACCAATGATATCATTCTGGAATCTGCACCATTTCACTACGTCTTCTGACAGTAAATGTACACCAATCATGTGTATCCAATATACTACTTGTTCTGACTGAATCTACTTCTTGTTCCTACCGACAGCAAATGTAAACCAAGCGTCTCATTCTCTACCAACTATACTACTTGTACTGACAGTAAATGTACACCAATCATATGTATCAATACACTACTTGTTCTGACTGATAGTACTTGCACACCAACCATCTGTTCCAATAAACTACTGGCACTAAATATACACCAATACACTACTTATTCTGACTGATAGTACACATACACCTAACATATTCAGTTCACCTTTCACTTATCCAGGGGTAGAAATCAGCACCCTTTCCTCTGACAGACACCCCAGTATCCGAAAGACCTTGGCTGATAGATCAGACATGAGTACAACCTGTGTCACAGTTTATGGCTGTTTGGTGTGTGGCAGGTGCAGAAAAGTGACATAAGTTTTTCTCACGAATGACAAACTTCTTCTCTTTCTCATAGGTGTTGGAGCTGCTTGAGTCACCCTCGGTTATATCGCTGTTATCACATAGTGTGCATCATCTGCACCAATGTCTTTGTTCTCACTGAATCTGATGGAAGCTTCACATAGGAGTAGTTCATTGGTGCAATAATGTCATCCGTGACTACAGCAGTATTCGCGAAGTGTCGCACTTGAAATATCATTACCGGATCGATTTGCATTTCAGCATCAGTTGTATGTGGTGCCACAGCAGTAGTAGCAGTGATGGCACTAAAGGTGACATCCGTAATGTAAAGATTGACGGCATCACCCGTAGCGCTGGATGCTTCAAAACTAATACCTGTACTTGTACGAACCAATGGTGAATCCTTCATCTGAAAAGATTACACATACGGTGACTTGAAAATTTTACAAAATTCATCTTTTGCATAATAAAAGTGAATCACAATGTGAGAAACTTTCTCTTGTATATATTATTTTTAGAATATAAGAGTGCCAGTGTCATATAGAATGTATAAAGTAATCAACCACAGGGAAAAGCATTTTCCCTATGGAGCCATGTTAATTCAACCAGTGGGTCTTTCACTGATCTCTTAATGTTTTTAATGAATCTGTTTGGTCAGTTTGATGAATGCTACTGGTAACATAACCAAACGCATGTAACCAAAATTGTAGCATCTTAGCTCAAATGTGCATTATATTATCTAATCAACATTGCACTGTTTTCAATGGGCCAGGGAGGTCAAAATTCTATAAGGGGTCCAAATTCCATAATAAAATATGGACCCATAGGTTCACTTTCTATGGGGTTCCTTATTTTATATCTGACACTCGATTTAGATAACATAATGCATGAATATTGTTATTGGACCAAATGCAGATCTATGTTTGTGACATCTTTATCTTATAAATGCTGCACGCACACACACATACCTGCCCTCATGTATATATATATATATATATATATATATATATATATATATATCTATATCTATATGTGTATATATGTATATATATAATTATTAGGTATTATACTGAAAGCATCTGCTAGATAGTATGGTGCATGGACAAAAGCCCCACAGACATAAGCTTGTTTCAATTCAATTATACTGTTCATGACTGTTGCTGTAGTACACAGAGACAAGATATTGTCATGAATATACTTCAGGCATGTGGCCAATTCCATTCCGGAATTGGAACTGACCCTCAATTCCAGTTCCGGAATTGGAATTGACTTAAATTTTTTTTTTAATTGGAATTTTTTTTTTTTATTTATTTTTTGGGAATGATTTTGTTGGAATTATTGACTTGATACTGTTAATATTTACCCTTATATTTATTTATATTACTTTTAAAATCATATTTGTCTGCTACTAGCATGTCACCCTGAATCTGGTAACAGCCAGGAAGTTGTCAACATTACAGCATAGACACTGTCTACTCTGGTATTGAAACATTGTGACCAAGAACAATATAATCAAGCATTTGCATCAAAAAGAGATACGCCCTTATCAGATATCTGTCAGTTCTATTTTTAAACATATTCACACTACTAGCATTAACACAATCATTTGGCAGTTTGTTCCATTCATTTATCACCCTCTGTGAGAAAGAGTAGTTTCTCATGTCCAACCTACACTGCTCCTTAACTAATGCTGCTTTGTGTCCTCTGGTTCTACTGCCTTCTTTAAGTTTGAAGAACATATTCCTATCAACATCCTCATAACCGTTCACTATCTTAAACACTTCTATTTGGTCTCCTCTTAGTCTCCTGGTCTCTAGTGTTGTCAAACCACATTGTAATATGCGACTTTCGTAACTAAGGTCTCTTAATTCTGGAATCATTTTAGTTGCTCTTTGTTGTATTCTTTCTAGCTTATCTATGTTTTTTTACGATATGGCCTTCATGCTTGAATACAATATTCCAAATGTGGTCTAACTATTGCTTTGTACAGGAGTACTATTAGATGTTTCTCCTTATACGTGATAGTTCTCCTAATTAGCCCTAGAAATTGATTTCCTTTCGAAGCAGCAATCCCACATTGCTCTGAAACTTTCATGTCAGCATTAAATGTTACTCCTAAATCCTTTTCTTGTGTGGTTATACCTAGTACAGCATTCCCCATTTTATATTCCTCGTCCATATTTCCATGTCCTATGTGTATACATTTACACTTCCCAAAATTGAATAACATTTGCCATTTTTCTGACCATTTAAAAAAATTTTCTAGATCATCCTGTAAACTTTGTTTATCTGTATAATTAGTAACCTTTCTGAATACTTTTGTGTCATCTGCAAATTTGAGTACTTTGCTAGATATGTCATCCTCCAAATCATTTATATATATATATATATTAAAAACAGTATAGGGCCTAATACTGATCCCTGTGGTACCCCACTCAAAACAGATTTCCAGTTTGAAATCTCACCATCTACTATTACTCTCTGTCTTCTGTGTGTAAGCCACTTTTTTATCCAGTTGATTACATAATTGCCTATATATACCATGGGCTTTTAGTTTAAGTAACAATCTTTGATGTGGCACTTTATCGAAAGCTTTCTGAAAATCTAAGTAGACAACTGGTGACCCGTCATCTACCCACTTTGTAATTTCTTCTAAAAAACATAAGAAATTGGTTAGACATGACCTTGCTTTTAGGAAGCCTACCCCACTTGAATGCAGCCCATTGTTTATCCAAGCCTAATGTTCAGCCCACAAGTTTCCCATAATAAACATGTCACTGGTCATCTGTACAATGCTGTTACATGTGGCTGTAGGGTTTGCCCTTTGTAGTAATTAAAAATGTCCCCATGGAGAATACATGTTGGAGATTAGGATGTTGAAGACTCAAACTTTCCAGTAAATTTATGATACCACCACTGATAGCGATATAAATCTGACTCCTAGCATATTTGCTCCCCCCCGGACATCTGCCCCTTTTTTCTATGATAGTTGACAAGTGAAAATCAGTTTGCAGTTTTATCATTATTGCTACAATAACATAACATTCAATGACAAGTCAAAGTCACTTTAGCCTAATGCAATGGCCTATCCCCTGGAGTGTGTATGAGATGATCTTGTCACCAGTTGTCTTCCAGGTATCATTGATAGTCAGATCAGTGGTGGAAGATGGGTTCTTGGGGTGATGCTTCCACAAACAGTGGTGGACAGTAACGAGTCGGAGATCAGCTGGTTTGGAGTGCCCCTGGTATTAGCTGCCTTAGTTTTCAGGTCCTCACCGACCTTGGCAGCTTCTATCTGTGCCGTGTCACCATCATCATTCTGGATCTGGAGATCAGATCAGTGACCACAGCACCCTTGCATGATCAGGATCGACGCTGGCTTCACTCCCATTGAAGAGTAATCTTGTTGGTCCCCCTTCTTGGTGTAGGAATCACACTCAAAACATAGCTTCTGACCTCCTCAGATGCTAGTAGTAATTTCCATGGTGAAGTTATAAGTGAATTCTGACAAGTCTGGCTTGTGCATCCAGTTTTATAGGAAAATGGAGTCACTCCAACTCTCCATGGTAAATGCAATTCAAAAGAAACCTTGTTGAGATGGCTTCATTCAAATATCCTCAATTGTCCTAACAGGTCCAGGTCCTAATGTCACTGGCTTCTTCCACAATTGCAATAAAGATAATCCTTTGATTACAGGATCATCTCCAACTATATAAAGTAATTTGCTTGGCTGATCTGGCACAAAGAACATTAATTGCAATTAGGGTAATATATATCTTGAATTCATGTTCAGAAATAAAAAATAAGTTAAAAAAACATTTCTTAAAAAACTTACAAATAATCCAGAGGCTACTGACAGGGGGCAGATGTCCAGATTTTGAATAAGGCAAGGGGCTAATGTCTGGGGGCAAGTGACAAAGGGGCAAATGTCCGGGAGGGGGCAAATGACCTGGACCTGATATATATATATGTGTGTGTGTGTGTGTGTATTTAACGAACAATAATTTTGTAATCATATCTAATTAAATATGATTGTGCACACGTGACAAATAAAATTGTGTTAAAACGAATTGAATTTGAATTTTTCTTTAGCCTAGGATTTTAACAGTTGGAATTGATTTTTGCAAGGCGGAATTAGAAATGATTTTTGGAATTGACAAAACAGAATTGACCCCCATGCCTGATAGACTTCCTTCATATGTATAGCTTGTACTAATACTATTGTGGGTTGCCGATAGTTGCCCCCACGATATTCATTACAGTGTTATCAGTCGACTCAGAATAAAATGTAATTAATACATCTCTTTATGAACTTCCGGTTATTACATGTGGGGTTTAATCTGATCAATAAAGCAAATTAATTTTATATAATTTTGCCTTATTGTCAAGTCACAAGAATTCAAACAGAAATTGTAAAGTGTCATTATAGAAAGCAGACATGTAATCTGACAGTGTTCAACTGGGCAGATGACGATGCCTTAGTTAGTTTCCTCTCCAGCTAGACATTGCATGGGTGAAATACATTTTATTAAATATTTAAATACTTTTAAAAAGTTTGTGTAACTGCATTTGCACTTAATCACAATGAAAGTATTTGTATATTTAAATATTTCCATAAAGAATTTGAAATGTAAACAGCAACAGCAGGCTTCTGTTGCGCTATAGTCTATACTGTCTTTTGGTGTGTTTCTCCCATGCATCTACCCCCTTAGGCTTAGGCTTAGCCTTACGCTTGCCGCTTGGTTTCTAGACTAGGCATTTAGAACACTGGAGTATGAGACTTATTATGACTGTCAATAAATAATATCAAATTATTTTCTTGAATAATTTTGCCTAGTACATACGCCATGGCCCATGTTATAAGGCTGCAGTATATCCTGTAGCACTTATTGAGTTATTGTTATTGTTTTGAGTACGGCCACGTATTGACGGTACGTCTGATCACGTCGAAAATAAATCGGCGGATAGGAAAACACTCGTAATTATATCAAACTATTAACATTTACTCGCACTTTATTGTATTCATACATTTCGATTTACTGTGGGTTATATATATGCTGACGTTGAAGCACAGCTGTGCTTATTGGGGTGGAACTATATTGTAATCGTAGTGATAAGTCACAATGGTAACGGTAATCCAATTTACTAACCTGGTTTCGGCTCGTCGCTTCCTGCGCATCGATCTGCCCTTTGATATCTGACGTTTCCTTGTCGCAGAATAGTCTGTAGATGCATGGTCATATGCGGAAAAAAAATCTAAGATGGAACGGTGTCTTTGACCAAGAATGACATCTTGATGCTCACCGTCTGTCCATGCTCATCACAGTCTTTTGTCTTGTAATTTGCATCGGAAAAGTGGTCACTCGCAGTGCCTGCGGCTGGCGGACACGGCAATTTCCGCATTTGCAACCACCTTTTCCGCTGCAAATTATTCCTCGGAAGTCGATCAAAAGTTTTTTCCTTGCATTTGTAGTACTAGTTGATATATCCAGGAGCCATCCAGTGTACACCAGTTTTCTTTTTATTCGATTTTCCATGCGTTTCGGCCGTTTTTCCGAGAGGTTTTTACTGTGTGAACGCCGTGCCAGGAGCTCGTACTCAAACCACTCTGCCGCTGAGCCCCCCGCAGAGCAATATGGCGCCGCCCAGCGAAGATAATGGCAAAGTTTAAAAGGATATTACAAAATTACCGTGGCGTTGCGCCCATCATATAAGGGTGATATATACTGTAAATGGTATGTTATTATGTTTGGGCTATGGTTGTTCGAGTGCTTCACCCCCCCTTTAAAGTGAGGCTAATCCATTACTAGCTAGAACTGAGTAGGTCTTGTGTGTTACTTCGGTCACTGAAATCACCAAGGCGAAATAACATCGGCCAAATTCACCTCCCATTATAAAGTGACAGGATTCAAGGTTCGTGGCAGTTGGGCTGAATTCACCGAGGGCTGAAATCACCACCCATCACTACTACTCCTGCTATTGCAATGTTTACCTTCTGACCTAACCATGAAAACGACCACCTAGAACCGCCAAATTTCTCATATATTTACCATACATAATTATACACATGTCACGTGGTCTAACATTACTCTTACTTCCTTGTAATGGTAAAAAATAAAAAAACTAGCTATATCTTCTACACCTAGCTCTGTAAAGCTTGACATAGGAGATAGTGATTTTTTTATTTTCATCTTTATATGGAAGTAAGAATAATGGTAGATATATGAGGAGATGTTTGGCGGCTCTATGTGGTTGTTTTCATGATTAAGTTGGAAAGTAAATAAGATCGAAGTCAAAGCTTGCTTGCCACTAACGGTTAAAAAACATTACAGTTTACTTTTTATTCTGGATAATTGACATTGCCACCACTCACGTTAGTAACACGAAACTATACTGAAGCATTACATAGAAATCACTGACTGAATGTAAACCCATATCATTAGTGATGTCACAAAACCATGTGATAGCTCATCTCATTAACTTCAAATTTTACACACGCTTTGTGAATTAGACACATTAAAGTAGCTGGGGTGGCTATTATGTGCTTGTCTTGAATTTATTAGTTTCAGTAGAAGTTTTAAAGATAAATTAACCATTTCTTCACACATTGTAGTTGAAATGCTATATAATATACCAAATTAAAAAAAAATTGAGTTTTTCATTTATTTGGTTATGTTACAAGGTTTTTAAAACATTTTTGTAAATGTGAAAAAAAGCCACTAACAACGAAGTTTAATCGTTTTGAGACAATCCCCAAAGAAATAAATGACATACATATAAGCATGACAGTGTAACTGATAACTTTACGGCAGATTTTGGTTAACATAAACCAGTTATGTCTGCTACACCACCGTGAATGAATTAAGCAAAAGTTAAATGACAGTTTAAAGTGGCAGTGTATTTTTGACACAAACCCTTCACCAATCGTAATTTACTGATGTATTATGTTGTTTGCATGTAAGACGCATTCATGTGCAAAATTGCAACATCATGAGTGTTGTAGTTTTTCTCAAACAACATTTTAAACATCATTTCCTGTTTATTAATAAAAACACAATCTCAACAAATGCTTGTTTTTGTGTTGAAAATTACAGTTTTTCGCTGGCGTTTTATGTATTATTGATAAAACATAATGGTCATTTGTGATATTGACATGTCCCCTTAATTTGCCGATACAATAGCCCTTGAATCTGTACTTGTAACGTGTTGTCGTCTATGTTATCAGGTTACTAAGGTGTGTGTACGTTATCCCGCGGGGTCACCAGCGCACATATTCGTTGGCATTTCCATTCTTGTCAAAGGCACGATGTTAACGCTCACTGAACGCTGATATTTGCTGGTTTAAGTACATGATTTATTAGGTAGATATAATACTAATGTGTACCAGCATTACAGTAACCAGACAATGTAGTCCGCTTTCACGGTGAATGAATATAGCTGGTTCGAACATCGTAGTGTACACAGTTGTTACTATGGAAACATTGTCGCATTTTTGGGAACTCAAGGGGATTTCCAAAACAACTGTGTTTTTAAAGGATAGATTGGTGAAATATGACATTGGTGTCGGGTGATTTTTTTGTGGTGTCGACATTTTGTTCAGTGTATAAAGAAAAAAATCAACTGATGCTAGCTGCCCCTTAAACATAAAATTTTACCTATAAGTAAATTTTTAAGTAACATTTTTCTGTTGGTATGTAGTAAAATGAGTACATACGATATTAAACTTTGTGTACACACCGAAAAAGCATTTTAGCCAGTGCCTTGTTTATATTCCCTTTAATAGTGGCATCTCAAAATGTTTCAGAGTTTGGCCTGAAACAGATGTGGAAGTCACCCAATGGTACAATCCGTAACATTCTTGGTGGCACCGTCTTCAGGGAGGCCATCATCTGCAAAAACATTCCCCGCCTGGTTACTACCTGGAAGAAACCGATAGTTATAGGTCGTCATGCCTATGGTGATCAGGTATGTTGTGCAGTTGGTCAGGTAACAGCTACAATAACATTGGGAATGGTCATACAATAGTAATGCTCATGATTGCCTGTTTGTACTAAAAATAGACTGCTTCTTTGAAGCAGTCATTTGAGAGTTGGACAGATCTTGCATCAGGGCAGTAGCGTTGTGTGATCAGTGGTCTGAAATAAAGTCACCGCAATAAAGTGACAATTTTGGCTTGGCAAAAAGCCGGAAAGAAATAAAGTCACAACATTGTTTTATTTGAAGACTATATACTAAATACAAACGTCTTGCACATTTTCACTGATGAAATTTGATGATTAAGATGAATGGGGGGAGGGAGAGACCTTCAGAGACCAGTTGTAACAGACATATTATGAACAGTCACAAGGCTGGGGTGACTGTGTGATTCAGTTTTCTTTTTCACACAAAATTTTTTTTTAACAAGATTGCCATCTCGAACAACAAGTTCCAGATGGCAAGTGGACAAGGAAGCCAATCATTTTCTCATCTATGTGTAGCCCGCCCTTATCAGATATCTGTCAATTCTATTTTTAAACATATTCACACTACTAGCATTAACACAATCATTTGGCAGTTTGTTCCATTCATTTATGGAAGAGTACTTTTGTGGGGCGCGATAGCATGCCGGTTAGAAGGCCGGACTCTCAATCGAGAGAACCCGGTTTCAAATCCCACTGTGGTCGCTTCGAACCTTTGGCAAGTTTGATCACCCCACGTTGCCACATTTCACTCAGCTGTATAAATGAGTACCTGGCAATACAGACAGTGGTGGATATGTGAACGAATAGCCTTCGCGCAGCAATTGCAGCGTGGCTGAATACTTCCCAAAGAAGTTGAGATGGCCTTGGAATGAACAGGTCTGCCAGGGGGGTGAAGTGTAAAGCGCTTTGAGCAGTCCTATGGACCGGATACCGCGCTATATAAGAACATACCTTTACCTTTTACTTTCTCATGTCCAACCTACACTGCTCCTTAACTAATGCTGCTTTGTGTCCTCTGGTTCTACTGCCTTTTTTAAGTTTGAAGAACATATTCCTGTCAACATCCTCATAACCATTCACTATTTTAAACACTTCTATTTGGTCTCCTTTTAGTCTCCTGGTCTCTAGTGTTGTCAAACCACATTGTCATAAGCGACTTTCGTAACTAAGGTCTCTCAATTCTGGAATCATTTTAGTTGCTCTTCGTTGTATTCTTTCTAGCTTGTCTGTGTCTTTTTTACGGTATGGCCTCCATGCTTGAATACAATATTCCAAATGTGGTCTAACTATTGCTTTGTACAGGGGTACAATTAGATGTTTCTCCTTATACGTGATAGTTCTCTATTTAAAACTAATTCAGACACATTTGTATTTAAGGTGCATGTATAGTTTGGTCACAGATAACAAGGACTGCAGCAACAATTTTAAATGTTAAAGGTAATGGGTGTGATCGTAAAAAGAACGTTTTATCACAAAATAAAGTTATTTAATGTAAACTATATATATTCTAACAAATACCGACTGGCCAAATGTGTCTAAATGAAGAAGACGCAATTTTGAAATCAACGCTTCGACATTTACAACACTCAATGTCGCTGGTCAGTGCAGTTCCCGAACAGCTTTCGGCTAATTCTGAGTAGGTTGTGACTGAAGAGGTGGAGCTTGTATTATATCAGCGCCTGTCATCGATAAACAACATGGCTTCCGTGGAAACAGACGGTTCGTCAACAGAGTTGGAGGTACGTTATGCCACAAATCGTCGTAAATATTCTGTTTGTCATAGTGTTTATGAAATTAACTTTGTTTAAGATTGTGTTGTTGCAATGTATGTTATCAACAACATATATGTTCATTAAAAACATTCTATATTATTCATACATTTGATTTGTCCGTCAATCATCGTTGTCTCGACTCGACCTACTCAGCCGGACAGAAGCCCCCGTACCACGGATAACTTAATCAAATTGGGCCTGTGTAGCAATAATATATACAATTTTATATATTATTTACACAGGCCAAAGTTGATTCAGTTGCATGTGGTCTCGACCAGTTCAGGACAGAAGCCCCTGTACCGTAGGTGTAGCAAGTGTAGACTTACCATTAGGCTGGCTGTGTCAATAGTAGTAGTATGGGGTGGAGCAGTATGACAGCAAACACAGACACAGGACCTGTCCGCTCGCGACCCGGACAGCAGAATGAAGCCGGGCACAATAGCTGGGCCTGAGTGTAAGCTTTACTCTTATGATAAAACATATTGTTGAAATAAATGAAATGTGAAGTACTAGTGTAATGTGGCACAATAATCTTTTTGTTACCTTATGTTATCAGATCCCTGACTGCAGTATGACATCCAAACCGAATGTACTGTTATCATAATACAATACTACTTTTTTGAGTTTTTTTGTTTTGTGGGGATTTACACACAATAGAAGTTTTCTTATTATTATAAGTTGGAGGGACCAGGGAAACACTTAACAAAGAATGGTGGGTGGATAGTAATGTCATATTTGCCAGTAGCTCAGAAATTGCATAATGGCACTGGGTAATGATCTGAGTTATGATAGGTATTTGTATTATTGAAGTTCATATTAACAAATTTATATTGTATTTAATACTATTTATAGGTGGGTGAATATACAGGAATGGGTTTTTGGACTAGTCTACGGGACAGCCTATTTTAGTGTGAAACTGAGGAAAAAGAATAAAACTGTAATACTTTGTATATGAAATACATTTGTAAATTATGTAAAAGACTATCATTCCTTAAAATATTGAGACAAAAAATTAGTTTACATTCAGTTAATGGATATATTGCAATATAAACATGTGAGACATAAAATTCTGCATTACTGTATATTTAACTGTGTGCGTGTGTCCCACTGCATTTAGCATCTGTACAGAATTTCATCAGTCCACTTCTTCATCCTCTTCAACAGTCTGTTTTTCAACATGGTTTAAATACACCACACCACAATAATTATATGTGTAACTGAATAATAATAATAATATATTCATAATCACACTACATAGTGAATATAGGTCACACAAGAGAGAAGTATACCAGGCATGAAAGTTTGTGCCAGCAATCGACTACCAGATGCACAAAGTTTTATCCCTGAAAACAAACCGCAAAGGGCACTGTGTACTTATAGCTTGTATATATTGTTATTAAATACAATACTAGTGTATTCTGTGACATAGTGACATTCCATTACACCACAAATAACAATTTTGTTTTTACTTGTTTAGTGGTTAATAAAGAAGACAAAGTAATGTTAAATATCTTTGTGATTAAACAAATTATGATTGAGATGGCAGTTAACATTACAGATGAAACATTTTTGAAATGTGAAGTTTGTTGTGTTGCACAATGCATAATAAAAACGTGTACATTATGTTCTACATATGCATTAATATCCAGTATTTTCACTAACTTTATATTCATGTTCAGTATTTTAGCTGTTTACATTGAAACTGTGTATACAGTGCCAGCGTGTGGAATTGAAAATCAGTTTCTTGCAAATGCCATCATGTCTAACAAAAGCAGTTCAGGATCTTACAACACCTGTCATCAAGTTTGTTTATTAATTTATAGTTACTGCGACAGATTCAACCAGATATGGAAAATGGACAATTTCCGAGAGCCCTAACCAAAATATTACAATTACATTGTCAGCCTGCAAGAGACGCTCATCTGTGCCTGACAAACTATCCAAAGTCTAGAAGCGTAGCTTTCAAGCCTGAAGGTCAGAAAAACATTGTCCTGACCATTGCAACAGACATTGCACTCGAATTTGGAAAAAACAAATACCCAAGTGATTGACGGCATGTTAAAATGTACATGAGAAGCCAGCTTACGTGTCGTTTAACAGGTATCTTTTTTTGTAATAGCAAAACAAATTCAAAAGAAAATTTGTTTGGCATCTGAAAGCAATGTAGCAACATTTTCAAGGGTACATTATAAAGTGTGGATAAATTTAAGTTAACCCTAGGAGTAACCAATGATAAATTTCCACAGTGTACACAAATTGGAGTTATTCATAAAGGTGCTTTTAAAAAAATCATAACATCGCTAATAATTATCGCACAAATGTGATTGAGGTATCGTTTTGTTGCTAAATAGGCTATTATAATAAAATTATAAAAACTACAGCACATGAACTTATCATGGGGATATTACTTCTTGAATTTTATCAGAAAAAGAAAGCAACACTTTTTATTTTCACCCTGCTACTAAATAATTACTGAGTGACTGTATGTCCCTATGTCCAATTAGGAAAATGTAGCCATACATATTAGCTAAAAAAAATTAATCAAATACGTTGAGAACTTTTATTTTTATGATTTTTTTCAGACTGCCAATTCAGACAGGCCCATAAAATTTTGAACCAAGTGTACTGTCCATTTATATTAGGGAATGTCTAATTTGTTACACAAGAGTTTGGTTACCTGTTGCCAGCTTCCCGTAACAAATGTTATTTCAGAATTTTTTTTTATACAATACACAATACTACACATATATGAGGGGGTGTGGCAGGAAATGGAATGTTGGTCCTAAAAATTGGTGGGAAGTTGGCCTCACAAATAGATAGGATTGTTGGAAGGTGGAACACCCAACACCCCCCATATATATTATATAATTGTATATGTGTTACAGGTCAAAGGCTGATGGATTTTGTCGAAGGAGTTTTTCAGGCTGCATGTTGCAGCACAGTTGCTCAATGTCGTTGGCCATTTCGCAATGATGGTTGCGCAAGCACCAACATGGTGAAGTAACACTTCCCACTGGCCATGGATTATTTGTCATGCCTGTGGTTCTGTCTGGTCTTTTGTGGAAGCCTGGAAGGATTAAAAAAGGCACCTTAGAATTATTATGTTATATTTTTATTTGATAATTATTTAATAAGAAATTGTTGGTGTGCATTTCATTTGTTATTAAAATGATATTTACCTGTATGTGCATTTCTATATTTTAAGCCAAATGTTGTCCCTGATTATTTATAAAAAAATTTGTGCAATGTGGCATGTTTATGACGATAATATGCAAATTTGTCACTGCATATTATATTACTAAAGTTCATAATTACTTAAATTTAACACAAGAGTTGCATGTCTGTGGTGAATGATTTCTTGGTTTATGTTTGTGTACTGTTAGCATGTATGTCCGCCTCAAGCATATTCAGAGGTGCCAACCAGCATTGCACCACAAAAAGTCATAGATCTACCACTTGTTGTGAAAAACTTGTGATGTGAGGATGGTATGTGAAATCCCGGTGCTGCGGGCTTTGTGCTATGGTTCTGGCAGAAGAATGTTTCTATTTTACAGTAGATTTACTTAATTCTGACGCATTTTCTACTTGAAATGGTGGTTTCTGTACATTTGGATTCAAAATGAGTAAATTTTTGTGGTTTTGTGGTACATTTGACTTGAAAGTAGGGGACAGTGAGATTCTGGAGAAAATTTTTGAAAAAGCGATAATTCCAAAGTAGTAGACTCTGACATATTCTGTCACCTACAGGACAAAGGTATTGTGGCTGTTGCAAAGGGCTGCATGGATATTATGTGCTCTATGTACTGTCTATAATATTTGGCCCACAACTTGAAATATTGATCAATAGATAAGATTTTCACCATCCATTTGTTAAGTTGTTTGCCATTGATGTTATATCTATAATAATAAAACATGTTTTCATTGTTAGTTCAATAAGTTACTATTCTTCATATTGTTTTCTGTATTGAAATATGGTGATTATGCTGATATGTGCTTGTCAGTGATAGGTAGCATATGAACTGCATGACATGCAAATTTATTAAATCCTTAAAATTAGGGTAATCAAGCACAAACTCAGCTCTGCTGGTTATATTACTCCCTCCCTCCCCTCCCCTATTCACCAGTTCTCCACATCATTGGTGTTACCGTTGAATGAAGTCCATCGTTGCTACCAGCCTGTCTCCGGCCACATGCTCTGGCGGCGCCCCGCTTGTCTCAGCCGGTGCCATGCTGCGTTGCTTCTTCCTTCATGTATTTTTAGCTTGTTTTTGTTAACACAACGATGCTTTGGGTTTTCTATTGCATAGACATAGTGGGTATAGCACTCGGTTCATGTAGTGCGTATCTTGTATCTATATCCTACTACTGAATATCAAGTTTTTTAATTATGCAGCCCCAATTTCCCGACCATGTGCATTACAAAAGGTACCCAAATTTGGAAATCAAAACCGTGGATTCTCCAGCAATTGTTGTACTGCTCCCATTTCACAGCCAAAAGGTAAAGGTACGTTCTTATATAGCGCGCTATCCAGTCCATATGACCGCTCAAAGCGATTTACTCTTCACCCCCTGGCAGACCTGTTCATTCCAAGGCCATCTCAACTTCTCTTGGAAGAATTCAGCCACACTGCAACTGCGTGAAGACATTTCTACCACTGTCTATATTGCCAGGTACTCATTTATACAGCTGAGTGAACTGTGGCAACGTGGGGTGATCAAACTTGCCAAAGGTTCGAAGCGACCGCATTGGGATTTGAAACCGGGGTCTCACAATTGAGAGTCCTTCTAACCGGTATGCCATCGTGCCCCACACACATCGTGCCCCACACACATCGTGCCCCACAGCCAACAGGGGGATGGGGGATTGTATTTAATAGAACATATTACGGCTAAAGTCTCCATTTAAAAGTATAATAGTAATCAAGACCATGCAGCAATCCCAATTTACACAACTCTTTATTATAACAAATACAATCTTAACACATGATAAAATAGTTGCCGCTAAGTAAAATTTGGAGCATCTTAAAGTGTATAATAACCAACAAAAAGAGAGTGCTATCTGCACATGTGCTACCCTAGCATGTACTCTACCCGAGAGCCTTCCTCACAACCATAACCTAAAACCCACCTAGAAGAAGCTCTTGAACCTCCAATGTCCCCTCCTTTTGTACCGGGTGCCCTCTAGTGGGTAATTAAATGATGTGTGGTGTCCTCTAGTGTCGAGTAGAACTTCTACCACTTCACTGGTCTTTCAGTGCCACTTGTGTGGCCAATCTCCCTTTTCCCCCTCTTTGCCGTGGAATGCAACGGTGCACGTACAATTCGCGTGTCACTGTCAGCCATGTTGCCCGAATGTCGACAAACTTTGAGCAAGTCGCAGGTGTGCATGCGTCGATCCCACGATCACGTGACACGCATGTCATTAACATTTTGGAAAAGCACGCTTTGCCTAGCTCCACCCCTGTGGTTTTGCACCATAAACACAAATTGGGCCATTACAGTAAAAATGCAAACATGTACCTGGCTTATTTTGGGCGGGCAGTACAATTTACAAATTTTTGTGCTAGTACCAAGAATATTATATTATTACACGAGCAACAGACGCATTACCTTTAAAACCTCTATAATAATAAATTATATATTGTTAAAAAGGTAAGTTCTTGCATAGCTTGGTATCCAGTCTTTAGGACCGCTCAAAATACTTCACTCTTGATTGCTGCAAGTTAAACATAAAAAAAAGCAACTTATAGCCAAATAAAATACCTGTGACTTTTTGCACACAGCCAATATATTCATCACTAAATATGGTAATTCACAGCAATCTCGCAGCTAGTTTTTCTAATATGGTTGTGCCATTTTGTGACGTTAGCGGGAGTACATCTTCCAGAAGGCTCTATTTTATAGCATTACAGCAGGATTGTAGTGGACGAAATGCTGTGATCAAGTTTGAAATGTTGTAATTGATCGATACTTCTCTTTAAAATGGCTTGCATGTGGTGTTTTCAGTACAAAGCGACAGACTTTATCGTCCCCGGTGATGGGAAGTTGCAGATAACCTTTACCCCAAGGGATGGGGGAGAGCCAATCTGTCATACAGTGTTCGACTTTGAGGGTACAGGAGGAGTGGCCCTTGCCATGTACAACACAGACAAAGTATGCTTTAAGTTCATGCCACTGTAGTCAGTGTCCTACTGCAGCCAAACTGATAGGCTCATATAAGAACTCATTTGTAGAACCTAAGTTATGCAGTCATATCATCAAGTTCACCGTTTCCATAATTTGTTAAAAGTTAAATTAGTTACTCTTTCATGCCTTCATTGTCATTCAAGGCCATAAACCAGAATCCCGTCAACGGGAACCCGCCATCAACAGTCCTGTCCACTGTTGTTTTGCCACTTATGTATACTTTTTTGTTTCAATCAGCTAAGGAGCGAAATCATTCTAATATATATATATATATATATATATATATATATATATATATATATATATATATATATATATATATATATATATATATATATATATATATATAACATATTAGCGAGTGCATATGTTTATTAGAATGTATATTATAAATGTTTATTATACACATTTCTTTGTAGTCTATACAAGATTTTGCCCACTGTGCATTCCAAATGGCACTAGAAAAGACCATGCCTCTTTATCTTAGGTGAGTTGATATTTTGTTTCCTTTAGAGTTATGCAACAGTATTACGCTGAATGTAAGTGGAAGCAGAAAGCAAACACACTAAAAATATTTGTACATTTTTTATTATATGCATTTATACATTGGTTGATGATTGGTTTGAGTTTGTTGGTGCTTTTTAATTAGTAATAATTGTGTACTATAAGCAAGACATGTGCCACTTTGGTTGCCATTGTAACTGTGATTGTAATACAGGAGGCTGTTATATGTTTGCAGAGGTAATGATTCTTCTTCTTATCCTTCATTCTCAAGCATCTGTCTTATGCCCTCTTGATGACTTGTTTCCATAAATCAATTTTTATTTTCTAGCACAAAGAATACCATCTTAAAGAAGTACGATGGACGATTTAAGGATTTATTCGCTGAGATATTTGAAAAGTAAGTGAAATGACGAAGTGTACTCTGTATTTCATTGAGATTCTTATGTAAAAACAATGGTTTGGAACTTTGGGGGTCCTGTGTTAAAGCTTTGTGCTAAAATTAAAAGCAATTTGATGCAATGAGTGTCAACAATCACTGTTATATAAAATATATATTTGTTAACCAAGTTCAATATTAATGATTGTATGGCTTTACTGCAACAGCAGTTATCTTGGGTAGAGCAGCAACATTTAATTCTTTAACATGTAAATGGTGATTCTAAAGACAGCACAATTTATCAGGTTAGTACAAATAAATGTTTAACATATTTCTCATTCACAATCATATTTTACACATCCTCTACCGTTTTGACTGCTATGTATAAAGTCTTCACCAGACTGACACCTGAAAGTTAACATTCTCAGCTAGGAGCGCTGCCCCCCAAAGTAAACAAATTAGGAATAATATGTTTTTTAGGAGTGCATGCACTTTTTTACTAACTAAAATGCAAACATTTATTTTGTAAGACCTGACATGATTGTAGTTTACTGCCCCAGATACATAAAGTCCGCCTGTCTGTAAAAAATTGTAAAACTATGGCTAAATGATTTACAACCATTAGAGACCAGAGCACTGTGCTCAGCAAAGATAAAATACTGGTATAAACTATAGCGATGAACCAACATACATAATTTATCAATTTAGTAATCCCTAAGACAAAGTACAAAATCCTTTGTCGCAACACAGCCGTTAACAACTGATGCAGGCGCAACAAAAACTGTTGCCTGTTCATTGTTTGGTTGTCTGCTAAACACAATTCACAGTTTGCTGGCTAAATAATTGAATGAATGCATTACTGTAAATTCTGTATTTATAGCTGTTGCAACATTGTGTGACTACAAGAAGAAATTGTAAAGTTGGGGTGCGACTTTGAATACGGTAATTTCCCCACAAAATAGTGAATGTCAGATTGCTGGGTTGTCAGTAGTACAGTAGTACCTGCCTTCAGCAACCCCTCTGATCAGCGACCACCTGCTATGTACGAACACTTTTCCAATGTCTCGATCGTTTTTCAACGGATAAATCAGTGGACACCTGCTCAACGCGGACACGGACAACGATTTTTTAGTATTATTCCCCGGACAGTCAACTTAATTTTTTAATTTTTTTTTTAAAAACATTTTATAGATGGGAGTGGTGGTTTTTTAAGTAACGCGAGATCGCGAACTGTACGAGATCACTGCACAGGCTGTTATTCAAACTCACAACAATTTTACATTCGACCGATCCAGACGTGTTTAGTAGTGAATAGAAGTTATGGCGAGTGACAGAAAGAGAAAGATTTTAAGCTTAGAGCAACGGATTAATGTGCTGAGATGACTCGACAACGGCCAGTCTTGCCGTACGATTGCCTCTGAAGTTGGTTGTGGCAAGACCCAGATCGGTCGAATTCTCTCTGACCCAGCGGCCATCATGCAGGAGTGGGAGGCGGGCAGATGACCCGACTTGAAATATGTAAAGCGCAGAAAGACGATGTACGAAGACCTCAACAGTCTTGTCTGGGAGTGGTTTTGCACGGCACGCTCCAAAGAACTTCCAGTCAGTGGAAAACTGATCCAGGTATGTTTCTGTGAAAGTTTGTAAATTTGGACCCTGTAAAATTTTCTTGTCGCCATTTGCATTTCTCGCATTATTAATTTATGGCACATTGTCTTCAACAAGTGCGGTTTAATTTAATGCAAAATAAGACACGCTACAATTGTTCAGTTAAAGAATTTGGTGAATTCAACCATTATTGTTACGCAGCTTTATGGCTTACGCCAAGATTTTAAATCTGTATTATAAATTAGTGTTTTGGTATGATTATTGAAATATTTTTGCCTTTTATTTTCCAGATAACACATGTCATGTTATTATAGTCTCTGTATTTACTCTTATTAAAACACAAGTCACGTGTTATGTGCATTACAAAGTGCACTTATTTTTTATTTACATCCCTACAAATACATCAACTTAATATGTTTGCAACTGTGTTCTAGGAAAAAGCCATGATGCTGTCATTGGAGATGGGTCATGACGACTTCTCTGCATCCAACAGGTGGCTGCAAGCGTGGCAGAAGTGCCACAACGTCAAGTGGGCTGCATTGTGCGGCAAGGCAGCGGAGGTGTCACAAGACATAGTAGCCGACTGGACGATGTGCCTGCCAGATCTGACCACTGGTTACGCTCTGGCGGACATCTACAATACAGATGAGACAGGGTTGTACTACCATGCCCTGCCTGATCTGCGGCAGGTGAGAAACTGAAGCCGCTGCTGATTGGAAAATCGATGAAGCCACGCTGCTTCAAAGGAATCAACAAAGTAGCACTTCCCGTCACGTACCGTGCTACCTGCAAGGCCTGGATGACATCCGTCCTCTTCAAGGAGTGGCTCGAGAAGCTGAACAGCAAGATGAAACTGCAGGGGTGCAACATCTTGCTGTTTGTGGACAACTGTGTCTCCCACTCTGAGGTCAAGCTAACCAACGTGAAAATGGTGTTCCTGCCTCTAAACACGACATCTCGCCTGCAGCCGTGTGATGCAGGGATCATTGCTGCCCTGAAGGCACACTACCGAAAGAGACTGATGCGTCACGTCCTGGCGGGGATGGACAATGCGAGGACAGCTACTGAGCTGAGCAAGCGTGTCGACATGTTGGATGCAATCGGCTGGTTGCATTTGGCATGGGCCAGCATATCGGAGTCGACGGTTATGAAGTGTTTTGCAAAGTGCGGCTTTAGCAGTGACACCCATGACGATGTGCCCGAGGATGAGGATGCGCTACAGCCGGTAGGCTTTGCCTGTGACAAGTTGCTCGGTGTCGTGTCGTGGGCTGACTGCGTCTCCATGGACGATGGCACCAGCACGACCGATGTCGCTAGTGAGAAATGGGAAGCTGCCCTCATTGCCAAGGCAAGGGGAGAGGTGCCAGCAGACGACTACAGCAGTGATGAGGCCGAGGAACCAGCCGAACCAACTCCTGTGTTGACGACCAGGGTGGCCCTTGTACGTGAACGAACTTGTGACGTTTGCCATTAGGGCTAGTGACCCAGCCATGCTAGAAGCTGTCATGAAAGTGCAGAACATAGTAGAAGACCACTGCATTAAGCAGGCTGCAGTGGCTAAGCAGAAGTCCATCAGGGATTTCTTCTCTGCTCAGTGATGTAAATGTGATGTGGGGTAATGTGGATATAAATATAAATACAGGGTATGGTGTGGGTAATTTAAATATAATATGGGTAATTTTAATGTTAATGTTAATATGATACAGTGTGTGGGTAATGTGGATACAAATATAGGTACATAATTGGGTAATTTAAGTATGATAACTTGAGTGTTAATACATATGGGTAATGTGGATGTAAATATAATGTTGATGTATGTAATGTGGATGTAAATATGATGTTGATGTAGGTAATGTTGGTGTAAATAAAGATTGTAGTAAATATGTTAAAAAATTTGTTTTCTTAATTTCCTGTCCCACTGACTGTCCCTCTGATGAGGGGGCACCTGTGGTGTAGGGACACTATTGCTTGTCCCCACCAGTGTCCCTACAAAACAGGTACTACTGTAACTGCTAGAATGGAACGTGGCACGGATTCACCTGATGCAGCTGATCACAGAAGTGACACCTGCAGCCCATTCAGTGCCTGAGAATACTGCACCATTCAGGAAGTCACTGATTTAATCACAGTTGGCAGAAGTATATACTTTATTGCTTTGTACACAAGCTACATTGTTAATTACTGCTGTCAGTCAAAGCCTGTGGCTAGGCACTTCATAGCAGTTTGGTAGCAATGGTAACAATCCTACATTTGCGTAGTCGGGATAGAAAGAATTAAACATAATTTGAAACAGAATATACGTTTTTTTTAAATGGAATTGAAAAAATTTTTAAATGGAAAATCAGTGGCCCCAGATCCCACTAGATGACTGCCGACTTAAAGATGGTGAAATAGATGATTGGTTGTTAATTTGACTGATACCAAAAGGGAGCTGGTTATAATGGAACAGACCCTTTTGAGTATTTACAGTAAGATACTGTTTACTCTCTTCCTCAACCTCTATTTGTAGATATATGTTCGTTAGGTCGAGTTTGCAAAATGATGCACCACCCGCTAGTTTAGCAAAGAGTTCCTCTTTACATGGTTGGGGTACTGTTCGACATTTAGGATAGGATTTACAGTCATCTTGAAATCACCACATATGCGTACAGAACCGTCTGATTTGCAAACTGATCAAATGAGCATCGCCCATTCGCTTGGGGAAACTGGTGTAAGTATACCATTGTTGACAAGTCTGTCGATATCTGCATTTACTTTCTCACTGATTGAGTACGGTACAGGGCGTGACCTAACGAATTTTGATTCACTGTCTGACTTTACATGGAATTTTGCCTTATACCTTGTCAGTTTGCCTATCTCTCATTCAACTCACTCCTAGTACCATGTGCATCTCTTTCTTCAGACTGCACATTGACCACGTGCATTTCTTTCCAGTCCAGCTTGAGAGTTCTCAGCCAAGGCCTGCCAAACAGAGTTGGGCCATCATGATTCATAATGTACTTCTGGAGTACACGCTTTTGACATGATACTCTACTTTCACTGTGATAATTCCCAGTGGTCTGATTTGTTCTTGGATGTGTATTGATAAAACAGTTTTGACAGGTCAGAGTGGCTGATGTACACCCAACTTACCATACTCAGATTTCGAGATGACAGTGACAGCAGCTCCTGTGTCAAGTTCCATTTTCACAAAATTATTTTGTTTTGAACCTTTACATAAACATAGATCGGATTCGTGCCACTGTTTTGAAGTGTTACCACCAACAGCTAGTGTTTACATTTAAGGTATGGCATCCGTAGCTATCAGAATTGATGGAACTTTCATCATCTGGTGTGCTGTCATAGTCAGCATCAACATTGTGTTCACTGTTACTTCACATTCTGCACACTGGTTTGATGTGACCCTTACGTTTACATGCATGACACACTGCATCACTGAAGTAACAACCTTCAGATTTATGGTTGGATCTACCACAGTGTTTACATTTACCAGAGTACCCTTGTCTGGGCTTACTTCTACCTTTGGTTTTGTAAAATTTCCCTTTTGATTTTACATGCTTTAAACTGCTTCCTTAACTGATGTAGCCTATCGCAAATCCGGTTCATCTGTGTCCAAATATGTAGAGTGTGAATGGTTTTTGTAACATCTACAGTCGATTTAATAAAAAATGCCTCATTGTGTTCAAATTGTTGAAAGAATTGACTTTAGTCATTAGATCTGGTAAGGATGAAAATAGTGGCTAGCCAAAATGGTAAGCACTGTGTGTGTCACTGCTGATCATGGACGTGACCTCCATCCTCTCGCCGATCACATGACAAAGTTACGAAATTTCACCAAGGAAGAAAATCTTGATTTTTCAGCATTTCGATTTTCACTTCAGTTAATGCTTGGACAAGCATTAATTAATTTAATAGTTTGTCTGATAATTTCACAAAACCTACATACAAAAGTTGCACAAACTAGCTAGCATGTTGCAGTGGATATTAGGTAGGTTTGGTTTTTCGCAAAAATAATTTGAAATGAGACTAGCTAAAAAATTTAATTGATTAAGAGCCTTTAACATAACACTTGTATTGCGCTAAATCCTAGGGAGACACAAGTTCAGCAGCGCACCAAAGCAAATGGGGTTAAGCAGTTCATAATCGATAAGCAGTTCAGTTGTAAACAGTTGGATTGGTATGCTGCGGAGCTATGGAGGATAAGCAAGTTTAAACAGGTAAGATTTTTTACAGCGAAATGTAGTTATATTTCCTACAGACTTAACACTAACAGGGAGTGAGTTCCACAGAGTCGGTGCAGCAACTTAAAAAGCTCTAGTTCCGACATTTGTCTTAACACTCGGAACAAAAAGTAGATTAGATGATTGAAGCTGTCTGGGCTGTCTTGCAGGAGTGAGCAGTGAATGTAAATATGCTGATTGCGTGGATGAAAGTGCTCGATAGGTAACTGTACAGATCTTTAAAATAATGAAATATCGAACAGGGAGCCAATGCAATGATTTAAAGTGAAACAAAAGGCATAGTTTTGGGATAAGCAAGTTTATAAGAATATAAGAATGCCTAAAAACTAACCATTTGCAACTATAATAAGGAATATCACATAAGTGGTTAACTGGGAATATGTTTTAAAAGTGTGAAATTTTGGTGTTATGTCATTTTTCGTGGAGGCTGACATATTCATCAGTGTTTACAATTTTGACCAATCAACGGCGAGCAGCCCCTTAACCTCCAACGCAGCTGTGATGTAGGATGTGTGCACATTGTGCACAAGTGTGTGCACATTGTGCTTTTGTATTAAAAATCACACAAAACTTTGTTGATCTCGATGCTTGTAAACAATTATTTGTGTTAAATTCATATAAATCAGCGATTAAAAAACGTAGTAAAAAATCATAAATCAATGATTTTTTGATTTTTTTTGGAGCAATTCAAATAATGAGTTAAATCAATGATTTAAATCAAATGATTTAAATTAAACAACCCTGTATGTGACTAAAATCGTCATGTCTACGATCAAGCGTTTAAAGTTGGAGTTGTAGGAAACCTAGTTGGCACTCTTGATGTAGGATTCTGAGCAAATGTGGCACTGCGCATGCAAAAATTATTTTTTATGTTCAACGAGGTATATTTAGTTAACCACTTGCGTGATATTTTTTTATCATAGTTGCAAATGGTTAGTTTTCAAGTACTCTTATATATGCAAAAACCCCAAAAATGCCTTTGGTACTGAGTGAGAGAAATAAGGAGACCGGGTAACTATCCTTGCCAAAAAATTTGTACACATTGAAGTTTCAAGATGTCCTTGAGAGCAATATTATGATAAAGGGAATTGCAGTAGTCAAGTCTACTGCTAACAAGAGCAGGTGCAATAGTTTTGGAGACAGCAAAAGACATACACCGGCGAATACGACAAAGGTCATGAATATGATAAAAGCATCAATGGCAAGTCAAAGATTTTAATTATTATCAAAGGTGATTCCTTAATTCCATGCTGAGATGGCCGGTGTGAAATTCTGGCTCAACATAGGTGTCGGGGGGGGGGGGGGGGAACAGTCAAGTTTTACCAAGCTGCTTTTGTGTACCAATAATAAGAAAATGTTTTATATGCTTTTAACTTTAACATGACTCATTCAGTTTTGACAGGGTCAACAACAGTGTTTTCGTGCAATTGTTCACATTCGGTGTGTACAACTTCTAGTGTCAACGCCATCTGTAGGGCTGTGACATAAGTCAGGTCTTCATTCTTGTTTAACAGTTCACGCTGGATGTTCACCTCCTTCAGTCCCAGCACCAATCTGTCACACAGGCACAATGCCTCCTCCAAATTTGTGAACTGACAGTTGACAGCACATTTGCGCAAGGCTATGTCAAAGTCGCTGATCGATTCGTTTTGGCCCTGCTTCCGATTGTGAAATTTGTACTGTGATGTCATTTTCGTCACTGGGGTTGACAGTCAGGTTGAGAAGTGCAACAATTTGGTTGTACCCTTTTGGTGATGCCAGTGCAGATTTGGTGATGCTAGTGCATGAATCCGTTTGTAACTCGCATCCCTTACCAGTGTCAGTAATGTTGTGACTTTTTCGGTATCTTACTTTATTAATGACAGCGAACAAATTAAAATATTTCCATATAAATGGCCCAGTCTTCGTGGTCGTGGTCAAACTGACCCAATTGTCCCAGCTTAGCCATACTTATTTAAGTATTAGGCTTTGGCGATTTGCCAACTGCTGAGTGATAATTGGGAGGGTGGCCCTCATATTGTTGACAATGTCATGGTGATCATGGTGTCACGCATTCCCATGGAAGTCAAAGTCATTCATTGTAGTAATCTGCCATGATTTAGCCATAGTGAGTATATTCCAAACTTTTTACGATATGTAGGCCTATGTTACCTGCATTCCTTTTAACTCACTGCCATTTATGCTGTGTTTGTAACAACGAGGCAAAGTCTGTGTAACGATATAAACAGCCAACAATCACTAGTATTTTATTTTTGGTAACCTTTACATAGGTGGCACCACTGGTGAGCGCTAGCTCACATGATACACTAGGTGGCTCACATACACTACAGTTCTCAAGCACTGGACCACATCCAAGTTGTTATTGCTGTTCCACTTTCATGGCCTTGTCACCCACTTGATGCCCTCACTGTTATCTGCCACGTAATCCAAATCCAAGAAGTGAAGTGAATTGAAATTTTTGTTTAGATCATACATGTGCATAAGTCAGATAACAGTGTGTACATATTTACAGTTTATATGATCCAGGGAGGCCTGCACTAAGACCTGAAAGACCGCTATCATACTGGCCTCCCTATGGCTATGCATAGCGCAGCAATTGCAGTAATTGTAATTTTGCCAACAACAATAAAAACTAACAAAAACTAAAAGTGCTAATAGTACTAACAATACTGATGATGATAATAACAACAATAAAAAACTAACAAAAACTAAAAGTGCTATTAGTACTAACAATACTGATGATGATAATAATAACAATAAAAAACTAATAGTACTAACAATACTGATGATGATGATAATAATAACAATAAAAAACTAACAAAAACTAAAAGTGCTAATATTACTAACAATACTGATGATGATAATAATAATATAGGCAGTGCAAACAATGTAAAAAACAGTAATAATAATAATACATAAGTTCTAAAAATATATAATTCACAAATTGTACAATTACATACTATATTAGTTTAAGTGGACATTTTCATTCAGTGTTTAAATCAGTTATGAGTTACTCAAGTAAGTTTTGGTGTTTCTGCCCTATTTATCTAAGATAATAGAACGTGTTGTAGCAGCGAGTCTGTCGGCTAACATGTCAGAGCGCAATCTCAGCGAGCCCTATCAGAGTGCATAAAAACCTAATCACAGCATTGAGATGGCTTTATTATGCGAGTAGAACAACATATTGAAAGCAGTGGATAATCAAAAAGTCACTATTCTGGTGCTGCTTGACCTATCGGCTGCATTTGACACTGTCGACCACAAAGTACTGTTGCGTAGGCTGTCACATCATGTGGGTGTGGCCCATCATGCACTAAAATGGTTCACATCATACATGAGTGACAGAACTCAATCCATTCACATTTTCTATATTCACAGTGCCTGTTGCTAAGATCATCAGCAAGTACAATCTGATGTTCCACTTCTATGCAGATGACACCTAAATTTACCTCCCAGTGAAACGTTTTTAGATGGATGTCACCGCGGCTGTCGAGTGTATTGAGGGGTGTGTCGCAGAAATCAGGGCGTGGATGAGCTCCAATTTCCTGAAACTGAATGATGACGAAACGGAGGTCATTATCTTCGGTAATGTACACGTCGGCGAAAGTTTGATCACGCTGTCTCATAATGTGCGGAATCTTGGTGTACAGTTCGACGAGACCATGACAGTGTAGTCACTCACATATTATGGCAGTTTTAAAATCTGCTATCTACCATCTACGCAATATAGCAAGGATTAGGCGCTACCTAACTCCTAGTGCAACAGAGCAAATTGTGCACGCATTTGTGACAAGCAGACTCAATGTTGGCAATGCATTGCTGTACTGAGCAAATCCAACGACTCCAAAGAGTGGAGAATTGGGTGGCCTGCCTCGTGGTTGGTGCCACGAAGTTCTGCCGCCCAACACTGCTACTGAGATAGATAGCAGTGTGACAGCATACAGAACAGTGCTTTTGATGTGGTTGACATTTTAAACTCTTTAGATATACTTGCTGTCCCAGGAACAACGGCTCTCTAAATAGAGCCTTTTCGTTTCTTAATTCTGTTCACTCTGACTTTAATGCCAGAGGAATTAGTTCCATTGATTATGGTGATGGTTTGAGTGGACGCCCTCATCACCAACTCCAGTCAACCATCAATCTCTGATATGGAAGTTAAATATGACTTTGTCTCTTCCAACCATTTACCTCTATGTTTTACCATATACGCCAAGTTATTACCTTCAGAGGCCCCCCACACAGGAGCCAAATTCAACCAACTTGTCCTGTGTGGATTGCTGCCACCCCAGGATCTCCATAACTATCATACACATGGCATAGTGGAACTAGAAAGTGAAGACAAGATCAGGAGAAGCCATCCGAATTGGAAGTGAGAGACAAAGGTGGTCTACACACTCCGTGGAACTCACTACCATCTGAAGGTCTTACGTACAAACTTCTAGAGAGACAAGGGATATACACACTCTGTGGACCACACTACCATCAGAAGGTCCTACATACAGACTTCTAGAGAGACAAGGGGTATACACACTCCGTGGAACTCACTACCATCTGAAGGTCTTACGTACAAACTTCTACAGAGACAAGAGATATACACACTCTGTGGACCACACTACCATCTGAAGGTCTTACACACAGACTTCTAGAGAGACAAGGGGTATACACACTCTGTGGACCACGCTACCAAATGAAGGTCTTACATACAGACTTCTAGAGAGACAAGGGGTATACACACTCTGTGGACCACGCTACCATCTGAAGGTCCTACATACAGACTTCTAGAGAGACAAGGGGTATACACACTCTGTGGACCACGCTACCAAATGAAGGTCTTACATACAGACTTCTAGAGAGACAAGGGGTATACACACTCTGTGGACCACACTACCATCTGAAGGTCCTACATACAGACTTCTAGAGAGACAAGGGGTATACACACTCTCTGGACCACACTACCATCTGAAGGTCCTACATACAGACTTCTAGAGAGACAAGGGGTATACACACCCTCTGGACCACACTACCATCTGAAGGTCCTACATACAGACTTCTAGAGAGAAAAGGGGTATACACACTCTGTGGACCACACTACCATCTGAAGGTCCTACATACAGACTTCTAGAGAGACAAGGGGTATACACACTCTGTGGACCACACTACCATCTGAAGGACCTACATACAGACTTCTAGAGAGACAAGGGGTATACACACTCTGTGGACCACACTACCATCTGAAGGTCCTAAATACAGACTTCTAGAGAGACAAGGGGTATACACACTCTGTGGACCACACTACCATCTGAAGGTCCTACATACAGACTTCTAGAGAGACAAGGGGTATACACACTCTGTGGACCACACTACCATCTGAAGGTCCTACATACAGACTTCTAGAGAGACAAGGGGTATACACACTCAGTGGACCACACTACTATCTGAAAGTCTTACTTGTAAACTTTCAGAGAGAGAAATGAGGGGCCTAGACACTCTGTGGACCACCCTACCATCTGAAGGTCTTACTTGTAAACTTTCAGAGAGAGAGAGAGATGAGGGGCCTACACACTCTGTGGGCCACCCTACCGTCTGAAGGTCCTCATCATTGGCATCCGTCTACCTCGAAAGAAAATGGAGCTGCTCCGTAGGTGACATCAGTGTTTTCGCACAGCATCTGTTGTGACTAAAAAGTCCGATTTTTTTGTGGCAATGTCTGTTGCAGATGGTACAGGTGTAGACAGTTTGATGTAGAGGCATTAGTCATAGTAGTCGATGGCCTTTCTCTCCGGCGTTGTCTCTTCTCCGTCCACAATTCGTTTCTTCTGCCTTCCTCATACCACTCGGCACAGTCTGTAGCCAGTTTTAGCGATCTGCTACAGCAGATTCCCAGGACTCGATGCTGATCTGAACAGATTTGATATTTATGAGCTGGATGGTCGACACGCCTTGCACCATGTGGCAGATATGGCCAAGCCAACTCAGACATCGCTGACTTAGCAGGGCAAACATGCTGGGGATGTCTGCACACACAAGGACATCCTTGTTTGGTGTATGTTCCTTCCAGGTGATGCCAACTATGCATCTGAGGCATCAGATATGGTAACTGTTGAGGCATTTTTCCTGCTTCGCATATGTTGTCCAAGCTTTGTTACCATAGTGGAGAGTGCTTAGGACAACCTGAAGGTCATACATACAAACTTAGAGAGACGAGGGGTGTCTACACACTCTGTGCCTGTGGACGACTCTACCATCTGAAGGTCCTCCATACAAACTTTTAGAGAGAGCGGGGGGGCTACACACTCTGTGGACCACACTACCATCTGAAGGTCTTATAGACAAACTTTCAAAGAGATGAGGGGATCTACACACTCTGGACCACACTACCATCTGAAGGTCCTACAAGCAAACTTTCAGAAACGGCAGCTGAAACATCACGTAAAATATCTGGTTGTGAATGAGAACTAATATTATATTAATATATATGCAGATGCATGCTAATGTTATCAATAAGGGACAAAAATACAAGGTGTCTAGCAATACAAGATGTTAGACAGGTGATGAATATATTTATAAATATATTTGTATGTGAATTGAATGTAATTTGTTAGGGATATGTGTTTTAGCTGGTTGTGCAGATTAAAAGTTAATTTAGCATATTTTTGAATGACCCTAAGACTGCTGATTCTGCAGGGACTACAAGACCCAGTTTGAGAAGTGTGGTATCACTTACGAGCACCGACTTATTGATGACATGGTTGCCCAGGCAATGAAGTCTGAAGGAGGATTCATTTGGGCATGTAAGAATTACGATGGCGATGTCCAGTCTGACTCAGTAGCTCAAGGTAAGGCATAATTAGTGTTTTAGTCCAGTTAATAAAATATCATTAATAATAATTTCTGCGTAAAAGGGGAACATAACTTTGTGTAGCTGAATGACAAACAAATAGATTATGCTTCAATAGGAAATTATATCAAGTTGATATTTTAATTCACTTGCTTACATGATGCTATACAAAAGCAAGTATGTCATTATATTTTATTTTCTTGCTCTGTGAATCAGTGTTTATTAAATGTTAGATGTTATTGCTAGGTGGTGTTTCCTAATTATTATTTAAATAATTATTATGATACATGAGCTTAGGAAGAATAAATGCACACACACAACCAAAGCAGATACATTTTCTCTTACAACAACAACAGGCATGCCATCTTACAAAAGCAACAGGCATGTCATCTTACAACAGCAACAGGCATGCCATCTTACAACAGCAACAGGCATGCCATCTTACAAAAGCAACAGGCATGCCATCTTACAAAAGCAACAGGCATGCCATCTTATAACAGCAACAGGCATGCCATCTTACAAAAGCAACAGGCATGTCATCTTACAACAGCAACAGGCATGCCATCTTACAAAAGCAACAGGCATGCCATCTTACAACAGCAACAGGCATGCCATCTTTCAACAGCAACAGGCATGCCATCTTACAAAAGCAACAGGCATGCCATCTTACAACAGCAACAGGCATGCCATCTTACAAAAGCAACAGGCATGCCATCTTACAAAAGCAACAGGCATGCCATCTTATAACAGCAACAGGCATGCCATCTTACAAAAGCAACAGGCATGCCATCTTACAACAGCAACAGGCATGCCATCTTACAACAGCAACAGGCATGCCATCTTCTTGGCACTTTTGTAAATGAACGTACATGTTCACTATATAATACAAGAGGAGTTGCTTTATGCACTTTTGCATAACTGTTTATTATTTAACACCAATATTAAAGCTCTGTAACTCCAGAAATGGTAGCTAAGAAAATAAAGGCAATGAAGGATAATAAATTACCTGGAGTGGGTGGAATTCTGCCAAAACTACTAATGGAAACAGTAGAACAAGTTAGCATACCACTTGCAAGAGTGCTCAACGTTTCATTAAAAGAGGGAGTGGTTTCTTTTGAATAGAAAGAATCAAACATTATACCATTTCCAATGTGATCCTCAATCCAACCCTAGAATTGTATATGAACTCAAAGTCTTTGTAGCAGATAAACATACATTATGCACCATTTGAAGATCTGAGGTGAGAACACTTGTCCAAATTTGAACAAAGGGTCTGCAATGTGGCAGTTAGAAAAAAGAACTCAGAGGTTCTGCTCAAATCAAACTATGGTGGGGTGTGATGAGCTTACTTTGAATTCAATACAGATTGCAGCTAAGATAACATTTGTTGTCTGCATGCACATATCTGAAACCATGCCCTTTGTGTGTGCTAGGAATGTGTGAAGCCATAGCCACCCCAATGGGGCATCCCAACAATTAGTAATTGGCTTGTTACACCTGCATTGTTTCATTGAGCAGGATTTCTGAAACAGTAAAATGTTCAGCCAACTGGTCTTTTCTCATTGCTTGAATAACGGCTCAGCTATTGTCTGTACATTGTTTACAATTACTAGCAGTTGGAATAACATACAAACAAAACTGATATTTTGTTAGTTTGCAGCAAAAGATGTAATAAAAAAGTAATATACTATTATCTATTACTTTAAGATCTATTACTATTACTTTTTTTAAAAGTTCCTCTATTACAGAAAAAAATTTCTTACATATTACTATTATCCCATGCGTTTGCTTTGGAAAAACTCCCATATAATTAATTCAGAATTTGAATTGAATTGGAATTGAAATATTTGAGCTGGAATTTGAATTGAAATAAATTAATTGAAACAAATTAATTGAATTGGAATTGATTAAATTGAATTGAAAGGAATTTGAATTGGAGTTGGAATTGATTAAATAGAATTGACCCTAACCCTGCATGACACATATATCAGGAGGGCGGGTTACACATAGATGAAAAATGTTGGACTCTTGATAAGCCAATGGTTTCCTTGTCCACTTGCCACCTGGGCCTTTGCCTTGGATGGCAATCTTGTTGATAAGGTAACAACCAGAAAAGTACTTAAATGACAAAGAACTACACAAGAAACTGGTAGTAGATAACCAAAGTAATATTGATTTAATATTTTTAATAGGTAAACTATATCAACATTCCAAGAAATTGGAACAAGTTCATTCTATGATTAAAAAACAGTATACAGACATTACACAGCTTCCTGTTGTTCGCACATTGTGAGCATGTACGACACTGTATGCACCCATTAACCGTATAGTCTACGGCATGATGACCAATGCTGCATGTTTTCAGGCTATGGGTCACTGGGCTTGATGACCAATGCTGCATGTTTTCAGGCTACGGGTCACTGGGTATGATGACCAGCGTTCTCATCTGTACTGATGGTAGAACTGTGGAAGCTGAGGCAGCCCATGGCACTGTTACACGCCACTACCGCTTCCACCAACAGGGCAAGGAGACGTCAACCAATCCCATCGGTATACACACAGATGCTTAATGAATGTGTAGTTGTAGTGCAGCTTAGTGGAATTCTGTTGATTGTAGGAGCCAGCATATAGAGAAGAATCATTAATTGTAATCAGTCCACCGTATCCATAACTTTAATCATAACTGACTGGGTTGACATCTATGTATATCTCTGCTTGCTTGAATATATATGTTAACAAGTTTCAAATACTTGTTGTAAACAGTTCTCAGGGGCATTAAGGTCATTCACAGTGGATGGACACACACATAATATTATAGTATTACAATGAGCCACTTAACCCTTTCAGACCCAAATTTGTTTAATTAAAAGTTGTTTCAGGTAACCTTATATTTCATTTGAACTCAATATTCTTTTACCATTCGCATAAACGTGATTGCCTAATAACAGCATAACAGTAAGAGATAGACACATGGCAGTAGAGATAGACCCATAACAGTAAGAGATAGATCCATGGCAGTAAGAAATAGACCCATAACAGTAAGAGATAGACCCATAACAGTAAGAGATAGACCCATGACAATAGAGATAGACCCATGACAGTAGAGATAGACCCATGACAGTAAGAAATAGACTCATGACAGTAAGAAATAAACCCATAACAGTAAGAGATAGACCCAGGACAGTAAGAGATAGACCCATAACAGTAAGATATAGACTCATGACAGTAAGAAATAGACTCAACAGTAAGAGATAGACCCATGACAGTAAGAGATAGACCCATAGCAGTATAGAGATAGACCCATGACAGTAAGAAATATACCCATAACAGTAAGAAATTGACCCATAACAGTGAGAGATAGACCCATGACAGTAAGAGATATACACATGACAGTAGAGATAGACCCATGACAGTAAGAAATAGACCCATGACAATAAGAAATAGACCCATAACAGTAAGAGATAGACCCATGACAGTAAGAGATAGACCCATGACAGTAGAGATAGACCCATAACAGTAAGAAATAGACCCATAACAGTAAGAGATATACCCATGACAGTAGAGATAGACCCATGACAGTAGAGATAGACCCATGACAGTAAGAAATAGACCCATGACAATAAGAAATAGACCCATAACAGTAAGAGATAGACTCATGACAGTAAGAGATATACCCATAACAGTAAGATATAGACCCATAACGGTAAGAGATAGACCCATAACGGTAAGAGATAGACCCGTGACAGTAAGAAATAGACCCGTAACAGTAAGAGATAGACCCATGACAGTACAGATAGACCCATGACAGTAGAGATAGACCTATAACAGTAAGAAATAGACCCATAACAGTAAGAGATAGACCCATGACAGTAGAGATAGACCCATGACAGTAGAGATAGACCCATGACAGGAAGAAATAGACCCATGACAGGAAGAAATAGACCCATAACAGTAAGAGATAGACCCATAACGGTAAGAGATAGACCCATAACAGTAAGAAATAGACCCATGACAGTAAGAAATAGACCCGTAACAGTAAGAGATAGACCCATGATGGTAAAGATAGACCCATAACAGTAAGAGATAGACCCATAACGGTAGGAGATAGACCCATAACAGTAAGAGATAGACCCATGATAGTAGAGATAGACCCATAACATTAAGAGATAGACCCATAACAGTAAGAGATAGACCCATGACTGTAGAGATAGACCCATAACAGTAAGAGATAGACCCATGACAGTAAGAAATAGACCCATAACAGTAAGAGATAGACCCATGACAGTAAGAGATAGACCCATAACAGTAAGAGATATACCCATAACAGTAAGAAATAGACCCATAACAGTAAGAGATAGACCCATAACGGTAAGAGATAACAGTATGTATCTTTTGAAAGTTGAACGAATGAGCTATCCATCCAACCACCAATATATTCATAGACAAATGCAAGACAATTGCTTCGGAAAGCAACAATAAAATGTAAGAAATTTCTGCATCATTTACCAAGTCAGCAGTTTTCATGAAAACAAGAAAACCTGCTGTGACTAAAAAACAGTCGAGACCATTTGCCCTGTTGTTACATTATTTAGCAGCGTCTATACACATACAACAACAACTTCCATAAACAGAAAATCTGGGTATCCAGGACACTTGTGTTCTACTCGTAATTTGGGTAAAAATTCAGGTACATAATCTGAATTGTTATTGTAATATTTTACTTTGTTTTAACACATTACATAGTTACTACAGCCGATATGACAGCTGCAGCTGTAGTCACATTCAGACTGGGTCAATAACATTATGTCAATTCCACCTCAAAAATACCAATTCCAACTAAGAAATACCAATTCCAATTATCAAGCCCATATCATAATAATAGTATGTGAATAAAGCAACCATAGACATAACTATAGAAAAAAGCAATACAAATAATATCCTTAAGTAAATATAATGCCCATACAGGTTATTTATAAGAAACTTCAATTACCAAAGTTTGATGCCATTTATAAACTCCAACAACAAATTTTTTTACTACAAATTAGTTAATCAATTACCAAAATATTTCAGTGATATTCCCTACAAACACAACTATGAAATTCGTCAACATTACACACGTGAAAGAAATAACCTGTTCATTTCCAGAGTCAAACATGAATATGCCAAAAAATACATTAGACAACATAGTAGAGACAGCTAACAATACACCAAACATTATCATAAATAAAATTTACATACAAAGTCTATATGTATGCATGTATGTATGTATGCATATATATAATATATATGTATATGTATGCATATATATATATATGTATATGTATGCATATATATAAATATATATACACATATATATATATATATATATATATATATATATATATATATATATATATATATATATATATGCATACATATACATATATGTATGTCAATGTGTACATGCATACTTATAAATGTATTTGTAAATATTTTTTTCTCTCACAATTTGGTACACGACTAGTAGGTGTATATATACAGCCTGTACACAATTACGATGTTACAAATAGATACACCAGTGTTCTGCCCAGGTTTTTGAAAGGGCAGGTGCCATTTTTAGAAAAAAAAGGGCACGTAGAGCGCGGTGAGCAATGGTTAAAAAGGCACTTGTGACGCCTGGCTACATAATTAACATGACACATCAGGCATTGCACAATTTACTTTATTGCAAGACGCACGACAATGAATGAGAGGCACATGCCACACAGGAACACCAAACCCAAGCCGACACTTGTGCTCCGAGAGCCAGTCTTTGGCTGCTGCTGGCACACACTCCTCAACCATAGCATCACTGCAGTTCATCTTGATGTGCAGGAGAGCCTGCAGTGTCACTGTCTTCAGTCGGTTGAGTGCTTCGTCTTCATCAACGCCAACTGACTGTCTTTGTAACAACACACAAAAAACTAGATTAACACTTAAGTGATGATATCGGTAGGAAGTATGTACAAAAACAAACATGGCATAATAAATTACTCATTAGTAGCCACTACTGAATTTGTATTTAAAAAATAACAGTTGCCATTCCAATCATCACTACTACACTCTAGTCCAGTAGGCCTACTTACTAGTAGTTGCTATAATTATAGAGTTGATATGTGCCATTATTTTTCCTCAATACAATTGAAGGCTAACTCTTGTCTAAAATGATTTATGATTTTATCATCAAAGCACGCACACACCACCACTGCATGTTTTTATGTCAACGAATGTCAAATATGCCAACACTCTGTCGACATGGAAACACGTGGTGGGCGATAATAAATAACAAATCTATGTTAAAATACATGCGAGTCCACATTCTAGACAAGTGGTCAATGACAAGTAGTACCACTAACACCTTGTGAAATCCATCAAGCATAACATATCACAATAGTGTAAATATGGGCTATTTACACCAGGGACCAGGCTGCACTTATTTGTTCAGTTATATCGCCATTGTTATGTAAGCGCGACTCCCTAAGCCAAGAGCAAGGCTAAGCTTAACTTAAGCAAAGCGACTGTTTGAATCTGTGTGAATTTCCATGCATTCAGAACTGATTAATTTTACCAAACTTACCTCAGACAAAGCGAGCGTTTACCATTTTGGTCGACAAACTGTTTTTTGATTTCGTTTTAATTCTGCCAAGTGTCGAAAAACCTCTTTTACAGTTGGCTGTTGACACTGGAATTAGCTGGTAGAACTTGGCCAACACTGCCAGATTTGGGAACACTTGGCCTAGTGGACATTCTGTTAACAACAACCTCATCATTTCAATTGCTGTCTTTCCGGCAAGATTCTGGTCAGCAACAACCGTGTGTTTGTAGATTTGCCACTCGAGCTGAGGCAGGCCATAACAATCAGGCAGAAGTGCATGGATGTTGTCATTTCCATGCTGGTTCAGTGCTGCCTGGTCATTCATGGGAAACTGACATGGGTCCAGGGCAGGCTTCTTATCACCCACATCACCGGCACCAACAGCGTTCTTGTCATCCACGTCGCCAACACCAACAGCCTTCTCATCATCCACGTCACAGCCATCAACAGCCTTCTCATCATCCACGTCGCAGCCATCAACAGCCTTCTCATCATCCACGTCGCAGCCATCAACAGCCTTCTCATCACCCACGTCGTGGGCACCAACAGCCTTCTCATCATCCATGTCGCCAGCACCAACATCGTTCTTGTCATACATGTCGCCAGCACCAACATCGTTCTTGTCATACATGTTGCCAGCACCAACATCGTTCTTGTCATACATGTTGCCAGCACCAACATCGTTTTTGTCATACATGTTGCCAGCACCAACATCGTTCTTGTCATACATGTCGCCAGCACCAACATCGTTCTTGTCACACGTCGCTAGCACCAACATCGTTCTTGTCATACAAATCGCCAGCACCAACATTGTTCTTGTCATACATATCGCCAGCACCAACATCGTTCTTGTCATACAAATCGCCGGAACCAACAACAGCCTTTTTCTTGTCTTCCACGTCGCTGGTGGCAAGACTCCCAACAACCATCTCTTCATCTTTATCACCACCATTGCCAGCGGCAACTGCTACATCGTTGTCATTTATGTCAGTTTAAAAAAACAGACACTTTGAATTGCCGATATGCCATTTTGCGCGAAGCCCAACAACTAATGCTAAAATGACTATATTGACTTTGCGTACTCTTTAATTCATCCAACATAGTGATGTTGAAACATTGCAAAATAATAATTATTGTTTCAAGGGAACACATGCATATCGGCGTGTTAGTGGAGTGTGGTTCTGGTAACTTAACCTGAGAAGCACTAATAAATTGCTTCAAGTGAACGAAGACACAATCTTTGCCCGGCGTTATCAGTGCATCTAGGGTGTAATTTTTTTTTATTTAGCTATTCTGCAGTGTTGAATTTCTGCATTCATACATTTTATATATATCGCAATGCCAAAATATGTTGAAAAACGAAATAAATAGCAGGGCGTCACAAAACAAATATGAAAAAAATAGCAGGGCGTCATGTAAAAAAGGCAGGGCATTCATTTTGGTAGCCAAAAACACAGGGCGTCACCAAAAAAGGCCCTGCAAATTCGACCTAGGCAGAACACTGTACACATGTTATGTGCACATGTACATTGAATTGTCATTAACCATCAACATAAGTAATTTACTAATCAAATCATATTAAGTTAATGTTGTTGTTGTTTACATTTATGGGGTGGCTCCCATGCTAGTGACATTATATGTCTTAATGGGAGTCTCCCGACCTTACTTATCATTTAAATTATCAGTGTATATATGTCAAAACAGGTCAAATAAACTGATTCTTAGTTCTGACATACTCAACGCCCCAAAATAACATCTATTTGAGAGCAGCTTTATTTAATTTCTGCACACAAATATTATATATACGCAGCATATTACATTTTATTGGTTACTTCTGACGAATAATTTTAGTTAAAAAGTTAATGATTGAAAAAGTAATTTATAATACCAACTACCAATTATCTTCACCAATTCCAATTACTTTTAAAAGCACAAATTCCAATTGATTGGAATCGTTATTTCAATTAAAATTATAGTCTGGTCACATTTGTACATGCTAACTAGCATAACTCCATTGTAATTTTTTTCTCAAATGATGCAATAAAAAAATTCTCGTCTCGTTTTATAATAATCCACTACAACATGCTAGCTCGTTTGTTATTTGGTGAAATCATCGAACTATTTGAATAAAAATTCAGCAGAAAATTGCAAAAAATGGTCTGGCTCTATATGAGGTTATTCACATTTTATCACAGATCTATCGATTAAAGTCAATTCTTTCCACGATTGCAAAAAAGTATGAACTTAAAAAAAAAGGGTGTGTTAGTGATTAGGAAATGGGAGGTTGGCCCTAAAAAATAAAAAAAAATGTGAGGTTGGAGATGAAAGTTTGATACTCCTGCCACATATATATTTATACAGTCAAACCGTCAATAATGACCACAAGCAACAAGCAACTCCTCCTTTCACAATCACCTGCATTAAGAGGCCACTTTTCAACCATCCATTGAGTGGTTGCTTAAGACAAGCTTGACTGTATTGCTATAAACAAATATATTGTGTATATATTTGAACATCAACAAACCTGATTCGTGATGGGCTAAATGATTTACAGAAGAAGTGTTTTGTGCAATTTATTTCAGTTACACTCAGGGAAGTACAATTGTTTATTTTATTGCAAAACTGCTTACAAAAACTGTCTGGAGCATTAGAGTTGAGCTTAATTAAGCAAACACGATTTACCTTTATGAAGAATCAGAGACTTGTCTGAGAGGACACCCATCATTACCTACCTGTAATAGACTGAGGTTGTTGGCAACGTACCAATTTCTTGTCTTGATTTCTTTCATTGTAGCATCAATTTTTGCATGGACACGAGGTTTGGCCCACCGTGCTAAGCTTGACAACAACACAGCACTGGCAAACTACAGTACCGCACTGGAGGATGTTTGTGTGGAAACAATTGAAGCCGGCTTCATGACAAAAGATCTTGCTATCTGTGTCAAAGGCCTTGCAAAGTATGTAAACTTTTCATTGTTGGATCCATTGTCCACAAGTTTGGATATTTATTACTGGCATTTCTCATATCACATACTCCATTTTCTTTATCACACACATGGTGGTTCACCTAAGATAAACTGGCAAATTTACTGGTATACATGTAAAAAAATTGGAATTTAAGATTTCTGTCCGCTTTAGCAGACACAGAATACCTCAAATGCTACATCTGTATTGTCTTTGCCCGGCCTCCTAGTTTGCTCTTGAAAGTGTCAAGAGTGAGTCGGTGAGCGAGTCGATGGATGCAATAGTTTTTGAGGAGATGCTGATGAGGAACCTTGTTGAAGGCCTTGCCAAAGTCCAGAGATGTTGTCAGGCTGGTCTTTGTTAAGTTGTGTGGCAAAATTATGGTACAGATGCCAAAATAGAGTGCCAAGGTTGTGCCTTGTATGAGGTCATGTTTTAGTTTCCTGACATTTGCTTTAGATTAAACTGGTGCCAAAGTTCAAATACCTAGGTTCAATGATCAGTAAGAACATGAGACGTCAGAAGAAAGAAAAATCACAGAGGTAGAATAAAAATAGGATGGATTGACATGAAGCATTGAACAGGACTTGAAGTGTCATCAGTGGAAATGTCAAACTTGTCTTTTGTTTTGCAACTAATTTGCTTGTTTTAAACATTTTATCACCATGACCTATAAAATAAATACAATGGCTTATATTACTGTAAATGTGTTTACAAAAATGTTTTATGCCCTAACTTCAGCAAGGTATTCCATATATACTAGTTAACCTAGTCTCACGATTATGTGTACCATCTACTTATTTCCGATAACTGGCTGTTTGCAGTGTCACTCGAGCTGATTATCTCAACACGTTTGAATTCATGGACAAGCTCGCAGAGAACCTCAAAAAGAAGATGGATGTTTAACTGCAACCATAGTGACACTAGGTGTGGAAATCTACAATACCAATGGAATGCTATTTTGCAAGTTATGAGGGAAATGATTAATATAACTTTCAGCTGTTAACACTGCATTGTATCAAGTGTGTTAAAGCAAAACATACTGTTGTGTAATACAATGTATAAAACAATTGCCATTTGCCTACATTTTGAAGACTGCAGTTGACTGCTTATGATTTGCTCTTAGTTTGAAATGCACTTCTCTGTTTCGATTATAGCTAGAGTGAAATCATGCGGATGAGCTCGTAAGTATGTTAGCGAAATGATACGCAGTAGTAGTAGTCTTTATTCAGAGATTTTGTAGTGGCAACAAATTAATAACAGTTACAAGCCAGTGTCAGGGGGCAGTCTCACCAGCCGGTGTTCGAGGGTGGTCTCATAAGTTCTCAAAGTCAAAGATGTATAGCATTTAGTAGCAACTTCAGATAACATGCATATGTCAATCAAATGACCATCATATTGGTTCTGGTTCGCTCATGACAATTGACCATTCATCTATATAATATGCTTTACACAATCACATATAGTAACACAATTTAACTGACGCGACATGGTTACCAAGACACTATCCAGTTATGATATCCACAATAGCATTGATGTGCATTAATACCAGTTTCACTCATTGGTGTTACTGGAGCGATTGATTTTTTGACAAAACCTTTGCCCAGCAATACGTAATACTGGTACGTTTTTGGACTGTGTGAACTTATCCGACCATCCCTGATAATAAATGCTACAGCAACTCATCCAATAATGGAAATGTAAACGTAAACACACTGAAACGCATTGAAACAGTTTCTGAGTACTCCATAGTTCTCTCTATGCTGGTGAAGTTCTGATATGGGTACAAGATCTTAATATAGTGTACATGTAACAATTAGGCAGCCAATGTCAGAATTTAATACAAGGTAGTTAAAAGAAATTAATTTAGTAAACTAGGAATATGTGGGAGAGGCTGTTTATACCACTTCACAAAGAATTATGGGATACTCTGAAACAAATGCAGTAAACTTTCACTGCTGAACACAATCTGTAGTAATGACATAGTTAAAGTATGCAGCCTTCGACAATTTCCCATAACTCTATGCATATGTATGCTTCTGATTTTTAAAAGTATGTTGTCGTCATCATCATCATCATCACTGGTCGGCTGAAGCCAGGCCATTGAAGAGCCATTTCCATAAAAGTATGGAAGGTTGGTTAGTTTATTCATGGTTAGAATATTTTTTTCTGGTTTATGAAGTCGAACATGACACAAATAATGTAACAGATACACAAAAGAATGTCCACATGCAAGTACTTGATAAACTTGTGGTATTATGAACATTACAATGGTCTGTGAATACTCGGGTTGTAGAACATGGATAGCACTTGCTGAGGGACTTCATATCAAACTGTACCAGCAAAAGATCACTCTACTTGAACTTCACAAACCAGTATTTCAATTAACTCCCTACAACATTATATAATTATAGATTCAGGAGACAAACAAAGTTCACAAGTCTGTCAATGTCTGCCTTCATAAATGTGTAAGTGATCGTGTCACAACAAATATAAATCCCTAGGATTTCTCGGGCCATGAGTTTACATAACAGAATTTTGTACCCAGTGGCAAACACTTAACTGAATCCAAAACAGTAAATCGATATTGACTGGCATATTATAAGTTCTGTAAAACACACCACTTTCCCATATTTTTACTGCATGAATTCTGTGACCAAATCCCAACCTTCAGTTATAAATGCATCTCTCCTTCCTGGGGCAAATACTGACAGGAGTGCAAGTGAAACAAAAACAGCTTAAAGGAATGTACAACGATTTCCGCAGCTAGTTCGGGGTTTTATAGAATTAATGGCTTAATAAATGTTTTTCAAAGTGCATCTAAATTAACAGTGTTATATGTCATGTTTCAATCTGTGCTGCTCTTGTGTAGAGCACTAAAGTCAGAACCACAGCTCTGAGGTTCACAGCAAACATTTTTAGATACGCTTTTTCAATGGTGTGTTATTTCCTCGACTGCAAACGCCATGTTGAGAGTCACACTTGTAGCTTTTATCACTTCCCAAAGATGAAAGTGAGAAGAAACGTATTAAGTATTCTCAGAAATTTAGAGAAATAAATGTTGTAAAGCATGCAGTTTGATCGCAATGTTCTCGCTATATATAACATCTTTGTGCATAGCGTTTTTTATTCAGAGTAAAGTAGCTAGATCCTACGCAAAACGTCAATAATCAGGGTTTTTAAAAGGAGGTTTGGGCATACACAATTAGCCAAGGATTTCTAAACATAATAAAATTATTCTAAAAGGGAGGTTTGTTCGAACCCGCTGAAACCCCCCAGAGGACAGGCATAATAAAAAAATTTCTGTATGAATTGACAAATTTGAAAGTTTACAACACCCATATGATGTCTTGGAATATAATCAAGTGATTTGTACAGTGTGAAGGCCAGTGTTTAATCTTTTAAAAGCTTCAACTGTAGTAGTTCAACAATACCACATCAGGAAAGCTCAGGGCTGATGTTATTGATAATTATTTTTAAACTATGAAATGGATTAGACTCCCTGAGCATTAACTAATTAATAACAACTGTTACTTTTTATTGTACATTTTTCGTTGCATGTACATTGTTCAAAGTGCTGATCTTTAAAAAAAATTTGTGTAATGCTTTTGGATGATGGATCCCCCCAACATTTCTTTTAACTGTTTGAGTTCATGGATTTGTTCATGATGCTCAGATTCAATAAGTTTAAATATTGCATTTAACAAAAATAAATAGAATATAATAGCGTACTCCCATGCAGAGCGGCTGAGTTTAGAACCAACTATCACAACGCCACATCATCGTAAAGAATCTGACCAATAATTTTTTTTATTCCATCCTCTAAGGAAAAGATTTATTGGTCTTTTATTGCTATTCAGCAGTCTCTGTCGTAAAACTATTTTATTTCATTGCTAAATCATGTATTTTCTAAAATATTAAGACATGAAAGATCTTGATAGTAACATCTTTTGTGTGGATAGTGTTTTTAAACAACCAAGATGTTATAAATACTGATAAATTCAGCATAAAACAGTCATCCAATTAACCAATGAAAATCGTACATTCCCTTTAACCTGACACCCCATGGGCAAATCAGTAACATTGATATAAAGTATGTTCCCTTTAATCTGACCCCATGGGCAAATCAGTAACATTGATAAGTATGTTGATGGAGTAGTTTTTAGACGGATGCAATATAAACAAAATGTTACAACATGTTAAACTTTAAAACACAGGATAAAAAAGCAAATAAGTGTAAAGCACATGAGTAGCAACAATAACAACATCAACAAAGACTGTCTGTAGACGCTCAGCAGGCATATAAGGAGCTGATGGGGATCATCTCAAGAAAATGACAGGGATCAACTCAAGGAACTGATGGGATGATATCAAGGCGCTAATGAGGTTCATCTCAAGGCACTGATGGGGATGATCTCCAGAGCAGACAGGGATGATCTCAAGCAGTTGACGGTTAAGATCTCGAGCAGCTGATGGGGATGACCTCAAGCAGCTATCGGGGATGATCTCGACAGCAGACGAGGATGATCTTAAGCAGCTCACAGTTATGATCTCATGGAGCTGAAGGGGATGATCTCAAGCAGCTGACGGGGATGATCTCAAGCACCTTCTTCCTCATCTGAAGACACGCACTCAAAAGCCTACAAAAGCAGGATGAGACATGCTGAACATCCTATAATAGGTGTCTTTTTTATTAGGGTTTTAAAAAAATTTTCAGGTTACATCAGGGATCTCAGAAAATATTTGATCTGCTATGTTGTTGCCAACTTCACATTCTACTGAATGACAACATATCAAAATGTATGGTTCGTTGAACCACATTATGCGAGAAATAAGTCCCCAAATAGCTCCTCTACTATCGCATATATTCAATAACTCTTTCTACTGGAGTGGTACCATGTCAAAGCAAAAGTAATTCCAATACATAAAAATAATGATCCGTATAACTTCTGCAATTATAGATCAATCTCAATTCTGCCATGTTTCTAAAAAATTCTGGAGCGTCTTATGTATAATCAACTCGACTATTATTTATACTCTACATCAACAACCTTTGCAACACTTCAACTATTATGAAGTTCACTCTTTTTGCAGATGATAACCAGTATGTATCATTCACATAAAAATTTAATTTCACTCATAGACGAGGTTAATAATGAAAATAAAAAATAACTGGTTCTACACAAATAAACTTTCCCTAAATATTAAAAAAACAAACTATATTATATTCACATCAGTAAATAAAAAGTACAACATCTCAAGCAATACAAATTAACGGATCGGCCATCCCTCAGGTTAACCCTTTAGACCCCGCACATTGAATTACGTGTGTGCTGCGTTTCCCCGGGCAACTGAGGCAGATTTTGAAAATTATGGGTGCTTGTAGTTTTTAAGCTGTAGTTTCAAAAGTATTGATATCTTATAATTGCAAGTTATGTTTATTTTGAAGCATATTGAATTATCTATGGAATGGTGTAACTGTGGTGTATATAAGCCTGTTATATGTTGTCATTCTGAGGTGTGGAACTTCAGAAATAATTTTTTTAAACAAATATTGAGTGAAGTTTGACATGATAGTCACATTTTATTACAATAACATCACCAACTGCTGGCTCCACACAAGGAAATGTTCTTCCTATGCATAATACTGCACAAAGAATCCAATTTTTCACAAATGCACATTGCATGTCAGACATCCAAAGCATGTCTCAATTGCATGTCCAGATGGCCGTTTCACTCCGTTTTTGCGACACAACAGATAAGCTCATTTTTTATGACAATGAGTTGTTGGAGTTCTCATCAGGGATGTCATCACTACTATTACTTGCCACCTGAAACAAACAAACAGCTACAGTAATGAAAACAGAATAAGAATAAAATTTTGTATGCATTTGTCACATGTCATATCCATTACAACAATGTAAAATTATCATTTTTACAAGCAGCCAATAATTACAAGACTTTTTTTTAAATTGACTAATATCTGAAATATAGATAAATATAATTAATTACAAAGACCACTGACACCGTCATTATAATAAAATTGTCAACAATGTCCAAAGGCAAAGCAACAACACCACCCATCCAGGCACCGCCCATCCAGATTCCAGGGGCCGGGCTTGACTGTTTACATGCTCGTCGGGCCAGATCTTTCTGTTTTATTTACTCATTTGCTTTATAATTCATTATATAACAACATGCACAACTAACAATGTAATCTAAGCCGAGTAAATGGCACAAAACACACAATGTCAGCGTTGAAACAGTCGACAAGTTGAATAAGACAGTGACCAGGCTACTCTTGGACGAAGAAAACCAACCGACGCCATCTTCAATTTATCGCTCACTCAGTCAAAGATCGAGCCACATATAAATCTTACCTCCACATCCATCTCAGAAGCACTTTCTTCCGAAGATTCATCTCTAAAATCGCGCAAACTTCATCTGCAATGAACGTATCTGTTCTACGAGAAACGGCCATTTTTAAAGCCCACCAGTGCTCGACTTAAAATGCGATTATCTTCGAAACTTTCAATATGACCATATGTTAATTTTACCCACAATTCATAGCTAAGATATGTAGAATTCCGCTAGTTTTAGTTTCATATCAATCCACCCGATGACGCCACCTCCACAGCCTTTTTCCCCAGCGGACGCTTTCGGGCGCCGTGGGGAAAACAAGGTCGGACGCTTTCGGACGCGTGGGGTCTAATGGGTTAACCTCACCAAATTTCTTAGTGTGTATATAGACGAACACTTAAAATGGTCAATGCACTTGAACAAACTGGCAACTAAACTTGCACAAGATATTGGCATACTCTGCAAACTTAAACATTTCCTCCCCTCATACATCTTAAAAACGATTTACTGTTCTTTAGTACTTCCACATCTATAATATTGTACTCTAATATGGGCTAATACATACACTACAAGACTTAACAAGATCAGAATATTGCAAAAAAGGCTGTTAAGATCATTAACAACTCTGATTACCTCGCTCACTCTGAACCGCTATTTAAACAGAACAATTTACTAAAAATTTAAGATATCTACAAACTGCAGCTCGGGCTACTTATGTACAAGCATTCTCGTCAAGCACTTCCAAACAGCATCTCAACACTATTTCAAAGAAATATTGAAATCCATAATCACAATACTAGGAACAGCAATGATTTTATGCATGAAGCACTGACAAACACACAGAAATTTACACTTAAATACTCTGGGCCCTTGTTCTGGAATTCCATACCAGAACACATACAGAATTCTACATCAGAAAACCAATTTAAAAACAATTTAACATAACGCTTGCTCTCAACATACTGCAACATGTCCTAATTTTGCACTTAGACTTGATTCAGGCTTAACCTGTTCTAATGATGGTTTTTTATAGTAATGAATCATCACTATATTGTGTTCAACTATCATTTTGCCTCACGTTGTTATATTGTTCTAGAATGATGGATTACAATTACCATTTTTAATTTTCTATATGCATCACATTTACTATTATTAACATATTTTTTGTATATACTAACGAATATTCACTATATTGTTCAATTAACAAGTCGTTAGATTGTACTAGATTGCTGGATTAAGATGCCAAGTTGTAATTTTTTATTTGCTTCATATCTAGTATTATTAACATAATTGCCAACTTGCAGCATCATTCCATGACAAGATTACTATACGTAATCATGGGTGGTTCTCGCAATAAGCCCCTTGGGGTTTCCAGAAAATCTCCTGAATTACTAAATCAAATTATTTATGACCATACCTGTAACAACATTGTAAATGAGTAACCAAATAAACTCGCATTGATTGATTGGTATATAGGCAATACAACAGAAAGTGTCAAAAGCGAATCAGCAATTTTACTTTTTCAGCTTTGCTCATGTCATGTGTAAAAGGTACAATTGGCTTGTGTAAAACAATTTGAAAACGCTGTATTGCATAAACAAATGAAGCTGGACCAAATAGCTTTTTCTTCCAACTGAAGTTTCTATGTTGAAGATGATCTCCCTTGTTGTGTTAGTTCTGAGTGTTTGTGTAAACAACATTTCCTCATTACAGCGTAGTACAATCACTCGCAAAGTGGACATATCTCATTAGAAGTGCTGATTCGTTCAGTTGCAGCAACTGTTCTTGCCCCTTTCATCACTTCATCGCTTAATTAATAGTTGCTCAGTGGAATGTTCTTAATAATATCATCCAGACTTTGATGTATCAGCACAGAAATGACTTCCTTAAGAACAGGCACAACCAGTGTCTCGCCTATTGTGTCAATGCCCAGTATGTGCAGTGAGGTTACCAATGTTGCACGAAGCTGTCTGTCCATCTTTCAGTTTTTGGTCAGTGTACCTAAAGGCACCGATTAGGATTTCATGTGCATCATTTTAAAGAAAGATAATAAGCGTCCATTCTTATGAAGGTGCTTGTGTTGAATGTATTCAATCATCCTAGATGGCTTCATTGTTTCATGTTTTTGATCAAATCAAACACTTCGGCATCCATTCATTATTTCAGGACGGAATGAATGCGTATGCCAGACAGTCCACCAAGTAATGGCAGCATTTCTTCTTCAATGACATTATGAACTGAACTATGGCATAATGTTAAAACAACTGTCCATTAAATAACAAATCGATGTCTTAACATAATTTTCCGTGTATAATACGCCCCCATATATAATACACACCCTGACTTTTTGCTCAAATCTGACAAAATTTCTATATTATCATGTATAATACAAACTTTTTAGTATCAACCCCTAATTTGCGCACTTCTGATAGTCTGGTTGAAGTACATTTAGAGCGTTTCTTGGCCTGGTGTACCTCTTAGGTCCAAGTAGCGCTGCGCTGCATCAGCATCCTCTGTAGTGAGTGGCTTATATTATAGCTCACTTTGAGGTGCTATTTGGACCGAAAAAACCACAATATTTGTTTAAGAATGTTTTTTGTACATGGAATGTGAAAGGACTGAAGAATTATTGTATAGCAGCATAAATAATTGAGGCCAATCTAGAGTTCCTGATTACCGCTTATTCGGTATGAAATTTTTTTTTAGCCTTGTTATCATGTATAATATGCACCTGAACTTTAAAGTAAAAAATTTAAAAAAATGAGTATTATACATGGAAAATTACGGTAGTTTTGCAAGCAACAGTCGTAATTATTATTGTACACGTATGTTAAATAAATGTGTAAAAGCACTGAGCACAAAGCCAACCATGAGGAGTATTCTTGCAGTTTAGCTATAGTAAACCAGTTTTGGGTAATTGTGTTTGTTTGAGTCAAGTCATTTTAACATGCATGATGATTGATCAACAATACTCCACCACAACTCCTGCACCCACCGAAAACCCTATAACCAACAGAAACGATTTTTGTCCCTTGGCCACAAAAATCATCTGGGTTAGGGGGTGATATTGCCCATGATGTGAACCATTGGTCTAGAGTTTGGTTCCTAGCTCCTAGTACTGCTCATTACTAACTAACCCGGGTCTTCATTTTGCTTTTCTTGGTATCCACTGGATGGTCAGTGAATAAATACTGCTCCACCCACCAGGTCAAGTGACAGTGAATCATCTGCTCGACTAGACCTGTCTCATCAATCTGATGAATATTTCATTGTTTACACGGCGCCCAGGCTACGAATATCTTGTTTTTGACATGGTGATAACTAATAAAGTAACTGAAACGGTCACAAGCTGTTCGGCCTCTTCTCCAAATACATCAATCTTGAGAAAATTCATCTTAGAACAGGTAACTTGCATGGAATAAATGGCAGTACCCGGTATTCAGTGACACCAATCTCTTTCAAATGTTCCCACGGTACCATTTCACTGACACTCTTATGAGCTCATAAGCACGATTTCAATCATTAAAACCGATTTCCCCCAATAACTATGATAGGAACAGAAAACAAACATTCAGTCATAGAATCTATCATAGAAACACTCATTAGTTATGATGAGGTTACACCACTCATAAGCAAAACATATCCATCATAAACAGTCATTTACCTAACTGTGTTGTCCAGTTTTATGCAGAGATCCACTTTTTTAATCAAAAAAGTTTTCAGATTGTGAGCAAGAATAGTTTGCAGATTATGGCTTTTGTCTAGTATGTAGTTTACAGCACTGATGTTGACAAGTCATTGTGAGCGCTTTTTTATGGCACTGCGAAGGTCAAGGTTATTTGTGAAATTTGTTATTAAATTTTAAGCTGTATCTAACCAAAATATGTACACCCTTAACCTTCACATTGGTATACTCAATGACACAACTTCAGTTGAGGTTGCTCGTTATATTTTGAGGCCAACGAGGTGACCGAGTTGTAATCATGTGCGTAAATGGTTTCCGAATAAAGTTTGCCAAGTAAGTTTGGTTTTGGTTTACAAAATATAACATTGGCGACGAGGATGGGATCAATAGGAAGTATAGAACCATTTAATCCAGACAGTGGGGAGTTGTGGTCGCAATATGTCGAAAGACTTGAGTGTTTCTTTGAAGCAAATGAGATTGGCGCAGTGAAACAGCAGGCTATTTTACTAAGCGGCATTGGGGCCGTGGGGTACAAGCTTTTGCGGAACTTTGCCCTGAGAAACCAACGGACAAAACCTACGCAGTATTGGTGGAGCTAATGCAAACGCATTTGACTCCATAACCATCAGAAATTGTAGATTGGGGACATTCAAAAGGCACAACACACTTCATACACCACTGTGCTGGCAGTAGGTGTGAATGAAGTGATGAACAAAGACAAAGGCAAATCGACTCCAAGACCAAATTGCATACCGCAGCCAAAGTTCGGAAACAAAGGACAGAAGGTCAAATGTTACCGTTGTGGTGGAATCCACAGACAGGAAGACTGTCGATACAGGAATCAAAGATGTTTTTTCTATAAAAAAAATGGGACACGTATCTCAGATGTATAGAACCAAAGCTCAGAAACTAGTGCGTGACAATCGCATACACCTGGTAAATGATACACAACAACCTTCGAGCATGACAGACGTCACATAGCTATACTCGATCTATGAGGTTACCACTAGAAGTAATCCATCAGAACCGCCCATCACGATGGAGATGGCGATAGGAGGAGCAAGCCTAGAAATGGAGCTGGATACAGGGGCCAACCTTCTCGTGACTTACAACCGGTTATGGGGAAAACAACCACCTCCCATGAAACCGAGCCAGTTGAAACTTGGTATGTTCACTGGCGAGCCACTGAAAACATGTGGGGAAACAGGAAATATTTATTCGTCCCAAAGACAACAAAACAGAGTATTCAACACAAAAACCATACAATATATTATATCTAAGCCGACATGAGAAAACGAAGTGGTAAGAATATAGAGTACGGTCTGAAAATAAAAGATAATGTCATATAAGGGACGGGAGACTCCTACTAGGACTAAAAATTAATCACTGTCGTAGGAGCCACCCTGTCTTTGGTTAAAAATCGCTCCATGTATATCCAGTTGTATGATTAGTAGTAATTATCCAAATATATTCATACAACTGGATATACATGGAGCGATTTTTAACCAAAGAGGAATGGAGACATAGTCAGTCTTGTTGACCTATATAACAATTTTGAATTGCACATTGTTCAATATATGTATTCAGATAATAAAATTTTATATAATTTGAGAAACCATGTAAACTGTGAGTGGTTATCTTGTCTTTTAATAATTCAGGTGCATTATTTATGGTATGTGGCAAACTGTACCTGAGACTTCGTTTAGCAAACTCGTTGTGTACCCTGATCGTATGTATATTATATTGACCACGTGTATTACAGTTGTGAACACTATTGTTTTGATGAAGTGGTAAGTTTTGCAGGTAGACAGGTAGTTTATTGTTTGAAAATTTATTATATAATTTTAGTTCCTGCAATTTTAGAATATGCTCTACTTTTTCGTAAATTAAGACTTTTGAACAGTGGATCGGTATGAGCATTATATTTGCTTAAACATATACGGCTTGCTTTGGAAGTTTTTTTATTCTATCACCTCTATAGTCCCAGGCCGTTAAGCCATAGTCTAGATGTGACAATATCAAAGTTTTATACAGCATAATCTTTATGTTAGGAGGTAACAATCGCTTGAGTTTATTTAGGATTTATTTAGGAAAACTATAATTCTGGAGCGCCTATTTAAAATTTTTTTGATGTGGCTTTGCCAGTTTAATTGTTCATTAAAACTTATCCCTAGGAAATTGAACTCATCTACTCTATCGATATATGTAGTATCTATTTTTATGTTTAGTGGATTTATCATATTATTTCTTCTAGCCATTTTGAAGATCATATATTTGGATTTATTTACATTTAAAGATAATTTGTTTAATTTAAGCAACTCATTAATTTTGTCCAGTTCTGTGTTGATTAAAAATTCTACATTTAAATTTTTGCTATATTGTGCGAAAGAATCTAGGGTACTTGAAAAAGTGTCGTTGTATCGAAGTACATAATAAAGTTGAATTTTGGACTAGATTGGGCAAAGTCATTTATGTAAATTATAAATAACAAAGGGCCTAGAATTGATCCTTGAGATATTAAGCATATCTGATTGGGCGTCTTCAAATTCTACATACTGTTTTCTATTTGTTAAATAATTGTTTAATAGATCTAAAGCTACTCCTTTTACGCCATAAAACTCTAGCTTATCTATTAATATTGAGTGATCCAGAGTGTGTGTCAAATGCTTTTGACAGGTCCAAGTAAATATTTATAGGTATTTCCTTATTATCCATACGAGTCAATATCCTATCAATTAATTCAAGAGCGGCAAATTCTGTACTATGTTCCTTAAATCCATATTGACTAATTGACTATTGTACATAAGTTTGTGTCTTTTTAAGAAAGAATCTAGCTGGTTGTAAATAATTGTTTCGATTACTTTTGAAATTGCAGGTAAGATTGATAATGGCCTATAGTTGCAGAATAGGGTTTCGTCCCCTTTTTTATAAATTGGTATTTTGACTTTGTTGGGGAAGATACCCGTAGTTAATATTTGGTTTGTGATTAAAGTAAAAAAAAATTTCAAAACAGGTTTAATTGACTTTAGAAGCAATGAAGAAATACCGTCAAATCCGCAACTTGCTTCTGTATGCATAACATCTATTGTTTTAGATATTGTTTCTTCATTAATACGTTGAAAATTAAATACATTGTTATGGTTTCCATTAAGGTAGTATCTGAAAGTTTTATTTGTGGAATTTTGTATTTGATTGGCTAAATTTGGGCCAATATTGGTAAAATATGAATTAAATGTGTTTGCAATTGCTGTTTTATCTGCTATGATATTTTCGTTATAAATAAAGGAATTGGGGAACGTTTTCTTTTTGTATGTTCTAGAAAGAATACCATTAATTGTTTCCCATGTTTTTTAACATTATTTTTGAATTTGTTAAAACATGATTCGTAATGTATGCGTTTAGCAGCACGTACGTTTTTTTAAGGATAGTATTATAGGTAGTCAGGTTGATCCAAATTGCAAAGTATTTTGGTGATTCTGGTCGAGTTTTAGCAAACCTAACGTAATCCAAGTGGATTTCTTGTGTTTGTATTTTTTTAGTTTAACTGTTTTATATGGCATATGTTTATTTTTTGTACATTGCATTAGGTCATGTAAGATATCATAATTTACATTAGGGTTTGCATTAGGAGGTTTGCATATGTTGAGCAGTACCCACTTCCGACCCCGGAAGACCTACTTATTACACTAGCAGGTGGAGTGATGTTCTCCAAGCTCGACACGGCACATGCTTATCAGCAGATTTTCATCGATGATGACAGTAAACAGTACCTGATGACAAACACCCACCGAGGATTGTTTGTATACAATCGTCTAGCATTTGGAGTATTCTCAGCCCCTGCAATCTTTCAGTGGGTGATTGAGAATCTCCTGGCAGGCACAGTGGTGTACCTGGATGATATCCTGTTAACTGGTGCTTCCAAGGAAGAACTCCAGGCAAATCTGAAGGAAGTCCTATGTCGACTTGCTGAGGCAGGCCTACGTCTTAAGTAGGACAAGTGCAATTTCGGCATTGCTGCGATGGAATACCTAGGTCATCGGATCAGCAAGGATGGATTGGCTACCCTGGACAAGAGGGTTAGAGCGGTTGTTGAGGCACCCACACCCACCACACTGGTCAAATAATTCCTGGGCATGTTGACCTTCTACCTTCGATTCCTACCCAACTTGGCTACGATCCTTCAACCACTGCACCAACTGCTGAAGAAAGGTCATGTCTTCAGATGGGGTACTGATCAAGAGCGAGCATTCAACATGGCAAAGGAGCTTCTAAGGAAAGCCCCAGACCTGACACATTATGATGTCAACAAGCCACTTCTCCTGACCTGTGATGCATTGTCTTATGGTGTAGGTGCTGTACTGGCTCATCAAACTGAGGATAAAGAACAAAAAGTTGCATTTCACTCCAGAACCATGGCACCGGCAGAAAAGAATTAGTCTCAGGTAGAATAAGAGGCTTTGGCAATGATCTGTGGCGTTCGCAAATTTCACAAGTATCTATGGGTTCAACACCAGTCTACCCTGTTTTTACATGTGTTATAATAATGGCATATTATGTTTATAAATTTACATAATTTCTTACAAAGTTATTGGTGTGGACTTGAACCGGAAATACACCAGGACATATGAATGGACATTCATTTAATCATAAGAGGGAGGTATGTTATATCTTGTACTAAGACTGAAATAATAATGGGTCCCGTGGCCAATGAAATGACCGAGTTGTAATGATACGCGTAACTGGTATCCGAACCAAGTTTGCTAAGTAAGTTTGCTTTTGGTTCATGAAATATAACTGCGTGTTCTCAGCGAGCTTTGTTTTTGAAAACTGTCAAAATTTCCCTTGCAACTCAACATGCCGCCGGTGTATCACAGAAATGGTGTTTTCTGTCACACCATCTTCTTTTATAAAAATGTTTCTCTTCACCAAGTGAGCAAATAAGTCAAATGTGGCTGAGAAATATTCAATGGAATGTATTATCAGCCACTTTTGGACAACTTTTCTATTTATATTGCCCAATTGTGCACACTGTGGGGTTTATGATGAAACTTTCGATCATTAGCTTATGATGGATTTAATGAGCATCTTAGTGAATCACATTTTGAGAGCACTCATAAAAATCTATGATGGATTCTTTTATAATGGGTTTTCCTTCTAGTGAAACGGTCCCCAGGAGATATTTGTTATCGTCTTTTTGGCATTTGCACTGTTATAGCCTGTGTCAACAGTAACTGAATGCTGTCATCCTAAAATACTTTGAGGTCAGCTGCTGCGACGTCTTTTCTCTTAGCATGCACATGAACAACTTGAGGAACGGCACACAGTGCCTAAGAATCTCATCATAGAGTTATCATAAATATCATAGTGTGTGGTTTATGACAGAACAACTGACCAATGCATCGTGGGAGGCTACCTGGGATCCCCTCACTGCTACCTGGGATCCCCTCACTGCTACCTGGGATCTCCTCATTGCAGGGGGCCTCTAACCAATTAGAAGCATTATTCCTGCAGTGGGAACTGGCAACATCCTTCATTGAGCCATCTTTGTCTCGTAGCACGAACAAGGAAACAAGTCACCCACCAACCGGCCCCCTTTCTCAACCTTTCAAAAATGATAGGATGGCCAGCATTTCAAAAGCGCTGGGGCATTCGGTCTAAATACCTTATTTTGGGCAGGCGGGACACCCAGAGGGATGCAGACCCCAGGATTCTCTGGTCATGACTGTAACTGCAGTCACATGATCATGATCAAGTAGCTGGTCCAGGACCGCAGTCCAGTCACTTGAAATATCCCATTTTTATTGCCAAGATGAATGATAAACATGAAGCTTATATTACAGGAGTCGTTGTGTTGTTCTGTCCTAAATTTCCGAGTTTCTTGAGGTCTCTTGACATCTGATTTATTGCCTGTGAGCTCGGCATCTCATCATACAGCAATCCAACTTGTCGTCCAAATGGCGTAACAGTTCTGTCCTCTCATATGTTCCATCAGAAATAAAATGAGACATCTTACAGAAACTGCCCAGCTGCCTGACATTCTCCCTAGAAGATGTGGCAGGAACATTCTTTCTAAAGATATGTGACAGGGACATTCTTTCTACAGAGAACACTTGAAGAGAATGCCACCAGGCTTACACATACATATATTTTAACAAATATATATTGGGCTGTGTGAGATTGTTAAATTACAATAATTACCCCCATAAGATTCTTGGGCTCAATGCCCAGTTTGGCTGACTCAGACATGTCATTCGATTCCTGGTGGAAGCTGGTGTTGGGTGTGAATGATTCATTGGGCTGGTAGCCAAGACGAGATGCTGGGCTCAGCATGGGTGATGAACTGAAACACAAACCAACATCTACGATTACAAGTGATATAATTCTAATAACAGATATCATGCCAGTGGTTTTACCAGCATTCAAAATAACACTTGTCCATTTGTTCAAGACGTATGATAATCTGTTCGGACATAATGTCCCTTTATAGTTATTAGGTGGACAAGCAAAAATTTATAGAAAATAATAATAAACTTCTATAGTGCTCAATAAACTTCTGTAGTGCCTAAATCTTCTGGAACTCGAGCTCACAGGCAATAAACCAGAATTGTTAAACATTATCTCATGAACAGGGATGTGTAAAAGTCATTACCAGACAGAGGGACCGCCGATTTAGGGTGGAAATGCAATTTCGAATAGTTGTTGTGAGATAGATGATCTGAGCTGACAGGGCATATTTCAAAGATGCCAAATATGGTGGCTATTGTGTAGATACAGCATGATATGTCAGAGTGGACAGTTAAAAATTTATTCGAAATACCAAATGGGCACTGATGTCAGCCAGTGTAACTGCTTAAGTAGTGGTAGTGCTGGTGAGAAACGAGGTGCCCACATGCAAGACAATTTTACACACAGGAGTTTAGCTAAATCTCTTTTAGCAATGTTGTTTAGCAACAATTAGTTGCAATAATTAGTGCAGTTGATACTGTTTTAGCAGTAGATAATGGTGTGTGACGCCGAATTCGACGGAGATCATGTACATTGTAAAAACAAGATATGCATGCCTAAGAAATATGCTGGCTAAGTCGCTGTCAAAGACACCTAGATTATAAATGGTATTTGATGGGATGGATCACTACCAAGCAACTTAACCAGAAAGTGGTTGATAACTTGTTTCATTGTTGTTTTGTGCCAATAATAATAAGTTGATAGTACTGTTCTGATTAATCAATTTCGTAGAATACCGATTGTTTAATGCTTCCAATCAAGGAATCAATCACAATCTTGTGTGATCAATTATTTTCTATTATATTCATTTTGAATTTCATTCGCTGTCCATGGTTTATCTGTCTGACATCGCAACATGATAAGAGTGCAAACTACATAATACTATAGCCATTGGTACCATAACCAGTACATATCTCAATATGGAGAAACCGCAAATATAACAAAAAACTGTTTCGTTTCTCTTTCATTGACAGATAATCATATTAAAAATATTACAGAATTTAGAAACAGTCATATTTATCAGACATACTGATTAGCTTCTATGATCAATTATTGATCGATCATCGAATGGTTAGATAAACCAATGATTGATCATGAAAATTTTACCAATTCCCAAAATGCTGATTTGGTGTTTCTCTTGTATTTCCCAATGACGACAAGACACTGATGTCATTAAATATTAACCATCTAATAGGCATCCATGTTACACGTTCCGTGTGCAGATTATGAATGAAAAATGTTTTCTCCAAATTCTGGGAGCACGAAAATAAACACTCCAAAACTAAAAATTAGGTGTGTGAGCGTGATCATGCTTCTCTACATTGAAGGCCTGTAACACTAGTTGATAGTGATGCATGCATCATAGCAACCTTTCTATTTGAGGAAATTCAAATGCAGACTGAGTTCGCCTGTGATCATGGATGTGATTTTGATAGCATGTTGGCATTTTATTGTTTTGCTGCCATGGTGTAGTATATCTGGTTGCCTGTCAATTGTGTCATCTGCTGAACGTCGTGGTCTAGCTCTGCCGTTCTCATTGCAACAGGTAGAAGTTGGTGGCTGAGGCTATATTTTGTTTGTCCATATTTGAACTGAGCACTAAGTTGAAGATCAGATTTTTTTTCAACATTCAACTTGCATCCAAGCACGGATCATATTTGATGAATTAGGGGAGCAGCAGAGTAGAGTATAATAACCTTTTATAGGAATAATTCTGCAGTTTAAACCAGCTAAATTAGAAGCCGGCAAACCTCGTGTGATTTGCGGTACCCCATATCAGCCTGGTGGCATTCCTGCTGGAGGATTGGCGTCTTCAACGAGAAACTGGCACCGATACCCGTCAGCCCATATATGTTATATATCAAATTAAAGGTAACTAAAGGTAATACCGTAAATTCTGTATTTGTAGCTGCACCCCTAATTAAAGCTGCACCCCGACTTTTGACATAAACTCTGACTTTCTTCCGCACCGTTTGTTGCAGGCAAAAACCTTATTTAAAGCCACACCCGGACTTTGAGCCAAGACCATTTTAACGCTTCGTGTGACGAATTTCCATAGCGCACACAATTAGGAACAATTTAAATGGGTTCTACAAGAAAGTTATAACTTTGCTAATAATAATCATAAATGAATGAATGAGGCATAATTTTATTGTTAAAAGAGTCTTTAATGTAATACAATGATAATAAATACATCACATCATATAATCTTGGGAATATTACTATGTGAATTTCGTCAAAACGGAAAATAAAGATAAACAAATATCACCGTGCTACCAGATAATAACTGGGTGGTTGAATGTCCAAACACCCTAGGTTATACATTAAAGCTAAAATTATTAAATTATGTTGAGAAATTTTCTTTTTATGACGTTTTACGTATAACGTTGCATGTATTGCAGCAGATTAAAAAGACTACCCGGGGTCTGTCTGTTGTTATGCTAGCTGTTTCAACTTCAAAGGTGTTTGAGTGACAGCCGGTAACTATGTAATAATTGGACGTCTCGATCAGCTGGCTGCAGCTGGTGAGAACAGATATTCATTTTTTTGTGGTTTTACCTATTTCTTAGAAAGTTCCTGTTGTTGTGTCATTGTTGGCCTACTGCCCTGGTACTCACAAGTATTTGAACAAATGTTAGCGCATTCAATTCAACAAGCCTGGACATTGTTTATTTACTCTCGTGTTGTTTCTGGGCTTGTGCATTGCTGACTTCACACAACTTTTCAGGGGATTATAAAACAGTCTGTTGTAAATGCAGTTGTCTCCAATGAGGGAACGGCAATGCATGTTGATTACATAATCGGCAAGGCGTGACCGTTATTCTCAAAACTACTGATTGACAGATTGGTCTAGTTCGCAGACAATTTACTGGTGCGGGTTAACAGGACCACTTGCATAGAATACCAGGTGCGTGGGATTATAACACCGTATCTTGCACCAGAGTAAATGCAATTAACTCCAACGAGGCACTGGTAATGGTGTTGCTTTGACAATCGGATGAAGCCAGCAAGCTTGGGACTCCTTGTAAAAGTAACGGAGCTTAAAATATCAAAACCTGAAACCATGCGCGATATCGATGTTGCTGTAATCCCCGCGGTCTGACGCCGCTAGTACAGCCGCTTAACGTTAGCATCAATCGCCCATTCAAGCAGCAGATGCGATTGTCTGTGTGAGCACTGGATGATTCGTGGTGCTCACTCCTGGTGGCCGCCGTTGTGAACCAGCCAAGGATATTTTTGTACAATAGCTCGTGAAGGCGTGGAGTGCGATTCCATCCGCCATGATTTAATACAGCTTCAAGAAGTGCGGCATCTCCAACAATCTCGATGGAACGGACAACGACATCATGTTTGAAGATATTTGCCGCTGCACGCGGCCACGGTCAGCGATGCCGACGACTCATAATGAGACACAGATAAGCGGGATGATGCCGCCATGCCGGTAGCGTTCTTCGGCAGCGACAACGAAAGTGGTTTTGAAGGATTTTAACTATGACATGATTTGACATGTTTGATCTTAGTTTTTTAACACTATGGACACGCGTTTTTTATGTAGTTATTTGTTACCCACCAGTGGCAATTGTTATACAATGTTTTATTGATGCATCTGACTTCGTTTTTTTCACTGATTATAAACCGTTATTTATTGCACTAATTGCCGTTACTACTGACAACACAATGAGCCAACTTTCGCAATTTTTATGACAAATTACTGTATTTAAAGCCACACCCCAACTTTGCCTTCATCATCATCAATTCGGTTACACACTATTGTAATTGAAGCCGCGGCTACAAATACAGAATTTACAGTATGCTTAATAACTGCCAAGGGTGGCATGCCAGCTGGTTAGCTAGAACTAATTTATATGTAACCTAAATGCAGGTTTTGGAAAATATGCCCGACTTCCCAAATTGTGTTGGGAACATGAGTAGCATTTCTGCAAGATTATTCAGTATAAAATGATTTAATAAGTGATTTAGATTTTTGGTGCTGCTTTATGTATGCCATGTTTACTGTGTGCTCAATATTTTTCACTTACCTGAAGAAGTTATCATGGGAGCTGAGAATGGGGGAACTGGAGCTGTTGGAGAAGTATGTACGTGGGGGGTGGTACGGTAGCCCTGGGGTGGTGCAAGCCTTCTGTGACGGTACACTGGAAATTAAACCAATACCCCACTTATAGTAGTGATTAAAGTTTCAGATATCAGCTGTACATTTTTTAACGATGTCTTAAACAGCAATTGTTAATTTGGATGTCTTAAAAATTACAAATATATGAAAGGTTTAACTAGTTAAATAAACTGTGCTTGAACTTCTGTTAGGCCGAAATAGTACATTTACCTTTGGGCTAGTCTGAGTAGGTTGTTTTCAGTAAAAATTTCAATGAACGCGTGGTTAAAGCAGGTGTAGTATTTTATTGTCTGTGGTTAAAGACAGTCGATGCTTGGGGACAGTCGGTGCACGTGGACAGCCGGTCCACAGGGACAGTTGGTGCACGGAGACAGTCGGTGCACGAGGACAGTCGGTGCACGGGGTGAGTTGGTCCACGGGCACAGTCGGTGCACTGGGACAGTCGGTGCACAGGGTGAGTTGGTCCACTGGGACAGTCTGTGCACGGAGACAGTCGGTGCACGGAGACAATCGGTGCATGGGACAGTCGGTGCATGGGGACAGTCGGTGCACGGGGAACAGTCGGTGCACGGAAATAGTCGGTCCACGGCCAGTTTGTGCACGGAGACAGTAGGTGCACGCGGACAGTCGGTGCACTGGGACAGTCGGTGCATGGGGTGTGTTGGTCCACGGGCACAGTCTGTGCACAGGGACAGTTGGTGCATCGGGACAGTCACTGCACGAGGACAGTCGGTGCACGGGGACAGTTGGTGCACGTGGACATCCAGTGCATGGGACAGTCTGTGCACTGGGACAGTTGGCGCACGGGCACAGTCGGTGCACGGAAACAGTCGGTCCACGGAAACAGTCGGTCCACGGGCAGTCTGTGCACGGAGACAGTAGGTGCACGCGGACAGTCGGTGCACTAGGACAGTCGGTGCATGGGGTGTGTTGGTCCACGGGCAGTCTGTGAACAGGGACAGTCGGTCCACAGGGACAGTCGGTGCACGAGGACAATCAGTGCACGGGGACAGTCGGTGCATGGGCACAGTCGGTGCACAGCGACAGTCGGTCCACGGGCACAGTCTTTGCACTGGGACAGTTGGTGCATGAAAACAATCAGTGCACGGGGTGTGTTGGTCCACGGGCACAGTCGGTGCACGGGGACAATCGGTCCATTGGGACAGTCGGTGCACGGGACAGTCTGTACACAGGGACAGTCGGTGCACGGGGACAGTCGGTGCATGGAGACAGTCGGTGCACTGGGACAGTCGGTGCACGGGACAGTCGGTGCATGGGGAAAAGTCGGTCCACGGCCAGTTTGTGCACAGAGACAGTAGATGCACGCGGACAGTCGGTGCACGGGGTGTGTTGGTCCACGGGCACAGTCGGTGCACGGAAACAGTCGGTCCACGGAAACAGTCGGTCCACGGAAACAGTCGGTCCACGGGAAGTCTGTGCACGGAGACAGTAGGTGCACGCGGACAGTCGGTGCACTAGGACAGTCAGTGCATGGGGTGTGTTGGTCCACGGGCAGTCTGTGAACACGGACAGTTGGTCCACAGGGACAGTCGGTGCACTGGGACAGTCGGTGCACGGGACAGTCAGTGCACGAGGACAATCAGTGCACGGGGACAGTCAGTGCATGGGCACAGTCTGTGCACTGGGACAGTTGGTGCATGGAAACAGTCGGTCCACGGGGACAGTCGGTGCATGGGGTGTGTTGGTCCACGGGCACAGTCGGTGCACGGAGACAGTAGGTGCACTGGGACAGTCGGTGCACTAGGACAGTCGGTGCATGGGGCGTGTTGGTCCACGGGCACAGTCGGTGCACGGAGACAGTAGGTGCACGCGGACAGTAGGTGCACTGCGACAGTCGGTGCACTAGGACAGTCGGTGCATGGGGTGTGTTGGTCCACGGGCATAGTCTGTGAACAGGAACAGTCGGTCCGTGGGGACAGTCGGTGCACTGGGACAGTCGGTGCATGAGGACAGCCCGTCCACAGGGACAGTCGGTCACGGAGAACAGTTCGTGCACTGGGACATTCGGTGCACGGGACAGTCGGTGCACGAGGATAGTCAGTGCGTGGGGACAGTCGGTGCATGGAAACAGTCGGTCCACGGGCAGTCTGTGCATGGAGAGTCGGTGCACGGGACAGTCGATGCACGGGCACAGTCGGTGCACGGGGACAGTCGGTGCACTGGGACAGTCGGTGCACGGGACAGTCGGTGCACGGGACAGTTGCTGCATGGGGACAGTCGGTGCATGGGCAGTCAGTGCACGGGGACAGTCTGCGCATTGGGCCAGTAAGTACACACCGACAGTCAGTACAGTCGCACCTCATTGTTTCGTGTCCCGTTATAACGCGGATTCGGATATAAGGTGGTCAGTCGTGGACCCCAAATTTCTGCCGGCAGGGGGAAATACCAAATGGGAATTGATCTAATTCATAACTAGCAAACCTATTTAGAATTGCTTTGACAATTCTCAATAAACATTAGGTGAACTTGCTTTGGCAGTTTGTAGATTGCAATCGAGATTCACAAATACGCCTCAAGAATCAAATAAACAGTGTTAAATGCAATTTAGTATGCAGTACCAATATTGGGGTGAAATGGCATGCTTTCATTGCATCGTAAATCTAACTGTTTTCGCGATGCAAAACCAGCATACCAAATGCCTAACCCAAGGCGCTACCGGTGCATGAAAATACGAATTCATCATCCGCATATGAGAAGTGGTGTGTCGTGAATTTATGTTTCTGTCAAGATCGGTTGAAAGACGAAGTGAAACAATTATTAATTCTATCTATTGTTGTTTTCGATGTATACATACATGTATTTTATTCAGTTCAACATTCAACAGGTGTGACATTTAAAAATAATTGGACTTGGACTTGGTGCAACGGGCTGTGATTGCTGTTGTTTAGTAGCTCCCTGGTGGCAGATATGGGAACACATGCTTCGCTTACAACACAGTCTAAAATAGTGGACCCCGACCACTGCGTTATAGCAAGACTCGACTGTACACAGGAACAGTCAGTGCATGGGGACAGTCAGTGCACAGGGACTGTCATTGCACTGGGACAATCAGTGCTCAGGGACAGTCATTGCACAAGGACAGTCAGCACACGAGGAGGACCAGTACACGGACAATCAGTACATGGAGATAGTCAGTACACGGGGACAGTCACTGCACAGGGACAGTCAGTGCACAATATCACAACAATCATTTGTTCCTCAGATGAAGCCCTCCTCCCCAGCCTGCCGGTCAATCCGAGGAAAGCACATCTGTCACATAAAGCACATCTGCTTGGATACAAGTGTCCATAACAGGCAGGAACTATTACATTTAGCTAAAATATTGGATACTTGTAATGATTCCCATTACTGCTTGTACATACACAGGAATGAGGAAGCCATCATGATGACGTGCCGAGTCATCGCTAGAGCTAGAGAAGTCTAGTGGGGCCCCCAGTGATGTGTTGTGCAGGCTGATTCCTTCATCATCAAACAGATCATCTGCAAGAGAAAGTCAAAGTCAGCACGGTTACATGTTCACTAGATCACTAGTACCTAATACGGGAACAAATGGTATCAATGGCAAGCTGATTGATTCTTCTCTCAGTCTCATTTTTATTCATGAGCACATTCAATGATGGCTAATGAGAATCTAGCTTAGAAAACATGCGAAGTCGTTGGTGCCCAAATTTGACTATAAGTATAATAAATTTTCGCATCCATTCATAGTCTCTAAGCATTGGAAAGCTCTGATTGGCCATTTTGAATAAATTATTGAGTGACCTAACTTTATGAAATAAATGAACAATCAGTTACAAAATGTGTGGGGTTGATCCTATCATGGCTAGGTTGTTGACATTCGGCCACCATCTTGTTTTCTCAATATTTCTGCATCAATATTTCGGCAAAATGCCTAACAGCAACAGTGAAAAAAAAACTTTGCAGGCTTCTTTGAGGTGAATACTCAGCAAGTTGCCAGTGCAATTTGCACTGTTAGCGGACATTGGCTCTACCATGGTAAACAATGTGGGGTTTTAGCCAGTGCTGGAGGAAATAAATAAATAAAAGTTCTCATATTTGATTCATTTTTGTTTTATATGGCAGCTAACATATATGGCTACATTTATTTCATTGGACATAGTACAATATTACTTAGTTTTGTCTGTATTTGACATTAAAGATGTAGGTAGGGCATCGAATGTGAAATCCACTGCTCCATTATTATAAAAGTTAAGAAATCAATCAGAATTTTCATCTTGGCTCATTGCTTAGCTCATACCGAGTCTATTTTTAAATATCTTAAAATCTGTAAAGTTTAAATAACTACATGTATATTCAATTCAAATGCTTGTGCAAGAAAGCAGGCTTGTTAACAAATGCAAATGCATTTGAATGCGCATTTGAATGTTGAGCATTTGAATGCACATTCAAATGCCTTCATAAAATTGTAAATGCATTTGCATTTGAATGCGTACCTTAAAGGGGGGGTGAAGCACTCGAATAACCATAGCCCAAACATTACAACATACCATTTACAGTATATATCACCCTTACATGATGGGCGCAACGCCACGGTAATTTTGTAATATCCTTTTTAACTTTGCCATTATCTTCGCTGGGCGGCGCCATATTGCTCTGCGGGGGGCTCAGCGGCAAAGTGGTACTAGTACTACAAATGCAAGGAAAAAACTTTTGATCGACTTCCGAGGAAGGATTTGCAGTGGAAAAGGTGGTTGCAAATGCGGAAATTGCCGTGTCCGCCAGCCGCAGGCTCTGCGAGTGACCACTTTTCCGATGCAGATTACAAGACAAAAGACGTGTGATGAGCATGGACAGACGGTGAGCATCAAGATGTCATTCTTGGTCAAAGACACCGTTCCATCTTAGATCTTTTTTCCGCATATGACCATGCATCTACAGACTATTCTGCGACAAGGAAACGTCAGATATCAGAGGGCAGAGCGATGCGTAGGAAGAGACGAGCCAAAACCAGGTTAGTAAATTGGATTACCGTTTTCATTGACTTATCACTACGATTACAATATAGTTCCACCCCAATAAGCACAGCTGTGCTTCAACGTCAGCATATATATGACCCACAGTAAATCGAAATGTATGAATACAATAAAGTGCGAGTAAGTGTTAATAGTTTGATATAATTACGAGTGTTTTCCAATCCGCCGATTTATTTTCGACGTGATCAGACGTACCGTCAATACGTGGCCGTACTCAAAACAATAACAATAACTCAGTAAGTGCTACAGGATATACCTCAGTCTTGTAACATGGGCCATGGCATATGTACTAGGCAAAATTATTCAAGAAAATAATTTGATATTATTTATTGACAGTCATAATAAGTCTCATACTCCTGTGTTCTAAATGCCTAGAGAGCAAGCGGCAAGCGTAAGGCTAAGCCTGGGGGGTTATATGCATGGGAGAAACACGACGAAGACAGTATAGACTATAGTGCAACAGAAGCTTAGCTACTGTTGCTGTTTACATTTCAAATTCTTTATGGAAATATTTAAATATACAAATACTTCATTGTGATTAAGTGCAAATGCAGTTACAAAAACTTTTTAAAAGTATTTAAATAAATGGTGAAAATGCATTTCATCCATGCAATGTCTAGCTGGAAAGGAAACTAACCAAGGCATCGTCATCTACCCAGTTGAACACTGTCAGATTACATGTCTGCTTTCTATAATGACACTTTACAATTTCTGTCTGAATTCTTGTGACTTGACAATAAGGCAAAATTATATAAAATTAATTTGCTTTATTGATCAGATTAAACTAATTACATTTTATTCTAAGATGACTGATAACACTGTAATGAATATCGTGGGGGAGGGGGAAACTGTCGGCAACCCACAATAGTATTAGTACAAGCTATACATATGAAGGAAGTATATCAGGCATGGGGTCAATTCTCTTTTGTCAATTCTAAAAAATCAATTCTAATTCCGCCTTGCAAAAAATCAATTCCAACTGTTAAAATCCTAGGCTAAAGAAAAATTCAAATCCAATTCATTTTAACACAGTTTTATTTGTCACGTGTGCACAATCATATTTAATTAGATATGATTAAAAAAATATTGTTCGTTAAATGCACGTGCGCACGCGCACACACACACCAGGTTTGCCATAAAAAACTTTTAAATGGCATCCAGCCATTTCATATGTACTTTCTGCTGCGACACCTCTCCTGGATTTTTGCTAACAAAACCAGACATTTTGGACAGCCCTGGACAGTTGGGTCATTAATCTGAGTTTTGAACAGTTTCGCCTGTTTATATCGGGTCCAGGTCATTTGCCCCCCCTCCCGGACATTTGCCCTTTTGTCACTTGCCCCCCAGACATTAGCCCCTTGCCTTATTCAAAATCTGGACATTTGCCCCCTGTCCGTAGCTTCAGGATTATTTGTAAGTTTTTTAAAGAAATGTTTTTTTTAACTTATTTTTTATTTCTGAACATAAATTCAAGATATATATTACCCTAATTGCAATTAATGTTCTTTGTGCCAGATCAGCCAAGTAAATTACTTTATGTAGTTGGAGATGATCCTGTAATCAAAGGATTATCTTTATTGCAATTGTGGAAGAAGCCAGTGACATTAGGACCTGGACATGTTAGGACAATTGAGGATATTTGAAAGAAGCCATCTCAACAAGGTTTCTTTTGAATTGCATTTACCATGGAGAGTTGGAGTGACTCCATTTTCCTATAAAACTGGATGCACAAGCCAGAGTTGTCAGAATTCACTTATATAACTTCACCATGGAAATTACTACTAGCATCTGAGGATGTCAGAAGCTATGTTTTGAGTGTCATTCCTACACCAAGAAGGGGGACCAACAAGATTACTCTTCAATGGGAGTGAAGCCAGCGTCGATCCTGATCATGCAAGGGTGCTGTGGTCACTGATCTGATCTCCAGATCCAGAATGTGATCAACAAGACTGCCTGCAACCATGATGGTGACATGGCACAGATAGAAGCTGCCAAGGTCCGTGAGGACCTGAAAACTAAGGCAGCTAATACCAGGGGCACTCCAAACCAGCTGATCTCTGACTCGTTACTGTCCACCACTGTTTGTGGAAGCATCACCAGAAGAACCCATCTTCCACCACTGATCTGACTATCAATGATACCTGGAAGACAACTGGTGACAAGATCATTGACTTGTCATTGAATGTTATGTTATTGTAGTAATAATGATAAAACTGCAAACTAATTTTCACTTGTCAACTATCATAGAAAAAAGGGGCAGATGTCCGGGGGCAGCAAATATACTAGGAGGCAGATTTATATCGCTATCAGTTGTGGTATCATTGATATTTCATCAAATTTACTGGAGTCTTCAACATCCTAATCTCCAACATGTATTCTCCATGGGGACATTTTTAATTACTACAAAGGGCAAACCCTACAGCCACATGTAACAGCATTGTACAGGTGACCAGTGACATGTTTAGTATGGGAAACTTGTGAACATTAGGCTTGGATAAACAAGAGATCAGTGAAAGACACATTGGTTGAATTAACATGGCTCCATAGGGAAAATGCTTTTCCCTGTAGTTGATTACTTTATACATTCTATATGACACTGGCACTCTTATATTCTAAAAATAATATATACAAGAGAAAGTTTCTCACATTGTGATTCATTTTTATTATGCAAAAGATGAATTTTGTAAAATTTTCAAGTCACTGTATGTGTAATCTTTTCAGATGAAGGATTCACCATTGGTTCGTACAAGTACAGGTACTAGTTTTGAAGCATCCAGCGCTACGGGTGATGCCGTCAATCTTTACATTACGGATGTCACCTTTAGTGCCAAGTTCAAGTGCGACACTTCGCGAATGCTGCTGTAGTCACGGATGACATTATTGCCCCAATGAACGTTGATCATGACTACTCCTATGTGAAGCTTCCATCAGATTCAGTGAGAACAAAGACATTGGTGCAGATGATGCACACTATGTGATAACAGCGACATAACCGAGGGTGACTCAAGCAGCTCCAACACCTATGAGAAAGAGAAGAAGTTTGTCATTCGTGAGAAAAACTTATGTCACTTTTCTGCACCTGCCACACACCAAACAGCCATAAACTGTGACACAGGTTGTACTCATGTCTGATCTATCAGCCAAGGTCTTTCGGATACTGGGGTGTCTGTCAGAGGAAAGTGTGCTGATTTCTACCCCTGGATGAGTGAAAGGTGAATTGAATATGTTAGGTGTACATGTACCATCAGTCAGAATATGCATGATTGGTGTACATTTACTGTCAGTCAGAACAAGCAATATTGTTACGCATGATTGGTGTACATTTACTGTCCAATCAAAACAAGTAGTCCATTGCCATTGGTATAGATGATGATGGTGAAACAGTTAAAATGACTTGGCTTTATAAAGATTAATTATTTCCTAAGCTAAACTACCAGTATATTTGATATGTTGTGGCATAATAATTATGTGTGTAACTGTGATATCCATGTTCCAGGTTGTATTTCCCGGTGGTACTTTTTAGTCAATGTTTAGTCTTGGTTTCAGTCGTTCTAGCCTTATTTCTTTGGTAATTGTTTTTCTATGTGAATAAACTTTTGATATATTTTATGTTGGTCTCAATATAAATGAAATTGTGTGTCTTCACTTCACTTCACTTTCCCATAACCCGTAAGGATCGTTGGGGCACCATTGATGACTTTCTAACCAGCTCTCTCCACGTTTCCCTGTTCTCTACAGCCCTCTGGGAGTCAGCGAACTCCATTCCTGTCCACTCTTTGATGTTGTCTTCCCACCTCTTCTTCTGTCTACCTCTTCGTCTCCCCCTCTTACGGTACCTTGCAAGATAGTCTTTGCAAGGCCAGATGATCGTGATACGTGACCGTACCACTTCAGTTTACGCTTCTTAACTGTTGTAAGAAGGTCGTCATATGGTCCGATGGCTTGTTGGATCTTGTTACGGACAGCATCGTTGGAGCCAATGTTGTACTTCCTCATGGTTGCCCATAGGGCCGCATGCCATACCTTATCAAAGGCCTTCTTGAAATCTATAAAGACATGATACAGGCTTTGCTGATGTTGAAGATCTGTTCAATGGTGCTCCGTCCTGCTCGAAAACCCGCTTGTTCTTCAGCGATAATCTCTTCTGCCTGGGGTTTGAGTCTGTTGAGTAGTATCTTCAACATGACTTTGCTCGGGTGGCTGATGAGGCTGACTGTTCTGTAGTTTTGGCACATCTGTAGGTTGCCTTTCTTATGAAGTGTGATGATCAGTGACTGAGTCCATGGGGTGGGCCATTCTCCTGTCTGCCAGATCTTGTTGCAGATTGTTGTAAGTGTGGTAATCAAGGCTTCTCCCCCAGCTTGAACCAGTTCTGCTGGTATGTTATCAATTCCAGCTGACTTTCCTTTTTTCAGAGACTTTACTGCAGCCTCTACTTCCTCACGAAGAATGGGGTAGTCGTCCTCTTCAGTAGTCTGTGGACAGTTTAGTACTACTGGGTCTCCGTTGGTGTTGTGGCCGTACAGTTCTGAGCAGTATTCTGTCCATCGATTGAGGATCTGCTGTTCTTCTGTCAGGCATTTCCCTGATTTGTCTTGGATAGTAGTAGTTATCCCTTTTTTCACTGATGTCAGGTCTTTCACTATTTGATAAGCCTTCTTGCTGTTGTTCTTGCTCAAGCTGTCTTCCATTTCACAGCACTGTTCTGCTATCCAGTTATCTTTTGCTCTTCTCATATCTTGTTTGATCTTCTTGTTGACTTCTCTGTATTTTGCTGCACCTTCATGATCACATTTTCTCCTTTTCAATTCCCTTCTTTTGTCACAAAGATCTAGGATGTCTTCTGTGACCCATGGTTTCTTTGTCCGACGGTGTTTTCCAAGGATCTCGCTGGCTGTGTCGGTCACTATTTTGTTGAAGGTGTTGGTCAGCAAGTTCACGTCGGTATATTTGTCATCCAGTATGATAAGTGGTGCAAATTTCCTACCTATCATTGCTTTGAATGCTTCTGCTACATCAGGATCCTTAAGTTTCTCGATGTCAAATTTTATTCTTGTTGGCTTTGGTTTGCTGATCCTCTTCAGGCGAATGTGGAAGGTTGTCATCAGCAAGTCGTGATCACTTCTGATATCTGCTCCTGGAAAGCTTCGTGTCCTGGCAATGTTCACTCCTGTGTGAAAGCGCCGTTTCACCAAGATGTAGTCGATCTGATTGTGATGTTTTCCATCTGGGCTGTGCCAGGTCCATCTTCTAGATGTTTTGTGTGGGCCAAATGTGTTAGCCAGCATCAGCTCATTGTACATTGCAAATTCGAGGAGCCTGTGACCTCTGTCATTTGTTTCCGCGTTGCAGAAAGGTCCGCAAGTGTCTTGCCAGTTGGTCTGCGCATCCTTTCCCACTTTTGCATTCCAGTCTCCTAGTACAATAAGATTGTCTTTCTTTGGCGTTTCCTCTATGACTTCTTGCAGCTGGCCATAGAAATCTTCCACCTCACTGTCGTCATAATCAGACGTTGGGGCATAAACTTGTATGACTGTCATGTTGAAGGGAGTTGCCTTCAGGCGAATGGTGATGAGCCTGCTGGAGATAGGGCGACAACCCATGACAGTGTTCACAATGTCTTTGTGAACAAGAAACCCAACGCCTTGTTCGTGTTTGTCATTCTTGCCACTGAAGTAGACCTTGTGTCCTTCTTCGGTCGATGTTTCACCAAAGCTTTTCCATCGCATCTCGGCGAGTCCAAGCAGATTCCACCTGTATCTCTCCATCTCATGTGTGAGTTCTTTCAGTTTTCCTGCAGCTCTCAATGTCCTGACGTTCCATGTGCCGATGGTGATGTCGTTTCTTCCACGTATCTTTTTGGTAGGGGCACCAGTAGCATACTTAACACCCCCGTCCTGATGTACGGCGGGGGGCGCGGTCATTTTTGACCCGGGCTGCGACCGATCCGGTATGTGATTCAAACTGGTTTTCATGATCATGGTGTGTCTAGGGCAGATTTGCAACCTAGCGGAGCCCATCCCTCTCCAGGCTGGTTGACCACAGCCGATATCCACCAAAAAAGTGGCTCGCCTTGGTCCTGAACACGTGGTCGTTGAACTCATCTTGGAGCCCTTCCGTCCTGGCCGTTGACTTCATCGAGGAAGACGTCCGCCCTGTGATGTGATGTTAACATCACCGTATTTTACCCATACGTGGTAGACTCGTGGGGGCGGGAGCGTCTTATTCCATCCCGTACAGGTCCATTGGACCTGCCCACTGCCCGTGATTGTGTGTAGTGACATGCAAGATGCTGCAGGTAACACTTTTGTTGACAGAAGTGGGATATGGATAAGAAGGCATTCACATCATTCAGTTATTAATATTTTAGTGGGAATTTTTGTAGTTTTCCAGGTTGTTTTTCGACCTGCTGCATACTGTGGGTTCCTCACAATTTGTCTATATCAGACTATCAGTACACTCACCTGTGTCAGGTCAATCTCCATAGCTAAACTTTTCATCAATTCAATTCGGTTCAGAATAGACATCACAGATCCTTCCCACATCGCAGGATGGGATTACTTGTCTTGCCTTTCCTGAGCCTGAAACATAATTTGTCAGGGTTAGTTGATAGCACTAATTCCATAATTACCCTAATAGTTGCAAAACTGTGAACATTACATACTGTCAGTAGTTAATTATTGTTATTTAAATGATTACATTGCACAAAACAACAAGGTGTTGTGGTGTGCTACAGAGAGGGGTGATTACAAGTACGAATATTAATGTAATCATGATTACAGTAATTATTGCAATCACAATTAGTAATGTAGTCATGATTACAATCGTTATTACAATCGTTATTACGGTAGCATTTAAGAATATATATATATTCACATAATGAATTAAATAAACCCTCATGTTATTATTGTCATCAATGTTATTCAACAAAAAATCAAACACAATATTAAAATACAGTCACGGTACACTTCATTAGATTAGATACAAAATAAAGAGAAAAGCCTGCTTGCATTGCCATTGTAGTTCGGACCTCGCCCTCGGGCTAGGTAAAAGAAATATGCAGAAAAAATATGATTATTAAATTGGCAATGATTCGATAACAACTGAATTACTGACCTGCCTGCGAATCAATGAGTCGGCACGCAAATCATGCAATGACAGCAGACCAACATCTAGCACCGCTCTGTTTGTGCATATCACTACAAAATCATCGTCTTCGCCTTCGGACGGTGATGCAAGCGCCAACGCGGTCGGGCACACGGTGCTGCACAGCCATAGCCTACCCCTAGCCTAGGAGGCATGGTAGCTTCCTCGGCGCAGTATGATGACTCAACGTAAACGTGCGTAGACATCGGGACGCAATTTCCACAGGTTCACCACATCACATTACCTAGTCAGGAATTGTTGACTGTCAAAGCGCTGTTGTAATTTTTCCTGAATCCAACGTCAACAAAGGCGAAGCCGACCTGGAGTCTGGAGCGTGACTTGCACACTCAGTGACACTTTACGACTGTCAACCGTTGTTTCTGTGTGGCCTGTCGAGCTAGAATCTTCGTCTGTGGTTTCCATTTCTCCAAAGATAGACAACTATTACGGAAGTTTAGTAAACCACTAATCGCTAGTAGCAGATCTGGTAAAACTGTCATAAGCGATGCATCTATCTTGTCAACAAATAAAAAATAGTTCTGGTATTACGTTATCGCATATTCTCGTTGGTTAGCGTCTCGTGTGTTCGAGAAGTGTGGCATTTTCCACGATTTTTTTGCGTGTTTTGTTGTAATTTCTTTAACTTTTTTTTATTTGGAATGAACAAAAACGCTATTTTGTTGACGTGTGTAAACACTTGTATATATAACAGACCCATATCTTTTTTTCGCTCCAGAATGCCTATTTACGAAATAAATCGCAAAAAATTTAAAATTTACATTGATTAGATATACGCGACTCAAACCACTCGTTTCGACAACAAGATGGCGATACGCAGTGATGCATTTTGTCAATTTTTTTCTCGAACAAAATCAGTTTTTCAGTTCATCTCATAAACTAGCAGGTATCTGTCACCATTAATGCATAGTTAGATAATATATATTTAAATATACGGCATAACACAAAATTGCTTCAGTTCCTCTTTAAACATTTGCATTTGAATATGACCCACAAACATTTGATTTTTCAAATGCACAATCAAATGCATGCGTAATTCTTTGAATAATTATTGTTAGATTCACTTTCACAAGTTCACAACATGTCATTGGAAAAAGTGCTCTGTTATGAGCAGTACCCTCAGCAGATTACGAAATCATTATCTGACCTGTGAATCCACTTTCACAATATGCTCTTTGAAAAACTAGTCTATAGGTTGATGGCTTCAGAGATTACCTGTTCATGGAAACAAATCAAACAATGCAGAAAATTATTTCCTGGAAAATGGCATTTGCATTCGTATTTGCATTTGAATCGATTGAAACATTTGTATTTGCATTCAAATATGTTAACATGCATTCGTTAACAAGCCTGCAAGAAAGGGGAATGTTGTTGTGCGAGAAAATCCTCTAACAAATAAATTACATACATATATGTACGACAGTGTATCTGATGATCCCACAAGTTATTTTGTATAACATGAACAAATTACAGTTGATACAGCACCAGGAACAATTTAGGAGGAACTTGAATGTCAACCAAAAGTGAGAGCAACATTTTTAGACAAACCCTCTACCAATTGTTCCCAAAACTTGTGGAATTTTGCTCATGGATAAGATCATTTAATATGCCACATTTCAGCAACATAAGTGTTGTATTTGTTTTATGTTTAATTAGGTAATGTTTCCTGGTTGTTAGTTATAACAGAAATGTCAATAGATCTATGCATATCATGCTTTAAAATGTGACGTTTTTTACTGCCGTTTTACTTATTGTTGACAAAATATAACAGCATTTTCTAATATTGACAGTCCCCTTAATTTGCTGCCACAGAGGCCCTTGAATCTGGTTTTGTAACATGTTGTTGTCTACAAGATCAGATTATGCCAGCTATCCAGATAAACACGTGGCCTGATATGTTGACAATCATTTTGATTGGACCATTATCTATGTGGGTCACGAGGTCACAGCTATTTGCCATTTCCGTTATTACTTCAATGGCATAATAAACTAACATTTGCCAGATTAAGAACATGCTTAATTTAGGTAGGCATAATACAGAGTTGCATCATTAATCATTCCCCATATAGACTAGAATGATAAGCCAGCTAGGTGCCGGGAAGCAGGCATGGACCACCGACCAGCATCTCATTGTATGGCAGAAACAGTTCAGCCACTGCCATAACATAGGGTAGTACAATACAATACAACAATAGTTTATTTTCCTATGGAGGGAAATTTGTGTGCAGCGTTCATAAAATAAGAAAAAAAAAATACATAATTACAAGCAGTTTCTAAAACATAATAATGATGAACCTAATTGAAAAACCTAATTGTGATCATCACATCATAGATAAAATAGCATTGTAGTGGAATGTAGTAAATAACAACATGCACACACATGCATTTGCGACCACACACACATACAACCTTATAATAGATATCAGTAGTATAGCTACAAGCACAGAAGACTAGTTCAGAAGCATCGTTAGAGAGAAGTGTCATTTAACAGTTGAACAGACATAGAAATAAACGATAGCCGTTTTCTATTTGTTTTGTATGTTCTAAACCGTCTAGACGACGGTAGAAGGACGTATTCCTCATGCAAAACATGTGTTCCCAAACCAACAGATAAAAGAAAACGTCAAAACCCTCTGCATAAACGACTTATAAAACATGGACAAAATGGTATTATCAATGTTAAAGGAATGAAACTTCCTTAGACAGTGTAGACTCTGCTGGCACTTGTTATACGTAGCGCTACAGTGACGGTCCCACCTCAGTCTGCTGTCAATAATCATACCGAGGTATTTGTATTCGTCAACTACCTCCACCTTATCTTCGTGGATGACAGTGTCAGTCTGGGATGGAGGGTCTTTCCTAAAGTCAATACACATATCTTTGGTTTTTGTTGCATTCAGGCACACACACAATTTATCACACCAATCAACAAAATCCTCTACAACGGGACCGTGACTAGTCTCTTCAGTAAACAGCAAACTGAGTATAGCTATGTCATCTGAGGATTTAATTAGAAACCTATTGGGATGGGTGCTCCTGCAGTCATTAGTATACAAGATGTACAACAGGGGAGACAAGACACATCCTTGGGGTGTACCAGTGGACACAACCTTCACACTAGACATAGTGTCATTCACACCAACATATTGGTGTCTATCCACCAAAAATCAAGTATCCATAGGGCCATGTCAGACTCAAGTTTAAACTCAGAAATTATTTTTTTTAAAGCAGGTGAGGCTGCAGAGTACTCAGATCATGGTAGAGAACTCTGGCACGAGTATTGGCCTTCTCAAGATGACAATGTACAAGGTTTAGCAAAGTAGCGACTGCATCCTCCACTCCTCTCCCAGGCCGATACGCAAATTGTAAGGGGTCTAGAAGATGGACTGAACGGTTCATGATCATGGTTTTGACAATCTTTTCAAAACTGTTTATTGCGATGTCAACGCTACTGGGCGAAAATCATTAGGGCCGACAGGGCAAGGTTTTTTGGGGACAGGAATGATAGTTGACGTTTTCCACAAGGTAAGGATTTTCTGTAAGCTGAGGCAGACCGGAAAGATGAAGTGATACCAGACAACTGAGTGGCATAATTCTTCAAAACCCGACCGGAAATGCCATCAGGACTGGGATTTTTTTTTCACATGTGCACACCAGAATACTCTCAACACATCTTCTTCAATTACTAATTCACCATCTGTCTGTTGATCTCCTAATATCGTCAATGACATAACGAAAATCGTGTGTGTCAAAACGAGAGTAAAAAGAATTCATATCCTCTGCAAAGACGCTATCATCTCTACCCTGGTGATAAATGATTGGATTTTTTTCTATTTTGCTGCATGTCGCTCATCGTCCTAATGCCTTCCTAGACTGTCCTCATACCACCTGTTGTAAACTTCACTTTGTTTTTATAACTCTCCCTTGCTTTCCTAATTTCTGATCTGACAGTCCTTTGAACTCAGCTAAATCTGCCTGAAAGTAAGCCCTTTTATTCTGATTCAATACCTTTTTTAGTTGTTTAGAAACCCAAGGTTTGTTGTCTGGGTACACTTTGCACTTCTACATGGGTATAACAGCGTCAACGCAGAAAGAAACATAACTGGTCACAACATCAGTAAGTTCATCCAGGCTATCACGTAATCCCGAAAAACATCCCAGTCAGTACAGTCTAAACAACACTGCAGTCTAGCTATACTGTATTCATTCCACACCTTGACCTGTCGTCCAACACATTTTGCGCGCTTCAGAAGGCATCTATACATAGGAACCAGGTGAACAGTATTGTGATTGGCGTTGCTGATCGGTGGCTTGGCTATGGATCTATACGCATTAGGCGCCGAAGCACAGGTCAATAGTCTGGTTCATGCGGGTTGGGCACGTGATGTACTGGTGGTAGGTAGGCAGACTTTGCTTAAGGCTGCACTGATTGAAATCACCCAGTATGAACTTGGGTGCATCAGTAGACAAAGCGTCAAGTTTCTGTGTCACATCACAAATATGCTGGGCGGCTCGATCCATATTGGCTCTGGGGTGTGTGTAAACAAGTCACAAACAATTTAGGAAATTCGCGAGATACAGTGGCTGTAGTGAAACAGTTAACAGTTCAATGTCAGGGGTGCAGAGCCGATCACACACAATCACATTTTTGCACCAATGTTCATTTTCGCTTCCTTGTCACGGTTAAGCTGGGTAGGATATCCAAGTCCCTCTATAAAAGTTCCCTGGTCAGACACAAACAATTTAGGAAATTCGCGAGATACAGTGGCTGTAGTGAAACAGTTAACAGTTCAATGTCAGGGGTGCAGAGCCGATCACACACAATCACATTTTTGCACCAATGTTCATTTTCGCTTCCTTGTCACGGTTAAGCTGGGTAGGACATCCAAGTCCCTCTATAAAAGTTCCCTGGTCAGACACAAAGCTGTCAAACCAGGTTTCAGTGAATGCCATGAGACAAACGTCTGTATTTGCAAATTTTTTTACATTACCATGAAGTTCGTCCATCTTAAGACCTTTCAAAGACCGTACATTTGTCAAAATCATGGATGGTAGAGGGGGCTTACATGTCATTCTCCTTAGTCTCTGTCGCACACCACCCCTTCGTCCTCATTTACCCTCCCATCTGGTGTCGTTCTGCGTCAATTCGGGAGGAAAGTCAATGCTGTTGAGAAAATTTGAATCTTGGTGTGCACAGGTGTTCAAGGCCAGTAAATACGGCTAAGTCCATCATGATGGATAAGTCCATGCTGGCCGAAGCACAGGTGACTCAAAGTCGAGAGCACCACAAGCAGTCCAAGGAGCAGAAACTTGCAGTCTTCCATATCCAGCTTAACCGTGACAGGGAAGCGAAAATGAACATTGGTGTAAAAATGTGATTGTACATGATCAGCTCTGCACCCCTGACATTGAACTGTTAACTGTTTCACTCATGCACACATTATAATCATAGTGCATGTCACTTGTCATTCCTAGCATAACTAGTAATGTGTATGCAATGTATATATTGTCTAATCATTATTTGTGTGTATTTATTTTTATTATTATTACTATTATTTTTAGTCTGTTTCACTGTCTACTTATCTGCCACTTTTATAGAATGGTTTTATGTATATATCGCAGTCACGTCTGTTCTTACCCGAGACATATTTCTCAATTTCATTGTTGAGACAATAAAGAATTATCTTATCATACGGCGACCACAAAAAAGCGTTATAAAATAATAATATAACAAATGCGGTGAGAGTCGAACAGCTGCTGGTCGCCAGAGTACTATTTAAAATGTGAACATAACTTAACAAATATAAGACTAGCATATCAAATAACTTCCATTTTACATATCCAAGGTGTGTTTAGTTTAGTTTTCATCAACGTGTCACGTTGATTTCATCAGTACCTATGACGCTTGATGACGTCATCGTACACGTGAAGCAGTTCATAATTGCCCTCGTCTCTGTTGATGGGTGTTCTAGTTTTTCTGATCCAGATGGCTTCTTTGATGTGCCGGATTTTTCGGTTGGGTTCCTTGTCTACAATGTTCACTCCCTCCCAGTCTATGATGTGGTTTTCAGTTGTCGCATGGTCTGTAAGGGCGGATTTATTGATGGTAGACATCAATCTTTTTTTCCCGCTCCTTGTGTATTTCTCTTTTTTTGTGTTGTCTACATCCTTTCTGTGTTCCTCCAGTCGTGTTTTTAGTAGTCTTCCTGTCTCCCCAATGTACTCAACACCACAGTTCTTGCATGGTGTTTGGTACACCAGTTCACCCTGTTCTTCAAGCTCTACTTTGTCCTTGGGATGTACCAACAAGCGCCTGAGGGTGGTGTGGGGACGCATAGTTGTTGCTACTCCATATTACTTCAGTACTCTGTGTACTCTCTCTGAGACCCCCTCTACGTATGGGATGACTATTTGGCTCCTGTCATTTCTGTCATTTGTTTTTTTCTTGTTCTTTTTCTTCTTACAGCTATCTGTCACCTTGTTCAAGGCCCAGGACGGATAGTCACATACTCTTAGAGCTTCTCTCAAGTGTTCCACCTCTTCCTTCTTGTCCCCCTCCTCTGAAGTCATCGTCTCACACCTGTGCATAAGGGTTCTGACCACTCCTAACTTCTGATGTTTGGGGTGGTGGGACGCAAAGTTCAAGTATTGGTCGGTCTGTGTCTTCTTCCTGTACACTGTAGACTTCACACTGCCATCTTCCTTTCTGGTGAACTTCGCATCCAGGAAGGGCATGCTGTTGTTCTCTTCATCTTCCCGCGTGAAAATGATGCTCCCTGTGGGGTCTACAGTGTTCATGTGTTATTGTAATTTCTTTGCCTTTCCCGTGTGTACCAGGCAAATTACATCGTCCACATATCGTTTCCAGTTTCTCGGTTGGCAATCTACCGGTGATGTTGCTATTATTTTCTGCTCCAGGTCCTCCATGTACAAGTTGACAACAATGGGGATACCGGACTGCCCATGGCTACTCCATATTTCTGCTGGTAAATTTCTCCTTCAAATCTGAAGTATGTCGTCTCCAGGACAAATTTCAACAACTCCATGATGTTGTCTACGTTTAGGTTTGTTCTCTTCTTTAGTGTCTTGTCATTCTCTAGCCTTTTTCTGATGATTTCGCACGCTTCTTTGATCGGGGTCTTCGTGAACAGCGACACAACATCATATGACACAAATGATTCTCCTTCTTCTACTCTCAGCTTTGTCATCTCCTTCACCAGTTCTTGTGAGTTTTCTGTGTGGTGTTCTGTTTTTCCAACAAGTCGTTGTAGTATGTTGGCCAATTCCCTGGATACTCTGTATGCTATTGTCTGTGTGTAGTCAACAATTGGTCTGAGTGGCACTCCCTCCTTATGGATTTTTGGTGATCCATACATCCGTGGTACTTTTTCTAGCGTGGGATACAAGTACCTATACTGATCTTTGGTGATCTTCCCCTCCAAGGAATTTACCATTCTGATGAGTTCTGCCTTATATTTCTTGGTCGGATCCTTCTTTAACTTCTCATACGTCGCTTCGTCATTTAACATTTCTTTCATTTTTTCTTGGTATTCTCTCGTTTCCATGATGACTGTGGCCTTTCCCTTGTCCGCAGGGAGTATAGTGATGGACTTCCCTTTCTGTAGCCCTTTTAAAGCTGTTCTCTCCTGTCTGGTTATATTTTGTTTTGGAACTATTGCCGACTTCAGGACTCCCGTGATGTCTGCACGAAGTTTGTCTTTTTGTTCTTGTGGTAGGCTCCATGTTGCTTGTTCTGCCGCTACGACGAACTCCTCGGTCAGTATTTTCTCTGGCGTTACTGCGTAATTTAACTCCCTTCGCTAATATCTTATTCTGGTTCCCGGACAGTTTAAATAACTTTAATTTTACATATCCAAGGTGTGTTTAGCTTACCTGGTAGAGGCTTTCATCCACGTGTCATGTTGATTTCATCAGTTATTTATGAACTGCCTCACGTGTACGATGATGTCATCAAGCGTCATAGGTACTGATGAAATCAATGTGACACGTTGATGAAAGCCTCTACCAGGTAAACTAAACACACCTTGGATATGTAAAATGAAAGTTATTTGATTTGAAAATGAACTATCCTGAAGAATGTTCAGTAATATAAGTCTAGCATGTTAAAGTATTTAACTTGAACATCTGTCATTGTCCCCTTGCTTATGCCTAGATGGGTAACACATGTGGTGGTCTATATGCATGCATGTGTCACAGGGATGTTGACCATTGACTACTGTAAATTCTATATTTGTAGCCACGGCTTCAATTACAATAGTGTGTAGGCGAATTGATGATGATGACGGCAAAATTGGGGTGCGGCTTTAAATACAGTCATTTGTCAAAAAAATTGCGAAAGCTGGCTCATTGTGTTGTCAGTAGTAACGGCTATTAGTGCAATACATAACGGTTTATAATCAGTGAAAAAAACGAAGTCGGATGCATCAATAAAACATTGTATTACAATTGCCACTGGTGGGTGACAAATAATTACATAAAAAACCTGTGTCCATAGTGTTCAAAAACTAAGATCAAACATGTCAAATCATGTCATAGTTAAAATCCTTCAAAACCACTTTCGTCGTCGCTGCCGAAGAACGCTGCCGGTACTGGCATGGCGGCGTCATCCCACTTATCTGTGTCTCATTACAAGTCATCAGCATCGCTGACTGTGGCCGCGCGCAGCGGCAAACATCGTCAAACATGATGTCGTTGTCCGTTCCATCGAGATTGTTGGAGATGCGGCACTTCTTAAAGCTGTATTCAATCATGGCAGATGGAATCTCACTCCACGCCTTCACGAGCCATTGTACAAACATCTCCTTGGCTGGCGCATGACTGCAGCCACCGGGAGTGAGCACTGTGAATCATCCAGTGCTCACACAGACAATCGCATCTGCTGCTTGAATGGGCGATTGATGCTAACGTCAAGCGGCTGTACTAGTGGCGTCAGACCGCCGGGGATTACAGCAACATCGATGTCGCGCATGGTTTCAGGTTTTGATGTTTTTAAGCTGCGTTACTTTTACGAGGAGTTCCAAGCTTGCTGGCTTCGTCCGATTGTCAAAGCAACACCATTACCAATGCCTCGTTGGAGTTAACTACATTTACTCTGGTGCAAGATACGGTGTTATAATCCCACGCACCTGGTATTCTATGCAAGTGGTCCCGTTAACCCGTGCCAGTAAACTGTCTGCGAACTAGACCAATCTGTCAATCAATAGTTCTGAGAATAACGGTTACGTCTTGCCGATTGTGTAATCAACATGCATTGCCGTTCCCTTGTTGGAGACAATTGCATTTACAACAGACTGTTTTATAATCCCCTGAAAAGTTGTGTGAAATCAGCAATGCACAAGTAAATGCACGAGTAAATAAACAATGTCCAGGCTTGTTGAATTGAATGCGCTAACATTTGATCAAATACTTGTGAGTACTAGAGCAGTAGGCCAACGATGACACAACAACAGGAACTTTCTAAGAAATAGGTAAAACCACAATATCCGTTCTCACCAGCTGCAGCCAGCTGATCGAGACGTCCAATTATTACATAGTTACCAGCTGTCACTCAAACACCTTTGAAGTTGAAACAGCTGGCACAACAACAGACAGACCCCGGGTAGCCTTTTTAATCTACTGCAATACATGCAAAGTTACACATGGTTCTACATAAAACGTCATAAAAAGAAAACTTCTCAACATATTTGAATAATTTAAGCTTTATTGTATAGCCTACATTTCTCCCACTGGGTGTTTGGACATTCAGCCACCCAGTTATTATCTTGGTAGCACGGTGATATTTGTTTATCTTTATTTTCCGTTTTGACGAAAATCACATAGTAATATTCCCATGATTATATGATGTGATGTATTTATTATCATTGTAATACATTAGACTCTTTTAACAATAAAATTTTACCTCATTCATTCATTTATGATTATTATTAGCAAACTTTTTTGTAGAACCCATTTAAATTGTTCCTAATTGTGTGCGCTACGGAAATTCGTCACACGAAAGGTTAAAACGGTCTTGGCTCAAAGTCTAGGTGCAGCTTTAAATACAGTTTTTGCCTGCAACAAACGGTGTGGAGGAAAGTCAGGGTTTATGTCAAAAGTCGGGGTGCGGATACATATAGAGAATTTACGGTAATAGGTTTATAATGGGCCACGTATGTATGCAAATGGAGTGATATTCAGATTACTACTGATAAAGATGACGGCCATATGCAGATTCTCGGATTTGACCACTTGCAGTCATTGGCTGATACTTGTATAGAACACTTTAGAAAGTTCAGTGTCGATCATGTTTAGTGGTGCTACTGTTATAGTTAATCATTATTTTATTATGTTATAAGATTTTATGCATGGATAGATTGTGCATGTACTAAGGTGTCAGGTAAGGATCAGGTTGTTGCACTCCCTTTGAAGTTACAATAATTTATTGCTCTAGAAGGTGGCTGGGAGAGGGCTAATCTTGACCATTCCCTTGTTTGTAAACAACAGTGGAATGACAGCTAATCAGGCAATGCACATGTGAAATTGATACCATTGTTGACTGTTGAGTTTATGCTATTAGAGGTTTATACATGTAGAGTACTAGTATTACATTAATACCTAGGGAAATTATGGATAAACAGTAATATTATTATACATTAGTACTGATAACATGTATTTTATAGACCATATTGTGAACAGCACCAATGTGTTGAAACTATGGCACTTAATAGATATTTATGTGTCATCTTATCTTACACTGGACACTATGATATGCAAATAGCTGACTTGTTCTGTTTGTATTTGTACAGGCTCACTCCTTGATGTGGTACTCAAGTTAGATCAGGAGTGTAAATTGTGCAATGACTGAGAAACTTGGTTTTGTATCATTTTAGTAGTTAAGCTGTAATAAACGCAAGTGGGTTCTTGCTAACAGCATGGATGTCACTGGCCTGTGCCTGCATCCCTGTATCATGTATGAACTGATAAGGGCTGAGTGGTCTTGTTTGACTAATGGGTGTTCTATTTATGTATGTGGCATAATACTGCAGTGTACTGGAATTGCAGTAACCAGATGATATGTTCCACATTCATTTATGGTATCGACGTTCAGTATTTCCTAGCATGTTAAGGCGTCGCTTGGGTCTAAACGCGTTTTATTTTCTTATTTCATTATCATTGAACCTACAGAGCTGAAACTTTCATAGATTGCAAGTCCAGGTAAGAGTAATGCTGTGAATTTTTTTCAGAAAGTTTCATACATATTTTCCCACGGTATGCAGCCATCTTGGATTGAATGTTGCGTGTGACTTATATCAGTAACCATTGGATTTAGAGGACTCAAATTTGGTGTGTAGTTACTCCACATAATCCCAATGAAAACAGTCAGTTGACTTTCCAAGTTTTCAAAAAATTTTTGTTTTCATGATTTTTTTACATCTGAATGTATTTTTTCATCATGAAATTTTACATTGATGGTTCATTATATAAAATATAAATAATGTTTTCTAAAAAGTTACTAGATAGTTTTCAAGAGCATACTATCAAGAAACACTGTAGAAAGTTTCAAGTAATTCTGTCAAACAATAGCAGAGATAAGTGACACGGGAGGCAGTAGGTGTGAGGGAAAACATGTTTTTGAGAAAATCGTGTTCAAAGTTTATGTACATTGGCACATACATTTCAACATCTGAAAAGCAACCTAGATGATTGAAACTTTGCTTACATATTACTGAATGTATAATCTATCAAAAGGCAAAGTTAAGAGTCATTGGCATTGTAAAATAAATTTCACACAAGTCCCGAGTACCCGACACCCATGTCCATCGTTGCCGACACAGCTGATCTCACCACGACAAATGGGACATTCGTCGCCTGAGTCCCATCGATACAGTCTGATGACAGATTTGCATTGATGACCTTGTCGCAACTGGTGCAGAAAGTCTTGAGGCCACACACCACGCCGAGGGTGCGGTACGGTCGACAGCTGGGGTGGAGAGTGTATGCTTCCTACACAACGTGCATAGCAGGTTCGCAACAAGTGATGGCAACACGGCACAGCGTACAAGTACTGTTGAAAGATCTCCATCAGCATCTGTCTCATCCTCAACCAGGAATCGTGGGACACCTATCTCCTCCAGAAGATCTGCATAACCAAACTTCCGTTCAGTGACAGACAGTCTCCGAGATGGATCAGCTGGTACTGTTGATGACCGCATTGATGCCTGGAAAAAATACACAATATAAATGTATTTCATGAACAAAAAGTATCCAAGACATGTTCAACAACAAAAGCCCCCCCTTGCTACGTATGCAGGGGTATGGCATTGAATGCAATTTATTTTATTGGCATTGCCATATTATACACACACACACACCCGCGCGCGCGTGTGTATATAGGCTATGTATACAATAATTACCAGGGCAAATTGTAGTAATATAATAAACCATAGACATAGTTACAACTCTGTTTCTGATGTGCCTGGATGGACCCTGGGCCTGAATGTCAACACAACCACGAACATCAACAGCATGAACTAGATCAGCGTCAAATCGTTTATACAGTAATAGTTATGCCACAAAGGCGATGTTTGGATAAAACGCAAGTGAACATATGAAATATCAGAATTAAACTTACACTGCGTGCCATTCTCGCTGGCACCACGGACGGTGATGGTCGAAGTCGAAGAAGACGAAGTTGTCGCCGCAGGTTCATTGGCGAATTCAACCCTCGATGCCTTCGCATCACACGCTAACTGCAACGATGCAAACTTTCGCTGCCTCCCAGTACCGTAACCGCCCACTCGCTTTCGACCAAACGGCATAATGTCGTTTTACAAAGCGATATAAATTAACGAAACTCATGGGATAAAAAAGTCGATCGAATCGAACGTAGCTGGTATTTCAACCTGACGTCAGAGGATGGAAATTAGTATTACAACCAATTAGAGCGCTTGATTTGAGGGAATCCGACATCACGTGGTGATGTCCGGCGAATCGTCGTGGCATTCCCCATTCCTTTGTCACCGAGATGGTTCAGAGGCGGTCATTTATAGTCGGAATTACTCGGATACCTCCGGGCACATTTTAAAACTGTTTGTACCATCATACAGAGCGAAAATGGGGCTTTCCCGTGATATGCGCCATGTTGGAATGGCAGCGTTTTCCGGCATGCAATGGCTCGCGGAAAATCACCTAATGTCCCATTAATCTCGGTTCATTTGACATAAACAAAGACTTAGCAATGATAGGCATCATACAAAAGACACGTTTTATGACAGAAACGTGTTTATTTCGACAGTGCAACTTACATGAATGGCAAGTTGAATAATATTTATACACGGAAATAGCAACAACTCGAAATTCATTTTATTGTCAAAAATCCGTCAAATCCGACCCGAGTCTCCCGTTAAGATGAAAAAATAATTCAACTGACACGTTAGCTGCCTCAGCAACCTCAACCATCACAGAGGAAATTATTAGAGTGCAGTGGGTGATGACCAAATATTGTTAATACAGGAATGATTCCTAACTCAACATGTTTTGGTAGGATATGGCCATGTTTTTTAACATATTTGTCTGCGGGTAAAATCTTGGTGAATACTCACCAATGTCAAGACAATACAATAGCTGTTGTTTCTACCCACCGTCAGAGAAGCTGTGGTCCCACTCAGGCGGGTGTTTCAGTATGTTGTCCCTGGTGGGCGTCTGCTGAAGGTGTTGGGGTAGCAGACTCTGCAGGGGGTAGGTGATGGTTAGCCATAGGGTGAACAAGAGGGAGAGCAGGCCTCGTATGAAACATTTCCCTGACGAGACCTGTTCCGAAAGCAAAATGAGCATCTGTTGACAACAGACGGAGCATCTGTTGACAACAAAAGGGCATCTGTTTACAACAGACGGGACATCACCCATCTGCTGACAATAGATGGGGCCCGCTGATAAGGGTCTGGGGCAAGTTTCAAACATTGCAGTAATTGTAATTAGTACAGTAATATGGCCAATTTTCATACGTAATACTAAGGGAACGATGCAATAAGAGACAAAATAGCTGCATAAAATATTCAATAATTCCCAAGTATGAATGAATGCAATAAAGGTTTTGAAACAGTTGTTCTTGACTAAAACTAAAATTAAAACGATGCTAGTAGCTAGTTGCATTGCTACCAATAATTTTCAAAGTAAAATTGATTTGTGAATTTACTCATTTATATGTCAACTGCAATTTCATTGATTCTTCATCAATATGCTATTTCTTGGTGTAAATTAGACTGTTGGTTCTCATACAGGAAGTTTTGTCAAAATAATTTTTTTCAACGATTTCAAATACCATACTCTATGAATTTCTGGGTCATAATGAGCTGTTATGCAGGCAGCTTATAGCACTTGTAGATATGATAAATTTATTGAGATTTTGATATGAAGAATATATTGCATGACAGAGGCAAGACCACATGATACACTTACACTTACAAATAATGAGCATTTGCAAGGCTAGAGATAAGCCTCTTATAGTTTGCCCATATCTGAACCCAGTTTTTATATATTCTGTTTTTAAAATTTTTTTACTGTGGCCTCTGAGTTTATTTAGATTAATGTTAAAAAACTTATCTGGGTCTATGTTCTCTTCCCAGTTAACAACTTAAAAGTTTCAATTAAATCTCCTCGTAATCTCCGTTCTTTAAGTGTATAAAGTTTTAGTTGTGTTAATCTTTCCTCATATGTAAATTCCTATTACCAGTTTTGTTGCCCTGCATTGTACTTTCTCAAGCATTAAAATATCTTTTGCATAATAAGGTTACCATGCCTATATGCAATATGCTAGATGTGGTCTAGTATAAGTATTATAAACAATGTTGAACGTTTCTCTGTCAAAGTGAATAAATGCTCACTTTACAGAACGCAAAACCACTATAGCTTGTTGGGTTGCTGCAACAACTTGTTTCTCCCATTTCAAATTATTTGAAATCCAGACACCTAGATCCTTCTCTTGAACTATTTCTGCTAAAACGGTATCATTATTTTCGGTTGTCATGGTGTACTCGAATTTTTTATTGTCTGTGCCTATATGCATCCTTTTACATTTACTAGTGTTGAACGTTAAGCACCATCTATTACTCCACTCACTTAAAGTATCTAAATCAGCTTGTTAAGATTTCACAGTCAGATTTGTTTTTTAATGTTCTGAATATTTTGGTGTCGTCAGCAAACATTTTTACATTACTATTTACTGTCTCTGGTACATAATTTACATAAATTAAAAAGAGAATAGGTCTAAATACTGATCCTTGCAGAACACCACTAATGACATCAAACCATTCAGAATATTTACTTCTTACCATAATTCGCATTTTTTTATCTAACAGAAAATCAGCTATCAATTCTAAAACTTTACCTCATATTCCATAGGCAGATAGTTTCTGCAACAACCTCCTTTTCGGGACTTTGAAAATGCTTTTTGAAAATCAAGCAAAATAACATCAACACCATCTCCCTGATCCACATCTCCCCGATCCACATCTTCTGTCCAACTTTCAATAGTTTCTAACAAATTTGTTAGGCAAGAACGACCCTTTGTAAAACCATGTTGGTCTGGGGTATTTAAATTGTTTTCTAATAAATGTTTTAACATCGCATCTCTCATACAAGATTCCATCAGTTTACTGGCTAGACAAGTTAAACTCACTGGTCTATAATTACCAGCCATAGACCGGGATCCCTTCTTGTAAATTGGAGAAATGTTTGCCAATTTCCAATCTAACGGTACTACACCGCTAGACAATGATTCCGTGAATATTAGAAACAATGGTTTAGCTAAAGGTTCGGCACAATCCTTCAATATCTTTGGATGTATACCATCTGGACCACAAGCCTTGTCTTCTTTGAACTGCTGTAACTTTATAAATATATCTAGCTCAGTAAATGTAATCTCATTTAAACCTTGTTTTCTGATAGAGAACAAAAATATAAGTTAGAGGGTGAGAGAAGACAGTAGCACAATATGACTGTATCAGAGACTGACACATTGATGCTTCCAGCAAATACTTATGTTGCTCAAATAAAATACACTTTTGAATATGTTTAAAAACAAGGTTAACACATATCTCATGAGGGTGTGTTACATGTAGATGAAAATTGTTGGACTCTCAATAAGCTAATGGCTTCCTTGTTCACTTGCCATCTGGGCCTTTGGCTAGGATGGCAAATCTTGTTAAATCTTGTTAATTATGGCAGCTGCATAGGCTATTTTTTTATATTAATAATTATGGCAAACTTATTTGTCCAATAAAAAAGGCCTAGGCCAATTTAAGGGGAGTAAAAATATGATGAATCTTTTTCATTCAGACCCCCCTGTTGCCATGATAACAAACAAGATGGCTGTCATAATGGAAAAATGCAGTATTATACGCATTACAAATTTATAAAAAAAAATGCATTTTCTGTACATGGCCGTCAAATATTGAATAATGACTGGACAATGATTTAGGGAACTATTGTGTATCATTACTAATATATAATAGAAGTTGAAGTGTCATGTGTCTGATAACACCAATCAGCATTGATGGAACAAATAGAAAGCTATGTTTTCAAATGTGTAACTTGTTCTCATGTCATACACAGGTCACCCGTGGACAGCTGTTCATGATATGTCCGATTACATCATGGCACAAAAAAAATTATTAACTCAATTTGTTAGTCTCAGGAACAACCAAGAAACAACTAGGCAGTAACAGGGTCCACAAGACTTACAAAGTTCCACAACATTCAGTAAAATCCGCCAGCCTCGTATGCAGGCCCTTCTTCCTCCTTGGCGGTTGACCTGTGCCACCGTTCTACTCCCAATTTTGCCGCCGTCCCCAGGAACCATAGCTGTCACTAACTGGCGGTGTCACTAACTAATCATCTGCAGTGGCGATGCATGGCTGCATTTCTGCCGCATCAGGCCGTTTCGTCACTGAAAATGTCCTATTTGCGCTTGCATCCCGCAGTTGCTGCGCTCTCCCTTCCTTTTTCTGCCCAAAAACATGCTTTGTGGAAAATTTATTCGCTCTGACTCGATAATTTGATGGCATCATTGTTTACACTCGGAAATAGCAACTTCGTTCATTTTGGGAGACCACGCGTCACACATGCAAATGTTTGCATCATATATGGAAATATCCAGGTCAACGCAGGTCGCAAGCATAGCGGAGCATCCTGTGACGTAGCACAATGCCGAATGCCAAATAAGGAGCTAGTCGGTAAAATCCTGCTTGCATATATGAAGATGCACAGCGAATACGGGTCAAAGGGCGGGGATGCCGTCTAGACCGAGGACAGAAAGTTACTAAGGTCTAAACAACATATATTTTCAAACTTGTTCTACTTCTTGAGAATCAAAATGGGATTAATACTTTATAGGGGCACACTTTATTCACAAATAAAAGTGATTTAGAAGTATGTAATTGTTATAAAATTTAACTTTATTGATAATAAACAAAGTATCGGAATACGGAGGAAATGGGAGTATGCAACATTGGCACAGCCAATGTTGCATATAGGTTTTTATGCGAGCAACACCACATACAATTAATGATTGGTCCATTGCTAATTTATTCTATTATGCTAATCCAGCAGAGCTGGATGACGCACTCTGTGACCCACTTTGCTGCCTCCATATTTTGAACCAATCAGCGCGCACCAGCTGCGCGACGCTACAGATTTCAAACTTGGACTAGCCACTTCGTTTTGTGAAAGCATACGGAGTGGATGCGCTTTTAAAATTTGTTTTTCTCTCATCGAGTTTAGCGAAATTTTTGCGCTTCCTTTATCATTGGTCTTCCAGCAAGCTGATTTACGTCGAACATGTTGAACGAGGTGAGTGTCGACGGCGCTCAGTGCGCGAGCGAGTGTTTTCCTTTGTTCTTGTTGCGCCATTTTGTTTTGCAACAGTCTTTCTTTGCTTCGTTTAATTTCACCGTCGGCCAGTAAATGTCGTCATCGGCTAATTCGCCGCTTAAGGTTTTGATTTTGGGGCATAGTCACATTTATTGGCTTGGCGAGCATGCACGGACGGGAAATCCAGCCGGGCTGTTCACTGATTTTTGGGTACGGGACCAAAGTTGCAAAGTAAATTACTTGGGAATTCGGGGGGCCACGCTACCCTCCCTTTCCTCACCAGCGGCCATGATGCGGATCGCTACGTTTCACGCGGATGTCTGCGTTTTACATTTGGGGGTAACGACTTAGATGCTGGATCTGCTCCCGATCCAGTACTAGTGGCGCTGGACATCCAGCGTTTGGCCGTTAAATTACTTGGTTTAGGCGTCAAGCAGGTCGCCGTTTGTCAGGTCATACGTAGACGTAAATGGCGCAACTTCACTTACGAGGAGGGTGCTGATCGTGTAATCCATGTCAATGACTACCTCGAACATTTCTGTAACGATACCGAAGGGATCTTTTTCTGGAGGCATAAGCGCCTCTGGAATAGCATCCGCCCTGTCTTTCGCAGAGACGGAGTCCATTTTAGTGACAACGGTAATTTCAGGTTGTACCGCTCCAGGTCACTGATGGCGGTGTGTAGCCACATGGTCACGGGTCGAGAGTGTTTTTCCGTTGTCACGGGCTGTCGATTGCCTGATTACAATATTTATGATAGTCTTTGACTGGATTTCATGTAACCACTTATTTCTACCATGATTATTTTGTTGTGTTGTATATGTAGCAAACTGGTAATGTGATGAGGCGAAGGGTAACATAAAGTGCATTGTGGGTCTTTGACTACAGATCGCCGTCACGTCTATGGCGGATTGTATAAGTTGGGTTCTCAGTTACTGCGTTCTTGGCTACGTAGTGTGCATTAACGTGTTATAGAGCTTTCTTCATTGTCATGTGATTTTTGTTGTGCTTACGCACTTTTCTATATTCATGTTACATGGTGTGTGGTCACACTATAGTGTCATGATCAACCTCAAGGGATTTATGTCGTGCTTCGTCAATAATTTTATCCATGTTACGTAGTGTGCATAGTCACACTGCAGCGCTTTGATCACTGTCATGAGATTTATTTTCGTGATTCGCCACTGTTTTTATCCCGTGTTACGTAGTGTGCCTTGTCACACTGCAGTGCTTTGTTCACTGTCATGGGATTTATTGTCGTGCGTCGTCACTGTTTTTTTATCCATGTTACGTAGTGTGCCTTGCCACACTGCAGTGCTTTGATCACTGTCATGGGATTTATTGTTGTGCATCGTCACTGTTTTTGTACCCGTGTTACGTAGTGTGCCTTGTCACACTGCAGTGCTTGTTCACTGTCATGGGATTTATTGTCGTGCGTCGTCACTGTTTTTTTTATCCATGTTACGTAGTGTGCCTTGTCACACTGCAGTGCCTCGATCACTGTCATGGGATTTATTGTTGTGCGTCGTCACTGTTTTTGTACCCGTGTTACGTAGTGTGCCTTGTCACACTGCAGTGCTTTGATCACTGTCATGGGATTTATTGTCGTGCGTCGTCAATGTTTTGTACCCATGTTACGTAGTGTGCCTTGTCACACTGCAGTGCTTTGTTCACTGTCATGGGATTTATTGTCGTGCGTCGTCACTGTTTTTTTTATCCATGTTACGTAGTGTGCCTTGCCACACTGCAGTGCTTTGATCACTGTCATGGGATTTATTGTTGTGCGTCGTCACTGTTTTTGTACCCGTGTTACGTAGTGTGCCTTGTCACACTGCAGTGCTTTGATCACTGTCATGGGATTTATTGTCGTGCGTCGTCAATGTTTTGTACCTATGTTACGTAGTGTGCCTTGTCACACTGCAGTGCTTTGATCACTGTCATGGGATTTATTGTCGTGCGTCGTCAATGTTTTGTACCCATGTTACGTAGTGTGCCTTGTCACACTGCAGTGCTTTGTTCACTGTCATGGGATTTATTGTCGTGCGTCGTCACTGTTTTTTTTATCCATGTTACGTAGTGTGCCTTGCCACACTGCAGTGCTTTGATCACTGTCATGGGATTTATTGTTGTGCGTCGTCACTGTTTTTGTACCCATGTTACGTAGTGTGCCTTGTCACACTGCAGTGCTTTGATCACTGTCATGGGATTTATTGTCGTGCGTCGTCAATGTTTTGTACCCATGTTACGTAGTGTGCCTTGTCACACTGCAGTGCTTTGATCACTGTCAAGGAATTTAGTGTCGTGTGTCGCCACTGTTTGTGCTGAGTGTGCGATTCGGGAGCATTTCGAGGATGCTCCTAGTCTTCAGGCGGTGGTGCGAGATGCGCAGGAGCCAGCCTTGCCCCGGAGCCAGTGGGAACGCGACATGGAATGCCGCGTGGCATCGTCTGAGAGAATGCTTCAGCAAATCCACACCATGGTGATGGCTTTGCACCCGGCGCCAGCTGCTGGTTCCCCACCTGCTGCTCTGGGCAGTGCCGCACAGGTGACAGCCGGCCAGGGTCCAGACAGGCCAGAGTGGGGACACGCTTTTCCGGTGCAGCCTGTCGAGCCAGATCACCCTGCCCAGAAGCAGCCATTGCCATTTGGTTATGGTGCCAATGACAATGTCGCCCCCTGGCCTACTGCCAACTTTATGCATGTTCCAGGTAATGAGGTTTTAGGGTCTCTGCCGCGGGCCACGCAGGAATTGATGGCATCGTGCGCATCAGTTTCCTTGCCACTCCATGCCCGTATCCCCGATGCCCTTAGAGCTAAGATTTGGGCTGGTGAGTTCATAGACCTGTCCCTCCTCATTAAGCCCGACCAGCTCCAGCAGCATGATTACGCCCTGTCAGTACAGGGTGCTCCCGCTAGCCCCTCTTTCTGCGTGTCCCCGGCAAAGGCCAAGCCAAGTGACACCCTGTCTTTTCAGTTGTGGATGCAAGCATTTCAAATGTATATGTCCGTGTATTTAACACAGCCCGCTAACCTTCCTTGTGCCACTAAGATGTTAAAATATATCGAAGTCGTTCGAGGCCTTGCGCAAGAGGGGGCCGATTGGCGATCATACGACCAAGTTTTCAGGTCCCTGCGGTATTGGGCGGGGTGGGCATGGGACTCGATCAAATGGGAGCTATGGCTGAAGGCATCTCAAACTAAGGCAGATCAGTTGCAGTCCCCAGGGTCCCCCTTTCCAGGCAAGGGCAGGGCCCGGACCCCAACTGCCAGTCCGTGCTTTGCATTCAACCGGGGAGACATGTGTAACAAGAACACATGTCGCTGGATGCACAAATGTAGAGTCTGCGGGGGGTCCCACCCATCGATTAGGTGTTTCAGCAGACGGGCAAAGCACCAGCGCCCAGGTAACCCAACTCCGCCCGGTCCCCCAGCTGGATTTTCGACCGCCACTGGCTCGCCCGTTTGGGCTAGGAAGTAAGTTGCCCTCACCTGTGTCCCCAGAAACACTCGGTAGTATTTTAGATGATTACGATAACAATTTATGGGATATCTTTTGCATGGTTTCACTCATGGTTTTCAGATTGGTTGTGTTGGATTGCCCCCGCAGCGAGGGGAAGTGGTAAGTAATCTTAAATCTGCTGACGAATTTGCAGAAGTCATAGATCAGAAGTTAGCAAGAGTTGGCATTGGGTCGCATACTTGGGCCTTACGACTTTCAGCCAACTTGTCTACGGTATAGGATTTCACCGCTAGGCGTTGTGCCGAAGAAGTCTCCCGGAGAATTTAGGATGACACACTACCTATCATATCCTGAAGGTTCCTCGGTTAATGATTTTATTCCTAAGGAGATCTCGTCGGTTCAATACGCAACGATCCAGGATGCGATTGATTTCATACGGCATTCTCCGACGCCTGTTTACATGGCTAAGGTGGATGTTGAATCAGCATTTCGTATTATTCCGGTCTCTCCAGCGGACAGGCCTTTGTTGGGTTTTCAGTGGAAAGGAGAATTTTTTATGGATGCTGTCCTTCCTATGGGTTGTTCGAGCAGTTGTGCGATCTTTGAATGTTTCAGTACTGCGTTGGAGTGGGCTGCGAAGGTGAAATTAGGTGTGACGGGAATGGTGCATATCATTGACGATTTCCTGTTGTTGGCACACTCAGTTGAAAAATGCAATCACGATCTCATGGCTTTTGTTGCTCTTTGCAAACAAATTGGGGTTCCACTGGCACCTAGTAAAACGGTGGGCCCATCCTCTTCCATCCCTTTTTTGGGCATTATCTTGGATGCTGTCCATATGGAAGCTCGGCTTCCTGACAATAAGTTAGAAAAGGCCAGGTCATTGTTTTAGCTTTCCAGAGTAAACAGAAAGTTACTCTTAAGGAACTTCAATCACTTATTGGCGTTCTGAATTTTGCTTGTTCAGTTGTCTTCCCAGGCGGGGCCTTTCTGCGGCGGCTGATAGATTTGACGATGGGCGTGCACAAGCCACATCATCATATCCGCTTGACCCGGGAGACTAAACTAGATCTCGGTGTTTGGTGGGAATTTTTGTTGTATTTCAATGGCAGGTCCTTCTTCTTGGACGACAGTTTTTTGACAGGTGACTATCTCCAACTGTACACTGATGCAGCAGGTGGTATAGGGTATGGCGCACTGTGTGGGTCAGAGTGGTTTTGTGGTGAGTGGCCAGTGGCATGGCGATTGTTCAATGTCGCGGCGTTGGAGCTGTATCCTATCATGGCAGCAGTGCATGTTTGGGGTGATGCTTGGGCAAAGAAAAGTGTCTGTTTTTTCACGGACAATGAAGCCCTTGTACCTATAATTAATAACCAGACATCGAGTGAACCACGCATCATGGCATTACTACGTCCACTTGTATTGGCATGCTTGCGTTTTAATATTAACTTTGCAGCACGTCACATACCTGGTCGAATTAACACTCTGGCTGATAAATTGTCACGTTTACAGGTGGACGAATTTCGACAACTGGCACCCTGGGCGAAGGTCAACCCGGTGGAAGTACCTTACAGTGTGTCCCCGGCAGGCTTAAGGAATCTTTAGACAAGCTGCTGCAGGCCTCCTTAGCTCCATCATCAAGGGCCCATTATGAGCGCGCTTGGAAGAAATTGGTAAATTTTCATGTCTCGTTGGGCTTACCAACTCGTCTGCCAGTTTCGGTACCGATGGTGTTGCTTTTTATTGCACACTTGTATGCCAGTGGCTCTGCCCCAGCATCCATTGTTTCTACTGTATCAGCGGTGGCTTATTTCCACAAAATCAATGGTTTCCATGACCCGTCGAATTGCTTTATGGTATCTAAGTTGTTGGCAGGAGCTCGTAATTTGGGAACGGTCCCTGATGTCCGCCTGCCTGTCACACTCCTTGTACTCAGTCGCTTAGTGCAGGCTTTACCCACCGTGTTTACATCTCAGTATAAGTGTCTTATGCTCCGAGCCATGATGGTACTGGCATTCAAAGCTTATCTGCGGATAGGGGAAATGGTGCCTCGATCACGTGGCACGATACGTGGTTGTTTGCACATGGATGATGTTTTATTATCCGGGGAGTTGATCACAATCTCTTTCCGGCGTTTTAAGCATAGTGCGAGGCAAGGTCCCCAATCCCTACAGGTGAGAGGCGAGTGCATTCAGGGGACTAGAATCCACCCTGCTTCTTTTTTGCGAGATTTCCAGCTGGCCAGAGGCAACGTGCAGGCTTCTCTGTTCGCATACCCAGATGGCTCTCCAATGTTACGCAGTGAATTTGATGTGTCATTGAAGCGATTACTTGGTTTTTGTGGCTACCAAACTAGTGCTTTTAAGGGTCACAGCTTTCGTATTGGGGCAGCCACTGCAGCCGCACTGAGGGGCGAATCGGATGCGCAGATCAGAGCGGCAGGCAGGTGGACTTCGGATGCGTTTAAGAAATACATTAGGATTGCTTGAGTAGGAGTGCTCACTGTTCTATCTAATGGTTCTTAACTTCAGCGATTATTTAGGGTTGGTGGGGTGGTCACATGGTCGGTGACCGGTGGCGAATTGACCCCACCTTTGTAGTTATTCCAGTTAGAGCTAGTGTATTTTTAAGCAGGTAGTTGTATTCATAGACTGCGTGATAGCATGTAGGGCATTATGCTATTTGGTTTAAGGGTGTTCCATGACAATAGTAATGCCATTGTTTCTTTTATTTGTTCTAGGAATACTGCTACTGCTTTGTGGTGAAATGTGGGCTCTATTGAACCCGACGTCCAGGAGGCTCGCATGGGGCGTAGTCAGCCTGGCGTTGGGTTGTGGAGCCCACATTTCTTTGTTTTACATTTCTTTGAAAGTGGGCTTACCCTTAATCCCCACAATAAACGTCATTCATTTGGCCTTTTCATATCTCTATATCTGTGTTGTGTTGTTGATTGCATAAACACATTTTGAGTATATTTTTTCAAAATACGTAATTTCAGCTGCTGGCCTTAAAATAATGTCAATAATATGGCGACAATGTTACACTGTGGCAACAAAAGCACGCACACTTCCTTCCTATCTTAAAATGTGGATATATTCCATGATGTTGTAGTGAAATAAACCTGTAAGAAGGTAGGTGTTAATCAGTATTATAAAGTTGTGTACTCACCACAGATCTTGCTGTCTGTTCCATCTTTCGTTGCTTCCAAACCTACAAGGTCACACAAAACCCCTAACAATCACTACTGACAAAACATCAAACAAATTAATTCCACCATTGCAACTTCTGCTAGTCTTTTTGAAACGTTGACTTCCATCCCGGGCAATTTAGAAATTTTTTTTAACATATGAACCATTCCCATGGGCCCCGAGCACACTTACAAAATTGCAGCCCCAAACATACATAGTCACAAACTGTGATTTATAATAAAGATGGGGTTGAAAAAAGTTTTACATAAATAGAACTGCAACGATTGTTTTAGGAGAAAAGAATTTTTTATTTGTCATAAATAAACCATCTGATACAAAAAAATCATCAGATACAGAAACTTCATGTATATCGATTGGTACAACTTCAAACATAACACATACTAATTACTAAAAATTCGAACAAAGGGAGTTTGATATCGCAGAAAGAAAACCTACGACTACAAGAGACGACGTGTTGAGGATCTCATTAACGGTAGCACGTCTGCTGGGTTCGGCCTCCAACATCCTCTTAAGAAGTTCTTTTAGATCGACTGAGATTCCTGGGGGCCAGACAATGAGGAACAAGTTGGTTTGCTGCGAACCTACAATGTGACAGCTAACAATATTTGTACAACAAGTATTTTCATCGGGTCAGCAAACATAACAAGTGCTTCACGTATAAACACACCAGTCAAACATAACAAGTGCTTCAAGTATAAACACACCAGTCAAACATAACAAGTGCTTCATGTATAAAAACACCAGTCAAGTATAAACACACCAGTCATGTATAAACACACCAGTCAAGCAATAAATTGCTCACCTAGATATACCAAACTAATTTAGGTGAGCATTTTTTTATTTACATGAATATCATTAATAAGCCACAGACTTTGGAAAGGCAGAAAATCACCTGTTCCATTCAAAGATGTGCTGAGTGAAAGTTTTGATCTTACCTAGCAGGAATTCTTCAGGCAAAGTTCCACTCCTCAATTGGTGCCAAAGGTCACCACCCCTAGGCAGGTCAATGTCACTTGCCAGCTCCAGGATGGTTATTCCAAGGCTATAACACAACTTTTTAATATATAACTTTAGATGGATGCTAACTAATCAGGGCTTAAACCATTTATTATTTTTTTTACATCAGTGCTTCTGGTACTGTGTATGTTGGCCTCCATTAATACGTTACAATAGTCTAGGTTACCTGATTTTCATTGAACTGTGCATGCACTTATTGGTCTCGCTGGCTAACATGTCAGCCCTCAGTCAACTGGAGAAATGACTGGAATCTCCTACTTTTGTAACACATTCTGAGTAGTGACATGATATTCTTGAGTTTAGTTGCACATGGTTAGTTTTTGTTATCTCTTTTAGATGCATAACCTCAAAACCATGACTTTTGTTTTGCTTTAATATCTGTACAACATTGGCTTCAGGCTTAATACACTTATGTCTCAACCACACAATGACACATTGAAGACTATTTCTACACACACATGCACACATTCTGGTGAGGCAAGTGAAATATCAGGGTTACTGGTGGGCAAATGACCGCCAAAAAATTTAAGGGATACAAAAGTCATGATTGTGGGCCAATGTACTTATAACAGTTTCTAAAACATAAATTTACAATCAAGAATATCATGCCAGTGTTTTACAAGGACAATCTTGTTGAACACACAGCATATCAATTTCATTAGCCACGCCATACTGTTAGATAACTCTACGTCATGGCAGGGTTCGAAATTAACCATGGTCTGGTGACCCGAGTCTACCAAAAATGCTCAAGGACCTCCAAAACCCACCTATTCAGTGGTCCGGTAGTTCACTGGAAAAATAAACGCAGTAATAACAAAACTACATTATGTTTTTACTACCAGGTACCAAAAAACTTTAATTTCTTTTTATTATTACTAAATGTTTGTATTTTATTTATTTTAACAAAAACATCGTGACTGAGTTGTAAAGAACTTGAAATTTACACACTGACAGCATTAACTTCGTCCGTCGCCACTGCCATTGTTCCGTTAAGTAGCCGGTTGGTCCACAGATTCCACCACATGCCACTCTAACAGTGTAGATATTTCAACTTTTACAAAAGCACCAATTTACTGTGTTTAGGTGGGTATTACCTTATTTGACATTCGAGATGTGGGTGTAGCGTTTTCAATTAGCAAATTAGTAGTTCAGGTGTAGCCCAATTTAACAATAGGTTGGTTCTGGTGTGCAAGTGAATTTTTTTTTTATTTATATAATTTTTAAACGCCTCGTCCCATACTTGCCAATATGATATGGCCATGCTGTTTGTATCTAAATTCAAATTATGCAACATTAGGCTTTTATTCACTAAACTTATTCCATTGTGACTTAGCAGCTCGCTTGATTAAGAGTTTGTGTTATTTCTGTGTATATGTGGCAGCCCTTTGATTTTGGTTGAAAACATTAAATGCAACAGCAGGAGCTGCATTGACTTCCTGGACCTGCCTGGCATTTATTGATCACCTTGGTCAACGAGCTAGCATGTCGTCGTGGATACTAAAGCTAGCATGTCATAGTGGATACTAGAGCTAGCATGTCATAGTGGATGCTAGAGCTAGCATGTCATAGTGGATGCTAGAGCTAGCATGTCGTCGTGGATACTAGAGCTAGCATGTCATAGTGGATACTAAAGCTAGCATGTCATAGTGGATGCTAGAGCTATCATGTCATAGTGGATACTAAAGCTAGCATGTCATAGTGGATACTAGAGCTATCATGTCATAGTGGATACTAGAGCTAGCATGTCATAATGGATAGTAGAGCTATCATGTCGTAGTGGATGCTAGAGCTATCATGTCGTAGTGGATACTAGAGCTAGCAGGTCGTAGTGGATACTAGAGCTAGCACGTCGTAGTGGATACTAGCGCTAGCATGTCGTAGTGGATACTAGAGCTAGCATGTCGTTGTGGATACTAGAGCTAGCACATCGTAGTGGATACTACAGCTACCACGTAATAGTGGATACTAGAGCTAGCATGTCGTCGTGGATACTAGAGCTGGCATGTCGTAGTGGATACTAGAGCTAGCATGTCGTAGTGGATGCTAGAGCTAGCATGTCATAGTGGATACTAGAGCTAGCATGTCGTAGTGGATGCTAGAGCTAGCATGTCATAGTGGATACTATAGTTAGCATGTTGTAGTGGATACTAGAGGTAGCACGTCATAGTGGATACTAGAGCTAGCATGTCGAAGTGGATACTAGATAGGTTTGAAATTTCGCAAAACAAATTTTAAATGAGACAAGCAAATAAATTGAATTTAGGAGGGACCTTTAACTGAGGAGGGACCTTTACTAGGCAACACACTCTACCTAAATATTTTCACTCCAAGTGGCATCCAAATTTTAATAAAGCACCCAAGTTAAAGACCCACCTGAACACATCAGCTGGCTTGCCAAACTTGCCAGCCATCAACTCGGGTGCCAGATATTTGGGGTCACCTTCCTGAGCCTCCGACAAATCTATACCCTGAAAGAGAAAAGAATAAATGTCAACACTGAGATTTTCTGCCACTGCATCAATATTGGCTAGACAGTGGATTCCACTCAATACTGGTTAGACAGTGGACACAACTCAATAATGGCTAGACAGAGGACACCACTCAATACTGGCTAGACAGAGGACATCACTCAATACTGGCCAGACAGCGGACTCCACTCAATACTGGCTAGACAGTGGACACCACTCAATACTGGCTAGACAGAGGACACCACTCAATACTGGCTAGACAGTGGACACCACTCAATACTGGCTAGACAGTGGAAACCACTCAATACTGGCTAGACGGTGGACACCACTCAAAGAACATTCCTATTGCAAGAGACCGCTTCTTCCTCTTGATAAACCAGTCAGACAAAGAATCCATATACAGACCTGCCTACACCAAAAATGTCCGGTCAGTAATCCTGATATGCCCTCACACAAATTTTCAGGAATATAGGTCTGCTGTCAGTAATAGTTCAGAATCGTGTCAAATAACAGTAATACTTTGAGAGAGAGAGAGGGAGGGAGGGAGGGAGGGAGGGAGGGAGAGAGAGAGAGAGGGAGGGAGAGAGAGAGAGAGAGAGAGACCTGTGATAGGCACTTTTTAAGTCACGTAGAGTTTGACTACTGTACTCTCTGTCTATACAGCTGACTCGGTTCGACTTGACAACAAGTAGAGCTTCAAGGGTATCATCTCCAAAGGAATTTCTCACGTCCGTTTTGTTCTTCCGGACACAAGAAAATACTCTCTCACAGTGAGCACTGCTAAGTGGGATCGTAAGAATGCTCAGCATAACATCCGAGACATCACGGAATGGCAGCTCTCCACTGTGGTCAATTTTGTGTCCAATGTTCTTCCAGGTATGGTCCATTCTTGCAGCCATACAGTCAGCTATGTCTGCGGACTGGTAGAGGGAGAATTCTTCCAGCAGCGAGTCCTTCGTAGATCCTGCAGGGATTAGAATTGGATATGTGTCCAAAAAGAAAAGAAAGTCAGCTGACTGTGTGTTCACCTGAAGTCTAGCATCAGCCACTTCTGCATGCTTGACCAACTCCTGTTGTAGTGGTAGCTTTGCAACAAGGTAATCACAGACTAAAACAAAGTACCTTTTGACATTGACGAAAAACTCCTCCAGTCTGCTGTCTCGAAGGGCTCGCTTCTCTTTCTCTGCAATGAAGGCCCGGGCATCTTCACCAATGATGAGGTCTGCATGTGATTTTACGTGATATGGAAGCTTGTATTGGACATCTTCCATACTCGACTTGCCTTTGAGGGCGACAGGCTTGACAAATCGCACAAATATGTCAAGTAGCAATTTCTGCAAACTTCTGCGCATTGAATGCACTTTAGGTTCATCTGACTGCAAGCTGAACAAAACTGCATTGAACACCTTATTGGTGTAGTGCAAGAAAATGCAGTATAGATGGTTAGTCGGGGATTTCAGGAACAATACAATCCTGTCCACTCGCTCATGCTGGGCAGATGTTCCTTTGTCCTTGACAGACTTCTGCTCTTCCTTAAAGAAAGACTTCAATGCATCCCAATTCTTGAGCAATCGTTCAAGGCATCTGCCAATGCTCAGCCATCGGGTGCAGACATGTTTGAGCATCTTCTGTTGCTCAACATCATAGAGGTCTTGAAAGTTAGCTAATTGATGCATCCTTGTGGAACTCTTCTTGAAGTAATATAAGATGTCGACCAGGATTTCTGATACAGCTACTGGCAGACTATCAGCCCCCTTCTCAGCAGCAATGTGTATTAGATGAAGTGTGCAACCTGCAAGAATGATGTTGGGGTGCTTTGCTTTGCACAATGCAAAAACTCCTTTCTTTGACCCGGTCATAACATTGGCATTGTCACAACCCAAGGCAAGGCAGTTTTCCCATGGCACACCATTGCTTGCAAATCGTCGTCCAGCAGATGAAAGATATTCTCGCCAGTTGCAGACCGTTTACAAACAGGAATTGCAAGAACATCAGACTGCACATCAGATGTAAGTTTTTCTTTCTTTTAACTTGTGACAGTATTATTTTTATTCATTTGAAATATATTAATCAACCACAAAATGGCATTTGGATTTTTGCTGCATTATGCCTCAAAACTAAACCGTGCAAAGACAGTAAGAGGTCATGACAATAAATTGTAGAGGTGGCCCAACAAGTTAAAACGTTACTTAGGGTTAGGGCGGGTTTTGGTTATATAATACTGTTCTAGGACTAGGAGACAAAAAATGTACAACACTAAAACCTAACCTAAGTATATAAGGCGAGTTATACATGAATGATTATCCCACGAAATAACCTTTAACTATAATAAACAAATAACATTGAGAAACAAAAAGATATGCACTGCATTTGTATGAAACATGTACTGCAATATTTCGAATTATGACTTAAGTTGTGTGCACATGGCAGTGGCCATGGGCTATGGCTAAATAATCTGTGCATCGTGTGGAACTTGGAAGTCACGGCAAAACATGACACGTGTCATTGTCATTGACTCATTTGACATTGCCATTGTGATGTCATGCATAGGCCATAGCTATGCCTATGGGCTAGGCTGTGTAGATCATCAAACTCATGTCGTAAATCATCATAATTTAAACGTAATCAGTGAATTACTCCTCAAATTACAACATAATTGTCAGGGATGATAATCAACGTAGAACCACTTCGATGACAAAATAGGCTAACATTAGTCCGTAATAATGTCGCATCCGCAACTGTGTTTTATAAGCCTAGACCATGTCATTACGTTACACTAACGCTACTTGTCTAGTCTATTCGACTCTAGTATATATAAACCTACCCCAGTAAAGTTTCGTATAAACTCGCTACTAAATACACAGACTAAGTGAGTTAGTCTTAGACTCTGTTGGACATTCACTACAACCCACTAGACTAGTCAGTACCTGCAATCATCACGGCCGCCATGCGATATCGAAAAGTCGATTTCGCAAATCTGGCAGTGCGCAAAGTTGACCCCCTTCTTTGAGCTTGGTTGCAGTAGGGGCCATGCCTGTGTGTATTCGGTCTTAAACTTTTGAAGCACACGTTTTTTCTTGGCTGGTGGTACCGATTCAATCTCCGCCATTTTTGTATCTCTCTCTCCGTTCGTGTCGCGTTCGCGTCTTTCCGTTTGAGCGCGGAAATGCGAATTTATTGTAACGTTGTTTCCTATTGGTTAAATTACGAACAGCAACATCGAATGAAAAATCATGTCACAACACGCTGCAGTATATATGCTGCCACCTGTTGCCTACAGTGGAAGCTAAATTCGAAAAAAAACAGGAATTATTAGTGATCGTCGTGACCAATTAAAATTCCGTAATATTTTTATCCCTCGCCGTAATACCGTAATTTGAGGTGTATTTCCGTAAACATTCCGGACAATCCGGAATGGTAGGCAGGTCTGCATATACCCAACACTTTTATCTTGTGCTAATGTGTGCTAGAACCAACCAGGGGAGAGAGTGTATTAGATATCATTTTGTCTTTACAAAATGAATTAATAGACAATGTAAAAATACACGAACCATTGGGTAACAGTGATAATAATACATTTTTACATCAAAATAAAATCAGAAAGTTAAACAAAACTACAGGAGAAACCTCCACATTGAGTAAGTAATCTAAATAGTTGTGCTTGAAGAAAATCATAATTCGTGAGAAAATAATTACCAGTTCATTACCAGTTCAAGATGCTAAATTTCAGGAGGGAGGCTAAATCGGACTATTTAGGGCAGTTAATTATATCTCCTGAAATGGTAGCTAAGAAATAAAGGCAATGAGGGAAAATAAATTACCTAGAGTGGATGGAATTCCACCAAAACTACTAGTGGAAACAGTAGAATAAATTAGTACACCACTTGCAAGCATTCAACTTGTCATTAAAAGAGGGAGTGGTTTCTTTTGAATGGAAATAAGTAAACATCATACCATTATTTAAAAAGGGCTCAAGAAATAAGTAAGAGAATTACAGACCAGTGAGTTTATCATCAGTGATTTGTACATTATTAGAAAGGTTAATTAAAGACCACATGATGGACTTCTTGTTAAGCATAAATGATTAAATCCATCTCAACATGGATTCCTAAAAGTGAGGTCATGCTTAACAATGGTTCACCAGTAGATATGATCTACTTAGATTTTCAGAAAGCTTTTGACAGTGCTGCATCAAAGATTACTACTTAAAAAGACCATGGTATCGGGGATGTCATAATCGACTGGATAGAAAATGGCTGACTAACAGAAGACAGCGTGTTGTAGTAGACAGGGAGGTTTCAAACTGTAAATCAGTTTTGAATGGTGTACCAAAAGGATCAGTATTGAGACCTTTATTATTCTTAATATATATTAATGACTTCGATGATAACATAACAAGCAATATACGAAAATGTGCGGATGACACAAAAGTATTTAGAAAGGTTAACAATGATGGTGATAAACAACATTTACAAAACAATCTAGACAAGTTAGTTAAATGGTCTGAAAAATGGCAGACATTAATACATTTTTGGAAATGTAAATGCCTACACACAGGACACGGGAACTTGGATGTAAACTATAAAGTGGAATATACTGTTCTAGGTACTACTGTAAATGAAAAGGACTTAGGATTAACAATAAGTGCTGATATGAAAGTTTCAGAACAGTGTGGTATTGCAGCTTCAAAGGGTAATCAAATTCTTGGGATGATTAAGAGAAATATAACATACAAGGAAAAAAGTTAATTATACCTCTGTATAAAGCAATAGTTTGACCTCACTTAGAATACTGTGTAGAAGCTTGGAGACCATATCGTAAGAAGCATATAGATACGCTTGAACAAATACAGAGAGTAACTAAAATGATTCCAGAACCGGGAGATCTTGGTTTTGAAGAACACCTAAAAGAATGTGGTTTAACAACCCAAGGAGGTTAAGAGGAAATCAAATTGAAGTTTTCAAGATACTGAAATTGAATTTTTTCATTTATAGCAAGATGTAAATTTGTATGTTATTTCCATTTTGATCTGTAATATTCTTGTTTTTTTCTTTCTAGTTGTAACTATTTTCTCACAGTAAGATACAAATCTGTACATGTTTGTAAATGTATTTACAGAGCCACTCTACAAAAACCTCAGCATGGCTTGCTTAAATTACAATAAAACTTTTACTATAAACATTTAATAATGACTTTTACAAAATTACCAAGTTACACGCACAAGCCCAAAATGCTACATATGTATGGAAAATGACAAATACTATAATATTGAATAAGTACGCACACAACGTAACAAGCACACACACAAACTTTTTTTATTTATCTTAGTATATACCATGTTTATCATGCATTTATACATATGTCATTGTTTGTGTAACTTTGTTTCCTGCTATGTGATATGTATATATATATATATATATATATATATATATATATATATATATATATATATATATATATATATATATGTATATATATATATATGTATATATATATGTATATATATATATATATATATATATATATATATATACATACATATATATTATATATATATATATACGTATATATATATATATATATATATATATATATATATAGATACATATTATATATATATATATATATATATATATATATATATATATATATATATACATACATATATATATATATATACATATATATATGTCAACACAGCAATTTAAAATGCAAAGAATATACAACACTTAGTGTATATACTACACATATTTTATTATAACATTGCTGTCAAAAAGAATAAAAAAAATAATATGGTGTTGATGCAATGACTTTTTCTTAAATGACAACTATTTAACAACCAAAAGCTTACAAATAAAAAATGTCAATAACAACTACAATCAAAACCCAGATATATATAGTTGCACACATCAACTGGATTGGAAAGTATTCCCATTCAAATGCTGAGACTGCCAAATACAAGTTTGCAATTCATACCAGTTAGTCACCGTGCAGGCATATCGAATGAAAACTTAAATATGATACTTATGTGTTACATATCAATCATTATCATCTCAACAAAGATGCAACAATTAAGCTACACCAAAATAAGGTACATCTTATCGACTTAGCTATTGTTCACAATTAATAAAACAAAATGATAGGCATATCAAACATTACATCTCTCATTGCTTGCCATAAACCGGTGACAGATGAGATTTGGATCCACGGGTCCAAATATCATAGCGAAATATAGACCCGCCCTATAATATTTGGACCCTCCCTTTAAAATGTACTAATCATTATATTTATTCTTTATGTATGTGTGTGATGTATTATTATTATTCATGGCAGGTTTGTGTTTATATGTTCAGGTGTCTATGGCACATTACTTCCCATGTCAGCTCACATAAACAAAATTGGTATAAAATTCTCCACTTCAAGGAGCATACAATTACACATTTCATGGTATTTCTTAATGTTCAGTCACTTCATCCTTACAATGTCACACTTGTGGAACCAGCTTGTGATGTCAGCTACATTCAACATTCAGTATTAGGATTTAGGATGCTAGGTCAAATGAAGTTAGTTATATCGTTATATTCCTCTTGATCCATGTCTAATGTGTGGTGGTGGTTGAAGAAGACAATGTTTCAAGAAGCAACCAGGGTTGTTTGATTTAAATCATTTGATTTAAATCACTGATTTAAATCGCTCCAAAAAAATCAAAGATTTATGATTTTTTTGACTTCTGGTTCTTTGAATAGCTGATTTATATGAATTTAACACAAATAATTGTTTACAAGCATCAAGATCAACAAAGTTTTGTGTGTTTTTTAATACAAAAGCACAAAGTACGCACACTTGTGTAGCTGTATTGACACCAGATAGCTTGATATGACACTGTGTATACCAGATTTTTAAAAAATCAAATAAATAAAAAAAATCAAATAAATAAAACAATCTGATTTAAATAAAAAAATCAGATTTTTTTCAACCCTGGAGGCAACTGACTGAGCTTTATATACCTAGCATTTACCCAGTGATTCTAAAAACTATCCAATATTTATTTAGTAAAACTGGTCACGTCATTGTGCAGTATAAAAATCATTGGTATATAGCTTACAATTATAATACTAGTTACTGGACCTCCCACTTTTGAAATTTGTGACTCCCCAAGATTTGTACCCCCTTTTAAAAAGAACTAAACATTATATTTGTTCCATTAAATGTTTTCAAATATTCCACAGTCATCTTCATATATACATATATATATATATATATATATATATATATATATATATATATATATATATATATATATATATATATATATATATATATATATATATATATATATATATATATATATATGAAGATGACTGTGGAATATTTGGAAAACATTTCAAGTGAATCTGAGACTGAAGTGCATGGGGCTTGGTTGAGTTGATATGGAATGAACCATATGGCTTCACAATCCTTGACTTTGATGTAAATTGACATGGGGAGGCAGGTACTTTTATCATAGGGCTGGCCCAAATATCATGATGAGATATATATTAACATTATATCTGTTCCATATGTATAATATATATATATATATATATATATATATATATATATATATATATATATTATAAATATGGAACAAATATATATATATATATATTATACATAATGGAACAAATATAACGTTAATATATATGATGTATTAGTAATTATTAATCAATGTCAGGATTGAGTTTATGTATCGAGCATACAATCACATGATTATTGGAATTAATTTTAAATTGCTCCATCACATTTATTCACAACAACCTATTAAAGAAATTGTACCTATGCATCAAAATTTAACATGATATTTTGATTTGGACCCCCGGGTCCAAAAATCATAGCAAAATATGGACCCGTTACCTATGAGATTTGTGAGTCCCCAAGATTTGTACCCCTCTTTAAAATGTAATAAATCTTAAGTTGCTCCATCACATTTATTCATGGATTGCTAAGCAGTCTATAAGAAAATCCGTGGGACATAGCTTCCCATAATAATATTTCGAAATAGTGGTATATTAAACTAAAACTGATTTACATCAGAGAAATATATCGGTGGAACTGAAACAGGAAGCCTCAAAGGCTAGCCTTCAAGCTACTGTAGTGAGTCATATTTTAACAGCAAAGAACTTGTATGACTGGGGTGCAGGACACTTGCTTAATATAAAATTATTCTTCATCAGTAAGGAGGAAGTGAGTGCTCATGTAGACCAACAGGAAAACAGATTGTCCAATGCGAAAACTGTGCCAGGCACACAGCGTTACCACTGCTTTGTTCCCAACCCTACAGAATAAACAATGGTGGTGCGAAGGTTGTCAGGAGATGAACCTTCATTTGAGATAGCACTTCTCACAGCTCCAAACGAAGGAGACGCAACTTTTGGATGCACACCAATTGGTCATGGACTCCCAACCACAACACCATCCATTAGCTGGAAACAGTGTGAAATTGGAAGATATGTAGGCTGTTGCTATGGTGGGAAATGGTGGGTTCGCCACATAAGGGACATATCTGAGGAAAAAAGATGTGCAGATACCATTGATGCACTTTCATGGTCCAGCAAGGTCACATCATTGGCCAGAAAGAGAGGACATCTGCTATATACCAATGACAATACTTCAATGTGTCCTATGTCTGGTAGATGCTCTAAACACAACAAATGGGCGACAGTATTATTTGGATAAAAAGGACAGTGCCTGTATAATAAACCTGGCATGAACTATAGGCACACCAGCCAACAGGTTAGTAGCACAAGTTTACTTGTGAATATTGAAGATGTTGCAAAAGGATGGTACACTTGAATTCAGAAGAAGCAAAATATATGTTGCTTCAAAATGGCACCATTTTAATATCTACATAAACAGCACCCATAAATGCATTCACTAACTTGTGCTAAAACAGTGCATTATTGAAGAATAATGTTCGCCATGAAGAAATGTCCTAATAAAGATAAAATTTAGTACACATGGCCTATATATATATATATATATATATATATATATATATATATATATATATATATATATCAATAGGATCAAAATTACACTATTTTAAAGAATCAGGAAATATATTACATTGTGGTACAGCATTTGCTTATGCACTCATGAATGCTTTGCGAGCGCTAAAAAGTGCAGCATTGAAGAAATAAGTTCACCATGAAGGACTTCCGAATGGATCATGAAATTTGGCACACATAAACTACATACTATTACGTTTAAAATAAGAGCAGTTTTAAGTTTTGTTAATATGCCCACATTGGGTTTTGCACTATTGAAAATGTCCCAAAATTGACTTTCCTGATGTCACAATGGTGTTGCTCCATAATTAATAAGTACATGCTATATATCAGACCTTTAAAACCTTCTTAGTTACCACAAAAACGTTTACGCCTCTATGTACATTATTTCATGAGATAATGGGACTTGAAATGTAGCATGAAAATGACGGCCGCGATTTTTTAAGCAAAATTCGACACCTACCATATTTAGTAAAATGGCAATTACTCAAAAACTACCTGGAATATAGAGCCCAAACTTCAGATTTGTCCATGAAGATGACTGTGGAATATTTGGTAAACATCTCAAGTGAATCTGAGACGGAAGTGCGTGGGGCTTGATTGAGTTGATATGGAATGACCCATATGGCTTTACAATCCTTGACTTTGATGTTAATTGACATGGGGGGCAGGTACTTTTATCATAGGGCTATCTCTTCATGATATTTGGACCTATGGGCCCACATTTCATGATATTTGGATCCGTGGGTCCAAATATCACCGGGTCTATATTTCATTTGACACCGGGATCCCTCTTAAGGCGTCGCTTGGGTCTAAACGCATTTTATTTTCTTATTTCGTTATCACTGAATCTACAGAGCTGAAACTTTCATAGATTGCAAGTCCAGGTAAGAGTAATGCTGTGAATTTTTTCAGAAAGTTTCATACATATTTTCCCACGGTATGCCGCCATCTTGGATTGAATGTTGCGTGTGACTTATATCAGTAACCATTGGATTTAGAGGACTCAAATTTGGTGTGTAGTTACTCCACATAACCCCAATGAAAACAGTCAGTTGACTTTCCAAGTTTTCAAAAAACTTTTGTTTTCATGATTTTTTTACATCTGAATGTATTTTTTCATAATGAAATTTTACATTGATGGTTCATTATATAAAATAGAAATAACGTTTTCTAAAAAGTTACTACATAGTTTTCAAGAGCATACTATCAAGAAACACTGTAGAAAGTTTCAAGTAATTCTGTCAAACAATAGCAGAGATAAGTGACACGGGAGGCAGTAGGTGTGAGGGAAAACATGTTTTTGAGAAAATCATATTCAAAGTTTATGTACATTGGCACATACATTTCAACATCTGAGAAGCAACCTAGATGATTGAAACTTTGCATACATATTAATGAATGTATAATCTATCAAAAGGCAAAGTTAGGAGTCATTGGCATTGTAAAATAAATTTCACACAAGTCCCGAGTACCCGACACCCATGTCCATCGTTGCCGACACAGCTGATCTCACCACGACATTCGTCGCCTGAGTCCCATCGATACAGTCTGATAACAGAGTTGCATTGATGACCTTGTCGCAACTGGTGCAGAAAGTCTCGAGGCCACACACCATGCCGAGGGTGCGGTGCGGTCGACAGCTGGGGTGGAGAGTGTATGCTTCCTACACAACGTGCATAGCAGGCTCGCAACAAGTGATGGCAACACGGCACAGCGTACAAGTACTGTTGAAAGATCTCCATCAGCATCTGTCTCATCCTCAGCCAGGAATCGCAGGACACCTATCTCCTCCAGAAGATCTGCATAACCAAACTTCCGTTCAGTGACAGACAGTCTCCGAGACAGATCAGCTGGTACTGTTGATGACCGCCTTGATGCCTGGAAAAAATACACAATATAAATGTATTTCATGAACAAAAAGTACCCAAGACATGTTCAACAACAAAAGCCCCCCCCTTACTACGTATGCAAGGGTATGGCATTGAATGCAATTTATTTTATTGGCATTGCCATATTATACACACACACCCGCGCGCATGTGTATATAGGCTATAGGTATACGATAATTACCAGGGCAAATTGTAGTAATATAATAAACCATAGTTACAACTCTGCTTCTGATGTGCCTGGATGGCCCCTGCCCTGGGCCTTGGCGTGAATGTCAACACAACCACGAACATCAACAGCATGAACTAGATCAGCGTCAAATCGTTTATACAGTAATAGTTATGCCACAAAGGCGATGTTTGGATAAAACACAAGTGAACATATGAAATATCAGAATTAAACTTACACTGCGTGCCATTCTTGTTGGCACCACGGACGGTGATAGTCGAAGAAGACGAAGTTGTCGCCGCAGGTTCATTGGCGAATTCAACCATCGATGCCTTTGCATCGCGCGCTAACTGCAACGATGCAAACTTTCGCTGCCTCCCAGTACCGTAACCGCCCACTCGCTTTCGACCAAACGGCATAATGTCGTTTTACAAAGCGATATAAATGAACGAAACTCATGGGATAAAAAAAGTCGATCGAATCGAACGTAGCTGGTATTTCAACCTGACGTCAGAGGATGGAAATTAGTATTACAACCAATTAGAGCGCTTGATTTGAGGGAATCCGACATCACGTGGTGAAGTCCGGCGAATCGTCGTGGCTGGCATTCCCCATTCCTTTGTCACCGAGATGGTTCAGAGGCGGTCATTTATAGTCGGAATTACTCGGATACCTCCGGGCACATTTTAAAACTGTTTGTACCATCATACAGAGCGAAAATGGGGCTTTCCCGTGATATGCGCCATGTTGGAATGACAGCGTTTTCCGGCATGCAATGGCTCGCGGAAAATCACCTAATGTCCCATTAGTCTCGGTTCATTTGACATAAACAAAGACTTAGCAATGATAGGCATCATACAAAAGACACGTTTTATGACAGAAACGTGTTTATTTCGACAGTGCAACTTACATGAATGGCAAGTTGAATAATATTTATACACGGAAATAGCAACAACTCGAAATTCATTTTATTGTCAAAAATCCGTAAAATCCGACCCGAGTCTCCCGTTAAATTTGAGAAATATTTGCTAATTTCCAGTTAGACCTATTGGTATTACAGTCTACACCAATATTTAATGATTCAGAGAACATCAGAAACAAAGGGTCTGCCAAATTACCAGCACAATCCTTCAATAGTCGTTACCTGCAATGTCATGTTTTTTATCGCTAGGTGGCGTGCATGCATAAATGCAATGCATCACGGGATTGATTGTCAATGGAAGCACTTCAAATTAGAGAGTAAGAAAGAATTAGTTTCAACAAAGAATACATTGTACCAACAAAAACGCTTACCGCCAGTATTAGGCGATTAGTCCATATGGCACGCCATAGTTGTGGCGTGTACATTTGGTTCAGTGGGGTGGCAGCAATATTCTGTATTCCATGTTTACAAAAATACCTTATCACTGGACCAGAACTTTGCACTGTTCCTGGTAGATGGTGTCACCTGGGCGAAGAAAACTAGACTCCCACTTCGAGGCTTCGTAGACGATGGTGGTGATGTACCCGAGCCACGTGAGCTCCTTTTGGGTCAGATAGCGAACTTCTGCCCAATTATCTCCAAAAGCACAATAGTGAAAAGCTCTATCTCAATAGAATACATCTGGTAACATGTGCGCCTTCATTATGGGTTTCAAGAAACGGTCGCACACTTCATCTAGCTGACAGATTCACTTGGAACCAGACGAACGTCCTGAAGATTTATTCCAACGACTCATGGCGTTCGTAGAAGATTGCTTGCTATGAAATAACAGCATATCTTATCATAGTGTAGTCAGTGAAGACGATGAAGAACTATCTCCTACATTAGCGACCTTTACCATCCTCACATGATTAATTCTCCCTGCACTGCCCAAGCTTGTCAACAAAGATATGGGACGGAGCTAAGATCTCGCACCCTTGTGTCTATTAAACCTGATATATCACAGGCACTTGATTCTTTGTTGGATGAGATCCACACCACGGAAGATGCTAAGGTGATGCACACTGCAGCTTCACAGTTTCATACACCTATGCAACCAAACAAAATACCAGGGAGATATGTACAACGTGAAAAGGCATACTCTATGCAAGCAAGTATATCGTGCTAACTACAAACACTTTCTCGATACGAGATTGTCAACATCCTTGATGACGAGCAGGTGTTTGCAACAGATGACGTGTATACTCTGCCTAGTGAAGACAGCGACCCAAGTCTACCCCCTACAGCACTCAGGGTACAAGTATGACAGTCTCCATACATAGACACCTTCTACCGCCACCATCCTGCTCGAATAATCATCGACAGTGGTGCCACAGGAAATATGATCCGCCTTTGTGCTGTAAAGAGCTAAAATCCTCAAAAGCTCGCAATCGGGCCACCAAACAGATGGTTCATCACCCCTAATGGTTATCAGTGAGACGCGGTTGATATTCGTTCAGGACAATGAAGAGTTCATGTTTGAGGGTTTAATTGTAGAGAATCTTGTTGTTGATATTCTGGCTTGGCACTTCATGGAGTCTAATGACGTAGCTGTTCGTCCTGCCAAATGACACACCATCTTGGGCGATGGGACAAGTGTTTGGATCACCAACAAATCATCAGGCCATCATGCCGTCTGTCACGCTATTGTACTGTGTGCCTGAGTCTTCAAACGTCCTGAAGATGTGGGTATTTCTGTCGAGTACTTCAATCTGTCCTTCCGTCTCATTACTGCATTCGCCGATGTGGGCCGCTACAGCAAGCCTCAGCCATCCCTTGTGCCTGATGTTGATTCCACTCTACGCCTCATTGCTCAGTGGAAGTGTATTGTCGCCAGACCTCACAAATGCTTTCTACCAAATACTGATGCCACGTCGATCAATGAAGTACTGCGGAGTCGCGACTCTATTCCGTGGAGCACCAGCTTGGTGCAGGAGCTGCCGGAAAAGTGACAACATGGTCACCAGATCGTCTTCGGGGCTCCACTCCGGATTTGTGTAGGGTTTACTCCCCTAGCTTTCCCCATGAGAGGGTATAGCCGCAAAGCAGCGGAGGTTTGAAATAAGAGTTTACCTTCTCCTAGACGGGCGACCAGTCAAGGTTAACGAGCCCCATCTGCCCGAAGCTTCTGGTTTTAAGGCACCAGATATCTGCCTTTGCTCCTTCTCCTGTCAGTAAAAACAGTTCCGCTGCAAGAAGGCCAGGAGCTGGACTGGACTGTCAGAGGCTTTACGAGACGCACACCGTTGGGGCATTTTATAAGTAGTGAGAGCTTATCCTCACACACCCACCCCGGCTTAACAGTCTTGGAACCAGCTTGGTGATCAACTGTGGATTATAATGGATGGTGCTGTGAAGAAGCCTGGAGTAGGAGCCAGCCTCTACGTAACCCGAGCCAACAAGCTACATGATGCGGGATTCTTCATCACAAAGTTACGAGGACGTGAAGTGTCATTGCTACCTTGTGAGATGGAAGCATTGGCAATCATCGTAGCGACTAAACACCGCAGCCCGTATCATACAGGTCAACAGCAAGATATCCATCCTCACTGATAGCAAACCATGTGTACAGGCATTCTAGAAACTGTAGGGGTTAATTCTCTGCTAGCCCTTGTATCTCCACTTTCCTGTCAACTGTCAGTCACTACTAGGCATCTGTTCGACACAAAGTTGGATCTGCTATATTACCATCCAACTGTGCTAGCTACACTGCTCCAGACTGCGAAGATTCAGCCTGGCAGGTGTGCTGTTTCGTTAAGCGTACAGAATTTTTGTCCGTCACTCATTTACATAGAAATACTGACAGGTGTTGCAAAACTCACATTCACAGGCATGGTTGGTTAGCAATTAAGTCCGAGTGCGCTGATTTACGCCACACACATACCCACTTGGAACACGCCAGTCTAAAAAAGTTGACAAACATCAGAGACGTTAAAAGATCCTTCAATGCAATTACAATTGCGAAGGATGGGTTACTTGGTGGTCAAGAGAAACAAACCATTAGCCCCTTGTTATCCTTCACCAAGTCCTGGATGGATTAAAGGGAGTACACCACTACCTTTTCATCCTTGGCAAGGACAAAGCCATTGATCGTGTTTCTGACAGCTGTCATCATGTTTCTGACAGCTCTCATTGTTGTGCTGCACTCCGCCAGAACCTCACACACTCATGGAACAATCCAAAACTGACCTACCAGATGCCAATGCTGTCTCTTGCTGCTCACATTATTAACCATTTCAGTACGACAGGCCGGAATTCCGGCCTCGTGGTGTGTGATGCTACAGTAGGACAGGCCGCAATTCCGGCATTGGCTACATTCACCATTTAAATCGCTTTTACTCATAATTATCCACTAAGTGGAGCCACTTGTTATAAACGGTTGTGATGGCGAATGAATTAGCTATTTGGTATTGCAGTACCTCTAAATAATATTAAAGATAATGTCAGTTATCATAAACTGCAACAAAGATATCGTCAGAAATTAGCACATATCCCCTATGTAAACCATTCACTTAAAATGCAGACCCTAGCAAATACAGTCGGCAACTGAACTAGCAATGAATAAGTGTGAAGCAACTGGTGATGCTGTTGTATACAATTACCTTCCGTAGATCAAGCACCAGTCCGAAGTCACCCAGTTTGCAAATGCCATCATCAGAAATGAAAATGTTCTCAGGCTTGATGTCCATGTGAACCAAATCATGGTCATGCAGGTGTTTCACAGCCTGCAAAACACTCAGTTTAATGGTACATTCAACAAAACACTCAGTATCAATCAATCTCTCAATCAATCAATGTGAGTTTATTTGGTTACTCATTTACAATGTTGTCACATGTACGGTCAAAAACAATTTCATTTAGTAACTCAGGAGATTCTCTGGAAACCCCAATGGGCTTATTACGAGAACCACCTATGATTAGGTATACAGTGTAGTAATCTTGTCACGGAATGAAGTTGCTGCAAGTTGGCGATTATGTTAATAATATCAGATTTGATGCAAATAAAAAATTACAATGAGGCGTCTTAAGCCAGCAATCTAGCACAATCTAATGAAGTGATTATTGAAAAATAAAGTGAATATTCATTAGTATTTTCCAAAGAAATATGTTAGTAATAGCAGATGACGCATATAAAAAATTACAAGTTGTTGTAATCCATCATTCTATCACAATATAACAACATGAGGCAAAGTGATAGTTGAACAATATAGTAAAGATTAATTAGTATTTGCAAAAAAATAAATAAATAAATAAAAATAAAATAAATAAAAAAACAACAAAACAAAACTGTAAGATTAGTTATAGACAACTACATATATGTGTACCTACATCAGTACAGGTTGGGCCCGAATCAAGTCTAAGTGGGAGATTAGGACATGTTGCAGTCTGTCAAGAGCAGGCGTTGTTTTAACTTGGTTTTCTGATGCAGAATTCTGTATGTGTTCCGGTATGGCATTCCAGAATGAGGCCCCAGTGTATTTAATTGTAAATTTCCGTGCGTTTTTCCATGATTCATGCATAAAATAATCATTGCTGTTCCTAGTATGGTAGAGCCATAAGTGGATATAGTTGCGTGGAAGGCAGGAGGGCAAGAGGGCAGTGCTACTTGAATGAGTCATGTGACTAGAGTTTGCCACCGAAATGGGGAGACCTATAAAGAGGGCTGGAGGGAGAGAACAAGAGTTTTTGGTGTGCCTGGTAAGCTGAGTGCAGGAGTACCATCGGTTCTGGTAGTAGCCTGCTGCTACATGTGCTTTCTTAATTATTGTGTGGCATAAGGACACTTTATTGATTATTCAATCTTAATTTTATAGAGTGTGCACAAGAGGAATTTTATACAGTTTACCCCCCAAGAGGTTTTACTCCGATTAAAGCATGTGTTTGAAAATCTTGATCATGTGTCTTATAAATTATTTCGTTGTATAGAATTGAGGTCTTTACACCATTTAGCTAATCCCCTTTTACCGTAAGTTTCTGTGTATAATACGCCCCCATGTATAATACGCACCCTGACTTTTGCTAAATTCTTATAGAATTTCTATATTACCATGTATAATACACACCCAAACGTTTGGCATTGACCCCTGGTTTCCCCGCTTCTGATAGTTTGCTTTAAGCGCGACTCACGGTTGGCCATTGTCATTTCATCAAAGTTCGTTTGTGTGATGATCCTTGAATTCATCTCAGAATCGTAAACATGTCACGCAAGTTACGACAATGCCGCCGGCTCATCGCACGTGACGACATATCACCTCGTTAGTCGTGTAAGCCCTACGTAACTTGCATTTTAGCTTGACCACTGCAGAACTGATTAAATCTGGGTTTGTTAGAACTTACTTTGCGTCGTTCTGATCTCAATTTTAAATTAATGCCAAGCTCTATTCTGATATGTTGCACGCACACTTTCTATAGCGAAGCATACATCCAGTACAATCATCTTTATTTACATTCACAGCTTCGAGTCACATTGGCTGACTATTCAGGTCGTTCACGTGATTCAAGAATACCAATCACGATGCCTTGGCGCTCAGGGAACAACACATATTTGAGCGTATTAACCCGACACCGTCCACACATTTCTGCATTATTCCCGGTCGGCGACGCTCCCATTCGCGTACGCTTCCCGCTCATTGATGTCATAGCACTAGTGTTCCAGTAGCGCTATCCATATCTGGTCGGAGAAAATTTTGTTTCGCCCTGTCACCATGTATAATACGCACCCGGACTTTTAAGTAAAAAATGAAGGGAAAAAATGCGTATTATACACGGAAACTTACGGTACCTGTTGGCCGTTTCCTATTTTAAATTGTAATAGGGAGCGGTACGACACTAGTATCGTAATTGTGGATTTCCATATTTCTTTGAAATAGTGTTGAAATGCTGTTTGGAAGTGCTTGATGAGAATGCTTTAACATAAGTAGCCCTAGCTGCAGTTTGTAGATATCTTCAATTTTGAGTAAATTGTTCTGTTTAAATAGTGGTTCAGAGTGAGCGATGTAAAAAGGGTTGTTAATGATCCTAATAGCTTTTTTGCAGCATTCTGATCTTGTTATGTTTTGTAGAGTATGTATTAGCTCATATTATAGTACAATATTGTAGATGTGGTAGTACTAAAGAACAGTAAATCGTTTTAAGATGTATGAGGGGAGTAAATGTTTAAGTTTGCACAGTATGCCAATATTTTGTGCTAGTTTAGTTGCCAGTTTGTTCAAGTGGATTGACTAATTTAAGTGTTCGTCTATATACACACCAAGAAATTTAGTGAAGTTAACTTGAGGGATGGCCGATTCATTAATTTGTATTACTTGAGACGAGATATTGTACTTTTTATTTGCTGATATGAATATAATGTAGTTAGTTTTTTTATATTTAGGGAAAGTTTATTTGTGTGTAACCACTGTGATATTTTTTATTTTCATTGTTAACCTTGTCTATGAGTGAAGTTCAATTTTGATGTGAATGATACATACTGGTATCATCTGCAAAAAGAGTGAAATTCAAAATAGTTGAGGTCTTGCAAAGGTCGTTGATATAAAGTATAAATAATACTGGCCCAAGAATAGAGCCTTGCGGCACACCACACATCACTGTCTTATGATTTGAATTTACATTGTTGTAAGTGACATATTGTGTCCTGTGCTCTAGGTAACTAGGTAAGTAAGTATGTGCCCTCTGAAACCATAGCAGTTAAGTTTTTGGAATAGTATATTGTGGTCTAGTGTCGAAGGCTTTAGATAGATCAATAAATATACCTATATTGAAGGCATTGCTATCGGTCCCACTTGATATTTTATCTAGAAGATTTATTAGAGCCATATAAGTGGAATATTTTTCTTAAAACCGTATTGGTCTTCTGACATTATGTGGTACTGGTTGAGAAAGGGTTCGAGTCGATTATACATAAGACACTCCAGAATTGTTGAGAAACATGGCAGAACTGAGATTGGTCTATAATTGCAGGAGTTATTTGGGTCATTATTTTTATGCACTGGAATTACTTTTGCTATTTAATGTGGCACCACTCCAGTAGAAAATTAATTACTAAATATATGCGATAGTCGGGGAGCTATTTGGGGACTTATTTCTCACATAATATGTGGATCAATGTTGTCAAAACCACTAGACATGTTAGACTTAATGTGGGTTAACATTTGACAAGATTTCTGGAGGTGATCAGCTGCTTAGTATATTCAACTCATGCCACTGGGACACAAATAAATACTGTTTGTAATGTGGGAAAACCTGACACATAGCTACAATCTGATAAAACATGTCAAAATTGTATCTTTATTTGGCAGGTTTGACCAAAGTTTAAAGACAACCTATCTTGGGGCGTTGTGGCTATGTGTTAGACCGTTGGACTGCTGGAGATTGGGGTTCAAATTCACCTGCTTCCGTTTCAAAAATAGGGCAGTTTTGCCCACCCTACTGCCTGAAGAGACCTTAGAAGCTGTTGCTCCCTACCTGGTGTTTATGCCAGGGGAAGTAAGAGAAATAAAAAAAATCCTGTTACGGACTCACTATCAAAAAAAAAACACCACTGGTGCAAATGCACCTTAGGTTGCTAGGATAGGAAGAAGATTATAGAAATGTGCACATACCATGAGCAGGTCAACCAGGTAGTTCCAGATAAGTTGTTCAGGTATGTTGTGGTTGAGCTCCGCAAAGTCATACAAACTGCAAAGAAAAATCTTAGCTTGTTGATATGTAGTACCTGTATGAAGATGGTATCATGTTGGTCTACGGCAGTGTAGAGCAGGTACCCAACAAAACAACTGCGTTAAAATTTCACAGCAATCTGTTGAGAGGAAGTGACCGCTCACATGACACAAAGTTTACTACATGTATTATACATGTGTTAAGTCCAAACAAAATGAGTCACATGTGCAAATTTGAAAATATTGAGTCATCTACATCATTGGAAAGAGCAGATATTAAGCTTTCATATGACACATAATATAAGGACAGCTCACTCACAGTCGAAGTTATGCCGTAATGAACATGCATGGGGTAGAAACGTTCAAACTGAGAAAAACACATTTGAAGTTCAAGTACATGTTTACTTCAAAATACATTAGTTACCAAGAACATATTCTGTCTGTAACATACTAAATAAATTTTGAGCAAAAGAATTTATCATGTATATAGCCATAACTGTATTTGTGTACAAATATGACAATAGAACCACTGCCACAAGCAGTCTGGTTTGTCAGGTTACAACAGAACCACTGCCACAAACAGTCTGGTTTGTCAGGTTACAACAGAACCACTGCCACAAGCAGTCTGGTTTGTCAGGTTACAACAGAACCACTGCCACAAGCAGTCTGGTTTGTCAGGTTACTGATTTATTAGTCAACTCACAATGTACTGGAAATGCTTAACTTATTGAACAAACTAAAAAGGTTTGCTATTTAAGCCCCCCCCCAAAATTGGTTTTGACAAGACAAAACCAATCAGCTGATAGTATCATATTATTTATAATCATCAATCAGTGATTGCCACATTTAAATATTGTTACATTTAAACACTAATAAATAAAATTTATAAATACTACAATCTACAAGTCCAGCACTGTTCTTTCTCAGCAATGTGTCCTTTCCCAGCATTTGCGAATATAACTCCTGGGTTGACTGCACCAAACCTGTGAACACAAATACAGGTGTAACTGTTAGTTTATTATGTTATACAAATATCATAACATTACTAATCAATGTAATCATTGACATCAATTTAAAATGTCATCTTAAACATGTCACACCAATGTGTGCAAAACATTTAAACTGAAATTTAATGCAGATGCATAATTTAACCTCACTACAAAATTAATGTGCTAACTTAATAGTGGCAGGTAGCTCAATTGTTTGCTGCTTGCCTTATTATATTGGATTTAAAACCTTGGCTTTGTGTACAACTTGCAAAGTTGCACAGCACCTGATATACAGTGGAACCTCATCACTAAGGTCACCCTTGGGACTGGGTCGAAGTGACCGAATAAAGACTAACTGTGTTAGCGGGACTTAATGTCCTGTACTTTACTGTCATGGAAATAATTATCACTTAAACATGGTGAAAAAACTTTATATAGGGATGCATCTAACCGGCAGAACAATAGATGAGACAGGTTAGTGCAATATTGTTAAGTCCTTTCTTTCAGACATGTAACATTTACTGCTTAAAAAAATGTATTTCCCATACCAGCTGATCTTTAAAAATATTGGGTTAGTGTATTGATGTTTGTGTCAATTGCAATATATGTACAGATTTATAATATATAATTGTGAATATTGGTCAGTGTGAAATAGTCACAGTGTGTTGTATGTTATTTATGTGGTGTACCAGAATCACGACATTCAACAATATGTTGTAACATACCTTAAATGTTGGAACTTCTTGATTCCTGGTAAACAACAAAGCAGAGTTCAAACAGGTGCTTCCACCATGTATACTCTGTTGCTGTATTTGTAGGAACATCAGAGCAAGAAATGTTGGAGCCCAATGAGTTATTAATTAGTAATGCTGGTGAAATGTGTACAAATATATTCCAAAAATAATTAGTAACTACAATGTAAGGGCCCGGGGCCCCATTATTCAACTAAAAATTCTTTATTTCACACTCATATACACATTCATATATCGGTCCGTATAGGTCAAAAACAAATTACATTTCATTTACTTAATTGCTAGATTTGTTTAGTTATTAAAATTATCTCTCAGTCAGTGTCCAGTGACAATCATAGTGGCTCTGTCTCACTTCCTCAGACTTAGTGACAGTTAGTGCCCAGTGGTAGTGACACTAACACTGGTGTCAGCACCGTATAAATTATCAAGTAAACAACTTGATATTGACACATCTAAACGTAATTAAATGTTATATAATTTCTAAACAATTCAGTATAACACAGAGATATAATACCTAAACTTCGTGGCTAAGTGAAGTTTATCGACTTCGTCGGCCATCGCTGTCACTGACATCGGTTCTACGACATCGCCACATCAAAATCCGTCGTTCCTCTTCATGTCTCCGTACAAAATACATTTTCAAAGTCACGCTCATCATCGAACATGATTCCTCAAACATTTTAACTGAGACTATCATGGTCAATGTCTGATTAATTGGGCATATTATCAAAGAGGTAACACACGCATCGTTGTTGTTGACAAATGAACGAGATCAAGAGCATCCGCTCTGCGCATGCGCTTGCTGATCGAACCAACGAGAGCGCCTGCTATTGTTACGTGGTAGCAACAGCAAACATTAAAGTGTCAGTTGGTGACAAAAAGTAAAATTTTTCTAAAATCAGCGTTCGAGTCATAGTGCCCTGCGCGGGCCTATAATTTGAGCCCAAGCCCGGCCCGCAATTTGCAGTTAGAGTCCTGGCCCGGCCCAGGCCCACAAAAAATTTTCAAGCCCGGCCCAGCCCAGGCCAGCAAATTAGAATTTAGGCCCAGGCCCGACCCAGACCGTGAATGCTTGGCCCAGGCCCGACCTGCAAGTTTCAGGCCCATACCCGCGGGCCAAAGACGTTTGTAAAACAATAAGTCTGTAAAACAGACTTACTGTTTTATTACATAAAAAAATCATATATGAACATTGTATAATGTTTACTACTGAAATACTAATGTCAGTTTTTATTTAGTAGTGTCTAGCTAGTACTGGCTACTACTATGTCACCCACTGGCACTGACACCCAGTGGCATTTCCAGCAGGCCTGCAGTCACTAGCCTGAGACAGATCAGGTTCAGACATATGTGAACAAGTACAAGTGTGAATGAATCAGTACTGGGGAAATTGTAGACACTAAATAGTAGTCACTAGTTCACACAATTGAAAAATACCAAGTAGGGTGGGTACTGGCATTATTGGGTAGTGAGCAGTGGCCAGTGGGCTGGTCATTCAAGTAGGCAATGTTTGGAGGGAAGACCTAGACAATAGAATGTTCACTGATTGGGTCAAAGGATGATAAGTTGATGGTTAATCATGGCTTGATTGCCTCTGCAAATATGTCTAAAGTAAACATTTGGGGCTGGCTGCTTCCAGCCAGGTGAACTTAAGTGGCCTGATATGGGGTCATTAGATCTATGCAAAAGGGTACATTCATGCGAAAAATATGCGGTTTACAGTGTCTAGACATCACAGCGTAAGGGATAGGAAGTTAAGTTTGAGCTGAAGAAGAATGATGGGAAACATGCATTAACGGTGATGAAGCCAGTGAAACAAGTGTTTAAAGAATTACAATAGGAAGATATGGGCATGCGACTATGCATATATTTTATATAAAATGTCTCTATTAAAAGAATGCACATTATTAAAATGATACCATAGTCCCATTGTTGAAAAGAGGTTAAACTGCATTCCAATGTATAAAGCACTAGTGTCATTCATAATTCCATGCAAGGTCTCAATTTGCAACTATATAATACTAAAGAAATAATTTTAAGCATTCATTAACTGGAATTACAATTTATAATCAGTTTTTATTAATAATAAAATTAATAATCTGGGTTTGGTATGAATATTTTTATTATGTCCAGGCCCAGCCCAAGCCCGCTCACACTAGACCCAGGCCCGGCCCAAGCCCGATGTGTTTAAAAAATGTTCAGCCCAGGCCCGCAATATGTAGGCCCAGGCCCACAATACGTAGGCCCAGGCCGCAAAATTATGTAGAGGCCTGGCCCGGCCCGGCTTCATGTTGAAAAAAATATTTCGGATGGACGCATTTTGTGCTTTTATCTAAGCAACATATTACCACACAATATCAAATCCTATAGCTGATTTGACTAACTATTCCATATCTAGTAAGAAAATTAGGTAAATATTGTTCTCAAATGCAAAAAACCTTCTGAATACATAGTTCTAGATTATATGCACCTGGGTCATTCATTTGTGTTCTAACATGTTTTATTGTTCACATATTGGTCTAAAATCACTTGTTGGCTCAATTTTGCACATAAAAACACACAACTTCAATGGCAGATTGTGGGATTGTGGCAGATCTAATATACAGAAATGGAACTATAGTATGTATGTTACTATCTATATATAATGGAAAATAGTCATGCCAAATCTGAAGAGTTCTAGCACAAATAGTTTTTGAATTTTTGGTAGAACAAGAAATTTTTATTATTTCCGAAAATTGGCAAAATGACAGAATCAGCCAAATTTGAAACTCAGAAACTATTTGAGCTACAGCCTTATGCTTTGACGTGTGGTTATATTGACAAGTGGGTTAATTGGTAACATTTTGGTTGAATAAAAAATATGAGTGCAACAAGATTTTCATATTTTTGTTGATTTGAAATGCTCAAGAAATGTAATATTGTAACCCTTGCTTCAGAACATTTGTTTTGAGCACATACATTGTTTCTGGAAATGTTGATATACCTGGTATGTGAGCTATTTTCAACATGACTACATTTAAGTGTGTTGTTAAGGCGACACGCAATATGATGACTGCAGTGCTACTAACAAGGGCATACCTTGTGCGACAGAGCTCCGTTTGTATGTACAAATGTTGCTTCTCCTCCCAGGCCTTCACAAAACCCACACAGTTAGGGTGCGTGGGAAGTTCTTCGTGTTTGGCCACCTCCTCCAGCTTGCGGCGCCTACAGTAAGTCGGACAGGCATCCAATGCGTACACAGTTCTCATTCTAACTATCCCTATGGTTTTCGTTGTTTATATACAGCATGATTTTTTTACATGCAGAGCATGTATGGTATATTTTTGAAGAGTTATATTAATTTAAAGTTACTTAAAATTGAAGTATGGAGCCACGTTTTGGAGATAGGAAGGAAGGAAAGACTTCAATGCAGGTAAATTGATAACTTTACAATGTCACCCAACAGCTTGTGTCCATTTCTCTTTCATTCATGATCGCAACTGAACAATGGATTGCGCTGAATCAAACATGTCATTCTTACCGGTCACTTTCACCACGAAATCTTTCTCTTGATCGTTTCACAGCATAGTACCTTCCATCTTCTTTGCTTCTCACCTTGAAAACCTATGAATGTACATATGTAACTTGGAACACGTTCCATGTCAACTCACACTGCGTTAATCATACTAATTTTAGTAGCAAAATAACAAAAAGCAACAACTGTTACATGGACAATACTCAAATGATTGGCAGAACAATGTATCAAAACTGTAACAGAAAATTATATTTAACCAACAACATTTATTTATGAAATTAACAAGTACCACAAAATATGTGTAATTCAAAACATACCTCGCCAAAGGAACCAACTCCTAACTTGCAGACAATCTCAAAGCACTGGTCAAAGAAGAGGTCCTTTATTCCAGTGTTGTAGTGGGGACTCAGTAGTGCTGGCATTCACTTAAGGACTTCTCTGGCATAACCAAATACTAGCTATAAGAGAACATGCCCTAATCACCCCTTCTTTAACCAGCAGGATCCACAATTATTGTAATTTGACTATTGTGGAACAACTGAAAATCTTAAAACAGTTGGCACCACTTTTCAGTTGTTCTATACTAGTCACCAAATGACACCACCAGTGTTAAACAGTTACCTTAATGGCTACAGAAAGAAATTTTGGTGTACACTTATAAGAACAGATTCCATGAAAATGTTTTAGGACCCAATTTTAAATTTTCTATTTTTATCTATTGAATCAATCTAGTAAAGTGATTGTGCAACCACGAAGGTAACATTTCACAATTGCAACGTTTTTGGCAACCTGAAATGAAGCCCAAACTAAGTACACCACAAAAATATGTTTTGTTCTGATTTTAAAGAATCAAGTATTGGTAATAAACAATATTACACTGATAAGTGATGATACAGTTCAGACTGTAGCAGCCTGTCATTACTTCCACTTTAGTGTCAACCAAATTCAGACTGTTGCTTGGAATTTTCATTCAAAGTGAGATCAAACATATTTCAGACTGTTGCAGCCAGTCATAATGTCACTGACCAGTATTTCTAAGCAAGTGACAACAGAATTCAGACCTTCGCAGTCTTTCATTTGTACCAAAAATATTGGAGCATGTTTTGGGGCAATGCACCTAAGAATTACTAAAAACTAGCAATTTCTAACAACAATAAAATTTTTTATGCCAGTGGTTTAGTAGGAAAACGTTGTTAAACTTTGTCAACTCTTGTAATCCACAGGCGCCACCATTAAGGTCGAGAAACCTACGTAATGTGTGCCACTTTCTATAAGTCCTAGTTTTTATCACAGCTCCACCTGGTAGCACTAGTAGTCCATATTTATGGGAAGGAGGCGTAATTCTGGTGCAGTGAATACAAGAATAGTCAATAGGATCATAATGCTGACTCTTGGTACAAAGGGTTTAACAGAATAATACTCCGTGTTTATCAATATAAACCATGTAGAGATTTTATTGCCAAAAGGCAAAACTAATTTAAATTATTGGTTCTATGTTACAGAGACCAAGGTGCGTTAAAAAGAGCCAGGGATTTGATCTACTGTGTTTGGAGTAGCTGGTGCTACTGAACGTTCTGGTTGCTATGAACCGAATATCAGTATCACTTCAGTTATGACAAAAGTAAAATGTGTTTCTAATATCTTTATTGATAAATATCAACAACGGAGATACTGCACAAAGTCAAACAAAGTAATGATAATTTGATATCAGCATAAAAATGTTTATACACATATAAAGTTTCATGACTCACAGATGGCATGATGAAAATGTGGTACAAAATTTGGCTCAATCCAGGTCTGCTCATATACGAAACAATATCTAAAGAATATAGGATTCTACAAGAACAATTTCTGAGAATTTTAGAGAAGGTAAGTAGAAATTATTTGATACAAATAATTTTGTCCTTGTTGATATATATAATATATATATATATATATATATATATATATATATATATATATATATATATATATATATATACACACGAGATCCAAGTTTGACATGGAAATAAGCTACCTCAAACCCATTTTCTGAGATGTCACTTATATTTAAAATGTATGTATGTATATTTGGGCTTTATTGTTTTCAGGTCTTTGGGGAAGGATGGCATACACTCATACAGGCAGTTCACCTGGTGGGTCCATGGCAAGCCAGGCCCAAGGCTACACAGGGTCACACCAGCATGTGCTAGCCACCTCATCCGGTCACTTAATGGGGAAGAACATGCAGGCTATCATTAAGGATAAGAAGACGTTTTTCACTGATTCACTAAAAGTAGCCCCAGGATTTGTAAACGTGGTGAGTCATATTATACATGTGCAAGCATTGGTTATTTTATAAAAAAATTCTTGTTATATAAAAGCCAAAACACTCATGTTTTCATTTGTTTAACTTGTTTTCATACATGTGATCAGATGCATATATTTAAGATAAAACTTACTAGATAATTACTAAGGACAATTCCAAGGAAACAATAGCTGTGGGCAGCACTGTAATTATTACTGTATTGCCGATGTGGGATCAGAACAATTATTATCATATTGTACAGGAGGTGGTGCTTCTGTGTCAGTCTGGGTTGCAACGTCCTTAGCCCATGTTCCTACATAACCATGGTTCAGTCTTGTGTGCGTGGCGTACCATACAGGTTTGGTATCCATGACAGGGAAGGCTGAAAACAGATACTGGATATATAACAGAGAAGTCCTCAGTAACTGTATGTAATCTGCAATAATTTTGAAGTAACTGTACTCGTACTCAATTACATTGGTCAAAAACATAAAATAAATGTAATCACACTTGATTACATTGCCAAAATAATTGTTATGACGATTACAATTAAAAATGTCTTGTGCATATTTCTGTTGCCCAGTTCCCAAGTACAATGTAAGCAGGGAAACATCAGTCTTTTTTTACACCTATTCCATTAGTATGTTACCCTATATATTGTAACACCCAGGAAGATGTAAACTATTGCTAAGTGAAAATTGTACACAAGGAACCCAACCGAAGAATCCGGCATATTAAGGAAGCCATCTGGATCAGGAAAACCAGAACACCCATCAACAGGGACGAGGGCAATTACGAACTGCCTCACGTGTATGATGACGTCATTCAGCATCATCGGTACTGATGAAGTCGACATGATACGTTGACGAAAGTCTCTACCACTTTTTTCAATTTGTTATCGCATTTTTTAATTTGTTATCGGTTAAAATGATTTGTAAATGTACTGAATGATCATGGAAAGAAACGACAGAAAACGATGCAGCCACGCTTGATCAAGGTGGACTGGTTCATATGTTTTGTGTGGCTTATTCATGATAATGAGAGCCACGTCTTTCGCTGCAAAGTTTGCATGCATGCGAAAGCAAAGAACGTGTTTGTCACTGGGAAGAACTGCGCCAAGCCCAAGAAGGACGTCTTGGCAAAACACGAGATATCTACCGACCACCGGAGACTGACGTTGCTGCCGAAGCACCAGATCGACTTCGTGACTGCACGCATCCCTGCGAACGATCATGCGAAGTCAGCGATTATCGCCCAGATGCTGATCGTGTTGACGCAAGCGAAGCACTGTCTCCCAACAGTTTAGAACGCTTTCATACAAGGACGCCTTCAAGATCTGGACGATGAAGAAGCAGCATCCCGGATTCACTGGTTTAGTGAAAACTTGTGGACACTTGTGTGGTGACGTTCTTTGTGTTGTGTGCCTGGCCAGGTGCTACAGCTGTATTATGTAAGGGTATTGACTCCTCTTATTTTTGTGACTTTCACCACCCATCCAAGGGGATGCAATACAAAGTGTATCTGGAGTCTGGATTTTTTTCTAGACATAATCCCACGACAAAATCCAATGGGACAAATGTGAAAAGTGAACAAAATCCCACATTACAATATTTAATTTAAATTCTCGAAATGTGCTTTAAAATTTTAGAGACATTTGTGCAATGTAATTATGTTTCATTAACTTGCTTGCCATGTTCCAAGTTGCAGACAGGGACACCAGTTGCCCCCCCGTGGCTTCCATGGTGCCCACAAGACCTGTTTGTATGGGTTGCAGTGCAGTGAACATCTGGTAAAACAAGCCAATCATATGGTGTCTTCTACAGGACCGTGGATTATGGGATAGTAACAATCTTTGAAGACATTAATTTTCCACCCTTATTTCTGTTCACCATGTCTAAGCCACATGTGTATGAAGAATTTGACCTTCCAGTCAACATGACTGGTAACTTTAAAGCGAAATGCAGACACTGTACAACGGTGGTTTCTGCCTATTCCAAAGCTACATCAAACTTCCTAGGACACTTAAGGAATCTGAGTTGAATGTTCGGTATTTTCAGTGTTTCCTAGTAATTACCGATTTAGCGATTGGCTCCAGCACCCCCAAATAGCATGAAATCATGGTATGTAATGGCATGCATTTGTGCAACATAATTATATTCGAATTGTATATTGCACCTAAAGTCGGTACAATAACTGTAGCACTATTGCACCGACAGTTTCGCGACGCATGCGCATTACAGCGCGAGGTAATGCGCATGCCATCGTATGGCGCCACACGACAAAAAAGATGGCGTCGGACGTGTTTAGAGTAGGGGCATCTTTTTGAACGTTTTCAGAAATGCAGAATGCTTTACACACTTTCGAACAGACGCATGATCAGTTTTATATGAGAGACGACCGAACACTGAACGCGGCAAGGAGAACGACATCAAAGATTGTGGAAAAAGCGTCGAAAGATGTTAAGTACTATTTCATGAAGTACTCGTGCCTCCATGGCGGCAGGCCATATAAATCTAGGACAACAACCGGCTCCAGACCGCAGCAATCGTAAGTACCGCTAATTGTTGTATTTTACAAATTGTAAATCCACAATGCTTAATATATATATCTATGGGCGATGTTTAACTTTCTGACCTAACCATGATGAAAACGACCAATTAAAGCACCCAAACTTCTCCTCATATATCTAGTATACATGTAACGTAGCCAAAAAAGTACATTTACTTTCTCAAAACTATAAAAATTTATAAAAGAATTAAACCAAAACATCACCATCTCCTAAGGCGTCGTTCAGTTTCCAATGTAACCAATGAGTAACCTGATTATGGTAAAAATATTTATTGTATTTCATTAGAATTGATTATGTACTATTCTCTTTAAAAAAGACTTACACTTGTATAATAATTATATTATTTAGTGTCACTTATAACAATCATTGTGACATGTTTCTTTATCTTTGCAGAACATTCCAGCAAGATTGTGGGGCAACAATCAAGGTCAGCCTGTCAGAAGATTACCAGTCTTTGGTAATTAAAGAGATGAATGTTGACCACAATCACTCCTTGAGTTCTGCTGCTTACATGAACTTTCCACGACAGCGGAAACTTGATGTTAATGTGAGTTTATATTACTATGAAATAATAAATTTTCTGTTCTATTCATTAATAATTTGTTTGTACTGGTTAAAATAGTGTGAAAACATGACATCAATTACTGCATAATGTGCCTGCCTGTGATTCAGTTGAATGAATCAGTCTATTTGTAGTATTACTATATACACCAGCAGAAATGCCTGTCCCTGGACATGATGACGTGGTAGTTCAAACATGGCAGTCATGATGACAGTATTTACAAAATGTTATGAAACACACGTTTTTAGTGTGTATTATTCCTTTGTCTGTGACCTCAACAAAGCTTGAGAGAGGTCTCCACATAATTTTGATTGTGACGTGAAGTATCGGCCATGTGTGCAAGTGTTTTAAGCATTGTTAAATTGCATATTCTGTTGGGGTCATAGATTAATCTCTGAAAGTTTGACAGTTTCGGTAGAGAGGTGACTACAACTGCCATGGCAATCCGTGCCGCTGAACGTCACTTGGTGTTGGACATTTTCCAGAAAATGGCCTACTCGAAATCCCAAGACAACTATGCACAACTGAGGCAACAACTGCACGAAACAGGGCTGCACCGTGTGGTTTCCTATTTCGAGACGAACTGCCACCTCATTCGCCATGAATGGGCCAACAGCTTCTTAACGACAAACGCCTTTGGCAACAGGACAAACAACCGCCTTGAATCCATCAACCAGAAGATCAAGAGTGTCTGTTCATCTTTTGCAAATCTGGGGGATTTCTTCCGCGAACTACGAACAATCATTGCGTGCCTGCGTGTCGAGCGTGACAGTGTTGCACTGAACTGCATTTCCAAGGTGTCTGTTCATGCAATAGGGGATTCCGTAAGTGCACAGTACAGTCGTCATCTACTGCCTTACCCTGCCGGACTTGTGCGCACTGAACTGAGCAAGAGCGATGCTGTGTGCATTGAAGACGACCAGGTCTCGGGAGAGAAGACCACGTGCAGTGTATGTTCCTGCTTCTTCCATGAACAGATGCTGCTGCCATGTTGCCACATCTTTGCCATGCGAAGACAGCAAGGAATGAATCTGTATGACGAAACGTTGTCGCACATCCATTGACACACTGCACGGTACCAGGTCGTGCACAGTGCTTTTCATGAGATGGAAATGGATCCTGCTGCTGTGGCAAACGTCACTGTGTCTGCCGTGCATGTAGGCCCACGGCGAGTACCACAGACCACCCATGAGAAGTTTCGTGCAGCCAGACACTTTTGCATGCGTCTAGCTGGAGTGGTGTCAGAGGCATGTGGCACGCACTATGATGACAAGATGAAGGAACTTCGTAGCTTGCTACAGTCATGGGAGTCCCAGAGTGTCGCGCCAGAGACCCGGAGAATCGTGCCAGAGACCCCGAGTGTCGCGCCAGAGACACGGAGAGTCGCACTTGCACCACCGCCAGAGACCCAGAGAGTCGCACCAGAGACCTGGAGAGTCGTGCCAGAGACCCGGAGAGTCACACTTGCACCACCGCCAGAGACCCAGAGTCGCACCACAGACCAAGAGTGTCGCACCAGAGACCCGGAGAGTCGCACTTGCACCACTGCCAGAGACCCAGAGAGTCGCACCAGAGACCCGGAGAAGTCGCACTCGAACCAGAGACCCCGAGTGTCGCGCCAGAGACCTGGAGAGTCGTGCCAGAGACCCGGAGAGTCGCACTTGCACCACCGCCAGAGACCCAGAGAGTCGCACCAGAGACCCGGAGAGTCGCACTCGCACCAGAGACCCGGAGAGTCGTGCCAGAGACCCGGAGAGTACTGTCTGTACTATTAAAATAATATTTTAATGAAATATCTCAACCCCAGTATCTCGACAGACAAGAAATTTCAAGATAACCGTTAATGTATGCTTGAAAACAGACGGCGCTGGCTCAGCGTGTATTTGGCTTAACCGTCTATACAATAAGTATACATCAATAATACTATTTTAATGAAATACATTAGCCCCAGTAACGACACGGCCGATTTAGCGCGTACGTCAGCCTCAGACCAACTGTCGGTGTAATAGCAGTTCCTTAGAGAACGCGTTAGTTAACCGACTGTCGGCGCACTAGTAGTACGTTATTTAACCAACAGTCGGTGTAATAGTAGTGCGTTATTTAATCGACAGTCGGTGCACTAGTAGTGCTTTATTTAACCGACTGTCGATGCACTAACCACGGCCTCATGTTTAAATGGTATGTCATGATGCAGATATTGGCATCAGTTTTCTTGTCATAAGTATACATGCCATTAAATGAGTGTATTTTAATTTAATAAATTTAACCAGTTTCTGTTCAGTGAAATTAGTCTAGTCTACAAATAGAATACTAATTACTAATTGTCTTTTTACAGCGGAAACATCCTGCAGTGCACAAGCAGCTAGTTTCCCCTGCAGAGTGCTCTGTTACTCCACCCAAGGCATTAATTCATCAGAATGAAAAAGAAGTATCCAGTCAACTGCAAACACCATGGCTGACTTAGTTTGACAGAAGTACCCTTCAAGATATGCTCAATGTACTGGAGCTATTCGAAGAGGTGACAGATCTAGTGCAGGGTGATAATATGGTGACGATCAATTTCATCCTACCAGCCATCCGGAGTCTGCAGGAAGACATGTCAGCGTATAACAATTACAACGGAAAGCTTGTCTCTGGTCTACTTTGCTTGATCAACAAGCGACTGGCTGCATAAGAAGATAATCAAGTATATCAGCTGACAACCACACTGAACCCACGATTCTGTAGGGCATGGTGTACCCCACTGGAAGCTGTGGAAATTACGTCTACTCTGAAAGTCAAAGTCGCATGTTATGCCCGCTCTGCCATGATGCCACATGACAACACTGCAGTGAGTGCAGCAAATACACCACCTCCAGCCAAGCGCAGCTGCCTATTTAGCTACAGTAGTACCTGCCTTCAACGGACCCTCCGATGAGCGGACACCTGCTATGTCGGGACACTTTTTTAATGTACGGACTGCTTTACCATATTATTGTCCCTCTGATGAGGGAACACCTGGTTAACGCGGACAGGATATTTTGGTTTTCTGTACCTGTTAAGACGTACAGTAATAATTATTTTCGTGATTTTTTTCTCTAAATATTTTATTTCCAAAATGGCAAAAGACAAACGTGGTGGTGTATGGTGGGAAAAACAATGTTATATCGCGGATTCGGATATAAGGCTGTTGGTCGTGGTCCCTGATTTTCTGCCACCGGGGGAAATGCCAAATGGGCCTGCTTAAACCTATTTATAATTGCTTTGACAATTCTCAAGAAACAGGTGAACATTGTCAATGAACGAGTGTCAACTTGTTGCTTGTTTGACGCTGCTGCGGACATCAACTGCTGATGTTGGCTTCGCTTAGGCGGTTTGAAATTGCAATCGAGATTCACAAATACGTCTCGCATAAGAATCAGATAAACAGTCTTAAATGCAATTTAGTATGCAATACTAATATGACACTGGGGTGAAATTAGGGTGAAATGGCATGCTTCCAATCTAAATGACGTGAAACCAACATGCCAAACCCAAGGCGCTGCCAGTGCACGAAAATACGAATTCGTCATCAGCATTTGAAACGATGAATCGATGCTAAGTGGTGCGTCATAAATTTATGCTTCGGTCAAGATCAGTTGAAAATCGAGGTGAAACGATTATTAATTCTGCCTGTTGTTGTTTTCTATGTTTAATCAGCTTACATACTGCATGTGTCAACTCATATATTTTCTGCTGCTCAAATCCAGGTTACTATTTTTGATTCATAGGCCTATTAGTTCAGTATGTTGTCATTCCATAGCAGTAGACATACATGTAATTTATTCAGTTAACGATTAAACAGGATGTGACATTTAAAAATAATACACGTTGATGCTAGTTGACTCGTTTAATAAGCACTATAAACTGCCATATAAGACATTGCTGCAAGCACACAGTGGCTTCGACAGCGTTCTTGAACTTGGTGCAGCGGGTGGCGGTCGCTGTTGTTTAGTAGCTCCCTTATTTGTAGTATATGTACCTCAGTTATATCCTTACTGTACATCTTGTTTATGTATTATTAAGTTAATTGATAACATCCGTCATCCGCACATGTCTACCATATATGAAATGAAGTAATGATATGAAACGTAATAAGTGATTCAAGTTCTATCACTTAACTGGATAAGACATTGAAGTGAATGAACACTAGTGAACTAATACTAGGTTGAGTACGGTACTATAACCTGGTATACTTATGTTTGTATGCTTTTAGATAACATTATTAAATATGTTAATAATTCTAATTCAATGATTTTGTATGTTTTTCTTCAGTGTTTTTAAGTGAAGTTAACTGGTAATTTAATTGAAGTTAACTTAAATTAATTGTTAATTGAATGAAAGTTAATTGACCTGATAAATGTGTGAGGTTAATTTAATTTGGAAATTTCTCATTTAATTGTAATTTAATTAACTTTCCAAGTTAATTGCCCCATGCTTGTAATTTGTATTTATAATTAAACGTTGTTCTATTAATTTATATTGATGTTGTTTTCTTGTGATCATCTATATGTTTAATATACGTATATTATCGTTATATAATAAAAATTATATCGTATATATTAAGCCTAGTAAAAAAAGAAACTAGTTTCTCGTCCAAACTTTGTTTAAAGGAAGAGGGAGGCCCTTATTATTAACTATTGATGGATTTTTTGCTATTAGTTTCGAAGATGGCCACCATGTCTTAGATGCTCACTCTGGTTGATTAAAAGCTGTAGTTTTTACGAAGCAATATGGAACATGCCATACGTATGATGTATATTACTATATAGCTTGCCATCCCATTAGCAAATGTATTACTTTTTAGCAGGAATGCAGATGAATAGAAACATTTACATAAATGTAATATGGCACATACCTGTTTCACCAGAAAACTGCTTAAATTGACTAGAAACAAACAAGAAGCAAACACAATGTTGTATGTATTTATGAATATCGTGACAGTGTAGGTTTGGCCGTGGTTTCATTGGTTTGTATGACGGGGCATACAACTGAATGGCATCTATACTGATTGAGACTGGTATTATGTAAATGAGTCTGCATAAAGACTATTTAATGCAAGACATCATCGTTCTTATTTTAGACTCTGTAGAATGCACAACATACATCCCTATACCTTGTATGATGAATGATGCGTCAACTGAAAGGGTATAACAGTACTTTGCAAGTTTTTAACAAAGATTTATTCACAGAAGCGAAAAAAAAATAAAAAATAATCTGTTAGTAATAATAAGAAAAAAAGGAGGCGGCTGCAAAAAAGGAAGCGGGCGGGGACAAGAAACTAGTTTCTTTTTTTACTAGGCCATATCACATTATTTTATGTCATGTGTTGCATTTTGACATTTCGCCATCTTAGTTTCTGCAAAAAAATGGCTAAACAAAATCTCATTTGGCTAAAAACTATTTGAACCTTAAACCAAATTGGCTAAACAGATTATAGGCCCAGTGCTAGCCTAGCTCGTATTGTGTTATGGTAGCAGGGTATGACCATGTTGTATAAGACATCTTTAAATAAGGCATCCCATTATTAGATTCCTCCCCAATTGCAATTACCAACTGATACACATAAACTGAGGGAGGTCTGTGATTCTGTGTTGTGGTATCTAGGCTACAAATGAGGGTTGGTGGGGTGGTCACATGTGTCGGTGACCGGTGGCGAATTGGCCCCACCTTTGTAGTTATTCCAGTTAGAGCTAGTGTATTTTTAAGCAGGTAGTTGTATTCATAGACTGCGTGATAGCATGTAGGGCATTATGCTATTTGGTTTAAGGGTGTTCCATGACAATAGTAATGCCATTGTTTCTTTTATTTGTTCTAGGAATACTGCTACTGCTTTGTGGTGAAATGTGGGCTCTATTGAACCCGACGTCCAGGAGGCTCGCATGGGGCGTAGTCAGCCTGGCGTTGGGTTGTGGAGCCCACATTTCTTTGTCTTACATTTCTTTGAAAGTGGGCTTACCCTTAATCCCCACAATAAACGTCATTCATTTGGCCTTTTCATATCTCTATATCTGTGTTGTGTTGTTGATTGAATAAATACACATTTTACATGGGTCATAAACCAAATTGGTAAATATCACCACTAGTGGATTACAGGTCAAATATGGTAAATATTAACAATGTTTACAGACTCACATTAGCAGATGAACATTAAACTTTTCTGGTATGATATTTATAATACAATGTAACATGTATACAATACTTGTACATACATTTATCATTGATGTACTCACTGTGTGAAATCGTGTTGAAAGAGATGTAGGTAGGCTGCCTGGGCTTTCCACCGACAACATAAGCAATATTATGTGAAGAAAACATTTTAATAGTTTACTAATTGTGTTTACAAAATATAGATTCAGCAGTATATACAGCAGCACAGCAGACACTACATGGGAAGAACTGAAAATACATCATGCATTCATGTCTTTTGAAAGCACTATATACAACAGTTTTGTATCTGATGTTTGGTTGAAATTAACCAAATGACCTACACAATATGAATCAAAGCGTGATTGTTTTCATAATTAGCATACTTATATATATACTATACCATAACTACCTACAAACATCATACCATTATTTAAAAAGGGTTCGAGAAATAAGTCAGAGAATTACAGACCAGTGAGTTTAACGTCAGTGATTTGTAAATTATTAGAAAGGTTAATTAAAGACCATATGGTGGACTTCCTCGTTAAGCATAAATTATTAAATTCATCTCAACATGGATTCCTTAAAGCGAAGTCATGCTTAACAAATATGTTATGTTTTTTGGAAGAAATCACTAAGTGGATAGACGTGGGATCGCCAGTAGATATTATCTACTTAGATTTTCAGAAAGCTTTTGACAAAGTGCAACATCAAAGATTACTACTTAAATTAAAAGCCTATGGTATCGGGGATAGCATAACTGACTGGATAGAACAATGGCTGACTGACAGAAGACAACGAGTTGTAGTAGATGGAGAAGTTTCAAATTGGAAATCGGTTTTGAGTGAGGTACCTCAAGGATCAGTATTAGGACCTATATTATTCTTAATATATATCAATGACTTGGACGACAGTATAACAAGTAACGTACTGAAATTTACGGATGACACAAAACTGTTTAGAAAGGTTAATACAGATGGTGATAAACAACATTTACAAAACGATCTAGACAGATTAGTGAAATGGTCTGAGAAATGGCAGATGTTGTTCAATTTTGGGAAATGTAAATGCCTACATACAGGACATGGGAACTTGAATGTAAACTATAAAATGGGAGATACTGTTCTGGGTACTACTGTAAAAGAAAAGGACTTAGGAGTTACAATAAGCGCTGATATGAAAGTTTCAGAGCAGTGTGGTATTGCAGCTTCAAAGGGTAATCAAATTCTTGGATTGATTAGAAGAAACATAACATACAAGGGAAAAAAGTTAATTATACCTCTTTATAAAGCAATAGTTAGACCTCATTTAGAATACGGTATACAAGCATGGAGACCATAATATCTATATCCTTCTTACGATATTATCGTAAGAAGGATATAGATACGCTTGAACGCATACAAAGGAGAGCAACTAGAATGATTCCAGAACTTAGAGACCTTAGTTATGAAGAACGACTGAAAGAATGTGGTTTAACAACTCTAGAGACAAGGAGCTTAAGAGGAGATCAGATTGAAGTTTTTAAGATATTGAATGGGTATGAAAATATTGATATGTTTTTCTCACTCAAGAAGGATAGCAGAACTAGAGGACATGAAGTAAAATTAGTAAAGGATCAATGTAGATTGGACATCAGGAAGCACTCGTTCTCACAGAGGACAATAAATGAATGGAACAAATTGTCTACAGATTGTGTAACTACTAGCAGCATGAATATGTTTAAAAACAAGGTTGACACATATCTCAGGAGGGCGGGTTATAAGTAGATGAACATTGTTGGACTCTCGATAAGCTAATGGCTTCCTTGTCCACTTGCCATCTGGGCCTTTGGCTTGGATGGCAAATCTTGTTAAAATCTTGTTACCCCCATGGTAACAAATTATTGCTTCCTAACAAAGGCGTCAACGAATAGGAGTAATTATACTTATGTCAATTGTTTCCAGCTGCAGTGGTTCACTTAATGAAGTCATGGAAGCATGAGTCTTACTCTTTTGTGAAATCTGTAAAACATTAATTTGTTCAGTTACACTGAATAGCCAAAGCCATAATTACCTATACAATAAATAATATATATGCAATAGCAACGAAAGTGACAGCAATCATGCATTTACTAAATGTGTGTTATGCTACCATGTACATAATCTATTAGTATGTTATTGAAACTGGATAAATCATTGAGAAGGAATGTTCAAAATTAAAAATAAATAATAGTTTTGCTGAGGTGAATCAACATAGTAGAGAAGAATTTACTATTAGTGTAGGCAACTAGAATTGCTGTGCCGTTGCCATGTCACTCGGGATTATATAAATCACTTGTCATTTGAAATATGCGTTTTGTTTAAACAGACTTCACATTTTCCCCTACTAACTGATGCTGTCCACGGGATGCCCATGGGATTATATACCGAATGGTTCCTCCCATTAATCCATGCAAATAAATGGTGAGCATACTGACTTCAAGCGAGGTGCAGTAGACTTGCTTGTCGTGGTAGACTCTGGTAATAATACTTTTGCAGTAGTCTACAATAGATCAAAGGCAGACATTGAACAGATAGGTTAAAACAGCCTATGATGAGCTGTCCTAGGGCTGATACAGATTTAATTTTGTTGGCCGGTCAAATATCATATTTGCAACTTGGTTGTCTCCAACATGTATACAAGTCAGGTACTATTTATGATACAGAAATGGGGGATCAACCAAATGGATCTTTTTTCTTGGACTACTGCCACTATGGATATTTATCAGCTGACAATGACTTGTTTCATGATAAAAAAATGAAAACCATTTCAGTATTTGTAAACATTCTAGTCATATACTTGCCAATCAACTTAGCTGTGCTGTTTTCGTTTCTCAAATTAAAAAGGGAGTATATTATCATGATGCATAAGTACTAACCTCATGTTCTGACTTCATTGCGTTCGATCGACGATGTCACACTAACAGTTCAGCTGATGCAGCTGAAATATTGTCAGCACTGCTCCAGGCCTTAAATTTCGCTGTTGCTGATGTTTTGGTGGGTCTTTCGCCATTAACTCACAGAAAATCCAATTCGAGCATGTTTCTTTGAAGTCGGACAAATCGCGAGGGTTTACCTGGCCACAACTGTGCCATTTGTGGATCCATTACTTCAATTCTGGTTTGTCCAGAGGAAAAGAGAAAAATTACAGTTCATCTTTGTATCTCGCTGTATAGTTGATGTATCCGTATACCGCGCACTATAGCATAATGCAAATCCAGCTTTCAAATTCAATGGAAACACACACAATTAAGCATTTTTTCTAGATCCCATGATGCAGTATGACGTGATGGAAGTTTGGCAGGCAGATAACTCTGCATCGTGATAAAATGTCTGCCGCCGTGAAATCTTAAATCTGACCAGAATCGCCCATTTTCAGAACAAATTCTGAGTAAAACAATGGCATGAACATTTCGATTGTAGTTGGAAATGGAAATGTCAGTTTAAAATAGCCAACTTAGTCTGATTTATTAGTGATCTTTATTTAATGACACAAAATGCAGGCTTGCAAATAGTATAAGCTCATTCAGTAATATGGCAGGCAGTTTGCCAACGTATCGACATGGAAATTTGAACTAATATGACTGACTAAAACATTGCAAAACGAAACAGCGACCAGACCAAGCTAAGACCACTGAGGCCAATAACAAGTTTCAAATTGCGATTATCATTTGTTGAATTAAATCAGTTAATCAACATAATTTTAGATGTACAAGGTCAATCACAAAGTTTTCTGTCAATACAATGTAGAAAAAACAAATAGTTCACCAGCTTCTTCGACTGTGTCTGACTTTATTGATGTCATGACTAGCCTCAATTATTCAGGTTCCGTGATGTGGCGCCACTGGCAAGTCGAGACAACTTGGGAACGAAATTCAGCATGATTTTTTTATATAATCAAAAATAATCGATCTCACAAGATTGCAGTCGATTAATTGATCGGAAACATGAATGAACCAATCATCGACAAAATCGATTAACTGGAACAACACTAATGTTCCCCACACTGTTTTCTAGTATAACATGAAGAGGAACGTGATCTCTGTCGAATAACAATATCATAATTCAATTCCAGCATCTATTCTATAAAGTAGTTTGTAACTTTGCATATATGTTCCCCATCAGTTTTGCGAGTATGGGTTTGTAAAAAAATATTTTCTTAATTCCCCGATTCCCCCAGGGGTGCAGATATTATGAAGGAATCTATGTGGCCATTTGACATACAGATTACATAACTCATAACAATAGTATGTACTGTTAACAACACTATGCGTGTTTCAATGATTATTAGTGACTTACATCAAATGTATACCGAACGCTTAGTGAAACAGAACTTGGTACCTTGGTACTGGGCATAACTGTAGAGGGTAACATTCCTGACATGCACTGCTTGCCACTTAGTGAGTTTTTGGACTTAAACAAAGAAACTTAAGCATTTTAATCTTGAAACTAGGTATTTTATCAGAGTTAAGCTTAACAGAGATTGGGGAACCTGGCCAACTGTCAGACAATTTTGGAGTTGTCCTTAAAGTGAGCCTAGCATTGGTACTTCCTTCCAAGTAGCAACTGTGTCCAAATTGTTGGTCTTCCTTTCAAGTAACAAAGGGTACTCCCATACAAGCAACAACCAAAATAATTCAGATTGTTGGCTTTGTTGCAGCTTATTTCCTTACTTACTTACTGGTACCAAGATACATGATTAAGGATACAGTTGTTGCGGTGTTTAAATGAGACTGGCTGTGCTTTGCGGATGCTGGACCTGTGAGGAAAGATGCGACTAACTGGTGGTGCACTCTTGACTGGTGGCTTTGGCAACATCGTTTCTCGCGGCGTATCTCCATTTCTTGCCTGCAATTGGAATGCCATAATTATTATAACTATAATATATATATATATATATATATATATAGGCTTTCTTGCATAATTATCAATATCACTTGTATAAATGGAGATTTTAAATGTTAAAGATAAATACATAGCTTAGGAACTTCTGCTACACATATGTCGATTGTCTAATTCAGGGGTCGGCAACCTGCGGCCAGCGGGCCAACTGCGGCCCGCGTAGCTATTTCATGCGGCCCACGGACTGACGATATTGTGCAAAATGCGGCCACATTGGTATACAAAATAACATGTCCACGTGATGAACATAATAATATACCAAATATGTATTTTTACTTCCTTTAATATTTAATGAATTCACTTTTGCGTATGAAGACATGAAAGTATGCAGCGCGGCCCTCCTAAGGAACACACCATTAAACAACTTTAGCTTGTATTTAATGTGTTCACATTGTGGACAGATATGTGCGCATTGGAAAACTATTTTCAGTAAATAAACAACCTAAGTTGCATTTGAAAAATAGTAAATATCCCAAAAAGCCATCTTGCCCCATCCTTGGGGCAAGACGGTCCTCTACCTGGGGTAACACGGTCTATAACCCCTTCCCGTGGTTTTTACTTATACAGTTGCGCCTCGTTATTACGCGGATTCAGATATAACGCGGTCGGTCGTGGACCCTGAATTTGGGCCTGCTTAAACCTACTTAGAATTACTTTGACAATTCTCAAGAAACATTAGGCGAACAATGTCAGTGAATGAGTATCAACGTGTTGTTTGTTTTGTGTTCAATCAATCGCTGTCGCTCGCTTCGATGGTTTGTAAATTGCAATCGAAATTCACAAATACGCCTCACGTAAGAATCAGATAAACAGTTTTAAATGCATTTAGTATGCAATGCCAACATAACACTTGGTACATGTATTTTATTCAATTCATAAGTCAAGTGTGTGACATTTAAAAATAATACACGTTGATGCTAGTATACTCGTTTAATAAGTTCCATAAACTGCATATTGGCGTATAAGACAGTGCTGCAAGCACACAGGGCTTCGACAGCGTTCTTGGGCTTGGTGCAGTGGGCAGCGATCGCTGTTGTTTAGTAGCTCCCTGGTGGCAGATATGAGAACACTTAACGCACCTCGCGTACAGCGCGGTCCAAAGTTGTGGACCCCAACTACCGCGCTATAACGAGGCTCAACTGTATGAACGAACTATTGCCTGAAATTAAAATGTATATTATATACTAATGGTATGATAGTAATATACCAGGCCATTACGGTTGTTAAATTTAAATGGGAGTTAACATATAATACATACCTTGCAATCCATACATAATCTAATATTGGTTTAGTGATATTCCATCATAATTACTGCCTACGGGCTAGCAGAATGTAAATTATGCAATGTTCGTATTATATTCAATGTATTAAACATAATTGGTCATGTGTAATACATTTGACAAAGTGTGACCATGTGTGTGTGGGATAAGACATAGGGACCGTCTTGCACCATATGCAAGGGGACTGTCTTGCCCCAGAGACGTGTGTCTTAATAAGATGTATACAAAGCACAACATACTATTCCACATTTTGTATTGTTTGATCTGTCAACTGATTAATTATATTATCATGTCACCAATTAAGTCCATGATTCATGATTCACACCACTGTATGGTGAGTTTCACCATTTTACTATTGGCAAAATATTAGATCAATGCATATAAAAGTTTAAAAACACTGATTTAATTACGTGTCACGTGTTGCTGAACTTTCGGGCGGGTATCTGATAGAATTAGCTTCATTTTGCACCAGATTTGGAACGTTCAGAGTTATATATTTTGATTACGTGGTGGGAGCCGTTTACCCCCAGGGACCGTGTTGCCCCAGGTTACCCTACTACCTTATTTGTGTTTGAGTGATAATGTATTGTTTTAACTAACGTTCGTCGCCTGCCAGCGAAATGGCGAACGGAGTTGTAAGCTGATGGAAAAGGTTCAAGACTAAGGAGGTGCCAAGCAAAGCTCTTCAGGGCACACTCCATCATCCAACGGGGAAAGCATGTGTGGCAAGTCGATGAAAATGCAGAACGTAATAAGGGTCGCCGTGAAGACTAATCTGTGTTCGCTCTCGCTGTCTAAACTACCGGCAGTTCAAGCACCTTGTGACCGAGATGAATGCGCGATATGAAGAATTCCTGTAGTACACCGAAGTGTGCTGAGGCGCGCAGGAACAAGTCTGCATGCAGCCAGGTGTGGGCCACTTGGTGGCGCAGCAACATCACCAGCAACAGGCTTCAGTGTCACACGGGTCAATATGGCATCAGCGGCATGCCTAGAACACATAACCTGAATAATGTGTTTTTGAATAATCCAAGTGTTGTTCAAAATCAGACTTTGATGTTTGACAATAATAACTCATATTCGTAGACGTGCTATTTACAACAGTGGTCAATACAACTGCTAGACACAAGGTATATAATTGCATTGTGCCAATTACCACGAGTGTGCGTGGCCCGCTAACCTATTCAAAGTCACTTATTTGGCCCTCCATTCAAAAAGGTTGCCGAACCCTGGTCTAATTCAAAGAATAGACATTATTGCAGCTGAACCACAGTACACAAGTCTTTTGACTCTTGAGAGAGTTGCTTACAATGTAATGGTCAGGGACATTTAAAAATAAAAGGCAAATTCTGTTTCAAAAAAGGGTAAATCATGTTTCAATTGACAAATTTTACGATTGGAAAAGCAAATTTTTATCTCAAAAATAATTAATTATTACTTTGTCATTGAACTGTGCATGCGGTCCGCGTAGCAGACAGTGAATGAGAGGCAATTTTTTTAGTGGGGCGGCATAGCAAACCTATTGTGCATTTTGTGATAAAAACACCAAATTTGGCACATATGTAGACTGATATATAACAAACGTATATAGATATTGAGCCATCGCAAATTTTGTCCCAGACAGCCATGGCAGCCATTTTGCAAAATGGTGGTCAGGCAATTTAATCGGAATTAATCAGTGTTCAGAATTGCCAACTCCAGAGGAACTCGGTGACTTGAAGTGGGGATAGTTGACATTCTAAGGTTCTACAAGATTGCGTAAAGTGATTGATAAGGAATTATTACACTAATTGTGCTGTTTTAATAGTCAACTGATGAAAAGGCTGCATTTACGTGCATAATGAGCCTTGTTTTTTATTGATACGTTATGCTTTCTAAAATTAAGCCAGACACACCAAACTACTCCACACTACTCCACACACCATACCACACCCACCCACCCGCACACGCGCACACACACACAGTATGTTTACTCTACAGGCATCTTCTGTTCATCAGTAACCCCCACCATCAGTAACTTCTAGGGTGACCCATAATGCAATAATACATTGATACAATGTATTTTTTCTGGTAATGACTACTGCTACTACTATTACTACTATTACTACTACGACTACTATTACTACAACTACTACTACAACTACTACTACTACTACTATTGCTACTACCAGGTGCCAAGCCAGTTATTATTATTTACATTCACCATTGGCTTCCATTTGGAACTTTGCTGCCTAATCAGACTAATTAGTGCAATTAGACTGATTGGGTCGGTTAAGCCTTCCACAAATTCCACGTTCGGGATCATCTCCGTCAGCTTCATGTACATCGATTGCCATTCACTGTAACACCACAACAATCTTTCGGGCGGTTCGTCGATAAGTGAGTTCGTATACCATAGTAAACGCGTCACGAAAGTCGTCTTGCCACACCTCGTTGGGCCGGCAATGATACATGTAAAAAGATGTTTCAATCGGGTGTCCATCACACCGAGTGAAGCCACACCCCACCAACGTATTCATTTATCAAACCTCCCCACCACAACGACCAACCAATCATCACCCAGCGACGTTATTCTTGAGATATCAGCCGCTAGGACGTTCGCCTGCCGCTAGGGGTATGATACGTTCGCCAGCCGCTAGGGGTATGACATAATCAGTGACCTCATTTGACCGCTACAGGTCAATCAATGAATATGTATAGATTTTGCACCACAAATTACGCCGCCTTGCTGCAGCATGACTCCCTATACTACTATTATTGTGCCGTCCAACTGACGCTTTCGCAAAATAGTGGGGTGGGATGGCATATCTATTACATTGTGCATTTTGTGATAAAAGCACCAAATTTGGCACACATGTTGACACTTACATTCTGAACAGATCTGGATATTGAGCCATTGCAGGTTTGGCCCCTGATGGTTGTGGCAGCCATTTTACAAAATGGCTGCAGTTAGTGTTCTCCCTCAACATCCGTACCAACAATGATGTTCAGGGGTGGCACCGACGTCTGAACTTCCATGGACGACAACAGATGTGCTTTTACATGGTGGTACTGCTGCTTCACGAGAAAGCCAGATTGATCACCATCCAGGTTCGTCTGATCAGCGAAAAGAAGCTCCAGATACACAAGAGGAAGACATACATCCACCTCCAAGCCAAGATATTCCAACTGTGGCAGGAGTATGAGGACAGCCACAAGAGTGCGCGACAGTTACTGAATGGCTGCGCCAAAGTGTATGGACCAGTCGTATAATGGCTGAATCAGATTAGTTAGTATCTTATATGGTGTTGGAATATTTGTTCGTTGAACGTAAACTTTTTACGAAGTTGTGTTCCATATAATGTCATAATGCGCTGTCATCTGACATTTATTCTTCTATTGGGGGTATCCAATCTAATCCACTGCTCGCTGTTCTCTGGTAAAAATGTGAGTGTCTTTGCTTAAGGGTTTTTACTATTGGTTTGATACGTTCAACGATGTAGCATTTTCCAGTATTGCCCAAACTAGGGTTTTAAAGGCAATCTATCTCAACATTTAATTTCTCCCAGTAACCTATCTTAACAAGAGTATGTATGTGTATTGGTCTACTTTTTAAAGCCTATAGTTGCTCACGCGCATTTCAATATAAACAATTATGCGTTGATATATATTGCATAAGATTACGTTTTAGCTGTTATTTATTTTATTGCACCTTTGTATTATCATGTCACTGTTGATGATGTATAGCACAATCAACATTAATAAAGTTACACTGATGGACATACTGAATGGCCATACAATTGTTGACTTGGTCTTTCATTGGAAATGTTGTAATGTTTGAAACTGCCATCGTGAACACCATGTTAATACGTGAATGCTTCCTCGCTAGATCCGGACAGTTCATGCACACAGATTCCAATAAAGCTACAAATAACATAACAAAATAATTGGAAACGAATATTGTTCAACATTCACAAACCACACGATATGAAAACACCTGGGAAAAAGCAGGCCGAATTCACCTAACTGCAGGCCGAAATCACCAAGCCAAAATAACATGGGCCGAATTCACCACCCCATTCACGCCATTATAAAGTAGGCCGAATTCACCTGGTAGTTAGTTTAACAAGACTTAACAAGATTTGCCATCCAAGCCAAAGGCCCAGATGGCAAGTGGACAAGGAAGCCATTGGCTTATCAAGAGTCCAACAATGTTCATCTACTTATAACCCGCCCTCCTGAGATATGTGTCAACCTTGTTTTTAAACATATTCACGCTGCTAGCAGTTACACAATCTGTAGACAATTTGTTCCATTCATTTATTGTCCTCTGTGAGAACGAGTGCTTTCTGATGTCCAATCTACATTGATCCTTTACTAATTTTACCTCATGTCCTCTAGTTCTGCTATCCTTCTTGAGTGAGAAAAACATATTTCTATCAATATTTTCATACCCACTCAATATCTTAAAAACTTCAATCTGATCTCCTCTTAACCTCCTTGTCTCTAGAGTTGTTAAACCACATTCTTTCAGGCGTTCTTCATAACTAAGGTCTCTAAGTTCTGGAATCATTTTAGTTGCTCTCCTTTGTATGCGTTCAAGCGTATCTATATCCTTCTTACGATATGGTCTCCATGCTTGTATACAGTATTCTAAATGAGGTCTAACTATTGCTTTATAAAGAGGTATAATTAACTTTTTTCCCTTGTATGTCATGTTTCTTCTAATCAATCCAAGAATTTGATTACCCTTTGAAGCTGCAATACCACACTGCTCTGAAACTTTCATATAAGCGCTTATTGTAACTCCTAAGTCCTTTTCTTTTACAGTAGTACCCAGAGCAGTATCTCCCATTTTATAGTTTACATTCAAGTTCCCATGTCCTGTATGTAGGCATTTACATTTCCGAAAATTGAACAGCATCTGCCATTTCTCAGACCATTTCACTAATCTGTCTAGAACGTTTTGTAAATGTTGTTTATCACCATCAGTATTAACCTTTCTAAACAGTTTTGTGTCATCCGCAAATTTCAGTACGTTACTTTTTATACTATCGTCCAAGTCACTGATATAAATTAAGAATAATATAGGTCCTAATACTGATCCTTGAGGTACCCCACTCAAAACCGATTTCCAATTTGAAACTTCTCCATCTACTACAACTCGTTGTCTTCTGTCAGTCAGCCATTGTTCTATCCAGTCAGTTATGCTATCCCCGATACCATGGGCTTTTAATTTAAGTAGTAATCTTTGATGTGGCACTTTGTCAAAAGCTTTCTGAAAATCTAAGTAGATAATATCTACTGGCGATCCCACGTCTATCCACTTAGTGATTTCTTCCAAAAAACATAACATATTTGTTAAGCATGACCTCGCTTTAAGGAATCCATGTTGAGATGAATTTAATAATTTATGCTTAACGAGGAAGTCCACCATATGGTCTTTAATTAACCTTTCTAATAATTTACAAATCACTGACGTTAAACTCACTGGTCTGTAATTCTCTGACTTATTTCTAAAACCCTTTTTAAATAATGGTATGATGTTTGCTTCTTTCCATTCAAACGGAACAACTCCCTCCCACTGATTTGTTCTACTGTTTCCATTAGTAATTTTGGAGGAATCCCATCCACTACCGGTGATTTGTTATCCTTCATTGCCTTTATTTTCTTAGCTACCAATTCTGGAGTTACAATTAACGGACCTAAATAGTCAGATTTAGCCCCCTGAAATTTAGCATCAGCAACTGGTAATGAACTAATATCTTCTTTGGTAAACACTGAACTGAAGTAACCATTTAGGTCTGCCGCCATTAAAAACCCGTGATATTATATTTCCAGCACTGTCTTCTAGAGGTCCAACCTTGTCTTGTACGTTTTGTTTACTCCTGACATATGCATAAAAACTCTTGCTGTCATTTTTTTATGTTACATGCTAGTTTTTGCTCATAGCTTCTTTTAGATTGTCTGATTTCAGTTGTAGTTGCATTAAGTGCCTCTTTGTATTTTGCAGTCTTCTTCCTTTCTGGTACGCCTATAAACCCTCCACATAGTTTGTTTTAGCATTATTTTTCTAATAGCCTCTTTTGACAAGTGTTTCTTTCTACACCGTTTTCCTTGTTTTTGGAAGGGAACAAATTTATCGATGATACTCTCAATTTCATATTTTAGAATATTCCAACATTCAATTGCGGTCTTATTCATCAGCATGTTATTCCAATCTAGCTTTGCTAAGTATTTTCCCATATGTTTGTAGTTACCTTTGTGGAAGTTTCTCTTGTACGTTTTCTTATTTTTATTTTCTGATTTTACATTGATGTCAAAATGTATTTGATTATGGTCACTATTACCCAATGGTTCAAATATTTTTACATTGTCCACTAAGTCTTTTTGTGATGACAAAACTATATCTAATACATTTTCTCAACTGGCTGGTTCTAGTACGTGCTGAGTAAGAAAGCTATCCTGGATTAAAAATAGAAATTGTTGGTCCTCAATCCCTGTGCTCTCTAGAGAATTCCACTGTATGTGTCCATGGTTAAAATCTCCCATTACTAACTTCCTTTATAGCGTTTTTATTTTTGTGTTGTCCTCTTCGTTTATATTTGGACTTCGGTAAACTAATCCAATAGTTAATTTTGAATTTCCTGAAACAATTTTGCACCAAACAGATTCATCGCAATCTGCTTCCCTTTCTAGTTTTATTTCATAAGCCTGAATAAATTCTTTAACATATAAAATAACTCCCCCGCCCCTTCTTCCTATTCGATCTTTCCTAAACATTACATATCCTGTCAGTCCTAATTCTGCATCTGTTATATCTATGTTGGCCCATGATTCAGTTATACCAATTATGTGAGGGTCAATATCTTCTACCATAATGTTTAATTCGTTTTTCTTATTTACTGTGCTCCTTGCATTTAAACATACGCATCTATAACCTTTTTCAGAGATGTTTTTTGGATGATTTGATATTGGTTTATCTGTGCTAGTGGCCTCTTGTTCTGCTTGAGACACCTCTAGGTAACCCCCCTGCACTTCTAGTTTAAACCATGTTTACTTCCAAAAATATTTGTCATTGTACCCAAGTCACTATCTACTGCTGCTGAAAGTTTGTCCGCGAATACTGCCGCCCCCTTTCCACTTAAATGAAGCCCATCCTTCATGTACATATCAGCCCTTCCAACAAAACTTCCCCATAAATCCACAAATCCAACTTCCTCTTCCCTACATAGCTTCTGGACTAACATGTTAATTGCTATCCCCCGACAATTTTGCTATTTGTGACCCCTCCTGCCCATTACAGGTAAAATCCCTGACAGTATTACCTGCTCAACCCGCGTCTGTTTTAGTGTTCTGACCAACTGCCTATATTTCCTAACTATGGCAGTTGTACCCTCCCTCTCTACGTTATTTGTCCCTACGTGTACTAAAACAAATCCACCCTTACCCGAGCCTACGATGTTTTTTACCCTCTCAGTTATCGCCTCTATTTTGGCTCCAGGCAAGCAGACCACCACATCATCTCCCTTGTTTAAGACTGTCGGTCTTCCTAACTATCGAATCCCCCACAAACACCCTTGCTCTCTTCCTCACCCCCTCTATCACTGCTGCAGAATAACTTTTCCGTTCGATCCCCTCCATCACATTCTGTCCTGACCCCTTCCCTCCTGTCTCCCCCACCTCCCACTCCTTTGCTCTTGTCTCTCCCACTCCCCTCTCCCTCACTCCGGTTGTTTTCCCTCCCGTCTCCCCCACTCCCGTCTCCTTCCCTCCTGTCTCCCCTACTCCCCTCTCCTTCACTCCGGTTGTCTTCCCTCCTGTTCCTTTCCTTCCCGTCTCCTTACGTCCTGTCTCCCTACGACCTGTCACCTTCCCTCCTCTCAGCTTCCTCCCAGGCCAGGTGAGCTCTCCCTAGCATCTCTTGTGTCTTTCCCCACTTTATCATCTACTGTTCCCCCACGGGAACTACTGGCACAACCCCCCTGTTCCCTTCCCACCATTGCCACAACGAGCAGCCTCAGCTCTTCCAACTCCACCTCTAGTTCCTTCATCTTCGTACAGATTGGGCCGAATTCACCTGGTAGTTGGGCCGAATTCACCTGTACCTGTTCCGACACACAGCAGACCACAATATATCCGACAGGATTTCCCAGTTAGAATGCGTTAGCCGTTTCGGCCCACGGAGCCTGCTGTCACCGATTGCATACACGGATGGTACGGCCTATGCGAGCGACAACACTTCACCGCCGAACCCGCTAGGGGTCGAAACATTCGACACCCGAAATGGCAGCAGGTGGATTCGATTCGAATCCCGCGGACCGTCCTCGGAGTCCCGATCGACAGTCCGGCGTTCTATTGCTAGGTGACCGCGCCCCTACTTGACCTGTCAATTCATCGGTCACATTACAGCAATCATATGTTTAGTTTCGTTCAGATTCTCACCTTCTTTGTCGAAAATGTCTGCGGCTGAAGAAAGTACTGCGGCGCTGGCCTGGGTGTCCTAATTTCTGCTGTCATTTCATTTGTTCAAATTCTGACGACTCTTCTCAATGAAACTTCAACATAAAGCAACCTCGTTATTGTAAAGTTTATATACGTTTATTCTCTTTGTAAATGGATGCGCGAAGTCGCATGGACAATTTTAAACGAACCTCAATAAATACGTATACGAACCACAAAGCAAAACAACTAATATGTAGTCGTTTTACCCGCCATAATAATACTAATGCATATTGGGAAAAAACAACTACTAATTAATTTATTTTAATTATTAATAAATATATACACATTCCACTGTACCAATAAAATTAGTTAACAATTTAATTATTAAGGCATCGTATATTTTACAAAAAGAATAAATTAATAAATTCGGGAAACGTCAACATTTACCTACCTAGCATACGCTTCCTATCAACTTTTGAGGATAGACATCTTGTTGGCTGATTATCTGTTTTCCGCTAGGGGTAACGGCAGAAAACGTATTCTTCTTCACATGTCATTCGAACAATTCCTTCTTATTTAAATTGAAGTTTAAATGCCCGGGTTTAGTTTAGAGTGTCCTTCTTTTATTAGGTAGAAGGGATCAAATTATTATATTGTTTCTTTCAAATGACACAAGCAAAGTGGGATGGACGAAATTACCCAATTGTTCGAAACGACAGCAAGTATTTTCCAACCCAGGTCACCTCGACAGACCGTCCGACACACTACCACATAGCCATCGCACCCCACAATTTGGTCGATTCTAAGGATTTTATATTAATAATTAATATTGAAACTAGGTCACCATTTATGTTACACAAAGTATTAATTTATTAATTGTGCCATAATTTAGAGAATAGCTCACCCCTTATGTGGATTCCAATTGTCACAACGATAAGAAAATGTGAGTTAAAAGTATGTTTTAGATGTTTTTCAAAACTGTCTGCTTGTGTGTAAACTATCAACACATGTGACCAGACGGTATTGTCTGCCGCACTTACAATTGGTTTAACCATGCACAGGGAAGAAGATTATTTACATCATTCCGTGCATTAATGAGAAATTAATTTAAAAAAGCTTAATTGTCAAAACAGGGCTATATAGGTGAGCCACCCAAGGGAGGATCCATTAGTTGAGCAGCAGTTATAGAGAACGAAGACGAGTGTGTGTGAACTTATTAATTAATTAACAATTAAGGCATATGTAAATTATACAAATAAAGCATTTATATACCCAACTAGCTTTAATTACGGACGCTACAATTAATGTGGCTCAATTAACTTATCCCACACCAAGTGTTAGTTGAGCCAGCTTACCAACCCTACTTGAATCAGCTACATATAATTATCTATGCGTACTATATATTATCTTGGTCTAAAATGATCTACTAATAGTAATTGTTTATGTGAGTGAAATTTACTTATGAATATGATTGTGCCCGATATAAAAAATAATGAAAAATGGCTCAGCTAACAGTAAACTGCTTTCCACTAATCTTGTATCCAAATAGAAGGTAAACGAATGAAACTCGATCATAATTACAAGTTTAACATGAGTATTCCAATAACTAATTGTTGGGTTTACCCTCAGACAAAATCCGGTGTTATCTAATGTCATCCAACCGACAGAAAATAATATATACCCCCACACACGCACACACACAAGCGCACACATGCACGCACACACGTATACACGCACGCACGCACGCACATCGCACACACACACACACACCGAAGGTGACGATGGGTAGGCAAGTTGATGAGCGATAATGAAATGTGATGAAAATCAATTGCTGAAAGGAGCGAGGCGTCTAAGTTTTCGCATATTAATTTTTTTGCTGATGAGTAGGTTCTACTCCAATGTCATCATACTATCATTCTTTCAAAGGACGTTCGATTCCGTAATACGACGACACATAGCATCTCGGATGTGCTTATTATTGAGACTTGAGTCGAGATTGGTTAACAATAATTATTTCAGCATTCGATTTTAGTCGATAGCATAAGTCCCAGACCCAGACACGGGTCGATTTCATTGGCCATTGCAGTTGTTGATTTCCTGTATACGTGTGAGCATGTATGTAGCTACTAAGAACAGCAATATGGATTAATCGCATTGTTGAACCAGTACGCAACTAAGTCTAATAATGACTATATCTTTCCACAATTAAGTCTAACTTTAAGTCACAAAAAGTAAGTGCAACGATTGGATACCCAAACCATTTTCGAAGTTGGGGACTTCCCTGCCCTGGTCGTGGTCCTGGACTCTGTTAATGTCAGGCTTAGGACCAATTAAAGCTTTGTTTGTTGTGTTGGCGAGTTTAGGTAGCATCTACCACAAAAAATGACGCTCCCCAAAGGCAAGATGCAGCCACCAGTCCTTTCAACAGCTGGCGCTGTAGCAGTTCGAAATGAGAAAGGTAAGTATGACTGTCTGTGAGCAAGGTGTTGTTTATCAACTGCTGCTGGCTTTATAATCATTTAAAAGTTTTAATTGATTACTATGATATAGCCTTTGGTCGAGTCACGATAAGGGTGCCAAATGCTTTGCGGTTTCTTTGAAAACTAAAAGTCAATGTACATATAGGTATATTTTCTATTTGTAATAAACATTGACATGATGAGAATGTCCAACAAAATCTTGGTGGACTTCGGTGTTTAGTTTTTGTGTTGCGTTTGATGATGGAATAAATCATCTAATTTGCATGAAAAACTTGTTTTAATACAGTAACTTGTGTGCGAAGGTAACATTATCCAGAAAACAATATTAGTCAGTGTGGTCTCTTACATTATATCAATTACATACCAATTACAAATACCAGTTCTAATTACACCTCAAAAATACCAATTCCAATTATCAGTTCCATATCGAAATAAATTATGTGAATAGAGCGGCCAATAGAGCAACCATTGACATACTCAACATCCCACAAATAAGGCAGGACTAGATTATAATGCTACATACTATGACAATGCAAACATGATTTGTGAATTGGTTGAAATGAAAAATTATAACAATGGCGATGTCTTGAATAAGGAAGAATGTAATGCTGTGATTTCATATCTCAGCACAATATAATTTGTTTTCTAGCTGCTATTTCTAACTATCAATTTGTTTAATATGTACATGCTTGTGGATCTTGAGTCCGAATAAAGATGATAATAATAAAGAAAATGTCTGGTAATCCAAAGTATTAAATTCAGTAATTCCCCCAAAAAACTTATGATCCACAAAATAACTAATTTACAAAATTACGGAAACTGCCATTGTATTATAGAAAGAAAAATATTTTACTATAAAAATTAAACGCTCTAGAACATAAATAAATAACCCCACTCCTAACATTAAAAATGAGTAGGTAGGAACCTTACTGTTGTATAACAATTCATATGGCAGAGAAAAGAATAGAGTTTTGATCCAAAAATTAAACAAAATACAACAAAATTATATTGCTGACTGCACAGGAATCAACAGGTGTTTCATGCAGTGACTGAATTGTCAATTTAGATGCTCATTGAATATAAACAACTCATTTGTTTCCACATTGGTGGTTCTGCGTATATCCAGGCCAGCCGAATCTGACTCTGGAATCGGATTTGGAATTGGTTGATGTGGAAGCAGTGGAATTGGAATTGCTTTGATTGGAATCAGAATTGGATTTGGAATCACTTTCTGGTTTGCGTTTCTGATAACTAGTTAATTAATGTAGATTAAATGTAGATTAAGGTAGATTAAATGTTTCATGACATTAATGTACATAATCAAGTTTATTGAGCCTTGGGTTTGTGGGTCTTGGGGCTCAGCCAGGGGTTGTTTGGGGTCTGCAGCTGTAATTAAATTGTATTTACAAATGTGAGGAACATTTAAATATCTGTGTGAAAGTAGACTTTTTTATGATAAATAGTGTGTGTATATATATATATATATATATATATATATATATATAACTTGTTTAAATAATGTGATCATATTTTTTCTATACTTATTATTTACACTATTTTTTTTCATGTTTATGCTGTATAGTATGCACCCATTTCATGCACACCACATGCACACTCCTATGTTAGTGCCCAAAGGGGCTGTACGGACTAAACTCACTCAAGACCCAAGATTATTACTACATGCACATGTACGAGATAGTAGTACTCCATAGGAACAAATCAAACTAAAAGAAATGTTACCTATTCTTTTGCCCAAAAATTTTACAGACACTACAGGTTGTGAATAGACCGTTTCAATAAAATAAACCATCTCACAGGCATGAAAAACTTGTGATACAACAATGTAACTGTAGTATTAGTAAGGAAACAATACAGTGTCAAGACTCTCCGTAACTAACTTAGAAAATTTGTCATTCAAGAATTCACATTTTTGGAATTTATAGCTTGTATGGAATAATTCAGTGTGGACAAAATAAAACTCAGTTGTTTGATGTACAGTAGCCTTGGCACTTTACTATTTATACAGGAGATGGCATAATTTAGTTTTGATAAAAAAAATTCATAGATGTATTTGTGGTTCTGGCATAGATTCATGGATTTTGTGTGTAATTTGAAGCCGTAAACGGCAAATGAAATTTAAAAAATTTTCTTTCTAACATATATTAATTAACCACAAGAAAATTGTAAATGGTAATTCAGTAATGAAAAGTAGCATTTTTTGGCAAATGCATAACGTTGAAAATAGTGTAAATGTAGGTATTTTATTTATACATGTAATGATGAAAGTAATTTTTTGGACATTGTAAAATAACAATGTTTCTCCCTTGTTGAAATGTCAGAAGTGAGACTGGTTTTGCACAACATTTATATCTATACCTGGCACATAACACTATTAAAACGAAGCACTTTATCGTTACTAGGCCGCCCGCGTGTGACTACTGTTCACAGATTGTTAAAATGAGCCAGCTTTGGTGGCACTAAAAATATGGCGATATTTTACTTAAATGCAGATATTTGACTTAAATGCACAGGCAATATTGACTCCTTACTGTCCTCTGCAAGGTTGCACCTCTCAAAATGTAGAGATATTTGACTTACTTGACTTAAACGCATAGGCTATATTGTCTCTGCTGTCCTCTGGAAGGTTACCCCCTCAAAATGTAGAGATATTTGACTTACTTGACTTAAACGCATAGGCTGTATTGTCTCTGCTGTCCTCTGGAAGGTTGCACCCCTCAAAATATAGTGATATTTGACTTACTTGACATAAACACATAGGCTATATTAACTCTTTGCTGTCCTCTGGAAGGTTACTTACTTACTTACTTACTTAATCCTCTTGGCCCCTTCAGGAGCATAGGGCGTCAACCATGTTTCTCCACCTCACTCTCTTCTGGGCTAGAGCTTTGGCCTCTTGCCAGGTGACCCCCACTTTATCAAGATCTTGTAGTGTGGAGTGTCTCCAGTTGATTTTTGGCCTTCCTTGTCTTCTCTTTCCTTGTTTATGTATTTTGTATTTGTTAGATCTTTTCTGAGTGTGTGGCCAATCCAGCTCCGTTTTCTCCTCTTGATTGTAGTGCTTATTTCTTCCTGTTTGGTTTTCTTCCAGAGCTCTTTATTTGATATTTTGTTAGGCCACCATACCTTAAGGATGTATCGGAGGCAACTGTTGATGAAGACTTGGAGTTTGTTGTTGAGAGACTGAGCAGTTTTCCACGTTTCACAGCCATAGAGAAGAACTGGTTTAACGTTGATGTTGAAAATGTGGATCTTGTTGGTGTTTATGGATAGTTGGGAAGAGAGCCATACAGGGCATAGGGTTCTGAAGGCATGGCAAGCTTTATTGATGTATAGCTCCACATCTTTATCAGCTCCACCATTTGTACTGATGTTGCTCCCGAGGTAGATGAAGTCTTGTACTTCTTCAACAGTACCACTTTCTAGTGAGATGGGTTCGGAGGATCTGCTAACTGCTGTTGACTTTCATCACCTTTGTCTTTCCCACATTGATCTTAAGACCCAGTTGGCTGCTTTTTTCTTGAAGCCTTTCTGTTTTTTGTTGCATGTGTTTATGGGTTTCTGAGAGTAGTGCTAGATCATCTGCAAAGTCCAGGTCTTCTAGTTGTGAGAACAAGTTCCACTGGATCCCAGTACGATGGTGTTCTGTGGATCTTTTCATTGTCCAGTCTATGGCTATCAGAAAGATCAGTGGCCATAGCAAGCAGCCCTGTCGTACTCCAGTTCCAATCTGGAAGCCTTCTGAAACTTGTCCATTAAAGATGACATGACCAGTGAAACCTTCGTACATGTTCTTTATTAGGGTTAACAAATTTGTAGGTAAACCATAGTGCCTCAGGAGCTTCCATAGAACTGTCCTATCTATACTATCGAATGCTTTTTCGAAGTCCACAAAGGTTATGTAAAGGAAGCTCTGCCATTCAATGCATTGTTCAATCATAATCCTGAGTGTAACAATATGATCTGTGCAGGATTTATCCTTTCTAAAGCCAGCTTGTTCCTTTCTTAGCTTCTTGTCAACCGTTTCTTGTATCCTATCCAGGATGATACGGCAGATAATTTTACTGGGCACTGATAGAAGCATGATCCCTCTCCATTTCTTACATTCACTGAGGTTGCCTTTCTTGGGGATTGTAACTAGCATGTAGCTGTATAAAACGTCTGTGGTGGCCCCAATATCAGCTTTTAAGACATCAGATGGTATATTGTCAATTCCAGGTGGTTTACCTAGCTTCAGCTGTTTGATGGCTCTCTTGATCTCCTCTTTGGATATCCTACCACAATTAATGTTAAGGTCTTCATTTGTTTCCTCAATGTCTGGGATTGAATCTGGTGGAGGCCTATTCAAGATATCTTGGAAATATTCTTTCCAGTGTTGTAACTGTAGAGATTCCCTAGTGAGAAGGTTTCCCTGTTTGTCCCTGATGGGGCGAATAGTGCTCTTGTTCTTCCCGGCTAGCTGTCTGGTGATCTTGTATAACTCTGGAGTTGTTTTGCCTAGCTGCGATCTCAGCTTCGTTTGCTAGTTTTTCGACATATGTTTTCTTGTCCCTCTTTGTCTTCTTTTTAACTCTTTTGTTTATTTCCTGGTTTTCTTGCTGCAGTTTTTTTTTCCTTGTGTCATCTGCTTCCTTGTTGAGTTTCATTTTAGTCTCCCTCCTTGCCTCAATAGCTTCCCAGGTGTCGTCTGTAATCCAGTCCTTCCTCCTAGCTTCCCAGCAGCCTAGGACTTGTTCACAGGTGTCTGTAATTGCATTCTTGCATCTCGTCCACTTTTCATCAATATTTGACTTGCTTGACTTCAATGCATAGGCTATATTGACTCTTTGCTGTTCTCTGGAAGGTTACACCCCTCAAAATATAGCAATGTTTGCAAATGATTTTACATAAAATAACTATCCATTATGGATTAATAGAATTACTGTTGTAATTAATCACACTTATTGGTTGTGCTGATGAGTGAATTTCTGTTTTGTCCTTCCAGGTGAATTTGCCATGGAAAAAGTGAAGGTTAGCCGATACGTGTCCGGCAAAAGGTGAGATAATTTGACCAAACACGATATATGGCTTCTCCCACAATCATTTCCCACCCACAACATTCTTCATTTACTTCTATTCCCCTAACATTTCATCATCATAACATTTCAGTTTTTAATTCCTGTGGCCACCAAGTAAAGTGTAAAAAAATGTTATGTTGCTTGTTTTACATTATGTAGTCCATCACAAGATTACTGTTCTGTCCCAATTCCATTAATAAATTTTGTCAGTTATTCACTGGAACAGCCCTCTAGCCGCTTATATCTTCCCAACTGAAACAATCCTCTAAACTCTTTTGTCCTCCAACTGAAACAATCCTCTAACATCTTATTGCCTCCAACTGAAACAATCCTTAACATCTTATGTCCTCCAACTGAAACAATCCTCTGACATCTTTTATCCTCCAACTGAAACAATCCTATAACATTGTATGTCCTCCAACTGAAACAGTTCTCTAACATCTTATGTCCTCCAACTGAAACAGTCCTCTAACATCTTAATATGTCCTCCAACTGAAACAATCCTCTAACATCTTATGTCCTCCAACTGAAACAATACTGTAACCTCTTATGTCCTCCAACTGAAACGATCATCTAACCTCTTATGTCCTCCAACTGAAGCAATCCTCTAACATCTAATGTCCTCCAAGTGAAACAATCCTCTACCATCTTATGTCCTCCAACTGAAACAATCCTCTAACCTCTTATGTCCTCCAACTGAAACAATCATATAACCTCTTATGTCCTCCAACTGAAACAATCATATAACCTCTTATGTCCTCCAACTGAAACAATCCTCTAACATCTTATGTCCTCCAACTGAAACAATCCTCTAACATCTTATGTCCTCCAACTAAAACAATCCTCTAACCTCTTATGTCCTTCAACTGAAACAATCATCTAACCTCTTATGTCCTCTAACTGAAACAATCATCTAACCTCTTATGTCCTCCAACTGAAACAATCCTCTAACATCTGATGTCCTCCAACTGAAACGATCCTTAAATATCTTATGTCATCCAACTGAAACGATCCTCTAAGTTCTTATGTCACGCAACTGAAACAATCCTCTAACATCTTATGTCCTCCAACTGAAACAATCCTCTAACCTCTTTTGTCGTCCAACAGAAACAGTTATCTAACCTCTTATGTCCTCCAACTGAAACAATCCTCTAACATCTGATGTCCAGCAACTGACATGATCCTCAAATATCTTATGTCATCCAACAGAAACGATCCTCTAACTTCTTATTTCATGCAACTGAAACAATCCTCTAACCTCTTATGTCCTCCAACTGAAACAATCCTCTAACATCTTATGTCCTCCAACTAAAACAATCCTCTAACCTCTTATGTCCTCCAACTGAAACAATCATCTAACCTCTTATGTCATCCAACTGAAACGATCCTCTAAGTTCTTATGTCATCCAACTGAAACAATCCTCTAACATCTTATGTCCTCCAACTGAAACAATCATCTAACCTCTTATGTCCTCCAACTGAAACAATCATCTAACATCTTATGTCATCCAACTGAAACAATCCTCTAACATCTGATGTCCTCCAACTGAAACGATCCTCAAATATCTTATGTCATCCAACTGAAACGATCCTCTAAGTTCTTATGTCATCCAACTGAAACAATCCTCTAACATATTATGTCCTCCAACTGAAACAATCCTCTAACCTCTTTTGTCGTCCAACAGAAACAATCATCAAACCTCTTATGTCCTCCAACTGAAACAATCCTCTAACATCTGATGTCCAGCAACTGACATGATCCTCAAATATCTTATGTCCTCCAACTGAAACAATCCTCTAACCTCTTATGTCCTCCAACTGAAACAATCATCTAACCTCTTATGTCCTCCAACTGAAACAATCATCTAACCTCTTATGTCCTCCAACTGAAACAATCCTCTAACATCTGATGTCCTCCAACTGAAACGATCCTCAAATATCTTATGTCATCCAACTCAAACGATCCTCTAAGTTCTTATGTCATGCAACTGAAACAATCCTCTAACATCTTATGTCCTCCAACTGAAACAATCCTCTAACCTCTTATGTCGTCCAACAGAAACAGTCATCTAACATCTGATGTCCAGCAACTGACATGATCCTCAAATATCTTATGTCATCCAACTGAAACGATCCTCTAACTTCTTATTTTATGCAACTGAAACAATCCTCTAACCTCTTATGTCCTCCAACTGAAACAATCATCTAACCTCTTATGTCGTCCAACTGAAACAATCATCTAACCTCTTATGTCCTCCAACTGAAACAATCCTCTAACATCTGATGTCCTCCAACTGAAACGATCCTCAAATATCTTATGTCATCCAACTGAAACAGTCCTCTAACATCTGATGTCATCCACCTGAAACGATCCTCTAACTTCTTATATCATCCAACTTAAACGATCCTCTAACTTCTTATGTCATGCAACTGAAACAATCCTCTAACATCTTATGTCCTCCAACTGAAACAATCATCTAACCTCTTATATCCTCCAACTGAAACAATCCTCTAACATCTTATGTCCTCCAACTGAAACAATCATCTAACCTCTAAGATCCTCGATCCAACTGAAACATTCCTCTAACATCTTATGTCCTCCAACTGAAACATTCCTCTAACCTTTTATATCCTCCAACTGAAACAATCCTCTAACATCCTATGTCCTCCAACTGAAACATTTCTCTAACCTCTTATATCCTTCAACTGAAACAATCCTCTAACCTCTTATGTCATCCAACTGAAACAGTCCTCTAACATCTTATGTCCTCAAACTGAAACAGTCCTCTAACCTCTTATGTCCTCTGACTGAAACATTCCTCTAATCTCTTATGTCCTCCGACTTAAACATTCCTCTAACCTTTTATGTCCTCCAACTGAAACAGTCATCTAACTTCTTATGTCCTCCAACTGAAACAGTCCTCTAACTTCTTATGTCCTCTAACTGAAACAATCCTCTAACACCTTATGTCCTCCAACTAAAACAATCCCCTAACCTGTTATGTCCTCCAACTAAAACAATCCTCTAACCTCTTATGTCCTCAAACTGAATATATTCTTGAAAAACCGAAGTATCTAACTTATGCAGTGTAATTGTAACAAGTCATATATATGTATAACTTGTTGGTAACCAATGACAGGGTAAGCAATAATGTATATAATATTTACCAGAAGCACATAATCTTGTTTACTGACTGAGCAAAGTTAATGGATAGTTCCACACACACAGGCAGACATTAAATATTTAAAAATGTGATTTCAATAAAATAATTTTTTTTTTACATAATATTAGTGGCATAATTACGTTTCACAGAGTTCGTAATTGTACCATATTGATGTCAAATGGTAAATCAGTAAAGCTCATTAAGATTTTAGTAATTGCTTTGATGCATGATTGTAATACATAACAAACCACCTTAACCTTAAAAAAATTTAAGTTCTATGAAAATAGGATATTGCAATATTTCATAGAGCTCCAAGATATGTTACCATATTTATATAAATATGTATGCAGTAACTTATTTGGGAATATAAGCCGTGACTCTCAGAGCAAAGTCAACCTTGTTCTACAGCTGTGTTAACATGGTGTACATAGTCCAGCTGAATTAACATGATGTGATCCAGCTGGGTTAACATGGTGTACATAGTCCAGCTGAATTAACATGATGTGATCCAGCTGTGTTAACATGGTGTACATAGTCCAGCTGAATTAACATGATGTGATCCAGCTGGGTTAACATGGTGTACATAGTCCAGCTGAATTAACATGATGTGATCCAACTGGGTTAATTATGGTAGAGTAGACTATATTTTTTATGTAGCATCCCATGCGAAGGACACATATTTATAGTGTAATTCTCAATTGCCTTGTAATATGCAAGTTGCCAGATAAAATGCCATTTAGCTATTTTTTAGTAGTAGGCAAATATTTAAAAGCAACTGGTGAATTTCTATTGAAAGAGAAGCTGGTATCAATATTGGATAAGTTTTAAAAGAGAATATTCAACTGTTTTTATATTAATTCTTTCACTCTTACAAAACTACAGAAATTAAAGTAGAATAGTTGGTGCCTGGAATGTCATATTTTTTATTGCTAGACCCTTGGCATGTATAAATGCAATGCATCGCAGGATCGATGGACGACAGAAGTACAACATATAATTTCGTACTTTAAATTACAGAGTTAGAACAGTAGCGTATCCACAACAATGACAAGAACGGAAACAGTTAAAAAATTACTGTTTCAGCTAAGAATACGTTTTACCAATGATAACACTTGCTGATGTTAAACAGAAATCACAATGCTAGCAATCATAACGTAAAAGTCGGCTTATCTGATGTTTTAATAACTTTGAACGTCATTGAGCATGCGTTTGTGTAGATACGCAATTGTTTCAGCGCACAGCAAAATATTCACGCGAATTACACGTTGCATTTGTATCGACAATCTCATGCGATTACACCTTTATATTAGCATTATGTTATGCACCAGAGGCACGGGTTATTTTGGGTAGGCTCTATTGCATGCCTAAGTTTCCACCCTATCTTGTAATACTTCATATTGTACTGCTGCTCATTTCAAGTTGATCTAAAAATTCAGCAACAATTGTATTTTAAACCTGTATATTACTACGGGTGTGTATGCCAAAAGTGTTTTGTGTTGTCAGACCTGAGTATGCGCCTGAATCAAGTGATGAAGATGAGGATGTTGAGTTTGGACTGGGCTACATGAAGAAATCTGCTGTGCCAGTTGCTGAGAAGGTAGTGGCTGAAATAGATGACAGGAGACTGAAGCGTCTACAACAGCTTGAGAAGGCTGGTGATACTGAAGACAGGTAATATTACCAATTATCCTGGCTATTTAAGTTTGTCTTTTATAATTAAAAGATTTTATTAGTGCTACATTGTGTTTAAGGGTTCAGACACATTAACATAAACTCACAGTACACAAATAAATAACAGATTTGCTCATTTTGCTGTGTGAATACTGATATACATGCTTATCAAGTCTGCCAGTTTATCTGGTAGACAGATTGGATTTTGACTTGGTCTGTCAGGTGGATCATTATTGTATAATTCTCAATAGTAGCACACTACCTAATAGACGCACACACCCCCTTTTTGAGAGGTGAAACCATGCACAAAAACATAGATTTTCAGGAGTGAAGGCATGCTAAACACAAATGACAGCAGTATTGCTGCAGCTAGCGTCACCTTGCGGACTCTTTAGAAATAATTCATAGCGTGTGTTTTTAGCCGTAACGTGGCACCACATTGTTATCACTACTGGTGGCTTTCACCAGATGTCTGTGGAAGTACTAGGACTAGCTTTTATTTATTTTATCGCTCACTCGCCATCAGCAAAACGTGTGAGTTTGAATTGTCTATTAACTGATGCTCAAAGAATCAAGTGATGGCTGGATGACATTTGTCTGGAATTATGAAAACTGCGAAAGAACGTACTTTTTCAGTGTCTGTCTTGTGCATTTTTTTAATCTGTCAGTCGAGTGTCATTTGGCTTGGTAGATGCACTGAAACTTTATTTAGCGCCATCAAAACAATTCGAAATACATGTAGATCTGATAAAATACATCACGTAAAACAAGCACTAGTTATGAAATAGATTAATGATCAATGACACGTTTCACGGAGTCATTCCCTAGAAACGCCCAGCATTCTTCGCATAGTTCACAGTGGCGTCACGCTGCAGATTAGCTACCAGTCTTAGAGGCTGATTTCACCCATAGCAGCAGATCATGATTTGGGCCACTTTTGAGAACTAATAGACGCACACCCAAGCCTTCGCACTCACGCACTGCACATCTATAGGGAATAATACGGTATGTGTCAAATAAACCAGTGGTCAAAAAGTTGATATCTCAGAATTTGCTTAAATTTTAATGAATGAATTCAATGAATAAGTAGCTATACCTGAGCACTTCTGCAAAAAACTAAGGATTAGCATGCAAATTGTGTCTGTAGTGCCCTATTATGTGAACAAGGTATAAGCGCCCCAAAATTTTTTTCAGGTGCTTCTTATTTGAGAAGTTTACAAGCTTCATATGTAAAATTTTATGAATATGTAGACATGTTGGCCAATTTGGGAGAAATTTTGGAGAAAATGCCATTGGGCAGACCGGTGACTTTCAACTGCAATATAAATAAAAAATGGTGGTCATAGGACTTGTCCCACATTCTCATTTTGGGTGCTGAAATTCTTAAAATATAGAAAAAGTTAAAGTTTAAGACCGAATTATTCTGAAAGTATGGCAACTAGAAGCCTTATGATCTGATATATTATTGCAAGTATCTTTGGCAATAGATCCTTGAATCGGTAGATGATCCGGTTTCTCGGTTATTAATATTAAACATAATTTCCTCTCAAGAAACTTGGTATTTGATCTGAATACCAAGTTTCTTAAGAGGTAATTGTGTTTAATATTGGCAATAGATGCTAGCAATTTGGACATTGTACGCAGGCCTTGTCATTACGCCCATCAGGCCAGCAGTAGATTCGAAAAGTTGCTAGCCCCCCACAAAAGTTACTGGCCCGGGTATATTCTTGGATATAAGACATAGAATATGTGCAATGAGTCATGGTAGTTTCATGTGTTTAAATAATTATAGCTATTTTTTCTGGCTACAAGACAGCCTTGTGTTCATCGAAAACTACTGACTAGTTAGGGCAGGAATGATATGCTAGTATTCCTGTATGTATCTCGATACATACATGATAAATAATATCGTCATTCAACCTTGCAGAAATGCTACACCTATGACGTCCACAGTACGCAAACGCGGTACACGAACACAGTAGACAAATGCGGTAGATACGAATAAATGAATTGCAATTTCCCTGTGAAACAGTAGAGTGTCAATGTTAATTATTTCTGCCTGTGCATCAGTAAGAAGTGAAATAACAATCTAATAACAAATGTAACGTTTCGACCTGCTCCCATTCGCCAATTAATGTTCATGTAAGCTGCACGTGTGCTTCCGTGAGTGGAGCCAAGTGGTTTATTCACTCGAATGATCATTGTTTCTTTCAAACACTGATTAAAAACTTCACCATAAATTAACTTGCTTTAGTTTTCTTTCAGTTGTTTAACTGACCCAGATTTCTTCCTGATAGTGAGCAGCAGTAACACCTAGCGAGACGCTGTGAACTAGTCATTGTTTTCTGGAGGCGTTTCACCAGTCAGCAGATTATATTAATGAACTACAATGTTATGTTATGCTACTAAACTAAAATAATCTCAGCTAAAAACACTATTTTGCACTATTTGGCTTAAGCGAATTAAACAACAGTTATAATATACGCGAGAACAGCTTCAGAAATTGAAACTGAACCGAGTGAAATTGATGTTTGCGCTGTCATTTGTGATCTGCACAGCTTATTAACTTGTTATGCCGAAATTGCAGCCGTGGATCTCTTATGTGCCATCATCGTCAAAGAAGAAGTCCGACCACTCGTCAAACGGAACATAGTAGCAGAAATTGTTCGAAACGGTGGTGGCTTGCTGGGCCAGCAAAATATAAAAACTTGTGGCCCGAATTGGTGGCCCAATGGCCTTAAAAAGGGCTCCAGGCCTGCATGCCAGTGTTAGTGTCGAGGCCTGGTACTGTAACACAACAATGAAATACGGACTGCGGAAATTTTTTATAAATGTTCTTTTCCATTTTTGTGCCTTTGGTCCTTTATCCTATCATTCTTGAATTTTCAGGCATGTAGCTTGTAAACGTCTCAAGTTAGAAGCACCTAAAACAGATCAAAATAACGGGTGCATTTTTGGGCACTTACCCCTTGTTCATATAGTAGAATGTTACAAACACAATTTGCTTGGTTCTTTTGTAGAAGTGTTCAGGTATAGCTAGTTATTCATTGCTTAAAATTTAGTGTTAAATTTGTACTTAAATCTCTAGTTAATCATTTGGTACGGTAGTATGGGGTCCAAAGTGTAACGGGTGATAATTGGAAGATCACGTTTTTACTTGTTTTTTAAACATATAGTGACAAAATAGACAATTCAAAACTTTTCGACATGTCTGTCACACCGGTATATTAATTTGCCCTGCAGTATTCACCACTGAAACAGTTTCTGGCATGTCATGCTATAGGGTGATAGTAGAGCTCTGTGAGCCAGAAGAATTATTTTATGTCACAGATATTTCCGATCAGTAAATTTAAGGAATTCTTTTAATATACAGCTGACTTTGCATAGCCGTATTAAGGCAAGTGTATATATTTGAAGCTATAGGACAAAAACATCCATGTTACAGATGTGACATAAATTGTAATAAATCAGTTACTTTTATTAGAACTTCCATTAATTTTGTTATGATATTGAGTTACACAGTGTTAGCGTACATCCATTTACACTGTACATGGGCTTTGAAAATTTTAAAAACAACAACGTGAAATGAGCATTATCCAACAGTACTCCAGAGAAGAATAACAATTTAAATTTTAAGTATGACTAAGACTTTCTTAATTTTCCACGAACATATGGAATCACTTCTGAAGTTGAAACAACGTGTTATTCAATCTTAAATGACAATTAAATTTAACTTTCATAATTGCTTACAAATGTCACACATGACATAAATTCTGGGCAGGTGAGTGGGTGGGTATGTTGGTTAATAATAACAATTATAAGTGAATAGAGTTGTCCCATATAAAGTGGCGACGATGGACTTTCAGAATAAACTCTGCCAAAATATAAGATTTTCACTTTTTAACCAGTTTTTTTATATTGCACACCCCAACACATAACTAAATTATATAGCAAACAATACATTATGAGTCATGTTCTGCGAAAACTGCACTGTCTCCATGACTGCTTTCACTGTGGTCATGGCTTTAACAGAGTTACACTCCCCGCACCTATATGTTAGTAGAATTGTCCAAGAGCTGTGTTGTTGCTGACTTGTATATTATTGTTAGCAAGAATTTCATCAGTGTCTTCACCCAATAGAGTGGCACGTCACCGTCGATTACATGAGCCCGAGATTCTCGCTGCCGGCTCTGATGGCGAAGGAGAGGATGAAGAAATGAAAGAGGAAGAAGAAAATCTGGAAAGAGATCGGGGAGAAAGGAGACGGGATGAGATGGAAGAGAGCAGTGAGGAGGAGGAGGAAGAGCTGGACGAGGAGGTATGAGAATAGATAAGTGTGTTGGAGGAGGAAGAGGAGCTGGACAAGGAGGTATGAGAATAGATTAAGTGTGTTGGAGGAAGAAGAAGACCTGGATGGGGAGGTATGATAATAGATGAAGTGTGCTGGAGGAGGAAGAAGAACTGGACGAGCAGGTATGAGAATAGATTAAGTGTGTTGGAGGTGGAGGATTAGCTAGACGAGGTGGTATGAGAATAGATTAAGTGTGTTGGAAGAGGAAGATTAGCTAGATGAGAAGGTACGAGAATAGATTAAGTATATAACAAATAATAAATTAGGCATTTCTGATATGCTGTGTATCCAGACAAAAACCTGCTTCATTATGTACTTCTAAAACCAAGGAAGAAAAAACAGCCATGTTATATTAGCCACCCAACTATCTTAATTGGCATGCTAGGAAATTGTGGTTTTATTAATTATTCAAACTGAGGTGACACTAATTTGCAATTTAGTTATCATTTTATTTGTCTTAATTTTTATTGATATATTAATTTGGCATTTTCAAGCCAACTGCCGAGGTCATAACAACTCTGAATGGACATCTTATGGATTTATTTTTTTACTTAAAAGTATAGGTCATAGTGACCCTTCACTGTCCTCCAAGTTGCACCCCTCCATTCTGTTCTATTTATGACATATCGCTCTGCTGTCAATAGTGGGAGCCCAGTAGTATTCCTGATATGTTCACTCCACCTCTTCAGTGATCTTCCTCTCTTCTGCTGTCCTTCGAAGTCTTGTTTGTATGCTTGCCTAGCCAAACATGTCCAAACCACCTGGGTCTTCTGTGTCTAATGACATCTGTGACAGAATCAGGGGTAAAGGTGTCCTGTCTGATCTTGATATTTTGTAGTCTGTCCGCCCTGGTAACACCTTTAATAGCTTAAAGGCAATGCATCTCGAAAACCTCAAGAGATTGTATCTCCTGTGATCATAACGTCCAACCTCTGCACCATAGATTACTATTGGCAATATAATGGCTTCATATAATCTGGCTTTCAGGCTTGTTGAGATGCTTCTGTTAGAAAATATGCCATTTCTGAGTCTACCAAAGCCTGCCGATGCTAAGGTTATGCATTGACTAACATCTATATCTGTAGAAGGTACTATGCTAACCAAGAAGCAGAACCCTCCCACAGTCTCGAGGTTTTTGTCTTCCAGAACAATACCCTTCTCCGATGAAGTGATGACCATGCATTTGGAGAAGTTGATTTTCATACCCCATTTCCTACACAGTGGAAATAATTGTTGTGTCATCTGCATATCTGTAGTCAAAGTTGAGGTTGGTTTGCCTTTTCCAGGATCTGTCACACTCTGAAGATAGCATCTACTGTCCCTCTGTTCTTCCTAAATCCAAACTGCTGCTTTGATTGATGTATATCAGTGTTGTCATCTATCCTCATAAGTATCATCTTGCAGAAGACCTACCCGGAATGGATATCAGTATCAGCGAAATTGCTCGATAGTTTGATGGGGTTAGCTTGCACCCTTTCTTGTGCATGTACTGGGTTGATCATACATCTGCACCAATATGTTGGTCACTTTTCCTGATGCCATGCTGCATTGCTTATTTTCAGGAGCATTTCAGCAATTTTCTGTCTGCCTTTCAAAGCTACAGCCGTTATGTGATCAGCACCAGGCGCTTTCCTTGACTTCATTGCTTTGACAGCCTTCTGTACCTCCTCTTTTAAGAATTGTGGTCCAACCAGTCCAGGGATGTTATTTGGAATGTCATCAAGTGCTTCATCTTGACCAGTTTGTGTTGAGATGTTTTTCAAAGTGTGTTTCCGAGCATTTCACCCCATTTGGAGTTGTTTTTAGGTTTCCGTCACCATCCTTTGTAGCAATGATGTTGTTGCTGAGTTCTCGCACATTTTGAAACAAATTATGTGTGTTGTTTTTCTTGGCATCCTACTCTGTATCTTATCCTTCTCTTGTGAGTTCTTATCGACTTCCTCACTAGTCTGTTCTTATCTCTGTACTTTTCACGTTTCCCTACATTTTAGGTGTTCTTCTTTCTCCTTTCCTCACATTCAGAGTTCCTCCACTGGTATATCTCCATGTTCAAATAGACGTTCAAAGGCTCCAGCAATCTTCACCTGGAACTCTTACCTTGTCTCTCTATCACAAAGCTTATCCACATCTTACCTCTTGACTACTTTCTTGTGTGGTCTTGAAACACAGGGTTTGAGTTTGGTGCATATACCTGGATGATGTTTTGCACACAAGTTCTGATTTTGACCCTGACCATCTTCAGAGAAATGGTTTGTAAGAAAGACTGTTCACATACTCAGACGAGAGGATTAGTGCCACACTGTGGATACCATCTTCTTTTCCAGAGTAAATGAGCATGTATCCATTTTGCTGAAATTTATTTTATTTATTTTATTAATAAATTATATTTATTATAAGGAAATTATTTGATAGCATAACGTTTTTGATATATATGTAGGGATGTTGCAGGAAATCGAACGGAGGCGAGCTTTGCTGAGATTGAAGGCAGTACAACAGAGGGAAGAGGAGGTAAGATCACCACCATCATGATGCAGAGCCAACTTTGTAAGGCACATTGGCGCTTCATGGGTTATTTTTTATTTTAGCATTTTAATGTTATTAAAGTAATTTGTTCAGGTTATTGTATTTGTTTTGTTCTTCAAGTGACATTATATTTGTAATAATTATTGGTCCTTTATGAAACATGTTTCTCGTATCCCATTTGCTTACCACAGTTTGTTTGAGTTTTATCCATAACAAATATGGCCATGAATTTTTGCAAAATATACATGTAAGGAATAACATAAAATTTGGTTGCTGAGCTGTAACAAACTGGTCTGGCAGTATTGGAACTGGATGTGTGTAATGTAAGCTATACGATTGCCATTGATAATAATGTATGTCTTTGACAGGAGGTGATGGAACTGGAAGAAGAAAAGAGAGAAGGCAGTGAAGGAGATTCTTCTGAGTGGGAAGAGTATACAGACTCTGAGGAGGAGGATGCCGGGCCAAGACTTAAGCCAGTCTTTGTCAGAAAGTTAGTACATCACATCTTCTTGTACTACTTTCCAAGGTGTCCATAATCTTATTTGGCCGTAATTGGTGGTCTCATTAAGACCATGTTTCTGTAGCCAAAGTTACAAAATGTTCCCACGAGTAATAAACCAGATCTCTTCTTTTGAATAATTCATAAATACGTTGGTCAAAATGATGATGGGTTGAGGGTGAACACTCTCCTACATGTGGAAAATGCTTGAATTTAAGTGTGTGGGGTGTAACGATACGTCAAACTATCGATGTTGCAATAGTCAATGTAGTACAGTGAACTATCAATAGTAACCATAGTTGGCAAAACAAATCAGCAGGGCTACTTGTGTCACACTAATAGTGTTCGTAAACACGCTTTTTCAACTTTATTAGGTAATTTTAGGTATTTACATCAACAATTGTTGATCAGATCAGAGTCACTCACGGATTCGCCATATTTTTGATTCAACTGCCTCCTGCCACCAGTTAAGTCTGGTTTTGTACTGCATACCTAACTGCTCACTAGGTGCTTTGAACTACTTTATAGTGTTTGCAATGTTTTTTTATGAAGCCTTCTTAATCCTACATGTTTTCTATTATTTCATCGAATGGATTGGATATTTCAGAAAGGACCGTGTGACAATTCAAGAGAAGGAGAAGGAACTAATCCACCAGAGGGAACTGGAGCAGGCAGCGAAACGTCTTGCTGATGATCGCCGCAGAGAGACACTCAAGGTTGGCTTCTGTCCATCTTTTTCTTCATGTCTTGCCTTTAGTTTAGATATGTCCCTTGATGTCCTGTTTGTTGACTGTCCCTTGGTGTATGTGTGGGTGGCTTTAGCCTAATTAACGAGATACGTCTGTGCACATGTACCTTTTGAGTTGCGATTTTTACATTCCCTGTGATGAATGCTGATCTTTTGAAGGGGTACAAACAGCTACAATATATGTGGGGGTAGGGGTGAACTTTGCCATTTTTTAGCCCATTTTATCCAGAATAAAGTTCAAGTTGTAGTTACTCTTTATGCGGAATACCAAGAAATGATGAATGTTTATTGGATCATTCTAATTTAATGACATCAATATATTTCGTTTTCATTGGGAATCACCAAATCAGCACAGTTCATTGGTTTATCATTGTGGAATGTGGTCTCTCAGAGAAAGAACAGTTGGCGGATAGTGGGACAGGAATAGTAGGGATTTAGTAATATAAATATTACAACAGTTTACTTGATACTATGTGACATTGTGTGACAAGACGTGTTGATTAATGTAATGTTTCATTGTGAAAGTGAACTTGGAAGAGTTTAATGTGGTGTGAAGGCTGGATTTTCACCCCATCAGCAGTGTCATTGAGCACACAAAGCTAACAGACTTACATCGGCATTAAATATAATTTTATTTTCTTCGATTGTAGAGGTTTCAGGAATAAAATTTATATTGAAATGTTTAATAAAGTTATTTCTTTATTTTGTTGTTCTGCTAAAATGAATAACAGTGTAAGGTATGGTTTCCATAACATATTTCATAATTGTGCACAATTTAACATTTTGTAGGGGGTACTCGTACAAAAGAATACATAGCTAGATTGCTATCCAAGATACATCTACAAGATTTATACATATATTTTCAGTTGAGAATGGTGTAAGTTTATGTTTTACATTTTCTTCAAACTTGAGAAGTTTATGTTTTAATCACATTTTCTTCAAACTTGAGACAATGGTAACTATGACATATTATTGAGTTGTAACTATGACATATTATGGGGATGTGTCATCAATCCTTGACTGAGGAATCAACACATTACCTGATTCTGTATTTAAAACGATCAAACTTGGAGACCCTTCCAAAATTTTAACAATGTTTTGACTATACAAGAGGATACTGCATGTCTCAGATAATCTTTTTATTTTGGCTATATTGTAAAGTAGGATGTGACGTGCAATGGACATATGATGGCGCCTCTTCGGCCACATCCTACACTTGGATGACTTTTAATAAAGTAGGATCGTAACCCAGCAGTTTGACCATAATTATGTTTTTTTAACATTTGGTATATTGTGTCTGCCAATTATACCTCATTTAATTATCAAGAACTTAAATATTTATTTTTATAAGAATTAACCTAGAACGCTATGAAAAAATTTCTAGTTTCATCTTCCTTGAATAATTCCAAAAGTGCTCCAAAGGTCTTGAAGTACTAATATGAAGGCTATCTTTATAAATTGTCAACAGCTTGGAAGTCTCAATTATTGTGTTTGGGAATATATGTTTTGACATAAAATAATGTTTAAAGTGGCCAGTCACCCTGAAATAAAAGTAATGAAACTTTAAATTTCAGAGATTGTTTGAAATCCATTAGACCTCCAAAAGGCAAAAAACTTGGGGGTCCCGTGCAAATTGTTGAAATATCTGACATAGTAACAGCTATGTCACCAGCAAAATTCTGTGTTCTGGTCATGATCAGTCATGACACGAGATTTATTTACAATTCAAATATAAAACTTGCAGGAATATTGCAATTTAATATGTTAATATAATATAAAGCATAATATGTCAGGCATGCATAAAAACCTCACAATTTTTACAAATTTTATTAAATATTTGAACCACAAGGGTTACTGTCACTTCAGTAAAATTTTGCAGAAATGTTAATTTCTTATTTATCTCTATAAAAAAGCAAAAATGGTTGGGCGATCCCGTAACATTTTTTTAAGCGTAGTAACAGCTATGTGAGCAGAGTGTACAAAAAATTCTTTCAAGTCCCAGGTAAAAATTGAGGTTTTGCTATTTTGAAAGCACCACCCTAACCAAATGTTCTTGTAAAACATTTTTTTTTTCATGTGGCTGCACTTAACAAGATCTCCATAGTATTGTAATTTTTTTTAGAAGTTGTGACTGTCTGACACCACAGTTGTTTGCCAAAAGTGATTGTGAGCATACCTAGACTGCAGGTCAACGGACAATTACATGCATATGCAGCATCTCTGTGTGTTTTTATGGTTTTACAAATTGATATTTTATTTTCAAAGCTGAACTAGTGATCGGTCAGGCATGATGACAATCAATTACATTTACCAACCAGCCTGCAGATCTGCCGTCACGCTTCAGTGACTGTGTGAAGTGCCTACACCTGGTCAAGTATGACCAAACCTACTATACATACACTGCTTGTCTGCTGTACCAACTGGCCCAAGGGAGACATTCCAGTGCAACCAAGCGCGGCTGCTGAGGTGGAAATAAACAACAACAATGTCTCTCCACTGTGATCGGTCATCAACTATCCGCACACCACGTGCAAACAATATCTTCACATCTACATGACAATGTTATTCCTGCAACACTATCACCCACCTACCAGCCATCCATGTGCCAACCTACTTTAAGAACAATTAAGCGCTTCAACTGCCATAACGGCATGAACCTTGCCCTGACAAACACAAGATCCGCCATGAACATAAACACTTCCGCCCTGCAAAATGTGCGACCCAATATCACACCAACTGTCATGTTGGGTCTTGTCAATGCCTGTTCCATCCGCAGTAAAACAGGCGTTTTCACCAACCATGTCATTGTTGCCAACATTGATCTCGTGGCATTCGCCGAGACTTGGCTCAGCCCGGGAGACAAGGACACCAAAACAGTGAAAGACTTGACACCAGTCAGCTACAAGTTTGTACACAGCCCAGAAAGAATTGGCGAGAGGGTGGCATCGGCTTTCTATACCGATCCATCTTTAAAGTCACCATCAACAACAACAGACAGGCAATGCAATCATTTGAATTTATGGACATTGATGTCACGTCTTCTGCTGGCTACATCAAACTGGTTATTATATATCATCCGCCTTACTCGAATAAGAAAAAGGTCTCTCATAGTGAGTGTCTTGCCAAGTTTGCCACATTTGCGATGATCAGCGATTTTAACATTTACTGGGATAAGTTGTCCGACTGCAACGTAAAACATTTTGTTGACTTAATCGACTCTGTTAATGTTACCCAACATGTCCGATCACTTCTGGATCGAGTGCGTTGTCGACATGATTAAACCGAATGTTCTGATGAAATCGATCACATACCGGAAATACATGCGCACCCACAAGGCTGTGTTTCACAATGACATTGCATCATCAACGTTGGCCTCAATGCCTACTGCTTCTGAAGTAGCTGAACTTGTTGATGAATATAACATTGTCCTGTCAGAACTTGTCTAGAAGCATGCGCCCCTACGGTCACGTCAGGTAACTATCCACCCACTGGTGCCCTGGTTCAATGAGAGGCAAGCCATTGCAAAATGAACACGACAACAATGCAGGGGCAGTTCAAGACAATTGTATCGTTTAACGAATGGCTTCCTGCAGCAACAAAAATCCGCATGCCTACCACAAACTGATCCATGACTGTACACGTTCGCGACAGTGTCGATATCTGATATCCACAAACTCATCATCACCAAGTCACCAACAACATCTTGTTTGCTTGACCCATTGCCGACATCGACATGGCTACTAAAATATATTACTGAAATATTAGCACCATTTCTGACGCAATTGATCACCTCTTCCATCTCATCCGGTGTCATCCCTCATTGCATGAAACATGCTGACGTCACCACGTTGCTGAAGAAGCCGAATCTCGATCCTGACAACATGAAACCTGCAACTGAGAACCTACTCGACCAACCCAGTTGGCCTACAAGGCAATACTCGTACTACTTGACATGTCCGCCGCATTCAACATCGTTGATCACGACTGGCTCTGCAATAGCATGGATCCAATCATACTTATTTGATTGGAAACAGTCGGTGAAGATACCAGGCGGCGCTTCCGACGGTACTAAAATTTCTTTTGTCGTCCCCCAAGGCTCGGCACTGGGGCCTCAGCTATTCACCATCTACACGGCCCCAATCGGCGACATCATCAGACTACACCACTCAAACTATCACCTGTATGCATTCGACATCAAATTCAACATCACTGATGAAAACGACAGACTGTCATTGTTGCGCAGAATCGAACAATGCATCAATGATGTCCACGTGTGGATGTACACCAGTCTACTCAAAGTTAACGATGACAAAACGGTCATGCTTATCCTAGTGTCACGCAACAATCAGAACAAACACAACATCACTATGATCAAGATCAGCGACTTTGACATCATCCCCAGTCCCAGTGCTTACATGGAAAGCGATGTTGATGATTCGGACAATGATCCTACCTATGAGACTGGTAGTGGTGACCACGAAGACAATGATCCTACCTACGAGACTGGTACTGGTGACCACGAAGATGCTACTGATGATTCTACACCAGAAGAAGAAGTTGCACCCGAAAAAAATTTACCACACATCCATGGAGGGGAACATGGTGTAAAGGGCACAAGAAAGAGAAAATTGAACCCAAAGTCATGGAAAAAGAACATGCGAAAAAACTTAAAATCTACCGGAAAACACACACTGATAGCAGGGGAGAGAGAAAAGAGGTAGAGCACCCAAACCATCTAACTGCCAGAAGTGTTGATACAAGTGTAATGAAAGGTTCACTGAAGAAGGTAGGACCAGGTTATGTGCAGAATACTGGAAGCTGGGAGATTATTCTTGTCAGAAGGATTTCGTGTTGTCCAATACAACACATGTTTATATCCAGTGAGAGCATGCAAGGGGTGAACGGAAGCGAAGGAAGTTGTCCAGTACAACACATGATGATATCCAGCCTATCATACCGGACGGAGAAATGACATATCGTATTCTGCAATGAGTACAATTTATCGTTCTTTCACTCGTGGAAAGATCAATGCCAGAAATGCTCTGAATTCATGATGCTGGAAAGAGACGATAAAGATGCATTTCCAGAGGAGTATGAAATGCATCTTACTCGCAAAGAAGAAGCTCAGAAGACCACAGACAAAGTTAGGGCTACTGAAGAAAAGGAAACATTTGTATCGGCAACTTTTGACCTACAAAACATTCTTCAAATACCTAGTAATGATGATTTACATTTCTGGCCCCCATGTGACATTTCTGGCCCCCGTGTGACATTTGCAGCCATAAGAAACTGACAGGACGTAGCTGATCACTGCAGCAGTGTATATGTCAAAGTGTGTTGTAATATCGCATTTATTTGTTTCTTGCAGGGCTATTGAAACTTCAAAACTTATTTTTCTCAGAACAGCTTTTTAGGACATAGTAATTTCTGGCAGCTAGCCTTCGATATGCATATATATGTATGTATGTATGTATGTATGCGTGCATGCATGCATACATACATACATACATACATACATACATACATACATACATACATACATACATACATACATACATACATACATACATACATATATTATTGGAGCAAAAGATTTCAAGTCCGTTAAGGGGTCTGATGGCAAGTGAGTGCACAAACAAAAACGACTTCTACTTTTAAATCTCGATGAACTCTACATAAATTATAAGGCTAAATACCCAGACAACCCGACAGGACTGTCCAAATTCTGTTCTCTTCAACCACAACACTGTTGGCTGTAGAGGGACACATTTAGTATGTGCATGTACAATTCACCAACATGTAAAACTACTGATTAGTGCTTTGCTAACGGACACTTCACTGACATACAACGACTTGATGGCGAAGATTGTCTGTTCTGTGGCCTCAAACCTTTGCATGATCCACAGGTGCTCTAGATGTCCCGAGCTAATGAACTAAAGATTTGCCTTGAATCTCTGTGTGAAGTTAGTGATGCAACTGACGAAATGGTGCACTACAAGCAATGGCTCATGACAGATCACACCACACTGCAGGACTTTAGCATGCCACTGCACGAGTTCATGGAAACTCTTGTGAAGAAGAGTGAAACATTGACAACCTACCACTACATAGCAAAACATCAGTTGGTGGACCTCTCAGCCTTAAAGGAAAACCTCGGACCTGAACACGCTATAATCATCATGGACTTTGCTGAAAATTATAGTTTTGTTGTCCAGGGTGCAGTTCAGGGATATCACTAGGACAACAGTCAAGCAACTCTCCATCCCTTTGTTACATACTTCAAGAAGGATGGGCAAACACAGCATACAAGTATGTGTGTATTGAGCGACTGGTTATGCCACAACACTATAACAGCGCACAGATTCTTGTACAACGTTTTGAGCCACATGAAGCAGCTCTGTCCAGGTATCAAGAAAATATACTACCCGGATACTTTTTAGATGGAGCTGCTTAGCAGTACAAAAAGTAAAAAAATTTGTCCAACCTTTTGTACCATCACAATGACTTTGGATTGTGTGCTGAATGGCATTTCTTTGCCACCAGTCATGACAAGAATGCATGTGATGGCATCGGTGGAACTGAAACAGGAAGCCTCAAAGGCTAGCCTTCAAGCTACTGTAGTGGGGCTTATTTTAACAGCAACGAACTTGTATGACTGGGGTGCAGGACACTTGCTTAATATAAAATTATTCTTCATCAGTAAGGAGGAAGTGAGTGCTCATGTAAACCAACAGGAAAACAGATTGTCCAATGCGAAAACTGCGCCAGGCACACAGCGTTACCACTGCTTTGTTCCCAACCCTACAGAATAAACAATGGTGGTGCGAAGGTTGTCAGGAGATGAACCTTCATTTGAAATAGCACTTCTCACAGCTCCAAACGAAGGTGACGCAACTTTTGGATGCACACCAATTGGTCATGGACTCCCAACTACAACACCATCCATTAGCTGGAAACAGTGTGAAATTGGAAAATATGTAGGCTGTTGCTATGGTGGGGAATGGTGGGTTCGCCACATAAGGGACATATCTGAGGAAAAAAGATGTGCAGATACCATTGATGCACTTTCATGGTCCAGCAAGGTCACATCATTGGCCAGAAAGAGAGGACATCTGCTATATACCACTTCAATGTGTCCTATGTCTGGTAGATGCTCTAAACACAAAAAATGGGCGACAGTATTATTTGGATAAAAAGGACAATGCCTGTGTAATAATCCTGCAATGAACTATAGGCACACCAGCCAACATGTTAGTAGCATAAATTTACTTGTGAACCTTGAAGATGTTGCATAAAGATGGTACACTCGAATTCAGAAGAAGCAAAATGTACACTGCTTCAAAATGGCACCATTTTAATATTTACATAAACAGCACCCATGAATGCATTCACTAACTTGTGCTAAAACAGTGCATTATTGAAGAATAATGTTCGGCATGAAGAAATGTCTTAATAAAGATTAAATATATATCAATAGAATCAAAATGACACCAGTTTAAAGAATCAAGAAGTATAATATTAACATTGTGGTACAAGCATTATGCACTCGTGAATGCTTCATGAGTGCTAAAAAGTGCCACATTGAAGAAATAAGTTCACCATGAAGGACTTTCGAATGGATCATGAAATTTGGCACACATAAACTACAGTGTACATACTATTAGCTTTAAAATTAGACCAGTTTTAAGATTTTGTTAATATGCTCACATTGTGTTTTGCACCATAGAAAATATCCCTAAATTAACTTTTTCCTGATTTCACAAGGGTGTTGCTCCATAATTAATAAGTACATAGTTGTAATATTCAATAGTTTTGCAGCAATTGGGGTGGACTTCTTGGAGACAAAAAGTTAAATAGCTGTAATGAATGTAAGACTATGTTTCAGAGTCTCAAACATGGCTGCTCGTAATCGTAAGTTAAAATTGCAATTTTCAGACTTCAACTACCTCTGTTCATTCTGTATGACTATGGAAAACTGATACACTGCTATACATCAGACTTTGAAGACCTTAGTTACCACAGAAAATTTCACACATCTATGTACATCATTTCTTGAGATAATGGAACTTGAAATGTAGCATGAAAATGACGGCCGTGATTTTTTTGCATAATTCGACACCTACCAGACTTAGTAAAATGACAATTACTCAAAAACTACTTGGAATATAGAATCCAAACTTCAGATTTGTCCATGAAGATGACTATGGAATATTTGGTAAAAATTTCAAGTGAATCTGAGATCACAGTGCATTGGGCTTGGTTGTTGAGTTGATATGGAATGACCCTATCACTAGTCTGATGATTAAAATTTTTTTTTTTTATTATCATCTGTTTAACTAATCAGTCTTAGCACTTATGTATGTTATGTATCTCACAGCGCTTCTGGATGGACTTTTGTCTAGATTTACGGTGCTTTGCAAATTTACTTATTATTATTATTAACATTGTTAGTAAAACCCAAATTTGACCAATGAGTAATATCGTTTCAGTAAAAGTTTGCCAAAATATTCATTATTTATTTATCTGGACCCATGGCCACGCAGGAATTGATGGCATTGTGCGCATCAGTTTCCTTGCCACTCCATGCCCGTATCCCCGATGCCCTTAGAGCTAAGATTTGGGCGGGTGAGTTCATCGAACTGTCCCTCCTCATTAAGCCCGACCAGCTCCAGCAGCATGATTACGCCCTGTCAGTACAGGGTGCTACCGCTAGCCCCACTTTCTGCGTGTCCCCGGCAAAGGCCAAGCCAAGTGACACCCTGTCTTTTCAGTTGTGGATGCAAGCATTTCAAATGTATATGTCCGTCTATTTAATGCAGCCCGCTAACCTTCCTTGTGCCACTAAGATGTTAAAATATATGGAAGTCGTTCAAGGCCTTGCGCAAGAGGGGGCCGATTGGCAATCATACGACCAAGTTTTCAGGTCCTTGCAGTATCGGGCGGGGTGGGCATGGAACTCGATCAACTGGGAGCTATGGCTGAAGGCATCTCAAACTAAGGCAGATCAGTTGCAGTCCCCAGGGTCCCCCTTTCCAGGCAAGGGCAGGTCCCGGACCCCAACTGCCAGTCCGTGCTTTGCATTCAACCGGGGAGACATGTGTAACAAGAACACATGTCGCTGGATGCACAAATGTAGAGTTTGCGGGGGGTCCCACCCATCGATTAGGTGTTTCAGCAGACGGGTAAAGCACCAGCGCCCAGGTAACCCACCTCCGCCCAGTCCCCCAGCTGGATCTTCGACCGCCACTGGCTCGCCCGCTTGGGCTAGGAAGTAAGTTGCCCTCACGTGTGTCCCCAGAAGCACTCTGTAGTATTTTAGATGGTTACGATAACAATTTAGTGGCATATCTTTTGCATGGTTTCACTCATTGTTTTCAGATTGGTTGTGTTGGATTGCCCCCGCAGCGAGGGGAAGTGGCAAGTAATCTTAAATCTGCTGATGAATTTGCAGAAGTCATAGATCGGAAGTTAGCAAAAGAGTTGGCATTGGGTCGCATACTTGGGCCTTACGACTTTCCGCCAACTTGTCTACGGTATAGGATTTCACCTCTAGATGTTGTGCCGAAGAAGTCTCCCGGAGAATGTAGGATGATACACCACCTATCATATCCTGAAGGTTCCTTGGTTAATGATTTTATTCCTAAGGAGATCTCGTCGGTTCAATACGCAACGATCCAGGATGCGATTGATTTCATACGGCATTCACCGACGCCTGTTTACATGGCTAAGGTGGATGTGGAATCAGCATTTCATATTATTCCGGTCTCTCCACCGGACAGGCCTTTGTTGGGTTTTTAGTGGAAAGGGAAATTTTTTATGGATGCTGTCCTTCCTATGGGAAGTTCGAGCAGTTGTGCGATCTTTGAATGTTTCAGTACCGCGTTGGAGTGGGCTGCGAAGGTGAAATTAGGTGTGACGGGAATGGTGCATGTCATTGACGATTTCCTGTTGTTGGCGCGCTCAGTTGAAAAATGCAATCACGATCTCATGGCTTTTGTTGATCTTTGCAAACAAATAGGGTTCCACTGGCACCTAGTAAAACGGTGGGCCCATCTTCTTCCATCCCTTTTTTGGGCATTATCTTGGATGCTGTCCATATGGAGGCTCGGCTTCCTGACGATAAGTTAGAGAAGGCCAGGTCATTGCTTTTAGCTTTCCAGAGTAAACAGAAAGTTACTCTTAAGGAACTTCAATCACTAATTGGTGGTCTGAATTTTGCTTGTTTAGTTGAAAGAAATTGGTAAATTTTCATGTCTTGTTGGGCTTACCAACTCGTCTGCCAGTTTCGGTACCGATGGTGTTGCTTTTTATTGCACACTTTTATGCCAGTGGCTCTGCCCCAGCATCCATTGTTTCTACTGTATCAGCGGTGGCTTATTTCCACAATATCAATGGTTTCCATGACCCGTCTAATTGCTTTATGGTATCTAAGTTGTTCGCAGGAGCTTGTAATTTGGGAACGGTCCCTGATGTCCGCCTGCCTGTCACACTCCCTGTACTCAGTCGCTTAGTCCATGCTTTACCCACCGTCTTTGCATCTCGGTATAAATGTCTTATGCTCCGAGCCATGATGGTACTGGCATTCAAAGCTTATTTGCGGATAGGGGAAATGGTGCCTCGATCACGTGGCACGATACGTGGTTGTTTGCACATGGATGATGTTTTATTATCCGTGATGTTGATCACAATTTCTTTCCGGCATTTTAAGCATAGTGCGAGGCAAGGTCCCCAATCCCTACAAGTGAGAGGCGAGTGCATTCAGGGGACTATAATCCACCCTGCTTCTTTTTTGCGAGATTTCCAGCTGGCCAGAGGCAACATGCAGGCTTCTCTGTTCGCATACCCAGATGGCTCTCCAATGTTATGTAGTGAATTTGATGTGTCATTGAAGTGACTACTTGGTTTTTGTAGCTACCAAACTAGTGCTTTTAAGGGTCACAGCTTTCGTATTGGGGCAGCCACTGCAGCCGCACTGAGGGGCGAATCGGATGCGCAGATCAGAGTGGCAGGCAGCTGGACTTCGGGTGCGTTTAAGAAATACATTAGGATTACTTGAGTAGGAGTGCTCACTGTTCTATCTAATGGTTCTTAAGTTCAGCGGTTATTTAGGGTTAGTGGGGTGGTCACATGTGTCGGTGACCAGTGGCGAATTTACCCCACCTTTGTAGTTATTCCAGTTAGAGCTAGTGTATTTTTAAGCAGGTAGTTGTATTCATAGACTGCATGATAGCATGTAGGGCATTATGCTATTTGGTTTAAGGGTGTTCTATGACAATAGTAATGCCATTGTTTCTTTTATTTGTTCTAGGAATACTGCTACTGCTTTGTGTTGAAATGTGGGCTCTATTGAACCCGACGTCCAGGAAGCTCTCATGAGGCGTAGTCAGCCTGGCGTTGGTTGTGGAGCCCACATTTCTTTGTTTTACATTTCTTTGAAAGTGGGCTTACCCTTAATCCCCACAATAAACGTCATTCATTTGGCCTTTTCGTGTTGGGTTGTTGATTGCATAAAAAATATCATGAGGTGTTGGACAGAAATTAAGGTTTTGCTATCTTGAAAGCGCACAAAAAAATTCTCTAACGATTCCACAACAGATTTTACACATAATTTATAATGGTTTTGGTTCTTATTAACATTCTTTTAAATTGTCACGTTTACCAGTAAATGTATCATTTGTATATACTGTTGGCATTATAAACATTGTTTAAATAAATAAATAATCAACATATTAAAAAATACCTGTTTTCCAGTCATAAAATTGTGGCAAAACTGAAATTAACATGTTTCAGTGTGTACTGAATTGCATTATGGGTGTCTTATACTGTGTATAACAGAAATATTATTGACATTTAAACAGATGCAATGCAGTAAGAATGTAGGTGTGACATTACATTGTAGTTTTTTTTACCTTGTCACAATGAATGTCCTGTGCTGTTACCTGGTCACAGTGCTTGACCTTTGCTGTTAGTTACCTGTTCACAGTGAGGTACCGATGCAGTTACCTGACCACAATGAGTGACCGATGCTGTTACCTGGCCACAATGAGTGACCAATGCTGTTACCTGGCCACAATGAGTGACCGGTGCTGTTACCTGGCCACAATGAGTGAAACAAGCTGTTACCTGGTCACAGTGACTGACTGATGCTGTTTTCTGTTGGACAGTACATAGAGTCGGAGGTACGCAAGGAGTTGACTGAGAGTCATGTTGCTGCTGCTACAGCAGCAGGCGATGGCAACATCGCAGATGTCGACACGGGGGATGAGAATGATGAGGAAGAGTATGAAGCATGGAAGGTGCGGGAACTGAAACGAATCAAGCGTGACCGTGAAGAGAAGGAACTGTAAGTATTTACACCAATCGTTTAATTTTGCACTTGCACATAGCCATGAACAGGAACACTAACTAGTTGCATTAGGTATCAGAAGACTGAATGACTGATGCTGGAAGCTGGCAGATAATACAGTGAAGGTTGACTAGCAAGTGTCAAAAGTTAGAAATATTGGCGATTCCTGTGACTAAATAGTAACAAACGTACATGGTATCCTGGTTTTTGTTGAATGCTGTCATCAACTTGATTACAGAACTCTTTTTAACTAGGTCAACTATGGTAATTTCATCCAATACAATTAAACCTCATCATTTGCTGGGGATAGTGACATGGCAATTTGGTATTTAATTTAATGCATGGCAAGATAGTTTGATTGTAATTACGAACCTTGTCATTATGTCGGACTCTAGCTATTCGGATTTTGAATGAGTTTTGGAGAAGAGTTTTTAATTAACATTGATGTAAAGACGCAATGATTTGCACTACTTTTACGGTTATGCAGTTTAAATATGACAGCGACATGATAATCCTGACGGCTACAAAGAAAGATGTGAAATCATGAAAATATGTGAACTCATAAAAATACTATGATTTCAGTTTTATTTACCATAAACAACTCATTCTTTTTTCATTCTACAGCATATTAATTTATAAAAATTTCATACACAACATGTATCAACTAATTGTTGGTGAAAAATAGTTCAAATAATGAATTAGCAAGAATAATTTCACTATTAATTTATTCAAGCTTTGGCAACGCATATTTTTGGTAAATTCACGTAACTTGTTTGGCTACTTATTTCATGAATTAGTTCTTCAGATACAACTGCTATTTCTTTTTAATCAGATAAAAAGTAAAATATTTATTTGCATTCATGCAGTCAATTACAGGATTTTTTTACAGCATCATTTCATAAATTAACAGGATCCAGTAGTGGCACATATTTGGCATTAATTTAGCCACAAAAAGGTTAAAGTTACCACAATATTATGAAATATATATTGTTCATGGCTCAAAGATTCCATTAGAAAGTAATAATTTACACTTACTTTGGAACAAAAATTTAAACGAATGCAACGTTTGTTACAACCAGTAATGTAATAATCGACTGGTAATGTAATAAATTGACCAGTAATGTAATAAATCAGCCAGTAATGAAATAATCGACTGGTAATGTAATAAATTAACCGGTAGTGTAATAATCAACCAGTAATGTAATAAATTGACCGGTAATGTAATAACTCGACCAGTAATGTAATAAAAAGGATGAAGATGATTATGATGATGATGATGATGATGATGAAGATAAGAAATGGTAATGATGATGATGAATAGGAGGAGAAAGATGAAGATAATTAAGGGTATATCTTTGTGCTGATGATTATGAGGATGATAATTATTAATAATAATGATAATAATAATTAACTTCTATCATCAGGAACATAAGCTCAGAGACGCAACAAAACAGAATCATTAAGCATAATCGTGAACAGGGACGCGCAAAAGTCAGTATCAGAACGAGGGACAACCAAACATTTATGGTGGAAATGCAGTTTGGAATAGATATGTCTTGAGTTTTTTTCGGAAAATAGCAATAGTGTCAGATGTATTCAAAGTGATAATATTACGATGATGAAGACAACTACACCACACTCATCATCCTGTTCACTTTTATCATGGCTAGCCAGGCTGACATCCACTCGACGTTCACTAAAGTATACTTAAAATAAGATTCTTAGAAGGATTCAGCGGCTTGTTTTCTGGGAGGACATATGGACTGCCGTTTATATATCCTCCTAGATATCTCCCATACTGCAATAATAATAATTAATGTGGGCAAACGATGGGTTCAAATCAGGCAGGGTAGCAGGGAAGACAAAAAGGAAGGGGTAAATAACTTTAAAATTTAATGTAAGGTATCATTTAAACAAAATAACTAACTGATCGTCTCAAACAAATTAAGGTGTCACATCGTAAAAATTAAGAGTTCTTCCAAAAAAGTGAAGGGGGTCATATCAAAATACAAATATAACGAGTCATCAAAATGTAAACTTAACTTTTTCTAAACAAACTACAGCGTGTACTAAGGGATCATATCATAAAAACTGCAAGGGGTGATTTATAAAAAAATTAATAAGCTGATTGTCACGATAACTTAATGGATCATCTCAAAACATTAATGGTATAATAAATAAAGTATTCTTCTAGAAAAGTAAAGCATGATTTCAAAAAGTGTAAGGGATCATTTAAAAACTGATGTAGTTGATTGTCTGAAAAATATGGGAACATCTCATACAAAATAATTGGGCTTCTTGAAAAAGCTGTGGGATCACAAAACATCCGAGCAGTCATTAATAATAAATTAACTGATCAGCTCAATAAATTAAGGGATCATCTTAAAACATTAAAAGGTCACCTCATACAATAAAGGGGTCTTCTAAAAAAGTTATAAAGGATCATTTAAAAAACATAAATATTCATTAAAAAAGAACTAGCTGATCGTCTCAATAAATTGTTGATTGTAGTTGCAAATGGTTAGTTTGTATTCATTCTTTTAGGCGCATAACCCCAAAAATGTCATGTTGTTTCCATTTAATGGATAATCAAGCAAAATATAAAATTAAGGGGTACATTTGAAATTTACAACATTAAGACATAATTCCACAGTTAAATAGAACAACCGTTAGTAAAACAAGACAGCTGAGCCCTTATCAGTTGACACATAATAGAGTGATGCAGGCATGGACCAGTGACATTCATACTACTGCACGGCAAGAACCCAATGGAGGCCCAGTGTTTATACTGTACAGCATCCAGTCTTCATTGTATATCTATAGATTTACAGTACTATTAAGAGATTATTGATATATATCTATATATACCTAATATCTTTTTACATGCACAATCTATCCATGCACCTTGTATATCAAATATCATCACATATTAACTATAACAGTAGCACCACTAAACATGATCAAAACTTTCTGAAGTGTTCTATACAAGTTTTAGCTAATTACTGGAAGTGGTCAATATCTCATTAAGCCCTCTTGGACATTCTTCCCTAAGGTCCAAAAACCATGTATTCTCCATCTTCCAACACATCAATAATCAAAGTCACCATTAAGTAATTATAGCTGAAATAATAAATAGTAATAGTAAATACTCTGAAATAAAAAGACGGACAGTTCTCTATCACACAGTATGATACAATTATAAATTGAAAGCATTACTAAATAAGGTAGAAAACATAATTTATGAACTTACCAAAACAGAGTTGTCATTAAGTGTAGAATCATGTCTGGCCCAACTGCCACTGACCACATGTGACCCCTGTCTTTAGGGTAACATTTATATTTAAACAACTGAAGTACTAGTAATAAGACAAACTACCTACATAGTAAATACAACTAACAACGGGAGAACTAGATCATGTGCCCTTAAACAACATTAGTTTTGTCATTTCATGTCGGGATGATGGTGTGTTCATGTGTGCAATAATATTGGTGTCTTTGTGATTATGTCTTCATCCTCACTGTAAAGTATGACCAGATGATTTGTTTTGTCAGAGCAGATTTCCATTCCAACGACATGTTCATTGAAATGGTCATTAGCAGCTGCTTGTGTGAACTGACTTCTGTCAATTCATACAGCTGTAAGCCACTGAAGAAATAACCACATTCGTTGTCCTACAACGGTCTCCAGCAAGCCTCCAAAATGTCTTGGAGATTTTAACACTAATGCACGCTGCTCACTCCAGTATGAACAACCTAACTGCCCACACTTATAACACAACTGTTGGTTTATAGGGGGATGATTAATGATGTAACTCTATGGGTAATCCCCAAAACTAAAGGGTATCTTTATATTAAAAAGCGATCACCTGAAAACGTAAAACAAGAGGCTGATTTTTTAGATGACTCCTTTAACTTTTTCAGATGATGAGCTAGTTAATTTGTTAAATGACCCTTACATTTTTAAAAATGATTCCTTAATTTATTTTTTAAATCTGTTTAATTTATTTGAGATAACCCCTTAAATTTTCGATGTGACTCCATAATTTTTATATAACCCCTTAAGTTTGTGTTTTGTTATTAACCCTTACATGTTTAGATTTCCCTTAATTATATGAAGTGACCACTTGGGAAGACCCCATTATTTTATGAAATGATCCCTTAATTTATTGAGATGATCAGCTGGTTCCTTTGTAATGGCTAGTTACACTTTTTAATATGATCCCTTAACTTTTTTTAGATGATCCCGTAATTTGTTGAGACGATCAGCTAATTAACTGGTTAATGACTTCTTGCATATTTTGTGACGATCCTTTAACTTTTTGGAGAAGACCCATTCATTTTATGAAATGACCCCTTAATTTATTTAACTTTTTTTCAAGATGACCACTTCATTTGATGAGATGGCCCCAAAATGTTTTGAGATGATCAGCTATTTCATTATTAAATGACCCTTTAATGACTCGTTTTTAAATTATCCTTTAAATTGTTTTTTGATAAATCCCTTATTTTTAGTCGTAATTTAAAATACTTTAGGTGCCCTTTAATCGTTTAAATGAACATTTTAGTTGACTGAAATTATCCTTAATTTTTAGTTTTGATATAACCCCTTAATTGTTTCAGCAGATCCCTTATTTTATTATTTTTGCAATTAACCTTTTGCGATTAACCTTAAGTTTCTAATATAATCTCACATTGTATTTTGAGATTTCCCCCAAGTTGTTTGAGATGACCCCTTAATTTGATCAAATGATGATCAAGTATTTGTTTTTTAAGCATTTTTAATGATCCCTTAAATAATTGTTTGAGATGATCCCTTAATTGAGTGTAGATTACCTCTTTCATTTGTTGAGGTGACCCTTTTTAATTCTGAGATTCCTATGTTAATCATACGTTTGTGAACGTCGAGTAGGTGTCAACATGGCTAGCCATTATAAGGGTAAACATGAGGATGATGATGACAATAAGGAGGAGGAGCAGGATAACGAGATTGAAGATGTCATTGTCTTTGTCCTCATAATCGTAATAATGATCACCATCACTGTCATCATCTTCGTCATCATCATCATCACTAAGACCACTTATTTGTCTTCATCTTCTTCCTCATCATTATCATAACTATTTATCACCCTCATCATCACTGTCATCAGCATCATTATTATTATTATCATCATCATAATCATTATCATCGTCACTAAAGATTACCCCTTAATTGTCATCGTAATCATTTATCACCTTTTTCATCATCGTTATTAACATCATCATCATCATAATCATTTTTATTACTTTACTGGTCAATTTATTACACTGTCATCAGCATCATTATTATTATTATCATCATCATAATCATTATCATTGTCACTAAAGATGACCCCTTAATTGTCATCATAATCATTTATCACCTTTTTCATCATCATTATTAACATCATCATCATCATCATAATCATTTTTATTACTTTACTGGTCGATTTATTACATTACTGGTCAATTATTACATTACTGGTCGATTTATTACATTACCAGTTGAATATTAAAGTAACAGGTCAATTATTACATTACTGGTTGTAACAAACGTTTCGACCCATCTACTGCAGACTTTGTTCACACAAATTTAAGACCTCTTGTCCATGTTTTCGAAGAACCATATGAAACCATATGAAATATATTGTTCATGGCTCCAAAATTCCATTAGAAAGTAATAATTTACACTTACTCTGGAGCAAAAATTTAAACGAATATGACATTTTGACCTGTCTACTGCGGACCTTTCATATTGCTATTTGACAACATAGACGAGAGGCCTTAAAATCGCATGAATAAGGTCCAAAGTGTAAATTATTACTACCATGATGTTCTTTTAATGTATGCAAATTTGACTATTTTTTATTTTATTTAAGCACTTCCCCTACGATAGGTCCTAGGTTTGCCAGTGATCTTGATACATTATACCTATTGACCAGACCTGGGGCAAGTATACCAATACTTGGTACTTGAGTACATTTTTTAAATACTCATACTCGTAGTAATTATGGTCATGTACTGGTACTCGTGTTCAATGAAAAAATTATTTAATTTCTTATTTTATCAAATCATTAATACCTACAACATTAATTTTAAAGTATGGTAGCAAATTGTATTACCTGCTTATGAATCAAATTAACAATTGTTTATGTACTTGCATGCATCTCAGCTGAGTTATATATGTTTTCTAAAACAGGATCATTAAAAACATTTTTATTATATCAATTCTACTGCAATAACTATGATATTAATTGCAATATAATAGCTCCTGATTTGTAAGAAGTATTATTGTTACATTTAGTAGATATGGTTTTATTTTTACTTGGTATTGATGAGTTTTCACAAATTCACTCTGTGGTTGACTTTTCTGCACATTGAATGCACAATGTACACTGAAGCCACAAAGGCTTTGCTTCAAGAGGCAGCACCTTTTGATTCATTTCCCAGTCAGAAACCCTTAGTTCATACCCATAGTTGTACTACCTGGTAGTTACCAGTCCAGGCCATAATTCTTGTGTTTGTTTAATTAAGCCAGGAAGTCCAGTAAGCCCATAATGAAAGGGTCATTCATCAGTTAGCCATAAAATGCCTTTGTTGCTCTTAAGAGGGCTAGCTGAGTCTTCTTCTGAACAAATTTGGTGACTCAAGTCAGACAGCCTGCACCAGTATTGTCTGGTGCCAATTTGTGGTGTGGTTAAAGTAGAAAGGGGATATTGAGCCCTGGACATTGACAGGTGCTAACCCACCCACTCAGCAAACATTAGTTGTGGACTTGTGGTCACTGCCAGCAACAACATGCCTAACAGTGTTCAAGGATTCAAATATCATATATATTTAATGGTTATATTTCTTTATTTCTTTTCTCTTGTTATGTTGTGCTATGAAATGTATTTTGAAAAGTGTTTTCAATTTAAATACATTTTAACCCATATTTGAATGCATACCCTGAACATTTGCATTTGAATGCGAATTGCACCTTTGAATGGAATGCAACTCCCAGTTTGGTCCCAAACATAAAGATATTTTTTAGTTTTCTTCATAAAAATGCCTGATCAACTGGTTTTGCATAGTAAACTCTTCCTGAATTATATATATATATATATTAATTCTCAATGTTTATTTTAAAAATATGTTATTATTACTATACAGAGTTACTATAATATCATAAAAATGCCTGATCAACTGGTTTTGCATAGTCAACTCTTCCTGAATTATATATATATATATATTAATTCACAATGTTTATTTTTTAAATGTTATTATTACTATGCAGAGTTACTATAATATCATACTCGTACTCGTGGAAATGTACCCGTAGTCATACTCAGCTTTGAGCAATGCACTCGTACTCTTACTCAGCAATCACCAATGTACTGGTACTCGTACTTTACTCATAATAATGTACTCGGCCCCAGGTCTGCTATTGACCTTGTGTAGTCCACAATGGGTTGGAGAGGGTTGTTTTGGCTTAAATTTTTGGGATACAGTACATCCTTGGTACATTCTCAGCTACATGGTATGGGTACTTATACCGTTTGTCTGTGATCTTATTATCCTCTTTCAGGTTCTTTATGTTGGATATTAATTTCCTCTTTATTCAGGTGTAGGGTTTTTCTTCAACTTCTCATACGTCTTGTCATCTGATAACATGATGGTGACTTTCTGACTCATGGTGACTCATCTGTGTCAGTCACTACTGTGGCTTTCTCTTTGTCTGCTGGTAGAATCATGATCCTCCTTTCTTTTCTCAGTTCTACTAGAGTCTGCCTCCTTTCTGGTGATACAGCTGTATTTGGCTTTAGGTAATTTTGCTGATTTCAAAATACCAGTTACCTGATACCTAAGTTGTTCTGCTTTTGTTTGTGGACAGGGACCTACCTGCTTGCTCTGTGGCTATAGAGAACTTCTCTACTGGCAGTTTGTCTGGCATAACGAGTACTTTGAACCCGTACGAAATATCCTGGCTTGTACATTGACTGGTTTCTTGAGTTGTGTGTCCGTTAGATCAATGTTGTGAATGTGAACGTTTTTCAGCATTGTCCTTGTTGATAATCTCTTTAGTTTGCCTGTTGCCATTTTAAAATTTCAAAGTGTCTTTAACACGTTCCTAATTACTTGGTATTTTTAATTACCGGAGTGGTGATGCACTTAAAGGTATTTAACTGTCTAGAAACAGGGTATATGGATGTGATAATTATACTAGTTATACTAGTAGTATTCAGTGTTCTACTAACAATACACACACTGGTACATACCAATTAAATTTGAGTGAATAACTGTTCAACATTGCCATGTCCAAGTTTGTCCTATACATTGCCTAACTTAGCGGGCACATAAGACCATTACATGGGACTGGGACACAACATTCATGTGCGTGTTTTTGTATGCTGAGGGTGCTTTAATGAGCAGGCCATTTAATATACCAATGCATTATGCTAAGAAAAGTGGTTTGCCTTGCTCAATAGATTATTGCCTGTTTCTCTGCTAACTAACTTTGTGTGGTGAAACTTGCTTCTAGCATTAATTATGCTCATGTTTTTGCATTTTCAAACTGGGATACCAGCACATCTTCAGTTTGCTTACTCCAAACAGCCCCTTCTCGGGCTAACATAGTAACAGGTGCAATTTTTATTACATTGTAGCATAGTTGCATATGTAGAATGGTTTAATGTGTCAGGATTGAGAAGGAGCATCAGGAGGTGGAACGACTACACAATATGACAGAGGAAGAGCGCAGACTTGAACTGAAACAGAACCCGAAGAGGGTCATCAACAAGGCATCAAAGGGCAAATACAAGTTCCTGCAGAAGTTCTACCACAGAGGATCATTCTTCCTTGTGAGTATTTCACACACCATCTGATGATCTCACACAGAGATTATTCTTCCTTGTTTGTCGTGCAGCCAGAGTGCAATTTTTTACCTACCCCCTTTCGCCTGATATAGTTTTTCTCATTGTTGATTATTCATCTCTAGCATGTATATAATGATATCCAGGTGGGTGTTTTTCTCAACCAAATAATAATTAAAATGTCTTTTTATGCATTTTCAGACATGTGAAATGTGATGCCACCATTATAAAAAAACAAGATGGTGGCCACATGTGTGCTAAACACGGTTGCAGATGGTGGGACAGATAACTATATCTCAAATTGGGCTACCATATAACATACAACCATGATTAAATTAACTTTCCTTTTGTTATCAAATGTGGATAATTACATAAGATCATAATTTCTTTATTATTATGTATCTGTGAACTAACTATAAAAAAATGGGAATATCATATAAATATATAAAATGATTATTCAAACACTGCTATTTATTGGATAAGCATGTTTTATCACCGTCATCAAATTGCTTGTTAATTTTCATCTCATGCCCACAGTGGCAGGAGCAGATTAGTGTGTATGCCATGTTGGAGCTGTTGAAGCAGCACCGTGGCATGCTGCATGTGCACTTTGTAAGCTTCAGCAACCCTGTTGGGGCTAGCCAGATTGCAGCAGGCACAGTAGTTGGGCTGAGTCCATTGGACCCCTCCTCCTGCGACCAACCGTACGCTATGGCCATATTTTCTTGGACGGCTTCACTTGTACGAAGCAGTGCAGTGAACATAGTTTGGGTGTGCTGGCCATGCTTCTATCAACTTTGGACGATCACATTCTTTGGTGTGCCTCCGTCATTGAATGACGTGACCACAGCTGGCCAGCATGACATATGTTGCTTGTTCCATGATATCCGAAGGTTGTGTGCCAAGAAGTTGAGTGAATGTTCACCAGATCCAAGAACTTTAAGCGCTGCAGCCTTGCTAATGCATAATGCCAAAGTATCACAACCTGTGAGGCCGTGAGCAGTCAGTACGTCTGGGACGATGGAGATGTGTTTTTCTGCTGCTGCATTGATGTCCACAACATTTCACTCATGAACTGGTGAAACCATTAGAACATTGCAGGATATACTGCCCTGATGACAGAAATCCAAGAAACGAATGAATTATCAGTGTCATCCACAACAACCATGACGGTACCAAACCTCTACAACTGAAACTTGCTGTACAATTAGAGTACCGCCCTCCTTCAGCGTGGTAGCCATGTCCTGACGTTTGTCTACACAACCACTTGTGATCTCTACAGGAACAGGGACCCTGCCAGTGATGACCAGTTTATGCTTTTGAAAGTCAGCCACAGGAAATAAGGCATTCGACAATGAGGTTAATTAGTTGAGAGTTTTGTTGGCGGTGACGGTAAGGATGACTTCCTGTGATGGTAGGCGAGCTGCGAACGTACTGGGGTAAATCCTATATGCTCCTTTGACCCTGCTGCATCACATTGACTCCTTATTACTGCCTTTAATGTATCTGTCGAACACTAGATAGATGTCACTTTTTCGCTAAGTGATTGTATAGGTAACTACAGAACTGGACAAGGTAGTCATGGACAGTCCCAGATGATGACACTACACAGAGGATATTGAGGAATGTTGCATGTGCATCTTGTTCAGCCAGTTGCCGTGACACTTCACATTGAACGCACTCTTGAGACTGAATTTGGTTTTGGCATCCCTCATACATATTTTCAACTGATTGTTCCCTGGTTGTATATCCTGCAATCTAATGGTTTTGCCAGTTCAAGGACGAGCTGTCCTGGACATCAATGCAGCAGCAGGAGAATAATGCTCACAGCCTCACAGGTTGTGATACTGTGGTGTTATACTTTGGCATTGGCTGCAACTCTAAAGTTCTTAGGTCTGGTGAACATTAACTTAACATCTTGGAAAACACTGGCGAACAACCTTCGGATGTCATGGAATAACACACTTCATGCTGGCCTACGATGGTCAGCATAACTTAACAACTTAAAAGACATAGTTAACAATTATATTAGCAAACGGCAGGTAAAGGCCACCAGGCATTTAATATGCAGCAATTGTAGCAACTGGGTGGACTTCGTCAAGTCCGGGTGTGAGAAGTCCTGGACTGAGGTTCAGATGGATAGTTTTAGTTTTGAGTGTAGGGGATGTACGAGGATGAAGGAACTTGAGGTGGAGTTAGAACAGCTGAGGTTGCTCATTGTGGCAGTGGCGGGAAGGGAGCAGGTGGGTTGTGCCAGTGGTTCTGGTGGGGGGACAGTACATGATAAAGTGGAGGAAGACAACGAGAGATGCTAGGGAGAGCTCACCTCAGCCTGGGTGGAGGCTGAGAGGAGGTAAGGTGACAGGTCATAGGGAGACGTCCTGTCTCCCTATCACCTGTCACCTGTCACATAAGGAGATGGGACGTAGGGAGACAGGATGAAAGGAGACGAGTAGGAAAGAAATGGGAGGGAAGACAAATTGATCGAAGGAAAGGGGAGTGGGGGAGACAGTAGCGAAGGAGTCATGGGGGGGAAGGAGACGATAGTTAAGGCGATAGGAGTGAGGGAGACGGGAGAGAGAAGGTGTCAGGAGGGAAAGTGACTGGAGCACAAGTTAGAGTGAGAGAGAGCCTGATAACAGTCTACCACCAAGTGACAAGGCTGCAGGACAGAATGTGATGGAGGGGATCCATCGGAAGAGCTATTCCGAGGCAGTGATAGAGGGGGTGAGAACAAGAGGCCACTAGTACAGATAAACCAATAACAAAATGTCCTAAAAACAGGTCTGAAGCAGGTTATATATGCGTATGTTTAAATGCTAGGAGTATAGTATTAGTAAATAAGAAAAACGAATTAAACATTATGGTAGAAGATATTGACCCTCACATAATTGGTATTACTGAATCATGGGCCCACACAGATATAACAGATGCTGAATTAGGATTGACAGGATATGTAATGTTTAGGAGAGATCGAATAGGAAGAAGGGGAGGGGGAGTTATTTTATATGTTAAAGAATCTATTCAGGCTTATGAAATAAATTAGAAAGGAAAGCAGATTACAATGAAGCTGTTTGGTGCAAAATAGTTTAAGGAAATTCAAAATTAACTATTGGATTAGTTTACCGAAGTCCAAACATAAATGAAGAAGATAACACAAAAATACAAAATGCTATAAAGGAAGTTAGTAAAGGGGAATGTATCATAATGGGAGATTTTAACCATGGACACATACAATGGAAATCTCTAAAGAGTACAGGGGGTGAGGACCAACAATTTCTATTTTTAATTCATGATAGCTTCCTTACTCAGCACGTGCTAGAACCAACCAGGGGAGAAAATGTATTAGATATAGTTTTATCATCACAAAAAGAATTAGTGGACAATGTAAAAATACATGAACCATTGGGTAACAGTGACCACAATCAAATACATTTTGATATCAATGTAAAATCAGAAAGTAAAAATCAAAAACATATAGGAGAAACTTCCACAAAGGTAACTATAAAGATATGAGAAAATACTTAGCAAAGCTAGATTGGAATAACATGCTGATGAATAAGACTGCAATTGAATGTTGGAATATTCTCAAATATGAAATTGAGAGCATCATCGATAAATTTGTTCCCTTGAAAAACAAGGAAAACGGTCTAGAAAGAAACATTTGTCAAAAGAAGCTATTAGAAAAATAGTGTTTAAGCAAACTATGTGGAGGGTTTATAGGCGTACCAGAAAGGATGAAGACTACGCAAATTACAAAGAGGCACTTAACCTAGCTACAACTGAAATTAGAAAATCTAAAAGAACCTTTAAAAAAAATTGGCAGGTACCGGTAATATAAAACAATGACAGCAAGAGTTTCTATGCTTATGTAAAGAGTAAACAGAAAGTTCGAGATAAGGTCGGACCACTGGAAAACAACAGTGGAAACATAATTTCAGACGGGTTTCAAATGACAGAGGTCCGAAATGAGTATTTCAGCTCAGTTTTTACCACAGAAGATATCAGCTCACTTCCAGTTCCATTTACTAAATTCGAGGGCAATAAATCAGAACATTTAGGGCAATTATTCGTAACTCCTGAAATGATAGCACCGAAAATTAAGAAGATGAAAGATAATAAATCACCTGGAGTTGATGGGATACCACCAAAACTGCTTAAGGAAATTGTTGAGCAAATTAGTACACCACTTGCAAAATTGTTTAACTTGTCAGTATGTCAATATTATGCCGCTATTTAAGAAGGGATCAAGGAACAAGCCAGAGAATTACAGATCAGTGAGTTTAACATCAGTTGTATGTAAATTACTCGAAACATTAATTAGAGACCACATGGTGGAATTCCTTGTGAAACATAAATTAATAAATACATCTCAACATGGGTTCCTAAAAGCAAGGTCATGTCTAACCAATCTCTTATGTTTTTTGGAAGAAATTACAAAGTGGGTAGATGACGGGTCACCAGTGGATGTTGTCTACTTAGATTTTTAGAAAGCTTTCGATAAAGTGCCACATCAAAGATTGTTACTTAAACTAAAAGCCCATGGTATAGGTAATGATGTAATCAACTGGATAGAAAAGTGGCTTACACACAGAAGACAGAGAGTAATAGTAGATGGTGAGGTTTCAAACTGGAAATCAGTTTTGAGTGGGATACCACAGGGATCAGTATTAGTATTACTGTTTTTAATATATATAAATGATTTGGAAGATGACATATCTAGTACTAGCAAAGTACTCAAATTTGCAGATGACACAAAAGTATTCAGAAAGGTTACTAATGATAAACAAAGTTTACAGGATGATCTAGATAGATTAGTTACATGGTCAGAAAAATGGCAAATGTTATTCAATTTTGGGAAGTGTAAATGTATACACATAGGACATAGAAACATGGATGAAGAATATAAAATGGGGGATGCTGTACAAGGTAGAACCACACAAGAAAAGGACTTAGGAGTAACATTTAGAGCTAACATGAAAGTTTCAGAGCAATGTGGGATTGCTGCTTCAAAAGGATATCAAATTCTAGGGCTAATTAGGAGAACTATCACGTATGAAAAACAACTAATTGTACCCCTGTACAACGCAATAGTTAGACCACATTTAGAATATTGTATACAAGCATGGAGGCCGTATCGTAAGGACATAGACAAGCTAGAAAGAATACAATGGAGAACAACTAAAATAATTCCAGAATTGAGAGACCTTGGTATGAAAGCTGCTTATTACAATGTGATTTGACAATACTAGAGAAAAGGAGACTAAGAGGAGACCAAATAGAAGTGTTTAAAATAGTGAATGGTTATGAGGATGTTCTTCATACTTAAAGAAGGCAGTAGAACCAGAGGACACAAAGCAGCATTAGTTAAGGAGCAGTGTAGGTTGGACATGAGAAAGTATTCTTTCTCACAGAGGGTGATAAATGGATGGAACAAACTGCCAAATGATTGTGTTAATGCTAGTAGTGTGAATATGTTTAAAAATAGAATTGACAGATATTTGATAAGGGCGAGATATATAGTCATATATAGATAGATGAGAAAATTGTTGGACTCTCAATAAGCCAATGGCTTCCTTGTCTACTTGCCATCTGGAACTTGTTTGGGATGGCAATCTTGTTAAATAACAATTTGGTCTTCCCAAGTTGGTGGAAGCAAGGCCAGCACACAGAAACTTTGTTCATTGCCATCTTGTTTTGGGAATGCAGTGAACAGGGTCAGAACTCACACCCACATGTATATAATTATATACAGGTTAGAGACGAATCATCAACAATAAGAACTAAGGCGAAAAAGGGGTTACCCCCCTCGGCTGCCCGACTATGTGGGTACTTTAACAAGATTTAACAAGATTTGCCATCCAAGCCAAAGGCCCAGATGGCAAGTGGACAAGGAAGCCATTGGCTTATCGAGAGTCCAACAATGTTCACCTACTTATAACCCGCCCTCCTGATATATGTGTCAACCTTGTTTTTAAACACGCTGCTAGCAGTTACACACTTCACAAAACACTCTACCACATGGGTCATTCATCCCTGCGTGTACTTTACACACCACACCATTCTACCACAGGAATCATTCATTATTTCATATAACACACCATACTCTACCACATGGGACCATTCTTTCTTGTGGGTAATTCACACAACACACCACTCTACCACAAGGGATCATCATTCTTCCTTGTGACTACTGTACTTCACAAACCTCACTTCTTCAGCCTGCTTACCTGAACTTGGATGCAATCAAACAGTGTACTGGAAACTCACATTTTGTGTTTATGGATGCTGTCATTGTGGGTGATGATGCTGCCAAATAATATGACAACTTGTCTTCTCTGGGTTTTTTTATGTGTCAACTCTTGCTGATTTTCATGACAACTGCTCAGCTGACTTGGTGGGAGCATTTATTGTCCTCTGTGAGAATGGTATTTCCCACATAACTAGCACACACTGTTTTTTTTGGTTAAAGTGTCTTATGCTGTTAGAACGGATGCTTCCTCATAATCAATCTACACTTGTTTTCTAAAACTTCTTCACGCCTTCCAGTTTTATATCTTTTTGTTTGAAGAAAATAGTTTCACAATATAAAGAGCTTCAATATGGTATCTCTTTAATCTCTTGGTTAAACCAACAATAATTACTTATAGTCACATCATTTAATTTTCTGGTAAGCCAATCAAGTCATGGAGTCTTGATTATTTGAACTTGGCTGTTCGACAACTGTGCCTTAACATCTGGCTGCTTCCAGGATCAAGAGGATGGGGTGTACACACGAGACTTCTCTGCTCCTACTCTTGAAGATCACTTTGACAAGACTATATTGCCTAAGGTCATGCAGGTAAGACTATATTGCCTTGTGATAATACTAACATTCTTCAAGTCATTTATTTAGATAATTAAGTACTTTTTTCTCCTGATCATCTTGTGATGTCTGTAGTCATTTGATTTATTTGGCCCATTTTTCTTGGATGTCCTGTTGGGAGTGGGGAAAGTGCGACTTAGCATTTTCCAATTAAATCAGTTTGGTTTGACTGTGTGCTGTTAAGCATCTGTAGGATAGGTGTTTCACTGAAGGTATCAATGCCACTACACGTGGAACATGTGAAACAGCTACTAAATTAGCAACCTGCAGCACTTACAAACACAAGTCACCAATGCTTGAAGGTTAATTTTCAGCTTTTGACTTTAAGCTAACTGGTTTGCTTTGTTTTAGGTGAAGAACTTTGGTCGTTCTGGTCGGACAAAGTATACACACTTAGTCGACCAGGACACAACGTCATTTGATTCACCGTGGGCCTCAGACACAACCATGAATCTCAAGTTCCATTCTGCCAAAGGTGGCGGCATGAAGCAGGTGTTCCATCGACCTACAGTCAAGAAACGCAAGTGAAAGTGCCCACAATGACTGAAGGAGGGGTGGGGGAGGGGTGGGGGAGCATGTCAATGTTGTTAGTAATTTGATGACGTTTTCAACAAATATAGGCAGCTTGTATTATCTATATTTTTAGGTTGTCCAGTTGTACATTCTGTTATTATGAAAGATAACATTTAAAACTTTTGTCAGCAACAATGTAACTGACAAGTCTCTGCTTCACTAGTTTAATTATGAAATCACCAGTGAACATGTTAAAAGATTTTAAATGTGTTGGATGAAATGATAAGTTAAGCAGTTCTATAGATAACATGAGAACAGAAGGTGAACTACTGCGCAGCGTGTTCTGCACCAAGCTGCTTCAGCATTCGTAATTGTGGATTGGTTCCTAGTTCCAAAAAACCATGGTGATGGCACTGTCAGGTAAACTTAAATAACATTTGTATGGACATGCAGTAGTTAGCAAGTGTCACACCTGAAAATTGTATTGATCAAATGCAATAAACAAATGTTATTTTTAATAAAGCTTTACTATGGATTTTAGTAGATACTTTGCAGATATGCCATCCAGTTGAAAATTTGTTATTTGATACAACTAATTGTTAACATTTCAACAATCAGTCAGTTGCCTTCATTTGAATTGTACGATAACTTAATGATTAACTATATTGATCATTATAGTTCTCCCTCATCCTCAGGGTATATATGGCCTCTTTTAAATGTGTGTCAGAAAAAATAATAGACCAACACAATGGGTCAAACAAGCTATGAAGATAAGAATCCTAGTGATGAACAACAACGAGTATACAAGTAGTATTAATGTATGGTGTGGTTACATACTTGATGAGTTAAGATAAACATGAGGACTGTAGGAGTGCTCCTTCCTTCTTCACACAATAGATACCACAACCAGACAGCAGTGCATCATCATAGTATGAACATTAGTGTGAATGTGCATTGTTGCATGAGTCAATGTAAACACGATTGATTGTAAAGATTTTGATATCATCAGATTGACGTGGTCTCAGATGGACTGGGTGCATGCACACAACTTGATGTCATCAGATTGACGTGGTTTCAGATGGACTGGGTGCATGCACACAACTTGATGTCATCAGATTGACGTGGTCTCAGATGGACTGGGTGCATGCACAAAACTTGATGTCATCAGATTGACGTGGTCTCAGATGGACTGGGTGCATGCACACAACTTGAATGATCAGTTTTAAAACATTAGTTTCAAAACAGGATACTGCTGTTCACAAAAAGTTCTTCATCAAACAACAGTTAGATCCAGAAGAATGGTTCTAGTAAATGTGAGAATGGACCACGATTGACCCCATGAAGGCATATCACCTGCTTGATTGACAGTATGTGAAGACAATGCCAGGTGGTGGGTGATTGATGACAAAGGAGGCCATACCTGTTATTAATTGTGACAACATTTTTGTGGAGTAAACAGTATTGACTTTTATTCAGTAATCGTAATCATAAAAAAATTTAGTACCCGGTAATCGTATTCGTACTCAATTGGTTAAAAAGGCCAATTAATTGTATTTGATTACAATCAGTAATCATGATTACATTAAAAATTTTCTTTTCATATTTCTGTAGCCCAGGTCCCAGCTACAATGTAAGCAGGCTTTTCTCTTCATTTTTTACCTAATGCATGTACAGCGACTATTTTAATATCACGGTTTTTGTTGTCTTGAATAACACCAGTGACAATATTAACACAAGGGTTTTTATTTATTTCATTGTCATTTATGTTCTTAAACTAATCACAATTGTAATCATGATTACATGGAAAAGTAATCATAATAGATTACACTCATTTTCTAAGTAGTCATACTCATACATTTTAACAGTAATTATAATTGATTACATGCATAGTGTAATCGCCCCATATCTGCTAAATATTACCTGAACAGTTTATTTTAAACAAATTTAAACAAATATCCAAATATCTGGAAGTTATTTTTGGGCTAGATATAGTAGGAGCAAGGAGTGCTTTTCAGCAGACCTGAATTTAGATAGTTTATATATCACACAGTGCCAACATCATAGGTATTGATGGAAACAATATCTTTTAGGATTTATGACACAACTCACTGTACTTGTTAACCATCTAGTGATAGGAGACAAATACTCACTTTTTTAGCCAAATGAACCAAGACAATGAATCCAGCATGTTTGAGCATTAATCTCACCAGTGCACCCCAAGAGGCAATTACACGAACATCTTTGTTAATAGGACATATTTTATTTAAATTCTGAAGTGTAGACAAGAGAATAAACAACATCAGCTTTGTTTAATTATTTTCTCGCTCAATGCCAGTAGTAGGCAAGATGTCTATTAAAAGAGGTTTATTTAAAAACGGTGAAAGATGGTTCAGATAAGTTCTACACAAACCGTTTTGCAACTTCGTCAACCAAGATTCATAAAAATGAAAGGATAACTTTCAAGCAGACATCTTTGGGTACATTCATGTAACAGGTGAAATAATACATACCAGTGAATGTATAACTGATCTAACTTCTGGTTAACCAATCATTAGAGTCTAAGCAGCATTATTTCACATAATCAAATAAAGTGGTTTTGTTGAAATCCTGTTGCAGAACAGCAGCATTGTGTAATACTGACAATTAACGCAGTTACCAACAAACACCCAGCAGCAAGTTGAAATATCAGTAAATGCAGCTATAAGGCCTACATTCACCACATCAACAAGTATAGGGTTAAACAATGTTCTGACAATGAATCAAATCACCTTTACCTTGTTCTATAAACAAACCAAAGAATCCAATATATCAACAAGTTAGGAAATGCAATATGCAAATGCACCCATACATGGCCATGTTACTTTTATATTTTGGAAATGGGACATAAATGCTCAAAAATGGGAGAAATGCATCCCATGATGCAGCAGATTACTCATACAGTTCCAGTCATATACACAAACAGACAGCTATGGAACATTGCCTGTGTGCACAATGCTACGCCTGTAGATATGTGGAATGAACATTATCATCAAATGTTTTACCACAGAAAGGTAATCAAGAGCTCAAAGTAACTGTGCAAGTGTTACAGTGTAGCTTGATCTCCAATAATGTAATACTAATTTACATGAGCTGTTTTAAATGCATACAAAAAGACTGCAACCAATATAGTCTATCTGCTGGTATAGCACCAGTGATGTAGAGAATCAGCAGCATGCATAAGTGTCATGATCAAAATATGCAAAATACATTAAAAAGAAATGCAGAAAATCAGGAATTTGTATTAAAATATTAAACAGCAGTTGCAAAAATGTTAGGATATGGAGGATGTGGCACACATCAGTGTCAACATTCCTCCACAGTTAAACAATAAGAGCGACATCAAATTTAGATTTGGTGTCACATCTTCCTATCCACATTATCATTAAACTCTCAATTTCACACATCAATGTTAGTCACCAGGAAATATTCTCACATGAAAAGCCGGTAAATAAGTTTGGAACTCTATTATCATGTTCATTAGACACCAGCGACAACATTAAAAAATTTTATGTTTGCTTCATTGACCTAATAAAATACACCTACAGGCGCACAAACACTTATGAGCGCATCTCACTAAACAGCACAATTTAAGTGGCAGGGGAAATATTTTCACATTATGAGATGCAACAGAGACATATTAGTGCTGGGATGAAACCTCTGCTGGGGTGGTGGGGTGCTTTCTGTCTCTCACACCAGTCTTCTTCACCGTGGTCATCATTCAATGCCCACCAGCTCTACCTCAAATACCAAGGCTGAGTTGGGTGGAATTCTGACAGCAAGTCAAGGATTCTAGCAGTCACCAAAGCATCCAATTAATTTTTACAAATGTACAAATGACACTCATAGTTATACGCCATTATGAGGCTTATGCATGTCAGCACTATAAAATTGAAAGAATTTACAATCAAAATTACAGATTGTGCTTATTACATACAAAAAGGCCTGTGCACCCAATTTTCAAAGGGATAAACCGAATGTGAGCATAAGTGTTTGATATTGAATATGTTGACATCAACCACTGGCATTAAAACAGCCACATCCCACACTGTTTTGGCTTCAGATTGATTCGCCTTGAGAAAGGGAGCTTTGAGGGGCACAGTTTACCGCAGTTTCATTAATAGACGTATGATAGGACTTCTGAATTTCTGTTTTTTTTCTGGCAAATGTGGCTTAGCTCATTTCCACAATGTATTTTTTATTCAGAATTAGTTACCCTTAAAGATGTACGTACATGATGCCCTAGTAATGGGGTTCATCATTAAAGTAGTACCTAACTGAGTGTATCAGGGAAGCTAAAGTTTTGACCTCCTGGTCCAAGACAATATAATATTATTGTCTCCACTGTTATTATTAAAGCATAATTTCTGTGTATGTCTGGTTAAAATCTATAATGTGCAGTGTAAATAAACACTGACTAAAGAAATAAATGTGATATAGTTATGGTTGCTGGACTTGTGTTTTTGTGTGTTTGATGAAGGAAAGATCTGAAAAGCAGGTGAAAAATCAACAAAACATGACACAGTGACCTACACTCAAAGTTGACCACTAGCTATTCAACAATAACTAACAGAACAAAGAAATACGGTGTGCAATTGAAAATAACAATCTTGTTTTTAGTACACTATAAAAATTTTAAAAGGATTAAAAGTGTTTATAACTGTATGTAGGGATGCACATAAAATGTACAAGTCATTTGGCACACGCACGCATGCACACCACACGCATGCATGCACACCACACGCACACCACACGCATGCATGCACACCACATACACGCATGCACACCACACATGCCTAAACATTTCTGCAAAGTACACTGCAACAATACCAATTTAATCTTGTGAAAAGGATACTTTCCTTCCAATCCTTTCCTTCCATATGCCCACTCTGCCTCAATTCGTAACTCTGCTGTCTCCCCTAGGCTCATCTTCTGAATACCTTCATCCCACTGAAAGAAGGAAGCATAACATGTGACAGTACATTGCTATTTTCAGCAAACAGAACAGTCATTTGTATCACAATCGTATTTACTGTTTCTTGTTAAATCCCAACCCCGATGGGTACCATTAGTTTCAGAATAAACACATTTATGGTTGTATGAACATTACTCCGTTACATAGAGCATATGGGTATGTTTGACAGCTTTTGTAACCTTTTGAGTAATATAACTTCAAAACATGCAAAATGTATTCACTGCATATAGGCCATTTTTAAAGCACTAACATTACTTTTTTAATCATGCTAGCAACGTAAATATTCAAGGGTATATAATAAAACACTGTTCTCTAGGAATGTGGTTGATGACCTGCACTTTTTGTTTCAATTATTTTAAACATATTTGGGGGAAATGGCATATGTCCTAGATCATCCATTTCTGGGAGGTATTATGTACTATATACAGGGTACGCCCTGTGTGTGTCAACTACAATGACTCTGCCTTGTTATTGTTTGGTTGCAACTCCATATGGCTTCACTTGTTGTCAGATATAAGTAACCAGTATATCTACATCTTTAAAAAAGTTCCTTCAGCTCCTGGCAAATTAGGCCTGCCATACCCTTTAGGAATGCCATAGCAATTTCGTAACTTTTTTGCATAACACCACAACAATAATATCATAGGATTACTTTAGCAAACATAACTCTGCAACTTGGGATCACAATGTTAACACCCGGCAAACTCGATCTATTTTAACTCACATTTGCTTCCGACACACATCTATTTCCATATCAAAATGTACACAATCCAACTTGCTTTTTCCAGTAGTAATCATCATTTCTTGGTGCTTTTCAACAAGGTTTCTTCTGTGGGCCGACATTTTTAAATGCCACTTTTGACAACTCTATGGTGCCAAACTTTGTACAATGCTAACAAAACTGTCAAGAGGAACCTATGCGATAAATGACCCAGGTAGATTGCCAACATGTATATAAACGAGATCGTGTGCGTTTCATCACCTGGCAATGGCCTACCTGGGGAGAAAACGTCTAGCCCGCAACGAATGACCTGGGTCTGTTGGGTTAAGGTAGCAGGATCCCTTTAAAAAAAAAATTTCTGTTTTTAAGCAGTACCAAATTATAGGTTTATTACTGATAAATAATTATTTTATGATGGGTCTATTTGGTTAAGGCAGCAGGATCCCTTTAAAATGAGATTTCTCTTTTTTAAGGAGCCCCAAATTATAGGTTTATTACTGATAAATAATTATTTTATGATAAAAAATCAAACAATTTCCTCTAATTAGGTGAAATAACACTAATTAGTAGTAAAAGTGGGATTTGTTTCTATTCTGTAGCAACGTATTTGTCCCTTTGATACGCATAGTTGTATTTAATATTTTGTCTTAATTCCAAAAACAGTAAATTTGTGATAGCCTCTAGCTGATTACAAAAAGATTTAGGATGCTTTGTAATGATGCCTATTTTCTGATGCATGACACCCGGTGAATACAACTTTGAAACATACATTAATGCACTGTGAACTTGAAATGCTTTTTTCTCAATGGTGACTTCTGCGGGGAAGTGTTCTAACTTCAAACACGTTATCTCCAACACCATTTAAGATTTTTATCTAAATTTTTTAGCATGGCTTCTTTACATAATTGCCCAAGGAATGATGGCAGGATTTTGTGATTAAATGAATGGAAGGTGATTTTTATCCGACATGAATATTTAATTAGGCATTTGAATACTCTAAATTATATTTTGGAATACCACTACATTCTTCAACACATCATATTTCATTGCACATAACGCTAAACTACTAGTTGAGGAGAAAGGAATTATGAGTGACCCAGATCCCAAGCCAAGTAAACGCCTGTCTCTGGAAACAGTCTAGTTGGTAGAAATATTCTACATGAGTGACTATATAAGCAGGATGATGCCTGGGAAAAAAGACTGTTTCCATCCTTGTTGACGGTGAACAAGTTCATAAACAGAAACAGCTTGCTCTTTGCAACTTGAAAGAGGCACACCAACATTTCAAGAACATACATTCAAACATTAAAATCGGTTTCAGAAAGTTTGCAGAGCTATGCCCAAAACAGCGTGTCCTGGCTGGATTATCAGGTGCCCATTCTGTGCATGCCTGCACAATTTATCAGAACATGAAACTGATGATGGTTGGTACAAAACTGGGCAAATTAACCGAAAACAATAGCATCCCACTTGTATACTACAACCACTGCCTTGCTCACTACGGTGTAACCCTCCACTACGAGTGCTTTCTACAGCATGTGATGAGTGTGGCGACTCAATTAATCTAAGTGAACGATTACGGACAGCCATATAATCGAGAAGATTGAAATAGAAAAAATGGACAATCACTGATCGATCAACACTACAAACCATAACGTTCAGTGCAGATGATTTCATCCATGAATTCTGTAGCCAGTTTGAAATCTTACAGCATCATCATTTACAGCATCATCATTTAATAAGCAGACAGCCATCTTCATGTCTGAGAAACACTCATGAATCACTTCAGCCAGGCCAATTTCTTGTTGCCTGTGATTTTGCCGAAAACTACTCTTTCATCATGCAAGATGAGACGCAATCATTCCATTGGAATAACGCACAGGCAACACTGCACCCATTTGTTTGCTACTACCGTGAAGCAGGAAATGAATGTGTGTCACATATCAGCTATGTTGTCATTTCGGACTGTAACATACATGACACCATTGCTGTGCACCTCTTCCAAAAACACCTCATCAACTTCTTCACTGCACAATTTACAGCTGTGCAAAGAATCATCTTCTCTGATGGCTGCACCAGTCAGTATAAGAACTGCAAAAACTTTCTGAACCTCTGCCACCGTGAACAGGATTTTGGGAGAAGTGGGGAGTGGCACTTTTTCGCAATATCACATGGAAAGGCATCTAATGGAGTGGGTGGAATGGTCAAGAGGCTGGCAGCAAAAGCCAGTCTTCAAAGATCATATGATCATCACATCACCACACCAGCGCAGCTCTTTGCATTCACATCAGCCCACGTTCCAGCTATCAAGTTTTGCTTTTCAACCACAGAAGAGTACTCATGAAGAAGCGTCACCTCATGCAGGTGGTATGCAAATGGCCAAAACAATGGCAGGAACACAGAAGCTACATTTCTTCAAGGCTTTATCACTGAATCATTTGGAAGGAGCAATATTTTCTACATCTTTGATGAAAAGAGAAGAGGTTGTGACAGCCCAATGTGATGGCCTCAGTCTGGCAGATGTCAAAGGATATGTGACGCCATCTATGCTGGAAATTGGTGGTTAGCTTATGTAACAGATGTCACTCCAGATGATTAGGAAACACAATTGACCTTCCTTCACCCACAAGGCCCATCACCATCATATTTTTACCCTCAGCAAAGTGACACTTTTCATGTTCATGTGAGTGATATCCTCACACATGTCGCCCTAACAACTGACACTGCTACAAGACATCCTCACATATGTCGCCCTAACAACTGACACTGGTCGTACCTACAAGACATCCTCACACATGTCGCCCTAACAACTGACACTGGTCGTACCTACAAGACATCCTCACACATGTCGCCCTAACAACTGACACTGGTCGTACCTACAAGACATCCTCACACATGTCGCCCTAACAACTGACACTGGTCGTACCTACAAGACATCCTCACACATGTCGCCCTAACAACTGACACTGGTCGTACCTACAAGACATCCTCACACATGTCGCCCTAACAACTGACACTGGTCGTACTCTACAAGACATCCTCACACATGTCGCCCTAACAACTGACACTGGTCGTACTCTACAAGACATCCTCACACATGTCGCCCTAACAACTGACACTGGTCGTACCTACAAGACATCCTCACACATGTCGCCCTAACAACTGACACTGGTCGTACCTACAAGACATCCTCACACATGTCGCCCTAACAACTGACACTGGTCGTACCTACAAGACATCCTCACACATGTCGCCCTAACAACTGACACTGGTCGTACCTACAAGACATTCTCACACATGTCGCCCTAACAACTGACACTGCTACAAGATATCCAAAGAGGAAACAGAGCAAGTACAGCAAGCCCTACAAAGATTGTGAACTAAGAAATGAGATTTTATACATTTATTTAATTAGCATGAAGCAGCTAATTGTCTCCCAAGATAGAAGCTAGCCACCACTACTACTACTACTCATTTCATTACCAGGCTTAGTAGACATTTTTTAATATGATCTGAAGAAGTGATAATGAAACTCAATGTGTTATTTCCTGATCTGCAGACCAAAAATAAGGTGCCTGGGTATACTAAATTTAATGTATTTCTAAACATTTTTATTTGCCCATCGTACTATTTTCAGGGTTTCTTGTACAGTCGCATAGGATACTGCTATAAACAAACAATGGTTAATTTTTTTAGCTATCTGAGGTCAAAGGTCATATTATGAGAAATTACTTATTTCTACTGAAATTACAAGTGTCTTACAATGTGTTTTATAGTGTAACTGTCCGCCTATTTACTGGTATTCCAATGCTGTCTTACTCGTTCTTCTAACTTTATTTGCAGCTGAGTTATGGGAATTAATGTAATGGTCAGTCCGTGAATCGGGTCAAAGTTCAGTGATCTATATCTTCAATAATAGTTGACCTAGATCCTAAAAATGTGCATATTTGATCTTCTTGTCTGAGCTAACATCTATGCTAAATTTCATCAAAATTGGAGTCGGGTGATGCAAAAATGACGTAAAAGTGATTGAATGACACACATCTACAATACACATAACACAAGCATGTACAATACACATACCACAAGCATGTACAATACACATACCACAAGCATGTACAATACACATACCACACAAATGTACAATACACATACCACAAGCATGTACAATACACATACCACAAGCATGTACAATACACATACCACAAGCATGTACAATACACATACCACACAAATGTACAATACACATACCACAAGCATGTACAATACACATACCACAAGCATGTACAATACACATACCACAAGCATGTACAATACACATACCATAAGAATATACAATAGACTTACCATGAGAATGTACAACACACATACCACACACATATACAATACACATATCACACATATATACAATACACATACCACAAGAATATACAATACACATACAGCGGAGAATGTACAATACACACACATATGTACAATACACATATCACATTCGTGCACAATACACACACCACATGAATGTACAATACACATATCACAAGAATGTACAATACACACACCACAAGAATGTACAATACACACACCACAAGAATGTACAATGCTCATACCACAAACATGTACACTACATGCACCACAAACATGTACACTACATGCACCACAAGAATGTACAATGCACATACCACATGCATGCACGCACAATACATACACACAGTGACATACCACAAGCATGTACAATACACATACCACAATCATATACAATACACATGTCACATGCATGCACCACTGTATACACATACCATAATCATGTACAAAACACATACCACAAGCATGTGCAATAAACACATATTACACGAGCATGAAGCAGTAGAATACATATGTAGCACAGTCAGCATGTACACTACACATACCACAAGCCTGTTCAATGCACACATATGCAATGCACACATATTACTACATTTAGAAAACAATCTTCAGTGTTAAGCAGCACGCAAGCAGTACATACTTATAGATCAGATGTAGAAGAACAAGCTTTAATATTTAGAAAGACGAAGAAAAAGGAGAATAATATGACGTACCCCTCGGATGACCTGACCTGTCCCAACCTTGAACTTAAGGGGCTGCTGCTTCTTCTTCTTCTGACCTGTTTACATACACAAACACTGATGCTGACCTGTTTACATGCACAAACACTGATGCTGACCTGTTTACATACACAAACACTGATGCTGACCTGTTTACATACACAAACACTGATGCTGACCTGTTTACATACACAACCATTGATGCTGACCGGTTTACACACACAAACACTGATGCTGACCTGTTTACATACACAAACACTGATGCTGACCTGTTTACATACACAAACACTGATGCTGACCTGATTACATACACAAACACTGATGCTGACCTGCTTATATATGCAAACACTGATGCTGACCTGTTTACATATGCAAGCACTGATGCTGACCTGCTTACATACACAAACACTGATGCTGGCCTGTTTACATACACAAACAGATGCAGGTGATGATAGCAAGACCAACAAGAATGCATCTGTTAATGCCAGACTTGGGAAGGTAGGTTTCATCACTGTTGTTTAAGACATGATGGTCAATGCAGTGTTGGACAGTGACATTTTAGTGATGATTTCACCAAGTGAATTTACAATTTCATTTTTGCCCTTTCTCATATTATAAGGTAATAATAAAAAATTATTTCTTGTAAGTAAGCAATATGACTTTATATTAGTAAATAACTGATAACTGCAAAATAATTAAATCTATACACACCGGCACGCATTTCTGAGTTTGTGTCAAAGACAGTTCCGTCGGGCATCTTGCCAATGTAGTAGCACAGGACCGTGTCGCCAGGGCGAGGGTAGTTGATCTTGTTACCCTTCTTCAGAACGTACTTACTGTACTTTGGGGGAACCTGGAAGATCACATCAATACAAAGGAAGGCTACAGAGCATTTTTCAAGGGAATACCTTGTGATGCCCATTAACAACTGTAATAAGCAGGCACAGAATGACCAGCTAGCAAGCTTTGGTACTGTTAGTAGGGCTGGTAAGTCTCTGTTTCTTCTTGTATGTTATCTAGCAAGTTTTTTCTGGCGGCCCCGGTCTTCTCTTGCAATCCACGGTGCCTTGCAGGATGGTTTTTGCAACGGTGTTGTGTTGAGTGATGTGGCCAAACCAGGAGAGCTTGCGTTGTTTCACTGTTGCCAACAAGAGCTCTTGCTTTCCAGCCCGGGAGTGCACTTGTTGTCTCACATATTTGTTTGTTTTGTGTTCAGTATATGAAAAGCAGAGGAGTCTCCTGAAGCATTTTGTTTCTAATGTCTGTTTGCGTCTCTCTGTCTCTGCTGTCAGAGTCCAGCTCTCACATCTGTAGAGGAGGATGGATACAGCAAGTGTTCTGTAGAGTTTAAGCTTGGTTTGGAAGCTGATGTCTCTGCTCTTCCAGATGATGTCTTGACATATCAGATACACCAGGTTGGGAATGGGGGATTTCTGGTATACCAATACCAAAGAAAGGAGATCTGATACTTCCTGAAGCCTATAGTGGAATAAGTCTAACACAAACTGCTGCAAAGCTCTACAATCGATTCCTGATTAACAGAATTTGCCCTGAGCTAGAAAAGATCTTACGTCCAAACCAGAACGGATTTGACCCCTACTATCTACATCTTTGCAGATTCTTGTTCTTAGATGCATCACCGAGGAAATCATCAGAAAGAGGCCGTCATTATTTTCATCGACTCGAATTTTCATCTGTAGACAGAAACAAACTGTTCCAGATTCTTCATGCGTATGGCATCCCAGAGAAGATCATCAAAGTCATACAGATAATGTATGAAAGCATCATACTAACTCCCGAAGGGGAAACTACAAATTTCAAGATTAATGCAGGAGTTCTCCAAGGAGAACATCTCGCCCCATACCTGTTCATCAGTCTTGGACTACGCTCTAAGAACTGCGATTGATGACAGAGAAGGATTAACTATCACCAGATGCCGAAGCACCAGACATCCAGCATGCCATCTCTCTGATCTGGATTATGCTGATGACATCGCTCTGTTCGTTGACACAATACAAGAAGCAGAACTTTTACGTCATAAAGTGGAAAGTGCTTCCAAATCTTCTGGACTATTTTTATATCCAAGCAAAACAAAGTACATACATAACAACCCATCTGCTAATGATAGTGTACACTCGTCAGATGGGAGTCAAACTGACAAATTAGAGGATTTTAAATATATCAGGTCCTACACAAATTCACAACATGACATCGAGTGTAGAAAAGACCCAGCGTGGGCAGCAGTTCACACTCTTGACAAAGTATGGAGAGCGCCAGACTCACCAAACTGAACATTTTCAGGACGATGGTTGAACCGATCCTGATATATGGATGTAATTCATGGTCGCTAACACAAACAGTAGAAAATGCACTGGATGGCATCTACACAAGAATGTTGCAGAAAATTGTAACTGTGTCATGGCGCAATCACATGACCAACCAAGAACTGTACAGCTCCATCCCACAGATCACCAGTGTGACCACCATGTGACACTTTTATGCCTTTCTCAATGCTGTCACACTGCTCTGAGATCCACTATTCTTTTGTTTTCATTATCTCCATTCTGATGGTGTGATTGACAGTGTGGTATTGTTCCGTTGTTTCAGGGGTGGAGTTCTTTATATTCTTCATGTTTCTCCTTATATCACAGCGATCCAGGATGTCATTGGTAATCCACGGTTGGATCTTTTCCTTTCTTTGCCAAGTACTTCCTGTATAACTCCCTTGATGTTCGTTGTCGGTGACGATGTTTATGTCTTCTTCAAAAAGATTTAGCGCTGTGAATTTGCCGCCAATTCTAGCCTCAAAATTTTTCTTTTTTTCCTTCGGTTTCTCGATGTCAAATCAAATACATGGGTTTCCTGATGATGTATTTTCTTCAGCTGGAGTTTCAATGTTGCTAGAACCATGTCATGGTCGCTGCCTATGTCAGCCCCTGGGGAATGTTCTGGTGTTTGAATACTTGATGCTGGATTTGAAACATCTTGCAGTGAGTATGTAGTCAGTTACCAGGATATCTATTACTATTACTGGGGCATTGTTACAACTGCTGAATGTAAATTAACTATTTTTACAATGAGTCTACAAATGGAATATAAGTTTTTGTGTCAACAGCAAAACCTTTTATTTAATCAAGTAATCCACCACCAATACATAAAATTGTAACACAAATTAGTAGTGACATAACTGTCGACAATTTGAAAATAAAAGCTCAAAAGTTCTGGTCAAATGAAATTATTATATGGTGTGATGGGTACTTTGAATTCCAAACAGGTTGCAGCTCCTGTTCTTAAATAACGTGTAATTGTCTGCCTGCTCATAATTGTAACCATTCCCATTGTGTAATTTAGGAATGTGTGGAAGCCAGAGCCACCCCAATGGTGCATCTCAACAATTAGTAATTGGCTTGCTACTTACTGCTTTTGAGGAGGTATTTTTTCATTAGTAGTATATTTAGTACCTTAAAATGTTGATAATTTTCTAGATTGAAAAACATCAATGTAATGATGTTAGAACACAGTGCATGTATAAGTCATACAATAATAGCCATAAGAATATGTTTATCTCAGATAATGATGTCAAATCTTTGTTTTTCTAACAACTCCATGGTGTCATATAGATAACTGGTTTCCATAAAGTTGCGAATTTCCAAGATGTCGGATTGTATTACAGCATTGTGCTGTGAATGGTTACATAATTTAAAACAGTGTTTTCCAACCGTTTTTCATTTCATCGCCCACTTTTGGAAGGTTTTTTTGTCAATCAACCCTATTGAAAATGATTGGAAATCAGGATTGAAATAACAGGAAACGAGAGGCAGAGTTGTTCATCATATTTATTCCACATGTACTTAGGTTACTAGTGTTATCAGTAACCAAATAATGTGCATTAGTCCTTGTGCCCATCGTCGAATTTTGAGGTTTGACTACCAAAAATGAGGGCAAGACGCCATTATATTTTTCAGTTAGCCTAGTAGGTTGCCTGTCTGAAAAAAATGTGATGGACGTCTGAGTTCCACAGCTAAAGTCATTTTGGTGGCCATTTTACAAAATGGCCACCAATTTTTAGCATCTCTTCAATTTGGCCATACCTTTTAATTGGCTGGTCTGAGGCACATGCACCCTAGATAAATATGGTCAGTATGTTATTTGGCACACCCTAGTGTACACTAAATGGAAATTGGTTCACTAGGTGTCGAGATAATTGAGAAAATATGTCAGAGATGTGCCGTTTTCACCCAAATATCCAATTTTATCCAAGAAACAGATGTGATTCATATGTTAATGTATACCAAGCATGAATAATATATTGGTTATTGTTAGGAGTAATCTTCCCTTCGGGTCAATGGAATCATTGTTCAACCAATGTACTCGTCGTGTGCCCCAGCAGCACCAGTCACATCAAAAAGAAGGACATGAAACATACAATAAAGCCATTGGAAGTACCCCTCCCAATCTATGTGCTTATGAAAAGAAATAGTCTTCCACCAATTGTACCATCTGACCTCCGTCCTACTCTTGCAAAACCAATGTTGAGTGCACGTCAACGGAACTCACAATGGATAATGGTGCGTGTGCACAATACGGGTGACCAACAAGCTAGTTCGTGGACTGGTTTCAACATCCTTATCAGAGATCACAAAGAAGTTAAGGCGGATACGATCGGCTACCTTCCAACAATAAATGCACTGGCAACAGAGGCATCAAGTTTTGCAACAATGCATCTCTATCAAATCATCCATTACATCTTGAAAAGATGTAAAGACAATTTAATAGAGAACTATATCACGGCAGAGCATAGGGCATCAGCACTGAGGGAACTTTGGCATCAGATCTCATCGCAAAGTCCTGGGAAAGTCAGTCATGCAGATCTTGGGGAGACACAAATAAAGAGGGACAAGTCCGATGTTGCTTGCTTGGTTGATCTCATAGATAACAACTGGATGAACCCCTTTGGAAATGAACCATCAGATCTTGTTGGTATATCTACTGGGGCAGTTGCTACACCTGAGGTTTTCAGCGGCCTCCTCACAGCCCACAAACAGGGATAAGAACAACACACAGTATTCCAGGAGCAGTGGCTTCAAAAGGGAGAGGCTTCCATGACACGATCAAGAAGTTCAAGGTGAAAACATTTAGTGATATGAAACAGAAAAAGGCTAAAGGTCCAACTAAACAAACTGTCTTGAAAGCTGACCGAAAGTTGTTTGGGAACATGGTTCTTACTGGCCAAAACAGAAAAATTGCGTGATGTCCTATGTCATCCCCTTGGCCCATTACTGTGGGTGCTAGCAAACACTGATGGCACTATGAAAAAACAAATCAAGCTGTTCTGTCGAAACACCCAGAGAACATGGTGAGAATCGCACATTCAACAAACTCTCTGATCACATCTTCCCACAAATGCTCCATTCCAGCGAGGGAAGTGAGGGGATTGATGTAGTATTCGATATGAACAAAGATCACTCAATCAAGGCCACCGAGCATACTCGGTGGCCTTGATTGGTGTACTCGGAGAGCAAGAACAAACTCACTACTTTTTTAGCTGAGAACTGGATAGACCAAGAGAAGAGAGCGAAGCTTGGAAACAAAAGTATGTTTGTCACGTGTGGTGATCTCTGCCTGAAGCGGAGATTGGAAAGAAGTTGACAATATAAAATCAAGCCAAGAAGAGGTTAGTTACCACTGCGCAAAGTAAGTAAACAAACTTTGTAACAATCTCCAACAGACCGTGACGGCAAGCGATTACTAGTGGCCAGTGGTTGTATGCTACAGTGTACAAGTTGGCCTAGCTACGTCTGGCTAGCAAAGTGCCCGGAATTCGGTGGTTGTAATCGTACCGTAGTGAACGTCGCGCTGTTCTGGAAACGTCGGACTATAGACATAAGCACAAGTGTCAACCGTTACATATCTGTGAGCAATGGCGGACGGGCCTATCAACAAGATGGAGAAATTAACTGATGACAACTGGTCGTACTGGCGTAAAGTGATATATGCCATCCTTAAGAAAGAAAACGTGTGGGACATTGTAATAGGCATAGCACCAACAGGTGCAGACGCATCAGACAGTGCTACAGAGGAATTCGTGGCCAAACAGGGGAAAGCTTGTGGCTGGTTGGTTCCAACATCTTCAAAGCTCAGCTACTTAATACCCAACAAGCCAGATGATCCGGCGGTGATCTGGAAGAATTTGGTTGAACATTTCGAGTCGAAGTCCGCTTTTAACGTTTTTCATCTGCAGAATCAGCTGGCGCAATTAAAGCTGACCGACAAAGAGGATCCGGTTCCATGGGTTCGTCAGCGCGTCAAGCTGTACGAGCAACTGGCACAGCTTAGCAAGAAAGTGGAAGACGACGACCAATGCATGGCAACGCTTATCTTGCTTCCAAAGCTCTACATGCCCCTAGTGACGTCTCTAATGACACAACTGGCACAAGGCGCCCTGAATATGAAACAGCTGAGTGATTTTTTGGAAAATTACCACAAGACGTCAAAGGTAGATGCAGTGCATGAAGAAAGGGCTTACGCGGCCAGTGCAGGGGGTCATGGCCGCAGCAAGTTTCACGGTCGTAGTCGCGGTGGACAAAGTGGTCAAGGAAAATTTGGCAGCAATAGGCGCGAAGGTGCTCAAAGTGGCTCGTCTAGTTGGAAGTGCTTCTGCTGTGGAGGTATAGGGCACATGATGAAGGACTGTCCGAGTCCAGATGAGAACCAAACGAAATGGTCCCATCATGCTGCTCACTCCACATTTCTGGCATCGGCAATTCTGTGTGAGTCTTCTTACGACAAACGTGTAATCATGGACTCTGGTGCCACGAGTCACATGACCTACAACAAAGACTGGCTAACGAACTTTAAAGTTGTGAATCCCTCTGAAGTTGTTGTTCTCGGAGATGGACACAGAGTGTTTGCACACGGAATTGGAACACTTGCAGTAAAATTACAGTTTGACGATGAAATGATCCACACCGCGGACATGCATAGCTGCCTGTTCGTTCCTGATTTGTCGTGCTCGTTGTTCTCGGTCAAATCTGTCACTGCTGACGGAACGAAGTCGGTGACTTTCGGGCGCAATGGCGCCAAAATCATCGACTGTGAGAACAGACTACTTGGTATGGGCTCGCTCAAAGACGGCGTCTATACTCTCAACTGCACTGTACAGGCACCGTGTGGCAGTCAGCCTGTCGAGTTCACAGGAGATTCGTCCACAGCTTCCAGCACCCAGAATTGTTTGCTTGCGGGTATCTCAGCTGACACGTGGCATTGTCAATTTGGCCACTTGGGCAAACAGAACATGACGAAGCTGATGAACTCTGACCTTGTCAAGGATATGGCTGTTTCAACTCAGACGTTGACCTTTTGTGAATCGTGTGCTCAAGGCAAGGCACACCAACAATCGTATCCGAAGATATCTGACACTCGTTCGGCTGACATCTTGGATTTAATATACGCAGACATTTGTGGCCCAATCAACCCCGTTTCGTTAGGCAGCAAATGTTATTTCGTAACTTTTACGGATGATTGTTCAAGATTTGTGTGGGTGCGCTTCATCCGTCACAAGAGTGAGGTGTTCCAGAAGTTTCACGATCTCATCAAGGAACTTGAGAAAGGCACAGGGCGCAAGCTTAAAGCGCTCAGATCGGATCGCGGTGGTGAATTCCTCTCCAACGAGTTCCAGCAGTACTTGAAGCGTCGCGGAATTCATCATCAGCTCACTACCGCCGACTCTCCACAGCAAAATGGTGTCGCTGAACGTATGAACAGGACTCTAATCGAGAAGGCCCATGCGATGATTGCTGCGGCCAATGTTTCAAACACGTTCTGGGCTGAAGCCATTGCGAATGCAGCTTACGTTCGGAACCGCAGTCCAACGTCCTATCTGGAAAAACATGACACCGTTCGAGGCCTGGTGGGGACACAAGCCCTCAGTGAAGCATTTGCACATGTTTAGATGTCCTGCCTATGCATATATTTCCAAGGCAAAACGGCACAAGCTGGACAGCAAGATCGAAACGTGCATGTTTCTCGGATACAGAACGTGCTCGAAAGCATATCGTATCTACAACATCGCTCAGAAGAAGATGTTAGTTCGACGTAATGTCACCTTCAACGAGTCTGCTCTTGGTCGAGAAGGAGAATTTCAGTTACAGCGACCAACAGAGACTGTAGAGCTGGAGCTGGGCGATGGCGCAGTCGTTGATGAAGCAGTCGTTGATGAAGCAGAGGAGAATCTGCCTGACAAAACGTATAACTCAGCCACAAACAGTGAAGCTAGCGACGCATCAGGCACCAAGGATACAGAAGGAGACGCAGTTGCACTTCGCAGAACTAGAGCAAATGCAGATGTTCCTCCCGTAAGATACAGTGATGCGGGACTTTTGGCTCAAGCTCTAGAGGCAGACGTTCAAGTTCAAGAGCCTAGCAGCTGTAAAGAGGCAATGAAGTCGCAGCAAGCAGACGAGTGGAAGGCGGCTGCACAGATTGAGTACAAGTCACTCATGGACCACGGCACCTGGGAGTTAGTGCCACTTCCTCCAGATAAGAAGCTGTTTGGAAGCCGGTGGGTGTTCAAAGCAAAACACGATGAGTCGGGCGTAGAGGATTATAACCAAACATTCTCACCAGTCGTCCGATGGGAATCAGTCCGCACTATCATCAGTCTGGCTGCGCAATACGACATGGAAATCCACCAAATGGACGTTGAGACCGCATTCCTCAATGGCTGGCTGGATAAGGAAATATACATGAAGCAGCCAGAAGGCTTCACGTCTCCCGGTCAGCAAAACCTCGTGTGTAAACTCAAGCGCTCCCTGTATGGCCTGAAACAGTCTCCACGTTGCTGGAATGAAGTGCTATATGAGCAGCTGGTCGACATGCAGTTTGTTCAGTCTGCTGCCGATCAGTGTCTCTACATCGGTAAAATCTGCGGCAGTTTGGTTTTTGTGGTGATCTACGTCGACGACATTCTCATAACATCCAAAGAGATCCAAGTTGTCCAGAAAACCAAGAAGCTCTTTGCAAAGAAGTTCAAGGTGAAAGACGGGCAAACTCCATTACTTCCTCGGGGTGCGCATTCATCAGTCTGATGGTGCATTCTGGTTGGGACAGGAAAAGTACGCCGAGAACATTCTGACCAAATTCAAAATGGAGACGTGCTCCCATGTCAGCACACCCATGGAGACCAATGCGCGTCCTGTGAAAGCAACAGGATATTTGACCCCGTTCGATGCCAAGCTCTATCAGTCGGCGATTGGAAGCCTATTGTTCTTAGCCAATGTGACCAGACCAGACATTTCACAATCTGTCCACAAGATGGCTCAGTTCAGTGCCCAACCAACAGTCGAACACTGGAAGTTAGTGAAATGCATTCTTCGTTACGTGCAGGGCACGAAGGGCATTGGGCTACTGTACATGACAGAACAAGACTCATCACTTGTTGCTTATTCTGACGCGGATTATGCTGGTGACGTCAATGACCGGAAATTGACTTCTGGTTTTGTGTTTTTGAAGAACGGAGCAGCGATAAGTTGGCGCAGTAAAAAACAGTTGGTGGTCGCACAGTCTACTGCTGAAGCAGAGTACGTCGCTCTGTTTTATACTGCTCAACAGTGCGTCTGGTTCCGTGAGATGCTGCTAAGCCTGAAGCAAGGAAAACCAGAGACAATGGTCATCTACGAGGACAACCAATGGGCCATCCAGATTTCCCAGAATGCAGTGCATCATCCGATGACAAAACACATCGGAGTCAAGTACCACTTCACGCGAGAGAAAGTACTCAACGGCGTCATCAAGTTGGAGTATTGTAACACTGCTGACATGGTGGATGGCATTCTAACTAAACCATTGGCTCGCAACCGATTTGAACTGTTACGTGCTAAAATGGGACTTGACACTCATCCACAAAATTGAGAAGGAGTGTTGAAATATGCATTTTTGTACCTGAGTTTATTGAGAGTGCAACAGCACTACTGATAAGTGCATCAGTACCTGCTGTTATTGTTTACATGGCTGTGCTCAGTCATGCGTACTGCTTAGTGACATAATGCTTAGTGAAGTGCTGTAGTCTCTGTCTGTTCTTACGTTGCACTTGCCATGCTGCCTTTCGTGTAGAGCAGTCGTCTGTTCTAATACATTTGTTTCTATTGACATCTCGGTCTACTGTGATGTTTTACTTCTGCGTGAATGTGGTGTAAACGTCGATACTTTCAACAAGATTTAACAAGATTTGCCATCCAAGCCAAAGGCCCAGATGGCAAGTGGACAAGGAAGCCATTGGCTTATCGAGAGTCCAACAATGTTAATCTACTTATAACCCGAATAATATATGGGGGGGCATCCGTGGCCTAGTGGTTAAGGTGTTGCACTCTAAATTCGAGGGTTGTGAGTTCAAGACCCACACTGGGCACGGTTCGTTTTCGAAGCTTAGGCAATTTCGTTTACCCTACTTTGCTGCAAATGAGTACAAACACTGTTTGGAAGGTACCTGCGACAGACTAGTGTCCCATCCAGGAGAGTCAGTATAACTGCACTCTAAGTTGCTTCGCACTACAGAAACCAGGTTTTTTCTCAACTGGTTGGTTCTAGTACGTGCTGAGTAAGAAAGCTATCCTGGATTAAAAATAGAAATTGTTGGTCCTCAATCCCTGTGCTCTCTAGAGAATGCCACTGTATGTGTCCATGGTTAAAATCTCCCATTATGATACATTCCCCTTTACTAACTTCCTTTATAGCGTTTTTATTTTTGTGTTGTCCTCTTCATTTATATTTGGACTTCGGTAAACTAATCCAATAGTTAATTTTGAATTTCCTGAAACAATTTTGCACCAAACAGATTCGTCGCAATCTGCTTCCCTTTCTAGTTTTATTTCATAAGCCTGAATAGATTCTTTTAACATATAAAATAACTCCCCCGCCCCTTCTTCCTATTCGATCTTTCCTAAACATTACATATCCTGTCAGTCCTAATTCAGCATCTGATATATCTGTGTTGGCCCATGATTCAGTTATACCAATTATGTGAGGGTCAATATCTTCTACCATAATGTTTAATTCGTTTTTCTTATTTACTATGCTCCTTGCATTTAAACATACGCATCTATAACCTTTTTCAGAGGTGTTTTTCGGATGATTTAATATTGGTTTATCTGTGCTAGTGGCCTCTTGTTCTGCTTGAGACACCTCTAGGTAACCCCCCTGCACTTCTACTTTAAACCATGTTTACTTCCAAAAATATTTGTCATTGTACCCATGTCACTATCTACTGCTGCTGAAAGTTTGTCCGCGAATACTGCCGCCCCCTTTCCACTTAGATGAAGCCCATCCTTCATGTACATATCAGCCCTCCCAACAAAACTTCCCCATAAATCCACAAATCCAACTTTCTCTTCCCTACATAGCTTCTGGACTAACATGTTAATTGCCATTCCCCGACAATTTCGATATTTGTGACCCCTCCTGCCCATTACAGGTAAAATCCCTGACAGTATTACCTGCTCAACCCGCATCTGTTTTAGTGTTCTGACCAACTGCCTATATTTCCTAACTATGGCAGTTGTACCCTCCCTCTCTACGTTATTTGTCCCTACGTGTACTAAAACAGATCCACCCTTACCCGAGCCTACGATGTTTTTTACCCTCTCAGTTATCGCCTCTATTTTGGCTCCAGGCAAGCAGACCACCACATCATCTCCCTTGTTTAAGACTCTGTCGGTCTTCCTAACTATCGAATCCCCCACAAACACCCTCGCTCTCTTCCTCACCCCCTCTATCACTGCTGCAGAATAACTCTTCCGTTCGATCCCTTCCATCACATTCTGTCCTGACCCCTCCCTTCCTGTCTCCTTCGCTCCTGTCTCCCCCACTTCCCACTCCTTTGCTCTTGTCTCTCCCACTCCCCTCTTTCACTCCTATTGTTTTCCCTCCCGTCACCCCCACTCCCTTCTCCTTCCCTCCTGTCTCCCCTACTCCCCTCTCCTTCACTCCGGTTGTTTTCCCTCCCGTTCCTTTCCTTCCCGTCTCCTTACGTCCTGTCTCTCTACGACCTGTCACATTCCCTCCTCTCAGCTTCCTCCCAGGCTGAGGTGAGCTCTCCAAGGTTCCACAGGAAGTTGTACTAAGTTTCCTGTCATGCAAGTGTGCTCGATCTTGTCGGCCATCTCACTGCACATGCATCATCAACAGACTCAAACGTACAGAAGCCTGCAAGTTGTTGACATGTTCCAACATGGCGAATGACAACGAAGAACTTTACCAAGATAAAAACGTTTCGTCTGACAATGATGATGACTGAACGACCATTGCTTACATACAGTGATATATGAAATGACTGCAATCAAACCTCTATAAGTCTATATATAACATTGATACAAATACAATTGCTGGAAGTTGATATAGGAAATGTTTGATAGAAATGATGGCATCTATAACAATTATATTGAGAATTTTTGTGTGAAAACGGCACAATTAATGGGGCTGGTTGTAGCAATGATTTCGCTCTTAATGCACACAGCCATAAAGGTGTACTCGAAAATAAAATTCTTCTAGCTCATTTGTTATGGATTACTCCTAACTATAACCAATGTATTATACATGTTTGGTATAAATTAACATATATATCACTTCTGTTTATGGGAAAAAGTATAATTTTTAATGAAAACAGCACATTTCTTACATATTTTCTCAATTATCTTGACACGCCAATTAAAAGTTACGACAAAATTTAAGAGATATGCTCAAAATTGGTGGCCATTTTGGAAAATGGCCACCAAAATTAGTTTAGCTGTGGAACTCAGATGTACATCACATTTTTTTCAGACAGGCAACATATTAGGCTATATAAAAAACATAGTGGGGTCTTGCCTGGCTCATGGGCTACATATAAAAAAAATAATGTGCATAATTTTTATAGAGGATTATTATCATTCACAACCAGGCCTTGAGCCAGAAATAAAATTTTCCAGACTTGAACTTTCAAAAAAATGTAACCATAAGCACACGCTCCTATGACAGCCATTGTTGGCGCATTTGTTTTTTTCACTGGCAAGCCATTATTGGTCTCTTTGGTTTTTCACTGGTAAGCCAATGCTACTTGAGCCAATGACAGCCATTATTGGCCGAATTAGTTTTTTTCAATGACAGGCCCAGTCCAGTTTAGCCATTATTAGCCAAAATGAAGTCATTATTAGCCCAAATGAAAGTCTTGCCATAATGAAAAGTACGAAAATTATATAAAAAAATTATGGTCAAATCTACATAATAAATAAAGAGCCAACACATGAAGGTTTTGAAAGTAACACATTGAAACATGAAAAAAGGTTACTTCTTTGATAAAAAGCCACAATCATCCAGATGCAGTACTGCCTATTGGACAAAAAACAATATGAATTTATTAGACTGAGCACAACCTAATTGTTTGCCAGCCATTTGAGTTTCCTTTGTGTAACCGGGAAACTGCTGCTGACAGAGCACGACAATTGTGTCTGTGATTCGGAGCCCAAATCCAACTCAATTTCGATGTTGACCGTGATCGCGCATAGGCCACTGCAATGAGTGCCGGCGGTGGGCAACAGTACAGTAGCGGCTCGGTTACTAGCAACAAGCACATCAACATTATGGATCTCTACCACCGTGTCAAAGGGTGTTCAAGGACAATCGCTGGAACGCTGCTCTTGTTCACATTTGTGAAAAAGGCATCGATTCTCGAGTAGTCTCGCTGGTTCGACTCTCGCTCACCTACGTGAATTCATACATGATGATGTGTGCGACAAATGGTGGTACCATAGTGCAGAACCTGGATAATCAAGGATAGGACCGGGTCATGGGATTGTAGACACTGGGAAAGCCCGCGATTACAATAGAGATTGGCATTTCCAACACCAACTGCAGTATCATTATTTTCCAACAATGTCAAGGTTAAAAATATAGTCTTATAAATTGGAGGTATTCGGTTAAAAAAAATTTATTATCAAAAAATCTCAGTCTTTATTTTAATATTACCTGTCTTCATTAGATATTAGCCCATCCAGACGGGTCACTGGCTAAAGGCCTGTTCACAACTATGGCAGTTAGTGAAATGGCTGTTCCTGGTATCCACCCACTGCTCAAATTCCCAATTACTTACTTAATATTTTTCATTCAAGGTGGAACATAGGACCCAAACGACACTTCTCCAATGTACTCTATTATAGCTTCCTTAATTTTTTCCCAGGTGGAAGCATTTCTTCTTCGATGAAGTATACCATAGGCTTGGGCAAAGATGGCATTATGAAAGTTGTTTCTTTTGTATTCTAAGCGTATCTAATATATGTCTTATATTATGGTACGTAATGGCAACCAAATATATGTAGCACTAAAATTGGACCTCCCCACTGCGGCATAATAGGCTGATCCAAGTCGCCATCCCATTGGACACTTGAACTAGTCAATCATTGCTTTGAGGGGTGGTGCGGTACCTGTCGATGTCAGTCCATGTCAAGCTTGGTCTACATTTGTTAAATCATATTTTCTTAGCTTGTTAAGAGAGCTCACAACATCAAATAATTTCAGTTAAATACATAACTTAATTAATGATGAGGCACAATCTGTCTTTTTATCGAACTGTTCCACTGTGGTATGGGAGGATCTAGATTGTAAAACAGGATATGTATACACAGGTGTGACTGTATCTGAGTAGGTAGAGGGTCAGTCCAGTAGTCACCTCTCTGGTCAGAGGTAATACCACCTAGCACTGCCCATAGTAAAATTAACAAAGACATTTGATGCCTAGCTGATGAAGCCATCTGGCTTGTGAACTCCCACCTTCTCATGTCTTCCCAGACTTGTCTTATCAGCTCACACAAACATTGAAACAACAGACTTTAGCAGCTAGCTGTGTTGGCTACCTGGTACCAGCTGTGGCTAGAATTGATCAGAAGACAGACCAGTGCAACAGAGGAATGCTGTTGCTAATTACAAATAAAAGTGTGCCCTGTCAAGGCCCCTGTTCCTGTCCTTGTCCCTGATTATTATGGGTCAGCTTGAATAAGCCATTGCTGGGAAAAGATGCTGCCAAATGGCAGAGTATCAATTCTTTACTCTTTAGTTCTGTAGAGTAACCATTACTATGAATTTATTAAATATCTCAATATGAATTTTATTCGTGAAAGAAAAATGCTATTTAATGCCGACGCAAGCCGGTAAGGCCGTTGCTGATGATGGGCGAAACTTGGTGAAGTTCAATGGCGATGCCCATTCGCTCACGAACATCAGAATTGTGTCAGTGTATGGGGATTGTCAATACGTTGTCGAAATTGCAAATTTTAATATTTGTAACACGTATTGGAAACTTACTGATTAATAGTTTATATGGTGCAACGGAGACATTTGCATCATGGTTTGAGATGGCGTTCAAACGTTGTGTGCTCGGAATGACATTTCATGTCACCGGCCTTGACCTAACCTATGGCAGATTTCGTTTACTGACGTATATATAAAACAATGGTTGCGTCGATTTCCCAAAGAGAGGTTTGTATGCAAATATGATCGCGAACTGGCATCCGATTGGATGATATTAATAGCTTTTGGCCTGGCGACTAGGCACAGTTTATGAAATGTCGTTGATGTTGGAGCGCCACCAGCAGCAGCGGTTTCGCTAAAAATGTAAGAAAATATATTGCAAAGTAAATAAAAATAACGAAGTAAAAAGTCGCGTTACTTTAAATAAAACTACTTCATTACAAGTAAAAGTATTTAGTAAAAATTCTACTTCATTACATGCCAATTACTTGAAATAACTACTCAAGTATTGTAACGAAGTACTTTTACTTTGTTACATGCCAACCCTGATAGGGGGGAGGGGGTGAAAATTTTATTTCATACTGACATTTGGACCACAAAAGTGCCCAAAAATGTAATATGTTAAAAGAATATGCTTTTGTACATGGAATAATGTGGAACGATTGAATGAATGCAAAATTTGCTAAGCCATTTAGTGGCATAAATAAAGGGTAGCTTAATTAACAGGAAACGTCACGACTCATTTGAATGCACACAGATTCGAACAGTGTATCTGTGAAATAGTTTGTACCATATCATATGGCATGTTTCCAGACAGCTGAGATTTTAAATATTTTGTCTTCATGCCTTACCTGGGGTTCATCTTTCACTTCCAACTTCTTTGTCTTCTCAGTGATATTGTCAGTGGCTTTCTTCATTCTCTCTTCTTCCTTCTCATCTTCTCCTGGCTGTTTGAAACTCTGCATTTGAAATCATACACTCATTCAGAGAGATACGTACACATCAGGAAATGTTGCCACAGTATTTACAGAGGTGGGAAATCTTTTGGTTACGGAGGCCCAATATCATGAACATTTTAATAAGCATACTGAAAATTTATAACACAAGCTGTCTGTGTCCAAGGAATTACAGCAAGACAATAACTGAAGCTCAACTCAGAGTCTCTGATACCTGATTGCTCTCCTCTTTATCCTTGAAGTCCGGAGTGAGGCTGGCATCGATGCTAGTCATAATTTTTCCCCCTTCTTATTCCGTCACTGTTCCCATTTCACTGCCACCTCCATTCCCTCCTCCTTCCATCACTGTTCCTTCCCATTTCACTGCCACCTCCACTCCCTCCTCCTTCCATCACTGTTCCTTCCCATTTCACTGTCACCTCCACTCCCTCCTCCTTCCATCACTGTTCCTTCCCATTTCACTGTCACCTCCACTCCCTCCTCCTTCCATCACTGTTCCTTCCCATTTCACTGCCACCTCCACTCCCTCCTCCTTCCATCACTGTTCCTTCCCATTTCACTGCCACCTCCACTCCCTCCTCCTTCCATCACTGTTCCCAATACACTGCCACATCCACTCCCTCCTCCTTCCATCACTGTCCCCATGTCACTGCCACCTCTACTCCCTCCTCCTTCCATCACTGTTCCTTCCCATTTCACTGTCACCTCCACTCCCTCCTCCTTCCATCACTGTTCCTTCCCATTTCACTGTCACCTCCACTCCCTCCTCCTTCCATCACTGTTCCTTCCCATTTCACTGCCACCTCCACTCCCTCCTCCTTCCATAACTATTCCCAATAGATTGCCACATCCACTCCCTCCTTCTCATTCCATCACTGTTCCCATTTCACTGCCACCTCCACTCCCTCCTTCTCATTCCATCACTGTTCCCATTTCACTGCCACCTCCACTCCCTCCTTCTCATTCCATCACTGTTCCCATTTCACTGCCACCTCCACTCCCTCCTTCTCATTCCATCACTGTTCCCATTTCACTGCCACCTCCACTCCCTCCTTCCGTCACTGTTCCCATTTCACTGCTCCCTCTACACACACCAATTTAAAAGTTCTTGTGGAATAATACATGTTATTTCATTGCCTCAACCTGATAACAAAATGTTGGACATCAGCATGCACACCACATTCAGTTGCATTTTAAAATGTTGATGATGTTAATGTTATATTTCTGATATAACCATGAAAACAGCCAACTACAAAATTAACTTACATAAGACACATATAATATGACACAAGGTTCTGCAAAATTTTTGGAGTTGTCATGTAAGAACATCTATGAAGTGTTACTTAGTGAGATATAGTAGTGTAGTGGTTAGAACATATGCTTTTCATGCCAGAGTTCCCAGACCAGGCATGGTAGATTTAGACATTTCACCACCATGGGTGGAAATGTTTTTTTTTCTACGATAATTTGTTTAGTAAAATATATTTTTATTTTAATTAAATCTGATATATAGATAGCTATATATATATATATATATATATATATATATATATATATATATATATATATATATATATATATATATATATATATATATATATATATATATATATATATATATATATATATATATATATATATATATATATATATATATAGCTATATATTTATATATATATATATATATATATATATATATATATATATATATATATATATATATATATATAAACCCTTTTGTTGGTTCAACAGGGGTGAATATTTCATGGGGGTGAATATTTGATACCATGTCAGATAAAATGTTCACACACCCCTAAAATTCTTACACCTCGGGTATCATATGAAACAGGTGCAGATTTATTGAATTAATTAAACCGCCTTAAATAACCATTGCAATTACCAATATCATTTAAATCTTTCAAAAGCAGGGTTGAAAAAAATTCTCTAAAATGGGGGTGAATATTTCATAGGAGTGAAAATCTCACAGCAAAATCCTCACCATGGGGTGAATATTTCATGGGGGTGAAAATCTGATCTCACACAGCACAACACATGGCCACTGTGTGATGTATGACAGCCAAAAATACTGCGTACGAGCATGTGATTTTTTTAGGTGGTGCTTCTTCGCTTTTCGAAGACAAAGCCAAAGGCTTCGCGCTATCCATTTCTCTTCCAGAACTACATGAGATTACCCGAGTATCTGTATCTGTGCGCTTGCGTGATACAATCCTTGTGCGTCTAGTGTCCAGTAGTGCCCTGCGCGGGCCGGGCTTTGGGTCCAAGCCCGGCCCGGCCTGCGGGCAGGGCCAGGCCTCTACATAATTTTGTGGGCCGGGCCGGGCCTGGGCCTACACACTGCGGGCCCGGGCCAGGCCTGAAAACAATTTAAACACAATGGGCTTGGGCTGGGCCTGGTGTGAGCGGGCCGGGCCGGGCCATAATAAAAATATTCATACAAAACACCGATTATGACTTTATTTTTTTTATAAAAACTGATTATAAATTGTAATTCCGGTTACTGAATGCTTAAAATTATTTCTTTAGTATTATACTGTTGCAAATTGAAACCTTGCATGGAATCTAATGGCCCCCATAAGTTCACTTGGCTGGAAGTAGCCAGCCCCAAATGTTTACTTTAGAAATATTTGCAGTGGCCTGGGCCTAAATTCTAGTTTGCGGGCCTGGGCCAGGCCGGGCTTGAAAAATTATTGCGGGCCTGGGCCGGGTCTGGACTCTAACTGCTAATTGTGGGCCGGGCTCGGGATCAAATTCTAGGCCTGCGCAGGGCACTAGTGTCCAGCGGTCGTCAGCACAGTACCTGCCCACAAGAGTTCACACAGTGAGCACAACGTTTATATAGTTTAAAATGTCCCGATAGGTGGCAGCATGGATTTCTCAAAGGAAATGTCTCCATAACAAATAAAAAACAATACAGATAGTGCACAGGTCTGTTGACGTAAAAGTAAAAGTAGCTGGTAAAATAAACTAGTTAAGTAAAAAGTAAAAGTACTTTTCAAAAGTACTTGAAGTAAAAAAGAAAAAGTATTTTGAAAAATTACATTATTTTTAATGAGAGCTCACAACATCAAATAAATTCAGTTAAATACAGAACTTAATTAATGATGCGGCACAATCTGTCTTTTTATCGACCTGTTCCACTGGGGTATGGGAGGAGTTAGATTGTACAACAGGATAGGCAGGCGTGATTGTATCTGAGTAGGTAGAGGGTCAGTCCAGTACTAGTAGTAGCCTCTCAGGGAAACTGGTCAGAGGTAATACAACCTAGCACTGCCCATAGTAAAATTAACAAAGACATTTGATGCCTAGCTGATAAAGCCATCTGGCTTGTGATCCCCCACCCATCTTCCCAGACATGTCTTATCAGCTCACACAAACATTGAAACAACAGGCTTTAGCAGCTAGCTGTGTTGGCTACCTGGTACCAGCTGGGGCTAGAATTGATCAGAAGACAGACCAGTGCAACAGAGGAATGCTGTTGCTAATTGCAATTAAAAGTGACCTGTCAGGGCCCCTGTCCCTGTCCTTGATATTATTTATGGGTCAGCTTGAATAAGCCATTACTGGGAAAGGATGCTGCCAAATGGCAGAGTATCAATTCTTTACTGTTTAGTTCTGTAGAGTAATCATTATTATGAATTTATTAAACATCTCAATATGAATTTTATTCGTGAAAGTAAAATGCTGTTTAATGCTGATGTAAGCCAGTAAGGCCGATGCTGACAATGCCAATGGGCGAAAATCAGTTCTCGTTTTCGATCCACGATGAGCGTTCGCTCACGAATATCAGAATTGTGTCAGTGTAAGGGGATTATCAATACATTGTCGAAATTGCAAATTTTAATATTTATAATACGTATTGGTAATTTACTGATTAGTAGTTTATATGGTGCAACGGAGACATTTGCATCGTGGTTTGAGAGGGCGTTGAAGCGTTGTGTGCCTTGACCTGACCTATGGCTATGCCAATATTTGGCAGATTCCTTCACTGATGTAGATATAAAACAGTGGTTGCGTCGATTTCCCGAAGAGAGGTTTGCATGCAAATATGATCGCGAACTGGCATGCGATTGAATGATATCAATAGCTTTTGGCCTGGCAACTATGAACAGTTTTTGAAATGTCGTTGACGGTGGAGCACCACCAGCAGCAGCGGTTTCGCAACAAAATGTAACGAAAATATATTGCGAAGCAAATAAAAGTAACCGAGTAAAAAGTCGTGTTACTTTAGGTAAAACTACTTCGTTATAAGTAAAAGTATTTAGTCAAAATACTACTTCATAACATGTCAATTACTTGAAATAACTACTCAAGTATTGTAACGAAGGACTTTTACTTCATTACATGCCAACCCTAATCATATTAGTCCATAATGGACATCTGTCCATAACGGACACTTTTGAAAGTCCTGAATTACTTGCTATTAGTTAGTACTGTCCGCTAACTGCCCATAGCGGCCAACTGGCCGGACAGGTAATTTGGATCCAACAATTAATGCTGCTTGTGGACAGGTCAAAGTTCATAACGCTTGTGGACAGGTCAAAGTCCATTGACAATCCTGCAAGTCAATTTAGCTGAGCCACTGTTGATACCCACTAACTTAATTAAGTATGTATTCTGTGTCATACAATCTGCATAATGCTGTCAAGATATATAAGAAACGTGCTCCAAATAAGGTGAGCTTGTTGCCTAGCCCTAGCCTAACCCATTGCCAACTGCGTAAATTTTCACCTCTTGGTTTCTCCTGTCATTAAAGCCAGTTCAGCTCATGTTTCTGTAACCCTAACCCTGCATTGTTTTGACAAAGACTCAAAGTCTAACTCTGGGAAACCGAGCTCCAACCAAAGTGAATGAACAAGGAGATATTTGTCAATGTTGCTATCTGTCAGACAGTAGTGGACCGTGTACAATTCATTTCAAATACATCACTCGGCAGATTAATCATTTGTTTGCAGAGGGGTCAAAACAAATGGTGCTTACATGGGACCGATCACTCACGGGCCCCATACGTCACCTGGTTTTCATGCAGTGGAATGCATTTGTGTGATTTATGACATTTTCACCAACTAAGTTTATGGCCCACATATACTGTATATACATGTATTGTTTTATTAACAGTAGCTTTGTACTGTTCCCAACAGTACCAACTAGTGACCATAATAAATTATAATGGTGCCATCTAGTGTTCACTTAATCAAATTCTCCATAACAGACACCTTTCCATAACGGACATAATGCATAGTCCTGGCGGTGTCCACTATGGATAGGTTTAAAGGGGAACTGAAGCAATTTTGTGTTATGCCGTATATTTAAATATACATTATGTAACTATGCATTAATGGTGACAGATACCTGCTAATTTATGAGATAAACTGAAAAACTGATTTTGTTCGAGACAAAAATCGACAAAATGCATCATTGCGTATCGCCATCTTGTTGTCGAAACGAGTGGTTTGAGTCGCTTATATCTAATCAATGTAAATTTTCGATTTTTTGCGATTTATTTCGTAAATAGGCATTCTGGAGCGAAAAAAAAGATATGAGTCTCTGTTATATATACAAATGTTTACACACATCAACAAAATAGCTTTTTTGTTCGTTCCAAATAAAAAAAGTTAAAGAAATTACAACAAAACACGCAAAAAATCGTGGAAAACGCCACACTTCTCGAACACACGAGACGCTAACCAACGAGAATATGCGATAACGTAATACCGGAACTATTTTTTATTTGTTGACAAGATAGATGCATCGCTTGTGACAGTTTTACCAGATCTGCTACTAGCGATTAGTGGTTTACTGAACTTCCGTAATAGTTGTCTATCTTTGGAGAAATAGAAACCACAGACGAAGAGTCTAGTTCGACAGGCCACACGGAAACAACGGTTGACAGTCGTAAAGTGTCACCGAGTGTGCGAATAGACTCCAGGTCGGCATCGCCTTTGACTTTGTTGACGTTGGATTCAGGAAAAATTACAACAGCACTTTGACTGTCAACGATTCCTGACTAGGTAATGTGATGTGGTGAACCTGTGGAAATTGCGTCCCGATGTCTGCGCACATTTACGTTGAGTCATCATGCTGCTCCGAGGAAGCTACCATGCCTAGGCTAGGGCTAGGCTATGCCTATGGCTATGCAGCACCGTGTGCCCGACCACGTTGGTGCTTGCTTGCTTGCTTTTCTCTTTATTTTGTATCTAATCTAATGAAGTGTACCGTGACTGTATTTTAATATTGTGTTTGATTTTGTGTTGAATAGCATTGATGACAATAATAACATGAGGGTTTATTTAATTCATTATATATGTGAATATATATGTATATATATATATTCTTAAATGTTACCGTAATCGTGATTGTAATCATGACTACATTAGTAATTGTGATTGCAATAATCACTGTAATCATGATTACATTAATATTCGTACTTGTAATCACCCCTCTCTGTAGCACACCACAACACCTTGTTGTTTGGTGCAATGTAATCATTTAAATAACAATAATTAACCACTGACAGTATGTAATGTTCACAGTTTTGCAACTATTATGGTAATTATGGAATTAGTGCTATCAACTAACCCTGACAAATTATATTTCAGGCTCATGAAAGGCAAGATAAGTAATCCCATCCTGCGATGTGGGAAGGATCTGTGATGTCTATTCTGAACCGAATTGAATTGATGGAAAGTTTAGCTATGTAGATTGACCTGACACAGGTGAGTGTACTGATAGTCTGATATAGACAAATTGTGAGGCACCCACAGTATGCAGCAGGTCGAAAAACAACCTGGAAAACTACAAAAATTCCCACTAAAATATTAATAACTGAATGATGTGAATGCCTTCTTATCCATATCCCACTTCTGTCAACAAAAATGTTACCTACAGCATCTACACACAATTTCATTTATATTTAGACCAACATAAAATATATCAAAAGTTTATTCACATAGAAAAACAATTACCAAAGAAATAAGGCTAACTAGAACGACTGAAACCAAGACTAAACATTGACTAAAAACAGTGACTTCTACCACCGGGAAATACAACCTGGAACATGGATATCACAGTTACACACATCATTATTATGCCACAACATATCAAATATACTGGTAGTTTAGCTTAGGAAATAATTAATCTTTATAAAGCCAAGTCATTTTAACTGTTTCACCATCATCATCTGTACCAATGGCAATAGCCTACTTGTTTTGATTGGACAGTAAATGTACACCAATCATGCATACCAATACACTACTTGTTCCTATCAACAGTAAATGTACACCAATGATCTCATTCTGGAATCTGCACCATTTCACTAATTCTACTGACAGTAAATGTACACCAATCATGTGTATCCAATATACTACTTGTTCTGACTGAATCTACTACTTGTTCCTACCGACAGCAAATGTAAACCAAGTGTCTCATTCTCTACCAAATACACTACTTGTACTGACAGTAAATGTTCACCAATCATATGTATCAATACACTACTTGTTCTGACTGAAAGTACTTGCACACCAACCATCTGTTCCAATACACTACTGGCACTAAATATACACCAATACACTACTTATTCTGACTGATAGTACATGTGCACCTAACATATTCAATTCACCTTTCACTCATCCAGGGGTAGAAATCAGCACACTTTCCTCTGACAGACACCCCAGTATCCGAAAGACCTTGGCTGATAGATCAGACATGAGTACAACCTGTGTCACAGTTTATGGCTGTTTGGTGTGTGGCAGGTGCAGAAAAGTGACATAAGTTTTTCTCACGAATGACAAACTTCTTCTCTTTCTCATAGGTGTCGGAGCTTCTTGAGTCACCCTCGGTTATGTCGCTGTTATCACAGTGTGTATCATCTGCACCAATGTCTTTATTCTCACAGAATCTGATGGAAGCTTCACATAGGAGTAGTCATGATCAACGTTCATTGGTGCAATAATGTCATCCGTGACTACAGCAGCATTCGCGAAGTGTCGCACTTCAAATATCGTTACCGGATCGATTTGCATTTCAGCATCAGTTGTATGTGGTGCCACAGCAGTAGTGGCAGTGATGGCACTAAAGGTGACATCCGTAATGTAAACATTGACGGCATCACCCGTAGCGCTGGATGCTTCAAAACTAGTACCTGTACTTGTACGAACCAATGGTGAATCCTTCATCTGAAAAGATTACACATACAGTGACTTGAAAATTTTACAAAATTCATCTTTTGCATAATAAAAATGAATCACAATGTAAGAAACTTTCTCTTGTATATATTATTTTTAGAATATAAGAGTGCCAGTGTCATATAGAATGTATAAAGTAATCAACCACAGGGAAAAGCATTTTCCCTATGGAGCCATGTTAATTCAACCAGTGGGTCTTTCACTGATCTCTTAATGTTTTTAATGAATCTGTTTGGTCAGTTTGACGAATGCCACTGGTAACATAACCAAACGCATGTAACCAAAATTGTAGCATCCTAGCTCCAAAGTGTATTATATTATCTAATCAACATTGCACTGTTTTCAATGGGCCAAGGAGGTCAAAATTCTATAAGGGGTCCAAATTCCATAACAAAATATGGACCCATAGGTATACTTTCTATGGGGTTCCTTATTTTATATCTGACACTCGATTTAGATAACATAATGCATGAATATTGTTATTGGACCAAATGCAGATCTATGCTTGTGACATCTTTACCTTATAAATGCTGCACGCACGCACACACACACACATACCTGCCCACACGTATATATATATATATATGTAAATATATATATAATTATTAGGTGCATGGACAAAAGCCCCTCCCGACAAAAGCCCCACAGACATAAGCTTGTTTCAATTCAATTATACTGTTCATGACTGTTGCTGTAGTACACAGAGACAAGATATTGTCATGAATATACTTCAGGCATGTGGTCAATTCCATTCCGAAATTGGAACTGACCCTCAATTCCAGTTCCGGAATTGGAATTGACTTCAACAATTTTTTTAATTGGAATTTTTTTTTTCTCAAAATTTAGTTTTTGGGAATTGGAATTGATTTTGTTGGAATTATTGACTTGATACTGTTACTATTTACCCTTATATTTTCTTATATTACTTTTAAAATCATATCTGTCTGTTATTAGCATGTCACACTGAATCTGGTAACAGCCAGGAAGTTGTCAACATTACAGCATAGACACTGTCTACTCTGGTATTGAAACATTGTGACCAAGAACAATATAATCAAGCATTTGCATCAAAAAGAAATACTAAGTTACTGTAACAGACAGTAAAACCAAAATCAGACCATTCAGGCCTCATTTTCTTTCTCAGTGTACAAGGTTTATTTACAGAGATTGCCAATTAAGGGCACCTGCCTGCTCATTCCCTTTGTGTGAGAGAGGAAGCCTGCCCCACTTGAATGCAGCCCCTTGTTTATCCAAGCCTAATGTTCACAAGTTTCCCATACTAAACATGTCACTGGTCACCTGTACAATGCTGTTACATGTGGCTGTAGGGTTTGCCCTTTGTAGTAATTAAAAATGTCCCCATGGAGAATACATGTTGGAGATTAGGATGTTGAAGACTCAAACTTTCCAGTAAATTTGATGAAATATCAATGATACCACAACTGATAGCGATATAAATCTGCCTCCTAGTATATTTGCTTCCCCACGGACATCTGCCCCTTTTTTCTATGATAGTTGACAAGTGAAAATCAGTTTGCAGTTTTATCATTATTACTACAATAACATAACATTCAATGACAAGTCAATGATCTTGTCACCAGTTGTCTTCCAGGTATCATTGATAGTCAGATCAGTGGTGGAAGATGGGTTCTTGGGGTGATGCTTCCACAAACAGTGGTGGACAGTAACGAGTCAGAGATCAGCTGGTTTGGAGTGCCCCTGGTATTAGCTGCCTTAGTTTTCAGGTCCTCACGGACCTTGGCAGCTTCTATCTGTGCCGTGTCACCATCATGGTTGCAGGCAGTCTTGTTGATCACATTCTGGATCTGGAGATCAGATCAGTGACCACAACACCCTTGCATGATCAGGATCGACGCTGGCTTCACTCCCATTGAAGAGTAATCTTGTTGGTCCCCCTTCTTGGTGTAGGAATGACACTCAAAACATAGCTTCTGACATCCTCAGATGCTAGTAGTAATTTCCATGGTGAAGTTATAAGTGAATTCTGACAACTCTGGCTTGTGCATCCAGTTTTATAGGAAAATGGAGTCACTCCAACTCTCCATGGTAAATGCAATTCAAAAGAAACCTTGTTGAGATGGCTTCTTTCAAATATCCTCAATTGTCCTAACATGTCCAGGTACTAATGTCACTGGCTTCTTCCACAATTGCAATAAAGATAATCCTTTGATTACAGGATCATCTCCAACTACATAAAGTAATTTACTTGGCTGATCTGGCACAAAGAACATTAATTGCAATTAGGGTAATATATATCTTGAATTTATGTTCAGAAATAAAAAATAAGTTAAAAAAACATTTCTTAAAAAAAACTTACAAATAATCCTGAAGCTACGGACAGGGGGCAAATGTCCAGATTTTGAATAAGGCAAGGGGCTAATGTCTGGGGGGCAAGTGACAAAAGGGCAAATGTCCGGGAGGGGGGGCAAATGACCTGGACCCGATATAAACAGGCGAAACTGTTCAAAACTCAGATTAATGACCCAACTGTCCAGGGCTGTCCAAAATGTCTGGTTTTGTTAGCAAAAATCCAGGAGAGGTGTCGCAGCAGAAAGTACATATGAAATGGCTGGATGCCATTTTAAAGTTTTTTATGGCAAACCTGATGTGTGTGTGTGTGTGTGTGTGTGTGTGTGTGTGTGTGTGTGTGTGTGTGTGTGTGTGTGTGTGTGTGTGAGTGAGTGAGTGAGTGAGTGAGTGAGTGAGTGAGTGAGTGAGTGAGTGAGTGAGTGAGTGTGTGTGTGTGTGTGTGTGTGTGTGTGTGTGTGCGCGCGCGCGCGCATTTAACGAACAATATTTTTTTAATATCTAATTAAATATGATTGTGCACACGTGACAAATAAAACTGTGTTAAAATGAATTGGATTTGAATTTTTCTTTAGCCTAGGATTTTAACAGTTGGAATTGATTTTTTGCAAGGCGGAATTAGAATTGATTTTTTAGAATTGACAAAAGAGAATTGACCCCATGCCTGATATACTTCCTTCATATGTATAGCTTGTACTAATACTATTGTGGGTTGCCGACAGTTTCCCCCTCCCCCACGATATTCATTACAGTGTTATCAGTCATCTTAGAATAAAATGTAATTAGTTTAATCTGATCAATAAAGCAAATTAATTTTATATAATTTTGCCTTATTGTCAAGTCACAAGAATTCAGACAAAAATTGTAAAATGTCATTATAGAAAGCAGACATGTAATCTGACAGTGTTCAACTGGGTAGATGACGATGCCTTAGTTAGTTTCCTTTCCAGCTAGACATTGCATGGATGAAATGCATTTTCACCATTTATTTAAATACTTTGAAAAAGTTTTTGTAACTGCATTTGCACTTAATCACAATGAAGTATTTGTATATTTAAATATTTCCATAAAGAATTTGAAATGTAAACAGCAACAGTAGCTAGGCTTCTGTTGCAATATAGTCTATACTGTCTTCGTCGTGTTTCTCCCATGCATCTACCCCCCCAGGCTTAGCCTTACGCTTGCCGCTTGCTCTCTACGCACTTTATTGTATTCATACATTTCGATTTACTGTGGGTCATATATATGCTGACGTTGAAGCACAGCTGTGCTTATTGGGGTGGAACTATATTGTAATCGTAGTGATAAGTCACAATGATAACGGTAATCCAATTTACTAACCTGGTTTCGGCTCGTTGCTTTCTACGCATCGCTCTGCCCTCTGATATCTGACGTTTCCTTGTCGCAGAATAGTCTGTAGATGCATGGTCATATGCGGAAAAAAGATCTAAGATGGAACGTTGTCTTTGACCAAGAATGACATCTTGATGCTCACCGTCTGTCCATGCTCATCACATACGTCTTTTGTCTTGTAATCTGCATCGGAAAAGTGGTCACTCGCAGAGCCTGCGGCTGGCGGACACGGCAATTTCCGCATTTACAACCACCTTTTCCGCTGCAAATCCTTCCTCAGAAGTCGATCAAAAGTTTTTTCTTTGCATTTGTAGTACTAGTACCACTCTGCCGCTGAGCCCCCCGCAGAGCAATATGGCGCCGCCCAGCGAAGATAATGGCAAAGTTAAAAAGGATATTACAAAATTACCGTGGCGTTGCGCCCATCATATAAGGGTGATATATACTGTAAATGGTATGTTGTTATGTTTGGGCTATGGTTATTCGAGTGCTTCACCCCCCCTTTAAGGTACGCATTCAAATGCAAATGCATTTACAATTTTATGAAGGCATTTGAATGTGCATTCAAATGCTCAACATTCAAATGCGCATTCAAATGCATTTGCATTTGTTAACAAGCCTGCTTTCTTGCACAAGCATTTGAATTGAATATACATGTAGTTATTTAAACTTTACAGATTTTAAGATATTTAAAAATAGACTCGGTATGAGCTAAGCAATGAGCCAAGATGAACATTCTGACTGATTTCTTAACTTTTATAATAATGGAGCAGTGGATTTCACATTCGATGCCCTACCTACATCTTTAATGTCAAATATAGACATAAAACTAAGTAATATTGTACTATGTCCAATGAGACAAATGTAGCCATACATGTTAGCTGCCATATAAAACAAAAATGAATCAAATATGAGAACTTTTATTTATTTATTTCCTCCAGCACTGGCTAAAACCCCACATTGTTTACCATGGTAGAGGCAATGTCCGCTAACAGTGCAAATTGCGCTGGCAACTTGCTGAGTATTCACCTCAAAGAAGCCTGCAAAGTTTTTTTTTCACTGTTGCTGTTAGGCATTTTGCCGAAATATTGATGCAGAAATATTGAGAAAACAAGATGGTGGCCGAATGTCAACAACCTAGCCATGATAGGATCAACCCCACACATTTTGTAACTGATTGTTCATTTATTTCATAAAGTTAGGTCACTCAATAATTTATTCAAAATGGCCAATCAGAGCTTTCCAATGCTTAGAGACTATGAATGGATGCGAAAATTTATTATACTTATTATAGTCAAATTTGGGCACCAACGACTTCGCATGTTTTCTAAGCTAGATTCTTATTAGCCATCATTGACATCATATGCGGAAAAAAGATCTAAGATGGAACGGTGTCTTTGACCAAGAATGACATCTTGATGCTCACCGTCTGTCCAAGCTCATCACATAGTCTTTTGTCTTGTAATCTGCATCGGAAAAGTGGTCACTCGCAGAGCCTGCGGCTGGCGGACACGGCAATTTCCGCACGGCAATTTCCGCATTTGCAACCACCTTTTCCACTGCAAATTCTTCCTCGGAAGTCGATCAAAAGTTTTTTCCTTGCATTTGTAGTACTAGTTGATATATCCAGGAGCCATCCAGTGCACACCAGTTTTCTTTTTATTCGATTTTCCATGCGTTTCGGCCGTTTTTCCGAGAGGTTTTTACTGTGTGAACGCGGTGCCAGGAGCTCCTACTCAAACCACTGAGCCCCCCGCAGAGCAATATGGTGCCGCCCAGCGAAGATAATGGCAAAGTTAAAAAGGATATTACAAAATTACCGTGGTGTTGCACCCATCATATAAGGGTGATATATACTATAAATGGTATGTTATTATGTTTGGGCTATGGTTATTCGAGTGCTTTCGAGTTGGTATTAATAATTGGAACTGGTATTTTGGAGAAGTCATTGGAATTGGTATGTGAACTGGAATTGATAAGAATGTAATTGACCCCAAGCCTGGACCAGTTCCCTGGGTAGACATTGCTGCTGAATGCAGCAAGCAGCTACTGTCTTATATCCCTCTTTACTCTAGCCAATGGTTTCCTTGGCGATTCACCTTGGACTCAGCACAGATGAAAAGACAAACCTTTGTGTCAAAGAGTTCTTTGTAGTCAGCTATCAATTGTTCCTTGGTCCTCGTCTTTGCCACATTCTTAACAGCACCTTTCAGCTTGTGGTCTATCTGAAACTACAAGCGAACTTCAGTGCATCATGTTACAGGTGAGCGACAGGGTTGATTGAATTACTTTAATTTTGTATTCAAGTAAAAGTAAAAATAAATCACCTAAAAACTACTTGAGTAAAAGTAAAATTACTTTGTAAAAAAAGTACTTGAGTTGAGTGCTCCTAGACAGCCTTAGCTGGTCAATCGGTCTGCCACCATTGAACACGGTGCTCAGTTGGATGCTTGGAAAATTACATTATTTTTAATGAGAGCTCACAACATCAAATGATTTCAGTTAAATACTTAACTTAATTAATGATGAGGCACAATCTGTGTTTTATCGACCTGTTCCACTGGGGTATGGGGGAGCTAGATTGTACAACAGGATATGTACATGTTACAGTTAATCTGCATAATCAGTCATTTCGCGTAATGACTGACATGTTTAGGCTTTACGCGAAATGACTGTTTCACTCAGGCATTTCGCGAAATTACTGAAAATTCTAGTCATTACTCGAAATGACTGGAACTAAGGCACTGTTATTACACAGTTTGACTGGTGACCATTTTTTTACTTTTGTCATTATATATTGTTCCAATGTTAATTGTGCATTAATGTCAGCTTTCATAATTCTTCAGACATTCACATTACTCAAGTAGATAAACAAAGTGAATAAATATTTGCTATATATTTGCAAATAGCAACATTTTGCTAATAATTTATCCCTCTATGGGTACAAGATTCTAACCCTCCACCTGACACTTTGATTGATAGCTATCTCACTAGTGTTCTCTGATTTGATGGACAGATAATGGATGACCCAACCATTCTCCAACTGGGAATGCTAATTGCCTGACAATGGTGACAGTCTCAATTGGCTATTTTGCATTGCCTCTCCCTATAAAAAGAACACAACCAGTAGGTGTTAATCACTTGCCTCTTGGCATAGCTATCACAGTGGCACAGGATAATTACAAAGTACAATTTAAGGAAGACCTTTACAAAAGGTTTCAAATATGTCAAAAACATATCATTCCAAAAGTGGAATATTTCAATACTATAGAACAACTCAAGCTTGCAGCAACTGGTGAATCTTCGAAGTCACGCCATAGATACTACATAATCAGCAAGAACCAATTTTTATTTGCAGTTTCTTATGCTGAACATTGATTCTTGATTTTAAGTGTGATAAATTTACCAGACATTTCACAATTTGAGGGGTATATAGTAGTCCATTTAAATTTTAATCAATGTAAATATTCCAACCTATAATAAATGAGGTATGGGTGGAAAGATAAAGTTAAATAATCTTCCAAATGTGCCATAGCTAACATGTAATTATGCAGTAATGACATCATACCAGAATTTTTCATATAAATTACTCCACAGCCCCACATATGCAATGTTGGTGGCTTGCATAACATGATGTGGTTTCATTTTGATTTGGTAATGGTGAAATATCACACCTTCATTCATTGATCTGCACATTGAAGCCACATAGGTAATTCCCTTTAAAGGTTTTCTCAGTAAGAAGCCTTGAGTTAATATCCACCACAATTGTATTGGATACCAATTCAAGCCTTAATCCTTTCTCTGTTAAATTCTTCCTCTCTTTATGTAAGCCAGGAAGTTCACAATGAAAGGGTCTTTCTTCAGTTAGCCATCAGTTGCATGAGTGAGCACTAATGAAAGCCGTCAGTGCTGTCTCACAAAAGTCGAGAAGTGCTTTCATGATTTGTCACATTAAGCCGTGCAAACAAATTAATTTAAAAGGGAAGTTAAACCAATTGCTAAGTTTACTATAAAAGACACATTGATAAACATCATGATTATGAGTATATTACAATTACAATATATTATAATATATATTTTTTTATTTATTTTCACCATTTTGACATTATTGACCTGACCTATGCCAATATTTTGGCAGACTTCGTTCACTGACATAGATATAAAACAGTGGTTGCGTTGATTTACCGAAGAGAGGTATGCATGCAAATACGATCACGAACTGGCATGTGATTGAATGATATTAATAGCTTTGGCCTGGCGACTATGAACAGTTTTTGAAATGTCGCTGACGGTGGAGCGCCACCAGCAGCAGCGGTTTCGCCAAAAAATGTAACGAAAATATATTGCGAAGTAAATAAAAGTAACAGAGTAAAAAGTCGCGTTACTTTAAATAAAACTACTTCGTTACAAGTAAAAGTATTTAGTTAAAATTCTACTTCATTACATGCCAATTACTTGAAATAACTACTTAAGTATTGTAACGAAGTACTTTTACTTCGTTACATGCCAACCCTGGTAAGCAATCACTCTTGCTCCCTATAGCTCGTATTAATATGGACTATTCTTGAAAACTTTAAATACAGTTTTTTATAATCTTTATGTAACTCTGTTGCAAAGTTGCACTAACCGAAGAGGCCGTGTAACGTTTTCATAATCAATGAGTTGGTGTGCAATACTGTTGATACTATTTATCCTGAACATTTGATTGTCTTCACATTGTAATGAGTCAACATAAGGAATGTCTAAGAAATGATATTGAGTTATCATGCAAATGTAATACAATCTTATTATGCGTATTATAGGGTTTTGAATGATTGTCTAAATTTGCAGCACAACACATTTCCATTACTAAATTGATAGCAGTTATTATTTGAATGAATAAAGTCTACCGATGGTTGTACAATCTACATGAAAGGGTTAATGTTATTATTGTTTAGATATGACTGATTTACAATTTGTAAAAAGAAGATTAGTGTTTATTGTATTTATATGGAGCATACCGTCAGATCAACCAAGGCATGATGAACTCATATTTTTTAATTCCAAAAAAATTTTACCAATTAATATACGGATCAATATAACTACATGTAGCTCAGGGTTGTAGCTCAAATAGTTTCTGAGTTTTGACCATTTTCTGTCATAGTTGCCACTTTTTTGGAAATCATGAAAATGTCTTGTTCTACTTTAAAAACAAATAACTCAAAAAATATTTGTGCCAAAATGCCAAGATTTGGCCTGCTTATTCTCCACTATATGTCGATAATAACCGACATACTATAGTTCCATCTGTATATTAGTTCTCCCACAATCTGCCATTATTGTTGTGTATTTTTATGTGTGAAATTCAGCCGAGTGATTTTAGACCAATGTTTCAACAATAAAACATGTTAGAACACAAATGAATCTTATTTTGGTCAATATCACACCTACATATGTATATGAGAAGTTTTAAGTTTCTATCTTGATTAGTTTATGTTGAAAAAAATACGCATTTTGTGTTTTTATCTAATCAACAGATTACAACACAATATCTCTACTAAGAAAATTATGTACATATTGTTGTCAAATGCAAAAAAAACTGGTGAATACATATTTCTAGATTATATGTACCTTTATAACGTACCTGGGTCATTCCATGTGAAATCAACCAATGGTCAAAAAGTTGACGTCTCAGAATTTACCTAAATTTAACCAATGACTAAGTGGCTATACTTGAGCCCTTGTGCAAAAGAACTAAGCATTTACATGCAAATTGTCTCTGTAATGCCCTAGTATAATATGAACAAAGGGAAAGGGCCCAAAACCGTACCCATTATTTTTATACGTTATCATGTGCCTCTAACTTGACAAGTTTTCAAGCTATGTATCTGAAATTTGCCATAGTTGTAGATGTATTGGTACAGATTGTGCATGCGTAGAATGAGGGAGAACAATGGGTATGCTGGGTGCACATAAAAAATTATTCTGAAAATTATTTCAGCAGCGTGTATTTCATTGTTGTGTTATAGTACAGCATGGGGTGTATGGGGTGTCAGGGAGGCATAGTAACTCTGACGGGGGAACATGTCATGCTCCTTCAGGAATAGTTCATCCGCTTTGGCACCCACCTGGCATTCAGCTCTCACTTGTGGCTCCTAGAAGCTGTTTGCATGAAACAGTGGCCACACCCCTGGAAACTGCTTCGACTGGCAGGCCAAACCTTGTGAGGGTAGCTGACAGGTCTCAAACGGAGTCAAACCCCCCGTGAATTAGGGACTTGCTCATCCTAGCATGTGAAGACTGTCCCTGGGTGGAAGAAATCACCAGTACGACGACCAAGAAGGCGGTTCAGCGATGTGTTGTGGAACACATAGGGCATTGGCTGGGCATGAAGTATGCCATGGTCATCCACTGCATCTAGCTCCTTCTCCAGCCCTCTTGACTTTGTCTTGCCACTGGAGTCAGAGGAACTTGGACAAGAGATTGAAGCTGCTGTTGCGCAACTCTCCCTTACTATAACCTAATTCACGCACAAGTCACGATGTCATCCCCCTGCAACATCTTCACCAAAACTAAAGTCCTGTGGCAATGGGCAAACAACAAAGCAACAGGTGCAGATACACTGGGAGTTGCTAGCCATGAACCTGCACACAGGCGGCTCAGGCCATATGGCCGCTTTTCACTGACCGAAGCAGCAGTTGAATTCGGCAGCCCCCCTGAGCGACTGAGCAGCCCTCTTTAGGACCGCACTGCTCACCTCCGTAGCATGAAGGAGGGGCTAGAAAAAGTGCCTTAAACATTGTCTGTTTCACTCCCTCCTGGCCAGCCAACTGCAGCTGGCAGGAAACCCTCTTCTGCAGTCAAAATAAAAAACAAAATCAGGGTAACACCCCTAACTATTGGTGCATGGAATGTGCGCATGCTCATGGACCTGAAGTAACAGACCATAGAGAAGAATCGCTCTGATAGGCAGAAACTCACCTTGCCGAGGAGGGTCACATCACGGAGGTCGGAGTCACCTTTGCTATCATTCATCAGTGCTTATGTCCCAATCATGACTAACCCAGATAAAATCAAGGACAAACTCTATGAAGATTTGGAATCTGTGATAACTGCTGTGCCAAGTGTGGACAAACTCATCATTCTTGGTGACTTTAATGCTAGAGTTGGTTCAGACTACACTTCCTGGGAAGGCGTAATTGGAATAAGTGGCATCGGCAGCTGCAACAACAACAGCAACCTTCTTCTGAGATCATGTGCTGCAAATGATCTTTTGATCACAAACACAAGTCTTCTGCTTGCCCAACTTAAACAAGATGTCTTGGATGCATCCACACTCTAAGCATTGGCATCTCATTGATTACATCATTGTCAGGAGAAAGGACAGGCAGGCAGGATGTACATGTGACCAAGGCAATGTGCGGTGCTGAGTGCTGGACTGACCACATGCTGATTGTCACCAAACTCTACATCAGAATCCAACCCCAGAGGCGCCCACAAGGTGCTAAGGCCTCTAAGCGATTGAACATTTCCAAGCTGAAAAGAAGCAATGTCAAGTAAACCTTTACAGAGGACCTAGATAGCTGACTGGACTCTTTGTACAGGTAGCTAGATCTGCAAAATGTCCAGTCAAGCTGGGCGGATTTCAGAGATCTGGTGTACACCACTGCTGCTGAGGGTCTCGGTCCTACAACTCGCAAACACCAGGACTGGTTCAACGAGAACTCTGAAGATATTCAGGCATTGCTGGATAAAAAAAAAACATCAACTGCACGGAGCATACACCAATGACCAAAAATCCACCTCAAAGAAAACTGCACTCAGCAACGTATGCCATACTGTGCAGTGCAAGTTTTGTGAGATTCAGGAATCCTGGCTGAGTAGAAAGGCAGATGACAGGCACGACACGAAAAACTTCTACAGTGCGCTTAACAAAATCTATAGTCCAGCATCATCAACATCAACCCCACTCATGGGTGCAGACAGGGCCACACAGATCACGGAGAAATAGAAGATACTCGATCACTGGGCAGAACACTTCAACAGCATCCTCAACCGACCTTCATCAATAAACGATGAACCAATAAAGCGTCTGTCCCAGGCTGAAGTCAACGAGTCCCTTGCCGAGTCTCCCGCCCTGCTTAAAACTCAGAAAGCCGTCAGCCAGCTCTCCAGTGGCATAGCTGCCGGTGCTGACTCAATACCAGCAGAGATCTATAAAATGGGTGGCAATCATCTGGTTAAAAAACTGACCGAGCTCTTCACTATCATGTGGGATCAGAAAGGTACACCCCAGGACTTCAAAGTACTACAAGCGCAAAGGAAATCGACAGGTTTGTGACAATCACAGAGGCATAACCCTGCTCTGCACAGCCGGCAAGATTCTTACTACGATCCTGCTGAACAGTGCACCTTGATCAGGGCTTACTGCAAGGGAGAAATGCCAGGAGCAACATGTTGACCTGTACACCACCTTTGTTGACCTTATGAAGGCATTTGACGCTGTTGGCCATGAGGGTTTATGGAAGATTATGTCTAAGTTCGGCTGCTCTGATCAATTTATCTTGATGGTCATGGAATTTCATAGTGCACCTTGGTCAGAGCTTACTGCAAGAGAGTCAATGTGACTTCAGGAAAAACCGAGGGTTTATGGAAGATTATGTCTAAGTTCAGCTGCCCTGATCAATTTATCTTAATGGTCAGGCAATTTCATGAATTTATCTTGATGGTCAGGCAATTTCCAGGACAGCAGTGACTCATCCAAGCCATTTCACGTCACTAATGGAGTCAAACAAGGATGCGTGCTGGGCCCCATCTTTTTCATCTTAATGTTCTCAGCTATGCTCATGGATGCATTATGTGATGGCACTGTAGGTGATGGTGTCAGATACCGCACTGATGGCTCGTTGTTTAATCTGAGGAGGCTCAAAGCCAAAACCATTGCTCAAGTGGATACTGTTGATGACAGTGCGTTCTATGCTGGATCACAGTCAGACATGCAGCACAGCATGGACCTGTTCTCCATATCTTGTAACAATCTTGGTCTAACTATCAGCACCAAGAAGACTGAAGTTATGCACCAGCCTGCTCCAGGGAAAGCATACGCTGAGCCTACCATCACTGTCAATGGTCAGAAACTCTGCTGTTGATAGGTTTACCTATCTTGGTAGCACCCTATCTCATGCAGTACACACTGATGATGAGGTGGATACCAGGGTCGCCAGAGCAAGTGCAGCATTTGGCAGACTTCGCTCAAATGTGTGAGAGCGCAGGGGAATCAGCTTGGAGGCCAAACAGAAGGTATTCAAAGCAGTCATTCTGCCATCCCTGTTCTATGCATATGAGACCTGGACAGTCTACAGCCACCATGTGAGACCTGGACAGTCTTCAGCCACCATGTGAGACCTGGACAGTCTACAGCCACCATGTGAGACCTGGACAGTCTTCAGCCACCATGTGAGACCTGGACAGTCTTCAGCCACCATGTGAGACCTGGACAGTCTTCAGCCACCATGTGAGACCTGGACAGTCTACAGCCGCCATGTGAGACTTGGACAGTCTTCAGCCGCCATGTGAGACCTGGACAGTCTTCAGCCACCATGTGAGACCTGGACAGTCTTCAGCCACCATGTGAGATCTGGACAGTCTACAGCCGCCATGTGAGACTTGGACAGTCTTCAGCCACCATGTGAGACCTGGACAGTCTTCAGCCACCATGTGAGACCTGGACAGTCTTCAGCCACCATGTGAGACCTGGACAGTCTACAGCCGCCATGTGAGACATGGACAGTCTACAGCCGCCATGTGAGACCTGGACAGTCTACAGCCACCATGTGAGACCTGGACAGTCTACAGTCGCCATGTGAGACCTGGACAGTCTACAGTCGCCATGTGAGACCTGGACAGTCTACAGTCGCCATGTGAGACCTGCACAGTCTACAGTCGCCATGTGAGACCTGGACAGTCTACAGTCGCCATGTGAGACCTGGACAGTCTACAGTCGCCATGTGAGACCTGGACAGTCTACAGTCGCCATGTGAGACCTGGACAGTCTACAGCCGCCATGTGAGACCTGGACAGTCTACAGCCACCATGTGAGACCTGGACAGTCTACAGCCACCATGTAAGACTTGGACAGTCTACAGCCGCCATGTGAGACTTGGACAGTCTTCAGCCACCATGTGAGACCTGGACAGTCTACAGTAGTCATGCCAAGAAGCTCAACAATTTTTTCATGAGTTGCCTCAGAAAACAAATGAAAAATAAGTGGCAGGACAAGATTCCTGACACCGAGGTCCTTGCCAGGATAAGCATGACCAGCATCCATACAGTCCTTAAAAAACTCAGCTGAGATGGGTTTGTCATGTGAACACTTACCAAAGAAGCTACTCTATGGTGAGCTTCTGACAGGAAAGCGTTCCTGAGGCGGCCAAAAGAAATGCTTCAAAGACATCCTGAAGGCATCCATCAAGAGCTTCAACATTGAACACCAGTTGGGAGAGCATCACCCAGGATTGTCCTAGAAGGCACAGCAGCGTCATTCGTTGCGCTGCCATCTCTGAGCAGAAGAGAATCAGCGAGGCCAAAAGGAGACGTGAACTGTAGAGAATGCAACACGTTCCCAACTGACAAAGTTCTGCAGAAGTATCCTGCCCCCATTGTGACAGACAATTCCTGGCTAGGATCGGCCTTGTCAGCCAACTTCGGACCCATCGCAATATAACTACTTTGAACAAATGATATTGTGGTACTCTTCACACCTGAAGGACGAACAATAATGTAAAACATCCAAATAATCTTTTAGTTTAATAGGTATCTACTTACTATATTTTCAGAATAGTTCAATCTTAAACTTTAACTTTTTATATATTTTACGACTTTCATCACCCAAAAAGAGAATGTGCAACAAGTCTTATGACCACCATTTTTTCACTGTGCATAGTCTTTTATTAGGTAAACAACATATTTAAATTTCAGGATGGTGTTCTGCCAAATATTTATTTGTATATTTATGCAATCAACAACACAACACAGATATAGAGATATGAAAAGGCCAAATGAATGACGTTTATTGTGGGGATTAAGGGTAAGCCCACTTTCAAAGAATGGTAAAACAAAGAAATGTGGGCTCCACAACCCAACGCCAGGCTGACTACACCCAATGCGAGCCTCCTGGACGTCGGGTTCAATAGAGCCCACATTTCAACACAAAGCAGTAGTAATATTCCTAGAACAAATAAAAGAAAAAATGGTATTACTATTGTCATAGAACACCCTTAAACAAAATGGCATAAACGCCCTACATGCTATCACGCAGTCTATGAATACAACTACCTGCTTAAAAATACACTAGCTCTAACTGGAATAACTACAAAGGTGGGGCCAATTCGCTATACGAACAGTTCTAAAATCCAAGGTGGAAGGGAAGCGAGACGCGTCCCAGCATTAAAACCCATGAACACTTCTGGGAAAGCCAAAACTCCCATGTCCACTATCGCAAATAAAAAAATGGGAAAGCTTTGAGACATGAACAACCCACTTCCACCAAAGATGTACAATTGCTGCTAACCTGTAAACACACAACAGGGAGAAAGATGGGGAGGAGGGTGGGACAAATTTGCAAAGCGCATCCACTCCATATGCTTTCACAAAACGAAGTGGCTAGTCCAAGTTTGAAATCTGTAGCATTAGCAAACAGTGATTTTCAGCTTAAATAAAAACTAAATGAGATAGAACACGTCATAAATTAAAATATGTTGTTTACTGAATAAAGGATTATGCACAGTTAAAAAATGGTGGTCATAGGACTTGTCTCACATTCTCATTTTGTGTGCTGAAAGCCATAAAATATACAAAAAGTTAAAGTTTGAGATTGAATAATTCTGAAAATATAGTCAGAAGATACCTACTAAACTAAAAGATTATTGTCAGCATCCCTGACAATAGAGGGTTGCAATTTGGATGTTGTACTATAACACAACAATGAAATACACTGCTGTAATAATTTTTGGAGAAAAAAATATTTTTAGCCATTTTTTTGGTACCCAGTATACCCATTGTCGTTCCCCCTCTCATTCTAGAATTTTTTATTCACAATCTGTACCAATATTTACATTTTCAAAATATTTAAGACACAGCTTGAAAACTCCAGTTACAGGCACATGAAAACATGTAAACAATAATGGGTACAATTTGGGGTACTTACCCCTTGTTCACATTATTCTAGGGCATTACAGCGATGTGCATGTAAATGCTTAGTTCTTTTTTTACAAGTGCTCAAGTATAGCAACTCAGTCGTTGGCTAAAATGTAAGTAAATTCTGAGACATCAATTTTTGACCATAAAGGTACGTATAATCTAATGTATTCACAAGGTTTTTGCAGTTGACAACAATATGTACATAATTTTCTTAGTAGAGATAGAATAGGTAGTAAAACCAGCAATAAGATTTGATATTGTGTTGTGATTAGAAAAAAAACTTCTATTTTAAATATATTTTTAACATGAAGCCATTTCAATTGGGAATCCAAGTATGGTGCATTACACAAGCATTGTACCTGCCTTTCATATAAGACATAAATTGGAATTTTAGCTCCATGGCCACATAGCATTTTTAGCTGCTAAATATAGGCCACTTTTCAATATGTACCAACTGTGGAGATTGGTATCTCTAACAAGTTTTATTGTTGAAATATGAGTTTAAAATCACTCATTTGCTCAATTTTGCACATAAAAACATAAAACTGCAATGGCAGATTGTGGGAGAACTAGTAATATACAGATGTGGAAATACAACATCTATGTTACCATCTACATATAACAGAAAAAAAGCAGGCCAAATCTCAAGAGTTCTAGCACAAATAGTTTTTGAGTTATTTGTATTTAAAGTAGAACAAGACATCTTTTTTCCAAAAAGTGGCAACTACGACAGAATCCAAAAAAATTTAAATGGTCATAACTCAGAAACTATTCCAGCTACAACCCTTTGGTTTGACAGGTGTGGTTATATTGAACTGTAGATTAATGGGTAAAATTTTCATTGAATTAAAAAATATGAGTGCAACAAGATTTTCTTATTTTGGTTGATTTGAGACAGAATGCCCCCATATGTAATAATTATAAAAGCATAATTAAGCTTCAGAGAGATCTTAATTGCATCATATCATAATGTCAAATGCTAAAACAGAACGGCTGTCTGAATGCTGCATGAACTTTGAACCTACACTAAATGTCAGTTTTATACACTCAAACTGTTGATGTCATGAACTTTCATATAAGTAGTGAGGTAAAAATACAGCCACAATGTTAACCATTGGCATCAAGTCTGATGGCACAAACATGCTATATACAAAATCGTCCACACCACTTACCATGGGCCATCATGTGATCATCACTTACCATGGGCCATCATGTGATCATCACTTACCATGGGCCATCCTGTGATCATCACTTACCATGGGCCATCATGTGATCATCACTTACCATGGGCCATCCTGTGATCATCACTTACCATGGGCCATCATGTGATCATCACTTACCATGGGCCATCCTGTGATCATCACTTACCATGGGCCATCCTGTGATCATCACTTACCATGGGCCATCCTGTGATCATCACTTACCATGGGCCATCCTGTGATCATCACTTACCATGGGCCATCCTGTGATCATCACTTACCATGGGCCATCCTGTGATCATCACTTACCATGGGCCATCCTGTGATCATCACTTACCATGGGCCATCCTGTGATCATCACTTACCATGGGCCATCCTGTGATCATCACTTACCATGGGCCATCCTGTGATCATCACTTACCATGGGCCATCCTGTGATCATCACTTACCATGGGCCATCCTGTGATCATCACTTACCATGGGCCATCCTGCGATCATCACTTACCATGGGCCATCCTGCGATCATCACTTACCATGGGCCATCCTGTGATCAAACGCAAATGTAGCCATGTGTTGATTTTTCCTCAGTGAAACAATTGGTCACTTTTCAAATGACAAAATGTTTTGTCAATTACAATATTCATGAAAAAAAATCTTAATTTTAAAGTTGTGTTTTGTGAAACGTGACTGGAATCTTTTTTTTTTCAATTCAAGGTTATATAAAACCAACACTTGAATGATGTGGCTACAAGTGATACTGTTGACATCGAAATCTGACTCAAAATTGATGGGAAACAACCCCAGAACATCTGAATCAAATCATCAAATGATGTGTCACTGTCAAACACCAATTTGATAAACTCGATTTGACACGCGTTTGTGTTTTAAATTGTACTTTGGGTGTTGACCTGTGACATCACATTTATATGTGAATGTGAAATGGTTACCTCAATTGAAGCGGACGTCTGCAGGAAGGTGACCAGATCTTTCTTGCTGACACTATCTCCTGCCAACTGCTCATCTGTGTATGGTGGGGCAATATCAACAGACATTGCAGCTCTGCAAGAACCAACACTGCATGCTCACACATTACTAATATATTACAGTACTGGTGCTGAGTTAATATTTTCAACAAGCGCTATGGATAGAGCTCTATGTTAACTGCCAGAAAGCACTTTGTGTCCCACAGAGAACTATAAGTTGAGCGAGTTATGATGGCAGCATATAATATCCAGTTGGCATACATGTGTATATAATATCCAACAGGATGTTTGTAATTATAATATTATACTAATATTATACCATAATTAGCAACAAACATAAATTTTAAGAGCACTGCACAAAGTTTTTGATTAAACTATCAACAAATATGAACCCAGACTTCGAAATAGGGAACAAAAAGAGCACGGCCAAAGTGGCCATCGGGTAACATCCATCTTGCCAAGGCCAAAAGAGGGGGCACCAAAGCCAACCGGACTCTGATCAAAAGTGTGCCAAGGCCATTTTTATTCAATTATGTAATGTGTTGATTGTTCACTGGACAAAAATTACCACCACCAGTTACCAGTACGAAGCAAAGTGTTGTTGGAGACAACGTACTCAAATTTGCTGAAGCATCCAAGAATTTCACCGCTGAAGTGGTTTCACATTCGAAGCAACCACAAGAATAACAAGATCCTAATCTTTCCATGTCGATAAACCAATGAACGACACTAGTTTTGTGAAGACACTGACGTAATTAGAATGGAATCATCCAATAAGCATTTGTAATGTTAAAGCAACGATTCCCAGAAAGTGCCAAGTCTTATTCCGGATGAAAATGTTTAACAAAATGGCAGCCACCAAAGGCGGGCTTTACAGCAAGTACTCACTGACAGATTTGCTTTCTTAGGGGCATCACGGCAGGCAAATTGCCACGGTGCCGTCGGTTATTTCAAGCCTTGTGAACCCCTTTTAAAAAAAGGGGTATAGCCTTTTCTGATGGTAAAAAAAACATATCAATAATTCCAAGAAACAAAATAATGTTTACCAGCATTTGTTTTGTTAAAAAAAAATTCTGCAAAATTAAGTTTGGCTGAAAGGAAATGACTGGAATGTTTGTTCAGGCCTCAACATTAATCTGTTGTACCCAGTGGCCCGTTGGGCCATTAGATTTTAAAAGTTACTGGGTTACTGATTTTTTATTTATTTAAAAAAACACATTTTCACAATACATCGCATTACTTGTATGTCGAGGATTTGTTTGGCCGTGATTTCCTTTACCATTGATGATTTACTTTTATGCTTTCTGTCAGTATTCCGCATGGCAGACAATGTCGAAGCCACAGCATGTCATGTTTCAAGAACGACAGGTGATGCGGATGCGACAGATTTTGACAATCCGTATCGAGTTACAGTTAGATATACTCAAAAATATGACGGGTGAACTGGACCTGACACTGTATATAACCATAGCTGTTACAATTGGGTTTTATAGCGTGTCCTGGAATGTATGTTAGGCGCTGTCATGACACCTAGCGGACAGTCCGTGAACCAGTCGGTTTATATGAAATTGGTACGTCGAAAGCCTATCGCGTAGCCAATACGTATCGTGCAGAAGAAAATGCTGCGATGTATCAATATACTGGTAATATGGCACAACCCTAATAAAATATAGGCATCCGCAATGCACGAGCAAAACAAGATGACACCTATACAAAGTGACAACACGAAAGCAGATGAGATGAAGATTGTGTTTAATTGTAGCGCTTGTTGAACAAGCGTTTGAAACGATGACACGTTGCTGTGACTAATCATAAAAAAATTACCTGAAACTATGATGGCCAACCGGGCCAGTAAAATATGAAAACTTGTGGCCTGAACTGGCCCGACAACCCCAAAAAGGGTGCCAGGCCAGTGGGCCTGTGTCAATGTCGAGGCCTGTTTGTTTAATTAAGCCAGAAAGTCCATAATGAAATGGTCATCCATTAGTTAGTCAGGTCTTTGTTGCACACACAAAGGACAGTACCAAGAAATGCTAGCTATAAGTATAAGTCTGGTGTCATCCCCAGAAAATTTTATGACTAAGTGGCTATACTTGACCACTTCTGTAAAAGAACAAAGTATTTACAGGCAAATTGTGAGTGTAATGCCCTATAATATGAACATGGGGCAAGCACCCCAAAATCGTACCCATTATTTTACTTGTATTCAGGTACCTTGTACCTAACTTGAGTTTACAAGCTACATATATGAAATTTGCTGAATATGTAGACATTATATTAGTACAGATTGTCTTTGTAAAATTCAAGAATGATAGGGAGAAGGACAATGGGTGCAGGAAAATGGGACAAAAACTAAATTATGAAAGTGATTTCAACAGTCTGTATTTCATTGTTGTGTTAAAGTACAATGTCCAAATTGCTGAACTCTATTATCAGGGATACTGGCAATAGTCTTTAAAGGGAATAACAACAATGATTGCTTGAAATCATATTATATTGCATCTTGTAGTATATTTCCATTTCCACAACACCGAAAAATTCATTAGAATTCAATTAATTACTAATTCTAAATAATACTCTGTCCTACTGGCCTGCTTCAATTATGCATATTTTCCCCACGATTATCAGCAAGCTTCGACGTGACGTCACTGACGATAGGGAAATGATACGAGACTTTCCATTCTTTCACCATACAATTGACAGCGATAGCGGTTATTTAGAAGCAAGCATCACAATGGTTTGTTGCACGGCATTCGGTTGTAAAGCAAACAGTAATAGCAGAGCAGGATGTGGGTGGTATAGGTTCCCTAAGGACCCAACTTTGCTAAAGAAATGGCTCGCGGAAATGAAGCGCGCAGACAACATTCCATCAAAACACAGCTGGCTTTGCTTGGCTCACTGCGATTGTCCCTGAACAGTCCGAGTCAGCATCCTTTGTTACATTGGTGGAGATCCATAATGTTGATGTGACTGCCGCTAGTAACAGAGACACTACTGTATTGCCGCCCACCGCTGGCACTCTTTGCAGTGGCCAAGCACGATCATGGTAGACATCAAAATTTAGTCTGATTCGAGCGTAGGCCCTACTCTCGGCAGTAGTTTCCCGGTTCTTCAACTCAAACGGCAGGCAAACCACATACGATTAGGCTGTGCTCATCCAAATAAATTCATATTGTTTAATGGGCAATAGTCAATACTGAATCTGGACGATTACTGTTTTATCAATAAAGCAATGTTTCAATGTATTATTTTCAAAGCCAACTGTATTACTGAGTGCTGTATATTCTATTTTTATTTATTGTATTGCTTTATTTTTAGTGTCAAGCATTTGATTTTGCGTGTGACTAATCATATTTATTCATATTAGACGTATTTGTATGCATGTAGTTAGCCTTAAGATGCGTCAAATATTACTTCCATGTTTATATATTTAACCTGTGCAGGTGATAATGCCAACCTCATTGCACAGCTAGTAAGACTCGATTGGGCCAATAATGGTTAAACCGGACTTGGCCTGCCATTGAAAAAACCTAATTCAGCCAATAATGGCTGTCATTTGACATTTGCTCAACTTGCATATAATATATAGCAATAATGGCTGTCATAGACGCGAACGGCTTCCATGGAAGCCAGTCGTGCATTTAAGGTTTTTTAGAATGTTCAAGACTGGCAACATTTTATTTCTGGCTAATGGCCTGCAGGTGGGCCATCAAATTTTCAGATCATTTTATACGATTAGTCACAGCAACAGGCCATCATTTCAATTGTTTGTTCTTGCCATCCACCCTGGCGCTACAATTAAACACAATCTTCATCTCATCTGCTTGCATGTTGTCGCTTCGTATAGTTGCCATCTCGTTTTGATACGTACAAGCCTCACAACAGTAGCGACACCATGCAGACTTTTTGTGAAGCTCATGCATTGCGAACGCCTATATTTTACTAGGTTTGCGCCACGTTATCAGTATAACGATATATCGCAGCATTTTCTTCTGCACGACACGTATCAGCTATCGCAATACGCCTTCAACGTACCAATTTCACATAAACCGAATGGTTCACAGTGTCCACTAGGTGTCATGAGTGCCTAACATACATTCCAGGACACACTAGGGCGCAGATAGTTCAGTTTACCATAACTTTGTACTTCAGTCCAAAAGTTTATATTCGAAAGAAACCTAATTGTAACAGTTATAGTTATATACAGTGTCAGGTACGATTTGCTCATCGTATTTTTTAGTATAACTAGCTGTAACTCGATACGGATTGTCAGAAAATGCCAACAGTACGCATGCGGCAATTCTAGCAGCAACATTGTCTGCATGAGGAATACTGACAAAAAGCAAAAAAATAAATCACCAACAATAAAAGAAATCACAGCCAAACTCGTATCATCGACTTCTAATGTTTTTTTTTAATTCGGCCAGTAACTTTAAAAATCTACTGGCCTGAGGGGCCACTGGGTACAACAGCTTAACGTCGAGGCCTGCACACACATATACATACATATATAGAAACACACAAACACACCAAGCATACCCCGTACCCCATTTTGGCACAAACTAATCCATTTAATATTTAGCACAACATTTTTCACAACTATTTATGGAGTGAACACCCATTTATATGCCAATTGACTAATAAATAATTTGGTTTGACAATATTAAAATAATTTGGTTTAACAATACTAAAATCAGTAGGGCATTCCAACCAATAGTAGCGCATTCCAACCAGGCCGCTGGAGCATTGCGACCAGGCCGCTGGAGCATTGCGACCAGGCCGCTGGAGCATTGCGACCAGGCCGTTGGAGCATTGCGACTAGGTTTTGTGCATTCAGGTAGTGGTGCATTCAGGCAGTGGGGCATTCCGACCATGCTGCAACAGGCAGCATCCTTTCCCTATCAGAAAAACCCAGTTAAGCAAACAATTGTAGGCTACTAGTTCAGGCCATAATCCCTGTTTGTTCAGTTAAGCCACCAGGATGTCCACAAAGCACCATTCATCAGCTAACCCATGGAAAGCCTTTTAATGAAGTCAGGAGACCATGCCACTGGTTAACAGTGCTAACTGCTAAGAACTGCCAGCTGAGTCTACTTAGATGTAGAAGTAAGGTGACTCAAGTCAGACTGCCTGCAGCCTTACACCAGTATTAAGTACAATTTGGTGCCAGCAGTCCAATTAAAAAGTACAAAGGGGATTCTGAGCATGTTATATTGGCATGTGCTAACTATCTCAACAACAAGTAGTCTAACAGCAGAAAATATAAATTGCAAACTTCTAATATAAACAGATTACAAATTGCAACACTGCCTTTGTGCACCAAAAAAGACAAACTGAACTGATGTATCAGCATGTTGGTCTCATGTGGTCTTTATTCAAAACAAGGACAAACTTTACTCAAATTGTCACACACCCCATCCCTTTCAGGGATCGATCTGGGCAGCGACCTTGCGTCATTGATGCATCATATTTTTAAATGCTGCATTGTTTTTTTGCAGTGTGTGCCCTAGTGATGCATATTTATATAAACAGACACAGTATCTTTTGTTACAATACAGATTTTAAAATAAACTAGTGATCTCTGTACATGTTGTTGATATTATTGGTAATATATTAAATATACCCAGAGATGTGGGCAGTCATACAAACACAAAACATCAAGTGTTTAGCAGAAGTAAAACTTATTATATTTAGATACACCTCATATTTCGCGTAGAACAAATTATCAAGCAAGCAAAATAAAATATACTGAATGTAATAAAAAAAACTGCAAATATGATTACTGGCCTAATATGAAATTAACTGTAATGCTCACAATTACCATGTTATGCAAAGTAACCATGTTATGCAAATTAATTGCACTTTTATTAAATTAATTAAATTTCAAAAAGGCACATAGTTATGCCTCTAGTGTGCTCTTTTCCAGATCGATCCCTGCGGCCTTTGTTCCAATTTGGACAAATATTCTCAACTCTACCCCTTCAAATGATGTACATGTTTAGGGGGTGGGGTTGGTAATGTTTAGTTACTGGTATAACAACTACAAAGATATTGGTATAATGGGTATTATTATATCAATGCATGTGGTTTATATAACTTAATTGTTAATTGCAGTTAAGAAGGGACTCCAAGCAAAAACTGATTTTATGAGTCATGCCATGTCTGAATGTCTGTAAAAGGGAGGGGTTTGTAAAAGGTAACGGTACGTTTGGGAATGGAAATGTCATTCAAAAATGTACCCGTAGTTTACTTGTACTCGTGAGAATGTACTTGTACTCAGCTTTTAGCAATGTATTCGTACTTGTACTCATCCATCACCACTGTACTTGTACTCATGACAATGTACTTGGCCCGTCTGCCCGTCTTGAAGACAGGCAAACGTCTTACGACGACGGGTACAATGAAAATAAAAGACGGGTTTTTCTTTTTACAAGATGAAAATTTTTCATAATAAAATTGTTTGAACTGTCTTAGTGACTCTTAGTGCACAAGATCGTGATTCGACGAATGTTGTCAGCGGCAGAATAGTGAATACCTCCGATCTACGAGTCTATATTTTTATATACTTGACATCGTTGAAAAATGATACTGTGGTTGATCTCTATTTATTGTAATCGTGTTCATCATTGGTTGGGAAACGTGTTTCTATGGCCTTTCTTGGTGCTTATCCATTGGTGCTCTCATTTGAAGAAACAATCCCGTGACCCGGATGTTGTGGCCGAGTTTAAAATGGCACCCGCCAACCGAGTGAAAAGATGCAATAATGTCAACGTCAAAGTTTGTGACAATCGATGCCTTTTTCGTAAACTTGAATAAAATCAGCATTCCTGCAATTGTCCCTGAACAGTTTCCCGGTTCCTCAAATCAAACGGCAGGCAAACCACAAATCATAAAATAATAACTGCAATATTGTATAGTAAAAATATATATCTATATTAAAAACATACTATATGTTTTAATATATATATATATATTATTAAAGAGTCTATTTTTAATATATATATATATATATATATATATAAATATATTAAAAATATAGTAGTCTATTTTTAATATAGATATATATTTTTACTATACAATATTGCAGTTATTATTTTATGATTGCATGTATGTGTGCGCCTATGAACAGGCTGGTTGCAGATATATGGAGCTTTATAAATTTTACTAATAATAATAACACTAATGTATACTGGAATCACAGTATCTAGACGATATGCTCATGGTGAAGGAATTAAGCTGGTTCGAAGAGCATGCTGGATCGAAGCACATGCATTCGTTACCAGGCCCTTAAAATGTTGTCTCCTTTCAAGCATGATACAATTTCTGTTATCACTAATATCCAGGAAACGTTACGTAATTAAATGTGTTATGACAACTACAATGACAACACTTAGACGCTGAAATGTGGTACAGTAGAACCCTAGATGAACGACCACCCTGATCAGCGACCACCCGCCTTTCCCTGACCGTTTTTTCAATGACGGACTACGACCACTTTATAAATGACCCCTCGTCAACGACCACCCAGCAAACGCGACCAACGACCAGGGCAATTCGAATTTTACCCCCGATAAATGACTATCCGATAGGTTACAGCACACTTTTATTATGTGAATCTCGCAACGAAGAAAAATTGCGAGAGATGTCGAGTCGAAAGATTTTAACTTTGGAAGATCGTGTGAAAGTCGTTGAACATTTGTCGAAAGGGAAGTCAGCCCGATCGATCGCACTGAGTCTCAATGTTGGAAAGACACAGGTGCAAACAATCGCGAAAGAAAAAGATGACATTTTGCACCGCTGGAAAGACGGGGAAAATGGCGACCACAAGTATGGCAAGAAGAGAAAGTGCGTGTATGAAGACCTGAACGAGGCTGTATGGGGATGGTTTTGTGACGCGAGGTCACGGAACATCCCCATGCCTGGCGTCATGATCCAGGAGAAAGCCGTCTATGAACTATGGATACGACTTCTCCGGATCGAACGTATGGCTCAACCGGTGGAAAGTCCGACACAACATCCGGTGCTCGGTCCTGAACAGCGAGAGTGCGGACGTCCCGGAGGAAGCCGTGAGGAACTGGGGGCAATGTCTGCCGGTCCTCTGCATCGGTTACGAAGTGAAGGACATCTTCAACGCAGATGAGAAGGGAATGTTCTTCCGAGCGATGCCGACGAAGTCGATGGTGACGAAGGGCGATTCCTGCAATGGTGGGAAGAATGTGAAAGACTGAATCACAGCGCTGTTGGCAGCGAGCGCGACCGGTGAGAAACTGAAGCCGCTTGTCATCGGAAAGTCGAAGAAACCACGGTATTTCTATGAGGTTTGAACATCGTCGCATCCTCATGTTCGTCGACAACTGTGCAGCGCATCCTGACGTACAGCTGTTGCATGTGAAGCTTGTGTTTCTTCCGCCAAACACAACCTCCAAACTTCAGCCGTGCTATGCAGACATCATCCAAACGGTGAAGATGCACTACAGGAAGCGTCTCCTTTGTCACATCCTGCACCAGGTGGATGTCAATGAGACCGGCACAGCATCTACACTCGCCAAGTCAGTTACCGTGTTGGTTGCCACCATCTGGCTGAAGTCGGCTTGGGACATCCTGCAAGCCAGCACCATCGTGAAGTGCTTCAGGAAGTGCGGGTTTTACGCTGACACAAGTTTCTCATAAAAAGCAATGTCACTGTTTTTTCCCACCGTATTGATGCATATGTTTTATTATTTTAATTTAAAGCCCTGCAGTTGAAAACTCAAGCAAATGAATGTTTTATTTTTTCAGAAGCAGTTTTCCCCCCATTGTATTGTTACTTTAATTTACACCAAAGCAAATTAATGTTTTATATATTTTTTCAGAAGTTGGCAGAATAACAGTCAGTTTGCCTTAAATTTAGAAAATGCTTATGTTGTCAACTTGTGTTGCAGCCGCAACAGCAACCGTTGGAGCAGCCGTCCCTCGAGTCAGAGCTCTAGAACACCATTGGCGACATGACTGCAAGTATTCGCAGACATCGACAAGGATGAGGTGACAACTCATGCAGTCGTTGACAACTGGGAGCTGGTGTTGCCTGACGCAGAGAACGAGGAAGACTCAGCTGTCATCGAGGACGAGGAGGATGTGCATGCTTGCTGTTATCAGCAGATGGACAGCCATGCCGCATGTGGACTGTCAAGGAACAACAGAAAAGTGGTTGAGTTGTTGTGCCAACTCAAGCATGAGCTTGAGTTGGAGCGCCTGGAGAAGTGTTCCAAGCATGAGCTTGAGTTGGAGCGCATGGAGAAGTGTTCCAAGCATGAGCTTGAGTTGGAGCGCCTGGAGAAGTGTTCCAAGCATGAGCTTGAGTTGGAGTGCCTGGAGAAGTGTTCCAAGCATGAGCTTGAGTTGGAGTGCCTGGAGAAGTGTTCCAAGCATGAGCTTGAGTTGGAGAGCCTGGAGAAGTGTTCCAAGCATGAGCTTGAGTTGGAGTGCCTGGAGAAGTGTTCCAAGCATGAGCTTGAGTTGGAGTGCCTGGAGAAGTGTTCCAAGCATGAGCTTGAGTTGTAGCGCCTGGAGAAGTGTTCCAAGCATGAGCTTGAGTTGGAGTGCCTGGAGAAGTGTTCCAAGCATGAGCTTGAGTTGTAGCGCCTGGAGAAGTGTTCCAAGCATGAGCTTGAGTTGGAGCACCTGGAGAAATGTTCCAAGCATGAGCTTGAGTTGGAGCGCCTGGAGAAGTGTTCCAAGCATGAGCTTGAGTTGGAGTGCCTGGAGAAGTGTTCCAAGCATGAGCTTGAGTTGGAGCGCCTGGAGAAGTGTTCCCAGCATGAGCTTGAGTTGGAGCGCCTGGAGAAGTGTTCCAAGCATGAGCTTGAGCGCCTGGAGAAGTGTTCCAAGCAGATGGCCATTGGTGACTTCTTCTGCAAGAAGCAGTGAGATTTGATGCGGGACACTGGACGAGAAGTGTAGTTTGATGCTGGACACTGCAGATAGTCACTGTGGACGAATGGTGTAGTTAGATGTAGGACACTGCACTGTATATATATTTCTGCACGTTTTATGCACTGTATATATGTTGTTTAGTTTTACTGAAGTTCTACCTGCGTTTTTGATGTACAAATGACTTGTTTTTCTTTATAGGGCTGATACGTCAAAATAGCTCAACCCCTCACGAGAGTGGGTTGTCTTAAATGAGGGGTTCTACTGTATATGAAATGAACATATCGGTGAACAAAATAAAGTTTCTGGAATGAATAGTGGAGGGGTTGTTGGTGTTGGTGTTACTTTTGACCGTCATTAAAAATTCTGCTTATATCGTGTTGGTCCTGTAGCAACCAATTCATTCGTGTTAACCAAAATAACTTGTGGGATCATTAGTGACACTGTCAGTTGTAATGAGTACATATATATATATATATATATATATATATATATATATATATATATATATATATACACTAGTGCCCTGCGCGGGCTTTGGGTCCAAGCCCGGCTCGGCCCGCCTCTACATAATTTCGCGGGCCGGGCCGGGCCTGGGCCTACATACTGCAGGCCCGGGCCGGGCCTGGGCTGAAAACAATTTAAACACAACGGGCTTGGGCCGGGCCTAGTGTGAGCGGGCCGGGTCGGGCCTGGGCTTGGACATAATAAAAATATTCATACAAAACACCGATTATTAATTTATTTTTTAATAAAAACTGATTATAAATTGTAATTCCAGTTAATGAATGCTTAAAATCATTTCTTTAGTATTATATAGTTGCAAATTGAGACCTTGCATGGAATCTAATGGCCCCATAAGTTCACTTGGCTGGAAGTAGCCAGCCATAAATGTTTACTTTAGAAATATTTGCAGAGGCAATCAAGCCATGATTAACCATCAACTTATCACCCTTTGACCCTACCAGTGGACATTCTATTGTCTAGGTCTTCCCTCCAAACATTGCCCACCTGAATGACCTGCCCACTGCCAAGTGCCCACTAGGCCACTAGCCCACTACCCAGTACCCAACCCAGTTGGTAACTGGTATTTCTCCCCAGTCTTAATTCATTCACACTTGTACTAATTCACACATGTCTGAACCTGTCTGTCTCAAGCTAGTGACTGCAGGCCTGCTGGAAATGCCACTGGTTGTCAGTGCTAGTGGGTAACATTTAATTGAAATATCATTAAATTATGTTAACTTAGTTGAGCTAATTCAATTAACAATATAAATTGGGATTATGGCTTGCATATGGGTTAAGTCAGGGTTAGATAAACAAATCTCCTACCTTAACCATAAGCCAATACATTAAAGCCAAATATAACAAATGTTATCATATTTAATAGTAATGACACTAAGAAGTTTTTCTTTATTTTTCTTCAGGATATTCGTAAGTTTGAAGAACTCATCCAGCACACTACGGAACATCAGCATAAGAGTAGTACTCCACTAAGAGCTAAGGATATTATGCCCCATCTCATATATGTATATATGTTTTTAATTTAATAAAACAATAAGTCTGTTTTACAGTTTATTTGTTTTTTGCCTTTGTTATAAGATTATAGGTTTATCTTCTCTAAGCTTAGCGGGCTGCGGGCTTGCGGGCTGCTGGCTTACCCATCTTTGGCCCGCGGGTATGGGCCGGGCCTGGGCCTGAAACTTGCAGGCCGGGCCGGGGCCAAACATTCACGGTCTGGGTCGGACATGGGCCTAAATTCTAGTTTGCGGGCCTGGGCTGGGCTTTAAAAATTATTGCGGGCCTGGGCCGGGACTCTAACTGCTAATTGCGGGCCGGGCTTGGGATCAAATTCTAGGCCCGCGCAGGGCACTAATATACACACACTCATTACAAGTAAAGTAATGAGTATATATATATATATATATATATATATATATATATATATATATATATATATATACTCATTACAACTGTGGGGACAGTTTTACTTTGCTGCTTTCAAGATGTTCTGGTTTATGATCTTTCATTGACTTTGATCATGCGATCTCAGCCAGTCTAGTTCTCTTTGGTTTTGAAGACACTTGTTGCCTTCCTGCAGATCTCTGTCGAGGGCAGTTGGGAGTGTTGTTCACGGTTGCCCTCGCCAGCAAGCAACATCAGCGGATGTGAAATACTGGTCTATGGCAATATATATATATATATATATATATATATATATATATATATATCACTAAAGTTATTTGGCAATAACCATTCATAAGTGTAACACTATGACGTTTTGTGATGAAACCTAACATCACGTGACATCGTGCATGGGTTCATTTTGGAAAATACCGCCCACTAGTCAGTAATTATGATGAACAACTGTACTCATAATCAATTAATTGGAGCATATTTCTTCTGCTTCTTGACACCAACGTGCAGATGGCATGTCATGGAATAAACATGTGAAACGGTTAGTGTGTGTGTGTTTTAAATCATAAGTTATTTATTTCCGATAGGCGATAGGGAACCGACGTTAGAACTTAGGTTAACGTCTTAGCGTAAGGCTGTCTTAGGTAAAGGTGCATTAACCTGGCCGAAATTATTAACGCTATTAAATGACATGTTTACCTAATTTTTTCAATGCTAATGTGTTCTTTGCATTACTCCCCATCAGATCAGGTACAAAACGGATGCATATTTGTAAAAGATATTGTGTTTGAGCGCACTTTTAGTGTCCAAAACAATGCTATAATGGACAAAAGCCGATGTTGTTAATATGGCAATCATCCGAAATGTGCTGTAACAATATCACGGTGGCATCAGAAATGGAAAGGCGATTTCACTGACAAATATTTCGTACCGCAGTATAAAAAAATACGAAAAATAGAAGAAAAAGTGCAATTTAATGTTACGAAAAACTCTAAAAATACAAATTAATGTTAAAAAGCCACAAAAAATCGAACCGGGCAGGTGATTTCCCTGACAAATATCTTGTACGCAGTCTAAGAAGAAGAAAATAGAGTTCAATTTAATTTAGAAAATCCCAAAAAAATCCACCAACAAATATCTCGAAAAAAAAATAAAATAATCGCACATCTATAAAAAAATAATTAAAAGTTCACAGATCGTGCAAACATCTTTAAATCTTACTCATAAACAAGTGTCTTGTTTGCCCAAATCATACAATTAAGTAATAACTAATTCTTCAGGGGACATTGTTCACACCCAATGTAGCAATTCTTTTGTGAAAGTATGGTTGGCTCTGAAAAGAGCCGTTTTGTGTCCTCTAGAGACTGCAGGGCGAAGTTCACTGTTAGTGTGCATTTGTTCATGGGTATTGGTCGTGCATGCACATTAGCAGTGACGAGAATGCTATATCGCATTCAGCACGCACACATATTTGTGAAAATACCCCAAAACGGTGTGCGGGAATGAGAATATGTGACTGCGCTAATTCGGCGGGAGCTGAGTAGCGCGCAAACCAACGAGTATTTCAATTACGTCGGCATTATAATTTCAGATATATTTTTCGACTGCAATCGGCGACCCTACAAGTACGAGAGACATAGAGCGAGATACACTTCCACGATGGCTGGTCGACCAGCGAACGTTACGCACATTGTGCCGCCGAATACGAGTTTGACGGTTCAAGCGGTGTCAGTGGAGGAGTTGGGTCCGCTCCAGCTCGGCTTGATGCTCCAGGACAACATTAAGCTTCTGGTTGAGTGGCTGGCTCGCCGACGACTGCTGCGCAACACTCACCAGTGTATTTGTTGCGGGATCGACTGCACTCTCGTCGCGCAGCGAGATGTCGCCAATGGGTTCCTATGGAAGTGTCAACCGCGGCAGAGTAAACATCGGTGGATAGGTTTTTGGCGCAGTATAGAAAGAGAGCGGCCTCTGCAGGATGCAGTTGGTGCCGGACTCTGGCTACTACCCAGCACCCACATCATGTCGGATGGGTGGCCGGCATACCATAACCTGGACCAACTCAACGGCGGCGTCTATCTCAATGACGTGGTGATCCACGAGCAGAATTTCGTTGATCCTCTAAATACCAAGATCCATACTCAGAATGTAGAAAACATGTGGATGAGAGCAACGAGGAAACTACGGAGACAGTTCGGCACGCCGCGACCTCTGTTCGTCATTTACTTGCAAGAGTTCCTGTGGATGCAGCAGCACAGGAACTGCCAATGACGTCTCTCGTTACTGCTAATGTGCATTCGCGACCAATACCCATGAACAAATGCACACTAACAGTGAACTTCACCCAGCAGTCGCCAGAAGATACGAAACGGCTCTTTTAAGAGCCAACCATACTTTCACAAAAGAGTTGCTACAATGGATGTGAACGATGTATAGGTTTGAATAATTCTCTTGTAGATATCAATTTAACGAAAATATCTCGATAAATTTGGTCCTTGAAATTCACGATGGCTGCAGTTTCCAAAACGACAGCATCTTTTTGTAGTGAAATGTCCAATTTTCCTCATGATACGGTCCAAACATTAGTAGTGTAAAAAATAAACACTTCAATGTCCCCTGAAGAATTAATTATTACTTAATTGTATGATTTGGGCAAACAAGACACTTGTTTATGAGTAAGATATAAAGACATTTGCACGATCGGTGAACTTTTAATTATTATTTTTATATATGTGCGATGTCTTTGTTTTTTTACATTATCTTATATTTTTGTCGAAATATTTGTCGGTGGATTTTAAAAATTAAATTGAACTCTATTTTCTTCTTCTTAGAGACTGCGTACAAGATATTTGTCAGTGAAATCACCTGTCCTGTTCGGGCTTTTTAACATTAATTTGTCGATTTCTAAAGTTTTTCGTAACATTAAATTGCACTTTTTCTTCTATTTTTCATATTTTTTTATACTGCGGTACGAAATATTTGTCAGTGAAATCGCCTTTCCGTTTCTGATGCCACTGTGATATTGTTACAGCACATTTTGGATGATCGCCATATTAACAACACAGGCTATTGTCGGTATAGCATTGTTTTGGGCACTAAAAGTGTGCTCAAACACAATATCTTTTACAAATATACATCCGTTTTTTTACCTGATGCGATGGGGAGTGATGCAAAGAACACATTGGCATTGAAAAAATTAGGTAATAATTTCATTTAATAGCGTTAATAATTTCGGCCAGGTTAATGCACCTTTTACCATGTCTTAGCCTAGCCCTATGCTAGGGTAGCTCTGCCTCAGGCTCTGGACAGCCGCCTCTGTGTTTGTGTAGTGAGGCGGCAACGCTAACGATGCCCAATTTTAAGACTATCGCGGCTCTAGCCTAGGGCTGGGTAGTCATTTTCATGATTCTAGTCCCATCAGGAATGAAATACATTTATCACACAAAACTAACGTTGAGGTACATGGCTCACGGGCGTGGAACCTCGTGCGGGAAATAACTCTATCATCGCCCAAAGACCATGTAACAGCCCGAGTTACACTGACAGGCTAACCAATTATCAAAGTGGCCACGTAATTCTTTGTATTTTATGCAATATTATATCAACCGCTAAGATCTGTGTTCTGAACGCAGAAAACTACCAACCTTATGAAAGGCAGATATTGTATTTCTGAGATGTCTCAAATATGGCGCGCACCTAGCGATTACTTGTCGTGTTGGTATCATTCACCAGGTGGCGTTGCGAAAGAACCAGTCGTTGGTTAATCGAAGCTAGTCGTTGGTTTACCGTTGGTTCCGTGCGCACATTCCATGGAGATAATAATAATGAAGTGGAATTTCAGTATAAGTACTCTCCATGTAAAGAACATCCGCTTAAAAGGAGCTAACGGCAAACAGAAGTCATGAGTGTGGGCCTATGTATACCTATAACAATTACTAAAACAATCATTTGCAAGTACAATCACGAATATCACGCCAGTGAAACTAGGAAAACTTTGTTGAACACACGTCACATTAATGTCATGGGCCGCGCCATACAGTTAGATAACACTACATCACTAGTGCTTGTAATCTGACAATATGCGTTCACCAAATCAAAATCTATTTGTAAACATCTAGTCCAGGTAGTCCTAAATTTGCCAGTAGGGTATGACCACTGTACGTATAGTGGTGTGGTGTGGTGTGTTTGCACACAGGTCTGTGTGATGCGTCTAGTGTTGCAGTTTAATGGGCAGTTTGTAGCGCTTGCTTCATACTCTCGCTTCCAGCTGCAACCACGAGATAGCTCGTGGGATTGAAAAGGTACACAGACAATTAATTAAAACTCTAGCACAACATACCTCCTTGTAGTGCACTGCGAATACTGGGCACCTTGCGGCCTCATGCTAATGTGCTGGAGATCGGGGAGCAGGTTGGAATCCCTGAGGTGCAGTGTGCAGGTCCCACCGGCGTGTGGAGTGTGGATACGTCCCAGCACTCACCATTCCAATTCCCATCTATGGGCAAATGTATAACGGAGCAAAAAACAAAAAAAAATCCGAAATGGGGCCCCGAAGTCGGTTTGATGTCAACCATGCCATCATTCTGGCAGCTCAGGCAGCCTCACTGGTGCTAAATGTACTGCTTTGTGTTTCTTTGAACTACACCAGTGAAGCCTGGGAGGATTCTGACGACTGGGCAACCAGGATCTCCTCACGTTTCGCCCAAGCCAACGCCCTGGAGAGGACACAACAGTTTCGCTGATCTGCGGAAGCACAACACGGGAGGCAGCAATTACGAGTTATATGCCCAATTCAACTGGCTTAGGGAACGGGCACCACGGATTGCCTCCGACGGTGAGAGAGATCATCGTGTCCCACTGGTCAGCTATCGCCTGCCTCAAGCTGGGCAGCCTGCGGCCAATAAGGGGCTGACCCGCCACAGTCCGCCATGGGTGTTTTTGAGCTTAATTAGAGCATCTGCTCGACAATTAAGTGGCTCGACAACATCACACTATAGGCAATCCAAAGAGAATAAAGAAGATGCCAGCTCTTCGACTAACAAGCTGGAATGTCATCATGCGTGTTTCGTAATGTCACAAATGCTTTGTAAACCAATTTAACAACAAGTTAAAACAACGTACGCTTGCTCTCAACATACTGCAACATGTCCTAATTTCCCACTTAGACTTGATTCGGTCCTGTGCTAATGATGTTGTTCAATTAACAAGTCGTTAGATTGTACTAGATTGCTGGATTAAGACGCCAAATTGTAATTTTTTATTTGTTTCATATCTAGTATTATTAACATAATTGCCAACTTGCAGCATCATTCCATGACAAGATTAGTATACGCAATCATGGGTGGTTCTCGCAATAAGCCCCTTGGGGTTTCCAGAGAATTTCCTGAGTTACTAAATCAAATTATTTATGACCATACCTGTAACAACATTGTAAATGAGTAACCAAATAAACTCACATTGATTGATTGACCATTAAACCTATCATTTATGTTACCCGGTTGAGTGTGTTGGCTATACACCGAAGTATGTGGACTTTATTAAGTGGCGCTGCATTATGCTGGGGAGGCAGTGTTCTAACTATGTGATGCAGTAGCGGTTGTCACTGATGAGGGCGTGAGGATGTGGGGCGCGGTAGCGTACGTAGCGGTTAGAACGTCGAGAGAACCCGAGTTTCGAAATTTTGGCGATTTCGTTCATCCCACGTTGCCACAGTTCACTCAGCTGTATAAATGAGTACCTGGCTACAAATAGAGCTGGATATCTGAACGAATAGTCTTCGCGCAATAATTGCAGCGTGGCAGAATGCTTCACAGAAAAGACGAAGATGGCGTTGTAATGAACATATCTGCCAGGGGGTGAAGTGTAAAGCGCTTTGAGCAGTCCCGATGACTGGACACTGCGCTATATAAGAACGTACATTTGCTTTTGTCACTGATGATAGTTTGCAGCATATTTTATGTCCAGGCCCAACAACAAGCTGGGGAAACAACAATTGGCAACGAACTGTAACTTTCAAAACAAGAACCGCGAGATTAATTCGCAAATTGTTCAGAAGTGTTTACTGGCAAAAATACGTGATAACGGACTGAATGAAGCCAACATAACACTGGGACAGTTGCTTACTTAAGTTATTTAGCAGCAGTCCAAGATTATGTGTAACACAGCTTCTGTAGCTGATAAATCTGTCAATGCAGTATTTCACGATGAACACCGTCAGCTTTTCCAATACGAATACGAACACATAACTATATTATTAAGTTGGTGAAGGTAGGAACAAGCCACTGTTCTACTGAGTGTGTACCAAAACGAGCCTGCTAGAACTAATTTCGAACATTTGCATCAACCACCCCTAATATCGACCACGTCGCTCCATACACCATTCAACACCGCCATGTCGCCCAAACAACGAAAAGACAATAGATCAGACACCGAACCAGTTGCCAACGTAAGCACGGCAGACATTGATATCAACGTGATCTTACAAATTATATCCCTAATGGAAGATAACATAATTACCAAAAAACAATCCTGTTCCCCCAGGATCTGGTCGAAAAAATCGACACACTACATCAAGAATTAGCCAGCCTCACTGCACAATTATCTGACAAAAACGACAAAATAGTGCATTTAGAAAATAAAGAAGAAACTCTCGAGGATGAACTTGACTCGATGCAGTAGAACTCGAGACGGCCAAATCTGCGCATCCAGGCGATAGACGAATATATCTGTGGTGAAAACCTGGAGGAGAAACTTATAGATATCGTAAACAACAAAATGCACGTAACTCCACCAATCGCACGTAATGACCTGGAACGATGCCACCGACCCGGACGCCTAGTCGACGGCCAGACAAAGCCGAGAACCACTTGTTCACATCCGCAGCGAGCGCTGCCGCTGTAGAGATTCTGTGTGTCGTGCCAGGGGCGGATTCAAAGACCTCAATAAAACGTTTGACCTTGACCTATCCCGTAACCGTCTGTGGTCGTTGGGGCACCTCTGACGATAATCGCACAACTTGTTTCCACCTTTGCCGGTCTTTTGTTGCCATTTGTGATTCGTAGAAGTCGAGGCCTATCCATTATCTGATGTTGTCATTCCAGTTCTTTTTCTGCCTGCCTCTCATTCTTTTCCCTCTCACTGTGCCTTGCATGATGGTTTTTGCCAGGCCAGTAGATCTTGTGACGTGTCCATACCATCTTAGTTTGCGTCTTCTGACTGTGGTCAGGATGTCTTCGTGTTGTCCGATGTTTCGACTGATTATCTTTTTGACTTCTTCATTGGTGATATGGCCTGTGTAAGAGATGCGCAAGATGTTTCGGTTACTTTTCATCTCCAAAGCTTGTATTCTTCTTTTTAATTCTGTTGTTAAGGTCCATGTCTCGCAAGCGTATAGTCAGATCGATATGACAAGTGCACGCATCAGTCTTATTTAGTTTTTCAGGGTGGTGTTGTTGTTTTTCCGCATTGGTTTTAGTCTTGCCATTGCAGCTGAAGTTTGTGCAATTCTTGACAGGATTTCTGATTTTGATCCTTCATCTGATAGCGTTGCACCGAGATATTTGAAGTTAGCGGCGTTTTTAGTTCTTTCCCATTGACGACTATCCGTTCTTGTGTGCCATTTGAGTTGTTAGTCAAGAGCTTCGAAAACCGCATTGTCGAGTATGGGAAAATCTATGCTCCCGGATTCACCGCCAGAGTTCGGGGTTCAATGATTTGCCTTATTCCGGTGTAATGACCTGACCATGTAGTCCTAAATAAATACGTTTTAGTGCATCACATTTGGCGACGAGGATGACAACTTCATGTCAGGAAGTATACCCTGATTACCAGCGGTCATCACTGCGCATATAATGTTAACAAAAAGGAAGCCACGGCTACGCTGAGACTGATTGTAATGACAGCTTTCCCGCAAAATTCACGGAAAACTACAACGCGTCAAATCAGCTTCACGGAAACAGGCGCCGTAAACAAAGTCAATCGCCGTGCAATGTTTTCTATCTGGCTGTTGTTGTATGGGCGAAGAGTTCGCTCATGAAAAACGTACGTATTTTCATGAAACGTGAAACCTTACAAAAACGCCATAAACATAGCAAAACACGTATTTCATGTCTGTATGCATTCTTATATGTATATCACTAAAGTTACCTGACAATAACCATGTAAACGTGTTAAATTATTACCTTTTTGTCAGAACGCATGTGCTTGTCAAATTTTTGTATAACCGGATGTTGTGTAAGCGATATTACCAAACGGGATTCTCGTAGATCAATACGAACTTCGCAGAGGTGGCCGAACCACTAGGAATCCTCACCAGAAAGGATCAGAAGTTCACATGGGGAAAGGACCAAGAAGAAGCATTCAGAGAGCTGAAGAAGCTCATGACAAGCGCGGAGTTGTGGCATACGCGTCCAGGAACCTCACAGCAGTAGTGCGGAGATACTCTCAAACAGAGAAAGAGGCGTTGGCACTTGTGTGGGCGTGTGAAAGATTTCACCTATATGTGTATGGACGTGAATTCGAACTGGAGACGGACCACAAACCGTTGGAATGCATCTACAGCAGAACATCGAAGCCATCGGCGAGGATAGAAAGATGGGTGCTTCGTCTTCAAGGGTACCAGTACAAGGTGATCTACCGGCCAGGGAAAACAAACATTGCTGATGCGCTCTCACGACTAAACCAGACGGCACCAAAAGACAAGAGTGGAGAAGAAATTAAGGTGGTGCGGATGATTGCTGAGGAAAGCACACCAGTTGCTCTTACAGCACGTGACGTAGAAATTGCATCAGAAGAAGACGCAGAGCTGACCAGTGTGAAAGATTACATACAACACGGGAACTGGCATGAATGCAAGATGCCATACTACACGTGTGTGAAGAATGAACTCTGTGTTCTTGGGAAGCTGGTGTTACGTGGGACAAGGATTGTAATACCACGAAGACTTCGAGATGATGTCCTACACCTTGCTCATGAAGGACACCAAGGGATCGTAAACATGAAACAACGGCTCAGAACCAAAGTCTGGTGGCCGAGAATGGACAATGATGCTGAGAAAATATACTGAGTCCGCCAGAGCCGATGCAGAGAACTGAACCACCGACAGGACCGTGGCAAGACGTTGCCATAGACATAATGAGACCTTTGCCTACGGGCGAAAATCTGCTGGTGATAGTTGACTATTATAGTCGATTCTTCGACGTTGTCATCATGCAGTCGACTACAACCGAGAAAATCATCGGGGCTTTAATTCCTATCTTTGCCAGATATGGATACCCGTTCTCCGTGAAATCAGACAAAGGCAGTCAATTCCAATCTGAGGAATTCAAGAGTTTCTTACTGGAACATGGAGTCGAACACCATACATCTCCACCTTTCTGACCACAAGCAAATGGGGAGGTGGAGAGACAGAACCGAACACTTCTGAAAGCACTCAAAGTGGCTCATGTGGAAGGAAAGGGATGGAAAGGAGAACTCATGAAGTTTCTGTTGGCATACAGAACTACACCACAAGTCAAAGTTGCCAGAACTTCGAAGTTACAAAAACATTCTGGACGAGAATGTTCGAGACCGTGATTGGAACCACAAACTAACTGCCAAAGCATATACAGATAGCAGACGTGGAGCCATGTTAAGCCCATTGTTACCTGGAGAACAAGTTCTACTAAAGAACATAAAGACATCCGGAAAACTGTCAACCAACTTTAAGCACACTCCGTTCACAGTCGAAAAGAACGAAGGTCAAGAACTGACAGTGAGATCACAGGACGGTGTTGAGTACAGGAGAAACAGCTCGTTCGTGAAACCATATACAGCCACTGAAGGAACAACTTCATCAACAGTGAACCAAAGCTTTTCTGTGCCTGATTGTGCAGAAACAGGAGGATTGCAGGCCAATAAAGAGGATTGCAGGCCAAGGAAGTCACCAAGCATGAGTACTCCGATGAAGACACCAAACTTGGGATCACCGCATCGAACAAGGTCGAAACGTTTGGTGAAGGTACCTGTGAAGTACCAAGACTATGTAGTGAAATAAAGTATGCACGTCAGATACTGAGGTGAGCCTAGCGCCCTCAGATAAAGGCTGTGAAAGCCTAGTGACAAATATGTTTGGACTTTAATTGACAAATATGTTTGGACTTTAAATGGACACCGTGTGGACTTTAGTAACTAGCTTGGAAGCTGAAGTCTCAACAATTGCGATTGAATTTGTTAAACTAGCTGTGTAGTACATACTAGTAGTCTAAGTTGTTAATTGCATGTTGGAAGTATAAGTTTAAAGGAGGAAGGGAATGTAGTGTTCGAGTACTGCGAGCGGAAACGTGAACGATATGTGTTGTGCGCGGTGTAGTGAATATAAATAAATGTGCGTGTTCAGAGTTGGGCTGATTACAAAATACATAACACACGTGGCCAGACTTTATTGTCTGTGCACTTACAAATGGTTTAGCTATGCATATAGAAGAAGATTATTTACACCATTTCGCACATTGATGAGAAGTTAATTAAATAAGCTCAATTGTCGAAACGGGGCTAGTTGAGCCACCCAAGGGAGGGTTAGTTGAACCACCCAAGGGAGGGTTAGTTGAACCACCCAAGGGAGAGTTAGTTGAGCCACCCAAGGGAGGGTTAGTTGAGCCACCCAAGGGAATGTTTGTTGAGCAGCGGTTAAAGAACGAAGACGAGTGTTCTTTACCCCAAAATACATCAAGGAATTATTTTTCCGAGCAAATTGGGACATCGGATAGCTAGCGGAGTTTTTATGAATTTTTTGTACAAGGCCTACTTAAATTATACAAATAAAGCATTTACGCAACTTATGCTACACTGTGGCTCAATTTACCCCACACCAAATGTTAGTTGAGCCAGCTTACCAACCCTATTTGATTCAACTATTTATAATAATCTATGCATGCTAGATATACTATCTTGGTATAAAATTATCTACCATTAATCACAGTTTATGTGAGTTAAAACAAGTTTGATTTCAAACATCAAATCAGCAAAAAGAATTTTTAAAAAATGGCTCAACTAACACTGCCGTCCCCTACAACACATTTCTAGCATCTCGCACGTGAAGCCGTATATTTAATGTACCACAAATATCTCTTGATTTATCGGACAACGCGCACTTTATTATGGCCAGGTAGTAAAGAATTGGTTACAAGTTAATTAAGACGAAACAAAAGTCATTGTTTTGACGCTATGCACCTACAAATTTTAAGTTAATAAAAAAAACTAACCATCTGCAGCTAAAATCAAGAATTTCACGCCTGTTGTTTACTCAGAATATGTTCTACAAGTGAGATATTGATGTCAAATCTTCACACGCACACGCACACGCACACACACACACACACACACACACCGGAGTATTATCTTATTTTAGGGGTGTTTTCTTGGTGGACTAAACCAAGAGACGGTGATTGGGGAACTAGTGTCACGTGCTATCCAGAATCAAGGAGTACAAAAAGAGACTGGATATACGTGTGATCATCTCGGTGAGCAGATCACGATGAAATAATTTACACAGAAGGGTCGTGAAGGGCACGTATGAGTCAGCCACGTGGAAATTAAGACTGCGTATATAAGTAGAATTGCATATAAGTAGTAGAGACTTAGTTCCTATCCACCAAACGTACCACGAATCACTTCCGCTTCCGGTTGCGCGCACACATCCAAGAGCGCAACGCCTTCTGGGTACCATAAGCGCCCCCTAGTGACTGGAGCTAACCCTAACCGTCTAGAGCGCCCCCTAGCGACTGGATTTAATTTTAAACTTATTTTGAATATTTTTTTTTTATGATTTTTATTTTTTTTCATTTTAGTTTTAACTGCGCGCGCAGCCTCACAACCTTCTGGATAGCCCGAGCGCCCCCTGGCCCGTAACCCTAGAGCGCCCCCTAGCGACTGGAGCTAACCCTAACCGTCTAGAGCGCCCCCTAGCGACTGAATTTAATTTAATTTTTTTTTTTTGACATACCGACATACAGCTGAAGTAAGTTATAAACGTGTCAGGACACATAATTCCTACAATTTACCCATAATTCCCCTATTCAATAAGAGTACAAGCAAATGTTATTAAATATTTGAAAATAAAGACACAATATTGTCCACAAACGTTAGACAGAGGACTCTAAAGTCTCTTGTCATACCGACGTACAGCTGACGAATGCTATAAACGTGTCAGGAAATGCTGCTGACGTAATCCGCATACAGAACAATACCAAATAAGGACATGCAGCTGCACCAGACGCGTCGCGGAAAGTGCATCATCAGCATATTGTCGTTATATGTCAATGTTTGAAAATAATGCGCTGTTACACTTTACCCATAATTCCTACAATTTACCCATAACTCCTAAAGTTTATCCATGTTAACACCACGCTATATATTCTTAAATAACACGTGTGTATTAATAAGCTATACGAAACCTGAGAGCAACGAAAGGCGTACTTTCGACCCAGCTCGCTGGCGAAGTCGGCTCATGTTTTTATCAGTAGGCCGGTAGCAGCCGGCTAGAAGGCGTGTAGATGTAGGCCATGCACAGACGATATCAGTGACCCAACGACCCAGCCCGGCTCATGTTTTTTATCAGTAGACCGCTAGCAGCCGGCTAGCAGGCGTGTAGAATTAGGTCACATACAGACGATATCAGTGATCCAACGACCCAGCCCGGCTCATGATTTTTATTAGTAGACTGCTAGCAGCCGGCTAGCGGGCGTGTAGAAATATGCCACGCACAGTCGTATAACGGTGTCTCTTAAAGTTAAACTATGTGTTATATAGATATGTTTTAAAAGCGTTCGCTGCATAGGAGTATGTATTAGTTACCATTCGTGCAAACAACGACAGAGATAAGTCCGGCAGCAGGCATCGCTTTAGATGCACACGCAAATGCACACGCACACACACACACACACGCACACACACACGCGCGCACACACACACACACGCACGCATGCACACACATCATGCTTGCTTATATAACACAGTTGTTTTAATAAAGCACACATATGTAGTGTAGCGTGTTTGTTCATTCACCTAGCTATAAAAAGAACTTGATTTTAGTTTCATACGTATCGTGTTAGTCACAGACCCTTTATATTCTGGTTGACCAGGCGAGGCAAACTATTACCAACATTATACCTGTCTGGACTTCCGCACTGTATGCAGTAACACTCTGCTACCTCCAGCCACATCCTGGCTATTTACACACTACCTCCATCATACAGTCCTCTGTCTCTCCTACCTCCAGCCACATCCCTGCTCCATACACGCTCCATACAGTCCTCTGTCTCTACTACCTCCAGCCACATTCTGACGCATTACACATTGCCTCCACCATAGAGTCCTCTGTCTCCTACCTCCAGCCACATCCTGACTTCCGATACATCGCGTCCACCATACTATCCCCTGTCTCTCCTACATACAGCCACATCATTGCTCCTGATACATTGCCCCCACCATTATGTCTTCTGTCTCTCCTACCTCCAACTACATCCTGGCTCCTTACACACTGCCTCCACCATTCAGTCTTCTGTCTCTCCTACCACTAGCCACATCCTGGCTACTTACACACTGCCTCCACCATACAGTCCTCCGTCTCTAGTACCTCCAACCACATCCCTGCTCCTTACACACTGTCTCCGCCATACAGTCCTCCGTCTCTACTACCTCCAACCAAATCCTGGCTCTTTACACATTGCATGCACCATACATTCCTCTGTCTCTCCTACCTCCAGCCACATCCTGGCTCATAATACATTGCGTCCACCATACAACCCTCTGCCTCGCCTACATCCAGCCACATCCTGGTTACTTACACACTGCCTCCAACATACAGTCCACTGTCTTTCCTACCTCCAGCCACATCCCTCCTCCTTACATACTGCATCCGCCATACAGTCCTCTGTTTCTCCTACTTCCAGCCACATCCTGGCTCCTGATACATTGCGTCCATCGTACAATCCTCTGTCTTTCCTACCTCCAGCCACACCCTTGCTCTTTACACATTGCCTACACCATACAGTCCTCTGTCTCTCCTACCTCCAGCCACATCCTAGCTACTTACACACTGCCTCCACCATACAGTCCACTGACTTTCCTGTATTGTAGGTCCAAGGACCTACAACTTTATGTATTGTAGGTCAAAAGACCTATAACTTTATGTATTGTAGGTCCAAATACCTACAACTTTATGTATTGTAAGTCCAAGGACTTACAACTTTATGTACTGTAGGTCCAAAGACCTGCTACTTTAGGTTTTGTAGGTTCAAGGACCTACAACTTTATGTATTGTAGGTCCAAAGACCTGCTACTTTATGTATTGTAGGTCCAAAGACCTGCTACTTTATGTATTGTAGGTCCAAAGAACCTGCTACTTTATGTATTGTAGGTCCAAAAACATACATATTTTTGTATTGTAGGTCCAAAAACAAGACCTGCTACTTTATGCATTGTAGGTCCAAAGATCTGCTACTTTATGTTTTGTGGGTTCAAGGACCTACAACTTTATGTATTGTAGGTCCAAAGACCTGCTACTTTATGTATTGTAGGTCCAATGACCTACAACTTTATGTATTGTAGGACCAATGACATACAACTTTATGTATTGTAGGTCCAACTACCTACCACTTTATGTATTGTATGTCCAAGGACCTACAACTTTATGTATTGTAGGTCCAAACACCTGCTACTTTATGTATTGTAGGTCCAAACACCTGCTACTTTATGACAGGTGTAATGTTGGTAATAGTTTGCTTCGCCTGGTCAATCAGAATATAAGGGGTCTGTGAGTAACACGATACGTATGAAACTAAAATCAAGTTCTTTTTATAGCTAGGTGAATGAACAAACACGCTACACTACATATGTGTGCTTTATTAAAACAACTGTGTTATATAAGCAAGCATGATGTGTGTGCGTGCGTGCGTGTGTGTGTGCGTGTGTGTGTGCGCGTGTGTGTGTGTGTGCGCGCGTGTGTGTGTGTGCGTGTGCGTTTGCGTGTGCGTCTAAAGCGATGCCTGCTGCCGGACTTATCTCTGTCGTTGTTTGCACGAATGGTAACTAATACATACTCCTATGCAGCGAACGCTTTTAAAACGTATCTATATAACACATAGTTTAACTTTAAGAGACACCGTTATACGACTGTGCGTGGCCTATTTCTACACGCCTGCTAGCCGGCTGCTAGCGGTCTACTGATAAAAAACATGAGCCGGGCTGGGTCGTTGGGTCACTGATATCGTCTGTGCATGGCCTACTTCTACACGCCTGCTAGCCGGCTGCTACCGGCCTACTGATAAAACATGAGCCGACTTCGCTAGCGAGCTGGGTCGAAAGTACGCCTTTCGTTGCTCTCGGGTTTCGTATAGCTTATTAATATACACATGTGTTATTTAAGAATATATAGCGTGGTGTTAACATGGATAAACGTTAGGAGTTATGGGTAAATTGTAGGAATTATGGGTAAACTGTAGGAGTTATGGGTAAAGTGTAACAGCGCATTATTTTCAAACATTGACATATAACGACAATATGCTGATGATGCACTTTCCGCGACGCGTCTGGTGCAGCTGCATGTCCTTATTTGGTATTGTTCTGTATGCGGATTACGTCAGCAGCATTTCCTGACACGTTTATAGCTTTCGTCAGCTGTAGGTCGGTATGACAAGAGACTTTAGAGTCCTCTGTCTAACGTTTGTGGACAATATTGTGTCTTTATTTTCAAATATTTAATAACATTTGCTTGTACTCTTATTGAATAGGGGAATTATGGGTAAATTGTAGGAATTATGGGTAAACTGTAGGAGTTATGTGTCCTGACACGTTTATAGCTTACTTCAGCTGTATGTCGGTATGTCAAGAAAAAAATAAAAATTAAATTAAAATTAAATTCAGTCGCTAGGGGGCGCTCTAGACGGTTAGGGTTAGCTCCAGTCGCTAGGGGGCGCTCTAGGGTTACGGATAGGGTTACGGGCCAGGGGGCGCTCGGGCTATCCAGAAGGTTGTGAGGCTGCGCGCGCAGTTAAAATTAAAATTAAAATAAAAAAAAATTTTTAAAAATTCATTAAACATTTTTTAAAAATTAAATTCAGTCGCCAGGGGGCGCTCTAGACGGTTAGGGTTAGCTCCAGTCGCTAAGGGGCGCTTATGGTATCCAGAAGGCGCTGCGCTCTTGGATGTGCGCGCGCAACCGGAAGCGGAAGTGATTCGTGGTACGTTTGGCGGATAGGAACTAAGTCTCTACTACTCATACATCCACTAAAGTTTAGAAGGAGAAGGAGGAACGGAAGAGAAGTAGCGCTCGAGCACGCGACAGAGAGGCGCAACGTCGATAGAAAGGGGTAAATGAATGGTAAAATCTAAATGGACTTTCGTCCATTGCGTCAATACTCGTGAGTCAACGAAGCACACGACGACGATGGACGGCGCGCGGGACGAGGCGGACGGCGCGCGGGGCGTGGCGGACGGCGCGCGGGACGAGGCGGACGGCGCGTGGGACGAGGCGGACGGCGCGCGGGGCGTGGCGGACGGCATGTTCCTTGGCTGCAGACGGTTCGCTTTTCGACTGCCGACCTTACGCTCTTCGGCAGCGGACGCCACGCTATTCGACTGCAAACGGTACGCTCTTCGGCAGCGGACGCCACGCTGTTCGACTGCAGACGGTACGCTCTTCGGTAGAAGACGACCCTCTCTTCAATTGCAGACGTAAGCTCTTCAGCAGTAGACGAGGCGCTCGAAGTGAGACGTCAAAAGGCGACAACATTCCGTTCACGACGACCGAGAAATCATCTCCGTCCCCCGTAAAGACGATCGGTAATTGGGACACGCTGCCTCACAAAAGGCAGGCCTAATGAATGGTTTGTAATAATGCAGAGACTCGACTGTGAGGGCGGAAACCCCGCCAATGGATCCTCCTCTTCTACACAGTTGCTGCCGTCGAGGAGAAGACGAGGAAGGGAGTCGGGGAGAAGACGAGGAAGGGAGTCGGGGAGAAGACGAGGAAGGGAGTCGGGCGCTGAATCGTATAATCCTCCGCCCTATTCTTTAAATATTTGTAAATTTTACCCTTAGATGTGTTACTATCCTTAGACATAACCGTTACCTCTGTAAGTTGGTTCCAGTCATTTACTATTCTTTGACTAAATGAACACTTCCTTAGATCTAGTCTAGAGTCCATTTTAGTTATTTTTAATGGATGCCCTCGTGTTGCATACCGTGCCTTATCCGTGTCAAAGAAGTCAGTAGGTAGAATGCTTTCTATCCTGTTGAATATTTTGAACACCTCTAGTAGGTCCGCTCTCAATCGCCTAGTCTCAAGAGTAGTGATGTTTAAAACTCGCAGCCTATTAGAGTAGTCCATACGCCTCAAGTCCGGTATCATCAACGTGGTTGCCTTTCGTTGTACACTCTCTAATAAGTTTATGTCTTTTTGTTTGAATGGACGCCGTGCCTGAATGCAGCAGTCCAGCTACGGTATAACTAGGGACTTGTATAACTATAGCACTACCTCTTTGGTCTTTTAGTATTTGATGGCTCTGTTGATCATTTGCCTTCTTGGACTCTTTAGCACACTGCTCGGTTACTTCAAGTTTGTCTGTTATAATCACACATAGGTCTTTTTCTTCATGTGATGTTTGAATGGGGATCTTCACCCGTAGAATAGTCGTAATGCCTGTAATTGTGGCCATAAAGCACACACTTGTATTTATCTGCATTGAATAGCATTAGCCATTCTACACTCCACCTATCCATGGTATTAAGGTATATATAAATTACAAATAGAATTGGTCCCAAGACTGATCCTTGGGGACCACCACTCTTAATAGGTGACCACCCCGAACTTGTTCCATTTATAACGACACGTTGTACCCTACCTAATAACCATTCCGTTATCCATCTATTTACTTCTCCTCCAATTCCATGTTCATTTAGTTTCATTGCCAGGCGGCAGTGTGGGACCCGGTCAAAGGCTTTGCTAAAATCTAAATAAATAGCATCGACCGGCAACCCTTCGTCAATACAAATTCGAATAACATCCACAAGAGCATAACATTATCACGCTACAACACATACAAACATACGCACAATCAACATGAAACATTTTTAAATGATGCATATGAGGTATACAAGATATAATGTATCAAGAAATCACCTGACGCATATCATGCTGCACAGTTCACATAAGCAAACTATGAACACTAAATGACATCGGATGAATCATTTCTACAGTATTTGGGTGGCTTACAGAACAACTTTTTAAATAATATCTTAGATGATAATACAAATCAGACTAATGAATTAAATGAATTAAAACCCATACGTCTATCCTCATATTTTGATTCGGATGCATTTGATGCTTTGTGTAAAAAGAACAAAAATTGCTTCAGCATAATAAGCTCTAATATACAATCTATTAATGCCAAATTTAGCGAATTAGAGGCATTCGTAGAGGAATTAAAAACTGAAAATATTCAACTTAGTGTTATATGCCTACAAGAGAGTTGTATATCTAAAAATGATGATTTCTCACACATACAGCTGGAAGGATACAATTGCATTACACAGGGAAAAACATCCAGTAAAAAGGGAGGACTAATCATATACGTTGACTCAAAATATACATACGAAGTGATTCAAAATCTAAACAACTATGAACTTTGGGAAGGGCTTATTATTAAAGTAAGTGAAGGTGGTTTGACCAAACCAGCAATAATAGGAAATATTTACAGGCCTCCAAGGAATCTAATTGATAACCTGAAACAGTTTATAACAGAATTTTCACTACTGCTATCATCCCTAGACCAAATACAACACAATGTAATCTTTGCCGGTGATTATAACATAAACCTGCTAAAGTTAAATGAAGATGAACTGATCAGTGATTTCTTTGATCTTCTTACATCACATAGTATGTATCCCCAAATTACACTACCAACTAGATTTTCAGAAAAACACGGTACACTAATAGATAATCTTTTCTGTAAATTAACAAAAACAATTCTAGAGAGCAGAGCAGGTATACTCATAAAACAATTCTCAGATCACCAACCCTATTTTATCTTTATGGACACAACACAAAACAAACAATTAAATCCTAAAACAACTAAGATACACATGGAAACTAATGAAGCCTTATTAAAAGTTAAACATGACATTCATGCAGCAGACATTTATAGCAAAATGGATAAGAGTCCTAATGCTGATACAAATTCCAATTATAACCTTATAGATCAAATAATAGAAACGACTAAAAATAAACACATACAAACCAAAGTTGTCAAATTCCACAAATACAGACATAAAAAATCAAACTGGATAACGAAAGGTATATTAAGATCATTTAAATATAGAGATAAATTATACAAACAACTGAAGATGTTAGATCCTGATTGTGCACAATATACCACAAGTTGCACTAATCTAAAAACATACAACGTAATACTTAAGAAGAACATTCGTGAAGCAAAGAGATTACACTATGTACAACTTTTCGACAAATACAAATTTAATGCAGCAAATACATGGAAAGCAATTAATGAAATTATTTCAAGACACAAATCTAGTACGCAATTTCCAACATACTTTAAACAAAATAACAAGACATATACTAATAAGATTGACATAGCTAATGAATTTAATCATATCTTTACGGAAACAGGCCCTAATCTTGCGGAAAACATACAATGTACAACTGCAAATAATATCACTAAATTTCTCAAAAACAAGAATACAAATTGTTTCAGATTCACAGAAATACAAGAGGAATCCGTATCACAAATAATCAATAACCTTCCAAATAAAAATAGCTATGGTTGTGATGGAATATCCAGCAAATTATTAAAACTTATTGAACCAGACATAGTGAAACCTTTAACATTATTAATAAATCAAGTGCTGAACACAGGACAATTTCCTGACAAACTTAAAGTAGCAAAAGTTATTCCTATATTTAAGAAAAATGATCCCACATTATTCACAAATTATAGACCAATATCCCTTTTGCCTGTTATTTCAAAAGTATTGGAAAGAATTATGAATAACCAATTACTCATGTATTTTACTAATACAAAACTACTGTCTGATAGTCAATATGGATTCAGACCCCACCATTCAACTGAATATGCAGCTCTAGAAATAGTCGATAGGATCACTACACACTTGGATAACAACCAATTACCCATCAGTATATTTCTTGATTTATCGAAAGCATTTGATACACTTGACCACACAATCCTCTTAAAAAAATTAGAACATTATGGGTTGGAACCATCAGCATTACAATTACTAAAGAGTTACTTAACAAACCGTGAGCAATTTGTAAAAATTGATGACATAAAATCAAATGTCTTACCTATAAACACGGGAGTCCCACAAGGCTCAATACTAGGTCCTCTGTTATTCATTATATATATTAACGATTTCTCACAAGCCAGTAATGTATTTAAATTCATTACATATGCCGATGATACTTCTCTAGTAAGTACACTCGGGTCTTTTACAAATGGTACAAACAATCCAAATACTGAACATATGATAAATACAGAACTACACAACATAGCAGAATGGTTAAAATTAAATAAATTAACATTAAATATCAACAAAACTAAATATATGATTTTTCAAATGCCAAACAAAAAGGTAACAGTACCAACACTAACAATAGATGGTGTAAACATTGAAAGAGTCCAACATTTCAACTTCTTAGGTTTAATATTAGACACACATTTAAATTGGAATAAACACATTGAGAAAATAGCAAATAAGTGTTCTAGGACAATCGGAATTATAAACAAATTGAAGCATGTCTTACCAAAAAGTATCAGAATTATACTGTATAATTCATTAATATTACCCCACATAAATTACTGCCTAATGATTTGGGGCTATCAGTGTAATAGGATAATAAAATTACAGAAGAAAGTAATTAGAATAATATCTGTAACCAAATATAACTCACATACGGAACCATTATTTAAAAGCCTCTCTGTTCTAAAGGTTGAAGACTTACTTAAAGTACAGATACTACGATTTTATTATAAATTCATACACAAACAATTACCAGCATACTTACAAAGCTGGCCGATAAACCAGAATACACACATACATAATCATTTCACGCGTAAACACAACAAAATACACACATTTAGAACACAACACGAATTTGCAAAAAAGTGTCTGAAATATAATTTACTACATATCATCAACAATACTCCAGACATTTTAAAAGATAAGGTGACCACACACAGCTTACAGGGATATATATCTTATGCTAAAAAAATTATTATAAAAAGCTATGTATGCATATGCACCGAAGTTAACTGCTACACTTGCACGCATGGTCAATAATAAATAATTAATCTAGCTGTACGTGTTAACGTTAATCTACACAAGCGGAAATATACAATAAATTCAATGAAAACGTACCAAGGTGGCTCCTATGAGAGCGACTTTTTTAGTCTTAATAGGAGTCTCCCAAATCCACGTTGTACTAAATATATTAATTATTAGGAATTACAGTTACTGTAATACTATGTACAAATGGATAAATAAACGATTTTGTCTGTCTGTCTGTCTAAGTAGTAATCTTATCTAGATACATTAAAAGATTTATTATTAATTAGTTTTAATTAGGTTATGTATCTTTAGATATTCTACAACCGCATCTCTGATGATTGATTCCATCATTTTTTTATATATGTGATGTTAAACTTACTGGTCTATAATTTCCAGGTTGGGATTTACTACCCTTATATAATGGGGTCACGTTGGCCCACTTCCAGTCTTCCGGTACTTCCCCCTCTGCTAAGCTCTCTGTGAAAATCTCACTCAGTGGGGATGCAATAGCGGGGGCCACTTCTCTGAGTATTGTTGAATTTAACTTGTCCACTCCAGGTTTTTTTAGGTGCGTCATTTTCTTCAATACTACGTCAGGGGTGAACTTGACATGTTGTAATGCCTCCCCCTCCATGGTCTTTTTAAATACTTTAACTGGTTCAGACAAGCCCTTAACATCTTTATCAGTAAACACTGAGGTGAAGAAGTCATTTAGTACATTCTCTGTTTCAAATGTGTCCGTGATCACATTTCCTTCGTTATCAACAAACGTTATCAACAAACGAGCCGACGCTGTCTTTTGTACTAGGTTTTCGACCTAGTGTACGCAAAGAATGACTTTGGATCTTTCTTTATATTGCCTTCTACCTTTTTCTCAAATTCCCGTTTTCCTTTTCTACCTCATTTCGGGTTCTATTCAGTTGCCTCTTATATGCTTCATACATAAGATACTCTCCAGTCTCTCTCTCCATATCTCTGACATATGTGGTACTTTTCTCCTTGCTAATTCTGCTCTTTTTATTTATCATCCATCGGGGTTTCCTCTTCCTTGTTGCCAGAGGGATAAACTGTCGCATATATTGAAGGTGTCAAATGTTGTGCTTTCTTCTGCATCTTGAAATGCTCGTTCCCAGTCATACTTCTCTAAGAATGTTTTCATTCCATTATAGTCCGCTTTCTTAAAGCCATAGTAGGTCTCTCTACATTCTTTTGTCTATACAGATGATACAATGTCACATATCACAATGCTGTGGTCACTGAATGGTTCTGCTATTCTAATACTGTCGACCATATATGGTTTGGAGAAAAAACGTCTAGTGCATTCTCACCTCTGGTACCATTATGAACATGTGTTAGGAAAAGGTTTTGTGTGAGGTCCATGAATCACCTTCCCTCAGCTTCCGCCTGCAGCCGGGTCTAGTCAATAGTTCTGTAGTTAAAATCACCTACTATTACTACACTGTCGCATAATGTACACGTTGTACGTAGTAGTTCATGGAGTGCTAGTTCACTTTCTATTTCTGCAGACGTGCTGTGATAACAATCCCCTAGTAGTAGGGACCCTGTATCTGTAATAATGCTACACCAGATTGTATCTGTGTTATATGTTCATGTAAGTTCCCCACATTGGATAATGCGTGCCCTGCTTCTTGGTGTCCTTGGGCCCTACAATGTGGACCCTTTTGATGAATAAGTTTGTTTCACCTTCTCCCGCCTCCCGCTCTCTTTTCGTCTGGTCCGCACTGATGAACACATGTTTCCATTCCTCTTTTTCTCGCAGGTTCTTTGCTACCATTAGCACTTTCCTTCTCATGCTGGTTATTGAGTGTTACAACCATAATTCTGTCCTATCATCTGCTTTTGTTTTTGGGATTCTAGTTGCTGATATTACTTCCACTTCCGTCTGATTCAGCACATCATGAATCAAATGTTCCACTAGATCTATGTCGTTTTCCCATCTACCTTCCTTGTCTATTTCATCCAGATTTCTGGTGACCCCATTTAAGCACTTTGACTCCTTTTCTCTAAGTGCAAGTACCTCTTTACGTACAATTTGACAGACTTTTGTTTATGTGTTCCTCTCATTTCTGATATTTCATCGACTTTAATTGTAAGTTGATCTACCTTTGATTCTAATTCATCGTGTTTATTTTTAAGCCCTTGCACAAGTTTTAACAATTCAATTGCTTTAGAATTGCATGCTTTACAAAACCAATGCAGTTTTTTCCGTGATTATCGATAAATTCACATTCCGCCTCCGTGACACCTTCACATTCACTATGAAACCATATCCCGCAGTATTCGCATTTAAGATTCTTGTCATACGTTGCCACATTTCTTTTACATAACCCACACTTCACTTTTTTCTGTAGCTGTGCTCCACTATTTCCTCCCGTTGGTGGCATTCTCTGGATTCCGGGCTACTTATTAAAGAACAATTCCTACTACCTAACTCGGAGTGCAGGTGTACTCCCATGGAGTGTATAGTTTCCAAGACGAGGTGATGTGCTGTGAAAGTAGGATGGTTACCCCAGGGCGCGACTGGGAAAGTACGTCTTGGGGAAAGCATGTTAGTGTATAGTTTAATGTGTTTGACCTGTCTTATTATACTAGTTATTTATATATATATATATATATATATATATATATATATATATATATATATATATATATATATATATATATATATATATATATATATATATATATATATATCCTTCCTGTCTTGTAGCCTGCACTACTGCTAGTCTGTGGTGCAGAACAGTACCAGTACAAAATCTAGCTATCTCACATACATGCTTAAGCAAGGACAGTCGCAAACCTGTGGTCCTTTTTGCAGTCTTGACTGAAATCTCTTTTACACCCACATTGAACACTCTATTTTCTTTACCTTAACTTCACGATGCGTGTTTATTCCAGTACTATAGTTGTGCCCAAATCGGGGCGTTTTGGTGCTGGTGCAATAAAGTAAAAATCGCTAGATCGTTTCCAGGCAATTCCAGAAAATTCCTATTTTAAATTTATTAGAATGAAAAGTGCATACTACACTATTTGTTCACTACTTCTTCTCTACTGTGTACCATACTCTCTGCTATCCATTAAAATCTTATAGTTTTAGCTGATTACTAGCTGCAGAACGGTGTTATTACAAGAATTTTACGGCGCCGGAAAGAAACTAGTCTCGACACACTCGGTAGGTGGCGCTCTTGGTCTTCTTCGTGACATAATTCGGGGCTCGTCCGGCCATCGAGTCTTCGGAGGGGAAACATAATAAAACCTTTACACTCAACGCTGTGAATGGCTGGTGGCACCAGTGACATGTTAACAAAGGACAGCTTTTGAAATTGGCTGTGCTTTGACGTAATAAAGTACGAACGTGTTTCTGTGGCTAGTGATGAAAGCTGCATCTATTCCATAATGCTGTAGTGATGGGTAGTTTACATGGCCCTTGTCTTTTCTGCCTAGATGTTGTTTTGGTCTCTCGCTTCCCCCCCCCCCCCCCGCTGCCCCCATCTCGCTCCCTGCTCTCTCTCTCTCTCTCTCTCTCTCTCTCTCTCTCTCTCTCTCTCTCTCTCTCTCTCTCTCTCTCTCTCTCTCTCTCTCTCTCTCTCTCTCTCTCTCTCTCTCTCTCGCACGCTAGAGTCGGTTGACTTGTTTATTCAGCAGTCAGGAACCATGGATAATTGACATAAGTGGAAACTTTAGTACTTGGAAGGTTAGGTTGTAATGATGTAAAGCCCCTTTCACAATGAGTAGTTAGTCCGGAATAAGCCGAGTTATGCCGGAAGAAAAACACTGTGAACGCTGTTTAGTCCGGATTAGCTATTCCGCTAAAATACTCGGGTTAGTGTTTCGGGAGAAAAGTTATCCCGGCATAACTGCAATGTGAAAGGGAGAAGCTTCTTAGTTCGACGCTAGGTAGCGCTGTGTAAGTTGAGATCTCGCGCGAATTCGGAAGCGTCCTATACCTTGGTTTCTTCTACGACAACAACAAGTTCGAGTTCTAGTATTATCATTATGGCGAGTCTCGAATGGAAATCTACCAAACAACTGATATGGTCTTTGTATTGTGCTTCCGCTATCTCGAACGTAGTTTGCCACTCAACCTATCGCAGAACATTCTCAAGAAATGAAACTGAATTAAAAACTGCGTGAACACGACAAAAAGAGACAATAAACATACCGCTCATTAGCCTCCACTTTGCGAAAATGTTACCGTTATACCATCACGAGATTATACAACTTCGCCATCTAGCGACTATTCTCGTTGAATATGGCGGCTATTCCGCTAGTCCGCTAATCCGAAATAACTTTTCACTGTGATAGTAATTGCTTATCACGCGGTAAAATTCCTCTCGCTATTTCGGATTAGTTAATCCGAAACAACTCACTGTGAAAGGGGCTTAAGATATTGTTTACCTCGTTTTATTTGCCAGTTAGGCGTTGGGCGTATAGAAGTATCATGCGATTATCTTGTGTTGTTCTTTACTACGGCAACTCTGAAATCTTACAGGAATTTTCTGGTTTAATCTTGTAGAAGATTAAGGGGAGTTCTGGAGCATAGATCGCACTAATTTTTTGTCTCGCAGGTCTTGAACTTCAGGCGCTTGTTCGGGAAGAACAGGAGTCAGTCCGAGAATCAGGGCTGGGGAAAAGATAATTATGCAGTTTTTGTAAGTGCTTTGTTAATGGGGCATATCTTGGAAGTTTATTCCCGTTCTCCGGCATCTGTTGCAAATGAATATACCCAGTTGAAGCAGGCCCTGTTATAGTGGTACTGTTTAACTGTAGGAGATTTACATAAGAAGAATCTAACGAAACTATGTCGCAATTCTTTGCCCGCATGGAGCATTATTTGCCCCCGTGGACCACATCATAAAAAGTTATTAAACTTTTGAGGGGTTTAAAGAACTTGTGATGAACAACAGTTCTTGCTTATGTGTCCCCGAGAGGTGTCAATCTTCCTGGGGGAACACAAACCTAAAGGAAAGGGGGGATTGTCAGAGTTGGCAAAGACCTTTACTGATGCCTTTTAGAAAGAGGGAGATTCCTTGAGATCGAATTCGATCTAACCCCGTTCCGGCACCACGCCAGTCTAGTAAGTTTGAGGAGCGGAAGTGTTCCCAAATTTCCTCTCCGCCCCATTCCAACCCCGCGCACTGGTTTCCTTTGTAAACGGCGTGGGCACATAGCGCGGAATTATACGGTAGGCCTAGTGAGTTGAAATTCCCCGCAGAAAGTGAGGCCCGTTGTGTGAAATTTTGCGGTTGTTCTAGGAAAAGATCTTCCTAGCCACCCTTGCTCAGTGGGAAAAGGAGAAGCCATGTTACATTGTGGGTGTAAGATCCCTGTCATCGCTAGTGCTTGTGTACGCCACGATTAAAATGTAACTTACCAGTGATGGATGGATATGTGGGGAAATTCCCTGTTAAGGTGTTACGAGATAGTGTGTGTAACGTGGTGGTAGTTAGGCGCAGCCTAGTCACCGAGAGTCAGTTAACCGGGAAAACCAGGGCTTTGATGTTGATGGATCAATCTCGCACTGAAGTCCTAACTGCCCGTTGTTTTGTGAAAACCCTGGGGAAGTAGAAGTGTTGTGTTTATCTATACCGGTGTATGACATAGTCATTGCGAATATTGAGGATCTCCATCTTCCTTGTCGCATTGACAGAGAAAACCGTCCACATGTAGAAGCAAACGCTTCAGACGTCGCCGTAGTCGTTGAGAATCCAGCTGCCGACGTATAGATAACCGGATGTGGTGTAGAAACCCGAACTCAACAGAAGCGTCGGGAAAAACCCTGCAAATCGTTTATAGTGCCCAATGTAGTCGGCAAGAGTATGTCACCTGAGCTTTTCCTACGGGAACAACAGGGGGATGTTTTGTTAAGAAAGTGCTTCGTATCAGCCGTTGTTACTAAGGGAAACCTTGTTAATGAGCACACTAGTCAATTTGTAGTTCAAAAGGGGTTGCTGTACCGTATGCACCGCAAAGAGAAAGAAAGAAAGTCAGGTAGTGAGGCAACTTGTCGTTTCTCGAGTCCTTCGTAACCAAGTCATGAATTTAGGACATGAAGTTATCGCTAGACAGGATTCTTCTAAACTTCTACTGGCCGGGGATAATAGATGATATCTACCAGTTCTGCCAGTCGAATGACATTTGTCAGAGAGCCGTTACACGGAGTTCCCAGTACAGATGATACCTATCGCAAACACCCCTTTTAGGAAAATAGTGATTTATTTGGTGGGTGCCATAACGCCCACAACGGAAAGGGGAAATTTATGGATATTAAACCGAGTGGCTTTTGCTACTAGATATCCAGAAGCGATAGCGGTAGCGAATATCGGTACTGAGACGATAGCAGAAGCTTTGTTGAAGATTTTCTGGCGGGTGGATCTGCCTAAAATAATTTTCAGTAACAACAGAAGTCATTTTGTGTTTACGACCATGGAAGAAGTAGCTAGATTGCTATCCATACATTAGGTCCAATCGTCCCCCCTCCCATCCCATGACCAACGGATTGGTAGAGAAGAGGAATGGTACCTTGAAACGAATGCTAAGAATTGTGTTCGGAACGACCGAGGGATTGGAATCGATATTTAGAACCCCTCATGTTTGCTTACCGCGAAGCACTCCAAGAGAGTACGAAATTATCTCCCTTTGAACTACAGTATGGGAGGACAGTCAAGGGGCCCATGACAATCCTCGGGGAATTCTGGGTAAATGACAGACCCAACGAAGAGTTAATTAAGACTTGCAAAATGGCTAGAGAGCATCTGAGAAATTCTCAGGACAGGTATAAAGCTAATTTCGATCGGGAAGCGAAGGTGCGATCCCTAGAGGTAGGAGATAAGGCTATTATTCTACTTCCCACTAACTCAAATAAATAATGCAGTGGAAGGGCCCTTATAAGGTAGTAGAAAAGGTGGTGATAAACGATTGTCGCGTAAAGATACGAAATAATCATAGAATGTTCCACATCAATATGATGAAAAGTACTATGAGAGGAGCGATGATGATGTAATGGCCTTAGTAGCTATTATCGAGGCTCAGCCCGAATGTAAAACTGACGAAGATTGTCCCAGTAGTGGAAGGGATGAAGGTATCGGGGATGTCCATAGTAATGGCCAATTATCGCCCGCTCAGAAGCGAGGGTTGAGGGATGAGTTTCCATCCACATTTTCAAGTAAACCCCGGTAGACTGGTCAGTTGTCTCAGTCGATTGCCTGATCCCATAAGATGTAAACCATATCCAAGTTGGAAGTGGTAGAACAAGAGGTTGAGAAGATGCGAGAAGTGGATGTGATCGAGCCGTCAAGATTACCCTACTCGTCTCCCCAATGTTGGTTAAAAAGAAGGCCGATTCCACGTTTAGGCCGGTCATTGATTGCCGCCGTATGAACAAAGTGACGGTTTTCGACGCGGAACCTATACAAAACCTGGAAATTATCTTCGCCAAAGTGGTGCAAAATAAATATCTGTCAAAATTCGATTTCTGCAAAGGATATTGGTAGATACCTATGAAAAGGGAAGATCGGGAGAAAACCGCATTTTACGCTCTCCGTGGGTTGTTTCATTTCCGCGTCATGCCATTTGGTTTTGCAAACGCAGGGGCTTCATATGGCCGCATGATGAGAATGGTGCTAGACAGGCTAGACCACGATGACAGTTATGTCGATGACTGTTCGAAAATGACGTGGGCGGAGCATTGGGCGAAACGACCTAAGAAAGTGAGTTGGAGTGAGGATTATAGCAGGCCAGTGGTTGATAAGTGTAGACGGGACATCAAGGAGCCGGGCCTCCCGGTCTTCCCGCCATGCCTGTGGTAATTTCCGGTCAGTTTGGGTAATTTCCGGCCAGTAGAACACAAGGTAATTGCCAACGACTAATTCAGTGCCAAAAGTCTTTATAAAACGTCCATAGGTATGCCGTTACATCGAAGCAGTAAATAAGCGACGCAGTATTGTCCGCACGCGTTAGATAGTGGGCTCTGAAATATCTTGTCGTTGTAGGTCCACTCCGAACAGTGTTCGTTCAGAAGCGTGCGGAATGAGGCGTGTAGCGGCGGCAGACCGTACGAACAAAAGTATTCGCCGTGTTCCTCGTTGCTCACGCAAAGGGTGATCCAATGTTAACCAGGTCGATCGCCGTCGTGAGTATTGCACGCGAATGCGATCGGGTAAGCGTCTATGGTTGTGGGCAGCCCGTCTTTTGGAACGACTTTGAGGACGATTATTTTAGTCTGCACGTCCCTCGCCAGGAGTCGTGCGATCTCATAAATGTCCATCAGTAATCGGAGATGACGTTCATGCTCTTGTCGATTTCCAGCACCGCCTCGAATTCGGCGTACACGACAACGTTCACGGTCTACGCGAATGCCTTAACGAAATGGATCTCGATGCGCAGATTGCCCTTCTGCGGAAGCATGATCCGTCACATGCGTCCGCGGACAGATCGAAACCAAAGAAGGTGTACCCGTCACCGAAGTCGGCGTGAGTCAGGCCGTTCCCTTCATCGTGCGCCATCTTGTCGGTCGAGGCAAACAGGTTGGCGTAACTACTGACGTAAAGACCCTCGGCGAAATTCGGTTGGAGGGGTTTGGCGGGCACCTGTCGACCGTCCACGTAGATGACGTGGAAGATTATGTCATTGTGCTTGGCGTGAAACGGGTTTCTAGTGTATGAAATGTTGTACGCATCGTTGTCGATACAGCACAACAAAGCACCAAACGTTTCGGCAGGTTGCCGAGGAATAGGTTTTCGCGCATGTGCGACATGGCCCCCTGCGGGATGGAGTATATTTTGCAGTCGACGGGATGCAGCGGATATGTGGCCGTGCCTTTGTCGGGTGCCATGATGTGCGCTATCTGGACCAGATGGCGCACACCAAGGCATGGGGCTTTACTCGCGAGTAGCATACATGGGGAGGACGTACCTCCTAGACATGAGCAAATCTGCAGGTTACTATAAATAGAAACGGGGGGAAACCCAAGGGACGTATCTCTGTGTTGAAATATCTATAAAGTACGGTAATATCGCTCACGGTGAGACGCCCCCAGTCGTATATTACTTACAGAAGAGATGTACGGTGGCAGCAGGGATCGTATAAAAAGAAAAAATATATATTCACTTTTAATATATATATATATATTATTTTGAAATATATATATATATATATATATATATATATATATATATATATATATATATATATATATATATATATTTGTCCAGGTACCGATCGCAACAGTTACATACGCCCCCGTGACATACGCCTTACCCATCCACGTGGGATTTTTTTTCTTCAGCAGTACGCCAAATTGCGCATGCAGCAGTTCTACTACGACTTTGTCGACATGTACCCGCAAGATGGAAACGGACAGTGCCTATTTTGCATTGGCAGGCAATTCTGTCGATGATCTCGTGACTCCGGAACTGCGAGAGCATTACTTCCGACACCGTGCCGAATGGCTCCCGTCCGAGTGTTGCATCGATCACGCGACCGAATAGGTGCGCTGTCGCTTGACCGGTCGCCAGTGGTCCGTCTCCGAATCGTGCTGCGTCGCGCGCAAAGCGTACGACAAGAGATCGCCCGGTCTGTTCAAGGTGGAGTGGTACGGCGACGGGTTCGTCAGTTTGTGCAGCAAACCGTATTATTGCTTCACAGCTACCGTCAAGTACAGCACGAAAGGTCTGAGCAAACATCACAACGAGATCAACAAGGATTCGTTCCTCGACGTTCTCTCAGATCGGAGGAGAGGTTGCAAAAAGAATCGTAGGTTCCGCGTCAACCACGTGTCTGTGTTGACTTACGTGGTGGAAGCATCTCTTCACGTGCGACGTCGCTTGACTGACGGGGTGCAGTAAGACCACTTCCGTGACGCAACTGTTACGTCACGCGTCGGCGATGATCGACGCTCCTCCAGAGAAAACGACATGGTGCCATGGGGAATGGCAATCCGCTTACGCAACGATTTGCAGTTCGAGGAAGGCTTACCGAACGCGATGTTGTTCGATCCGAAGACGAAGAATCTCGTCGTCAGAGATGATTTGGTGGCGGAAACGGATGGACGGGTGACGACTTTGTTCACCAAAAAGAATTATCACAGGAACACGTCCGTTCTCTGCCTCGTGCAGAACCTGTTCCCTAAAAACAAGGAGAGTCTCACCATCAGTCTGAACGCTCACTACATAGTGTGTTCAAGAATCCTCGCGACAAGTCGCAGATATCGCACTTGGCAAGACATATGTATCCGGGTCGTGTGAAGTTCGTGCACGAAACGTTCAATGACGCAACGAGATTACTGTACGGCTATCTGCTGATCGATCTGAAACAGGAGAGGCCCGATGATCTGAGCGTACGTACGAGCATCTTTCCAAACGATACCGTTCAATACGTCTACCTGCCGAAGGTATAAAAAGATAGTCTTCATTCGTTGCACGATGTCAGAACGCATTAAAAGACACATCTTGTTTCTGCAGATGCTGAACAGACACAAGAACATCAAACTACGCAAGGCTATCATCGCCAACACCGACGCCGATTTCCTCTGCTGTCTCGCCGAGTGCGCCTACAACATCATAAAAGGGAACGTTCCGCTTACGCATCAGCAAAGCGAAGCGGTATTTCAAGAAAGGGTACTTGGCGAATTGAAGCGAGGAGCTCTTCGCGATATGCGAGGCTTGTTAGTCCGATCCATCCGTGTACATGTTGATTGACGATCTCGGTGAGATGCTGGACTAGTCCTTCTACGAACCATAACTACAGAAGGTGTCGGTACCGAAAGATTAACTGTACCGCGTCGAGTCGGTGCTGCAGCGACGATATGTGGGGAAGCGAACGGAGGCTTTGGTGAAATGGTTCGGGTACCCCTCCAAGTTCAACAGCTGGATCGATGCCAAGGCGCTCGTTCGATATAAAGAGTTGTTGTGCACCGATCGACGCATCATTCGAACGATGACGGACGAGACGACAGCTGTATCCACCGTCGTAGAGGACGAAGAAGCAGATGTTACGGATGCACATAGCGACGACGACGTTGCCAGCACTCGTTGGCATCTCTTCGGTACCGAGTGTCCGAATGCGAAGATCGTTTTTCTGTGTCAGGTCCTCGTCTTGTACACGATCATCGTGGTCAGCATCTATAATCTGACGTCCGGTCACGTCGACTCTACTCTGTGGACGGCGCTATTGAGTAGTTTGTTGGGTTGCCTGCTGTCCAATCCAAATGAAATGACGGGTGATTTCTACTTGACGTTGTCTAGCAATGCGTCGAAGCTCCTGTTGACACTTTACTTCACGGCCTTGCCTCGACGCATACGTCAGCCTGGCGAGTGGGAATGCGGGATGGTGGAGATACAGTACACACACAGTTGGTACAACAACAGAGTGTCCGACGGTACGTTCTTACTCGGTGAACACAACTCTAAGGATAATATTCTACCGAGTGGCACGATCGCGGCTGGGTTCTATTACGGATCTCACAGATTGATACAACACGTAAACAAGGAAAGGTAAAGGTAAGTTCTTATATATAGCGCGGTATCCAGTCTTTAGGACTGCTCAAAGCGCTTTACACTTCACCCTCTGGCAGACATATTCATTCCAAGGCCATTTCAACTTCACTGGGAAGCATTCAGCCACGCTGCAATTATTGCGCGAAGGCTATCCGTTCACATATCCACCACTGTCTGTATTGCCAGGTACTCATTTATGCAACTGAGTGAACTGTGGCAACGTGAGGTGATCAAACTTGCCAAAGGTTCGAAGCGACCGCAGTGGGATTTGAAACCGGGTTCTCTCGACTGAGAGTTCGGCATTCTAACCGGTATGCTATAGCGCCCCACAAGGAACTGTCACGCATGTCGACGGAGACGGTAAAGACAAAACTAAGCTACATCAACATGACTCAAAAAGTGACCATACACATAATGCCAAATACAGAACTTAACATCCCTCACTCGAGTTCGCTGGGACTCCTACTAGTCTCGCTCCGTCGGTCATCGTCAGACTGAGACCAAGTTTGTGTGCTTCTCTTCTTTCAAGTTTGTGTGCTCCTTTTCTTTCGGTAGATGTACTTGTTATCCAGCACGTACCGGATAACAAGTACATCTACCAAAGAAGAGGAGCACACAAACTTGGTCTCAGTCCATCAGCCACCGTCAAATCATCCGACGTGTACATCTACCATAAAGCGGCAGAATCAGTGATGGACATGAACCAAAGATTCGACACTCTCTATGTCTACACGGACGTCGTGGAGTATCGTGTCATAGGCAACACTCTCGTGTCATTGTTGAAGTTCGTTCCGATTTATGGACAGGGCAGCACGATTACACGGTCTCGAGACATTTGGAGCACGTCCAATAGTTACCCTTGTGTCACGATTTTTGATAAAATCTGATAAGTTTCGTTTGTCTAGGGGTAAATAAATAACGGTGGATGGGCCGACGTGACTTTATTTCGTTTGTGGGTTCTAATAATCTATAAATACTATGGCAAATATACACGATATATATAAGAGACTATAACACGTAATAACAGTTTGCACATTTATTACATAAACAATATGTAGGAGAATCACGCGATCATCAGGACGAACGATTTGTAGCTCATGGTGACGGTCGGAATTCAAAGTGTCGTCGTAGACGTAGAAGTTTGTTTGTCACGCGATCATCAGGTCGAAATATCTCGCAGAATCATACGGGAAGAGTTGTTGTATACACGCATCGATTCGTCGAGTGTTTGATCATCAGGTTGAACGTTTCGGTATATTCATTCACATGTAGAATTTTGAAGACTTGGAATAAATCTGGGCTAAGCCTAAGGTTACATTTCTATCATAAGATTACTACTCTACAGAACCGTAACATCTTGTAAGGATTAATTCATCCTTTTTAGAATACTATAAACTTAACATATCAACTTATTAACTAAACAGGGCATTGTTCGCCCTAATTTGAACTTCACATCGTTAATAAACGAGTGGCGCACACACGCGGGGAGAAATAAATTTAGGTCTTTCTCCGATCAAGATAAAACTCCGAATGACGCTCGCTGACGCTGACGCTACTAACGGGTTTGGAGGTTTTTGGATCTGACCAATCAAATCGTATCCCTTGATAATTTCAGCATCCCTACGTCATATTTCAAGTGTAAACTACTGGTGTTTGCGGGAATTTTATGTGCGTTTTGCAGCCGGCCCTTAACGACATTCGTTAATCGGTGAAATAAGTCTCATGTAACTAAGTTTTGTCGTATCCGATATACCGACAATTTGATAAGTAAATAATGAACCTTTTATGATAAAGTATTTAACTCTGGTAAAATATCGAACTATAAAACTAGAACTTTCCATAGAACATCAGTCACTAAATAGTAGATTCTAAATGACGAATAAATTACATGTTTACCGTTACTATGGTACGGTAAAATTCGTTCGAACTGAGCGCTCGTTCGTTTTTATTTCATTAATTGATTTGGCTATGTGGAAAGTAGATTAGTTCCCTGTAGATCAAAATAATGTAGTGTTGTTTTTCGTTAAGAGTGTTGACATAAAATAAAAACCGTAACACCTTGTTGCGTAAAGAGTTCAGCACGATCATGATCGATATAACGGATCATACCGGACCACCCGTGCCATTCGAACGCGGTAAGTTGACGGCGACGCTTCATTTTCATCGTCGTAAAACCGGACTGTTCTGAAGAATGAATTACAACGACTATTACGCGCGACAGGCGGGTGGTGCACTACCCTGCTTCGTCGGTGCTCGTGTGCAGCGAGGTCACGGATTGGGAAGTATGTTTGGTGGTCTGCTCCGTAGCGCCATGCCGCTCATCAAACGACGCGCCGTGGCGTTGGGGAAACGAGCGTTGAAAACTGACGTGCACATCGCCGACAATGTCATGTCCGGACAGAACATAAACACAGCCACCAAAAGATGTGTCACGGAGGCCGGTAAGGACCTGCTGAGTGGACAGTTGCCGACTCCCGGCGTGCGACCGCGGCCGCCGAGACGATAACGTATAAAACGCACGATAGAGAACCGACGGGCCAGTACAGTACCGAGACGTCGTAAGAAACACTAGACGTGTTCGACGATGGCTTTCGTGCATAGACAATCGTGCGAGGGGGTCAAGAGCGAACTCGATTTCTTTGGCGGGGACCGATCGAATTCTTAATACCCGGAACAGGACACGATTACCTGGATTTCGGCAACACTTACCTGATCGTGAAAATGAAGGTGACCAGAGCCAACAGGGGCGATCTCGATACGAACGATCCGGTGGGTCCGGTGAATAACTTGTTGCATTTGCTGTTCAGTCAAGTCGACGTCTACCTGAACGGTACGCTCGTGACCCCTTCGTCCAACACGTTTGCGTATCGTGCCTACATCGAAACGCTGCTGGGTTACGGCACAGAGACCAAGAAGTCACAACTGTCGAGTCGACTGTGATACAAGGACACGGCCGATCGCATGGAAGCCTTCGAGATCGCCGACGGGGACACGGCGAATATTGGGTTCGTGGCACGCAGAGTCACATCGTCGAAATGATGGGACGACTCCATGTGGAACTGTTCTTGCAAGATCGATACCTGCTTAACTGTGTCGATGTCAAGATACGATTGGTTCACAGCAAGGACACGTTCGCGTTCATGGCTGGTGGTGCAAACCCCGATTACATAGTACAGATCATCGACGCCACCTTGTTCGCGAAGAAAACCACCCTGAGTCCGACCATGCAGATGGCGCATATCAAGGCACTCGACAAGAGCACGGTGAAGTATCTGATGCGTTCCGCCGACTGCAAAGTCTGTTCCATCCCGCGTGGAGCCCGCTCGCACACGCACGAGAGCCTGTTCTTCGGCACCCTGCCAAAACGTCTGGTGTTGTGCTGCATAGACAACGACGCGTACAATGGTTCTTACGTCAAGAATCCATTTCACGCCAAGAACAACGACATCAACTTCCTTGCCGTGTACGTGGACGGACGACAGGAACCCGCCAAACCTGTCCAGCCGAATTTCAACAACAATTGTTACGTCAGGAGTTATCTCAACCTGTTCGCCTCGACTGGTAAGGTGTGGCAGGACGAGGGGAGCGACCTCACTCGCGTCGACTTCCGGTACGGTTACACCTTCATCTGTTTCGATCTCACCCCCGACGCGTGTATCGGTGCGTGCTTCCACCTGGTAAAAAAGGGGAACCTGCGCATCGAGATTCATTTCGCTGCTGCACTACCGGAGACCAAACCACCAAAACGTCCTCGCGTACGCCGAGTTCGAACCGGTGCTGGAAATCAAGAAGAGTCGGAACGTCATCTACGACTTCTAGATGGACACATGCAGATAGCCACGCTCCTAGCGAGGGATCCACGCACTAAATCGATCTTTCGCGGTGTCGTACCCAAAGACGAACTGTCTACGACGATCGACCCTTTCCAGGTCGCTTTCGTATGAAACACCGACGACGGTGACGAACCGGGCGAACACTGGATAGCACTTTACTTGGATGCTGACGGACACGGCGATTATTTCTGCTCGTACGGCCTACCGCCACTGCATGCAGCGTTCCGCACCTTCACGCCGCCGCCGCCGCCGCCGCCGCCGCCGCCGCCGCCGCCGCCGCCGCCGCCGCCGCCGCCGCCGCCGCCGCCGCCGCCGCCGCCGCCGCCGCCGCCGCCGCCGCCGCCGCCGCCGCCGCCGCCGCCGCCGCCGCCGGCGCCGCCGCCGCCGTATTAGTTTCGACCACTTTTTCTACATCTTAGCAAAGTGATTGCAACCATTGCACGTATTGCATTGTTAACCCCACGCTGGGCATTGTCGTCTCGCGTGCAGGGAAAACTGTCAGACCTCACACTTGCTTTCTGTCTGTGCACAGTGCCGGTCCTCACAACATGCAAATCTTGACTCTGAGTCTGCGCCGAAGAACTCGGAGATTTCAGCTGAGCGTTGCTTACCTCTGGTATCCTGCAGATCTCCGTTGTTCGTCCTAGGGTTAAACGATTTCCCCCAGGGATCAAACGTGTCCTAACCGTATCACTGAGCACTTTACATGTGTTTGCTTTTTAATCTGAAGTCTTTCAGCACATTTTCGAAAGGTTCTGCTACTTCTTGCACGGCACGGAGAAATTGACATGCCTGCACTTTTTTATTTTCTTGTCAAGTTCTGTCGCAGCAAAATATATTTCAAAACGTTGTCGGAACTTTTTTCAGTTCTCTTTCAGGCTACCCTGGAGCACTAATGGTTCCAGGTGACCAATCTTCTCATATTCCATGGCGATTTTCTCAGAATCCTAACTGTGACACCAGACACGCTTAGTTCAGATTTATTCCAGCAAACGCCCTACAAGCCGCTGTCCAGGGACTATCCAGTAAACAAGTCCAGGACCCCGCTAATGGGATTAAAGGTACATAGGCCTACTGCCAGCTAAGTATCATATGACATCAACAAGTTATGGCTCAAATTGCCTATACCAATATTAACTAATATGACAGCAACTAGTGGGTTAGACCACACTTGATTTTCACATAGGCAACCGTTGTAACGGTTCTTTGGATTCCTGGAAACATGTTCCTATAATTATGATATAAGGGTATGTAATTGAATTAGACATCTTAAATTTAACATCAACAACAAGTCAGAATTTCACACTGCCCGCCTCAGCACGCAATTTAGGAGTCACCTTTGATAATAATTAACTCCGCCATGGACGGTCCCAAGCCCGGCTGAGAAAGGAGGAGGGTTGGGCGTGGGGCTAGCACCCCCACCCTGTAAAGAAACCCAACGCTACAGAAACATTCACAACAAATAAAACTACGACGTCTGTCCTGGAAGAGGTAGGGTCTGGTTTACCAGGGCGCATGGTGTGTTGCGGTCAAAGCCGAAAGGAAGCCACAATGCCGATTACTCTTCTTTCGATCAGGAAAAATTTAAACATCGGCACATGGAATGTGCGAACAATGTACGAGGCGGGGAAAACTGCCCAAGTGGCAGCAGAAATGCGGAGATTCAACCTCGCTCTACTCGGGCTCTGCGAAACCCGATGGATCCAGTCAGGACGACTGCGACTAACAACGGGAGAGATTATACTATACTCCGGACACGCGGAAGATGATGCCCCTCACTCAGAGGGGGTTGCCCTCTTATTGGGGAAGGAGGCACACAGAGCACTTATTGGCTGGGAAGCCAGAGGACCGAGGTGCATAACAGCATCCTTTAGAACAAAGAACAAAAGGATTAAAATGAACATAGTGCAGTGCTACGCCCCAACCAACGACAAGACTGACGAAACCAAAGATGAATTCTACAACCAACTCTTTGATATCATGAGCAATTTAGGGGATAAAAACATCAACCTGATTATGGGAGATTTCAACGCAACGATTAGATCGGACAACCAAGGATATGAAAATGTGATGGGGATGCATGGGCTGGGTGTGATGAATGACAATGGGGAGCGGTTTGTGAATGCCTGTGCAATAAACAACATTGTAATTGGGGGAAGCGTGTTCTCACACAAAAGAATACATAAGGCGACATGGGTATCTCCTGACCATGTCACTGAAAATCAGATAGACCATATCGGCATAAACAAAATGTTTAGAAGATCACTACAAGACGTGCGTGTGAAGAGAGGTGCTGACGTTGCGTCTGATCACCATCTAGTAACAGCCAGGCTAAAACTCAAGCTAAGAAGAAATGGAGTAGAATAAGAAAGACGAAAGGCAAGATATAATGTGGATTTCCTGAAGGATCCAAGCACAGCAGAAGAATATAAAGTCGCATTAGCTAATAGATTCAAAGTCCTGCAAGAACTGTATGATGAAGATGAGGGAGTAGACATCAACAGCCAATGGAGTCACATCAAAGATGCAGTAAACACCACATGCGAAGAGATAATTGGAAGAAGGAAACCCCAACAGAAAGACTGGATTTCAGTAGAAACAATGAGGAAAATACAGACCAGAAGAGACAAGAAGGAAGCAGTCAACAGCAGCCGCACAAGGGCGGCAAAGGTAACAGCTCAGAAAGAGCACACAGCAGCAAATAGAGAGGTGAAGAAAAGTGTCAAAACAGACAAAAGGAACTTCGTGGAGGGACTTGCACAAGAGGCAGAAAAGGCAGCAGCTAGCAGGAACATGAAGCAACTTTACGATACAACAAGGAAGTTAGCTGGAAAGTTTAAGAAATCACAGCGGCCAATCAGAGACAAAAATGGGAGCGTCCTGATGGGGGCAGACAATCAGCTTAACAGATGGGCAGAGCATTTTGAAGAGCTGCTCAACAGACCAGTACCGCAGAATCAACCATACATCCAACCAGCTGAGACAGATCTCCCAATAGACTGTAATAAACCCACTAGAGAAGAGATAAAAAAGGCAATCGCACATATGAAAAATGGGAAAGTAGCAGGCCCTGATGGTATCCCTGCAGAAGCACTAAAGGCAGATGTAAATACTTCAGTAGAAATGCTGTACAGTCTTTTTGAGGAGATCTGGGAAAAAGAAGAAATTCCAGCAGAATGGAAGGTAGGTTACCTTATCAAGATTCCCAAGAAAGAAGACCTGAGCCGCTGTGATAACTACAGAGGAATCACGTTGTTGTCAGTACCTGGGAAGATTCTAAACAGAATAATCCTAGAGAGAATGAAAGGCAAAGTGGACCAAACTTTGCGTGAACAGCAAGCAGGCTTCAGGCAGGACAGATCGTGTACTGACCAGATTGCAACACTGCGAATCATAGTGGAACAATCCAACGAATGGAACTCATCCCTATACATCAACTTTGTTGATTACGAGAAAGCCTTTGACAGTGTGGACAGGGAGACACTCTGGAAAGTGCTAACACACTATGGGGTGCCCAAGAAACTAGTCAACATGATCAAAAACTCCGATGAGGGAATGTCATGCAGAGTCATTCATGAAGGTCAACTTACAAAGAACTTTGAGGTTAGGACGGGGGTGAGACAGGGATGCTTACTGTCACCATTCCTCTTCATTCTAGTTATAGACTGGGTCATGAAAACAGCAACCAAGGAGAAACGAAATGGAATCCAGTGGACGATGCTGACCCAACTTGATGACCTGGACTTTGCGGATGACCTTGCACTCCTGTCCCACAGCCATAGGCAGATGCAGGACAAAACAACAGAACTGGCATTGATTTCAGAGCGGGTTGGGTTGAAAATCAACAAAAAGAAAACAAAGATCCTGAGAACAAATGCTACTTGCGAAACACCAATCATGCTTGAGGGAGAGACACTGGACGAGGTCAAAGACTTCAGATATCTGGGCAAGTCAAAGGTAATTGGAGAAACCACAAAAATACGCTTGTTTAACACAAATGTAAAGTCCGTGTTGCTGTACGGAGCGGAAACGTGGCGAACAAACAAGACCACGCTGATAAGGATCCAGACATTTGTCAACCATTGCCTGAGAAGAATTCTCAGAATACACTGGATGGACAGGGTGAGCAACAAAGACCTCTGGGATAGAACACACCAAGCCCAAATAGAGATAGAGATCCTTAAAGGGAGGGTGAAGCACTCGAACAACCATAGCCCAAACATAATAACATACCATTTACAGTATATATCACCCTTATATGATGGGCGCAACGCCACGGTAATTTTGTAATATCCTTTTAAACTTTGCCATTATCTTCGCTGGGCGGCGCCATATTGCTCTGCGGGGGGCTCAGCGGCAGAGTGGTTGAGTACGAGCTCCTGGCACGGCGTTCACAAAGTAAAAACCTCTCGGAAAAACGGCCGAAACGCATGGAAAATCGAATAAAAAGAAAACTGGTGTACACTGGGTGGCTCCTGGATATATCAACTAGTACTACAAATGCAAGGAAAAAACTTTTGATCGACTTCCGAGGAAGAATTTGCAGCGGAAAAGGTGGATGCAAATGCGGAAATTGCCGTGTCCGCCAGCCGCAGGCACTGCGAGTGACCACTTTTCCGATGCAAATTACGAGACAAAAGACTGTGATGAGCATGGACAGACGGTGAGCATCAAGATGTCATTCTTGGTCAAAGACACCGTTCCATGTTAGATTTTTTTCCGCATATGACCATGCATCTACAGACTATTCTGCGACAAGGAAACGTCAGATATCAAAGGGCAGAGCGATGCGCAGGAAGCGACGAGCCGAAACCAGGTTAGTAAATTGGATTACCGTTACCACTGTGACTTATCACTACGATTACAATATAGTTCCACCCCAATAAGCACAGCTGTGCTTCAACGTCAGCATATATATGACCCACAGTAAATCGAAATGTATGAATATAATAAGGTGCGAGTAAGTGTTAATAGTTTGATATAATTACGAGTGTTTTCCTATCCGCCGATTTATTTTCGACGTGATCAGACGTACCGTCAATACGTGGCCGTACTCAAAACAATAACAATAACTCAATAAGTGCTACAGGATATACTGCAGCCTTATAACATGGGCCATGGCGTATGTACTAGGCAAAATTATTCAAGAAAATAATTTGATATTATTTATTGACAGTCATAATAAGTCTCATACTCCAGTATTCTAAATGCCTAGTCTAGAGACCAAGCGGCAAGCGTAAGGCTAAGCCTAAGCCTAAGGGGGTAGATGCATGGGAGAAACACACCAAAAGACAGTATAGACTATAGCGCAACAGAAGCCTGCTGTTGCTGTTTACATTTCAAATTCTTTATGGAAATATTTAAATATACAAATACTTTCATTGTGATTAAGTGCAAATTCAGTTACACAAACTTTTTAAAAGTATTTAAATATTTAATAAAATGTATTTCACCCATGCAATGTCTAGCTGGAGAGGAAACTAACTAAGGCATCGTCATCTGCCCAGTTGAACACTGTCAGATTACATGTCTGCTTTCTATAATGACACTTTACAATTTCTGTTTGAATTCTTGTGACTTGACAATAAGGCAAAATTATATAAAATTAATTTGCTTTATTGATCAGTAAACCCCACATGTAATAACCGAAAGTTCATAAAGAGATGTATTAATTACATTTTATTCTGAGTCGACTGATAACACTGTAATGAATATCGTGGGGGAGGGGGCAACTATCGGCAATTCTGTTTTGTCAATTCAAAAAAATCATTTCTAATTCCGCCTTGCAAAAAATCAATTCCAACTGTTAAAATCCTAGGCTAAAGAAAAATTCAAATTCAATTCGTTTTAACACAATTTTATTTGTCACGTGTGCACAATCATATTTAATTAGATATGATTACAAAATTATTGTTCGTTAAATACACACACACACACATATATATATATATATATCAGGTCCAGGTCATTTGCCCCCCTCCCGGACATTTGCCCCTTTGTCACTTGCCCCCCAGACATTAGCCCCTTGCCTTATTCAAAATCTGGACATCTGCCCCCTGTCAGTAGCCTCTGGATTATTTGTAAGTTTTTTAAGAAATGTTTTTTTAACTTATTTTTTATTTCTGAACATGAATTCAAGATATATATTACCCTAATTGCAATTAATGTTCTTTGTGCCAGATCAGCCAAGCAAATTACTTTATATAGTTGGAAATGATCCTGTAATCAAAGGATTATCTTTATTGCAATTGTGGAAGAAGCCAGTGACATTAGGACCTGGACATGTTAGGACAATTGAGGATATTTGAAAGAAGCCATCTCAACAAGGTTTCTTTTGAATTGCATTTACCATGGAGAGTTGGAGTGACTCCATTTTCCTATAAAACTGGATGCACAAGCCAGAGTTGTCAGAATTCACTTATAACTTCACCATGGAAATTACTACTAGCATCTGAGGAGGTCAGAAGCTATGTTTTGAGTGTCATTCCTACACAAAGAAGGGGGACCAACAAGATTACTCTTTAATGGGAGTGAAGCCAGCGTCGATCCTGATCATGCAAGGGTGCTGTGGTCACTGATCTGATCTCCAGATCCAGAATGATGATGGTGACACGGCACAGATAGAAGCTGCCAAGGTCGGTGAGGACCTGAAAACTAAGGCAGCTAATACCAGGGGCACTCCAAACCAGCTGATCTCCGACTCGTTACTGTCCACCACTGTTTGTGGAAGCATCACCCCAAGAACCCATCTTCCACCACTGATCTGACTATCAATGATACCTGGAAGACAACTGGTGACAAGATCATCTCATACACACTCCAGGGGATAGGCCATTGCATTAGGCTAAAGTGACTTTGACTTGTCATTGAATGTTGTTATTGTAGCAATAATGATAAAACTGCAAACTGATTTTCACTTGTCAACTATCATAGAAAAAAGGGGCAGATGTCCGGGGGGGAGCAAATATGCTAGGAGTCAGATTTATATCGCTATCAGTGGTGGTATCATAAATTTACTGGAAAGTTTGAGTCTTCAACATCCTAATCTCCAACATGTATTCTCCATGGGGACATTTTTAATTACTACAAAGGGCAAACCCTACAGCCACATGTAACAGCATTGTACAGATGACCAGTGACATGTTTATTATAGGAAACTTGTGGGCTGAACATTAGGCTTGGATAAACAATGGGCTGCATTCAAGTGGGGTAGGCTTCCTAAAAGCAAGGTCATGTCTAACCAATTTCTTATGTTTTTTAGAAGAAATTACAAAGTGGGTAGATGACGGGTCACCAGTTGTCTACTTAGATTTTCAGAAAGCTTTCGATAAAGTGCCACATCAAAGATTGTTACTTAAACTAAAAGCCCATGGTATAGGCAATTATGTAATCAACTGGATAGAAAAGTGGCTTACACACAGAAGACAGAGAGTAATAGTAGATGGTGAGATTTCAAACTGGAAATCTGTTTTGAGTGGGGTACCACAGGGATCAGTATTAGGCCCTATACTGTTTTTAATATATATATATATAAATGATTTGGAGGATGATATATCTAGCAAAGTACTCAAATTTGCAGATGACACAAAAGTATTCAGAAAGGTTACTAATGATACAGATAAACAAAGTTTACAGGATGATCTAGAAAAATTTTTTAAATGGTCAGAAAAATGGCAAATGTTATTCAATTTTGGGAAGTGTAAATGTATACACATAGGACATGGAAATATGGATGAGGAATATAAAATGGGGGATGCTGTACTAGGTATAACCACACAAGAAAAGGATTTAGGAGTAACATTTAATGCTGACATGAAAGTTTCAGAGCAATGTGGGATTGCTGCTTCGAAAGGAAATCAATTTCTAGGGCTAATTAGGAGAACTATCACGTATAAGGAGAAACATCTAATAGTACTCCTGTACAAAGCAATAGTTAGACCACATTTGGAATATTGTATTCAAGCATGAAGGCCATATCGTAAAAAAAACATAGATAAGCTAGAAAGAATACAACAAAGAGCAACTAAAATGATTCCAGAATTAAGAGACCTTAGTTACGAAAGTCGCTTATTACAATGTGGTTTGACAACACTAGAGACCAGGAGACTAAGAGGAGACCAAATAGAAGTGTTTAAGATAGTGAACGGTTATGAGGATGTTGATAGGAATATGTTCTTCAAACTTAAAGAAGGCAGTAGAACCAGAGGACACAAAGCAGCATTAGTTAAGGAGCAGTGTAGGTTGGACATGAGAAACTACTCTTTCTCACAGAGGGTGATAAATGAATGGAACAAACTGCCAAATGATTGTGTTAATGCTAGTAGTGTGAATATGTTTAAAAATAGAACTGACAGATATCTGATAAGGGCGTATCTCTTTTTGATGCAAATGCTTGATTATATTGTTCTTGGTCACAATGTTTCAATACCAGAGTAGACAGTGTCTATGCTGTAATGTTGACAACTTCCTGGCTGTTACCAGATTCAGGGTGACATGCTAGTAGCAGACAAATATGATTTTAAAAGTAATATAAATAAATATAAGGGTAAATATTAACAGTATCAAGTCAATAATTCCAACAAAATCATTCCCAAAAAAAAAATTAAAAAAAATAAAAATTCCAATAAAAAAAAAAATTTTAGTCAATTCCAATTCCGGAACTGGAATTGAGGGTCAGTTCCAATTCTGGAATGGAATTGACCACATGCCTCAAGTATATTCATGACAATATCTTGTCTCTGTGTACTACAGCAACAGTCATGAACAGTATAATTGAATTGAAACAAGCTTATGTCTGTGGGGCTTTTGTCCATGCACCATACTATCTAGCAGATGCTTTCAGTATAATACCTAATAATTATATATATACATATATACACATATAGATATAGATATATATATATATATATATATATATATATATATATATATATATATATATATATATATATATATACGTGAGGGCATGAGGGCAGGTATGTGTGTGTGCGTGCAGCATTTATAAGATAAAGATGTCACAAACATAGATCTGCATTTGGTCCAATAACAATATTCATGCATTATGTTATCTAAATCGAGTGTCAGATATAAAATAAGGAACCCCATAGAAAGTGAACCTATGGGTCCATATTTTGTTATGGAATTTGGACCCCTTATAGAATTTTGACCTCCCTGGCCCATTGAAAACAGTGCAATGTTGATTAGATAATATAATGCACATTTGAGCTAAGATGCTACAATTTTGGTTACATGCGTTTGGTTATGTTACCAGTAGCATTCATCAAACTGACCAAACAGATTCATTAAAAACATTAAGAGATCAGTGAAAGACCCACTGGTTGAATTAACATGGCTCCATAGGGAAAATGCTTTTCCCTGTGGTTGATTACTTTATACATTCTATATGACACTGGCACTCTTATATTCTAAAAATAATATATACAAGAGAAAGTTTCTCACATTGTGATTCACTTTTATTATGCAAAAGATGAATTTTGTAAAATTTTCAAGTCACCGTATGTGTAATCTTTTCAGATGAAGGATTCACCATTGGTTCGTACAAGTACAGATATTATTTTTGAAGCATCCAGCGCTACGGGTGATGCCGTCAATCTTTACATTACGGATGTCACCTTTAGTGCCATCACTGCTACTACTGCTGTGGCACCACATACAACTGATGCTGAAATGCAAATCGATCCGGTAATGATATTTCAAGTGCGACACTTCGCGAATACTGCTGTAGTCACGGATGACATTATTGCACCAATGAACTACTCCTATGTGAAGCTTCCATCAGATTCAGTGAGAACAAAGACATTGGTGCAGATGATGCACACTATGTGATAACAGCGACATAACCGAGGGTGACTCAAGCAGCTCCAACACCTATGAGAAAGAGAAGAAGTTTGTCATTCGTGAGAAAAACTTATGTCACTTTTCTGCACCTGCCACACACCAAACAGCCATAAACTGTGACACAGGTTGTACTCATGTCTGATCTATCAGCCAAGGTCTTTCGGATACTGGGGTGTCTGTCAGAGGAAAGGGTGCTGATTTCTACCCCTAGATAAGTGAAAGGTGAACTGAATATGTTAGGTGTATGTGTACTATCAGTCAGAATAAGTAGTGTATTGGTGTATATTTAGTGCCAGTAGTTTATTGGAACAGATGGTTGGTGTGCAAGTACTATCAGTCAGAACAAGTAGTGTATTGGTACATATGATTGGTGTACATTTACTGTCAGTACAAGTAGTGTAGTTGGTAGAGAATGAGACGCTTGGTTTACATTTGCTGTCGGTAGGAACAAGTAGTAGATTCAGTCAGAACAAGTAGTATATTGGATACACATGATTGGTGTACATTTACTGTCAGAAGACGTAGTGAAATGGTGCAAATTCCAGAATGAGATCATTGGTGTGCATTTACTGTTGGTAGGAACAAGTAGTGTATTGGTATGCATGATTGGTGTACGTTTACTGTCAGTCAGAACAAGTAATATTGTTACACATGACTGGTGTACATTTACTGTCCAATCAAAACAAGTAGTCTATTGCCATTGGTACAGATGATGATGGTGAAACAGTTAAATGCCTTGGCTTTATAAAGATTAATTATTTCCTAAGCTAAACTACCAGTATATTTGATATGTTGTGGCATAATAATGATGTGTGTAACTGTGATATCCATGTTCCAGGTTGTATTTCCCTGTGGTAGAAGTCACTGTTTTTAGTCAAACAGTTAAATGCCTTGGCTTTATAAAGATTAATTATTTCCTAAGCTAAACTACCAGTATATTTGATATGTTGTGGCATAATAATGATGTGTGTAACTGTGACATCCATGTTCCAGGTTGTATTTCCCTGTGGTAGAAGTCACTGTTTTTAGTCAATGGTTTCAGTCGTTCTAGTTAGCCTTATTTCTTTGGTAATTGTTTTTCTATGTGAATAAACTGTTGGTATATTTTATGTTGGTCTCAATATAAATGAAATTGTGTGTAGTGACATGCAAGATGCTGCAGGTAACATTTTTGTTGACAGAAGTGGGATATGGATAAGGAGGCATTCACATCATTCAGTTATTAATATTTTAGTGGGAATTTTTGTAGTTTTCCAGGTTGTTTTTCGACCTGCTGCATACTGTGGGTGCCTCACAATTTGTCTATATCAGACTATCAGTACACTCACCTGTGTCAGGTCAATCTCCATAGCTAAACTTTCCATCAATTCAATTCGGTTCAGAATAGACATCACAGATCCTTCCCACATCGCAGGATGGGATTACTTATCTTGCCTTTCATGAGCCTGAAATATAATTTGTCAGGGTTAGTTGATAGCACTAATTCCATAATTACCATAATAGTTGCAAAACAGTGAACATTACATACTGTCAGTAGTTAATTATTGTTATTTCAATGATTACATTGCACCAAACAACAAGGTGTTGTGGTGTGCTACAGAGAGGGGTGATTACAAGTACGAATATTAATTCAAGTCAATTCCAATTCCGGAACTGGAATTGAGGGTCAGTTCCAATTCCGGAATGGAATTGACCACATGCCTCAAGTATATTCATGACAATATCTTGTCTCTGTGTACTACAGCAACAGTCATGAACAGTATAATTGAATTGAAACAAGCTTATGTCTGTGGGGCTTTTGTCCATGCACCATACTATCTAGCAGATGCTTTCAGTATAATACCTAATAATTATATATATACATATATACACATATAGATATATATATATATATATATATATATATCATATATACGTGAGGGCATGAGGGCAGGTATGTGTGTGTGCGTGCAGCATTTATAAGATAAAGATGTCACAAACATAGATCTGCATTTGGTCCAATAACAATATTCATGCATTATGTTATCTAAATCGAGTGTCAGATATAAAATAAGGAACCCCATAGAAAGTGAACCTATGGGTCCATATTTTGTTATGGAATTTGGACCCCTTATAGAATTTTGACCTCCCTGGCCCATTGAAAACAGTGCAATGTTGATTAGATAATATAATGCACATTTGAGCTAAGATGCTACAATTTTGGTTACATGCGTTTGGTTATGTTACCAGTAGCATTCATCAAACTGACCAAACAGATTCATTAAAAACATTAAGAGATCAGTGAAAGACCCACTGGTTGAATTAACATGGCTCCATAGGGAAAATGCTTTTCCCTGTGGTTGATTACTTTATACATTCTATATGACACTGGCACTCTTATATTCTAAAAATAATATATACAAGAGAAAGTTTCTCACATTGTGATTCACTTTTATTATGCAAAAGATGAATTTTGTAAAATTTTCAAGTCACCGTATGTGTAATCTTTTCAGATGAAGGATTCACCATTGGTTCGTACAAGTACAGATATTATTTTTGAAGCATCCAGCACTACGGGTGATGCCGTCAATCTTTACATTACGGATGTCACCTTTAGTGCCATCACTGCTACTACTGCTGTGGCACCACATACAACTGATGCTGAAATGCAAATCGATCCGGTAATGATATTTCAAGTGCGACACTTCGCGAATACTGCTGTAGTCACGGATGACATTATTGCACCAATGAACTACTCCTATGTGAAGCTTCCATCAGATTCAGTGAGAACAAAGACATTGGTGCAGATGATGCACACTATGTGATAACAGCGACATAACCGAGGGTGACTCAAGCAGCTCCAACACCTATGAGAAAGAGAAGAAGTTTGTCATTCGTGAGAAAAACTTATGTCACTTTTCTGCACCTGCCACACACCAAACAGCCATAAACTGTGACACAGGTTGTACTCATGTCTGATCTATCAGCCAAGGTCTTTCGGATACTGGGGTGTCTGTCAGAGGAAAGGGTGCTGATTTCTACCCCTGGATAAGTGAAAGGTGAACTGAATATGTTAGGTGTATGTGTACTATCAGTCAGAATAAGTAGTGTATTGGTGTATATTTAGTGCCAGTAGTTTATTGGAACAGATGGTTGGTGTGCAAGTACTATCAGCCAGAACAAGTAGTGTATTGGTACATATGATTGGTGTACATTTACTGTCAGTACAAGTAGTGTAGTTGGTAGAGAATGAGACGCTTGGTTTACATTTGCTGTCGGTAGGAACAAGTAGTAGATTCAGTCAGAACAAGTAGTATATTGGATACACATGATTGGTGTACATTTACTGTCAGAAGACGTAGTGAAATGGTGCAAATTCCAGAATGAGATCATTGGTGTGCATTTACTGTTGGTAGGAACAAGTAGTGTATTGGTATGCATGATTGGTGTACGTTTACTGTCAGTCAGAACAAGTAATATTGTTACACATGACTGGTGTACATTTACTGTCCAATCAAAACAAGTAGTCTATTGCCATTGGTACAGATGATGATGGTGAAACAGTTAAATGCCTTGGCTTTATAAAGATTAATTATTTCCTAAGCTAAACTACCAGTATATTTGATATGTTGTGGCATAATAATGATGTGTGTAACTGTGATATCCATGTTCCAGGTTGTATTTCCCTGTGGTAGAAGTCACTGTTTTTAGTCAAACAGTTAAATGCCTTGGCTTTATAAAGATTGATTATTTCCTAAGCTAAACTACCAGTATATTTGATATGTTGTGGCATAATAATGATGTGTGTAACTGTGATATCCATGTTCCAGGTTGTATTTCCCTGTGGTAGAAGTCACTGTTTTTAGTCAATGGTTTCAGTCGTTCTAGTTAGCCTTATTTCTTTGGTAATTGTTTTTCTATGTGAATAAACTGTTGGTATATTTTATGTTGGTCTCAATATAAATGAAATTGTGTGTAGTGACATGCAAGATGCTGCAGGTAACATTTTTGTTGACAGAAGTGGGATATGGATAAGGAGGCATTCACATCATTCAGTTATTAATATTTTAGTGGGAATTTTTGTAGTTTTCCAGGTTGTTTTTCGACCTGCTGCATACTGTGGGTGCCTCACAATTTGTCTATATCAGACTATCAGTACACTCACCTGTGTCAGGTCAATCTCCATAGCTAAACTTTCCATCAATTCAATTCGGTTCAGAATAGACATCACAGATCCTTCCCACATTGCAGGATGGGATTACTTGTCTTGCCTTTCCTGAGCCTGAAATATAATTTGTCAGGGTTAGTTGATAGCACTAATTCCATAATTACCATAATAGTTGCAAAACAGTGAACATTACATACTGTCAGTAGTTAATTATTGTTATTTAAATGATTACATTGCACCAAACAACAAGGTGTTGTGGTGTGCTACAGAGAGGGGTGATTACAAGTACGAATATTAATGTAATCATGATTACAGTTATTATTGCAATCACAATTACTAATGTAGTCATGATTACAATCATTATTACAATCACAATTACGGTAACATTTAAGAATATATATATATTCACATAATGAATTAAATAAACCCTCATGTTATTATTGTCATCAATGTTATTCAACACAAAATCAAACACAATATTAAAATACAGTCACGGTACACTTCATTAGATTAGATACAAAATAAAGAGAAGAGCCTGCTTGCATTGCCATTGTGGTTCGGACCTAACCCGAGGGGTAGGTAAAAGAAATATGCAGAAAAAATATGATTATTAAAATGGCAATGATTCGATAACAATTGAATTACTGACCTGCTAGCTATAGGCCGAATCAATGAGTCGGCACGCAAATCATGCAATGACAGCAGACCAACATCTAGCACCGCTCTGTTTGTGCATATCAGTACAAAATCATCGTCTTCGCCTTCGTACGGTGATGGAAGCACCAACGCGGTCGGGCACACGGTGCTGCATAGCTATAGCCTAGCCCTAGGAATGGTAGCTTCCTCGGCGCAGCATGATGACTCAACGTAAACGTGCGCAGACATCGGGACGTAATTTCCACAGGTTCACCACATCACATTACCTAGTCAGGAATCGTTGACAGTCAAAGCGCTGTTGTAATTTTTCCTGAATCCAACGTCAACAAAGGCGAAGCCGACCTGGAGTCTGGAGCGTGACTAGGCAAAGTCAATCGCCCTACAATGTTTTTCTATCTGGCTTTTGCTAATATAGAGACGAAGAGCGGGGCGAATTTTTTTGCCTAGAGCGTGACTCGCACACTCGGTGACACTTTACGACTGTCAACCGTTGTTTCCGTGTGGCCTGTCGAACTAGACTCTTCGTCTGTGGTTTCCATTTCTCCAAAGATAGACAACTATTACGGAAGTTCAGTAAACCACTAATCGCTAGTAGCAGATCTGGTAAAACTGTCACAAGCGATACATCCATCTTGTCAACAAGTAAAAAATAGTTCCGGTATTCCGTTATCGCATATTCTCGTTGGTTAGCGTCTCATGTGTTCGAGAAGTGTGGCGTTTTCCACGATTTTTTGCGTGTTTTGTTGTAATTTCTTTAACTTTTTTTATTTGGAACGAACAAAAACGCTATTTTGTTGACGTGTGTAAACACTTGTATATATATAACAGAGACCCATATCTTTTTTTTCGCTCCAGAATGCCTATTTACGAAATAAATCGCAAAAAATCGAAAATTTACATTGATTAGATATACGCGACTCAAACCACTCGTTTCGACAACAAGATGGCAATACGCAGTGATGTATTTTGTCGATTTTTGTCTCGAACAAAATCAGTTTTTCAGTTTATCTCACAAATTAACAGGTATCTGTCACCATTAATGCATAGTTAGATAATATATATTTAAATATACGGCATAACACAAAATTGCTTCAGTTCCCCTTTAAGAGGAGATGGGGATGGCTTGACCACACCTTGAGAAAGCCAAGCACAAACATAACCAGACAGGTCCTGACATGGAACCCCCAAGGCAAGAGAAAGAGGGGGAGACCAAAAAAAGACCTGGCGGCGTGACCTCGAGGCAGACATCAAGCAAACAGGGAATGGCTGGCAACAACTGGAGAGGATTGCCCAAGACAGGAGGCGCTGGTGAAATGTTGTGGATGGCCTATGCTCCAGGACGAGTTAAGGGCCTAAGTAAGTAAGTAATAAGTTTGATAATAATTAAATTGTTAGACAGCATATTTAACAAACTTGTCGTTGCTGCTTTTGTCACATTCAAGACCTTTGTCGTATTCGCCGGTATATGCCTTTTGTTATTGCCCAAACTATTGCAACTGCTCTTGTTGCCAGTAGACTTGACTATTGCAATTCCCTTTATCCTAAAATTGCTCTCAAAGGGAATAACAACAAGGCACTAGCTAAATTGTTTTTTCTGTGTGTACACAGTTTGATATTTTATGTTACTAAACACCAAAATAAAAACAAATAGGTTTACTTTAGTCAGTGATTTTCAGGCAGTGCTTCAGTGTAGTTTCATTCGCGTTACTATGGCAAGTGATGGCGATGTCAATTTTCCAGAATAAAAAGTATAATGTGACGATTTCGAACCGCTAGCGGCAAGTGATGCCGCAGAATCATCTTCGAATTTGGCTATTTCGGAGCAGTTTAGCGACGCCAGTAGACTTTGACTTGGAACTTATTTACTTTCTGACCGAAAAATAAAAACGACCACATAGAGCTGCCAAACTTCTCCTCATATATCTATCATACGCATACACATGTGACGTGGTCAAACATCACTCTTACTTACTTACTTACTTGCTTACTTACTTACTTACTTACTTACTTACTTTACTTATGTCATCCACTTAATGTGGTAACATTATGATTTCCTTCCAGTGGTTTCTGCTCTTCATTCCAGTTAGTAAATTTGTCCCGTTGAGGTTCGTGTCTTTCTCTAGGATGTTTTGTAGAGTTGTTGTTGGTCGACCTCTTCTCCGAGGGCCATCGGGCCTCCAGAGCAGGACTTTGTTGGCTGCTTCGTCATAACGCATCGCATGATCTGCCAGACGAAGACGCCGTTGTCTCACGATGGTGGTGGTGATCCGTGGCAGGGAGATGTACAGTTCTTGGTTGATCATGTGATGGCGCCATGACACGTTTTGAATTTTCTGCAGCATTCGTGTGTAGGTGCCATCCAGTGCATTTTCTATTGTTTGTGTTAGCATGAATCGCATCCATATATCAAGATCGGTTTAACCGTCATCCTGAAAATGTTCAGTTTGGTGAGTTTGCAGATGGGTGCTCTCCAAACTTTGTCAAGGGCGTGAACTGCCGCCCATGCCTGGGCTTTTCTATACTGGATGTAATGTTGTGGGTTTGTGTAGGATCCGATATATTTAAAATCCTCTTCTTTTTAAATTTGACACTCATCTGAAGAGTATACACTATCATTAGGCAGGTTGGTGTGCATGTATTTTGTTTTGCTTGGATGGAGAAACAGTCCGGTAGATTTGGAAGCACTTTCCACTTATATGAAGTAAAAATTCTGCTTCTTGTATCGTGTCAGAGAACAGAGCGATGTCATCTGCATAATCCAGGTCAGAGAGATGGGAGGCTGGATGTCTGGTGCTTCGGCGTCTGGATAGGGTTAGTCGTTCTCTGTCATCGATCGGAGTTCTTATGGTCCAAAACTATGATGAATAGGTATGGGGCGAGAGGGTCTCCTTGGAGAACTCTTGTGTTAATGTTGAAATTTGTAATTTCCCCTTCGGGAGTCAATACAACTACATAACTGTTTACATACATTATCTCTATGGCTTTGGCGATCTTCTCTGGGATGCCATACGCATGAAGAATCTGGAACAATTTGTTTCTATCTACAGAGTCAAAGGCTTTCTTGAGGTCGATGGAATTACTGGCAGCTTCTTTCTGTTGGTTTCTCATTTCCTCGATGATGCGTCTAAGAGCAAGAATCTGCGAAGATGTAGATCGCAGGGGTCTAAATCCGTTCTGGTATTGGCGTAACTTCTTTTTTAGCTCAGGGTGAATTATGTTAAGCAGGAGTCGATTGTAAACATATGCAGCAGTCTGTGTTAGACTTATTTCACGATAGTTTTCAGGAAGAGTCAGGTCTCCTTTCTTAAGAGCCCCAATTCCGGTGGTCTATTCCCTAAGTATGTTTCATTGCAGAACTTCAATAAATCTTTCCTTAACTTGGGTGGAGGAGTTCACGTACCTGGGATCCAAGATGACTGCTGATGGAAGTTCTGAAAGAGGAATACGCGCAAGGCTGTAAAAAAGCTGGCCAAGCATTTGCTACACTCAGAAACATCTGGAAATCTGGGAACAAAATTTCAGAAACCGAGAATACTCTTTTTTAGGAGCAATGTGCTCTTTATCCTCCTTTATGGATCAGAATCCTGGAAAATGACAAAGGCTATCAACCACAGACTTGAATTCTTTCAGAACAGATGCCTTCGCACAATACTCAAGATATTCTGGCCTAACACCATCTTCAATGCAGAACTCCACAGAAGAACATCAACCCAGCCCATCACATTGGAGATAAAGCGACGCAGATGGCAGTGGACTGGCCACGTTTTGATAATGCTGCAGACAGCAATAGCAATAGCAATAATGAAAGAACATAACCTGACCTTGGGGAAGCTCGAGAAAACATCAAGAGATAGACTACAGTGGCGTGCTCTGGTGTCGGTCTTATGTGCACTTCCACACGAAGAGGATTAAGTAAGTAACTGTCCTAGACCCAAAAAACAGCCTGCTCCTGACCAAGTACATCTTCTTCAATACCCCAAACAGCCTGTCCCGGTAGGATGATTCCATATTGGCACCTTGTAGGTCGTCTTTTATAGCCAGGTTTTGCCATCTGAAAACAACATCATATTTGTCATTGATTTAATGCGATAATTTATGTCAGAAAGTTGATCACCTAAATGATCCATGCTATCTGCCATCTTATCACAGTTTGAAAGTGTCATTTTACCTTGCTGTCACTAAAATCTCCTCATTGCTGCTTTAGCTATCCACTTCTACTGCACAAGGTCAGTGATCATATTAAGTTTCAATCTGTGGGAGGCTGACTACATCCTGTTTTCGGAATACCCTAGAAAGTGGGGGTGGGCCTTTTGTGCACATTGCATGGGCGTCTTAGGCAATTTTCCCCATACATGCTACATTTATTCATTCCTATGCCAAACACTAGTCTTGAAAGCTACTCGAGGTGGTAGGATGGCCGAGCCTGCTTTGTTGCATATGTCAATATAGTCCTTATTCGAGTTGGTTTGGCTTCTTTCCAATGCCTCTCAGTCAGTTGAAATTTGGTTTTCAACGCGACAGACTACATCTTGATTCGTTGCGATTGCATCCCAGTAAAGTCTGGGCCTGGATGGATTCTTCTTTGCTCTCACGCTGAGCTTTAATTTTGCACACACAATCCTGTGATCAGAGCCAATGGGGTCGGAAGAGGAGTGTGCTCTTACTTCCATATGCATATACAAATTAACAAAAACGTGTCATCTCCTATGCTATGGATATGGCTATGCCTAGCTTCGCGGAACTAGGCGTAGAATATATAGCTAGCTTTTGTTTTTGTAATTTGTTACCGTTATATGGAAGTAAGAGTAATGTTTGACCACGTGACATGTGTATATGTATGGTAAATATATGAGAAGCTTGGCGGCTCTAGGTGGTCGTTTTCATGGTTAGGTCATAAAGTAAACATCGCGATAGCAGGACGGGTGGTGGTGATTTCGGCCCTCGGAGAATTCGGCCCAACTGCCATGTTATTTCGGCAAGGTGATTTTGGTGACTGATGTGACACGCAAGATCTATTCATTTCTAGCTAGTAATTGATTAGCCTTCACTTTAAGGGTTTGTTATTCCTGTACTTGTCATCAAAGGGATTCTAAGTTTAACCTGATACTGTTGAAGTACAATGCTTTGTCTGTTTCGTACAGTGAGTAGGTGTGAATGAAAGACCATGCTTCACATTAAAAATTATTTGACGAAAAACACTGCATAGATCAAAGACCAAATGCATGTGGCTCCATTGTATTCACAATACAATAATCGCTTATCACTGTCATTGCTCTGTATTTGATTTAATAAATAATATGGGGAGAATTTCCCTGAAATCTTAAATATAGAAACAAGATATTATGATAATTGTAATTTTATTTATTTAAATTATTCAACTGTATATAATATTATAGTTTTTGGTGTAATATATATGATTATCTCGGTGACAGCGTGTTAAAATGAAAAAGTATATATATTATATATTTAATACACTGAATTTGCATTTGGATCATTATGTGTGTGTCAGTCTATCAGTTTTCAGGAAATTAAAAATAGATGTCTCAGAACTTACTTAGATTTCAACCAATGAATAAGTGAGTATACTTAAGCACTTTTCCAAAAAGAACTACGCATTGTCCATGTTGATACTGACTATCGCACGCACGCACACTATATGTATATAGTGTGTGCATGCGTGCGTGCGTATATATATATATCCAATAATCACTAAATAAAACCATGCTTGCAAATTTTTTGAAGATGTCGAATACCTGTGAAGCGAATGCAAACAAAAGTAAACATAAAATAAATGAGCTGTTGCTGATATTAAATTTAAGATGTCTAATTTAACTACATATTTTTTCCAGAAAACGTTATAATAGTCGCCTATGTGAAAAAAAATATTGTGGTTTAATCCTACCAGTTGCATCGTCAGTTATAGTGGCGCCGCCAAACGGAGTTCCTGACAACTTGACACATCCGGAAGGCTTGGCTTGTTTACTTTTTGTTAATTTTCATTGTTCATTACACAACATGTGTAATTTTTAGGGTACTTTGGCAGTTTAGCCCCGCACCCAAAATAACCACGAAAACGGTCAGTTATAACCGCCAAACTTCGCCCAATATATCTACCACGTGTGTGTGTGCGCGCGCGCGCGCGCGCGCGCGTGCGTGTGTGATATATATCTATATATGGTAATGTATTGCGAAATGTTCACAAACGTTGTTTAGGACCATTGCTCCTTCAATAAGCTGAGTAGACGGTTGTGATCAGGTCGTACGTGTCTCCAATAAATGGGTAATTTTTGCTCCTTTTTGTGCAATATTTGCACGATGACGTCTTTAAAGCAGTTTTTGTTATTCGAACCACCTATGTAAGACATACATTTAATAGTTAGCTGTAATGGCATATATTTCGGAAATTACTAACAACAATATTAACATTTCTGGTCAAATCCCTGAATTTTCCTGATTATTTTATGTTGGGGAAGTTTTTGTGAAACCGTACATCGCACTGCTTCATACAGGCAAATGCAGTACAAAATAATATGGATTTCGCAATGTTTTAAATTAAACTCGTTGGATAATAAGTTGTGGGTGGTCCCAAAACCGATTTGGGGAAGTTTTTATGCAGCCGTACGTCGCACATTTGCAGATACGTCGTGAGACGAGTTCAATACATTAGTGAGAACTATTAATATGCCATCAATAACATACGTGAAGCTAAATATGTGTCAATGGTCTAATATGTAGACATTTTCCTACGTTTTATGACACTTTACGGGCCTTGTAACCGTACGTCGTCCGACACCACCTGAAACCGTACATCGGCAAGAACTGCTTCGTGGCATTTTACCAGGAGCTACTTCCTAGTGATCTTAGTGGGAATTAAAGTGACACCTCTTACATCATGTGGCTGGCTGGTAGGCGTTGCGGCTCTCTCGCACATTCTGTAAGAGCCTAGGAGTAGCCTCTGCAAATAACTATATAAGAAACGCCAAGCCAACGATAGGGGGCAGTAAGAAGCGACGCAGACGAAGGTGCGACCTGTGATGTATGTATGTATTATACAGATTCCCCAATGTCACAATACAGGAACCGCAAAATGTGTGTCCTTATAGCCAAATTTCCAGCACTGTTTGGCCTTTAATCAGACCTTCCAACATAAAAAAAGCAGAAGATCTTCCTCTTCCTAAAAAAAAACACAGAAGACTTTTGCTCGAAACACACCAAATTTTATAACAGTGCAAAAAAACAACAAATACGATACACAGCATAACACAGTGTTACTGAGTGTAACACTCAGTGTTCTGCATTATAAATAACAGTAGCGTGTTTTGCACTGGTGATGATGTCCCTCGTAGCTCTGAACATGTGGCACTCGCAATCAAAGTTAATTTTGCAATGGAGCAGGCTGCAGAGAGTTTCTGCACCAAGCGATGCCCGGAACTTTGTGTCATTTTTTGTGCACAAACTGAACAGCCGTTCGACGGGAGCCTGGTCGTAGGGCAGAATCATCAGTGTTGTCACGAGCGTGGCAAGGCGTCCAAACCTGAGCTGGCCACCGCAGTCTTTCAGTTTCATGACCTGGCCCCACCACTTGTCCACTTCAACGAACTCTGGCAGATCTGGGGCAACCTGGAAATCATGCCACTCTTGGATGATGGTATCCAAGTCTTCGTCGGACGTCCCGGGAACAAACTTCTCAACCAGAGACAGCACTGCAAACAAAATGTTGACTATATTAAAACAAATCATACAATTTTCTTTAGGAATAGGCCAGAAGAGCACATCAATTATGAATGGCTTATGAACGTGAATGACATACCTGGACAGCAAAAAAAACATTAAATGAGGCAGTCTCTTAAAAATTTTTTATTATGATCTCTTGCAATTATGATATCTTGCTGATACCAAATTTATTACATTATTTATATTATTATTTGGCCAGTGAGCATAAAAGACAAACACTACCCTGGAAGTAGTCCGAAAGTATATTAGAATCCTTTAACAATCTTTACGAACATAATGACAGCTTTTAAAACATTAGGCTGATTATTTACCTTTGGCAGCTCTGAAGTCCAGCCTGTTGGCTGGGTTGAGCAAGGGCACTGCCTTCAAGATTTCACTGTCAAAGTGGAACCGCTGCAGGAATTTCGAGGTTAGGGCCACATACCCAGAGCGTACTCTCCTGAAACATACATTAACTTGGAGGTCAGGTAATCATACCAGAGCATACTCTCCTGAAATATACATGATTTGTAGGTCAGGTATTCAAAACAAGAGCATACTCTCTTGAAATATACATGAACTTGGAGGACAGGTATTCATAGCATGTGTGAAATCAGCATGAAAATGAAACTTTCAGTAAACTAGCGACTATAAAGTAAAATGGATTTTGGTAGCTAAGTATGGTATGGTTAAAACACTGTTACTTACTGGTAAAACCGAGTGGCTATCATGGGACTGGAATCTTCCGCGAGAGACTCAAGACATCTCATGGCCTGCACACCAACAGTTAGGTCATCGTTGTCTTTCTGGTTATGAATCTCCATGTACTTGACACCAGTCACGTCTCTGGCAGCAGTTATTACCTGTGCCTTCACGAAGTTGCCCATGTAACTACGGAGCATACCCTCTACGTCGGATGCCAGTTGCAGTATCTTGCAGCCTTCTGACTGGAAAGAAGATAAACACCACTGTTTAGTACGTTATGGGAATAAATACAATTGATAACTTTTTCATCATGAGCCAGCACCGGAGAGCATGTCTTGTGTACTCTGCATCTGGGGTGGACCGAATGCATCTATTCAACTGTAAAAAAGGCTAAACATAATACAAAAACCAGTCAGTAAAAATGTGATAACAAGAATACAAACACACCTGAAAGGTAGTGTTAAACTTGTTGAGCCTGGTCAACGAGAAGTCCAGGAAGAAGAAGAGTAGCTTCATCTCGGGGCAGTTGTAGTACTTTGCACATCGCTTTACACGACCAGGCTTCTCCACATCTGGGTGACTGGAGAAGTAGGCCTTGAGGGCAGGCCACTGGTCCAGCGTGCGCCTCACACACTTCTGCAGAGAGAGCCACCGGATACTGATGTGTTTGAGGATCTCTTGCATGTCGACCTCCGCAAACATCTGGTACTCCCGGTATTCCTCACGCCTCTTTGAACTGAAAGTATATATACAAGAAAAAAACACAGCTGTGAATTAATGTAATTACCAATAATACTTACCTGCCTGTTTTTATACAAATAGAAAAGTAGACACTACATTTTTCTTTATGCATATGTGACGATATATACCTTCCATGGAAGAAGTAGTACGTGTCGATGAGTAAATCCTCAATCGGAAGGTGGAGAGCCTTGACCATCTGTGATGCCGCCAAGCTTGCGATGTGTGACACACACCCCAAGTCGAACACTCTGTGGTCTGTGGCTGTGCAGATACGGGAGAGCACAGAGTTGTTGCAGCCAACCATCACTGATGCGTTGTCTGAAGAAAATCCTTTCACATTCGCCCAGGGAATCTTGCGATCACTGTAACACACAAACACACACATCTTATATTTAATAATGCACAGGTGATGCCCGATCAATACTACAGCTTAATATTTGCTGAAGCTATGGGTTCTGCCTGGCAGTCCGTTCTAGTGAAACAACGATGACCATCCTGGAAGTCAGCCCCAAAGCTACGAAACGTGGAATGTGCCAGCAGTCTGTGGCATAATTAAATAGCACACACGTTATGGTCCCAAGACCAGTCCTGAATACATGTGCCACGCCCCACTTAAAAAATTACAGCTATGACAAGGGAGGAGAGTTCCAACGAACATGTCCAGGGTGGGAGAGAATGCAACTGGCGACGAAGCAAGCGGAGAAGTAGGACGAGAAAGAGAGGTGGTTTCAAAGAAGGGTGACACTATGTAATCAAACAAACTTATGTCAGTTCTGAGAGGTGCATTTCTTTGATATGATACTATATAATCAAACACATCTAGTACACTAAAGCACGTTTGACTATTACGTAATACTAGAAGCGCAGAGGGGTTACTTAGATATGCCTCAAGCAGGACAAAAGGTCACTAGTACAAATAAACCAATAACAAAATGTCCGAAAAACATGTCTGAAGCAGGTTATAGATGCGTGTGTTTAAATGCTAGGAGTATAGTAAATAAGAAAAAAGAATTAAACATTATGGTAGAAGATACTGACCCTCACATAATTGGTATTACCGAATCATGGGCCAACACAGACAGACAGATGCTGAATTAGGATTGACAGGATACGTAATGTTTAGGAGAGATCTAATAGGAAGAAGGGGAGGGGGAGTTATTTTATATGTTAAAGAACATATTCAGGCTTATGAAATAAAATTTGAAAGGAAAGCAGATTACGATGAAGCTGTTTTGGTGCAAAATAGTTTCGGGAAATTCAAAATTAAATCTATTGGATTAGTTTACCGAAGTCCAAACATAAACGAAGGGGATAACACAAAATACTTTAAAGGAAGCCAGTAAAGGGGAATGTATCATAATGGGAGATTTTAACCATGGACACATACAATGGAAATCTCTAAAGAGTACAGGGGTGAGGACCAACAATTTCTATTTTTAATTCAGGATAGCTTCCTTACTCGGCACGTGCTAGAACCAACCAGGGGAGAAAATGTACAGATATAGTTTTATCATCACAAAAAGAATTAGTGGACAATGTAAAAAATACATGAACCATTGGGTAACAGTGACCACAATCAAATACATTTTGACATCAATGTAAAATCAGAAAGTAAAAATAAAAAAACGTATAGGAGAAACTTCCACAAAGGTAACTATAAAGATATGAGAAAATACTTAGCAAAGCTAGATTGGAATAACATGCTGATGAATAAGACTACAATTGAATGTTGGAATATTCTCAAATATGAAATTGAGAGTATCGTCGATAAATTTGTACCCTTGAAAAAACAACGAAAACGGTCTAGAAAGAAACACTTGTCAAAAGAAGCTATTAGCAAACTATGTGGAGGGTTTATAGGCGTACCAGAAAGGATGAAGACTATGCAAATTACAAAGAGGCACTTAACCTAGCTACAACTGAAATTAGAAAATCTAACCAATCTTGTATGTTTTTTTTGAAGAATTTACAAAGTAGGTAGATGATGGGTCACCAGTGGATGTAGTCTACTTAGATTTTCAGAAAGCTTTCGATAAAGTGCCACATCAAAGATTGTTACTTAAACTAAAAGCCCATGGCAAAGGTAATGATGTAATCAACTGGATAGAAAAGTGGCTTAAACACAGAAAACAGAGAGTAATAGTAGATGGTGAGATTTCAAACTGGAAATCAGTTTTGAGTGGGGTATTAGGCCCTATACAGTTTTTAATATATATATACACCTGTAAATGATTTGGAAGATAACATATCTAGCAAAGTACTCAAATTTGCAGATGACACAAAAGTATTCAGAAATATTACTAATGATAGAGATAAATAAAGTTTACAGGATGATCTAGATAAATTAGTTAAATGGTCAGAAAAATGGCAAATGTTATTAAATTTTGGGAAGTGTAAATGTATACACATAGGAGAGGGAAACATGGATGAAGAATATAAAATGGGGGATGTTGTACTAGGTAGAACCACACAAGAAAAGGACTTAGGAGTAACATTTAGTGCTGACATGAAAGTTTCAGAGCGATGTGGGATTGCTGCTTAGAAAGGAAATCAAATTCTAGGGCTAATTAGGAGGCTGTATCGGACATAGACAGGCTAGAAAGAAAACAACGAAGAGCTAAAAATTATTCCAGAACTGAAAGACCTTAGTTACAAAAGTCGCTTATTACAATGTGGTTTGACAACACTAGAGACCAGGAGACTAAGAGGAGACCAAATAGAAGTGTTTAAAATAGTGAACGGTTATGAGGATGTTGATAGGAATACGTTCTTGAAACTTAAGTAGAACCAGAGGACACAATGCAACATTGGTTAAGGAACAGTGTAGGTTGGACATGACAAAGTACTCTTTCTAACAGAGGGTGATAAATGAATGGAACAAACTGCCAAATGATTGTGTTAATGCTAGTAGTATGAATATGTTTAAAAATAGAATTGACAGATATTTTATAAGGGTGGGCTACACAGATGAGAAAATTGTTGGACTCTTGATAAGCCAATGGCTTCCTTGTCCACTTGCCATCTAGAACTTATTGTTTGGGATGGCAATCTTGTTAAATCTTGTAATGATTTTTGACAAATGAATACATTTCAACTCACATCATGGCTTTGACAATTCATCAACTCACTGTAATTTATTAATGATGTTTCTATAGGTTGGCACCTTAGTGAAAATAAAAAGAATATGATATATTCACATAAAGAACATGCATACAAATTATTTTGTGTATCCAGGTACGTATACAAAAGACTCTAAAGCTAGATGAAACTTGATCAGCGGTCTCTGAAGTAATATACGCTATTTTACTGGAAATTATAGTATGTGAAACTGTACGTCTGCAGTTCTAAATTATCTAGGAACTGATAGCTATAACTCCAATATAAATAAAGTGCACCCAGTTGAAAAGCCCATGTTATGTACTTCTCAATGAATAACTTTCCCTTGTAATCGCATCTTATAATATAATAACGTCACGTTTAAAAAAACATCACAGTCGGACAGTGCAAATGATTTCAACGTTAGCCCAAACAGAGAAAAGGTTTGACGAATATGCCTTACTGAGTCCCAAGCACAAATACATTATTGTACATGTATAGAACGTGAAATATCACAAGTAATTATATACTAAATAAGTGTAATGACCTTTCAAACTACAAGGAACTGTGTGCAGACGCACAGTTTCAGATCTTAAGTATTAACAACTACTCACAACTTCACCTAGCTGTCCAATGCTCAATTTTAGGAGTACGAAAAAGTACGAAGTTATACGAATACGCTTATTTTTACCCCCCTCTGAACCCCAAATGTGAAAGTTTTTGTGAGAACTGACCATATATATATATATTACATATGTATTAAATATATTATATATATAATATATATATATATTACATATATATAATTATATATATATATATATAATATATATATTATATACCACGGCCACATACTCGTAAAGGAGGACAACACGAAATATCTTGGTGTGGTGAAAAATAAAACACTGTCCTGGAATGATTATAGAATATATATATTCTTCTTCTGGGTACAAGAATAGAATAGTATATATAGAATATATATATTCTTCTTCTGGGTACGAGTCAACTTTAAATATTTGGAAGAGAAAAGATGATAGTGTGCGTGTAGAACTGCAATTTGAGGAGAGGAAAAGTTGATAGCATGAAAACTGCAATATCAATTAATGTTGCAAGCTGGAGATATTCTCTCTGAAAGTGGTGGCGTTATAAGAAGGGGGCTATTATGTTTGTTTGTATTTGTGCATGTATTTTGATTGTGGTGCATGTGTTTTGATATATATATATATATATATATATATATATATATATATATATATATATATACAGTGGTTCTCCTTTTATAAGCCACTATAACAAGAGGTCATCTCCTCATCAAAGACAGAGCCAGAGGCCACATTGTCATGCAGCAAATTAGGCTTCCCCATATGATAAAGCCTGCCCCCACGAGAGGCTATCCCTCTTATTATTATTATTATAAGACCATTGCACCTTTGGTTTTGCAGAAGTGGTAGCATTATAAGAAGGGGGCTATTATGTTTGTTTGTATGTGCATGTATTGTGCATTTGTGGTGCATGTATTTTGATAGCTGCTATATGTCCTGCCACCTGGTGTCGTTTTGCAGAAACTGGGCACCTCCTTTCAAGGTCCGCATCTGCTTGTTAAATCTTGTTCTTAGAAATGATACCCTCGCAAACCCTTGAATGAAGATGTATTATTAAACAAGCCGCAACCTTCTACAAAATTCTAAATAACATTATTGAGATCACCCCCCAGGCTTACTAACCCGCTCTCGAACCTGTGGACATTACATAGCCCCCAGGTGTCATATAAATGCAATGGTCTTTTCATTTTCTCCCCGAGCCATTCGCATATGGAATATGATTCCACCAAAAATTACCAGCATAAAAAACCCAAAATCATTTCAAGAAGCTATTATGGAACTCCTTTTCACCACACCTCCTGACCTAAACTGCCTTTAAAACACAGTGCTCAGCATAAACTTATCCATGGTGTGGGTATGGAGACTATCTATGTGTGCATGTGGCAAGACAGCGACAGTATCCATACACATAACCAACCAGGGTCCAGGCAACCTATTCAAAATTGTCATTTAATAGCCTATAGATAAAAAAATAAAACTATCAGATAAAAACCCTTTCAGGAGCATTAAAGATACTAGTATTTTAGTTGTATGTACCACCCACAGCGCACAGTCCACCACAAACTCCTGCGTTAGCCCAAGTGTGGGCTGTTTGGAGTATAACCACTTCAGACTTGAGAAGTCGTTGGTAACTTGTGGGCGATAATCGGTGAATACATTGTGCGCTGCTGAGTCGATGACGTCACTACTCGAGGGTCTTTCATTTTCATTGCGCAAACAGTCTGCGCATATAGAGCTGAGCCCAGATAATTATGAGTGTGTAAGGTGTGTGCTTGCTCGAATTTCACGCTTATGTAGTCACTTTGCGATTGTTTAATGCAAGCGTGCATCGGCGTACAAATAGCGAAAGGTACATAGTTCAATCTGGTTCAATTTATAAATAATTTGCATGCCCAGGTGCGTAGAATGCATGGTTTATCCAAGACGTATTTGCAATGTTTTCAGTTTGTTGTCGCGCAATATCGCCAAAGTGGGTCGGAACCTCGTTCTGGGTGCAGACGTAACAGAGAAACGTGTGAGTTCGTAAGACGACTCCTGACGATAAAGAATGCATAATTAAAATGTATGTAGATTAATTACCTTACCTGTTAAATGTACGTGACCCCGTCGGCAAAATGGCCGCCTCAAAAGACTTATGGTATTTGATCGCAAACGCGCCTGAGGAATCGTGGTGACTCGTGCGCTGTCATCCTGTCCGGCTTGTCCGGACCCTGATTCTGGAAATAACACTTGAGCGTGACTAACTAGCGAAGGCGTTCCGTGTATAGCAATACCGTCGACGTTACATCACCAGTCAGAGACTGATATTTGAGGGGGTTAATGATTGAATAGTTAGTGTGGCCTACAATTTGGGTCTATTCATCAGCCATACACGCAGTCTGCTATTCTATTGGTCACTATATTGTGAGTCATATATCCCACGGGCAGGTGCCATCTATACGGTATACTTACTCTTATGGCAACGCGACAGCAAACTGAGTTGTTTTGTGAGTGACTTGTGTTATTAAGGACTATTTTTTGATTGTTTTTCTCACTGTGGGGCCTGAACTAATGCGCCACCGAGATTGTTAACACAACTAACCAAGTCGGAATAGAGTAATGATTCGCAGAGGCAGTGGCAAAACTAGCCGTGATTCTAGTTCAGAAGCTGCAGCTAGATTAGCCGACTACAGAGGCGCACAGAGCACCCCGTTGCTTGCCACAACTGGTTTTGCTTGTGCAAGTTTGACAGGAGTGAGTGCTGACACCACGCCGGGCACTGCCCGCAACAGATATACATCTGACAGTCTCCATAACAACATGGCAGATCTGAGTGGCGCTATGCATGAGATGTCGATGGTTGGCAGTTCACATACCGACCATAAAGAGTCGCGGGACGTCCCGACTAAGGAACCACTGAAAGTAAGCATAATGATTGTATTGTTTTGTGTAAATCTTTTAACTTTCATCTCGGCAGTCATTTGAAGATCAGTTTCACCTTCATCAGGTATTCCACAATCATTTTTATATAAATTCCACAAGATCAAAACATTGGTTTCAAGTTACATGGTATGTCAAATTGCCAATGTTTACTTTGTGAGCTATTTTTAGCGATTGATGGAATTTTGCCCAAAATAAAATGTGTTTGCTGTTTTACCGACCACTGTTTTTTATAATTATCATAAGGTGTAACAAAAATAGATTGTTTCCGGTTATCTGGTGACCCTAATAGTTTATCTGCTGAAGAAAAAAAAAATGCACAAATGATTGAACAGATTCAATTATAGCCAAAGACAGGCCTGGTGTCAATTACAGTTTGCAGTGTAATATATTACTATTACTTAATTTCCTTTCTATTACAGTATAACTCTTATATGCTGAAGGCAGTGTAATACATTACTATTACATTTTAAGCTGCAACAATTACTATTAACTTTTCTCGTTGGAAATATTTTGTACATGTATGTATGTTGTGTTCCTTCAGTAGTTCGCAATGTTCAGTAATTCCTTATTCAAGTAATTATAGATCTATTATTTATTGGTCTTGTTTTTTCTTTCATACAATATCCAAACTGATATGTGCTGAAAATTCAAAAGCTAATAGGACTCATGTTCACTCAGAGTTGGTCCAAAAGTTGGTATTAGTTGCTGGATTTTGTTCAAACATTACCCAACAGGGCAGTGAGCTGTGATGATTTGATGTTAAAAACAGTTAACTTAGTGATGGAACCCTTATGCATTAATAATGATTCATCAGTGAATAAATGGCCAGCATGTAGGATCTGTCACCATACAACATACAAGATAGGGGGAAGGGGGTTGATATTTATGCTTAATAACCTAAAGAAATTGGATTTTTATATGTGATTTAAATATTAAATTACTTTATTCAATTACTATTACATGGTGTTCTGTTCTAACTATTACCATCACTTGAATATTTGTAATCGTTGCTTTTACATATTGCTATTACTTTAGGTGTACAAAATAAGCAGTTTTGCTCCGGGAGTTAATTTGCTATTTTGAACTGTAAACATAACCGGTTACAGAGTCCTCTGTATCTTCAACCCACAACCATGGTTTTATTCTTAGCTGATAAATGTCACACATGTTATGAACATCTTGTATTACAGATATACAAGGCATCTATTCAAGTTGATGCAAAAAGTAGTGTTGAAGAAACTATTATGGGTAGTTGATCTGCATCAATTGTATCAATATATTTAGTTTTAATAACTTGACTTTATTGTCCACGTCCACGAATGGACAGCTGTGCTAGCTAATGCAATGATTTAAGACTGTACTTTTGCAATGCAGAATGTTTGGACAAGTTTTTATTTGTTCAAAGATTTATTATGCCCCATAAAGTGGTGGCAGGTTTCTAATAAAATGTAAGAATCTGCCATATAAGCTGTCCTGTCAGAAATACTTGTTAGACTCCAATGTTAGAAACTAAAATCTATTTATTGTATATTTTAAACACATGACTTTAACACACTTTATTGGCAATTGAAATATCACATTGAATTTCAAATATGTAATGCCAACATTTCCCATAGTTTAGCTCAAACATTAGGGCCGGAACGATAAACTACTTCATGTTACGATACATATCACGATACAGAGGATATGATGCATATCGCTATACAGACTACACTAACTAGAATGATACAACAACAGTAAAAACATGTTTATTTATCATATGGACAAGGCACCGCTACAGCAGACGTCACATCGTCACTCACGTGAGGTCCAAATTGCATGCGCACATTGAAAAAAATAATGTAAAGATTTTACATATATTATAGTAAGATATTCATATGGGAAACATACTACATGTTATATTTTTCGCTATTTTATCAATACAGGTGTGGTTCGCGCTGAACTTTTATTGCCTCACAAAGGTGACACGAATAATTTTTGCCTACCACTATCACATATCATAGTGTACCATGCGGTGTGTATCACGATAAACCAGTGTATCGTTTCGGCCCTAATTATAAGTATCCTCTTGCCTTACCATGTTCTTCCCATTGCAGCAAAAGAAGGATAGTTCAGCATCAATGACAACAGACCCAAGTAGGCCAAAACAGGTTTATGTGCAGCCCCCAGGGAAGGGCCCAAAACCTGCAGGCTCAAGCAAGACACAAAAGAAGAAGCCAGAAGTGGTAAGTGAAGCATATTTGCAAATGCACCTTAAGTTAAAAAACTAGTCTTACAAAAATGCTGTCTGACCATCAAAACCTTCCTATGCCCACTGGAAAAATTAGGGCAGTAATTAAAACAAATATTGTTTTTTTTCTACCCCAAAGTGTAAATTTCTTGGCTTGGGTGTTCTATTAAATATTTGTAATTAATTTATTTTAACATGCCTGTATCTGACACAAAAAGTTTGTGGTTGAGTTGTGAATCACAGAAAATGGTCCTTGATCATTCAATGCCATAGTCCTCATTATTGTCTAGTTGGCTGGTTGGCCCATATGTTCCATCATGCGTTACTCTAATATTCCACTTTTACAAAGGCACCGTTTTACCGAGTTTAGATGGACATTTCCTTATTTGATGTTCAGGTTGTGGACATGGTCATCAGCATTGTCGTTTGACACTCCCGGCATTGTCCAGGCAGCCGCGAACATGTCAGCTGCCCGCGACATGACAAGTTAAATATAATAACAGTTACGTTTTAATGGCAGTATGCAATATGGGCCATGCATATTCTATCGTGTGAGTTTGATGTTACAAAGGTATCTCCTGTTCACCAAATACCATCAGATTTCCAGAGCTGGTGGTACTTGACTTAGCTTAAAAGCATAGGCCATAGTGACCCCTTGATGTCCTCCCGGGAAGTTGCACCCTTCCATTCTGTTCTATTTATGGCATGACGCTCTGCTGTCAATAGCGGCAGCCTGGTATCAATGGTGGTCTACTGCCCAGAAAAGAAATTTCTAGCATTGAAAAAAATTCCTGTAGCATGTGCTATATCGAGGTTCAAATTTAATGGGCATGCATGAGCCCCTAGATTCACTGCCAGACCCCTAATAAGTTCGGATGTGGGGGTCCAACCGACCCCTGAAATTTGGGCAAAAACTACAATATTGCTGCGTCTCAAAGGCACAACATATGTGCATTACTTAGTTTTATGAATCCCACTAAGAGGCATTACCAGCGACGTCTTTGTTTTAAGAGAGTCAAATGTTTGCCATACTTTGTATGGTAAACAAACCCATTTGTGAGCCGCTGTTGAAACTGACACAAGAGCTGAGAATTGAGTAAGCTTAGTTGGTCAACAGTTAATTCGGTGTCCAATGTTGCTTGCACAATTAGAAAGAAACGTATACAATGCAAAACACACTTTTATTGGCTGACTGACGACCGAGCAACCAATCAATGGCTGTGATATATATTTAGCGGCTAGCCAAGCACATGACGATTTTCTGAATGCGCTATTGATTTTATTGGGGAAAACCAAATAAGGTGATTGAACAGTTGCCTGATTATAATATTGCGAAATGTGATGTGCCAGGCAGCCAGGGAAGACACTATGGGGGTAACAATAACTCTATAGATGGTTCTTTAGCATTGGTTGAGCACACTACAGATGGGCAGAAAGATTATGAGGAAGAAATGTCCAGGCCAAGGGCATGAAGGTTGTATTACAACGATCAAAATATACATTGGCTTGTTATCAGCATTTAGAATTCATACAGCTACTCAGTCCTCTGCCAGAGTCAAACGATGTTTGTGGACTGACATTCTTCCTAAGTTCCTAACATCCATATTATTTAATGTTTGTAACTTATGATAATGTGGCTGATTGGTGAATGAAATATATAACTGCTTGTGAAGTTCTGACAATGACTTATTGTAACCCAAAGGTATCGTTTTCTTAGTTGTATTCGTGGACATTTTGTGGTTGATAATTATTCTAGGCTTTCATAGTATTTCACTTGTAATACTGTTGCAAAGATTTCAAAACTTCACAGCTAATTTTGAGTGGGAAATTGAAAATGAAAATTTTTTATTTTCATCCCTGCCCTGGTTGTTCTTGCCACATGATTGGCCACAATAGTTTTTAATTTCATTAGTTATTCGACCAACTACGGATCAAGGATATAATTTTAAATGGCTATTACTCTTGAACATATACCGTATCATGAAAAAAATAAGATTTTTAGGAGTGGTGGTACCCAATTACATTTTACATGGACATTCTCATCAGAACAAATCAATAAATCTGCATTTTAAAAGAAGCTACAATGATTAGACCCCTAGTTACAATGAAGTCCAGACTAATGCGATTTGAAAATAACTTGAAGGTGAGCAGTCGAATGGTTATTGTTGAGACTTTTCGCTTTCCAAAGCCAGCACCGACAAAATATGATTATAGCCGGCATCACAAAGCAGACACCTCAACACAGCACTGTAAGCTTACATTGAACTTAAAGTGAAACCAAAGGCGTTTTTGGGGTCTTTGCACCTATAAGAGTACTTGAAAACTAACCATTTGCAACAGTAATCAAGAACATCACGCAAGTGGTTGTGGTTAACTAAATATACCTCGTAGAACACCAGAAATCTTTTTTGTACGGGCAGCGCCATATTCAGGGCTTAAATTTGCGAGCTGTGGCTTGCCAATAGCGCCCAAATATCATCCTGGTGAGTGTTTTTTTTTATAGTGGGAGCCAACTGGCAAATACATTTTGTAAGTTGTATTACTTCAAAAACTGGTGGACCTCCAAAGTTGCAACTTTGCATAGGTTACGCAAATCAAATTCAAAGCAAGCAAGCAAATTCAAAGGAAACATTTAGTAGCCTACGTAAAAACCATAGCGCATCCGGCCTCTGTGGATGGAAGCATCCTCGTTTTGGCTGTGCCTGTCGTTACTTCATTTCGTTCCACAGCGTGTCACCACTGTATTCGCATATCGAAATGTGCATCTTTTTCACAAAAAGTTGGACCTCTCACATATCACACCTGCATTTCGTTAGATATACAAACATGAACTGTAATCATTTTGTGCCATGGTTTAGATCTCTGAAGTATCTTGTCAACAGTCATTGCCAGAATTTCAGAATGTGTTCCACGGGCATGGCACTTGTGTTTTCGTCTCAGTCACCATATTTTTGTTGTTAGGCCAACTTGTTTTTGCCGCAGTTTGAAGTAAGATAATTACCATATCACCGCGATTAATAATTGTTTCACAAAACATTAAGTAGTATTTAGCTTGTGACACATGCTGCATGAGTCTTACTTTGAAACGAGTTTGGGTGCCGAACGTGGGCGATAATTGGGAAGTCAAATGTTTTTGTGCCATGGTTTGAATTACAAACCGGCATCACTGCACATATATCTTTTTTAATTATGATATGACTGATATTGCTTGACTTTGTGAACTTACATTTTATATTTGCTGTGAGAATGTAATTAGACATGACTGCCGGTGCACTACCAATACCAACAGTGGGAATAGCCTTGCCCATGGCCTGTGCCTCTGAATTCTGATTTTTACCAGATTCTGTCTGCTGGTTTATGTGAGTAATTTTCTAGTGATATGAATGGAACTTCTATTAATAGGTATTCCAAAGTGGCTGTCGCGGCTGGCGAAAACTGCTGCAGAAAGCCGGTTTTGGGTGATGTTCAAAAATCAATATAAAATCACTTATACCATTTTGAGCTACAAATTTTACCTCAATAAATGTTGTTATCTTTCCTCTGTTGTTCAGTGATTATCAATTGTTTTAAAAAGGCTTCCTTATTTGTTGATGAATTTTTGAAAGTGACAGGGGTTGGTGGCCGCGAAAAGCGATGTTCCGAATTCGCGTCGCCGACATTTGCATGCCACCATGCCAAGCAAATTCAAAGGAAACATTTAGTAGCCTACGTAAAAACCATAGCGCATCCGGCCTCTGTGGATGGAAGCATCCTCGTTTTGGCTGTGCCTGTCGTTACTTCATTTCGTTCCACAGCGTGTCACCACTGTATTCGCATCCATCCATTACTCACATAAAGGCTTCCTTATTTGTTGATGAATTTTTGAAAGTGACGGGTTGGTGGCCGCGAAAAGCGATGTTCCGAATTCGCGTCGCCGACATTTGCATGCCACCATATTTCGTCGCTTCGCGGAGGACAGCATAACCTCGGGTGACGCTGAATTTATGCTGAGGTCAAAGGGGAGATGTTCAGCCATCGATACATATAATTTTCGTTCAAAACGAATCCAGCGAAGATAACATTTTTCGATGATGAAATTTTCTTTTTGTTGCTTGACATGAACCAGAAAATTATTTCTCAACATGCAATATATCATTAAATAGGCCAGCATGTGTTCTTTTTAAAAAACTTTGTTTAATCTGTAATCAAACAATGGCTTCCCTCCGCTGGCCGGTCAAAGTTCCCCCCACTAATAAATGCCAGCGAGTTCGAAAACATGGCGGCGAAGGTGTGTCCGTGTCCGCGCTGTGAGACGTTGGAATCATCTGCTTCGCAGAACGTCACTCAGAAACATGTTAACTTCACCCAGAAAGGTAAGTTATTGTATATTTTCATTTTGTGAAGTAATATTTGATTAGTTTAATGATAATACGCGATAACGTTTAGCATCAAATAGTTGAGTCGAAGCCGATGCTATGCGTCCGACTTTCACGGGATCGGTCCCCCATACGATGCGAACGTTTTAATTCTTTTTAGGCAACCTGTCTACCCAACAATACCAATAGTTTGTGTCCCAAATATATACGAAGCATTTGAATTATTAACATATCTTATTTAGTGTTAGTTTCTGCTGAAAGAGACAAAATCGTTGATCACGTGACCAGGTTGTTTCTTGTTGTGTTGCAATACCGAGTTGCCACGATATTGCGCGATGGCCTATGCACGAAGTTAGGATGCAATTATACATGTTTTAGCGAAAATATTTTCATGGTTACCCTATAAACTTTGTTTTGTTTATTGGTATATTATTAAATGAGCACTGACATTTTTTTCTCGGGCAGAATACCCATCCATTTTTTAGATTAACTGGAATAATGCAACTTTATATTAACTTAAGCTTTAATCAGTTTATGCACGTAGTATTTGTTTGACTGTACAGGCAATTTGTTATTTTATCATACTGTAGTAATTGTATATTGATATATTGGCTGATTCAGTGAATTGTAAAATTATAAACAAGTCAACTGTCACTTTACTTTATTCCATTTCATAAGCTGCACTTCAAATCCCAAACGGAGGTTCAGGGACCGACAGATTGGCAACCAAACTGGAATGATTGCCAGTTTAGTTGGTAATTAATTTTGATTTCCACTTTTTTTTAGTTGGAGCTTCATATTGGTTTTGTGATGTGAAAATCTTCCATCCTGGCTGACTGGTGCAACTTGAGTGACGACCACTTTCAACAGTTGATGTTTGTCAAATGCAACCAGGTCTTGTAATAGTCCTAAATTGTAATAGTACACAGTAGACAAAACGAGGAATTTGGATGACAGAGAAGACAAAATAAGTAAAACAGCAGATACGCTAATTATGAAAAGCATACTTGGGAAGGAAATGTATTTGTATTATAACTTAGATGTATTTAACAATTAAAAAACACTGTATTTGCATTTGACCAAGTATATTTGTTATATTAATAAACATATTTAATAAATGGTATATATGTGTCCAATACTTTTTATGTTGGTTTATTATTGTTTGCTTATGTATAATGTTAAGGGCTTACAAACAATGTACTTTTATGTAGAGAATGACCAGTACGGTCGTGTGTAGTTCATGCCAGCCGTGAAGTCAATTTCAACAGATTATGAGAAAATCACGAGTCTGTAAATCCTCTCTTGACTGAAGGTCAAGAAGAGTCTGAAATGATAGATATGATTTTACATCTGAATAGCTTTTAGTAATTTATCTCCCTAGTATTTTTTGTGTGCTACACAAAATAGCAGTTTTGGCATCATAAACACTGTTCGGCACATTGTTTTATTTGAGGGAAACGTTTGTGTAATTGCGATAGGTTGCCCTTTACTGCCTGTAAAAGTCAAGGTTAACCTTAAAGAACCCAAGCTCTGTATGTTTTAAATGCATTGATGAAAGTTATACCATTCCACAGATACAAAAATTATCCCTGTACCTCAATTATGTCAAAAGTTATGAACTGTCAAAGAGTTATAAATTTTGACGTGTTTTGACCCATCAGCGCAAATTAAGGAAATTTACATTTTCAAAATAAAATTGTGAATTGTATGTTGATCTTACGTGCTTGAAAAAAATTGGGTGTGGTCTATATGTATGCTGAATAAAAAAAACAAAAGTTTTGAGAGTTCAGGTTGTGTTGTTTGATATTTGTGGTGTCTCAAAGTAGGCCTTTCGGCCAAATTCGGATTTTGACGAAAAATGTACGTAGTTAAAAAATCGGGGAAAAAATCATATCTCTGCTAAATATTGGAGTACAAATATAAAATTTATATCACTGTGTTCAGAATCAAAAGCTCTATAAAATGGCATAATTTAGAATATGTACATACTATTTATTGTACATCTTATGTTGTCCCTTTACCCCTGAAGTTCGAGGTGAGGCTGGCATCGATACTGGGCATCGCTGTTCCCATTTCACTGCCGTCTACACCACCTGTCACCACTCCCCCTATCCCACACTGTTGTTCTCCACTCTCCTCCCAATCCCGCCAAATCTGTCTGCACACAGTCCTCCCACCTCCATCCTGGTCTACCTCTTCTACTACCCTTCAATCTGAGCATATCGGCTTTCTTTGTTAACCGTTCCCCTTCCATTCAGTCAGTGTGTGCAATCCACTTTAACCAACTCCTCACCAGCTTCCTGTTTAAACTCTCTTTCACACCAAACTCCGTCCTCAGCTCCTGCATTCTTCCATTGTTTATTTTTTCCCTGCAATTGTTTTCACCCGGTTAATTCTGTAAACTTGGACTTTCTCGTGTTAGTTTTCCCTCATCACCATAGTCTCTTATATTGTAGGCCGTATAGATAGGTTGGTGTTACGCACAAACTACGCACCTTAGTATCTGGTGATTGATAGATGAAACCTGCCATCCCGGCCAATTGGCCCCTAAATTTTATCGTTGGCCCTAAATTTTGAAAGTTTAGGTGCCAGCTGGCACCTAATTTTTCAGGCGAATTTTAAGCCCTGGTATTTGTTCAGAATCCTACGTCAAGGCACCATAGAAGTTAATTATTATTATTCATTCCTTGTTTACTAACCTCGTGTTATGATTTGACAGTTCTCTTGAGTGTTTGCATTGTGCCGAAGCCTTCAGCTGAGGTACATGCAGGAAGATTGTACTGCTTCAGGCTTTAATGTTCTCCGTCGCCGATGTTTTGAAGGATCTTAACCCATTAGTTGATGAAAATATATTAACTTCAAAACACGACTCTTCAGAATGGGCCAAACAAAGTCTAGCATATTGTTTGGGCGTCCAACCAGCCCGCCCTCAATTGTGAACCCATTCACTACTGTCTGTTTTTCCAGAGGAAATCAGAAAAAAGACAACTATACCTCGCTGAATCATGTTTACATCCGAATGCTGCACAGTACATCATTTTAAGAGTTTAAATTCCAATATAAAAGCAAATAAAAATGTAACTGCGCATCTCAACCATGTTAAGGCCAGATATGGCAGCTGAGTAAGGTTTTTTTTGTATTGATAATTGCAAACTTATTTGTCCAGTAAGAAAGAGTAGGTCAAGGGGAGTAAAAAAATATGTTGAACTTTTTTCATTCGGACCCCCTGTTGCCATGGTAACAAACAAGAAGTCTGTCGATGGCTGTATAATAATATAATAATAATAATAATATTATTTTTATATAGCGCTAATTCCCGCATGGCGGATCGATGCGCTGTACAAGAAATATAATAAATGTATATTAATAAATATAAATAGATAAACTGTAACTTATTAAAATATCTTTATATATATATATATGTATGAACACTGGTTTTAAGACGTACAATACTAAAAGAGGAATGTAAATTATATAAATTATATAAATAAAATTAAACTTTGGTTTTAAGACTTACAATGCTAAACCTTTGTATGTAAATTATATAAATTAATTTTAAACAAATTAAACACTGGTTTAAAGACGTACATTAATATGGAAATTATGTAAACTAATATAAAAATAAATACTGTACCAAAAATGTGTATGTAAATTATATAAACTAAACTAATACTGTACTAAAAAAAAATTTTGGTAAACTATATAAATTAATATAAAAACTAAACACTAATTAAAATGTATATAACACTAAAAAGAAATTATAAAGCAATGTCCATCATTTCAAAACAATGTAAATTAATTAAAATATCTAATAAAAAGATATGTCTTTAACCTGATAAGCCCTGAATTTCTGGGGGAGTTGATTTTGTTTCAACCCATGGGATTATGAAATGCACTGTAAGACGTAAAGTCTTCATCAAAACCCTTACAATATATACATATTCTGAATCACAGAATATTTATCTTACCAATGGTAATAACACTATCAATGTTATGATTAACTGTGGCTAATTAGCATATAATTAGCATATGTAAACAATCGCAAAGTGAAAAATTAAATACGAAATCTAGTTTTATTTCGTCACTCATGGACACAATAAAGCACAAAATGAGGCAAGTTTGGTACTGCAAGGTAGGCCTACATGTCCTCTATGAGCAGCAAGAGAAATTATAATAATATCTGCATTTACCTGTGAAATATTACAATTAGCATGCAAGTACTATGATTTTGGTTGATCGCATATATACATATAAAGCACACAAAACTGTTCACAAAATGCATAATAATGAATGTTTCATAGGTACATGTAATCTATTGACATATATATCAGAGCACACCATGTATTGTAGTATAATAACTGATGGAAAAGAAAAGAAAAATTCAAGGAATGTAAATGCAGTAATTCTGCAAATGTTACGTCAAATGTTACGTCAAAAGACAATGAATACAGTAAAAACACATCATTGACACATCGATGTTGTTGTCTTGGACGCTACTAATGTCATTTACATCCGAATTATTGGATGTAAAACCCAACAGATGCAATGCCCGCTCATAGTCTTCATAACCATGAATCGTAAAACGTTGACAAAATATCGGTCACTTTCAAAAAATTCGCAAAAATACTAATAATTGACGGATCGATTCGAGAAACGGCTCAAAACGTCCGCACATGTGTTGTTTTCATCCGGGCACCAACAGCATAACCAAAGCGAACGAGCGTGGTGCCACATAGCGATCAATATGAACACTACATCCCAACACCGAAATTTCGGTGTTCAGGGTGCATCAGGTTAAACACTTTCTAAACACAGAAAGTGTCCCCGATGCACGAATGTTCACAGGTAATTCATTCCATAGTCGTGGTGCTGCTGCGCCAAATGCCGAATCGCCAATACACTTCTTTGTTATGCCTTGGTGCAGTGTTGGCGCATAGTTCTGGCGTAGGCGTCCGTCACGTTTTCGTGGTTGAACAAGTTCTGCAAGATAAGACGGCGCCAAACCATTGATGCATTTATAAGTCATTACCAACATCTTGAAGGCGATTCGGCTCTCAACCGGCAGCCAATGCAGCTCCTTCAACACTGGTGTATAATGGGAAAATGTAGTATACTTTGTGCATGGTCCCCAACCATTACTACAGCAGATAAGATCACAATTCTTTCACTGTCATATCTAGATAATTTGATATTATACAATAACAACCTTGCTTTTGTAATTTTAGGAAATTATGTATTTTAGTTTGAATATTGTTGAAAAAAAATCCAATGTTTTTTGTTATAAATACCTTCATTATAAATAAATTAAGCAAGTTATTACAAATATAATGTTGTTATTGCATGGAGAGAGTAATGGAGAATATAACAATGTAAACCTCATTCACATGACTTTAATATTACCAGAGTTATAAGGATTACAAATTTATAAAAATGCATGTCAGAATCAGAAGTAAATTTATTTGATACGAACTGTATAAGCATTCAATAATAATATATCAGTATATAATTATTATAAAATATATATAATAATAAAATATTATAATTATAAAATATTACAGTATACAGAGAGGATCATATGGAGACTCCCACAAAGACTTATTAAAAATTGCTACCAAATAGAAGTTGAAGTGTCATGTATCTGATGAAATCAATTTGGATTAATAAAACAAACAGAAAGCTGTGTTTCCAAATGTGTAACTCAGGTCACCTAAAAAAAAATTATTAACTAAATTTGTGAATCTCAGGAGCAACCAAGAAACAACTAAACAGTAACAGAGTCCACAAGACAAACAAAGTTCCACAACATTCAGTCAAATCCGCCAGCCTCGTATTTTACGGGTGAGCCTCATGAATATTGATGAGCTGAATGATGTCATCATATAGCATAGATTCCAAACTTCGTCTTAGTATAACTTTTGTTTAGATCAAACCACTACGAAACATAAAACATTGCTATTTAAAGTTACAGTGGCATTATTTTGGCCTTTTATGCCTAGTAAACCATATAAAAAGATATTTCACCAAAATCTATGGGTCTTTAACTTCATTTGGATGCATAGTTCAAAGGTGAAATACGAATGGCTCACCCGAGAAAGATGCTAAATACACATGCTTGGATGGCCAAAATGTGACGACTCTTGCGGATGCTTTGCACACATTGATCGCAGATGGAGTTGTTACTGATATATACTGTTTCATTTGGATGCATAGTTCAACGGTGGAATACGAATGGCTCACCCACGAAAGACACTAAATCCACATGCATGGACGGCCAAAATGTGACGATGCTGGCAGATGCTTTGCGCACATTGATCGCAGATGGAGTTGTTACTGGTATATATTGATGCAGAAATATGTTGTTTTTAATGGGTATTGATAATATTATTGCAGTTTTTAGATAAATTGCATTCAAATTGGAAGACGTTGGCCGTAGTTGGCAGTATCCGATGATCTTGCCCGGCGGCCCGGACAAAATGGCGGCCCAGGCCTGGCCATGTCGATCTTGTTTTTCAGTCCATTGACGAACTCGGCCCACTGTTTGCTAACTTTCTGTATCCACATTTTCTCACCTGGTTATCCCACTTTCAGTGATGTATGGTGTCTTCGTATTTTAGTTTAATGATGTATTAACCATTTCAGTATGACAGGCTGAATTTCCAGCCGCACGCGGTGTGTGACACTACAGTACGACAGTCCGAATTTTCGGCATTGGCTACGTTCACCATTTAAATCACTTTTACTCGTAATTATCTACTACATAGAGCCACTTATTATATACGATTGTCATGGTGAATGAATTAGCTATTCAGTAGCTGCAATCCTTGATTAACGCTCAATATTATTTTACGGAGATTTTTGCAGTTTTTAAATGATGGATTATCAAAATATAACTGGCAATATACCGCCGTATTTTTTGGACAAATTAGATTATTTGATAGTTTTAGTGACAAATCTTTGTCGGATGTTGATGATCGAAACAACGATGATGATGTTGAACTGTACATTGGAATACAACTGTGTTCAGCAACTGCAAGTTGAAATCATGGTGGCCATCTCAGATTGCTGGTTACCATATAGTTAATATTAAGGTAGCTTGGGTGGCTATTATATGCTTGTCTTGAATTGAATAGTTTCAGTAGAAGTTTTTAAGATAAATTAACCATTTCTTCACAGATTGTAGTTGAAATACTATATAATATACCAGATTAAAAAAAATTGCAGTTTTTCATTTATTTGGTTATGTTACAAGTTAAAACATTTTTGTAAATGTGAAAAAATAGCCACTTTTTGGTTAACATAAACAAATTATGTCTGCTACACCACCGTGAATGAATTAAGAAAAAGTTAAATGGCAGCCTAAAGTGGCAGTGTATTTTTGACACAAACCCTTCACCAATCATATTTTACTGCCGTATTACGTTGCATGCACGTAAGACGCGTTCATACGCAAAATTGCAATGTTGTGAGTGTTGTAGTTTTTCTCAAACAATATTTGAAACATTTCCTGGTTATTAATGAAAACACAATCTCAACAAATGCTTGTTTTTGTGTTGAAATTTACAGTTTTTCACTGGTGTTTTATGTATTGTTGAAAATACATAGTGGCCATTTGTAATATTGACATGTCCCCTTAATTTGCCGCCATAATAGCCCTTGAATCTGTACTTGTAACATGTTGTTGTCTACGGTATCAGGTTACGCCAGCCATCTAACAAACACGTGGCAGGGCGTGTTTTTTTGATTGGCCTATTATCCCGCAGGGTCAACAGGTCACATATGCATTTCCGTTAGTGTCAAAGGCACGATAAACTGATAACGCTGATATTTGCTGGTTTAAGTACATGATTTAGTTAGGTAGATATAATACTGATGTGTACTAGCATTACAGTAACCAGATGATGTGTTCTACTTTCATGGCGAACAAATATAGCTGGTTTGAAAATTGTAGCTCACGCAGACATTACTATGAAAACATTGTCGCTTTTCTGGGAACTCAAGGGGATTTCCAAAAGGACTGCATTTTTAAAGGATGGATTGGCGAAATATGACATTACTGCTGGGTGATTTTTTTGTGGTGTCGACGTTTAGTTCAGTATATTCTAACATGTTATCAATAAAAAAAATCAACTGACACACTAACAACCCCAGCCACCTTAAGTGGATTCCTATTAGACCAACGAGAATCCGTTGCAATTTGACCGACTTTCAACTTGCATTGTAACCGTGTTCAATTAGGATGATTTTATTGAGTATAGAGATAAACTTTAAAAATTATTATTTTGTCTTAACGTGTTGTGATATATTTCTCAAACGTGTAGGTTTTATAAAACTGAATGAGTTGTCACAATTACTCTTCGTTCTTTGATTTTTTACTTTTAATTACTGAATGCCTTTGTTATTTCAATCTTCTTGTGAGTATGTTGCTGTACTTGTAAGCTGTAGATACTTCAGTGTAGTACTTTTTTTACCTCAGTGTTATCTGCAATGAAAGAAAAATAGTTTATGAACAATTTCATATAGTAATAACTTTTTGTTACGATCACTTCTAGTGAAAACTTAACTTCGAAATTAATGCAAAAAGTCATATCCTAATTTCCTGAAAACATTTGTTCGGGGAATGAATCTTCGTGACTTCCAGATGCAGTGACATGTCATTTTGTGCACTGGATTAAATGTATTGTAAACATTTTACACTGATCATATTATATAGTTTACCTTACATTGTATGAAAGAACAACATTATAATTGAAATCAGCAGTGTGATAAACCCCTGAAATGATATGCTACACCTACCGAGCCCCACTCCACTTAATATAACGGTGGCCATCTTGATTATTTACAGCAAAGGTCAAGGTCAGCATAATTGACAATAAGAAAGAAACATGTATACGATGCAAAACGCATTTTTATTGGCTGACTGATGACCGAGATACCAATCAGTGGCCCCGATATATTCTTAGCAGCTAGCTAGGCACATGGTGATTTTCTGAATGCGCTATTGATTTTGTTGTTTTATTGGGGAAACTGGAAAAGGTGATTAAATAGTTGCCTGTTTATATCGCGAAATGTGATGTGCCAGGCAGCTAGGAAAGACACTACGGGGATAGCAACAACTGTACAGATGGTTGTTTAGCATTGGTTGAGCACGCTGTAAATTGAAAGAAAGTTTATCGGGAAGACACGCCAAAGCCAAGGGCAAGAAGGTTGCATTATGATGATCAAATTGTACATTAGCTTGGAATTGGCATTTAGAATTCATACAGCTACTCAGTCCTCTGCCAGCTGCACCTTTATTAATTAATTTTTGTAAGTTATGATAATGTGACTGATTGGTGAACAAAATATATAACTGCTTCTGAAGGTCTGAAATTCTGACAATGACTTATTGTCACTCAAGATCCAAGGTTTCGTTTTCTGAGTTGTGTTCTGTGATAATTATTCTAGGCTTTCGTAGTTATTATTTCACTTGTAATACTGGCGCAAAGATTTCAAAACTTCACCACGTATTTTCAGTGAGAAATTTAAAATAAATAATTTAATTTTCATCCCTGCCTGGCTGTTCATGTCCACAAGATTGGCCAAAATAGTTTTTATTAGTTTTTCGATCAAGGATATAATTCGAAATGGCTAATACTCTTGAGCATATACAGTAGTACCTGTCTTCAACGGACTCTCCGATGAGCGGACACCTGCTATGTTGGGACACTTTCTCAATGTACGGACTGTTTTACCATGTTAATCTCCTTCTGATGAGGGGACACCTGGTTAACGCGAACAGGATATTTTGGTTTTCTGTCCCTGCTAAGGTGGACAGTAATCATTATTTTCGTGATTTTTTTCTCAAAATATTTTATAGTGTATAGTTGGAAAAACAATGTTCTATCGCGGATTTTGATATAAGGCTGTTGATTGTGGACCCCGATTTTCTGCTGCCGGGGGAAATGCCAAATAGGCCTGCTTAAACCTACTTAAAATTGCTTTGACAATTCTCAAGAAACAGGTGAACAATGTCAATGATCGAGTGTCAACCTGTTGTTTGTTTGACGCTGCCGCAGACATCAATCGCTGATGTTGGCTTCACTTAGGCGGTTTGAAATTGCAATCAAGATTCACAAATAGGCCTCGCATAAAAATCAGATAAACAGTCTTAAATGCAATTTAGTATGCAGTACTAATATGACACTGGGGTGAAATGGCATGCTTCCAATCTAAATGACGCGAAACCAACATGCCAAATCCAAGGCACGACCGGTGCTTGAAAATACGAATTTGTCATCCACATATGAAATGATGAATCGATGCTAAGTGGTGCATCATGAATTTATGCTTCGGTCGAGATCAATTGAAAATCAAGGTGAAACGATTATTAATTCTGCCTATTGTCGTTTTCTATGTTTAATCAGCTTACATACTGCGTGTGTTAACTCATATACGTTTTCGGCTGCTCAAATCCAGGTTATTATTTTCGATTCCTAGGCCTATTAGTTCAGTACATTGTCATTCCATAACGGTATACATACAAGTATTTTATTTAGTTAACAATTAAACAGAGTGTGACATTTAAAAATAATACACGTTAATGCTTAGTTGACTCGTTTATTAAGCTCTATAAACTATGTGTTGCCGTATAAGACAGTGCTGCAAGAACACAGTGGCTTCGACAGCGTTCTTGGACTTGGTGCAGCGGGTGGCAGTCGCTGTTGTTTAGTAGCTCCCTGGTGGCAGGGAGCTACTAAACAACTGTTATTTGTAGTATATGTACCTCAGTTATATCCTTACTCTACAGCATGTTTATATATTATTAAGTTAATTGATAACATCCGTCATCCGCACATATGTCTACCGTATATGTGTAGTACTGAACCTTCCACTCCAACATGCCTGTCCCTCCGATGAGGGGACACCTGCTATGTAGGGACACTTGCTTGGATACAGAAGTGTCCGTTCAAGGCAGGTACTACTGTGTGTGTGTATATATATATATATATATATATATATATATATATATATATATACATATATACATATATACATATATATATACATATATATACATATATATATATATATATATATATATATATATATATATATATATATATATATATATATATATATCTATACATACATATATGCCAGGTGGGACCACATTTTAAATGTCAGACGGCAAACAGAAATATACAAGTCAATCAAATTTATATTGTGACTTTTTTCATGCAAACAGCTTTTGGCCCCAGTTTTGGTGGGATCCCTTGATTCTGGAAAGGGGGTCCAACTGACCCCACTCATTTTGGGCTAAATTGGAGCAGAGAGAATTTTTTAATGGCTCCAGAGACCAGAGTTAAGATTATGGGTACATGGAATGCCATAGCTGGATAAATTACCCAGGTCCAGGCACTTAACAAAACCATGAATAAAAACGCCTGTTGTCAAAAGCCTTGGTTAAATATTGCCACCTATGGTTACCTCATTTATATCTGATTGCTTTATACAGTGCTTCCATTGATGTTGGCTATCACTTGCAGTTACCTGCTTCTCTGGGGAATAGTAAGACTTCTTTACAAGAGTAGTCTCATGTGATAGTAAGACTTCTTTACAAGAGTAGTCTCATGTGGCATCCCTGTTCTGCAGTTTTTTTTTCAGTATTTACAAATTTGAGGTGCACATGTACTAGAATGTCATTATATTGTAAAGTGTGACAAGAAAGACCCGAGCTTGGTACGGTTTTATTGGCTGGTTCTAGTGTGGTTGATCTGACATAATATTATATGTAACTGAACAACACCCGTTTCACGTGCCAGGCTGACTCGAACTGTGCTCTTTCTTTAGTTCACTAGCACACATAACTCCATTGAATGACACTCAGAATGCTATATTTGACTAGGACATTGTTACCAGTTTCTAACAAAACAGATTTGCTACAAGGCTGGATTGTGACTGTTTTATCTTGTCGTTGTGACCTCAGTGTGACCCAACCTTAAACTGACCTCTTGGTTAGTGCCTGGGGGTTGTTGTACCCTGAAGCTGGGACTGGACTGTATGTCCAGGGGTCAGCTCATGATATCCAGGGTTTGTTTACTTCCTCAAAGGCTAGAACAATTAATTACTATGTTGGTGGTCAGAACAATAACGTATGGCTGAACCATGTCAGTACAACTGGCCACGCATGGTATGTGACACTATGGTATGATAGGCTGGTCTGTGACACTATGGTATGATAGGCTGGTCTGGCAGCTTTGACAATGTCTAATAATCATATCGTTTTTACTTATTATTTTCCACTATATGGTGCCACTTGCTATACATTGTCGTTGAGGCAGATGCCTTAGCATTTTAGAGATTTCTGTAACTGATTGCCAAAATTTACGACAGTAGCAATATTGGACAATGTTACTTCTGATGGTGATGGGGATTTACCATGTTATATCTTACTTAGATGAACTGTTTCATAGCTTTAGTGATAGATTTTTATCAGATGTTCATGGCCACCAGACTAACCATGATGTAGAAGTTAACGACTGTGGTGAACTTGATACTAACAGTGCCAGTATATTCGATCACTACTTTGATGATGAAGTGACGTAATTATTGAATTGTTGGTTTCCATGATGATGGTAACTAAAATTGTCTGGCCTGTTTTACTTTGGTTTGTTATTCTACTTTCAGAGTAGATATGGTGTTCCTATTCGTAAAATACATTGTTGTTACTAAAATCTTGATTTGAAGTGATGCAGTCGATTTTTTGTACAAAGTCACTGGGAATGCAACTTATTCAGTTGTCAAAATCCACGAGGGCCGCAGTACTGAAATAGTTAACTTTCATTCTGCAACTCTGACAAAGAATCCATTTTAGTGACATTGATTTGAATGCAAGATTTAGACCAGTCAATCTGTGGTTTGACCTAGACAAAATTGCAACAGAATTTGTTCTTGTTGCAACTTACTCCCCAACCCTTCCCAAACAGCATAAAAAAATGTAGATAATTATAGGCGGGGCAAAATAGTTAATTTGCATAAATTAAAAATGGCCACCCAAAGCAATATTTGCTGTCAGTGTGACTGTGAATTTAAGGGTGAACTTGTCAAATGATGTAAATATGAGATGCAATGTCAAATAGATGGCAATAATGATCTGTTCTAAACAGAATTTAATCAATTGGAAATCCAAAATGGCCACCAAGTAATCTGCACATATCCATCATCAATGCCTGAATAAACACAGGAATCTAATTTGAATAATGTCCATATCTCAATGTGTTGGTTTGACCATGTTCGCCACTACGTACCTTATTCGGTCCGGTCATCATCATTTGAAACTCGTTGTTGTTACTTCTTTCATTGTTCGTCTCCTCCCTCGTCCACATCGTCCAGAGAAAGCATGGATGAATTGGTGCAGCAGATACCTTTGCACTCCCCACATGCAGCTGAGCATTCCAGCCTGTGCTTCTTGCATTTGCACCTTCAAGTGTCACAGTCAGTTGCAACTACATCTGATAACTGTCAACAGAACCTCTGGAGCTGGCGATAAATGGGTCATCCGTGTCTCTAGACGATACCGTGCTCAACACCATGTCCAGTTTTCTGGTTCCAAGCTGTCAGCTTTTCCTATCCATTGCTTGACTTGATAATACATGCACGCTCTGTGATAGGAGGCAGCCCCTGTGATATGAGGCAGAGTGTTTAACTGTACACTGGTCATGCATTTGGCCACCTTCTCAGAGAAGCATCTGTAACGTAATACGTCCAAACCCTCGCCAGATTGGCTGCCGCACAAACAAGAGAGAGCTTTCTCACCAGCAGAGTTGATGTCAACCTTAGATACGTCACCGTCACCAGAGAACACTTCAGCTTCTTTCTTGAAATCTAGGTCACTACTCAACTTCCAGAGAGCTATACCCTTCCCGATTCCAAACAAGCATGATGTGGTGTCACATCCAGCAATAGCGTGGGCAAATGGCAGCAAATGACACATTTCTGGTCCCAAGGCATTCTTCAGCCAGTTTATTTTCCAAATGCGTAACTTCTGTGTGTTCTTTCTCATTTCTGACCTGAAGAACAAATCAAATGCGTTCGGGTCAACATAGAAGCAGAGTAACATTAAGAGATCTGTGTCTTCTCCTATGACTGTGGTGGCACGTGTGGCAGCAAAATGTACTGCTGTCTGAGCAGTGAGTACGTCTGCATCGCCATCTGCATGAATTGTTGTAAATCCCCTTTCTTTTTCGCCCAGCATGAAGATGAACTTTTGCTTGTTCGCACTGTTGGCCAAGGAGTGTTCTTTCTTGGCCTTTAAAAACATCTTTGTTCACCTGGGCACCGACAAAACCATTTGTTCTCCGTAGATGTGTATATCTTTTGTTGATGGCCCTGCATTGTAACTATCGAACACAATGACGGGTTTGTTATACTTCCGTTGAACTTGATCAACATAGGTGTGGCAAATGGAATAGAATGTGGTGTCTCTTTTCCATGAAATTCTTTGGATCAGTGAGCAACCATAGAGAACATGACACATTCCGTCTTCTTCTGATGCCGGCATCTCTGTCCCTTGTCCAACAGTCCAGACTGCATCAGCCAGTAATGGCTTGTTTGCCCCTCGAAGAAGTCCACTTGAGTCAAACAGAGATGCTGGATAGCCACTGAGCTCATATTTGAAGATGTCTTCAACATTTTCTGTTTCTCTACCAGCAACCATTATTAGATGTTGAAAAAGAAGCTGAGGATCTACCTGGATGGTCTCACCTTCAACTCTGGCAAAAACTTGTGACCCATTGTGACTACCTGCCTCTTTTTCTTGAATGTATGTTCCAGAGTATTAATCCCCTCCATGGAATCAATAATCTTGTTTCCCACTTCCTTCGCTTTATGGGCACTCACGGTTACATCAGCTATAACCCCGGTTGCAATGTTTCATAGAGACGGGTTTGGTACAAAGGGATTTCATTCCTGAAGGAACCCAAGGATAGCCAAGTTGTTTTTGTCATCTCTTGCCTTCCTGGCCTTCGTCACATGTTTGTGCTGATCACTTGTCAAGTAAATTGTGTTAGTCAGGTCCTGCATTGTGCTGTTGACATGCACATGCTGGCATAGACTGGAGCCATTGTGTACATTGAGACTCGGCCATTCCTCGACCTCTTGTCAGTCCACCTCGATTTCATGCTTCTCATTAGCAGCTGCTCTATTACCAAGTCTGATGACAGTCCCACCCAGTAGCGATCACTACCTCGAATAACATGGTGCCCAGTGTTGAAGAAAGCATAAACATCTGATGCTGTGTCTGAAATTGAAGCATTTGCTGGAGGTAAAATTAATATGCACTGACTTGGCATACAAGTTATGTCCCGCAGCAACAAAATATGGCAACATTTCCTGGAGTGACTGTGGATGAAGATTCTAGTTCATTCTGTTTTGATGAACTGGCAGATTAGACTAATCATGTCCATATATTGCATCCAGAGACATGTCCATTTTGTCCATTTTCTCCATCATGCTTGTTGATGTATCTCTTGAGAGTCATTCCTGCTATATCAAAGTCCTTAGCAGCTGCACGGATGCTACATCCTCCCCTGACTTGTTTCATTGCTCTCTGTAGAACATCTTCTGGTGCACCTCGATTTGATCTTCTTTGGTATTTTCGTGGCATCTGGAAAAATTATGACATCACTAAGACAAACTTAAATTAATATTTCGAAAGATGCAGTCTGCAGTTACCAACCAGACCTACAGTAATTCTGCTGCCCACTAACAACTAATGATATAAAATATTTAATATTTAATTTATAAATAAATTAATTAAATTTAATTAATACATTTATAAATATATTAATATATTTATATTAATATTTACATATAAAATTCATAAGTTTAGCATCATGGTCTATGTCGGCTGGTGCATTCGGCCTCGATGACATCAGATATAGGCCCACCTTGTGCTGTGCTAGTATTCCTCGCCCCCTGCGGCGGCTCGGAACACTATCACAGCACAAGGTGGCCCTATATCTGATAGTCCCCTCTGCCTCATGCACTAAACTATACGTAGTCAAAGTAATAGGCTTTAGAGAAAAGATTATTCACTACATGTAAGTGATGGGAGAGTTGGGACACCATGCGAGGAGAGTTGGGCCATGGCCCAACCCTCCCATCCCTGAGTGTCCCAACTCTCCCTATACCCGCCATTTTTTATTTCAATCTAAATCTTAGCGCAGGCATTGACCACATGGATTTCGCTAATGCCTTGATGGGAGAGAACTGTCATAGCTATCTTGCAGAACACCCAAGAACAGTGTACTATATAGTATTGCAGAGATATAAAATTGCTAACCTTAGGGTCCAATTTTTACTATTTTGTGCATAAAATGTATTTCTGTTAAAAACATGGACAGCAAGCCTGAACTTGTCAAGCCCCTTATATCAATAAAAAGATAATGTCTTGTACTTCAAATAGATGGCAGCACCTGTCCACAACAACTTGCAACTTCCATGAAATTGGGGGTGGCCCAACTCTCCCTGTGGCCCAATTCTCCCAAGCCTCCCCTACATTTTCTAAACAGACTGCATCTGCCGAAACTTGTCCAGCAATTAGTTTGTCATACATGTGAATTGATTCCTGGAGGTCTTCTGGAATGCCAGCTTGTGTGTCAATTGTCTCTGTTTCCCTCTGACTCTCTACTGCCTCATGCTTTTCCACTGTTGTCAGCTCCTTGTTCCCAGTCATGTGGATGTCTAGAAGGGGAATATCAAATGCCTGTGCTGTCACCATTGAATTCAGCGCAGAATCAATAAGCAGATGTCCTCTAACTGCTCTTGCTAATGCCTTTCACTGAGCATGTGCCCCGCAGTGTTTTGAGCATACACAACTTCAAGCAATTCCTCTATACCTGATGCCAACATCACATTGCTGATGCAGCCAATAAAACTCACCTCTGTGGAGTCTGTCAAGATGCAAGACAACGGAGCTCAAGTCACTGTCACTAGGTTCGTTGGCAATGATTAACTTAAAATTAAAAAATAATTTTTTTTATTAAATTATATGGTCATATATGAGGATAGGTTTCAGATGCTGTCGCCTACATTCTGCTGCCACAAATCTCATTGTTGAATAGACACTCGCATTCATGTCTATCATTGGCAAAAAAGTTACTGACAATTTCCCTGAGTGAGTACCTTGATTCACAGCCTGCATCGTTCTCGACCACCAGGGACTGGGCGAATGGATGGGCCATGTGATCTTCCACAGTAGGTCTAGCTTCCAGGTTGGGTCATTGTATCGGAGGTTCTGGAGTTTCTTATAGACTAATGGCAAACTTGCATAGCTAGTTCTATTGTAGAAATGTATGCCAATCTTTCCAGCAGCAACTACATCTGCAGCTATTGCAGAACACCACTGCACAGGCATCTGTTCCAGGTGTGACAGCTATGATTATCCCCATCCCATGGAACGTATCCTGTCTATTTAGTGCCCTGACATTGTGGTCTGCACTGTCTGCAACAAACTGGACAAAGTGACCTGGGGTGATACCGGGGATATCGGTATGTTGCAATTTTGATGCGAACATTTCATATCTCTTCACTTCTGAATAAGAAGAGCAAAAACCAAGGCTATTTAGAGAGTCAATGAGGAACTTCGACCCAAAGTGATGACGTCTCAATGGCTAAGCCAATCCATCAGCAGTCCCTCGAAACGAGGATGACGTCTGCCCGGGGTTGGTCGTGGGTCCTGAGGTGACTCAGGAGCCCGATTCTTAATTTGCAGATCTTGTTGCAGTGGGGGCAGCCAATCATGAGTGGTGCTATCAAGATTCTGTATCGGGCAGTTTGAACAATGGTCTGGCCTACTGATGCAATCTTCTGAATGTTATCCTTAGAAGTAGGCACAGTGTCTCTGGTACAAATGTACTGTTCTTTTCTAAAGAAGATATATCCATAGGGGTGGAATAGGTATCTTTAGACGTCTGTTTACATTTGATGTCGTGCTTGATGAGATCAGCACCAACTTTAACAATTCTCATTTTCTCTGCTTTAGAGTCTCTCAGTTTAGGAGCTTCATAGAAGCTGTTTAGAAAATTCGAAGCTGTGCTCCTGAGTATCATCAAATCAGCCGTTCCATTGTTGGTGATAACGATAATGTCACCAAAGTGCTCTGTAAGCTTTCTTTTCATATGCTTAGCACCATATATGTCGGTGTCTTTGTCACAGAAATCTCCCATTTTCAGCATAAGATCACTGATGGTTATCTGTTCATCGTCATTTTCTTTTAAATATTGAGCCACGTCTAGAAAAGCTTCTCCTTTGAAGTGTCAATAGGTCTACCCAGGCATTGTTTCTTACTTTGGTAAGTTGGCTGATATGCTGCTGGTGGTTGTTTCAATTTTCGGAAATTTATACTACCAACCTTTTGCACCCAACTGTCACCACGCTTTATGCAGTTATGCTCAACTGTTTCCTGGAAATCAGACTGGAAACACTCCACTACCTCTCTTTTTGCCTGAACGCTTGACAGGTTAACTGCAAAATAAACAGTGTTCACTAAATCAGAAACTAGATTCTTGCGAACGAAGGCTGCGACTGCTGGTTGGTTCCTCTTGGGGTTTCTTCTTGAGTTCACAACTGATGACATTTCTGTTGATGTAATCTTGTCGACATATCTGATGGACAGTTTGTCCAGCAGACTTACAGACACTGTCTCCGCACAGTTCACTAGCTTCATTGATACCACTGCTCCCCTTCTGGCGAAGAACCACGGTCTGTTGCCCATTGCTCAGCGGTTCCGTACAAATAATACACACATCTGTAATCTGTAATGCAGAAAAGAATGTGACTTCTCTTACTTGCTTTTTTTTTTAAGAAACGTGTTCGTCGTGCAATAAGCATAAGTTTTTCACTAAAAACAACTTTTCTAACAATGTGTTTGCTCTCAATAGTTGAAATACATATTAGTGGTTTACAATATTAATTCCTTGTGCAAACATTCCTTGAGATTTGTATGAACACGGTATATTCTACTGAGTATAGCAGAAACACCTCTGGCCAGTAGATGCATATACAATACCAATAGAACAGCATATTATTGGCGGAAAATTATGTAAGTGCAGTGAATGCTGAGAATTGCAACATTAACTATGCAATGGATTTTATATGTGCCAACTGGGACTCAATGTTAATGCTCACCAGCTGTTTTAAGTTGGAAGATTTGTCGAATATGTTGTTTCACGAATAATTCGCCAGATGGCAAAATGATAGTATGGGGGTCTTAGAAATTGCGGCAATTAACATATAAATTAAGTAACTTTCCCCCATATATTTTCATCTACATTTTTTTTTATGCAGGTATTTGGGGTTTGTTTACTGCAAACCCCATTTCTGTTGCAATTTTGTCTGGGTTAGTCGACTCTAGCCTAAATTGACTGGACTAATTGTACGTTCACACACATATTTGTGTTAATTAGACATGTAGTCAAATGCATTTAATGGTCTTTCACAGGATTGGAAAAAATCATGATTAATCAAATTAAAATGTATACCTGGTTAGATAGTTAGCTATATATATAATACATATATAGATATATATAAATAAATATATATATATATATATATATATATATATATATATATATATATATATATATATATATATATATAGATAGTTAGCTATATATATAATACATATATAGATATATATAAATAAATATATATATATATATATATATATATATATATATATATATATATATAAATATATATATATATATATATATATATATATATATATATATATATATATATATATATATATATATATATATATATATATATATATAAACCCTTTCAAACATATTCTATTCAAATCCATTTAGTTACTTGTCTTAGGGGTTCTGTGGGGCGCGGTAGCGTAGTGGTTACAACGTTGGGCTCTCAATCGAGAGAACCCGGGTTTGAATCCTCTTGCCGCCGTTTCAAAGCTTTGGTTATTTTTTTCATCCCACGTTGCCACAGTTCACTCAGCCGTATAGATGAGTACCTGGCTACAGACAGAAAGATTCTGAAGGAATAGTCTTCACGCAGTAATTGCAGCGTGGCTGAGTGCGTCCCAGAGAAGTCGAGATGGCGTTGGAATGAACAGGTCTGCCAGGGGGTGAAATGTAAAGCGCTTTGAGCAGTCTGGACACTGCGCTATACAAGAAAGTAACAACTAGTACAAGTGTTTGCTTAAGGTGGATGGGCTTCTGACTTGAAAAAGATGCTTCCTCTTGAAGACAAGTCTTTGTGGCTTCATTGCATTCAATGTGCAGAAAAGTGTAAAACTGCATCAATGCCAAATTAGAATGACATCATATCACAAGAAATTCAACTAATTCCAGTCCACCTGTGAACAGGGGTCGAAATTAAGAAATTTAATCCACTCGCCAGGGGGGACTAGTAGCCTTAATATGTGACTCATCCTCATGAAAAATCACTAGTCCCCATTTTTGGTGGCCATCGTCAAAATGCGACCTCTTTATGCAAATTCGTATGTTGACCGGTAATGCTCCTTAAACATAAAATGAACAAATAAATATCAATTTCATAATTGACGATGCTACGTAATTATTTTATTCAATTAGAACTAAATCAAATCCCGAGGTTCTGGACGTTGTCAACTGCTTGTCGTTTCTGTAGGTGTTGCCAATCTGTACCACTTTCATGTCATCCAATGTACACATCCATACAAAGTCTGTATAATATTATGGTCTTGGCCTTGGGTGTCTGGTAATGGCATGTGCATTCCAAAAAAGCTTATACATTTTGTAAAATGTCGCTTTTCCCAGTTCGTCCATCATCTTGTCCGCCACACTTAACCCTGGGTTGCTCTCTGCTTTTTCTCTTAAAGCCCATTTCATATAACTTGCAGAACTATTGTGAGCATCGATACTCTCCAATTTAAATACTGGGCAGATGACGACAAAACTGCCTGCTTTCTCATACTTGCAGCAGTACTTACAAAAAAAGTTCAGCCTAAGTGTTCTTTGCCGTCCCGTCACTCTCCCCACCTTCAACGTCGACGACAGCGTCGTCGTCATGCCGGTCAGCGGCACCACCAACGGGAACGCCAGCGTGAGCGGCAACGCCAACGCCAGCAGACGAACTTTTGTATTTGAGCCATGAAAATTGCTTAAGCCAGTGCAGCTGAAATTCTCATTTCCTCTCACACGCATCGTACCTACGCTTATGCGCAACAATGTTAGTACTGTTCAGTGTACTATATTTGTACCCGTGTGCATGGATTCTTGACTACGTTGTAATGAGTAGTGGCTGCTCATTTACGAAATTGGATATATTGGGAACGTTGATTTAAAATTAAATTTTTCGATACAACGTGTTACGTTTATGTTTGTACGACTAATTCAAATTGCTTGCATTTATATTATTACAAAACGAGTGGAAAATAGCTACTCGCCAGGGCAACTAGTGCAGGCCAAAGTTACTCATCCCCAGGAATTTCTACTCGCCTCAGGCGAGGGGGCGAGCGGTAAGTTCGATCCCTGCCTGTGAAGACTTCATTACGAGAAAGGGAACAGTTCAAACATACACAATATCATACACTATTTGACTATACATACTGGTAATAATAACAAGTGTGCATTATGATTTTATATTAGAAAACCTACATAACTTTGTTGAGGTGTTTGTAAGAACTTTTATTTGTGCTATATTCATCTAAATCAAACAATAAAAAAATGTAAATAAAAAATCAAAATGATTTTTTGGAGTGATGTAAGTCATGATTTAAATCAAATAATTTAAATCAAACAACTCTGGACTCTTTCAAAGCAAATACTTCATATGTCATCAAAGGAGAATGCATTTTAAATAGTTTAAACACAAATACTTTAAAAAAGTCAAATATGTGTTAAGTATATCTCATGTATCAGGTAACTTTATTTGACTGCACTACCACCAATACCAGCATTATTGCCCACCTCTGAATTCCTGAAAATTTGGGTTAACCCCCAACCTGCTGGCATTACAATTATAGTACGTAATACCGCCCACCCCCATCTCAGCCATATGCAAAAAATGGTAAATTTTATGGTCAAAATATAGTTGATAAACATGCAGAAATGCCTCAAAATGGGCAGAAAGTCGAATATTCTTCACATCTTCTGATTTGTTGTTTCTGCCGTTGGTTGGTGCTTTTGCCAGCAGCAGTGCACTGGATAGCTCTTGAACGCGCCCAATTTTTTTTATAGCATCCTTTTATATCATTGATGGGTCACTCCACATGAAATAAAAAAAATTGGCCAAGACATTCATGATCCCCTCCGATTTTAATGGCACCGTTTTAGAGCCAAAGTTATGTCTACATACATGTGAAGAGGTAGCAATTGTTTTTAATCATGCAGTAACTCTAAAACTAATTCACAAGTCTGAAATTTGGCATAGGAAAATTTCACAACATGTCCAACGTATGTGCCCAGTTTCATTTAAATTGGAGGGGGTCAAAAATATTTCGGCCTTTTTGGTCGATTTTATGTGGGAAGAGCAATTTGGTTGATTTTATTGTGAAGATATTAATAATTTACTTTATTTCCTTATGGTTCCAAAAAATTGTGCAACCAAAATATTTGCATGGAAAATATTTGACATTATGGAATAGAATGTGAAGAATGTCAACTTGAAGTGATCAACACAAGAAGTCATGATATATGCACTATTCATAGACATTTGTTTTGTACAATATTCTATCTAATCATTCTACTGGTGATAAATAGCTAGATGCACAGTGTAGTCACTATCTCTGGTCTATGACATTTTAGTAGTCTCACTTAGCCCAACACTTGAAGCAGCATGTTGGGGTGCGACACATGTTTGGGATGCGAAACATGGTTGGGATGCGAAACATCTTTGAGGTGCGAAACGTGGTTGGGGTGCAAAGCATGGTTGGGGTGCAACACATGGTTGGGGTGCGAAACACAGGGTGTGAAACATGGTTGGGTTGTGACACATGGTTGGGGTGCGACACATGGTTGCCACTTTACTCAGTATATCTAATCATTGATAGCAGGTTAATTGTTTTGTATATCAAAATTGTATTTATATACATGTATATATGTAAATATGCACCCACAAAGCACATCTTTGCCTCTGCATTCTTGTAGGACATCTCAAAAGAGCTGAACAAATGTCGAGAAGAAGGGGCAAAGCGATTAGATCTCAGCAAATCTCAGGTTAGTGTCGTGATATATCTTTTTTAGCTCTGTTTACCTGTAAGTCTATCTATTGGATGTCTCTTACCAAATGTTGCATGGGTTTATTCACACAACAGTTGGGGTGATGTTATTAATTAATCATAATTTTGTGCAATTTGTCCAGAATGTTAAATACACATCCATACATAGACACACACACCACATTTCTTGTGCAGTATAGTTAACATCGTGTTAACATTTTGGTAAGCTGTAAAATATAAATGACAAGAATAGAGTCAGGCAGAGAGAGAATTGACCTCGCATGTTCCCTGCTGCATTTGTTCTCGCCAACATTCTTATGTTTACACAAAGTTGACGGAGAATTTTTTAATCCTAGTTTCTGTATTTTTCAGATCAGCAATTTGCCACCACTAGTAAAAGAGGTAAGTTGACTGTAGGTAAACTAGATAAACTACACTGAATGCATTCAATAAAACAGTACAGAGTTTTGTACCATGGATGATGCCTAAAGCTGATTTGTTGAGCTGATGTTGTGCACATTTACCCTCCCCACTAGTAATTTGGACACCTGTTATTAAAGTTTTTTTGAAGTGATCTAGACTCCTTTCCCGATCCCGACCGTCTTTGTGATCGGTGCAGTGAGACATTTGGAACCATTGAGAGTGTTTACATAGTGGGCAAATGGACAGAAGGTTACAGTTCCTACACAAGTAGTCTATTCAGCTAGATATTTGGTTTAGTTTGTAACATGCGCAGTGAGACTGGGAAGGGAGTCGAGATAGGGAAGGGAGTCGAGATAGGTATGCGTGCAAAAAATATTGTTATATATGTTTGCGCCACTGGTCATCTCACTATCTCCCATTCAGGGCTGGGGTCAATTCCTTTTAATCAATTCCAAATCCAATTCCTTTTAATCAGTTCCAATTCCTTTTTCTTTCAATTCCTTTTTTCAAATTCCAGTTCCTGCTGAAATCTTTCAATTCATATTCAATTCCAGTTAAATTCTTTTTCCAAAATAATTCAGTGGGTAGTTTCTCCAAACTAAAATTTCTAAGTTTTCTATATAAATTATTATGTACAATCATTTTGAAGCATTCACAGTGAGCACATTGCCACATTCACAACAAGCCTGTCAGTAACTTCTGTGATGAATACATATCACACCTCAGTTAATGCACAAGTTGAGCAAATGGACTTTGCCTTTATCTGAATGTGAGTGCAAGGATGAGTTGCATTGTTGAGCACAAATGAAAGCATTTAATACTCTCTCACAAGTGTTAGCTCAAAGGGAAATACATAGACTCCACTGTTGCACCAAATTGTTCAAGTCCTTTAATCATTTGTCACACTAAGGTGAGAAAATGGACTTCCAGGGCTAATTTCCATATTTCTAAAACTCAATCTTATTTGTACTGCCTTATTATCCAGCTACTTAATTGCAATTATGAACAGCAGGCTTCTATTGTGCACACAAGTATTTTGATCATGGTTTCTTGCCTCAGCAAGTCAACCCTACTAACTGGGCCTAGCTGCTAAAGCCTGCTATTGTTTCATTATTTATGTGAGCTGATAAGACATGTCTGCTGTTTATGGACTGACTGGAAGGTCGGGTTCCGCCAGATCAAGAAAATGAGGATCAGTTCCTTTTCATTCAATTCCAATTCCTTTTGCTCAAAATATTAGCTTACCAGAAACTTTTGGTAGACAAGACAAGAAGTCTAAACAGTTTATAATGTTTATATCACTGACAGTTTGATGTTAAAATAAAAAAAATTTAAAACAGAAAAAGCTACTAGGAAATCCATTTAAAGCAAAACATTAGTCATGGTTTTGGGGCTATGCACATAAAAGAGATAACAAAAAACTAACCATGTGCAACTAAGATCAAGAATATTCAGAATGTGTTCTAGTAGTAGGATATTCTGGGAAATTATTTGGTTAATCCTTTCGTGGCCAAATAACACCAATTTGTACCTGCTGCTGAGTTGTATTGTTTCAATGCATTGTCTCCTAAAGAATCCTATTAAATCATGCAATGACGTTGTGAACAAATCCTATAATTGGCTCGGGTTGTATGAATGCAAATAAATATTTTATTTTTCATCTGATAAAAAAAACTGCTGAAGTAAATAGCAATAAATTAGAGAGTTATGTGAATTTACTTATACAGTATGCTTTGTTAAAATTTTAAGGAAAACAATATTTTCAAAATTATTCTCAATAATTAATTTTTATTATATTTTTCACCAATACTTAGCGGATACATGCATTATGAAATGTAGATAAATTAATATGTTGTAAAATGCAAAAAGAATTTCATATCTAGGGTAAACAAAACTGAAATCACAGTATTTTTTCTGAATATCTTTTCATGATTTCCATTATACTGTGCATTAAACATATATTTTTGTCATGATCAGCGCTGTTAGAAACATTTTCATCAAGGCTGATGTTGCTGTCAGTGTTGACAGTGTCTTGTTGCCTCTCGACGACGTTTACGTCAAAACTACCTTCCAAAAATCCCTCAAAATCTGACTCGCTCGAGTCTCATATAACGATAACGTTCAGAATTAATAATTTAATAAATATGAACCATACTAAATATTGTCATTCATTTCTTGTAACTAGGGGACCAATAAAAAAGTGATTATTTAAAAATTGTTATTTGCGAAGCTGCTACAATTGTTAAAAATAACATGTTTGATGCTGATGTCTCATGCACACTGGCCACTGCTCTGAGCTTGGCATGGTATGCCATTCTCAATTCACTCCAAATCGAAGCCTCCAAATTCACAGCTAAATATCACCTTAATCAGAATGTCTTGGCACATCATATTGTCAGTCGGATTGTCTGCCTCCATAGTATCGCCCGTATGAAGTAAATTTGTGTAAGTAGTAAGTTCTGTGGGAGTTTATATTAAGAAATGTGTAGAAAAAGCAGAATAAAATTTTTTTTAATTGCAGAAGGGCAAGACAGAGCCAACCATGTTCACGTGATGAATTTGTTGTAGCTCACTCAACTTGTGGAGTTCTATCTCTATGGTAACAAGCTAGTGTCACTTCCATTTGAAATTGGCTACCTAACAAATCTGGAGAAACTGGCACTGAGCGAGAACTCTCTACAGAGTCTACCATCAACCCTGTCCAATCTCAAACATCTCATGGTGCTTGATCTTCGCCACAACAAACTCACAGAGGTAAGTTTCTCTGTTCGTTCTACATCAGTTATGTAACACTGGAAGTAATAATTTGTGCTCATATCAAAACAAGGAAATGAAATTAATAATCATACTGTGTAAAAATACTTCATAGTAAAGCATGGAAGCAGTAATTTCATTAATGACCCTTCAAATAAATTGTACATTTTCTTGTATCAGCACAATTGATATGAGCGATGTATAAATATTTATTTATGGATATATGTATGTATAAATATATCCTTTTCTTCCAACAATTAAGTAAAAATATGGATATGTTACTAGTAGTTAAACAAATCCTCTGTATAGGATCTTCCTGTAATGTTCCTTAATGTTATTAATCCATGCTAAAGCCATTTTCAAGTTGAATGTTTGAACTTTGTATAACAGGGTTGAGTTTAACTGTAATTGTATAACTGAAGTTGAGCTTTTATAATGCTTTGTAATTGATCATTGTTATTCCAGGCAGCAAGAATGCATGAATTCATCTGTTTAAAGTGAGCAGTAATGGCACATGTAATCTTTTTTTATAAAACGATGTAGTTGTACTCAACTTATGAACTGTTGTCCCTTTATAAAACAATGTAGTTATACTCAACCTATGAACTGTTGTCCCTTTATAAAACAATGTAGTTATACTCAACATATGAACTGTTGTCCCTTTATAAAACAATGTTGTTGTGCTCAACCTATGAACTGTTGTCCCTTCATAAAACAATATAGTTATACTCAACCTATGAACTGTTGTCCCTTTATAAAACGATGTAGTTGTACTCAACCTATGAACTGTTGTCCCTTTATAAAACGATGTAGTTGTGCTCAACCTATGACCTGTTGTCCCTTTATAAAACAATGTAGTTGTGCTCAACCTATGAACTGTTGTCCCTTTATAAAACAATGTAGTTGTGCTCAACTTATGAACTGTTGTTCCTTTATAAAACAATGTAATTGTGCTCAACCTATGAACTGTTGTCCCTTCATAAAACAATGTAGTTGTGCTCAACCTATGAACTGTTGTCCCTTTATAAAACAATGTAGTTGTGCTCAACTTATGAACTGTTGTTCCTTTATAAAACAATGTAATTGTGCTCAACCTATGAACTGTTGTCCCTTTATAAAACAATGTAGTTGTGCTCAACCTATGAACTGTTGTCCCTTTATAAAACAATGTAGATGTGCTCAACTTATGAACTGTTGTCCCTTTATAAAATAATGTAGTTGTCCTCAACCTATGAACTGTTGTCCCTTTATAAAACAATGTAGTTGGGCTCAACCTATGAACTGTTGTCCCTTTATAAAACAATGTAGTTGTGCTCAACCTATGAACTGTTGTCCCTTTATAAAACAATGTAGATGTGCTCAACTTATGAACTGTTGTCCCTTTATAAAACAATGTAGTTGTGCTCAACCTATGAACTGTTGTTCCTTTATAAAACAATGTAGTTGTCCTCAACCTATGAACTGTTGCAATTGACTCGGTGAAGCATTGTAAATGTAATTCATTTTAAGTGCTGTAATTGAACTTTTATGATGCCATGTAATTGTAATTGGCCATTATAATTGAACACCTACCCCTGTTATAGAAACTGTTTTGAGAGTTATTACTAACATTAATAATATGTTTACAAGAATATAACATTACTAAATGACAGTTTTCCAGGCGATCATTCAACAATTGTCAGTTGTTTCACAGGTTGTAATGTGATGTGGATTGATTGTTTTACAGGTTTCAGTGTGCCACTGATTGATTGTTTGACAGTTTACAATACAGAATGGATGGTTTGACAGGTTACAATGTGCACAGCATGGGTTGTTTTACAGATTACAATGCACCATGAGTTGTTTTACCGATAACAGTGCAACATGGGTTGTTTTACAGCTAACGATGCAAGATGGATTGTTTGACAGGTTACAGTGCAGCATGGTTGTTTGACAGGTTACAAAGCAGCATGGGTTGTTTGACAGGTTACAAAGCAGCATGGATTGTATGACAGGTTACAAAGCAGCATGGGTTGTTTGACAGGTTACAAAGCAGCATGGGTTGTTTGACAGGTTACAATGCAGCATGGGTTGTTTGACAAGTTACAGTGCAGCATGGCTTGTTTGACAGGTTACTATGCAGCTTGGGTTGTTTGACAGGTTACATTGCAGCATGGGTTGTTTGACAGGTTACAATGCAGCTTGGGTTGTTTGACAGGTTACAGTGGAGCATGAATTGTTTAAAAGGCTGCAATGCAGCATGGGTTGTTTGACAGGTTACAATGCAGCATGGGTTGTTTGACAGGTTACAGTGCAGCATGGGTTGTTTGACAGGTTACAATGCAGCTTGGGTTGTTTGACAGGTTACAGTGCAGCATGAATTGTTTAAAAGGCTGCAATGCAGCATGGGTTGTTTGACAGGTTACAATGCAGCATGGGTTGTTTGACACGTTACAGTGCAGCATGGGTTGTTTGACAGGTTACAATGTAGCATGAGTTGTTTGACAGGTTACAATGCAGCCTGGTTTGTTTGACAGGTTACAATGCAGCTTGGGTTGTTTGACAGGTTACAATGCAGCATGGGTTGTTTCAGATCCCCGATGTTGTGTACACATTGACGTCTCTCACTCATCTGTTTCTGCGGTTCAACAGAATCCGCGTGGTTGATGACGAAATTAGGTACCTTAAGGTGTGTATCTTGCCATTTTGTTTCTTAGGTTATTGTCCATCCAATACAACCAGATTTTTGCCTGAGACTGCTAGGAAACTTATGTATTCAACAAAGTATGTCTGGGTCACTGCTACTTCTGCTATTTCTATGTTCTACGTAGTTCTTTTTGAAAATACAAAGATCAAAATCTAAGATTGCTGCAATTTCCAAAGTAATAAAAAGTAAATGTGTGTTCTTATATTGCGTGACATCCAGTCATTAGGACCAAGTATTAACTGTTGAGAGCAACAATGTGAGAGGTATTCCTGGATAATTCAGTATTAAGATCTCACATAAATGTTATACGTTCAGGATTATGGGCATGGCTTAGTTGTTTTACTACATTTATTACCCCTATATATTCTACAAGCTCCTAACCAAGTCTATTGCATTGTATGCTTTTTAGTACCAGCATAGTACAGCTGTCACTGACAGCAACATTTATACCACAAAAAAGTCAATCATTCATGTAGACGTTTTGTTTCCTTAACCCTTTTGTGGCCAAATTAATACCAATTTGTACCTGCTGCTGAGTTGTATTGTTTCAATGCATTGTCTCTAAAGAAGCCTATTAAATAATGAAATGATGTGAACAAATCCAATAATTGGCTCGGGTTGCATGAATGCAAATATTTAATTTTTCATCCAATTAAAAACATTTGCACAGTAGTTGAAGAACTAACTGCTGAAGTAAATAGCAAAAAAATTTAGAGTTGTGTGAATTTATTTACAAAATATGCTTTGCTAAAGTTTGAAGAAAAAAAATATTTAAAAAATTGTTCACGATAATTCATTTTTATTATATTTTCCACCAATAATTAGCAGATACATGCAGCATGTGAAATGTAGATAAATTAATATGCTGTAAAATGCAAAAAGAATTTCATGTCTAGGGTAAACAAAACTGAAATAACAGTATTTTTTTTGAATGCACGTCTTTTCGTTTTTTCTCATCATGATCAGCACTGTTAGAAATATCTTCATTAAGGCTGGTGTCGCTGTCACTGTCGACAGTGTCGTGTTGCCTCTCGACAACATCAACGTCAAAACTACCTTCCAAAAATCCCTCAAAATCCGAATCACTCGAGTCTGACATAACAACAACCTTCAGAATTACAATCAAGCTACGGAAAAATGCTGCTCTTTCCCACTGCTGAATAATACCGTTGTATAAAAAATAGAACTCTCAATACTTATAATTTAATTGTAGACATTGCCAATATTTTCGGGGTGATTTCCAAAAGGACTGGTTTTTTAAAGTATGGATTGGCGAAATACAATGTTAGTGCTGGGTGATTATTTGTGGTGTTGACATTCAGTTCAATATTTCCTAACATGTTGAGGAAAAAAATAAAAAAATCAACTGACACATTAGCCGCCCCAGCAACCTTAATCGTTCCTTTCATGGAAGTTCCATGTGGCCTGATGCATCCAAATGTTATTCTTTTTTCAGAAATTAACTATATTAAGCTTGCGGGAAAACAAGATTCGGGAGCTGCCAACGGGAATAGGAGAATTAGTCAACCTGAACACATTTGATGTGTCACATAACCACTTAGAACATTTGCCAGAAGGTAATCTTGTTTACATCTTTCTCTCTCTATAGTGACCACTTGCATTTAACTGGTTCCTCTTCCAAGTATTTGCTACACATCCAGTTAGTTTCTATACATATGAAAAGTCATTTACGTATCTCTAGTAACTCATGTTGGTTATCCCAACTGTTCAAGAGTTTACCTGTACTCTAATTCAAAATGATATTTTCTAACAAGGAACTGTTTAATATAGCTGAATGTGTGTGTTTGTATGGAACTTTGTGCAGGTCAGCTCACACTGACATTGGCTGTTTGCTGTTGCAGAAATAGGGAACTGTGTGCAGGTCAGCTCACTAGACCTACAGCACAATGAGTTGCTCGACATCCCAGAATCAATAGGAAATCTTGTCTTGCTCATGCGTCTCGGCCTTAGGTCAGTTATGGAAAATGGGGAAGATTTTTTAAATGTAATGTTTCTGCTAAGTGTTTAGTAATAGCGTAGATCTAGAGAAACCCCTTAGATCGCTAACTCAACATTTCCACGCTGCTATGTTAACTTTGCATGTCCCGACTTTGTGGTTGACATAATACTTTTAGTTATATCTCCTGTTGAACATGTTGTAGTCACGACATGGAGTTAATTGTTAAATTTAATCTGTTGGGCTTCTGTCTTTGGACAGTAACTGGAAATTAATCCAGCTGAAGTCAAATTTATGTTGTTTATCATGGATTAAACCATCATATTAAAATATGATAATGCCAGTGGTGAATGGTGGTTTATTTTATTATTACATACGTAGATTTAACTTGTGTACACCCATTATTCTGCATACACTAATTTGTTTATTAGACTGTTTGGATAGATATTGCCACTAGTGTGAATAAATAATTGCATATGAAATGTCACCATGAAGATGGGACATGCACAGTAAACACCTTCATATCAGCCATAGTCCATGGGGGCCGTTGACATCCTCCTGTCACTCCGCGTCCTCGCCATCTCCCGTGGGGGCCGTTGACATCCTCCTGTCACTCCCCGTCCTCGCCATCTCCCGTTGGGGCCGTTGACATCCTCCTGTCACTCCGCGTCTTCGCCATCTCCCGTGGGGGCCGTTGACATCCTTCTGTCACTCCGCATCCTCGCCATCTCCCTTGGGGACCGTTGACATCCTCCTGTCACTCCGCATCCTCGCCATCTCCCGTGGGGACCGTTGACATCCTCCTGTCACTCCGCAACCTCGCCATCTCCCGTGGGGGTCGTTGACATCCTCCTGTCACTCCGCATCCTCGCCATCTCCCGTGGGGACTGTTGACATCCTCCTGTCACTCTGCATCCTCGCCATCTCCCGTGGGGACCGTTGACATCCTCCTGTCACTCTGCATCCTCGCCATCTCCCGTGGGGACCGTTGACATCCTCCTGTCACTCTGCATCCTCGCCATCTCCCGTGAGGGCTGTTGACATCCTCCTGTCACTCCGCGTCCTCGCCATCTCCCGTGGGGGCCGTTGACATCCTCCTGTCACTTCGCGTCCTTGTAGTCTCCCTTGCAATATGCAGGCCTCTGGTTGTAAAACTCGACTGAGGACTGCAATAACCCATGAAAACTTTGTAGACTTGTCATGAAGATAGTTTGGGGCACCACTTCACTACAGGCAGTTAACTTAACAGCAGAGAAATGTTGAGTTGGTGGTCTAGGGGTTTTCTCTAAATCTATGATAAATCATCAAGCATGATATGAGCATTTGAAGATTTAGGTGTGGTTTGGGGCAAAAAATGCATAGTATTTCATAAAGATGCCAAATAAATAGTGATTTGAACTCTTGAATTTTATCTCACAAAATTTTGTGAAGTAGTATGAACTGGTTAGCCAGGAGAAGCCAATTTATTGTGTTCTGTTTCATCTGCTTGTCCATATTTTCTGTATTAAGTAACAAATTACCTCGCAGCGAAGCATTAAGGTCTGCCTTCATATTTTCTGGGTAATAAGACTTCTAAACGAATTCTTGTATACAATATTCGGTTAAGTAATGCTGTGATTGATTTAAGAGCAAAGTGCTTCACAAACTAAAATAAAAATGTCAATTGTCAGTCATTAAAAGAACAAAGTTGCATGCATGATATAAAAAATATTAATTTTGTGTGTAGGTATAACCGGTTATCAAGCGTGCCGCAGTCATTAAGCAACTGTGTACATATGGACGAGTACAACATTGAGGGGAACAATATATCACAACTGCCGGTGAGAAACATTGTCTCTTCAACACCTGACATTCATTTTCCATGGCTTTTTGGAGACCTGTACATAAGTAATAATGTAGGTCTTAGAAAGACTTAAAGACCTTACCTAGCAAACTCCAATTAAGCATCAGTAATCTATTTTGACCACCCTATTTGGCTGCATTGAATGCTGGTTAGTGGTGACATGATGTGTTTCAGGAGGGACTACTATCGAGTCTCACAAACCTTCAGAGTATCACACTGTCAAGAAATGCATTTGCATCCTACCCAACTGGAGGACCGTCACAGTTCTGCTCAGCATATGTAAGTCATCCCTCTTCTTCCTGCTCATGAACAACTGTTTTTGTCGCAGCGCATTTAATTTATTCCGTTTGCATGATTTACATCATCTAGTGCCTGGTCAAGCTTGATCAAAGCCAGCCAGTTTGATCAAACTCAATCTGACAGCCGGCCAGTTTGATCAAACTCAATCTGACAGCTGGCCAGTTTGATTAAACTCAATCTGACAGCCAGCCAGTTTGATCAAACTCAATCTGACATACATTTCATGATTTTAGTGATGAAAATGCTATTCATGAAACTTTTTTTAATATTGGTAATAGCAAATTTGTGGTTTTGAAGTTGGACTTGGGTAAGGGGGTCGTTCCCAATGCCTGCTAATTATCAGACCCCCTCCCCCCTGAATTACTGAATTAGCACTTCAAAATGTTGATCATTTTCGGGATTGAAAAACATCAGTGTAACAATATTGCACGATGAACGGTTACGCAATTAATAATAATAGTAGTTCACTGTGCTACACTGCCCTACACTGTAATGGTGGTCATGTTTTGCATGTGACTGACATTTATTTAAATTAGTATGCGAGCCTTAACCCCTCTTACCTCTTTAGTACACTTTGTATGAATAGGTAAATATCGACAATTGTGAACGACCTCTGTTCAATGTTTATTCTTTTGCAGTCCATCAACATGGAACATAACCAGATCAACAAGATTCCATTTGGCATTTTCTCCCGTGCTGCTTGTCTGACAAAACTCAACATGAAGGACAATCAGTTGACGTCATTACCACTGGGTAAGTGCTAGGCTTGCCAGTTTCCTGCCACTAAGTCTTTAAATAACTGTTCATCTGCCCTGTCAGTGTTTCATTATGGCATTCAAAGATGTTGGGAGTCAATGTAAGAAAGTGTCAGTAGTTGAAGATGTTGGTGGAAGGGTGGTTGAATCAATCTTTAAAAAAATATTTTTTAAATGATGTATTATCTGCACTCACTGCCTTCTTACGATCTCAGTCATGGAATTATAGGGAATGAAATTTAGAATGTATATAATCAAAAATGATTGACCACACACGATTGTGATCAATTCCTTAATCGGAAGCAGGAACCAATCAATAGTCGACGAAATTGCGTAATCAGAGCAGCACATACCTCCTCATCAGTTCTCAGACTCTTCCTCTTGGAACATTCTTGGGAGTTAATGTTTTAGTTCTATTGTATATGTGTGTTTACTGATGATGTCAGAATGATCAGTTATAAACTAGTTACTCGTCAACATGTGTAGAAGCCTAGAAGGTAGAGTTGGAGATAGATGGTAGGGTAGGGTTTGGAGATAGAGAGTAGGGTTGGAGATAGAGGGTTGGGTTGGAGATAAAGGGTAGGGTTAGAGACAGAGGGTAGGGTTGGAGATAAATTGTAGGGTTGGAGATAAATTGTAGGGTTGGAAATAAATGGTAGGGTTGGATATAGAGGGTAGGGTTTGGAGATAGAGAGTAGGGTTGGAGATAGAGGGTAGGGTTTGGAGATAGAGAGTAGGGTTGGAGATAGAGGGTTGGGTTGGAGATAGAGGGTAGGGTTAGAGATAGAGGGTAGGGTTGGAGATAAATGTTAAGGTTAGAGATAAATGGTTGGGTTAGAGATAGATGGTATGGTTGGAGATAGATGGTAGGGTTGGTAGGGTAGGGATGGTATTTCCCACCTAGGAGACACACACCAACAGATTCAACCCACTTATAGACTTTCCTCTCCTTATTTCTTCTTTTAACCCCAGAAGCATACAGAACAGTGCTTTTGATGTGGTTGACATTACATTATAAACTCTTTAGATATACTTGCTGTGCAGGAACACTGGCTCTCTAAATAGAGCCTTTATTCTCTTAGTTCTGTTCACTCTGATTTTAATGCCAGAGGAATTAGTTCCATTGATTATGGTGATGGTTTGAGTGGACGCCCTCATGGCAGGCGTTGCTTTTTATGGAGGCATTCACTCGACCCTTTTATTGAACCGTTGATATATGCTGATGAGAAGAGACTCCTGCGTCTAAAAATTACCAGCTCTAATGCCACTATTCTTCTTCTTAATGTCTACCTACCATATCAGAGTGATGACAATGCTGATGAATATCAAATCAAATCAAATTTATTGTATCTCTTTACAATGCATACAAATCAAACCAAGGTAAACCCTATATGATAATGTAAAGAGAACAATAGAGAAAGAACATTATACAATGTTATACTCCCTAGTATATATTTCAATACATATATCATAGTATTAAACACAAAAATAGCGTGCAGGTGTAGAAAACGAACCAGTTGTGATACATGTTATATATTGACATCATTGTGTAATATAAATTGCTTAAGTATACATTTGTAGTTCATTATTGAATAAGAAGTAAACTTGAGTCTTGTTTTAAAATAATTCCAAATTATAGCACCCTTAATTCTTACAGAACGATGTCTTATTTCTAAAGTTGCCATGGATATGTGTATTTGTGTAGATTGTCTTGTATTGTAACTATGAACATCTTGATTAAGTTTAAACATATTACCAAAAATTGTTGGTAGAAGACCACTGTTGTATTTATACATAAACATTTGTATTGAGTAGACATATAGTTGTCTAAACTTTAAGATGTTTAGTAGTTTAAAGATAGGTTTTGTATGAGTTGATATATTAGCTGATACGAGTATTCTCACCGCTTTCTTTTGAACCTTTATAATACTTGAACAATATGAGTCAAATGCACTATCCCACACTTCAATACAATATGTCAAATGAGGGAATAAAAACGAGTAATATAAGGTGACCAAGCATTGTCTAGTTAATAATCTTTTGGCTTTGTTGATAATGCCTACCCCTTTAGAGATTTTACATTTAACTTTGTTAATATGTTCAGCCCAATTAAATTTGTTATCAATAGTAACGCCAAGAAATGTTGTAGAAGATACTTGTTTAATAGCATTATCATTCATTTCAAGTTTTGTCGGTTTGATAAGTTTTCTGTTGGAAGTTCTAAATATCATGTATTGGGTCTTATCAATGTTTAGAGATAATTTGTTAGCATTTAACCAAACTACAAGTATTTTTAGTTCAATATTCATTTTTTTAGATATATCATCGAATTGATCACCCTGTATAAATACACTAGTGTCATCAGCAAATAATAAGGAGAAAAGAACATTAGCAATATCATTGATGTATAATAGAAACAGCAATGGCCCCAGTATGGAACCTTGAGACACTCCACAAGTGATAGAGAGTTTAGTTGAGCTAGTGTTATTGTAATACACATATTGACTTCTATTAGATAAATAACTTTTAATCCAGTCATTGGCTAAGCCACGTATACCATAACATTGGAGTTTTTGACACAGTATCTCATGGTCAACAGTATCAAATGCTTTAGATAAATCTAAGAACACCCCTAGAACAAATTGTTTGTTTTGTAGTGCTTCTGATATTTTGTCTACAATGGTCATTAGTGCCATGCTAGTGGAGTGATTTTTTCGAAAACCAAACTGATATTTGTACAGAATGTTATACTTATTAATAAAATTTAACAGCCTGTTATACATTAGTCTTTCCAATATTTTAGAGAAAGTTGGTAATATTGAAATTGGTCGGTAGTTATAAAAAAATGTTTTCCTTAGATTTGTAGATAGGTATTACCTTAGCTATTTTTAATTCATCTGGGAATATTCCAGTATTTATAGAGAAATTATATAAATATGTTAATGGTTTAATAAAGCTTTTATATGTTTTTTTAATTACTTTACTGGAAATGTCATCCCATCCAGGACTAGATATTTTGAGAGAGTTTACTATTGCTGATACCTCATTTTCAGTTACCGGTTCAAGATATATAGTTTTAGTATTGCTGTTTTTCATGTATGACATAGGGTCTGTTTGGTTCTGTGGAATGTTTTTGCTAGGTTAGAGCCAACATTTATATAGAACTTATTAAAACATTCGCTTACTTGTTTTTTGTCTTATGTTACATTTTGTTGACGATGAATTTTTTCTGCTTTATGCGTTCATGTTTCTTGTTTATTATTTCTTTTAAAAGGGACCAAGACATTTTAGGGTTATGCTTATTTTCTTCAAAGAGAGTTGCGTAATGTTCACGTTCAGATTTCCTTAGTAAGCCTTTCAACTTACTTTTGTATACTTTATATTTAGTTTCGTTATATCTTGTGTTTTATCTCACTTATTTAACATAGAGTCTATTCTTCTCTTTTATTGATTTTTTTTAGCCCATATGTTAGCCATGGTTTCCTATTCTTGTAGTTAAGCTTAATTGTTTTTATGGGAAAGCAGTCATTGTATTCTCGAAATAGTGACTTATAAAATACTGAGTAGGCTGTTTGACAATTATTTGTGTATGTCATAATATCCCAGTCAATGTTTTGCATGTTATTATAAAATGTATCTATGTTTGTCTGGGAAAAGTTTCTGTTTGTTGTGTGTTTAAGATAGTTGGTTAATTTGCAATTATTATCAATGAGAAATATTGGGAAGTGGTCAGATATATCTGTATACATAATAGCCTGGAGCATGTTTTTATGGTTATAAAAGATTTATCAATTAATGTTGCCGATTGATTAGTTACTCGTGTTGGTTTATTTATTAATGGAATATAAGAGTGTAAAAACATCAAGTTAAAAAAATTGCATGTTGGTGCATGTACTTCATGGTTAAACAGATTAATGTTAAAGTCACCCATAATGTAACATAAGTTGTTTTCATTGTTAAGAATATCAAGTATATTAGACATTTCATCAATACATTTGTTTATATCATTGTTTGGCGGTCTGTATATGACACCAACTATAATATCTTTACCATATGAATTACTATCTTTATGAATCTCTATAAACTTACATTCTATGTAATCATTTAATTTAGTAATGTCTAATCTAGTGTGGTATGCAATATTGTCTTTAATGTAGAGTGCAACACCACCACCTACTTTAGTATGCCTATAAATATGTTCTGCTTTGTATCCTGGTAAATCACAACTGTTGACATTGTAATCTTGACACCATGTTTCGCTAATACCAATAACTGAAAAATTATGATTTAGTACATGGAGATACTGATCTAATTAATGTAGATGTTTGCTAATACTTCAAATATTAGTGTGTAGTAAAGAAAACATTTTGTTTATTCTTGACAGTTGAGAACACTTGTTAATAAAAGTGTCTTCAACAAAGTAGTCACAGTTATTTTGTACAGCTGAGTAAACGCTATTAAAATATTACAAATCCAGATCATTATTGTACATAGGCAAACTGTGACTATTATTATTCAAATCAAAAGGATTAAGTAGCTGATTTTGTAAATCACAAAACGATATATTCGTAACATCAAACCAATCATCAGAGATGGCATTGAGGAAATCATAGTCATTTTTGAAATGATTAATCAAGATATTTTAAGCGAAATCCAGGTCATATGTGATTCATTTGAATCAGCCAATATATTCATCATTGTTGATTTTAATGCAGATATTAAGAAGCCCAGTCTATTTACTCCATTTCTCAATGCTTTTATAAACGACTGTCACCTTATTGCAAGTGACACCTGCTTCTCCCCTGTCATGCTTTTACTTATGTTAGTGATGTGCACGGCTCAAGGAGCTGGCTCAACCACGTGCTCACCACGCACTCCAGTCACTCATCGATATCTGATATGGAAGTTAAATATGACTGTGCCTCTTCCGACCATTTACCTCTATGCTTTACCATATCTGCCAAGTTATTACCTTCTTCAGAGGCCCCCTACACAGGAGCAAACTCTTGTGTGGAATGCTGCCACCCCCCAGGATCTCCATAATTATCATACACAAACTGGCTTGCTTTTATCTACCATTGATGTACCTCATGAAGTGTTATGCTGTATTAACCCTAATTGTAATGATGAAGCCCATCGCACTTTGCTATGCAAACTTTACAGTGATATTATAAAATCACTCAAGGACGCTGCTGAGTCAATCCCCACTATGGCCAGCAACTTCTTCTGTTCTTGGCTGGAATGACCTGGTCAGAGACTCCCACCAAGCTGCTAGAGAATCTTTTCTCATCTGGCGGTCTGCTGGGAGTCCTCATCACGGTCCCTTTTACGACATAATGACATGCTCATTTTAGACGGAACAAAAGACTGCAATGTAGCAATGTACAGTTTTCATGTCACTGTTATATAGCAGCATGTTAATTCACAGTTTTTTACCAGATGCTGTGATGATTACAATCATAACCCCCATAATAAAAAATTAGGCTGGTGACCTGTCTGATAATAACAATACCAACTCATTGCTCTCGCCACAATTGCTAGTAAATTATTTGAATCTTTGATATTATCCAGGGTTTCTATTTTGTTAACTACATGTGTTAACCAATTTGGATTTAAAAAGCATCACTCAACTGAAATGCTCGTATTTTTTATCAAAATAACTGTTTCGACACTATATAGTGAATGGCTCATCTATGTATGTCACTATGTTGGATGCCTCTTATTATAGTCTTAAGGCCTTTGACAAAGTCAATCAAAGTAAACTGTTCACTAAACGAACTGACCGGGGCTGTCCATCTTTTATTGTGCACATTCTCTATTACTGGTACAGCACCCAGAAATTTATTGTCATGTGTCATAGCTTCTCTGAATTTTTTACCGTTTCTAATGGTGTTAAACAGGGTGGAATCCTTTCTCCCCATCTTTTTAACGTCTACATGGATGACTTGTGTGTAAATCTGAACAAACTACAAATTGGTTGTCTTTATGCAGGCACCATAATGAACCATATGATGTATGCCGATGATCTTTGTATTTTTTCACCTAGTGTTTCTGGGCTCAGAAAACTTACTGATTGCTGTGCCCAGTACGGCAATATGTTTGATATAACTTATAATGCCAACAAATGTTATTGCATGGTTATTGATAACAAACCTCAGGACAAGAAAAATACTCACCCTATAATCAATAATCATTTTCACACTTTTATTTATTAGCGAAGTCCAATGATTTGTGGATTGATCAATTGTATACTTTTAATACATGACACACACACGCACGCACGCACACACACGCACACACGCACACACACACGTCGTGCAGTAAAAGTACATGTAAAATAAGTCAAAATAATTATATATATATATATATATATATATTATTTTGACTTGTTTTATGTACTTACTACTACTGACGTGTGTATATATATATATATATATATATATATATATATATATATATATATATATATATATATATATATATATATATATATATATATATATTGTTTACATGTACTTTTACTGCATGATGTGTGTGTGTAATGCACTGTATATATTATATATAATATATAGAATTTTATATTTTTTCTTATAACATCTACTTTTAATGCTCAATGTGTGTGTGTGTGTGTGTGTGTGTGTGTGTGTGTGTGTGTGTGTGTGTGTGTGTGTGTGTGTGTGTGTGTGTGTGTGTGTGTGTGTGTGTGTGTGTGTGTGTGTGTGTGTGTGTGTGTGTGTGTGTGTGTGTGTGTGTGTGTGTGTGTGTGTGTGTGTGTGTGTGTGTGTGTGTGTGTGTGTGTGTGTGTGTGTGTGTGTGTGTGTGTGTGTGTGTGTGTGTGTGTGTGTGTGTGTGTGTGTGTGTGTGTGTGTGTGTGTGTGTGTGTGTGTGTGTGTGTGTGTGTGTGTGTGTGTGTGTGTGTGTGTGTGTGTGTGTGTGTGTGTGTGTGTGTGTGTGTGTGTGTGTGTGTGTGTGTGTGTGTGTGTGTGTGTGTGTGTGTGTGTGTGTGTGTGTGTGTGTGTGTGTGTGTGTGTGTGTGTGTGTGTGTGTGTGTGTGTGTGTGTGTGTGTGTGTGTGTGTGTGTGTGTGTGTGTGTGTGTGTGTGTGTGTGTGTGTGTGTGTGTGTGTGTGTGTGTGTGTGTGTGTGTGTGTGTGTGTGTGTGTGTGTGTGTGTGTGTGTGTGTGTGTGTGTGTGTGTGTGTGTGTGTGTGTGTGTGTGTGTGTGTGTGTGTGTGTGTGTGTGTGTGTGTGTGTGTGTGTGTGTGTGTGTGTGTGTGTGTGTGTGTGTGTGTGTGTGTGTGTGTGTGTGTGTGTGTGTGTGTGTGTGTGTATTTTTTTACTTGTGTGTATATGTATGGGTTTTTGCCTGAAATAAAACATTATTATAAAGGGTATGGTTGGAGATAGAGGGTAGAGTTGGAGATAGCAGGTATGTTTGGAGATATAGGGTAGGGTTGGAGATAGAGGGTAGGGTTGGAGAACATATGCATAAGATGAAAATTGCCCTGTCTGGGCGTGCTAACTAGATATGGCCTCAATTGTTTTCAGACATTGGGACGTGGACAAACATGGTTGAGTTGAACCTGGGCACCAACCAGCTGTCCAAGATCCCTGATGACATAGAGAACTTGTCGAAGCTCGAGGTACTCATTCTCAGCAATAACCTGCTCAAGGTGAGACCCATTACCTGCACACGTTGGGCCAAAAATTCACACAGACGCAACGTATGCCCAACAACTGATGATCAGTTAGATTTGAAAAAAGGACTTGTATAAAATGTCTCCATTTTGTGTTAAGTTGGCTTCTTCAGTCTTTAGTGTGTTTACTCTAAACAGCCCCTTCTGCTGACAATTTTTAAGATAACACATTTTTTAGAATGTAGAAATACAAAGTAATATGCCAAATGAGTCTTAGATTTGCTTCCTGGTGGTTTCAGGATTAAAAAAATTCAATATAACAAAATGACCACATTATGTAAGTTTTTTTTATTACCAGAAGTAATATGATCTAATTTGTATCACTGATTAAATTGGGCATAACTTGGTTAACCCTTTAAGACTCCATGACTTCCAGCTGTGATGGCTCCCACATCAAAATAATTATATTTAAAAATTTAATTAGTAAACTTCTACAAATTATGTAAATTCTAAAGGCCAATACAAATTTGTTAAAGGTTAGTGTTTTTCGCATATTTGAATTTCAGAACTTAAAATTGATATGCCAAATATCTTTGATAAAAAATTAATGTAACTATTTTTATTACACATAATTAATCCATAATGAAAATTTTTTGGTTCATTGTTGATGTTTAAGAAATAGTTGCCATAACCCCTAAAACAAATTTATTTGATATCTTCAACAAATTATATCTTGAAAACTACTTGTCCAATTTTGAAATTTTTCACATTTCAGTTTCTCAAGGTTGCAGCCATATCTTGAATATAAAAATAATTCTTTAACATGCAGTTTTAATTGACATCTGTAATTTTAATTCCTGCACATATTATTTAAAAGGGCACACAGTATAGCTACCAGCCCTTCCATTTTTCCCATTTTTTTTTGTTTTTTAAGTCTGAGTACGGAAATCTGTATTATTTTTATTCGGTCGTTTTTTTCTCCGTCATTGATCGGGTTGGGCGCACGGGTCCGACTTGCACCACTGTAAGACTCTGAGACAAACATATAGTGTTAGATTGCGTCTAGTTGTTGCCGCCATACGCACGCGGTCGATAAGCCGAACACTATGCCAAGTGCCACTCGAGTCCTCTGTTCGGAGGTCAAACTTCACAAGACTGTCAGGTCGATATCATGATTTGCACGTTGAGTGTGCCTGCCGAACGAGAATTTGCAGCCCCAGCTATGAATCGGCAACAGTTCCCATGTGGGAACACGGGATAGAACAGAAGTTACGACTTATGTGCCATCCGGCCAGCGACCAACTACTCCCCACATATATATAGCACGAGCAGATGACCTGTAAGAATGCAGGCGAACACTGACGAGTCCAACTCGGAACAACCATCGATGCACTTTACTCCAAGAATCGTACACTGGTTTTTCTGGTACGGAATTTTACAAAAATCATTCTTTCAACCGCCAGGGTGACTCCCATGCAGATACAAGGATGCGGTCTGCAATTTCCAGTTCTGCATCGATGTCGATTACAGGATGCACCCAACCGCATCTCGAGGGAAAAAATGTCCGTCCTTGACGGAGTGGCAGTTGGTCACTCAATTTCCCCAGAGAAACCCCGGTCGCGTAGTTGTTGAACACTGAAAAGTGAAAACGTGTGTGTATGTATGTAGAATGAATATCTTTAAAGAGCTAAAGAATGATGAGATTGAGAGCCTGGACATTCTTGGTAGTTTCAGTACTTGCATAAAGTTGACCTGTTCTGTATTTTGGATGATAAGTGACATGAACTGGTACTGCATTACTTGTACTTGCGGACCTGCCTGGAAAATCACTGTTGTGAATTTGCTGAGAAAGTATCCTTTTACTGTTTTAGTCTGTGAAAAGACTGTTTTATTGAATGTTCATTTGAATTGTATGCATTCTTTCAGTTAGTAAAAGGTATCAGGTAATTGAATCTTGAGTATCATAAATGGCATTTTTTCTTTAGCTTATGCAACTGTGCTCCCTGACCTCCGCTTTTTGGCTTTGCGCCCCTCCCGAACCGACCCCCCCACCAAATATTATGTTTTGGGGTTTCTAAAGGTTGGCAGCTATGCGTGGGTCAAAAATAAAAATTTTAACACTTTGGATGTCATTGTTTTCGTTCACGTTGGTATCTTGTGCAGCCCTGCTGAAAATCTCTTTATAAAATATCGATGAGAAATTCACAAAAACTCGTACTTTGTTGCATGCACCATAGTCCAGAAATGTGATAAACCTTGCAAAATCCAACTATTGCGCACAACACATTCCATTTATTTGCTTCGGTTGTAATGCAACGTGACAATGTTGGGTATCAACAGAAAACTAAAAGTTTCATCTTCTGTTGTAGACAGGCCTTTGACATGTATAATGTAATGTATGACCCATTTCCGTGCCAAAACATCGGTAAATCCGGTTTGAAAGTCATTATCATAATGTATTTGTGCCGGATGCTGCCACCAGCCAGTGAGCTATTGCGTTTATTTTTGGCTACCAATCAAATGCGTCTCTGCGACTGCGCCCCTAGCGATACAACATGGAGTCAGCTGTTAGAAAATTTTCCATTGCTCTCAGCTTTGGCCGTCGAAATAAGCCGAGGCTGTAAACCAGTGAAGACGGGTATGTATATATGTATGTATGTATGTATGTATGTATATGTATTAGTTCAGCTCAGATATATAAAAATGAAGTGTCATTTGGAACACTGATTTCAATAAAAACAGATATAATGTTATATCAATTGATTACGTGAATTATTAATTATGTTAATGAATTATTAGTTACACTGTCGGCATGAATAGCAGCACATAGCCGGCATAAGCCATAGCCACTCACACTACCCTGGCGCAACTACAGGCAACTGGTTATTATCAAACAATTATTTCTCTGATTAAAAAAACGTATTAGTTTCAGTGATTACTAATTAGCACATGTCATTTGTAATTAAATTGCTCTGCTAAGTAATAATATTAAAAACAACTGCTTTTGTCCATCAGCTGGCCACATGAAAACACATCAAGAAGACCCTGCATGTTGGTGCAGCTGGAGCGACCCTGGGCTACGCTGTGGAGGTTGCCCTGTCCTGTGGCAGTGAGCCGTCCCGGTGCTTCACCTGCAGTGCTTGCAGCGAGGGAGGTGGCATATGCCAGACGGGGTTGGTGCGGCTGATGTCATTGCCTCCACAAGTCATTTGCCTCCATCCCAGCAATGATCCGGCGCAAGCTGTATGGCATTGCCGAATCACACTGCGTGGTCCACCGTTTGTACAAAGAGATGTACAGGCCATGCAAGGGACCAGGGCAGCTGGCTCTCAGCTATGATGGCACTTGGAAGAGGCACGGCTTCCAGTCCCTGATCGGTGTTGAGTTTGTGATCGAGACGCTGACGTGACTCGTCCTTGATTATGCAGTTCTCTGCAAGTACTGCATCGACTGTGAGCTGGTCAGCAAGAAGTTGAGCAGGGAGGAACTGGAAATGTGGAAGCAGCTCCATGGGGATATGTGCGCCATCAACCACACAGGGTCAAGTGGATCAATGGAGACCGAGGGGGCCGAGGTGATATAGACAAGATCTGTGGAGTTGTTGAATGCTGAGTACACCTCCCTGCTCGGTGACGGTGATGCTGCTGTACTGTCGCCCTGTGGCCAGACTCGACACGTGGTGAAAGAGGTAAAGACTGTGGTAGACTGCTGTCTCAGTGGAAAAGGTAAACTTACCTTACCGCAGTACTACCGCAATGCCGTCGTCAAGCACGCTCCAGACGTTGCCAAGACCCATGATGCCATCTGGGCCATCTACCAGCACTGTCAACTGAGGATGAGCCACAGCACGACAACTGTGATGTTGACTGGTGTTCGTGGCAGCAAGCGATGACAGCTGGGGTCGATCCAGAGGAGAGATGGCGAGAGGGTCGACATGACCCACCTCTACCACTGCCGGTCGCCGAGCAGCTGCTGCCCCTCTTTGAGTGTCTCAGCAACCCAGACCTACTGGAGAGTCCCTCCACTCCATCATCTGGTGGAGGGTACCGAAGGTCGTCTTCACAACCCGGGGCACCGTCAGGATTGCCGTCGCACTCGGCATTGTTCAGTTCAACCATGGGGGACAGGTCCTATTAGATGTGACCAATGCTGTCATCGACCTGCCTGAATCATCGAGCAGCCAGTTGGCTGTTGTTGCTAACATGGATAGAAGGCGACTGAGGCAGAGTGTCAGAATTTCAAAGGAGGAGACGAAGTCGAACCGCGAGTGGAAGGCACTGATGAGTCTCCAGAAGGAGCCTAGTCCGAGGGTCATGTCTACAGTGCCGGTGGCTGGTAGACACAGTGCAAACTGTCTCTGTTGTGTACATGTGATATCTAACTATGTTCACCTGATATGCTATGTCTTGAAAAAACATACAATACAGTGCTTCTAGTCAGTAACATGTAGGATGTAGACATCTCGATGATATTGGAAATTTTTTCAAATTTTTCTGTACATGAATATTTAGCACATCGATTCTATGAACATTATTACAAGAAAACTGAAATCTAGATGCATGGTATTGACAACAGTTATTCCTAGTATTGCTATACATGCAATAAGATGTTTATAGGATGATCAGTGTTATATACCATGTTGACACATATACTTTACAAAACGTGTTTTAGTTTTTTTTCGCATTTTTCTCAGCATGGTATTTTACGCATATATCCAATTTGTTAAACAATTTAACAACAAAACTGTACATGATACAGTCATGAAATGTTCAACAGTTGTTCCCTGTATTCTGGGACATGCAATAAAGTTGTTCTGGGCAGTATTGGATAATATGGGGGGCTAGTATCCAGGGACAATGACAAAAGTGTATCTTTACAAAATGTAGAATCGTATTATGTTTGCTCATTAAAGTTGGTAAATCACCCAATAACCCCTTATTGTATAGATTAACTATCTTAGTTGTCATATATTACAAAATAATCGAGGGAATAATACATTTCTCTGAATAGTGTTTCTGGTAAACGTATGCACAGTTGGTAATGAATTGCCAGTTGCCATGGCTGTAATTTCATATTTTGACGTTTTCACACAATAAACATGTTGTAATTTTGGTCAAGATTTGTTGAATATTAAGCATATGCCTGTTTTCGGGTAGCACCTACCCTTAAATAGTGGTAGTGATGGTGAAAAACGAGGCATCCCTGAGTACCACACATGCCAGACAATTTTGTACTCGGAGTTTAGTTAATTCTCTTAGCAATGTTGTTTAGTAGTGAATTACAATAGTCAAGGCGGCTATTAATTAGTGCTGTTGATATTTTTTTAGCAGTAGTAGATAAAGATATGTGATGCTGAATTCGACAGAGATCACATGTGGTAGAAACAAGATTTGCATACTTGAGAAATATGCTGGCGAAAGTTGAAGTCACTGTCAAAGACAGCACCTAGATTATGAACAGTATCTGATGGGAATGTACTACTGCCAAGCAGTTTAATGGGAAAATGACTGATAATAATAAGGTCTGTTTTATCTGGATTAAGCTTTAGCTTACTTGATTCAGTCCAAAACAAGATGTCAATGAGATAATCATAAAGTCGAAACAGATTCTTGTGCATTTGATTGTGAAAGTCATGTAAACCTATGTGTCATCAGCATACAGGTGATGACTGAGATTATGATTAGTATGACTTGGCTGAGAGGGACGTAGTATATAAACTAAACAAAACAGGGCCAAGTCGGATCCTTGCAGGACTCCGAATATAAGGTGTTGTGGGCAAGATAGTGTGCCATATATGTTAATCAATCCATAGTTTAATAAAGTGGCAAAGCCATCTTGCAACAACTAATTGGTTCTTTTAAGATAAAAAGATGGACATTGTGTGCATTACATTTAAATTGCTGTATTTTCCAGCGGTTGCCCACCAGTATAGGCAACCTGACAAAGCTACGGGTGTTGGACTTGGAGGAGAACAAGCTGGACTCGCTGCCACATGAAATTGGTAAGGAACAATTTTGCTGAAGTTTCAGTGACTCGAGCCAGCAGGTTGAAAGTCAACAGTAACGACAGCCTACCATATGTACAATAAGGTACAACAGCCTACCACATGTACAGTAAGGTACAACAGCCTACCATTTGTACAGTCAGGTACAACAGCCTACCATGTGTACAGTAAGGTACAACAGCCTACCACTTGTACAGTCAGGTACAACAGCCTACCACGTGTTCAGTTAGATACAACAACCTGCCACCTGTACAATAACAATAGTCAATAACAACAGCCTACCACGTGTACAAGTAATCAGGTACAATGGCCTAACAACCTTCCACGTACAGTCAGTCACAACAGTCTATCACATGTGCAAACAGGTAAAACAGCCTACCTACCTTCTTGTAAATCAGGTACAGCGGCCTACCATGTGTACAGTCAGGTACAATGGCCTACTGCATGTACAACGGCCTACCACTTGTACAATCAGGTATTACTCATGTAACGTGCTACTCATATAACATTTATTATAGTTTGAAACAAGTTTGTAAACTACCTTTTCAACTACTAAGTGCCATGATTACATTTGGTTATTCAGTTAATGATGATGCATCACCATGATGCTGCATCACCATCATGATGCTGCATCACCATCATGATGCTGCATCACCACGATGCTGCATCACCACGATGCTGCATCACCATCATGATGCTGCATCACCACGATGCTGCATCACCACGATGCTGCATCACCATCATGATGCTGCATCACCACGATGCTGCATCACCATCATGATGCTATTCATAAAGTAGCATCACCCACTGAATAGAAGAAGTTAAAGTTGAAGTGGTCAATAGTAATAGAATTGAACTGCTTTGTGTTGTGACAGGGTTTCTGAAGGAACTCACAAAGCTTGTAGTGCAGTCCAATCAGCTGACTTCACTGCCACGAGCAATTGGGTGAGCATTCCACTTGGTGAATCATCTGCACAGACTTGTTTATCAGCTGCCACTGATAAAAAGGCTTCAAATTTGAACATTGCTTCATATGTTTGTATTGGCTCGATTTGGCCGAGATGATGTAATAAAACCACTATGTGGTTTGAATTCTATATGAAAAAGCCAACTGGATGATGTTTTTTTATTATAGGGATTAAGTGTAAGCCTTGTTTGGCACAATTTGATGCTATAACAAAGAAATTAAATAACCCAACATCAGGCATCTTGACTCAGCCCGATGCAAGTCTCCTGGTCCTCAGGTTCCTAGAGCCCACATTTCAACACATAAAGCAGTAGAAGTTTTCCTAGAAAACTAACATTAAACCAACACCATTGAACAAAATAGGCTGTGCACTACATACTATCTTGTTGCAGTTTCCGAATACAAGGCTACATGCTGACCAGGAAAAAGAATCGTTGAAGCAAGCTGCATCTGTGTCTCATAGTTACAGTGTATAATGAATTGTTCATGAAGTTTTACACAATGGATATAAGTTTAGTAAGACAGACACACTGACAGACAGACTGACAGACAGACATTAATGATGCATCGTTGTTGCAGTCATCTGAGGAACCTGCAGTACCTGGGGGCAGGCGAGAACAACCTAACCATGATACCAGAAGAAATTGGTGGGTATGAACACGCATGTGTGCGTGCATGCGTGCCTTTGTGGAAATGGACTTTAAGTAACAAAATAAAATTTTGAAGCAGTTGTCAATCAGAGTTACGTCCCACCTTCCACCTTCACAACAGGGTATTCTTGGAGATAACTATAGTAAGGGCCGCCATTAGTACTGGGGGTCACCTCAAATTGTTGGAGGAACTTTTATTTAGGACACTGAATAATGTATTGCGGATCTCTCGGCTTGTGCAACATATAACCCACTTATGTGAATGGACTAGTAAGTATGTTATTTATAGAGACAGAGGTGCCAAGTCTTTGCCTTTAGAACTACTGCTTTTTCAATTTAAAAAAATCTGCCTTCAAGTCAAAATCTACTGACAAATCACAATTTCAAGATAAAATTTTTTATAATAATAACTTAATTTATACATTAAAAACCATCATCCGCACTCCCCCTTGAGATCGCAGCACAAGACCTACAGATCTTCATATCTGCCACCTTCACACCAATGAAATGTGGTAGATCTATGCAATGTTTCGCAATGTTGCACCTATGCAAAACTATATTTCAATGCTTAAAATGGTGTGTGTTATGATGTTTACAGCAGGCATGTTTACCTCTGAACTATCACACCACCTGTAGAGAGGTTTTAGATTAACACTAACTGTACTTCAATATAACTCTACATCAATAATGTTCTTCTGACAGGCCCCCTCGGCAAGCTCGAGTCTCTCTACATCAATGACAACCCAAACCTACACATTCTGCCGTTTGAGCTTGCCCTCTGCTCAAACCTGCAGATCATGAGCATAGAGAACTGCCCACTCAGTCAGATCCCTCCGGAGATTGTCAGTGGTGGCCCCTCGCTCGTCATACAGGTACTCCTTGTTTGCATCTATTTGTATTAGCACAGTATATATGCTGTTAAGCAATCAACATGAACTGTACTGTTGTAGTACAATCAACATGAACTGTACGGATGTAGCACAATCGACATGAACTGTACTATTGTAGCACAGTTAAGGCGTCGCTTGGGTCTAAACACATTTTATTTTCTTATTTCATTATCACTGAACCTACAGTGCTGAAACTTTCATAGATTGCAAGTCCAGGTAACAGTAATGCAGTGAATTTTTTTCAGAAAGTTTCATACATATTTTCTCACGGTATGCAGCCATCTTGGATTGAATGTTGTGTGTGACTTATATCAGTAACCACTGGATTTAGAGGACTCAAATTTGGTGTGTAGTTACTCCACATAACCCCAATGAAAACAGTCAGTTGACTTTCCAACTTTTGTTTTCATGATTTTTTTTACATCTGAATGTATTTTTTCATCATGAAATTTTACATTGATGGTTCATTATATAAAATATAAGTAATGTTTTCTAAAAAGTTACTACATAGTTTTCAAGAGCATACTATCAAGAAACACTGTAGAAAGTTTCAAGCAATTCTGTCAAACAATAGCAGAGATAAGTGACACGGGAGGCAGTAGGTGTGAGGGAAAACATGTTTTTGAGAAAATCGCATTCAAAGTTTATGTACATTGGCACATACATTTCAACATCTGAAAAGCAACCTAGATGATTGAAACTTTGCATACATATTATTGAATGTATAATCTATCAAAAGGCAAAGTTCAGAGTCATTGGCATTGTAAAATAAATTTCACACAAGTCCCGAGTACCCGACACCCATGCCCATCGTTGCCGACACAGCTGATCTCACCACGACAAACGGGACAGTCGTCGCCTGAGTCCCATCGATATAGTCTGATGACAGAGTTGCATTGATGACCTTGTCGCAACTGGAGCAGAAAGTCTCGAGGCCACAAACCATGCCGAGGGTGCGGTGCGGTCGACAGCTCGGATGGAGAGTGTATGCTTCCTACACAACGTGCATAGCAGGTTCGCAACAAGTGATGGCAACACGGCACAGCGTACAAGTACTGTTGAAAGATCTCCATCAGCATTTGTCTCATCCTCAACCAGGATTCGCGTGACATCTATCTCCTCCAGAAGATCTGCATAACCAAACTTCCGTTCAGTGGCAGACAGTCTCCGAGACGGATCAGCTGATACTGTTGATGACCGCCTTGATGCCTGGAAAAAATACACAATATAAATGTATTTCATGAACAAAAAAGTATCCAAGACATGTTCAACAACAAAAGCCCCCCCCCACTACGTATGCAGGGGTATGGCATTGAATGCAATTTGCTTTATTGGCATTGCCATATTATACACACACACCCACATGCGTGTGTGTATATAGGCTATGTATAAGATGATTACCATGGCAAATTGTAGTAATATAATAAACCATAGTCACAACTCTGCTTCTGATGTGCCTGGATGGCCCCTGGGCCTGAATGTCAACACAACCACGAACATCAACAGCATGAACTAGATCAGCGTCAAATCGTTTATACAGTAATAGTCATGCCACAAAGCCAAGGCTAACAATGTTTGGATAAAACACAAATGTATATAAATCTGAATCATATGCACTATCATAGTGAACATATGAAATATCAGAATTAAACTTACACTGCGTGCCATTCTCGCTGGCACTATGGTCGAAGAAGACGAAGTTGTCGCTGCAGGTTCATTGGCGAATTCAACCCTCGATGCGTTCACATCGTGCGCTAACTGCAATAATGCAAGCTTTCGCTGCCTCCCAGTACCGTAACCGCCCACTCGCTTTCGACCAAACGGCATAATGCTGTTTTACAAAGCGATATAAAAGAACGAAACTCGTGGGATAAAAAAGTCGATCGAATCGAACGTAGCTGGTGTTTCAAGCTGACGTCAGAGGATGGAAGTTAGTATTACAACCAATTAGAACACTTGATTTGAGGGAATCCGACATCACGTGGTGATGTCCGGCGAATCGTCGTGGCATTCCCCATTCGTTTATCGCCGAAAAGGTTCAAAGGCCTGTTTGTACCATCATACAGAGCGAAAATGGGGCTTTCCCGTGATATGCGCCATGTTGGAATGGCGGCGTTTTCTGGCTTGCAATGGCTCGCGGAAAATCACCTAATGTTCCATTAGTCTCGGTTCATTTGACAAAAACAAAGACTTAGCAATGATAGGCATCATACAAAAGACACGTTTTATGACAGAAATGTGTTTATTTCGACAGTGCAACTTACATGAATGGCAAGTTGAATAATATTTATACACGGAAACTCAAAATTCATTTTATTGTCAAAAATCCGTCAAATCCGACCCGAGTCTCTCGTTAAGGTGAAATGGCATTTTTTTTAAATAATTACTCAAAATGTGTTTCCACTGTATTCTGATAGCTTTGTATATTTACTATCCATAATGTTAACTTTTTTTATAGTAATTACATACCTGTAAATCACTTTTATTCATGGATAAAGCATGCCTCGTTCAAGTAATAAATCCTGTTTTTCTATCTTTGATGGGCGTTTGCAAAAAACTGTGTTTTTCCAGTTTGGAATAATCGTATCTGTGTTAATAATGAAGCTACACCAATAAGTTTTGATTGATGTGCATCTTATTATCTTATTTATGTAACCACAAAAAGATGTTTTATGTTGTACCTGATTGTACATTTGGTAGGCTGTTTAATGTATAGTTTTTGTTTGACCTTAGTAGTCGTAAAGGAAAATGTGAGTTTTTTATCTAAAAAAAATTAATATAAAAAAATTTGAAGTACTGGCAATACATGGTTATATAACATTAGGTGTTGTAAATAAAAAATTTAAATAATTGTATTGATACCTGAATTATTAGAGGATTGACAGTGTTTCCAAACTATGCTATATTTTGTCATATTTGGCGGCCATGTTATGTTTGTTGTCATGGAAATGGGGGTCTGTCAAAAAAATTTCCGTATTTTTTTTACTCAATAACACCCACTCTACAGTTTGGGCTAAAACAATTGCATTAGCTGTGCAATTTAAAAATAAATCCTGTCCACGTGGGTGTCTCTCCTTAACATGAGCTGTTCTGTTGTAGTACAGTAAACATGAACTGTACTATTGTAGCACAGATAGCATAAACTGTACTGTTGTAGCATAGTAAACATGAGAACTGTACTGTTGTAGACAGTAAACATAAACTGTACTGTTGTAGCATAGTAAACATGAGAACTGTACTGTTGTAGACAGTAAACATAAACTGTACTGTTGTAGCATAGTAAACATGAAAACTGTACTGCTGTAGACAGTAAACATAAACTGTACTGTTGTAACATAGTAAACATGATAACTGTACTGTTGTAGCATAGTAAACATGAGAACTGTACTGTTGTAGACAGTAAACATAAACTGTAGTGTTGTAGCGTAGTAAACATGAGAACTGTACTGTTGTAGACAGTAAACATAAACTGTACTGTTCTAGCACAATCATCATGCATGTTATTTGTCATACTAATGAATATAGAGAAACATAATAGCGCCTGTTTGAACAAGAGAGTCCTATTTGACATGGCACACCCCGGGGGAGGGGTTACTCAATACATCGCCAGTATACTACCATCCTTCAGACAAATTCCATGTTGTATGGTATGTTTTGTGCGCCAAAGCACGTTGATGCACGCAACGCGTTTGGTAATTAAGGGTATATATTTAGAACAAGAGCTGTGATTTCATTTCAGGGCAACTTTATGTAATTTTAGTTAACATTAATCATGTTGGTGAATTGATCTAGATCATATATTGTAGAACAATGCAAATTAAAGGGTTATTATGGTTATATTTCAACTTAAAAAGGGTATAATTTTTACAGATGTCTAAAACATGTTTAGGGGTTTTTTTTGTTCTTGTGTAATTTTCTGACATCGCTTTGTCATGGCAACGCTGGTAATGCAAATTCTACTGCTAGGTGGGTGCGATCCACTTGGCACTTCCACCCTCGATTTGCTGTGGGCCATACCGAATTGTAATGTCAAGCAAGCTATTAGTCCCTGCTCGTCTCTGGGCTGTGTTTCCAGGGATTTAGGGTTCATCTGGTACTGTTCTTAGGTAATTATCGAGCTTCCTCTTAAATGTTTCCACTGAGCACTTTGTTGTGTTATGCAGATCCGTGGGTAGTGTATTAAACAGCTGTTGACCATTCACAGGTAGACTGGCATAGCTGAGTCTCTGGATAGCTTGAGGAGCAGCATCATGTAACTCTGTCTGGCTCTCTTAGTCAGATAAATTCTCAAGATGGTATACTGGCAACGTATTAAGTGCCCCCTCCCCCCGCCCCCGGGGCACACCAAACAACATATTTCAAAACCTACCCTGATATACTAGGCCTGTATACCCAAAAATGGTACACAAAACCTGTAGTCAGTTTTAGAATTGAAAAATATACTCTGCAATTTAAGCCAGGCAGACATCATTTTATGAAAATTCAGCATTCCATTGATGGTTCTGATATACTTCACGCTTTGTTATCTTTGTAGTACCTCAAGCTCCAAGGGCCCTACTGTCAGATGTAGGCAGCAACATGACAGCCAAAGGGTTAACAGTATGGCAAGAGTATGCAGACAACAAAGGGTTACACCTAGTGGGTGTGGCCAGTGATGTTACAATGCTGCATGAATGAGTGGCTGGGACGTTAGCCTCTCACAAGGATGGTCGGCATTGGGAACACTTGTCTTCACTGTTGTCGTCACAGTGATGGAAAACACAAAACATGATGTATGAATAGCTGAAGATAGCAATATGTATATGTGAAGTGTATGGCGTGGTGCTTCTAAGTTATTTACTTGTGGATGACGTGTGCAGTCACACACTCTGCCAATGACGTTGAATGCAGGCAATTACTGCAGAGTTTGTCACACATGCGATGTGCATGCATTTTGAAGGTTACGTGTGCATGTATACTTGACATCAGTAAAAACCGTTGTGCAATGCTTCATTTTGACCAAGAAAATGGTGATGTTTTGATGATAAATGACTTAACAACAATGTTGGTGGTGTGCACCACAAAGGAACATTTTAATGTTGAAGCAAACTTGAACCAAGCTTCCAGTTTGTGGTATGGTTCAACATGTCCAAACTTTTTGAATTTGCGTATCCGTAGCCAACTTATTGGTTCTTACTGTATGTGCGTTTGTCTGAGATTTTCTTCTGCAGTTGTCTTACTGGGTGTCTCGCATGTAGTTCAGCTTAAGCTGCACCAGTGTTTGTGTCTGCTTTTAACAATGCATAGGTTTGCAGCCACTTCTTGACTTCTGCACCTCCTCTCTTCAGTCAAATGCACATGTTCAAAATTTAAGGAGGACAGAATCATGACGATGGATAGTTACTGACTAATGGAGTTATATATTAATGGTCCTCAAGTTAATTCGTGTGGCTGCTTAGCTTGTAACTGGAGGAATTGTGGTTACAAATGTGTGTAGATCAACAAGTGTTGTATGTATGCATAACATCCCTGTGTGGCAGTGGATGCATGTGTGTGTGTCAATTGGTAGTTTAGTGGCCTAGTATAATGGCTGAGTGGGCTGCTAAATATCAATCACAGAATTGTTATATATATATATATATATATATATATATATATATATATATATATATATATATACATAATACATACATGGTGATGAACATGGAAGTCGCTACTCAACAGACAGCTTGCTGTTTCCTTGTTGTAGCTTTATAACTAAAGTTGGTGTCATGTTGTTCTAGGACAGCATTCACACCTTGTTTTTTCAGAAAGTATTGCAGTCATGTAACTGTTTAATACATGTAGCAACTTTGTTGGTTCATTGGAAAGTAACAAAGTAATACTATTCAAAGTTGACATCATAGCAGTGTCTTGTGCCATTCATACAGGGTCTGTGCACACCACATGGCTACTGGAAGTCTTATGACAGACAACTGTTCACATGTGGCATGTTGTTTATTATTGCTTGTCTGTGTTCTGCTGATGTTACATAGCAAATAGAGAATATCTCGATTCACGTTGACCCGAGACAAGCTGCACACTGCTATCTTGCAGTGTCATGTCACTAGAGTCCAATGATACATCCTGCAATACGATGTCACTTGATTTGGTTCTGGTGGGACATAGGCTCTATTTCTTAAAAAGTATGACATTTCATTCACAAAAATTGGAGAATGCATGGACATTTGCTAACGGTCTAGTGATGAATAAAAAAGTTGTCAGCTCTAGTAAGTTGCAATATATGATATAAGAAAAAGAATTGTGCACTTTATGATAAGAAATATGTGGCATGCTCAGTAACCATAACCCCTCATAAAACCTACATGTAAATGCCATAATGAAACTTCTAGACTCTATTTTCTAAGAGTACTAGTAAGAAAAGTCTGTCATTCAAAATGGCCACAATAGTGGCACGGTATCTCAATTTACATGTCATATGCTTAGAAGATTTTGAACGGTGGCATTGATCATACTTTGATAAAACTATGAACCCTTGCATTTGGTCATTGTTGGAAGGTGCAGTTACTTTTATTCTAAATATACATTGAACTTGTCATAAATGAGGTTTTTTAAATATTACTTACATGTATACCATTGACACCAAAGTGATGATAACAAAGGTTCAGGGTTACAGACCAGGCAGGAGTCTGACAATACGTTAGTTTCACATCAACGCTTAAATTATTGAAGTGGAAAACATTGATAAACAACCAGAAAACTGGCTGTAAAACTTGGTTTTTATACCAATTTTTATACTTTCACTTTTGAGTACTGTAATGATTTCAACAGTTACCTGACATGATGAGCTGTGTTGGTGTCAACACTATCAATGCCCAGGCCATTACCGACAACAGTCTCATGTCACGGGCAACACTTGCAAATGTGACGTGTATTGGTGATTTCTCCAACTAACATTAGTCCTCTTTTAACATGGGGAAATGTTAAAGCTTAATTGTTGGTGAATTAATTTTGCATTTGTAATAAAAGAAGAAATGGCACATACGAATAGTGTTTGATGTTTTATTCTGTTACAAGTGATACAAATTGTATGTAACATTTACCGTATAAAACCAGCCATCATAAGTCCCTCTTGAACTAATTGCATACATGTATATCTAAGTCAATGCTATTATTTACCAACCCTCAGTACAAATATTTCAAAGAAAATTACAAAACAGCTCTACTGCTGCATAAAACCAGTGGCCTGTTTCACCAAATTAAGAGCTCTAGGAAAATCCATCATCAAACAGTTGTTATATTATACTTTTTCAAAATGCATTTTACCAAGGTACTCAGAATCATAAGTTCCATTGTGGGCAAAATTGGGCATAAAAGTGGAGGTGCTACCATATTGCAGAGATCATTTCTGTGAAACACTGACAAAAGTGTGGACACGTTTTGACAACCTCAACCAATACTGTAAAGCAACATGATGGTTAGATGTATGCATTTTAAGTTAGATACAACTTTGCCCATAATTGAATAGCAAACGCTTCCCAAACAATGTTGATCTTCATGATGCCACAAAACTATACTATGTAGCATAATACATGTTTGTACTAATAACCATTAGCTTTTAACATTATTTGTTGCTCACATTTTGAAGACTTATTTGGCAGTGACAAAATGGAATCAAGATAATCTGCATTTAGGCAATTTTTACTGCTTATAGTGGATGTGCTTTGAGCAGTTTAACCTCATCATTAACAAGGAGGGGTTTTAGGAATGGTTTTTATGATGGATTCATAGTGACACTTTTCTGTAAAATAAATTTGGCGCAAAATCATGCTTATGAACTCAAAGGAATCTTGGTGAAACTGCACTGAGGCCTTCTCACAGTTTCACCTAAATGGATTGGAACATTTTTTCCAACTATTCAGGAACAGCACTTCATAATTTAAAAAAAAAACAAGAAAATATCTTGGGAAAAATTACTATTTTCTTATATGTTCATCTGTTATTCATTTTCATATTTTCCATTGCCACCAAGTGCAAAAACTTGTTTCCTGAGGCAGACAGACCACACAAGTACAAGTATATCCCATAACCTGGAACTCGCACTTCAGTAATGTGTTATACACTTCAGTAATGTGTTATATTATAAACTTCAGTAATTGATTACTCTAAATTCTGGCCTATGTGTATTTCTCTATCAGTTGGTGACATAATTGAAATTACACCATAGATAATTAGACACTTCCAACTGCATTGTTTTTACAATCTTGGTCGATTTTCTTGGTAAGTTTTCTTTGGATTTTGTTTTGTAATACATCAGTGTGTATTGACCATCATGTCTGTCGACTGTCTCCAGCAACGTGATGTGATGGAAAGATTTTGCTCTTCAGATACTCCAGTTTTGCATCCCAGTCAGTGAGACCCATAGAATACCAGTCGAAGTAGGAGACCTGCAACAAAAATTTACAGTAGCTACAATAAAACTGTACTTGTGGCAGAGTTAACAACAAATCGAAAACGCCACACAATTATCTTCATGGTCTATATCATTTGCCTGTCTAGAGATGTAAAAATCTGAGAAGATGACACTAAACCACTTTCATTATTATCAAGCCAGGTAAACAAATGAACATTTGTAATCGACTATGTACATTCTGTATCACTATAACATATACCTTGTATACATATACCTTGTATGTCATTATCATCAGTGATACCTCAAAGCGAGGATGATCTTTCCATGGACAGATTCATTAGTTTACCTTGTATGTCATTATCATCAGTGATACCTCAAAGGGAGGATGATCTTTCCATGGACAGATTCATTAGTTTACCTTGTATGTCATTATCATCAGTGATACCTCAAAGGGAGGATGATCTTTCCATGGACAGATTCATTAGTTTACCTTGTATGTCATTATCATCAGTGATACCTCAAAGGGAGGATGATCTTTCCATGGACAGATTCATTAGTTTACCTTGTATGTCATTATCATCAGTGATACCTCAAAGGGAGGATGATCTTTCCATGGACAGATTCATTAGTTTACCTTGTATGTCATTATCATCAGTGATACCTCAAAGGGAGGATGATCTTTCCATGGACAGATTCATTAGTTTACCTTGTATGTCATTATCATCAGTGATACCTCAAAGGGAGGATGATCTTTCCATGGACAGATTCATTAGTTTACCTTGTATGTCATTATCATCAGTGATACCTCAAAGCGAGGATGATCTTTCCATGGACAGATTCATTACTTTACCTTGTATGTCATTATCATCAGTGATATCTCAAAGCGAGGATGATCTTTCCATGGACAGATTCATTAGTTTACCTTGTATGTCATTATCATCAGTGATACCTCAAAGCAAGGATGATCTTTCCATGGATAGATTCATTAGTTTGAATTCAAATATGACTAGTCAGTCAGCTTCCCCCAGTGTGGACACTTATAATCTGGATGTGCTGCAGGTGCACTTTGTATACTATTAGTATAGCTCTCTTCCTGAGCTCTCGCTTTTTGGCTACGGTTGCTAATTTGTTGGTTTAAAACAACCTAGTGCCTTTTCATGTGGTTGAATGCCAGTTAGTATGTGATCGAGCCTCGGCTATCCAGGTGTTCACCTCAACTATCCAGGTGTTCACCTCAGCTATCGAGATGTTCACCTCAGCTATCCAGTTGTTCACCTTGATTTCACACCTTTTCAGGGGGGATTTGAGTACGTCTTTAAAGCATTTTTCTGTACTCTTTGCGAATAGAATAAAAAAAACTTGCTTGGGCAGTCTCGTATTAGCTACAAAAAGTACATGGCCAGCCCAATTCAGTTGTTCTAGCACGACATGTAAACCTCATCTAGAACACTTCTGTTGGTTTTTCTGTCCTGCCAATGATTTACAGGATTTTTTTGAGGCAACTTTGGTGATATTGCTCCCAGGCTTTAAGATGTCTGTATAGTGTTCGTGTTTCAGAGAAAAGCATGGAGTACTACACCTACTAAAATCCTTAGTTTTGTATCTGGTCTGGGATCTTGACTATCGAAGACCCAAGATCATAGACGTCCAAACACTGAACTTGCATACTGGAGTTGATGTTGTGTTTCATCATCAAGTTATGAGAAATTAGAGCCATTTTCCAGAATTGCACTATGAATTTAAATCGAGGGTACTGGACTTGTTTGTTGCTGGTTGGAAGAGTATTTTAGTTTTTTTTATGTTCAAAGTTAATCCTATACTCTCATGGGGCATTCCATATCAAATCAATCAAGAATTTACATGACCATCTTCATTTTTTTGATGAAACTTGGTGTGTTCGTTTGTGTTCTTGAGTCCATGTTACCAACCAAATTTTAGCTCAATCTGACCTTCCTTTCCAGAGATAGAGGTCATCAAAGTTTGACCCGACCTTGACTACCTCACGACCTTCCAGGTGTTATAACATCTCTCCTAGGTAACCTACAGATGTGATGTTGGTGTCATTTTAAAGATCTGATAAATGTCTATCTGTGTAGACAATTAAACACAAACAATAATGTTAAAAACATGTTTTTTTTAATCTTTGACCTTATATGTTGAAGCATACATATTTGGCAATAATCATTGAAAGTTTGATCATGCGCATTTCAATACTTTACGAGTTATAACATTTTAAATGCAACATCATGTTTTATTGCGTACAAAGATAGAAGCTTGTGTCTACCTTTGTATGCTATAAAACACTAAATAATATTGAAAAAAAAATTTTTTAACTTTTACCTTTGACTTGACCTTACAAAAGTCATGTAACCTCAGATTTTCGTGACATTTTTATATATTGTAGCACACATACCTGGCAATAATTATTGACAATTTGAACATGCACATTCCAATACTTTGACGACAGCAATTCCCTTTTCAGTGACAGTGTTCACACACTGATAACTTTTCTGGATTATTAACAATTTATTATCTCACCTTTTCACACACATAACGAATGTGTGGTTTCTCTGTTCTTCTGCTGAAGCCATACCACCAGTGCATTAGACACTTGTGTCATGTGCTCTTTCTTCAAGGTATTATGTTCTTCCAGTTGCTGTGGTAGGGTGAGCAGTGGTTAGGATGTCCCCCATGCCTACCACCAGATTATCAGGTCGCTCGCTAGCTTCACAATCTCCGACAGTGAAATATTCAACATTTAAGGAGGGAACATTTTGTTTGCAAACTCGTACAGCTGGTGAGGTGTCTGTATCTGATCTTAATAAGGCCTTTGTAGACTAGCCTTTGTTGCCATCCTCTTCAGTAATCCCCCACCACCATCGCACGACCCCTTGCCATGTGAAGTGGCAAAAAAATGCCATTCAGCTTCAAATCCAAAGTCCACAGAATGATGGCACAAGTTCATGAAGTTCTTACAGTTCTTGTATTGACCTGCATAAACATCTGAGAAATAGAACAGTTTCTTTGGCTTCTCTTCGAACATCTCCTCAGGGAACAGAAGATGTTGAAACTGATGAACTGTAATGGTGTCATGTGTCAGGCAGAGACAGCAACACATGACACATGCTTTGACACTCCATTCTCCAACCAGTAACAAACAAATGGGTGGATGGTAGCTTGAGCATTGTTCCAGTGATACAACTGGACTTCATCTTGCATTACAAAAGTGAAGTTCTTGGCAAAATCACCCACAACAAGTATCTCCTATTCACCCAGCATGTTGTCTCGCAGGTCTTGATAGTATGATGTTTGAACTTTCTCAATGAAATTATGAAGGATGATATGTTGGAGATGTTCAGTGGAACTTTGAATGAATTCATCAACTGACTGATGGATGGTTTCTAATGTTGATCTGCCTGTTGTGGTCCACTTTCGGTTTTTCAATTTCATCAAATGCATTGAGCATTGAGCAACAGTTCTTGAAAGATCTCAACACATGGACATTGATTGCACTTCTGGAGGAGGCAGTCCAATGAGGTATCATACACATGTGATTTACCATAAAAATCAGGTATGTATAAAATGTTATTTTGACGTCTCCGATAGCTACAGATCATCATACTATTTATACAAATACTAAGTATACCAACAGATACAGATAATTACCTTATGGGCAGAGAATATGCAGAGAACAAAACACACTTCTAGGAAGGCAGCACCCATTTGCAAACTGACAGATCATGCGACTCATTTAGTTCTTACCACATGACTAGAGTGACATGAGATGATGGTGCATTTAAAATGCCATAACTCGTAAAGTATTGCAATGCGTATGATAAAACTTTCAGTGAGTATTGCCGAATATGTATGCTTCAACATAAAAAATCAACAAAATCTGAGGTTTCATGATTTTTGCTAGGTCAGGTCAAAGATTAAAAGACATGTTTTTAACATTCTTGTTTGTGTTTTATGTCTACACAGATAGACATTTATCAGAGCTTTAAAATGACACCAACGTCACATATGTAGGTTACCTAGGAGAGAAGTTCTAACACCTGGAAGGTCATGAGGTAGTCAAGGTCGGGTCAAACTTTGATGACCTCTATCTCTGGAAATGAATGTCACATTGACCTAAAATTTGGGTGGGAACATTGACTCATGAACATAAACGAACACACCAAATTTCATCAAAATTTAAGGTGGTCATGTAAATTTCACCCTGTTTTTGATTGATTTGACATGGAATGCCCCTCATGTTTCTGTGAATGTGTCTACTATTTTCTGTTGGTCTTCATCTGGGTGAGGGCTAGGCTTGGGCATGATCTGTGTATAAAAGTTCAATCACGCTGATGGGCGAAGTCTTGTTTTAGGCCTTTAGTCTGCCGAGATTGAATAGCTTGCCATCATCAGTGTGATAAGTTAGTTCGACACTGCCAGGGACAGGTGTAACATAGTGGCAAGAAAGATGAAGAAAAGCATTTGTGCCATGACACATACCTGCTTCACACTAGTGTTTACTGTGAAAGGGTGAATCCATTACTTAGAATTCTTATCTGCATGTCATCGTATATGATGCATATCATGTTGGTAAACTTTGCCAGGCACCTAAATTGCTGAAGAATCTTCCAGAGAGCATCTTGGATTTCGTATGTACCAGTGTCACTGACTAAAAGGGAACCACTGCTACATGCTATTTACTCAGATTCATGAATCCCCACAATTCACACATAATGTGAGGGTCTGTACAGAAGAAACTAGCTAGTGAGAATGCTAATAAAACTTTAACATCTGACTCATCTAAGCAAACCATTTGCAAAGTGCAATATGTTTGTAAATGACCAAAATGTGCATGTTATTTACAGCATAGAATGTAAACTACAGTGTACTACAGTGTACTACATCACTGGACTCAATAAACTTTACAAAGGCATTTCATCATCTTCAGATGCTATTTTGATGTGTTCTTGATATACTGGTATAATAAAAACATTTTCTTGTGATTTCACTACATTTGTGCCACTCTGTATCCCATTATCTGCAATCAACTCACCTGTGCCACTCTGAATCCATTATCTGCAATCAACTCACCTGTGCCACACTGTATCCCATTATCTGCAATCAACTCACCTGTGCCACTCTGTATCCCATTACCTGCAATCAACTCATCTGTGTCAATCTGTATCCCATTACCTGCAATCAACTCATCTGTGCCACTCTGTGTCCCATTACCTGCAATCAACTCACCTGTGCCACACTGTATCCCATTATCTGCAATCGACCTACCTGTGCCACTCTGTATCCCATTACCTGCAATCAACTCACCTGTGCCACTCTGTATCCCATTACCTGCAATCAACTCACCTGGGCCACACTGTATCCCATTACCTGCAATCAACTCACCTGTGCCACACTGTATCCCATTACCTGCAATCAACTCACCTGTGCCACACTGTATCCCATTACCTGCAATCAACTCACCTGTGCCACTCTGTATCCCATTACCTGCAATCAACTCACCTGTGCCACTCTGTATCCCATTACCTGCAATCAACTCACCTGTGCCACACTGTATCCCATTACCTGCAATCATCTCACCTGTGCCACTCTGTATCCCATTACCTGCAATCAACTCACCTGTGCCACACTGTATCCCATTACCTGCAATCAACTCACCTGTGCCACTCTGTATCCCATTATCTCCAGGTGTCTCATCCTCATTACCTGCTGTCCAATGAGACGTCGTGAGTTGTAGCAGAAGTCACGAGATGTTAGGATCACTACAGCGATCCTGTCAACAGAAGCAGATCGAGGTTCACTACATCGGTCTTGTCAACAGAAGCTGATTGAGGATCACTACAGTGATCCTGTCAACAGAAGTAGATCAAGGATCATTACACCGATCCTGTCAATAGAAGCAGATCAAGGATTACTACATCGATCCTGTCAGCAGAAGCAGATCGAGGATCACTACATCGATCCTGGCCACAGAAGCAGATTGAGGATCACTACTGCGGTCCTGTCAACAGAAGCAGATCGCGGATCACTACAGCAATCCTGTCAACAGACTCATATTGACTATCGAGGATCACTACAGCAATCCTGTCAACAGAAGCATATCGACTATCGAGGATCACTACAGCAATCCTGTCAAGCAAACAACAGGTATTGATGGTTGCATTTTCTTGTCCAATATTTTCAATATTATCATCAAGTTTTAACCTCAATGTAAACTATTGACATGAAAAAAGAACAAGAGTTGAAGACTCGCCTTTCAGCAAACTGGTCATTGTCATGATGGGAGATCTTGATTGGTTGGTCCTGGCTGTCTAAGGTACATTCATAGTCTAAAACAGAGCGTAAATAATAGTGAAATTACGTTACTAGTGTTATGATGACAATAATATGTACATATGCATGTACGTATGTGGCATGTTCATGTAGCTAGACTTGGGCATTTATCTTGCATGTATTGAAATCATTTATTAAAATTATAACAACATCCAACTTTAAAATGTTACCAACCAAATTTTGCACATTTATGATATGACCCAAATAATGTCAAAAAACAAATTTGGAATGAAGCTTGTCATAGATGGGATGATCCTGGAATAAACAATATTATGTTATAAACATTTTTTTCACAACAAACCAATAACTCATTCTTGCTACATTGGTTTTAACTTTTTGCAGAGCTGGCTTGGTTGATAATAGGCGCTCTGTAATGCCACCATAAACCATATTCTTCCATTGCTTTATTTATACAGTTATCAACATTAAAGTGAAACCAATGGCATTTTTTGGGCCTTTGCACCTTTAAGAGTGCCTAAAAACTAACCATTTACAACTATAATCAAGAATATCACTCAAGTGGTTTACTGGGAATCTGTTCTAAAAGCGCGAAATTCTGGTCTAATGTAATTTTTCGTGGGGGCGGACATGACATATTCATCAGTGTTTGCAATTTTGATCATTCAGATGTAAACATGATTCAACAAGGTATAGAGTTGTCTGTTTTTTATTTCCTTTGGAAAAACAGACAGTAATGAAGCAATATGCTAGACTTTGTTCAGCCCATTTTGAAGAGTCATGTTTTGAAGTTGATATATTTTCATCAACAAATGGGTCAAGATCCTTAAAAAAGTCAGCGACAGAGAACGTTAAAGCCTGAAGTGGTACTGACGATCTCCCATCATGTACATCAGCCGAAGGCTTCGACACTCAATCAAGAGAACTGTCAAATTGAAACACGAGGTGGTTAGTAAACAACGAATGAATGGATTATCTTGCCAAATAAGTTGATTTTAGATGCGAACAGCATGTTCAAACTTATTGGCAAGTATGTGATTAAAATCGTCTACATCTACGTCTTCTGAACAAATATGGCGCTGCCCATGCCAAAAAGATTTTTGGTGTTCAACAATGTATATTTAGTTAATCACTTGCATGATATTCTTGATTATAGTTGCAAATGGTTAGTTTTAAAGTACTCTTATAGGTGCAAAGGCCCCAAAAATGCCTTTGGTTTCACTTTAAACATTGTGTTATGGTTTCACTGTAAGTGTAAATACTACATATAATTTATCAGGCAGTGTAGTATACAAACAAAAAAGTAAATAATCATAAAATAGTGTCAGATTATTATGATTTATTCTAAGACAAACAAGGAGACACACACAGATGTTTAGCTTTAACAATAATAACGTTTGACTGAGGAAGAAATGGATGCATATATTGCATACTGTTATTACCAAGCTAAGATACCCTTTTTCATGAATGAATAACAAGTTGTAAATATATTTTTGTGTTTTTGCTGTATATCATAAAATAATATTATGTACAAGTTTGTTGATTTACCATTTAGATTATTGATGCACTGTGGTTGACTTACCAAGTGTGTAGTAATATGGTGTTACAGTGTCGTCATGGAAGTTGTCCCGGTCCCCCAGGACCTCGACCAGACACTCCTGCACTTGTTCCTTGAGGTCCCCCTTGCTGTACAGGTCTTTGCTGGCATCTTAACCACACACACAACATCACCTATTACATTAACTCCTGTCTTACTTTATTTCAGTGCCACTTGTAACTTACATCATAGACATCCAAAAATGTTATATCACTATCATTTTAGTAGAATTTAAATGTGAGTTGTAATATATATTGGACACTCAAAAATATCGACCATGAATGTAATTTCAATTTGATAATGTTTGTATGTAATCTGTATAACATGTATAACATGGGTATATATGTGTAACATCTACACTGTAATTAGGATAAATTACATTTTTGAGCTTACAACCAGTTACATATCTTGTCTATTTTTATTTAGCACCCATCAATTAATATGTATAGTTAGACACTGTCATGTTTAAATCTCAGTGGTGTCTTGACCCTTAGCTAATGGCTACACCCCAATGGGACAGATTGTTAGACTATATGTATAAGCTAGGGGTGTTTCACCCTCCCTCAGAGGCAAACAATGAGAGGTGTACAAATGTTGAGGTTAGGCCGAGGATGTCAGTGTTGACAGCTGCCTACCACGTGTCATAATGTGGTTCTCACAGTAGGACTCGTGGAACCACGGCACGTCAAGTTGAGGACAGTCAAGGATGACACTGCGATTGAGTTCCATCATCAGCTGTTCCACCTCTCGCTGGTGGCGCATGTTGTCTGCAGCACATCAACACCACAACTGTCACTTTTCTTAATGCTACTTCAGGCACACCAACACAGCAACTGTCATTTCTCTTAATGCTACTTCAAGCACACCAACACAGCAACTGTCACTTCTATTAATGCTACTGAAGGCACACCAACTCAGCAACTGTCACTTCTCTTAATGCTACTTCGGGCACACCAACACAGCAACTGTCACTTCTCTTGACTCCTTCAGGCACACCAACACAGCAACTGTCACTTCTTCTCTTGACTCCTTCAGACACACCAACACAGCAACTGTCACATCTCTTATGACTACTGCAGGCATACCAACACAACAACTGTCACTTCTCTTACGGCTACAGCAGATGACCACACAACTCAAACCTTTTTGAAATTTTTATAACATGCATCTAAACCTACAAAAACGTGGTACACGTGTGTGCGTGCGTGCGTGCGTGCGTGCGTGCGTGCGTTTGTATAATAATAAATATATATATGTACAGCCCTGTTGTAGTAATACAAAACAGGATCATATGCCATTTAGATTCAGCATGACAATTTTCTTGGCTTCTGTCACAACTAACCTTCAATGTAGTGATCAACACGTTCGATATAGTTGATGCAGAATACGCGACGCAGGTGTTGCTCTGGGAACCAGTTGAGGATGCTTAGGTTGTTGAGGACACGCAACTCCTGCAACACAGTCGACCCTGCACCACTCTCAAGTTTCTCTAATATGGACTCCACAAACTTGTCAAAGCACTTCGGAGTGTAACCAACTTGTGCACATGCACCAAGAATCTTGCTTGCCTCATCAAGTTTCAGATGTGGGTGTTGGATGACAAAGAGCACAAGGTCATCATAGACCTGTGGATGATTGAAGGCAAGTGCATAGAAGAGATGTGTGATTTTGATGGCGCTCACAACATCAAGCTCACCAGTGAACCTAGGGTAGAGCTTCATGAGCTTCTCAGTGAGCAGGCAGTCATCAAAACGATTATGCACAGAGAGTGCTTGTGTCAACTGCACCAGATGGTCAATGCCCTTGATGTCATCCAGCTTGTCCAGCATTGCCAGGTAGAGTGCATGGTGGATGACAGCCAGCTGTTTCTGCAACTGCAACATCATTGGTTGTTGCAGTGAGTTCAGACCTACAATAAGCCGGTAGAGATTACCAATCTGCCACTTTGGGATTGCAGCAATGAGCAGTTCATAGATGACATCAGGGAGGGGATCGGCTGTGTTTCTGAGGAAGTACGCTGCGACGGATGGGATCATCGTCATTTCCATCAGCTTTTGTTTTTTAATCGCCTCAATGAGACAGTAGCTGAAGCTCTGCTCGCCTTGCCGATCGTAGAACTTGTGCATTGTGAGGAAGCGCAATACAAGTTGAAGCCGCGTGTTGTACTCAATGAGACGGTCCATGTGCGCGAGAACAAGCTGCTGGAAGCGGCGGATCACATCCTTGTTCTGCATCGCCATCTGGTAGAATGTCTCTGCAAGGTTTGACAGCACGACGACATCAATGTCATCCATGTTGAGGTAAACAGCATTTGTGAATGTACGCTTCACCTCAGGCAGCGAGTTGCTTGTCAGTGCGTACGACAGGTTCGAGATGTCGCACAGGCGCAGGTTCCTACATTTCAACAGCTTCCAACTATGCTGCTCAAAGCACGCTGAAACATCTGTTTTGTAGAACTTGCTCAGTTTTAGACTGCTACAAAGCTCACCAACGTGTCGAGGTTCAAACTGATCAAGTGCCTTGATTCCAGCTTCTCTCGCAAACTCAAGAAGTTCTTTAACACATTTCACATCAACAGTGCGTGCATAGTAAAGACGCCGCCCAATGTATGCAATTTGTGTGATAGTAGTCGGATCAGAGAGGCCTTCGCCATGCTTCCGCAAGTAATCAACAACCAGCTTCACAGACTTCCCCAGCAGGCTCTTAGACATGAAGAATCCAGAATTCTTGATCACATCCGTGACATCCAGTACACCTTGCACTGAATCAATCTCACATAAGACATTTGTGTACCTCTTCAAGAATGGTTTAATGTATGTCAGTCGGATTCCTTTTGGCAAGGACCGGAAGACGACACTAAATGCTGCAAGTGCATGCATTGAGAACTGATCCAGGGCCTGGGTGCTATTGAGTAGGCACTGCTGAACAGCTGCATTTGTCAGTTCAACTCCAAGCATTGTCAATTGTTGTAGATTGTTCGTCACCTGAATGTGGTCAAACGTGGGTGACAACTCACACACGGCATCCAGCAATTTCACGAACCCTGCATGTGACGTGATGGGGCTCATGAATTCTTCGACTCGTCCACCGATGACCAGCTGGAGACGTGCCAAGTCCATATTCTCCTGTAGCCACGGTAAGTACCGTAGTTGGTTGTACTGCAGCTGTGTGAGATGAGACAGGGCAGCGCTCACTGTTGTTCCATTCATAAATGCTCCATTGTTGTCATACAAATAATCCAACAGATTGTCCACTGCATCAAGTTTTTTAATCTCATCAAGCATCCTCTTTGTAGAATCATCTGCTTTTGGTTGTATGTTGTTTTCAGTTGAGATTGTATTATGTGGTAAGTAAGCAACATTCACCATGCCACTGTTAAGGATACTTTCATACGAACTCAGGTCAAAACGACTTGCGCAGAAGCCACTGGTTGACTTTGAAAAATGTGTTGTGTCTCCAAGGAATCCCTTAGCCAGTTGGTTAAAACAACCATGGTTAAATAGTAGGTGGTCTTGAAATGTCCAGTGGAACCGACGCTGCAGTCTTTTATACGTGCACACTGCATGGTGGAGACATCTAGTGTTGGTGAAGTGAAACATGTTGCAGCCCAGTGTCTGTCTGCAACAAAAATTCACACAATTTTTCACCATTGCCCATTGGCCAATTTAAAAATTACTGATCTATGTTAGCCCTAGACAGAGTTGTTTGGAGTATAACTTCATAAGACATACCATAAGTCAGTAAACAGTGAGCAAGGCTGCATGCAACAGAACTGTCGAGTTGTGTCGAGAAATAGTGGTGAAATCATGGGCGGATCCAAAAAGGGGTATCCAGTTTCCCAACCGGACAAAATGTCCACAGCGGACAGCACTTTATACACTAGACAATTTTTTTATTGACAAATGTGTTATTATCTAGCTGTAGTGGTTTATTTAAATACGGGATGAAATATGTCCTATTGTTCTGAAACATGCATCGGTCATTTGAGAACCTACACAAATTAGATTAGAAAAATTGAACAAGACACAGCAAGATTTATTGAAAGTAACTGAGTCATTCCGTGTCAAATCAACCAATTTTCAAGAAATTTCAGAAGTTGATGACTCAGAATTTGCTTAAATTTTGACCAATGAATAAGTAGCTATACCTGAGCACTTCTACAAAAGAACTAAGCATTTACATGCAAATTGTGTCTATAATGCCCTATAATGTGTACAGGGTGTAAGCGTCCCAAAACACACCCATTATTTTGATCTGTTTTCAGGAAAAGTGAGAAGTTTACAAGCTACATCTTATATTAAGTTTACAAGCTACATAATATTATCTTAAATTTGCTGAATATGTAGACATATGCACCTGTAAATAGATAAAAAATAACAGGTGCGTTTTGGGGCGCTTACCCCCATTCACGTTATAGGGCATTACAGACACAATTTGCATGTAAATACTTAGTTTTTTGGCAAAAGTGCTCAGATATATCTACTAATTCATTGGTAAAAATTTAAGCAAATTCTGAGACATCAACTTTTTGACCATTGTTACCATAATAAATCTCAGGTGATTGTCAGCTCAACTGGTTATCACTTAGGATAGATGCTGAACTGCGACACTGTCTTTACTAATTTTTAAATGAAAAATTACATGGTAGACGTTTAACATGCTAACCAACTTCGCTTAAATGCTCTGTAGAAGCAGAAGTTCAGTATGCTCAAGGTTTGCTGTTAGCCTGCTACTAGGATGTGCCTGGTTGTATGCCCATGTAGCCTTTTTGGCTTTCTTACATAAGTCTCTTGTTGGCTCAGATGGCAATGGGCATTGCCAGTTTGACAGTCAGCATGGCCAATGAGGTGAGGGAAACAGCAAGTATAAAAAAGTCTTGTGTGAAATGCATGAAACTTGGCAGCACTGTCTCTGATGCAATTTAGGCTTGTTAACAAAAGCAAATGCATTTGAATGCGCACCCCTTGTGTTGTGTTGGCACTGTTGGGCTGGGCTGGGGTGGCAGCTCCATTGGGGGAGTAAACATTAGCAATGCCAGCCCAAAATATTTACAGTCAGAGAGAGTGATTAGTGGTAGTGTAATTATCTTCCCAGTGACCCCACCAGTGGACAGACTATTGTCTTGGGCACCCCTTCCATTCTGGCCTAACTGAATGATTAGCCTTTTGTTCCCTGCCATAGTTTGCAGTTAACTGTCAATTGTCTATTCCTCCCTCCCATTTCCACCACCTTTGCAAGCCTGGAACTGTGCGACTCTACAGACATGTTCATGTAGTGGAACTATTATGTAGTGTGACTTAGTGGTTACAATAATGTACTACTGTATCTCTTTAATAAATGAACAATGTGTTTCTTATACAATACGTTGTTTTTTCTCCAAAAAACAAAACGTTAATATAAAGCCAAAACATTTGAAATTAATTCAAATGCATTTACAAATGTGTAACCAAAACATTTGCATTTGCATTTAAATGCATTCCTGGAAAATGGTATTTGCATTTGAATGAAGTGAAACATTTGCATTTGCATTCAAATGCATTGACATTCATTTGTTAACAAGCCCGATGCAATTAGTTTTGCCTTGTTGACATGTTGTAGATATAATTTACAAAGTGGCTAGCGCTCCGGACCCGAAAGCACAACTGTACATTGGTCTGGCACTCTTTTCGCTGTGTATGTATAGTAAGTGTGTACGCGTATTCGCAGCAGTATATAACATGCGCATGCAGACAGTCATAAAATCATTAATAAACCAGGTGCTAAACACCGGAATATTATCTGATGCGCTAAAATTTTGCAAAGTAATGATACATCATTATTTGAAAAGTATAGCTAGGACCTAGGTCTCTTCTCTTCTTCCAAAGATCTCAAAAGTGTTAGTATTAAAAACATTTTTCGCTTAGGTAGGCAGTTATATCTTCATACTTTGATAATTAACAATGAGTATGGTTTTATATAATTATGCATAACTGTGCTTGAACGTACACATAATTGTCCAATTAAACAACAATGATGTTTTAATATATGGCAATAAACATATTACTCGACCTGTTAAAGACCAAGATATAGGCCTATTTTTCAACTATGTTAGATGTACAGCAGTTAGTGCTGCGATGTCTTAGTGGCAATAGTGTCGGACCGATAACAACAGCCTATACATATAAGCATAACTAAAGTAGAATGCTGTCAGGCTGTCAGCCAACCAATTTTTTTATTCTCCAAGCGCCTACACTTTTTTCTTATTAAAAACATGGTAAAAATGTGATACGAACACCCGTGTGTCGTGCCCAGTGAGGTGATGGCTGCCTGGATCGTCATGCAGTGCCCCATGTGGTGACGCTGTTTGACAGGCCAGGCCTAGTTGAGCGATAATGCATGTAGGTCATCGTTTGTACAACGCTAATAAGTTATTCAAATGTGCATCAAACTTAACAAGTTCCGACGTTTTGTATGTGTAACTAAATTAATTGCGCATGTTTCTAAATTGCTACTTCCGTTGCATTATCTACAAGATATGTACCAATTTGGTGTAACGATAAAATAGGCCACTCAGTTTAAATGTTCAAATAATCTGATAGGTGGCGTTATGCACAACGTCACTTCCGTCGGCCTTTTCTCCATGTTGGATTGTTGAAGTGGGTTAACGTTTTAATCGAAAGCCGAATAATCTCTAAATATCAGCCTTGAACCAAAACATCGTTTGTGTCTATATAACAATACGCAAATACCTAATATTATATTTTTATATTGTGGTATTAAGAGTACTCTATGTTAGTGTTGCGGGTATATAGACTATGGTCACGTTTGTTTATGGCAAGAAAATACCCGCAGCCGGGCCCGTACCAAGCATTTTTTATACGATACTATTAAGAGTACTCGGTATGAGTACTCTCTGTTAATGTTAAGGGTTTATAGAATACTGTTTATGGCAAGAAAATGCCCGGAGCCGTACACGGTCAGAGCTGCCGGACCCCTGCCCTAGTCTAGGCCAAACCTAGGGCTAGGCAGAGGCCAGAGCCGTAGGGGCAGATGCCAGAGTTCCAGGCCACCAAAAAGTAACTTGTGTATTTGGCACTTGTGATCCTATCTAGAGTCGGAACTTAATAATATTTAAAACTTATACGCACTAACCGTTTCATGTACTATGTATTCCGTGAAATTCCACTTGCGCATTACCTTCAAGAAGCGTTTGCATTGAAGCTGGTATACCAATAAGAATGTCTTTGGACATGAACTACATGTGTTTTGCATGTTTTTATTGCTTCTTAATAAAGTACGTTTTCATCGGCCCGGATCCTCGCTTTTACTTGATAACAAAAGGCGAGCCTCTGTGACACCCATTGCTTCTTTGTATTACAGCTCCACCATGGCAATCAGACCACTCATTAAGCGGAAGGTCCTCAAGAAGCGGACAAAACCATTCATCCGCCACCAGTCAGACAGATATGTCAAGATTAAGGTGACTTGCGTACTTCTGTATCGATAAATATAATGCACTGATATTCAGAGCAGTGTTAAAGTTAAACATATAAAGGAAACAAACATGCGTTTGCTAACTCTTGTATATTATGGCGACTTGTATACTAAGAGAACAAGTGTGACAGAGTAGATGTCATCTTGAAACTAAATTGTATAAGCAATCTTATTTTCAGGTTTAAAGATAATTACTAAATTACTATGTCATAAATGTAAAGTTATTTGTTAGGTATAATTCAGCAGCCCCGACTGATGGGTAGGTTAGAATATATTGACAGAAAATAGTTGCCCCATTGCACATGACAGTGATGCACATATTCCTATGAATCGGCATAAAGGTTAAATATCACAGTTAAGTATATGCACATCTGCTGAACATATTTCAACATTTTTTATATTGCTAATATGCTTGTGGTTCCAGAGAAGCTGGCGCAAACCCAAGGGTATTGACAACAGGGTAAGGAGGCGGTTCAAAGGTCAATACAAGATGCCCAACATTGGTTATGGTACAAAGAAGAGTTGCCGTCATATCTGTCCTGATGGCTTCAAAAAGTTCCTTGTCAACAACGTTAGGGTAGGTTTTAATATTGCATAGCCATATTTTACCAGTACTGATTAGTATATCTTCTACATGGTTCAAACTCAGATCATGCAAGGCCATCTGATGTGTAAACACCTAAATTTCAAATGTGTCTTCTGGTAAAATTCCCAATCGAAAATATGGTCCTGTTGTTGCTAGAAAGAAGCAGGTTAGTCTTATAAAGATAAATTTTTCACTCCTGAACATTGCAAATTGTCACATTATCTGAGCAGCAACAGTGACCTGTGTAACAGTATATTTTCCCTCCCTGTTATCTTTCTCCTCCCCACCAATACCAAAGTTCTCTTCACATCACGTTTATTGTAAATAACCACAAACTATGAAATCCAGTAATTGGAAGCAAGACTATGATGCAATGAATTGACTATTTATCGTGAATTTAATGGTGCTATTATATATACAGTCGAGCCTCGTTATAACGCGGTGGTTTGGGTGCACGACTTCAGACCGTGCTATACGCGAGGCGCGTTAGGTGTTCTCATATCTGCCACCAGGGAGCTACTAAACAACAGCGATCGCTGCCCGCTGCACCAAGTCCATGAACGCTGTCGAAGCTCTTGTGTGCTTGCAGCAATGTCTTATACGCCAATATGCAGTTTATGGAATTTATTATACTAGCATCAACGTGTATTATTTTAAAATGTCACACCCTGCTGATTCTTGAACTGAATAAACCACATGTACGTATACCGTTATGGAATAGATCTACTACAATGATGATGTACTGGACCAATAGGCCTACGAATCGAAAATAATAACCTGGATCTGAGCAGCTGAAAACGTATATGATTTGACAAACGTAGTATGTAATCAGATAAAACACAGAAAACGACAATATGTAGAATTAATAATTGTTTGACTTCGTCTTTCAACCGATCTCGACCAAAGCATAAATTTAATACACACCACTTAACATTGATTCATCGTTTCATATGCGGATAACGAATTCGTATTTTCACGCACCCGTAGAGCCTTGGGTTAGGAATTTGGCATGTTGGTTTCGCGTCGCGAAAACGATTAAATTTACGATGTAATGGAAGCATGTCATTTCACCCAAGTGTTATGTTGGTATTGCGTACTAAATGCATTTAAAACTGTTTATCTGATTCTTATGCGAGGCGTATCTGTGAATCTCGATTGCAATTTACAAACCGTCGAAGCGAAGCCAGTGACAGCGATTGATGTCGGCGACAGTGCAAAACAAACAACACGTTGATACTCATCCATTGACATTGTTCGCCTAATGTTTCTTGAGAATCGTCAAAGCAATTCTAAGTAGGTTTAAGCAGGCCCATTTTGGCATTTTCCCCTGGCGGCAGAAAATCGGGGTCCATGACCGACCGCATTATATCCGAATCTGCGCAATAACGAGGCGCGACTGTAATTATCACAAACAAAATGTAAAAGCTGAACACAAAGTATCTACAGTCCAATCTGCTTTGTGGTAATTGAAGTCACTAAGCATCACCACTGGGGCAATGATGGAAATGTGCCCGCACTGCCTTGTATTCTGAGATATCCTAGGGTAGTATCTTATTAAATTATTCTGTCACGATTACAATTTGTATAAAAGTAGTAAGTAAGTATTGTACTCTACATCCCTAATTCAGTCTGGCCCCGGGCTGAATCGGTACAACATATTTTGAATTGAATTCCACCAATTTAGGGGGCTGGAATTTCTAACACTGCTTCTAACTGAATGCATATTTCTATGACATAGTCGGGTGTTGGGTAGTTCAGATGGATTCAGATTTTGGATGGTTGGTCAACCTGAATGGAATGGCATGTTATTACCAGGGTTGTAAAAATCATGATTTTTATTTAAATCAGATTTTTTTTTATCTGGTGTATAGACATTTATATTATAGATGTTTATATTTATACTCTTTCAAACATGTTCTATTCAAATAGATTTGTGTACTTGTCTTAACAGAGGGTACATAAGGACACAGGAACTTGGATGTAAACTATAAAATGGGAGATACTGTTCTATGTACTACTGTAAAAGAAAAGGACTTAGGAATAACTATAAGTGCTGATATGAAAGTTTCAGAGCAGTGTGGTATTGCAGCTTCAAAGGGTAATAAAATTCTTGGGTTGAATAGAAGAAATATAACGTACAAGGAAAAAAAGCTAATTATATCTCTGTATAAAGGAATAGTTGGACCTCTTTTACAATACTGTATACAAGCATGGAGACCATATCGTAAGGAGGATATAGATACGCTTGAATGCATACAGAGGAGACCAACTAAAATTGTTCCAGAACTGAGACCTTAGTTATGAAGAACGTCTGAAAGAATGTGGTTTAACAACTCGAGAGACAAGGAGGTTAAGAGGAGTTCAGATTGAAGTTTTTAAGATATTGAATGTGTATCAAAATATTGATAGAAATATGTTTTTCTCACTCAAGAAGGATAGCAGAACTAGAGGACATGAGGTAAAATTTGTAAAGGATCTGTGTAGATTGGATATCAGGAAGTACTTGTTCTCACAGAGGACAATAAATGAATCAAACAAATTGTCTACGAATTGTATAACTGCTAGCAGCGTGGATATGTTTAAAAACAAGGTTGACACATATCTCAGGAGGGCGGGCTACACATAGATGGACATTGTTGGACTCTCGATAAACCAATGGCTTCATTGTCCACTTGCCATCTGGGCCTTTGGCTTGGATGGCAAATCTTGTTAAATCTACATATTTGTTTATATAAAGACATTAGACAATGTCCACAAGGCCTCAACCCCTATAGTTGCATAATCTGTCTTGGAAAGGAAAGCATGCTGTGTGTCTGTGGCTGTAGCCGTGATAATTATTGTTCGCTGAGAGGGTGGATTAGCACCTGTCCAGGGCTCTGTGTACTCTAAGCATCTCTAACCAGACTGCAAACTGATACAGTATTAGACCACTGTACCCCAGACTGTCTCACTTGAGACAACAATTGAATTGGTAAAAACTAACACAAGCTCTAAGTAGACTTAGGGCTTCTGACTTGAAAAGATCCTCTTGAAGACAAGTTTGTGTGGTTTCATTCCATTCAAAAAGGGAGTAGCTCAAACATGCACAATGTCATAAAATATTTGGCTATCAGGCTATCTGGTGAATACACAACTACACAAGTGTGTGCATATTGTGCTTTTGTATTAAAAAACACTTAAAACTGATGATCTTGATGCTTGTAAACAATTATTTGTGTTAAATTCATATAAATCAGCAATAAAAAAATCATTAATCACTGATTTTTTTGGAGTGATTTAAATTAAACAACCTTGGTTATTACAGCCACCTGTTTCTTTACAGGACCTTGAGATTCTCATGATGCAGAATCGAACCTTCGCGGCTGAGATTGCACATGCTGTGTCAAGCAAGAAACGAAAACAGATTGTGGAACGTGCTCAGCAACTGTCGATTAAAGTGACCAATCCAAATGCCAGGTTGAGATCTGAGGAGAATGAGTAAATTCTGCTGTACAATAAGCATCAATAAATACGTCTGACTGTGCTCGTGTGTTCTTATTTATTGTGACATTTAATATCATAAGGGCTTTGAAGATTTTAGAAACAAGTTACTGCATGCAGTGCCTAATTTGAACGAAAGTATATTTAGAATTTCAGTATGTGTGGCCAACTTTACCATAAGGATTTAAAGTAATTACATGAACATTACGACATTATTATTCCAACTGCTAGTAATTGTAAACGATGTAGAGACAATGGCTGAGCCGTTATTCAAACAACATGAAAAGACCAGTAGGCTGATAATTTTATGATTTCAGAAATACCTGCTCAATGAAACAATGCAGGAGTAGCAAGCCAATTACTATTTGTTGGGATGCCCCATTGCTGTGTCTATGGTTTCACCACATATTCCTAGCACACACAAACAGCATGTTTTCAGATATGTGCAGGCGGACAACAAATATTATCTTCAAGCAGGAGTTGCAACCTGTATTGAATTCTAAGCAAGCTCATCACACCCCACCATAATTTGATTTGTGCAGAACTTCCGAGTTATTTTTTCCAATTGCCACATGGTAACATTGCCATGCAGACCCTTTGTTTAAATTTGGACAAATGTTCTCGCCTCAGACCATGAAATGGCATACAAATGTATACTTAGCTGCTACAAAGACTGAGTTCATATACAATTCTAGGGTTGGATTGAGGACCACATTTGGAAATAAAACCAGGTCGCACCAGCACAAGAAAGTGAGGTTCAACTCATTTTCTTTCAATTCGAATTCAGGAATTGATTTGAATCATTTTGTAATTTACCCCAGCCCTGACAACAAGCCAGATCGCACCTACAACAAGTTCCCATTTTTGCCGCTAGTTCATGGGGACAAGTAAAATGTGCATAATAAAAGATAAAACAAATAGATCATCATGGTTTCTTTTCGACCATTTAGAAAGTACATTTCATGCGATCATGTGTAATTCGTCGGCACACAGCAATAAACGAGTAACACAGGCGCAGCAACAAAACTGCCTGCCGTGGTTTGTTGTTCGGTTTGTCTGCGAAGTGCAAAAGTATAAAGCATAGTTTATTTAGTTTTTATTTCAATATAGTTTATTATATTATTTAAATTTGTGTCATCAAACATACTGTATTTATATATATGTATATATACTAAAAACTAAAACTACTATATATATAGTATAGTTTATTTACATTTTAGTATATATATTATATATACATATACTAAAAACTAAATAAACTACTATATATATATATATATATATATATATATATATATATATATTAACTAGTTTTAAAACAGTATTTATTTTGTAACTTTATATCTGGACTGTCAGCATAATTGTGTGCCTTTTTATGTATGTGTTCTTTTGTTGTAAAGCGCGTTGATCTGTCTATAGGAGTATGCGCTATATAAGAACTAAATTATTGTTAAAAAGAGGGCCTTGCATGAAATAGTCCATTCGTTCAAAAAATAATAAAACATTTTGTATTTGATAATATTACTAAAGTACAAATGGGAAATGTAGCAATTCAATGGTAAGGTAGGGCCTATTGCAAAAGATACGTTACCTTTATGAATTATTGAATTTATATTTGACTTGTATGTTTTTTATATGAGGTCAGTGACCAATTAAGGTTGTCAATTTGATTTAAATTTTGTGCCAACGTAACTTTTTTACATCCGTACAACGTTGATGACTGACATTAAAGTATTTACAATGAAATGTCATATATAAAATTGAAATCTAGTTGGCTGGACTGGCGACATTATTTCAACGTTGTGTCAACGTCACGATTCCACATAACGTTGATGACCAGACATTGTATTTAAATAAGAATCTAGTTAGTTAATTGGGCTGCCAAATTAATTTCAACATTGTATCAACATCAAACTTCTACGTCCTTACGACGTTGATAACTAGACGTTGGAAAGACGTTGGGTTAGGTTGTCGACTTGATTTCAACGTCACGTTTCCACGTCCGTATAACGTTGGTGACAAGACGCAGAAAAGACGTCGTATTTATATAGCAATTTATTTTGTTGGACTGTCGACTTGATTGCAACGCTGTATGAACGTTACATTTCCACGTCCTTGTAATGTTGGTGACCAGACGTTGTAAAGATGTTGGGTTTGGTTACTGACTTGATTTCAACGTTGTGTGAAAGTCAAATTTCCACGTCCTTACAACGTCGATGGCCACACGTTGTAAATACGTTGTATTTACGTTTTTCGACGTCGCTACGTATATGCAACCAATACTCAACGTCATACCGACGTCATATGCCGGCTGGATTCCTTTTCAAAAACTTTATTATAGTAACACTATTTTTGAAACAAATGTGCCTTTTGTGACAACGTGGCCCTTTTGAAATGAAATGAAATAAAATTTATTAGACCAATAATTACAAGTACATATTATAATTTAGCATATACAATAGGTCAGGAGACTCCCGTTAAGGCATTTAAATGCCGCTGTCACAAGAGCCATCTTGAATAATAATTGTAGTATAATAATAATAATAATACATTTACAGAGTAATTTAGCTAATAATACATGAACATGCTATAGCAAAGATTATAATCAAAAGTTCGTATAGTACCTGACATACATGTGCACATATGCACACACACAAAAACTAAATGCATCAATAGACATTACAATAAATTTATTTTCAAGACAACATTAAATCTGCCAAGATATAACAAGGCGACGTTTACATTGGGAGTTAAGTTAATTAATTTCCACATATATAACAGTTAATAATAGTAAAAACATTTTGATACCTTTCAATAGTGTACCGTTTAATATAGGTGGATAATCCATGGATACTGTGGGTGAATATTTTATTAATAATGATCTGGAGAATTATTAAATTTCTTTGCTATGCTGAACCTGGTGTTCAATGATGATGAAACAATTTTCATTTGAAACAGAATATTCGTTATTTGAAACAGAATTTACCTTATTCGGAAACGGAATTTGCCTTTTTGACAATTAGTATCCCTACATGTGTAACACTTGTGGACCGTCACATAACTCTATCACAGTTCATAGACAATTTGTAGTAGCTCTCTGAAATGCTACCAGCAAAAATATGTAGTTCCGATCTAATGTGTTTGTTTTGTGCACCCATTTCATATGTGAAATCATTGTCTATGGGGAGACACTACACTAAAATAGGATATTTTTTATTGCGTAGTGTACAAGAGTAACAACTATTGACATTTTTATATGTCATATCACCTTTTACATGACTGCAAATAAAATAGCCACTATATGATATAATTACAGCCTATCAAAAAAAGATTGTAACACGAAAGGTAATGAATATTTTATCATAGCGTTATTGTAAACATAACATTTATTGACACATTTCTATACAATGCTCTAAATAAATCTCTTGGTGACTTTGAAGAATATACAGGTGACCACAACAATTCAAACCAGATGAGTATACCTAATCACAATCGCAACAGAAGTTTCTGGTTTTTAGGTCCCTGGATAAGCATATTTTAAAGCTAATGCTATCACATTTCGTAATCCCGGCTAGAACATTAGTTACCAGGTTCAAACTGCCACATTACAGACAGAGCCTGGGTGACGAGGCTTTAGCACAATGAACTTGGTCTAATTCAACATGTTTCTTATAAGGGCATATCTGTAGTGTCTTTGTCGTTGTTCGTTATTACAAGTTTATTGTTACAAAACATAACAAATTGGCGACGAGGATGGGATACGAACTGACTGTGGATCCAAGACTACCGTCAGTATGTATGTGGTTCGCAGTAGCTGAAAGTGTCGGAAAAAACAAGTTACCGTGTCTGTGTCAGCGTTCGGCTTCGGAAAGGTGTTGAAGTTTAATCACAGTGCTGATTGGGAAGCTTATACGGAACAATTAGACTTCTACTTCCTGGCAAACGGAGTGACGGACAGCAAAAAAGAAGGCAATTCTATATTATTATTGAGTATTGTCAAATGTCTCAACGGAGACGTACCAGCTGTTAAAAAACTTGTTAGTACCGGCAACACTGAAAGATGCCGAAGTAACTTATGCGGTGATAGTGAACCGGTTAGAAAAAAACACGAAGCCGAAGAAATCAGCTCTAGTGGCTCGATACGAGTTTGACAATCGATCTAGGAAGATTGATGGATCTGTCAGCGATTATGTTGCAACGCCGAAGTACTTGGCGAGCAAGTACAAAGCCAAATGTCTCAGGGATCGTTTAGTATCTGGCAAGAGATGATAAGATGCTCAGAGACCTTCTGAAAGAAAAACTCGAAGATTTATCGTTTGAAAATGCGGTGAGACGATGTCAAGCGATAGAGCAGGCGAACCGAGTGTTTCACGGCGACTTGGGTCAGGACAATAAAGCGCACAAGTTGGACAGCTCCAACACGCGACAGTCGAAACGTGCAGACATCACGGGGAAGTGCTACATATGCAACGGACAACACAGTTCGAAAGGCTATCCATTTATCAAGGAGAAATGTTACCAGCGTGGTAAGGTCGGCCATATTCGGAAAGTATGCCGACTGAAGACGGGTAACAGACAAACATCAGGGAAGTCATTGAACGTCATGCAAGGCAGTGGCCATGATGAAATTGAGCAGAATGACTGGGTAGGACTGTACCAAGTATCCGAGAGAAGTGAGAAGAAGCCAATCTCTGTGACGATGGAACTCGAAAACAAAGAAATGGTGATGGAACTGGATACAGGCTCAGCGGTATCTGTCATAGGAGAGGCCAAATACTGTGAACATTTGAGTAACGTGCCATTAACATTAGCAAACACCACCCTATAACTGCACACGTAAGTAGTACCTTATAGCTTTTGACACCTCACGAGAATATCCACCCATGGTCTACTTCTACATCCGGTTGCGCGCGCAGCCTCCTAGCGGAGAGTAGAGTAACCGTAGCGCCATCTAGCGACTGACGAACGCTCGCGCGCGTGATCTTCTGGGTGCGCTCTTTAGCGACTGCGACTGAATGATGGACTGACGGGTGGGGATACCTAACGGACAGTGCGTTGTGTAGGAGACAAACAAAAGTGTACGGTGCACACGTATTTTTTATTGAATACAACAAAGCGGTAGCGATACAATCGTAACGACATACAACAAAGCGCCAGAGGCTCAGTACGATGTGCGATTGTACGGTATACCCTTTTTCAGTAGGTTAAGCCAATCAAACACGCGACAACCGTTAGCGACCAGATCGGTTCGGAACGCGTTTACGAAAGTTCTCATAGGAGAACCGTTACATCGAAACATTATATAAGCCACACAATATTGTCCGCAAACGCTAGACAGTGGACTCTGAAGTCTCTTGCTATTATGAGTCCACTCGGAACAGTATTTGTTCAAGAAGGCGCTGAACGCGGCGTGAAGGGGCGGTAGACCGTACGAACAGAAGTATTCACCGCGTCCGTCGGAGGACAGGTACAGCGCTATCCAATGTTCGCCCGGTTCGCTGCCGTCGTCGGTGTTGCACACGAAGGCGATCGGCAAAGCGTCTATTGTTTTAGGCAGTCCGTCTTTGGGTACAACACCACCAAAGACGGACGCGGTGTTCGAATCCATCGCCAGTAGACGAGCGATCTGCAGGGTGTCCATCTCAGTAGTCGTAGATGACGTTGCGATTCTTGTCGATTTCCAGCACGGATTCGAATTCGGCGTAGGCGACGACGTTCACGGTGGTACGAAGCGCTTCTCGGAAATGAAATTCGATGCGCAGGTTGCCTTTTTGCACCAGATTGAAGCAGGGACCGTCGCACTGGTCGGGGGTCAGGTCGAAACAGAAGAAGGTGTAGCCGTCTCGGTAGTCGTCGCGAGTCAGACCGTTCCCTTCGTCCTGCCAGATCTTACCGGTCGAGGTGAACAGGCTCGTGTAGCTCCTGACGAAGAGGTTTTCCTCGAAGTTGGGCTGGAAGGGCTTGGAGGGTATCTGACGTCCGTCCACGTACACCGAGTGGAAGCCTATGGCGTTGTTCTTGGCGTGAAACGGGTTTTTATCGTACGTGCCGCTGTAGGCGTCGTTGTCGATGCAGCACAGTACGAGACGTTTCGGCAGTGTACTGAGGAACAGGTTCTCGTGCGTGTGCGATCGAGCTCCCGCGGGAATGGAGTACACCTTGACGGTGACGGGTCGTAACGAATACTTGACCGTGCTCTTCGAGCGCTTTGATGTGAGCCACCTGCACGGCTGGGTTGAGGGTGGCCTTCTTGACGAACAAGGTTGCATTGACGATCGTTATCTTGTAATCAGGGGCTGCTCCTCCGGACATCAACGCAAACGACGGCTTACTACGCACCAGTCGTATCTTGACGTCGACTCCGTTGATTAGGAATTTATCCTGCAGAAACATATCCACGTGGAGGCGACCCATCATGTCGACCACGCGACTGCCTGTTATGTACTCTCGTCGAGTCACGAACCCGGGGTTAGGATCGGGTCCGCCTGCCAGCTCGACGGTGCTCATGCGACTAGCCTTGTCCTTGTACCACAGCTGATTCGTCAGTTGCGTCGACTTAGCACCGAATCCGTAGGTCAACAGCGTTTCCACGTAGGCTCGATACGCGTACGTGTTGGACGACTGGGTCACGAGCGTGCCGTTCAGGGAGACGTCGACCTGACTCCACAGCGAATGCAGCCAGTTGTTCACCGGTCCTACGGGTACAGCCGCGTTGAGATCGTTTCCGTTGGGCTGCGTCACCTTCACCTGCACGTGTATCATCGTGCTGGCGAGATCTATGTAATCGTCTCCGGAACCGGGGATGAGGAATTCTATCGGTCCTCCAGAGTCCAGAGAGGCCGTGGGTTGATGCTCCACCACGTGACTGGCGATGATGCAGTTCTGAGTGGGAGGTACGGTAAAGAGATCCAGCTCGCTCTTGACTCCCTCGCACGACTGTCTATGCACGAACGCCATTGTCGATCTCTCTCTGTCTCGTTTCTCAGACGTCCGTCTCTCGCGTCTTCTCTTTACTGCAGTGATTGTCGTCTTTGCGGGCGGTCGTTTTATACCCTTACCCAAGGCCACGGTGTTTACGACGCAACACAACAGAATGTCCACGACCTCGCTGGTATTGAGCACCGACGAAGTCGGGCAGCGCACCGCCGACCTGGCGCGCGTAAGAATCGTAATTCATCGGAAAGTCCGTAAGTCAACGGTGTGTTCGTGTGGGAGGGTCGATACGCGTACGTGTTGGTCTCACACGACTGTCTATACACGAGCGTCATTGTCGAATATGTCGATCTCTCGTTTCTTGGACGTCCGTTTCTTGCGTCGTCTCTTTACTGCAGTGATTGTTCCCTTTACGGACGGTCGTTTTATACGTTTACCGGGGGGAGATTGAAGACCCGTCAACAAGGCATCGGTGACGCGTCGCTTGGCAGCCGTTTTTATGTTCTGGCCCGATAAGACATCGCCGGCTATACGAACGCCGGTCTTCAACGCTCCCTTACCTAAAGCCACGGCACCTCTCTTGATGAGCGGCATGGCGCTGCGCAACAGACCGCCGAACAGACTGCCCAGTCCGTGACCTCGTTGGTATTGCGCACCGGCGAAGTAGGGCAGCGCACCGCCAGCCTGACGCGCGTAATAATCGTTGTAGTTCATTGGAACAGTCCGGTCTTACGTCGACGAAAATGAAGCGTCACCGTCACTCGACCGTATTCGAATGGCACGCGTCGACCCATGTCGTCTCTTATATCCACTTCGATCGAGTGGAAGTTCGAGCGCAACAGAGGTATGTAGTGAACGTTAGTGAAACGTTCGGACACCCTGTCACCGTGACGTCCGCTAATCGGAATGGATCGCAACAGAGGCGCGAGAGCGTCACCCACTATACGAGACTCCACGACGTCCGTGTATACGTATAGGGTGTTGAACCCCTGCGTCATGTCCACCACATTGGGAGCCTCGATGTGGAAGAGGTACGTGGAGTCCGAGAGTCGGAGATGAGTGATGACGCGGACGTAGTAGTCGTCTCCACCGCTCCGGTGTCTACGGATTCGTGGAATCCTAACATGGAAGTAGTCGAGCTGTGGTACGGTATGGTGAACTTGGTGTTCTCCGTCATGTGTAACGTCATTTTTTGAGTGACGGAACTGTAGCTCATTTGAGCCCGCGTCTTCGCCGTTCTCAGACTGTACAGTCCGTTGTTGACGTGGTACAGCAATGTTAACGGGTCGTCGTAATATCCACACGACAATCTCGCACGTCGACTCACGTCGGGATCATCGATCTCGTTGAGGAATAACCAGACATCGTCCTCCGTGACGTTGTACCAAGTGTGCGAATACTGCATCTCTGTCAACCCGCACTCCCACTCGCCGATCAGATCGACACGGTGAGGCAACTCCGTGACGTAATGGGTCAAGGTGTTGTCGAGGTACGTCTTCATAGAAGCGTTGCTAGGCAGCGTCATGTAGAAATCAGTCGTCATTGCGTCTCAACGCAGGCGGTACACGGGCGGTTCGGAGGGATGAACTTCGTGCACGGTGAACACCTCTTCGCTCCAGTTCGTCTCGTAGCCCTTTTCGAACGTGCCTTTGTACATGCTGATGCGCATGCGATCCGACACGTTCAACTTGGGCACACCCTTACCGTCGTGGCCGTACAGACGTTGCCACACCTTTTCTTGATTCCTTGCAGTCACCTGCGACGGAGCCATACCGAGGCTGCGGTGACGGGTGTTGTTGTACGTTCGCATCAGATCCTGAAGGACGTCAATGTAACGCCACATGTGATCCTTCAACGTCTTGTTGAAACGTTCCACGATGCTCGCCTTCGTCTCCGCGTTGTGCGTGGAGAAGTGATGCACGCCTCGTTTTCGTAAGAGCGTCTGAACGCATTTATTCAGAAATTCCATTCCACGATCCGTGTGTAACGCCTGCGGCAGGTCGTCCGCGAACGCGATTCGCAGAGCGGCGACCAACGATGCGGCGGACTTGCTAGGTATAGGAATGCATCGAGCTCGTTTCGAAAAGACGTCGATCGTTGTGAGGAGAAAGGTCATACCGTCGTTGTCGTCTTTCAACGTCCTCATGTCGACGAGATTGGCCTGCCACTGTTGATTCACACCGCCCACGATGACGCATAGTCTCTTGAAACGACGTCTCGCTGGTTTGTGTAAGCTGTAGGCGTCCTGTTCCGACAATCATCGCGCGACTATTTTCCGAGGGGCGTGCATGACGCGTCGCAAGGCATCGACTCCTCCGTAACTGCCTACTCGACTCGGGTCGAAATAGACCTTCTTCATCAGTCTCTTCGACATCATTAAAACAGAAGGTCCGACGCGTTGACGGTGGTGACGTTGACGGCTCCCGAGTAGTGACGAACGACGAGGAGTGTGCTGACGTATAGTAGAACGCACGTTATATAAGAATTACGGCTACAAAGTCATCGAGTAAGGTAAGTCCGCTAAACAATATCGAAGCGACGATGGAACGATGCGTGTCTTGCGAATCCAACGACATGAGTGGGTTACGACGACGACGTAGTCTCCTTATAAGTCGAGCCAGCGAGGCGGTGTGGGTGTGGGATGTCTCGGACGAGCGAGGGGTGTCCAACGTAGAGATTTTCGAGCGCTACCAACAGCACGTGGGGTAGCAGCAGACCGTCGAGAGAGAGAGAGTCCGTTTGTATGTAGGTTCTCCTGGCAGCGTTACCGATCAACTCCATGGGTATGTTGACGGTGCAGAGTTGCTTCGCGAGCGACCGCCAACCCGTTGGAGCGTCGGTCTTTCTCTTACGCAACAGATCGTGAACGAGATCCACCGCGTTACTTCCTGCAATGGGAACACCCTCGTGCACGAGTTCGCCGCGATCGCTCCACGCGACGTTTCTTTTGAGATGTTCCATCAATCGTCTGGCTTTGGCTCGCAGACTCTTGGGAACGGTGTCCAAGACGGTAGCCTCCAGTCTTCTAATAGGAGCATCCTCCTCCTCCTTCGTGTCCTCACCCCTCGCCTTTGAACCTTCCGTCGATTCGTTCACCGCGATCATGCGTACCGGTTCCTTGACGCGTTTATCGACCAGGCCGTTGTACCGTTGCAACACCTGATTATACAGCGTTACCTTGGTCCCGTCGTCGAGGTCCTTTCTATCGAGGATGGTCTTCATCTCCTCATCGAGGGCTTGCACTATCTTGCCTACGGTGTCCGTTGGAGGAGGAGGAGGTTGCAAACGAAGCGCGTCCAACAATCGAGGGTCCACCAAAGCCATCTTTCGTGCGTGATCCATGCGTCTAATTCTCGGTTAGCACCTAACGAAGCAAGGGTAGCAAGACCGAACCCGCCAACGGAGCTAGGAAGGCCGATAGGAAACCTCCGCTCTGTCCCTCGCCAACCTGGGGTTTCGGCAAGAGGCGTCTTCTCCTGGCGGCGGTCGTGTTTCTCCGAGCCAACTCGCGTAGCTTCGTCCTGTATTTGCCCAATCGTCGCCTCTGTAAAGCAGTTAATGGAATGTTCTTCGTTAGTATGTTGTAAGCACACTCGGCTAGTGCACACAGCAACTTGGCGTCGGCGTTGGCGATGATGGCCTTTTTCACTTTGTTGTTCTTGTACCTGGCCAGAGTCTGGATGCACAAAATGTGTTTCCTCACCAGAGCGGACATGGTGCGAATGAAGAGACGATTCACGCGGTCTTTTATACCTTCGGCAAGTACACGTACTGCACGCCGTCGTCTGGAAAGACGGCCGTGCGCAGACGCATGTCCTTGGGCGTGTCCTGTTTGAGATCGACCAATAGATAACCGCACGGTGCTGTCGTGGCGTCTTTAAACGCCTCCTGTACGAATTTCGAGCGTCCTGGATACATCTATCGAGCCAAGTGCGACATCTGCGTCGCGTCGCGTGGATTCTTGAACACCACCATGTAGTGAGTGTTAAGACTGATGGTGCGACTCTCTTTGTTTTTAGAGAACAGGTTCTGTACGAGATACAGCACGGACGTGTTCCTGTGGTGACTTTTTTTAGTAAACAAGGTCGTGACTCGCTCGTTCGTTTCCGCCATGAGATCGTCTATGACGATGAGGTTCCTCGTTGTCGGTTCGAACATGGATTCCGTCGGTAACCCTTCCTCAAATCGCACGTGAGTCAAGTCCGTTGTCGCGTAAGCCTCTTGCCATTCTCCGTAACACCACGTGATCTTTTCGGGAGGTGGATCGATCATCGCGGTGGCGTGATGCAACAGACGCGTCACGAACGTGCTCTTGCCGCATCCCGTCGGTCCGGCGACGACGCACGTGAAGGGGTGTTTCCATCGCGCGTCCATGGTCTGTTATGACAGACCGTCGAACTGCGTCGCCTTATCTACACGTCCGTCGGACCCGTGCTCAAGCCGTCCTCGTGCACCACGCGTTTGGCGTAGAAGTAGGTGAGAGCCGTTCGTTCCTGCACGTACGTCATCACGGCCGATTTATACACCCGAAACCCGCGGTTCTTTCCGCTTCCGCTCCGACGACTGGTGAGCACCTCCAGGAACGCCTCCTTGTCGATGGTGTTGTGCCGTTTGCTCAGACCTTTGGTGCTGTACTTGTCGGTGGGTCCGAAACAATAGTACGTCTTGCTACACAACCCCACGAACCCGTCGCCGACCATTCTACCTTGAACAGTCCCGGAGTCCTCTTGTCGAACGCTCGTCGCGTCTTGCAGCACTCTCCGTCTCCGACCCACTGTCTGTTGGCGAGTCGACAGCGCACGTACTCGTTCCGATGCGCGTCGCAACATTCCGACGGGAGCCATTCGGATCGATGTCGGAAATAATGTTCTCGTAGTGCAGGGGTCACGAGGGCATCGACTGACTCGTCGGCCAAGGCCAAATAGGCACTGTCCGTATCCATCTCGCAGTATTGAAACAGAGGACGCTCCACGTATCTGTCGATGAAGTCGTAATAGAACTACAACATGCGCATCTTGGCATACTGCAGAACGAAGAATCCCACGTGTATAGGCAAGGCACACGTCACTGTTCTCTTGCTCATCTCTATCTCGTACGCGTCGTCGACGACGACGTCGAGTTGCCAGAATCGACGATCGTTGACCAGGCGCGACGCCGCCTTCTCCGTGCAGTAGTTGACGTCGCGATGTCGGTCCACGTTGGTGATGATTTTTCCATAACCCGAGTTTCCCAGCAACTTCATGGTGTCCGCGATGACGGCCCTGTCTCGGTGGACGTCTCCCGCGCGTCTGGCCTCGGACACGGCATCGCCGAATCGACGGAAGCACGGAATCGGATCGTATTCGATGACCTGATAGACGTGTAACACCTCGAGACCGTGGTCCAGATACCATCGCAACAGAGGCGTGGCGAGCAATATCTTATCGCCGTAATAACTGCCCACGAGCATGCGTCTCGGAATCGTCATGATGTTATGCTCTTCGGCGTATCGACGCATGAATGGACCGAGATCCTCGCGTATCAGACTGATGTTCTTGAACACGGGCTGCATCTCGGCGAAGTGATCGCGCAGTTCTTCCGGCACGCAAATGTCGCACTCGATCATGCCGAACACGGTTCCGTCGCGCACGCCACTCAGGATCTGTTGCGAAGTCATCGTCCACTGAACGTGTCGACGTCGTCGTGGGAACGCGGCGTTCAGACACCGTTTTACGTGAGGATCTCGTCTCATCTTTTTCCACTCGCACTCCCACAGCTCGACGACCTTGACGAAGTGACGTAGGTAGGCGGTGGTCTTTCGGGTCTCGACGAGCAGTTCGGCCATGGTTTTCCCGTTGACGGAATTGACCTCTGCTCGAGTGCACGGGCAACCGTGAAAGAAACAACCTTGGAACTGATAAGCCGTCTTCCTCTCGCTGCACCATCCATCCACTCGATGTTTACCTATCCGTTTCTCTCGTCCGTTGGTCTGATGTCGTATGGAAAGTCCCGTGCGTTCTGATTCCCACGTCAGCCATTCCGAGGCCATCTGGCCGTACCGCTGAGCCGATTCGGGTCGGAAGTCGTTCTCAATTCGTCGTCGCGTGTACCACCCCATGGGCATGTCTTGCATGAGCGACCATAGATACAGAGCGTTCGCATCATATCCGACGATCGATCGACACGGACGGGCCGCCTCTCTGTACTCGTTTCGACGTAGCGTGGTGATCGCTTTCTCGTGATAGCGGTGAAATATGATCAACGGACCACCGCAAATGTTATCTTTGACGAGATCCTGCAGATCTTTGTGTTTCTCGTTGAAGGTGGTAAAGTAGTTCTTCTCGGGAAGGTCGTTGAACAGGTACAGCAAGGTCAGACCTGGTACACTGATGCCTTGCTTGAACATGTCTATTCCACGCTGCTGATAGAAGTCAAACTGTCGGTCGACGGCCTGTAGAAAGGGAACCACGTCCCTGTTGTTATACCAGACGAGAAAGTCGCGCAACGTCGTCATACCGTTGTCGTGCCATGCCTCCTGACAACTGACGTAATCCTCGTCAGAAATACCTTCGTTCTTCAGTCGACTGAAGAAGGCCTCTTTCGGCGGTAGAACGGTATCGATCGATCCATGTACTCGTACGGGAAATGACCTTTCGTCACCTCACATCCGTACGCTTTCAGATACTTGGCGTAACTGAACCCGGGAGCCAGGTAGTTGGTCATGTCTAGGAATTTCAACTGATCCGTCGAAAGACACATGAAAGCTTTGTTGCGCTTGATGACGAAAAACGGTCCGTCACCCTCGTTCTCTTCTTCTTCTTCTTCCTCTTGCCGCCTCTCTTCTCGTTCGTCTGTCTTTGCAATGGTCAGGAAGTAGGGCACGAGGAACTGTTTGACGACATTGAGATCGTACTGACCCGAATTGAACCCGATGACGGGTAACTAACGCATCCATCCATACAGTTGTCCCATCAGCTTTTTGTACGGATTTTTTGTACGTCGACTTTTCTTGTCGTTGGCTGCTCTCGTAGTCTCCTCTTCCTCGTCCCATCGCGTCGATTCTTCCGCGAGTTGCTCCAACACGTTCTCGTACGAGTCTTTGATGCTGTCGTACGCGGCGTCGCTCATCGATATCAGAATGGCCATCATGTCGATCACCAACTTGTTGGAGTCTCCGTTCGTGACGAGACATGTCACTCGTTCGTGTCCTGGTACGTTTGATGCCACGCTGACGCTCAGTGGAACGTGACGCGCGATCCAGTGAACCTCGCTGTCGGACGGAAGTTGTTCGGTGTCGAACCAACATTCGAAATCAAAAGTGGCTCGGTACGGGTAGTATCGCAACGACTCGTTCACTCGGATGTTCTCGTCATTCAGTCGTTCGAATATCGACGGAGTCGAATGGTACACGCCTCCCGGAAAGATTCGACGTACAGAGCCCGTACACGTGCTCTCGTGTACACGTGCGTTTCCACAACGAGTTGCATGTCCGACATCTGTACGAGTGACAGTACATGCGTACATCGCTGATGAAGGAGAAATGCGTCTCGTGAAGGTTGAGGTAGAGCGTGGTGGGATATTTACAGATCGATCGACGGATGAGTTCGGCGGTTGGTCGTTCGTCGTCCTTCTCGTTCGGTTTTACGAGACTGTACACGCACACGTTCGTCTGGAACGTGGTCTCGACTCGATGGAGGTCTTTCACCGAGACTCCAGCAAATTTCTCCATGGGTACACCGTCTTGAGCGTAAGCCTCGTACAGCGTCTTCACAGCTGGTTTCAATCGACGTAAGTCGCATCCTCGGTGCAGGGCCAGATATCGAAAGAGACACAGGTTATCACCATACCTCGTGCCGCGGTTGAGATCCGCTTCCAACCCGACGACTGCTTTGTTCTTCTTAATGTAGACCGGAAGGGGTCTCATTCCCACGCATCCTATCAGATGATCGATGATACGATTGACAAAGAAGGTGGCATTTATCACGAGCTCGCACACCCACGCGGAATCAGGTCTTTGATTGATGGCCCATTGCAAGACGTCGGCTTCTCGGATTCGTTCCAGAAACTCGTCAAAGTCCTTGCTGTTGGCGATGAGACTGGGTTCGTCCAGGTATCGACCACAGCAGTTACAAGACGCGTGATAATACCTGTATCGATCCGTGTTCTTGTTCCTCAGCACGAATGCGTAACTGAGGTTAATCTTGAAGGCGTTGGTCTGCTCCTGGAACACGTTCCTCAACGGTGTTTCTAGAACGGTCGTGTCTAGCGTCGTTAATCTGTAATTGTACCTGCTCTGGAGCGGTCCTCTCGCTACGCATGTCCTTATGGAGGACCAGTGCTCCCGAACGACGTCTAACAAGTTCGTCAACAGAGCGTCTGGGAGGGGAAGACGCTCGGGTGGCTCAACGGGGTCTTCGTCGGTGACTAGCGGGTGATAAGGTGGTGGTGGTGGTGGTGGTGGTGGTGGTGGTGGTTTGTTACACGCTTGTTTGTTCAAGTAGTCACGTTTGACGAAATTCCTTCCGCATTTAGCACACGTGAATGTCTTGCTCTTTTTTTTAAGACGACATGTTGTTCTTACGTGATGCTGCAGATCGTTCCATCTTTCGAACGTCGCTTCGCATTTACACGAGTATTTCGTTTTCTTCGAACGATCATCTTGAGAGGGGTCTTCTAGACGAACGCCAGGGGGCGCTATCGAATAAGAATGCTCGTTTGCAGACGGTGACAGATGACTCGCTAAGTGGCGTCGTAGAGCCGCATACGAATCGAGCGCGAGTCCACAGCGACGACATAGATGGCGTTTCATGCTACCAACGACGTATCTACAACTGACAGACATTGACTCTCGTTATAACATATATACGGTTCAGAACCGTTCGTTATTTATTAAATATCCGAAGGAACGTTCGTTACGCAAACGGCACCAAGACCGTACGGTGGCGACATCGATCGGACGAACGTTCATTACGACACCAAGACCGTACGGTGGCGACCTCGAACGGTCGTTATGCAAACGGTACCAAGACCGTACGGTGGCGACATTGAACGGACTGCGAGTTCCTTCGTTCAGAGGATGCCGCTCTATCTGCGAGTTCCTTCTCCTAGAGGAGGCGAGATTGAACACACTGCGAGTTCCTTTCGTTAAACATAATTCTTTCGGAGGATTCTTTACGAAGGTACAATAAAGAGTCTATGAGGACTGACAGCTCGCGCTATATTTTTATAATTCTTTACGAGGGGATGATACGAAGAATTTCTACGGCAACACACATACACGATATTTTTGTTTCATTTTTTATTATGTTGTAATATATATCATACATATACGATTCGACTTATAGACGATGATGACATGCTGGGTTTGTGGATCTTTATGATCTTGACAGTGACCCATAGCTTACGATCTGTTATCGATACGGCAGTGGCTAGCAGATGAAGATGAATAACTTGTGGGTTGTTAACCGCGACAGAGGTTAGGTAATGTTGATGATTATAAGTCTTTTCCGCAGAGATATATATATATAACAACATAACAAAAACAATATATTCACGAATGTTCATTTCTACAGCAGCATTTCAACAACGGCTATAATGTTCATTTCAACAGCGGTTATGTAGTCAATGTTCATTTCAACAGCGGTTATATATATTCATTTCAACAGCAGTTATAATGTTCATTTCAACAGCGGTTATAATGTTCATTTCAACAGCGTTTATGTAGTCAATGTTCATTTCAACAGCGGTTATATATTCATTTCAAAAGCGGTTATAATGTTAATTTCAACAGCGGTTATATATTCAATGTTCATTTCAACAGCGGTTATGTAGTCAATGTTCATTTCAACAGCGGTTATATATTCATTTCAAAAGCGGTTATAATGTTCATTTCAAAAGCGGTTATATATTCAATGTTCATTTCTACAGCGGTTATAATGTTCGTTTCTACGGAAGTTATGTGTATTCAATGTTCGTTTCTACGGTGGTTATATTTATATTCAATGTTCGTTTCAAGAGTGGTTTTAGGTAATGTTCATCGCGACTGAATTTGTCATCGAACCTCCTTCTGCCACTCCGTCGATGTTATAGTGACGGCAACGTCCTGGCACACGTTGTGAGTCACCGTCTCGAGTGACAAATGACTGTTTCGACATTCGAGTGTAACCTTGCGAAGCATGACGTCTTCGAGGATGACATTGCAGACATCCTTCGTCATGACCTCGTCTGGGTTAAGTGGCCTAAACACGGCCACAGTGTCGAGAGGTGATGCGATAACGGTGGCGTCAGGTAGGACGTACAGCGTCGGCATTGGCGTTGAAGACTCACTCTCCGATGAATCGGAGCCGTCGTCGTCGTCTTCCGGCATGGTCAGAGGACATCCCTCTGGTTGTGAATCTACGTGTAACGAGGGCGGTGAAGTCGTCGCCACTGGTGCTTCCACCGGCTGAGTAATCACCGCCGGTCTCTCGAAGGCTTCCATTCGTCTCACGTCATCGGTCTCCATCGCCGCTCTCTTCTTATAGGCCGCCATTCTCGCGCGTGATCTCTTTGACAGTAGTGTCACCCAACTCGGTATAGCGAAGACGTCGTCGTCACTCGGCGCCGTCCTCTTGTATGCCTCCTTGATGCGCTGCAAACCACTCTATCGAACAAAAAAGATTAGTACATATGCGCTCTATATAGTGCGCATAAACCGTATTGTTTAATTAATACGTCTCTCACCTTATCTTTCACGTAATGTCGCCACTGCATGCTCCCGCACGTTGAGGTTACTTCTATACTTAACTATCTCAAGACATACAAGATCACGCTGTCTGAGGGCATATCGCTCTCTGAATCTAAATTCATTATATGAGCCATCTCATCGCACGCGTATTGCACAGCGGCTTTCTCTACAGCCAGATTAAATTGTTGTTCGTTATACATGCTTTAGGAGCGATTGGCTATCCTATCTACCCGACGCACCGTTTTCATACAGCTGTCGTCACCGTCGTCGTCGCTGCCGCTGCTGCTGCCGTCGCTGCTTACTACTATAACATCGGGTCTATTCTCCTCCATCTTGTCGTCGTCGTCGTCTGTTATCACAATGAGTGAGTCCGTCGACGAATGAGAAGAGAATAAATCATCGCAACTATTATCTTCCAACAACTTCCTCACCTTGGTTTTGTCGTCGACATCAGCGGCAGCTGCAGGTGTATCGACGACTGTAGCAGCAGCAGCAGCTGCAGCAGCAGCAGCAGCGGTTCCAGCTTCGTTCTGTTAAGTTACATATCTATGAATCGAATCCTCCAATATCTATGATATCAATCTCCTCCACAGTGTAATTTACGTACTCTTTGGTCACGTGCTTCTTAATGACAACCATGACCTGACTGCCTCGCAGTGCCGACATCGACTCGTAGCGTTCCTCGGCTGTCTCCTTCTTCACGTAATCCTTTGCGGTGAACCCTAGAATTTTGACCGCTTTTTCGTCGAAACAAGTACACCAGCACTCGCTCCCGATGCTGTCAGAGAGGAGTAAGCGCAGAGCGAATTTGTACACGCGCTCACGCTGGTAGCCGTGCACCGGGCAGACGTGCTTGACGACTCGTTTAGGACATTTAGGACAAGCATTGTAAAACACGTATTTATTTTGAACACCGCAGGCCGTTACGGTTAAAGGCTGCGCGAACACATAGCGGCGGGCGCTCACCTCGCATTGTAGTTTCGTCAAAGTCATCTCGACATAGGTCTGTTGTGAGGCGGCCATCTTCGTGTTCGGGTAGAGTCGCTTGAAAACAATTGTAATGACTGGGCTAGTACTGCTGTCTTTATATAGACCCCTTATCGACTGTTAACAGCGCGTGGTGTTTTTGCTATTGCAAAACAGCGCGTGATGTCTGAATCGGGTTGCGCGGCTCGTGATGTTTTTGCCGGTGCAAACGAGTTTGGACCAGTTCTCCCGGTGAAACAGCGCGTGATGTCTGAATCGGGTTGCACGGCGCGTGATGTTTTCGCTGCTGCAAACGAGTTTGGACCGGTTCTCCCGGTGCCTGGTTGCAATCTCGCATCTGCGTTACATCAGACTCGTTTTTGCCTGCTGGTGAGTTCGAATGAACTGCCTTATTTGCATAAGTAACTGTCCGAGCGTATTCTGACCCGTTCGACCATCGTAGGTCAAAGCGCTCCAAAAACCCTCTTTACTTTTCACCCATTCTATCAATTGGCTTTCTCCCGTGTTTAATAGACGTTTCCGTAAGTATCGATCACGAAATTTCACGGCTACTAGCGCGTACATCACAGAACGGCGTTGTTTGTTCCAGCTCTCTCGTAAATGGGCCTTCTCGCGAATGCTCTTGCTTAGGTATTTAGCCTGCAGTCCCGTGCGTGTGGTCATCATCTTTTCCGCCGTATCCTGATCGTTGTTGTGCACGCATTTCTTCCATTGGTAAGCGCTTTCGACTGTATGAAATTCTCTACCCCATACGCGTATTCTACACGCATAAAAATTTGACAAATAGCTATTACGACCTCTAAAACGGGCATGGCGATCCATACTTGTATTAAAACGCGCATTCACTGCATTATATAACGAATGCTGTCACCTCGATTTTTTTGTCCGTTTACCAGACGGTCTTATCTATCAGCTCTCCGATGCGTCGAGTTCGTCGTTGTCAACAATATTTTCCTCTCTATATATAGGACTCCCGTCGTGTTCTCGTCATCGCCATCAACATGCCGTTGCCATCGTTTCTGCTCATCGCTCGAGCCATTGCCGCCATAGTGTCGGTAATCGTCACCGTTGCTCGCCTCACAATACTATATGCGAGGTACTACGTCAGAGATGTAGCCATCGTATGTACAATTCTAAGAGAGGTATTCGTTGCAGAGTTCTATCTCCGGTGAGTCTATAATGATGTGTTGTTTTTTCTTACATTCAATACTTTGTTGTTGCAAAACTTTAAGAGAGGTGTTCGTTGCAGAGTTCTGTCTTCGGTGAGGTTATTTCTAGTCTATAATGATGTGATGTTTTTTTTCTTGCATTCAACTATACCTCATTCTACTTTGTTGTTTTCTCGCAGTGATCACTGTCGCCTATGGAAAGGCGTGATGAGAGAGCTTCTGGAGGTGACCCTCCAACGACACTTCGAGCGTTCCAACTTGGAGAAGAAGAAGAAGAAGAAATCTCCATTACGTCCTTCCGCACTCACCGAGATCGTTGGGTTAATGTACAACCGCTCGCTCTGGCCGTCTGTCATGCAAGAACTGACAGAGAAATATGAATACAAACAAACAGAATACAACACCCCTCCGTCCCAAGAAGAAGAAGCAGAAGATTGGGAGGGCGAACTTTCACCCCCGGCACGAAGATCCACTCGGCTGCCGTTGCAAGTTCGCCGTCGTCGACATGGCAAGCCACTTCGCGTGCGCTTCGCGTCGTGCTAACATTCTAAAAATAACATTAACTTTTGTTTTGATGTTGGTTCGCTTTTTTAATCGTGTGTATCTTTTCCGCTATTAAATTTTTGCTTTGTATCATTAATACATGTCTGTTGTTTTTTTTTTACATACGTTCTTGATAATATATATAATTCGCTTTTTTAATCGTGTGTATCTTTTCCGCTATTAAATGTTGCTTTGTATCATTAATACATGTATGTTGTTGTTTTTTTTACATATGTTCTCGATAATATATATATTACACGATCCTACCTAATATATCACACTCACAAAAAGTTTATTATATATATGTATTACACGATCCTTCCTAATACAACGCAAAGTCCAATCGCTTGTAAATACCAACCGCTTTCCGTATGCAGCTCGACCGCCGACTCCAAATCCACGTTAAATCAGTCGATTCAGTCTGCAACAGAACGCAGCTGTTTTGGTTAGGTATCGAGTTACAACATGCACGCTGTGAATTAAAAATAACATTACTTTCGTACCGTCAATTTCCACACGTTTAACAACCGCTAAATCCCATATGGGTCATCGCAACAGAACGCAGCTCGTTTAACAGCCGCTACGGCCCATGTTTCGGTCTACGCGGTTGTCTGCCGATAAACGGCTCCGTCCGTAGTTCACCGGATATCAAGTTACATCAACGCCAATTATAACATCGAGTCGCATATAAGGTAGTGTCGTGCCAATTGCTACGTATAGGGTAGCGTGGGATAATATTTACCAATTCTTCGGTCTTAGAGGTTACGACGGCGCGCGCGCGCGCGCGTTCGTCAGTCACTAGATGACGCTACGGTTACTCTACTCTCCGCTAGGAGGCTGCGCACGCAACCGGATGTAGAAGTAGACCATGGGTGGATATTCTCGTGAGGTGTCAAAAGCTATAAGGTACTACTCACGTACACTGGTAAAACAGTAAAACCGATAGGCGTGCTGTATGTGAGGGTGCGGTATGGGAAACAAGAAAAGCAACTTCCTTTGTGTGTGATGAAAGGCAATGGGCCTACCCTGTTGGGCCGTGAGTGCATACCATCCGTTTGAACTGGCCCCTGGTGCATCTAGAAATTAACGCAACCTGGTTTGCGAGATGTGCTTAACCGACGCTCAGATGTGTTCTCTGGTGAACTTGAACGACTGATAAACATCAAGGCTCCGATTCAGCTGAAGGAAGAGCCGAAATCTCGATTTTGGAAAGCTAGACTCATCGCTTTGGCACGCAAGCCATCAGTGGAGCGAGGGTTCGACCAACTCGAAGCTCGAGACATCATTAAACGGGTCACCCACAGCGAGTGGGCCGCACCGATAGTAACACCGGCGAAGAAGGACGATGAAGTTCGAATTTGTAAAATAAAAAATCCTCAACTTGATGTGGACGAATATCCACTTCCGCGAATTGAGGAGATCTACGCCAGTCTATCTGGTGGTAAACAATTCAGTGTGGTTGACTTGAGACAGGCATACCTTCAGATGGAGGTTGAAGAACAGTCCAATACTCATCGTGGGATGAACCAGTACCAGCGCATACGTTATCGAGTGGCATCAGCACCAGCTGTATGACAACGAACCATGGACTAATTCCTGCAAGACATCCCTGGTGTCCAATGCTATCTTGACGACATCAGTGAAGAACACCTCGAAACACAAACTGCTGGGACGACTGGAGGAAAACGGGTTGAAAGCTAACAAGGAGAAGTGCACTTTCCTGCATAACTCAGTTGAGTACTTGGGCCACATCATATCCGCCGAGGGAATTCACCAGACATCGAAGAAGGTCACGGCTATGACTGACCTACCACCTCCTCAGAACTTTGGACAGTTATGCGTGTTTCTTGCCAGATTTGGTTACACATTTGGCACCACTGCATCAGCTTTTGCAGAAAGAGGAAACCTGGATGTGTTGTGAAGAACAAGAGCGTGGTTTCAGACCGAGTGCTTACACATTTCAATCCAGACTTGCCCATGATTCTGGCATGCGATATTTCGTCGTATGGGCTGGGTGCTGTCCTATCAATCTGATGCCAGACGGAAGTGAAACACCCGTAGCGTACGCATCGCGCTCACTAACGCCAACCGAAAGAAAGTTCGCGCAGATACGGAAAGAAGCACTTGGGCTTTACTGGGGCGTTAGGAAATTCCAAGCTTACCTAGAGGGTCGTCGTTTCACATCGATTATCGATCATAAACCCCTGAAGTATATCATAGATCCTGGTAAAGTAGTACCAACCACAACTGCAGCGCGACTAACACTGGTGTCTCTTCCTTGGTGCGTTCTCGTGTTAGATCGAGTTTCGTGGGACAAAAGAACATGCAAATTGTGATGGGTTGTCTCGTCTACCGCTGGCACAAATTCCAGAAGACAAGACGGATAAAATCGAAATGTTTCATATGACTGTAATTGAAACATTACCGATCATAGAGAAGGACATCCGAAGATAAACAAACCGAGACGCACTTTTTTCTCGCGTTATGCCACTCGTGGAGTCAGGCTGGGAAGGTGCTGAACTACATCCAAACTTCGCACCTTACTCTTGTCGGATCACAGTTTACGTCTGGAGAATTCAAACACTTCACATACATGAACGGGATACGACAGGTGACTTGAATGGCTTAGCGGAGCGTATGGTTCAAAGCTTCAAGAACGCTGTCAAAGCTGACAGAACAGACCGATTTCTATTTAGCTATCGTACTGCTTGCATACAAAAACCGGACATAGTCTGGCGCAGCTATTGTTTGGGAGAAACCTTAAAAATCAAGGCTAGATATGTTGAAACCGAATGTGAAGCGAGTAATAGACTCCCGACACTTCAAAATGAGACCAAGAAGTTGACTTCATGCCAGGCCGAGGAAGAAGTCTGGCTACGAAATTACCGCGGTGGATCAAAGTGGTTCCCAGGAAGATGTTGTTGGTTGTTCCCTATTACAAGTTTATTGTTACAAGACGTGACACAAATGACAAAATTACAATGTATTATGTTTTTCTGGGATTGTGTATTTGCCTCACGTCTTGATCCGGACTTAACAGCTGTGCAGCTGAAGGCATATCTGGACTCCTCGTTGACCCTTGACATTGTGGTAGAACAGGTGACGTCTACTGAGACGTAGTTCTTTTCACATCACCTGCAACTGCCCACATCCGAACGCTGTGGCCAGAGGGTGCGTACGGTGGTGGAGAAATCATACCCGAGAACACAGATGTGAAGGCACAAACAGTGATGTCAAACTATCGGCTTCTAGTAGGAGCAATCTTACGGACTCTCAGTGATGAAAGTTATACCATGTAGGAGCTGGCCAAATAATGCCTCAAAATTACATCACAGACCGTATATGCTGGACATATTGAATAACGATGATATTGATATTGTATGCCTCCAAGAAACTTGGTTCAGTAAACAAGATCTTGGATCTTTAAATGCACTCAGATTTTCATGGCAGTAGATTATAGGGATCGCCTATGCAGGGGTCATAACCCAGGTGGAGTGGCCATACTGTGGCGCACTTGCCTTGGTATGCATGTGGCATGTTTAAATCTGGACATTGACTGGCTAACTGGCATAGAAATTAATTTTAGTAACCGGAAATATGTTATACTATGTGTATACATGCCCATGAATCTCATGATCATGAAAACCTCTTTTTAGAACATCTTGATACTCTAAGAGCAGTAATAGAGGACCTGAACACTACATTTCTATAGTGGGGGTCTGGAACTCGGATATAAGTGACAATGAATCAATTTGTTGCAAACACTTTAAGCAGTTATGTGATGAGAATAGCTGGTTGTTGTCTAGTGAGCTCTTATTGCCCACCAATACCTTTATTTATTTGACTGAGAGATGGGATTCAACCTCATGGTTGGATCATTGTGTGTCAACCAGTGATAACCATGAGGTGATTCAAAATATAAATGTGCATTGAAGTTTCCATGGAGCTATCCCAGTTTGGGGGTTCCCCAAACCACGAATGTAAAAAAATCAGCTTGGGCCAATTTAGTGACAATTGTATTAATGTTTATGCTAAGGCAACAACAAATAACTTGGCAAATGTAAATATACCACACGATGCTATTATTTGTTATAATGTAAACTGCACAGACAGTGCACATATATCTGCGATAAATGCTCTTTATGGTGCTTTAATAGAAATCATGTCAAATGCTAGTGATGAATTGATGAGTCGGCAGGGTGATAAGGTGAGACCATAAAAATATAGACCTGGCTGAAATGACCATGCCAGAGATCTCCATACTGCTGCCAGAGAATGTTTTGTAATATGGGTTGATGCTGATAAACCTAAAAATGTCACGTAAGGTCGATATGTAGTAGTATTAGTAGTAGTAGTAGTAGTAGTAGTAGTAGTAGTAGTAGTAGTAGTAGAAGAAGAAACACCACCGTCTACATGTGTAAGAAATGTGGACGGAATTTCGAAAGACGTTGGCTCCTGACCAGACACGCACGAACCGAGTGTACCGACGTTACCGAGCCGCCAACACCAAAGAGATCAAAAAGGGAAGACACTACCCCACCGCACCACCCAATCATCACCGAGGAAGATCCCATCGAACCACCCGACCGACTTCCCTTCTCCGACACTCTGTTGACGGAACTGCTAGATGTCGTTCGAAATCACTGGTCGACCATTAGGACCCACGTATCGAGAGGTCCCCTCCAGTGCAGGTACGATTACAAATTAACCACGCTAGACACGACCGTCCTAGAGGCTCCTTTGAAAATAATGTTCCAGGGACAGACCAATGCATTCGAGATTAACCTCAGTTACGGGTTCGTTCTGAGAAACAAGAACACGGGTCGATACAAGAACTATCATTCCTCGTGTAATTGCTGTGGACGCTGTCTGGACGAGCCCAGTCTCATCACCAACAGCAAGGACTTTGATGACTTTCTCGAACGCATCCGAGAAACCGACGTCTTGCAATGGACCATCAGTCAAAGACCGGATTCTGTGTGGGTGTGCGAACTCGTGACCAATGTCACCTTCTTCGTCAACCGCATCATCGATCACCCGATAGGATGTGTACAGGCGACCCCCCTTCCGGTCTATATCAAGAAGAAGAAAAGCGTCATCGGTCTGGAAACGGAACCCATCCATCACAAGAGGTACAATGATAACCTGTGTCTCTTCTGATGCCTGGCCCTGCATCGAGGATGTGATTTATATTGATTGGAACCGGCGGTGAAGACGCTGTACGATAGAGACCATGTACCCATGGAAGAGTTTGCCGGGGTCACGTAGGATGACCTCTATCGCATAGAGACCACGTTCCAAACGAACGTGTGCGTGTACAAACTCGTCAAACTGGATGCAGAAGATGGTAAGTCGACCGCCGAACTGGTCCGTCTATCATTATGTAGGTACCCCGAAACAATGTATCTCAACCTTCACGAGACACATTTTTCCTTCATCCAAAATGTACGCATGTACTGCAACTTGTATCGGTGTCGGAAGTGCGGTGACTCGTTGTGGAAAGACGCATGGGCGCTATGTCGACACGAGCGCACGTGTACGGGGTGTGTGCTACGATTCTATCCTGGCGGCGTGTACCATTCGACTCCATCGGTGTTCGAATGTCTGGACGACGAGAACATTCGTGTGGCTGAATCGTTGCGCTACTATCAGTATGGACCCACCTTTGACTTCGAGTGTTCGTTCGACAACTTCCGTCGGACAGTGACAAGGTCCACTGGGTTGCGCGTCACGTCCCACTTAGCGTCAGCGTGGCATTCAACATGCCCGGCCACGAGCAAGTGCAATGTCTCGTCACGGATGGAGACACCAACAAGTTGGTGAGCGCCATGATGGATATCTCGCGAGCGATGAGTGACGCCGCGTAAGACAACATCAAAGACTTATACGAGGATGTCTTGGAACAACTCGCAGAGGCACTGACGAACTGGGACGAACGGGAGGAGGCTGCACGATCAGCCGTCGACAAGAAATCTCGTCCAATCCATACAAAAAGCTGATTTGACAACTTTATGGATGGATGCATCAGTTAACCGTCATTGGGATTCAATTCGGGTAAGTATGATTTCAATGCTATCAAACAGTTCCTCATACCCTACTTCCTATCCACGTCAAAGACAGGGGAACAAGAAGAACAAGACGACAAAGAAGAAGAAAACGAGGGTATCGGGTCGTTTTTCGTCATCAAACGCAACAACACGTTCATGTGTCTTTCGACGGATCAGCTGAAATTCCCAGACATGACCAATTACATAGCCCCCGGGTTCAGTTACCACAAGTATCTGAAGGCGTATGGTTGCGAGGTGACGAAAGGTCATTTCCCATACGAGTACATGGACCGCCTGGAGAGGCTCGACGACACCACACTTCCATCGAAAGAGGCCTTCTTCAATCGACTGAAGAACGAAGGTATTTCCGACGAGGATTACTCCAATTGTCAAGAGGCCTGGCGCGACAAAGACATGAGTACTTTGCGAGACTTTCTCGTCTGGTACAACAATAGGGACGTGGTTCCCTTTCTGCAGGCCATCGACAGACAATTTGCCAGCAACGTGGTATAGACATGTTCAAGCAAGGCATCAGTGTACCTGGTCTGACCTTGCTCTATCTGTTCAACGACCTGCCAGAGAAAACCTACTTTACCATCTTCAACGAGAAGAATAAAGGTCTTCATCACCTCGTCAAGGATTACGTGGTTGGCGGAGCTTCGCTCATTTCTCACCGCTATCATGAGAAAGGGGTCACCACGCTACGTCAGAATGAGTACGGAGAGGCCGCTCGTCCGTGTCGGTCCATTGTCGGATACGATGCCAATGCCCTGTACTTGTGGTCATTCATGCAAGACATGCCTATGGGATGGTACACGCGACGACGGGGAGATAACGACTTCCGTCCCGAATCGGCGCTCATTTTTCACCGCTATCATGAGAAAGGGGTCACCACGCTACGTCAGAATGAGTACGGAGAGGCCGCTCGTCCGTGTCTGTCCATTGTCGGATACGATGCCAACGCCCTGTACTTGTGGTCGTTCATGCAAGACATGCCTATGGGATGGTACACGCGACGACGGGAAGATAACGACTTCCGTCCCGAATCGGCGCAGCTGTACGGACAGATGGCTGCGGAATGGTTGACTTGGGAATCCGAACGTTCGGGACGCGTCATACGACACCAGATCAACAGTAGAGAGAAGAGAATAGGCAAACTGTTGGTGGACGGGTGGTGCATCGAGACGAAAACGGCTTATCAGTACCACGGATGTTTTTTTCATGCTCACCCGTGCACCCGTCAAGAGGTCAACGCAGTCAACGGGAAACCCATGGCCGAGACCTGAAAGAACACCGCCTACCTACGTCACTTTGTCAAGGTCGTCGAGTTGTGGGAATGCGAGTGGAAAGAGATGAGATGAGATCCTGTCGTGAAAAAGTGTCTGGATGCTGACCGACGGGATGCGGCAAAAGTACTTTCGTGACGCGTATGCTGCGTCACGCTGCTGCGATGATCGATCCACCCCACGAACGGAACACGTGGTGTTATGGAGAATGGAAAGAGGCTTATGCAACGATGGACTTAGTCGACGTGCGGTTCGAGGAAGGGTTGCCGAGTGCGAGCATGTTCGATTCGTCGACGAGGAACCTCATCGTCATAGATGATCTCATGGCAGAAACGGACGAACGGGTCACGACCTTGTTCACTAAAAACGTCATCACAGGAATACGTCCGTGCTGTATCTCGTACAGAACCTGTTCCCTAAAAACAAAGAGAGTCGTACCATCAGTCTGAATTCTCAGTACATGGTGGTGTTCAAGAATCCTCGTGACGCGTCGCAGATGTCGCACTTGGCTCGGCAGATGTATCCGGGGCGCGTCAAGTTCGTTCAAGAGGCTTTTAAAGAGGCCACGTTGGTACCGTACGGCTATCTATTGGTCGATCTCAAACAGGACACGCCCGAGGACATGCGTCTGCGCACTGCCATCTTTCCAGACGACGGTGTTCAGTACGTGTACTTACCAAAGGTATAAAAAGACCTCATGCGTGGATAATCTCTTCATCCGTACCATGTCTGACCTGGTGAAGAGACACATTTTGTGCATACAGGCTCTGAACAGATTCAAGAGCAACAAACTGAGAAGGGCCATCATCGCCAACGCCGACGCCGATCTGCTGTGTGCACTAGCCGAGTGTGCCTACAACATATTAAAAAAGAACATTCCATTGAGCGAATTACAGAGGCGACGTTTGAATAAATACATGACGAAATTTCGCGAGTTGGCTCAGAGACAAACGCCAGCTGCCCGGAGAAGACGCATCTTTCTGCACCAGCAGGTCGGCGAGGGACAGAGCGGAGGTTTCCTATCGGTCTTCCTAGCACCGTTAGCAAGTTCGGTCTTTCTACCCTTGCTCCGAGAGGTGCTGCTCAAGAGGTAGAGAGAGAGAGAGAGAGACATGGAACCTGCATGCAAGTTGGCCTTGGTGGACCCACGAATGTTGGACACGCTTCGTTCACCCCCACCCCCGACGGACACCTTAGGTAAGAAGGTGCAAGCACTCGATGACGAGATAATGACCATCCTCGACAGAGAGGACCTCGACCACAGGACCAAGGTAACACTGTATAATCAGGTGTTGCAACGGTACAACGTCTTGTCCGATAAACACGTCAAGGAACCGGTACGCGTGGTCGCGATGAACGAGTCTGGGGCGGGGGTGGGGGCGGGGGTGACGGAGGGAGCAGTAGGAGCTCCTGCTACTAGCAGAATAGAGGCCGACGTCGTGGACACCGTTCCCAAGACCATGCAAGCCAAAGCCAGACGTTTGATGGAGCATCTCAAAAGAGACATCTCTTGGACCGCTCACGGCGAACTGATCCACGAAGGTGTGCCGGTTGCCGGAAGTAACGTGGTGGATCTCGTGAATGATCTGTTGCTTAAGAGAAAGATCGATCCAACGGGATGGCAACCATTCGCAAGACAACTCCGTGCCATGAACCTACCCATGGAGTTGGTCGGTAACGTTGCCAGGAGAGACTACATACGTCAGGCGACGCCGATGACACCCACTCCAGGTCGTCGTCGTCGAGCGGTGGCTACTCCTCGCACTGGTGGTGCTGGTAGCACACGAAGATCGCTGAGTTGGACACTCTCCTCACGGTGATCGACGTCTTCTCGAAAGTGGCCTGGTGTGTTCCTATGAAGAACAAGTCCGCGGCGTCGTTGGTAGCAGCGCTTGACACCACGTTCAGCAAAGGCTGGCCAAAGACGTTGCAGACAGATCAAGGACTGGAATTTCTTAATAAATCCGTTCAGGCTCTATTGAAGAAGTACGGCATCCATCACTTCTCCACGCACAACGCGGAGACGAAGGCGAGCGTCGTGGAAAGATTCGACAGAACGTTGAAGACGCGCATGTGGCGATACTTCACGAAACATCAGACGTGGCGATACATCGACGTCCTTCAGGACTTGGTGCAATCGTACAACAACACCCCCCACCGCAGTATCGGCATGGCTCCGTCACAGATAAGTCCACAGAATCAAGAAGAGGTGTGGCAGCGTCTGTACGCTCACGACGGTAAGGGCGTTCCCAAGTTGCGCGTGTCGGATCGCGTGCGCATCAGCAAGTACAAAGGTAAGTTCGAAAAAGGCTACGCGGTGAATTAGAGCGAAGAGATGTTCACGATACACGAGGTTCATCCATTCGATCCACCCGTGTACCGATTGAGGGACGATCTCGGCGAAGTGCTGGACGGCACCTTCTACGAACTGGAGCTGCAGAATGTGTCGGTACCCGCCGATAAAATGTACTACGTGGAAGCGGTACTGCAGCGTCGTAAGGTTGGTAGACGAACGGAGGCTTTGGTGAAATGGTTCGGCTACCCCTCCAAATTCAACAGCTGGATCGATGCCAAGGCACTCGTCCACTCCACTATAAAGACTAGCCGCGCGTATGGTGACACTTCATTCGAGAAATGACACAAGACACGACAACACAGGACTTCACCACCTCCACCATCATAGAAGAGGAGGAGGAACAAGAGGACGTAGTAGCAGCAGCAGCAGAGGACAGTACTGACGCGCAGAGCGACGACGACAGAACTCCTTGGCATTTGTTCGGTACCGAGTGTCCTAAAGAGGAAATAGTCTTTCTGTGTCAGGTCCTCGTCTTGTTCACGGTCATCCTGATAAGCATTTACAACCTGACCACAGGTCACGAGAATTCTAATCTGTGGACGGCCCTGTTGAGTAGTTCTTTGGGTTACCTGCTCCCCAATCCCACGTTGAGACTCAATGACGACTGATTTCTACCTACACTGCCTAGCAACGCTTCCATGAAGATGTATCCCGACAATACGTTGGCCCATTACATCACGGACTTGCCTCAACGCATTGATCTGACTGGCGAGTGGGAGTGCGGGTTAGCAGAGATACAGTATACACATACGTGGTACAACGTTACAAAGGAAGATGTCTGGGTCTTCCTCAGTGAGAAAAATCCTACGGGTCTTACCCCGAGTACGAAGTTAGCCTCTGGGTATTACAAAAATCCTGTGACATTGATGAACCGTGTAAACAGGGGTCTGCGACGTATGACGACGGATAATGTACGAGCTAAATGGAACTACAGTCCCATCACTCAAAAAATGACGTTGCACATGTCATCCGACACCGTGTTCACCATACTGTACCACAGTGCGTTGGGACCTATGTTAGGATTTCGTAAGTCGGTTGTCACCAGTCCGTCGGCAGTAGCAGCAGCAGCAGACAGCACACGCCACCTGATGCTCCGTACACCTTCCGTAAAGAAGCTGAAGACGTGGTGAACATGACTCGTGGGTTTGATACCATCTACGTCTACACGGACGTCGTGGAGTCTCGTATAGTGGGTGACAGTCTCGCGCCTTTGTTGCGAGCCCTCCCGGTTGGCGGAAGTCACGGTGCCACGGTATCTGATAGGTTCACTAACATTCACTACGTGCCTCTGTTGTACTCGCACTTCAAGTCGATCGAGATGGATATAAGAGACGACACCTGACGGCGCGTACCATTCAAGTACGGTAGAGTGACGGTGACGCTTCATTTTTGACGGCGCAGGACCGGGTTGTTCTGAAGATTAATTACAACGACTATTACGCGCGTCAGGCGGGTGGTGCACTGCCCTACTTCGCCGGTGCCCAATACCAACGAGGTCACGGACTAGGAAGTCTGTTCGGAGGTCTGCTGCGCAGCGCCATGCCACTCATCAAGAGAGGTGCCGTGGCGTTGGGAAAGAGGGCATAGCCCACGACGTCATGTCCGGACATAGCATAAAAAAGCGACTAAACGACGTGTCACGGATGCTGGTAGGAGTCTGATGCGCGGTCTTTTGGCCCCTGGCGCGCGACCTCGTAAACGTATAAAACGCGCACCGGCGAAGAAATGAGTCACTTCAGCAACGAGACGACGCCAGAGACAGACGTCCACGAAACGTGAGGCCGACATATTCGACAACGATGGCTTTCGTACATAGACAGTCGTGCGAAGGGGTCAAGACCGAACTGGATCTCTTTACTGTACCTCCCACTCAGACCAGCATCATCGACAGCCACGTAGTGGAACATCAACCCATGGCCTCTCTGGACTCGAGTGGACCGATTGAATTCCTGATACCCGGATCGGGCGACGATTACCTGGATCTCGCCAACACGATGCGACACGTGCAGGTGAAGGTGACACGAGCAAACGGGGACGATTTCGACTTGGCCAACCCCGTGGGACCATTGAATAACTGGCTGCATTCGCTGTTCAGTCAAGTCGACGTCTACCTGAACGGCACGCTCGTGACCCCTTCGACCAACACGTACGCGTATCGTGCTTACATCGAGACGCTGCTGAGCTACGGTCCCGATGCCAAGGACACGCAACTGACGGGTCAGCTGTGGCACAAGGATACGGCCACTCACATGGATGCCGTCGAGATAGTCGACGGAGCCGCGGCTAACGCAGGGTTCGTGGCTCGACGAGCGAACATCGTAAGGAGTCGAGTGGTCGACCTGATGGGCCGTCTCCACGTGGATCTCTTTCTGCAAGATAAATTCCTGTTCAACGGCGTCGATGTCAAGATACGACTGGTGCGCAGTAAGGCAGCGTTTGCGCTCATGACTGGTGGGCCCAACCCCAATTACAGGATAAACATCTTCAATGCCACCTTGTTTGCAAAGAAGGCCACCCTGAATCCGACCGTGCAGATGGCGCACATCAAGGCTCTAGAGAAGAGCACGGTCAAGTATCCGATGCGATCCGTCAACTGCGAGGTGTACTCCATTCCCGCAGGCGCTCGGTCACACACGCACGAGAACCTGTTCCTCGGCACTCTGCCGAAACGTCTAGTGCTGTGCTGCATCGATAACGATGCGTACAACGGTGCGTACGACAAGAATCCGTTTCACGCCAAGAACAACGCCATCAACTTCCACGCAGTGTACGTGGACGGACGACAGATACCCTCCAAACCTTTCCAGCCAAATTTCGCAGACGACCTTTTTGTCAGGAGCTACATGAGCCTGTTCACCTCGACCGGCAAGTTTTGGCAGGACGAGGGGAACTGTCTGACTCTGACTCGCAGTGACTTCCGACACGGCTACACATTCTTCGGTTTTGACCTGACCCTCGACCAGTGCGACGGCCCCTGCTTCCATCTGGTACAAAAGGGCAACCTGCGCATAGAGCTGCATTTCCGCGACGCGCTGCTGAACACCATGAACGTCATAGCCTACGCCGAGTTCGAATCCGTGCTGGAAATCGACAAGAGCCGCGACATCATCTACGACTACTGAGATGGACACCCTGCAGATCGCTAGACTACTGACGATGGACCCGCGCACCAGATCGATATTTCGCGGTGTCGTACCCAAAGACGGACTGCCTACGATGATAGACGGCGCTCTGCCCGCGGCCTTCGTGTGCAACACCGACGACGGCGATGAACCGGTGAACAATGGATAGCGTTGTACCTGGAAGCCGACGGACGCGGCGATTACTTCTGCTCGTACGGTCTGCCGCCACGACACGCGGCGTTCCGCACCTTCCTGAACGAACATTGTTCCGAGTGGACTCATAATAACAAGAGACTTCAGAGTCCTCTGTCTAACGTTTGTGGACAATATTGTGTAGCTTATGTATTGCTTCGTTGTAACGGCTTTCCGATGAGAACATTTATCAACATATTCGGCACCGATCTAGTAGCTAACGATTGCCGCGTATTCGATTGCTTAAACAGCTGCGACAAGGTAGACTGTATTATCGCACATTGTAGTACATCGATTGAACCTCTGGCGAGGTGGAATCACCTCTAAGCTCACGACCTCTGGCGTGATGGTAAACATCCACAAGTCGCCTCGTCGTCACCCTCGAGCCTCTGGCGAGGTGGAGACACCCCTAAGCTCGCGACCTCTGGCGTGATGGTTAACATCCGCAAGTCAAGTCATCATCAATCATCATAGTCGTAGTCGTAGTGGTGATATTACACGCTATCCTTGTTGTATCATGCTGCTTGTGTTGTTCAATAAAATACGTGTGCACTCGTACCATACCGTGTTGCGTTCGTTTCTCGTTTCCTCATTAGTCCCTTTAATTGTTGATAATGACCCTATTCATAAACGCTGCGTAGGGGTCACTCCGTCAGAGTCATGCCACAGACGTTCTACGGGCTGGGGTTACGACAGTTAGGGTTTGCTCCATTCGACAGGGCTTACGGCTAGGATTAATGTTAGCCACTCGCCACGTCAAAAAGTTGGGGTTACGACGGTTAGGGTTACCTCCAGTTGCCAGGGGGCGCTCTAGGGTTACGGATAGGGTTACAGGTCGCCGGCTGTACGACCGGAAACCGGAAATCCCTCCCAAACTGGGCACCTCTTTTGATCGGTCATTTCTAACTACTGACCAAACTTTGAATTAATACGTGAGTAAAATATAGTGTTCATTAGAAACATAACATTAATCAATAGTCAAATTAAGTGTTAACAGGGCCTATTGTTCATAGTCTAGACGAGGGATCGCCAGTAACTTTAGATACTATCTACTTAGATTTTCAGAAACCTTTTGATAAAGTGCTACATTAAAGATTATTACTTAAATTAAAAGCCCGTGGTATCGGGGATAGCATAAGTGATTGGATAGAACAATGGCTGACTGACAGAAGACAGCATGTTGTAGTAGACGGAGAAGTTTCAAGGTGAAATTCAGTTTTTAGTGGGGTACCACAAGGATCAGTATTAGGACCTTTATTATTCTTAATATATATCAATGACTTGGACGACAATATAAAAAAAGTAATTGAAATTTGCAGATTACGCAAAAGTGTTTAGAAGGTTAACACTGATAGTGATAAACAACATTTACAAAACGATCTAGACAGATTTAGATACGCTTGAACGCATACAGAGAAGAGCAACTAAAATTATTCCAGAACTGAGAGACCTTAGTTATGAACAACGTCTGAAAGAATGTGGTTTAACAACTCTAAAGACAAGGAGGTTAAGAGGAGATCAGATTGAAGTTTTTAAGATATTGAATAGGTATGAAAATATTGATAGAAATGTGTTTTTCTTACTTAAGAAAGATAGCAGAACTAGAGAACATGAGGTAAAATCGGTAAAGGATCAGTGTAGATTGAATATCAGGAAGCATTCGTTCTCACAGAGGACAATAAATGAATGGAACAAATTGTCTACGGATTGTATAACTGGTAGCAGCGTGAATATGTTTAAAAACAGGATTGACACATATCTCAGGAAGGCGGGTTACACGAATACACATAGATGAACATTGTTGGACTATCGATAAGCCAATCCACTTGCCATCTGGGCCTTTCGTTTGGATGGCACAGCTTGTTAAATCTTCTGTCAACATGGCTTCGGAATAGGCTAGCGGAACTGATCGACATCCTTTAGAGCCCATCAAAACATGTTCTGTCTCACAACTGCATGCACTGGCACAACAGAGTATTTCATCACATCCATTACTCGTCGCACCATGCCTGCATAGTGTCAACTGCAATTCGTATACTGCTATGTCATCCTTCAGAGGCCATCGGAACCTGTTCTGTCCCACAATTTACATGCATTGCACCGCCAGTTTCTTTCGTCACATCCATGGCTCGTCGCATTATGCCTGGGTAGATTTTACCATCGTACAAAATGGTGCACCATTGACCAGTTCTGCATCCTTCGGTGTTCTTGATGAGCTGCAATCGACTAGGTTTGGGTGGATCAGAACTGTTGTGTGCTCTCGACTGAGTTGCAGTGGTCTTAGAAGTACTTGGCTCTTGGGTGGGTGTAGGCCTAGTAGGCGTAGCAATCTCCGGTCCGACTTTGCTTTGTTTAGCTAGTTTCTTTCTTCGGTGGTCATTACTCAGGTACAGCTTCCATGGAAACAGCTGTCAGTGCTGGAGCTACAATAACTGGTGTCAGAGGTGGCGTATGGTTGTGCTCGTGTGCAATCACCATGGAAACAGCTGTCGGTGATGGAGCTGCAACAGCTGGTGTCAGAGGCGGCGTAGGGTTGTGCTCTTGTGCAGTCACCATGGTAACAACTGTCAGTGTTGTAGCTGCAACAGCTGGAGTCATATGTGGCGTAGGGTTGTGCTCTTGTGCAGTCACTGTGCAATAGCTGTCAGTGTTGGAGCTGCAACAGCTGGGGTCATAGCTAGGTGGCATACGGTTGTGCTATTTTGCAGCTTCCGTGATTACATTAGTTACCGTAGCAGCAGCAAAGTCGGAGTCTTGGAATCCGTATATGGTCAATGATCACAGACCTGCCTTCCTTGAAGCCACAACAGCATTCTGAACGGATGCCGCTTTTATGTACGCCACATTAAGAATTTCGGCGACTTGTCATGTTAAATTGTCACTGGTCTGCCTACACGTTCTCTCATCCACGTTATCAATGCATCATCGTAGTATTTCCCAAACGGTCCGAAAAAGCCCCATCCAAAGGCTGGAATCGGTGAGTCGTGTGTGGCGGTAGTGAAACCATGGCCACTCCAGCTTCCCGAGCCATATAATTTGCAGCCAAATTCTTTGTGTGGGTCACGTGGCTATCAAGTATGAACACAACAGTCTCCTTGGTTGGTTTAACAAAATCTACGAAATGTCACAACCAAGTTGCAACCCCTCATTGGACATCCAGCCTTTGCTCCCGGAGGTCCACCATTTGTAAATTATATTTTCATCCTCTTCCGTTTATATATGACCATTGGCACTAAATTCATGTAAACCCAAATAAAGTATTTGGTAGTCCGAAACAATGTATATTTAATTGTGACCAAATGTGTTCTGTTACAAGTTCCCTCGATTGGACCACGTACTTAGCAACTTCCTTTATTTGCATTATTATAATTGCTCCCTTGCTTAATTTTACTTTCTGGTAATCAATAAACTGTGTTGGAATAATTACACAGATCTAATAATTACCCTTATGTGGATCACTGGTCCAATTGTGGTAACTGCAGTGGTCCAATCGTGGAATTTCACATGTTAAAAATATTGCGTTGTCATCACAAGCAGACGACATCCACTTAAAAGTTCTTATTATCGCCACATACGTTAGGCTCCTGGTGGAAACACATTTTCGACTGTAAGTATGACCAAGGATGCTCTACTGATAATTGATCACGGCCTGATTATTATGTCGGGGACATAGAAAACCTACTTTCGGTGATAAATATTTAAAAAGTGCTGCTATTTCGTCGAAATTTGCTTTGTCATCCGAAATGCCACTGGTGAATGATATAATCAAAAAAGCATGCCACGGAATACAGTAATATGGAATATACAGCACTGGTCCGATCGAGGAACTGGTCCAATCCCGACAACTCTCCCCTACGTTGTACTGGCCTGTGGCTATACTGTGTTTTGATTAGTGTATGTCAATGTCTTGATGGTGAAAGGTCAGTGTATTATTTTGACATGTTCCTGCTGAAGTCACGGTCGGGGTTCGGGAAATTACCGTTTTGTGATCGCTGTGCTGCAGTGGAATTCGAAGTCACACCTAGTCCTAGCCCTAGGTTAGGAGACTTTAATTCTAACATGTGCGTTGACCTGCCAATCAGTATGTTTACTGACTGATTTGCCACGCTATGCGGCTACAGTGCGTGAAATCGATGGATGAAACCGTTTCGTTCGAATATCCATATATGCAGAGCTGCCAAGTTGTGTCGAGAAACATGCGGTCTTTGGCATGGAGACTTGACCAAGCATCAGTATTAGTCCGATATTATATGTATGCGACCTAACTACGTAACATCTGTACCCGATACACCGCTTTTCGCACGTGTGCATTCTTGAACATAATAAATCTTGCATTGAGAATGATCTTTATCTATGCACACGCGCGAAAGTCATCAAATAAAAGATCAAACGTCTTAACCTAAAGGTTTGTTTAACTGCGCGTCGAGATATGCATATCACGCACATTAATTCACTCGAATTGCATCAAAACACGAAATATTAACTGAGTGGGTGATAATAGTACTAATAACACAACACACTATGCCGCAGTTGAAGTGCCCCATAGATGGATGTGAATGGCAGTCCCAGCAGCTGGGTGAGGCCTTCGTCGAGGCACAGACAATGGTTCTACAGGCTCACATCAGCAATGCTCACGCCCCCAACCCCCACAATTATGCAAAACCTGAAAAGTTAGACCGGCAAACTGTAGCAAAAGGCAGTACCAGCGAGGACTGGACTTACTTCACAAGCCTGTGGGCAAGTTATAAGGCTGCTACTAAATTGCCCACAACTGATATTAATGTCCAGTTATTAGCCTGCTGTGACACTGACCTTCGCAAAGACCTGCATAGAACGGATAAAGAGCTGGAGCAGAAGGATGAGGATGCCATCCTGCTCACCATTGCAAGCCTCGCCGTACGACGGGAAAATGTGATGGTCTCCAGACTGGCCCTACATGGCATGACCCAGGATCGAGAAGAAGGAGTTCGCAACTTTGCAGCACGACTCAGGGGGCAGGCAAATGAATGCAAGTTTGTTGTGAGATGTCCTTGTGCCAACCCAAGAGATGTGGACTTCACAGATCAGATGATCAGGGATATGTTGATCCAAGGCCTCAATGACCATGATATTCAAAACGAGATCCTGGGGCATGAAGACCAAGACCCTTCAGGCTGCACTAAAATTAATTGAAGCCAAGGAGGCCGGGCGGAGATCGCAAGCATCCTTAACGCTAGAGGGCGCTCACGCGATGAGCCAGCACAAGAAGGCTAACAATTATCAACCGGCTACCGCCGACCGACAGGCTAAATGTGCGAAGTGCAACAAGCAATTTAACAGGCCACTCAGCCGCGATGGCAGAATCCGGCCATATAAGCTATGTAAGCACTGCTTCACCTCCCAGAGAGTTGACAAGAAACTCGAGCAGGGAGAAAAGAGCCCAGAACAGAGCGGTAATGTGTACGACATGATGTGCGCAGCCGTGACGATAGTCGGCAATTTCCCAGGGAGGAGACCAGTGAAGCTCCACCACGTATTTAGTGATGGCACGGGCTGGCAACAACGTCGGTCTCAGCCACAGCCCAAGATCACTGTAACAGCAAGGGTGTGTGCTCATGAGTATATACATTTTGGGACGAAGCTATCATCCAATCCCCGAGAGAGTGTCATTACTGCCATAGCTGACACTGGATGCCAGAGCTGCCTCATAGGACTGAAGCTGATCTTGCGATTGGGTCTCAAAATAATTGATCTACTCCCTGTGCAGCATGAGATGAATGCTGTTAACAGTAACGCCATCAAAGTCATAGGAGCCGCACTGCTAAGATTGTCAGGCCGTGACAAGTCTGGGTACCCTATGGAGACTGCATAAGTCTGTTATGTTACACCTGACACAATAAATATATAGTACCTCAGCCGCGAAGCATGTGAAGACCTGGGCCTCGTATCACTCTCGTTTCCAACAGTTGGTGAAGCAAAGGGAGGAAATATCCATCATTCAGATGCAGCCGCAACCGCATCCCACTCAGATGTGGCATTGGAAGTGGACGATGATGCCGAAAAATGCACATGCCCTCCCCGCTCCATGCCACCCACCCTTCCAACTGTCCCTCTATTTCCAGCAACAGAAGACAACGTAGCAAAGCTTCACAAATGGCTTCTGGACTATTACGCATCCAGCACCTTCAACACGTGCTCCCACACCCGACTCCCATTCATGGCTGGACCTCCACTTGCACTTAGAGTGGACCCAGAGGCGAAACCAGTTGCCATACACACTCCTATACCAGTCCCTCTACATTGGCAGGAGGAAGTGAAGGCAGACCTAGATAGAGATGTGTGCTTAGGTGTCATCGAACCTGTCCCCGTCGGCGAGTCGGTCACATGGTGTCATAGGATGGTAATTTGCAAGAAGAAGAATGGCAAGCCAAGGCGGACTGTTGATCTGCAGGCATTGAATGCTCATTGCTTCAGAGAGACCCACCATACTCAGTCGCCATTTCACCAAGCAAGGTCGGTGCCAAGCAACAAGAAGAAAACAGTGTTTGATGCCTGGAATGGCTATCACTCTATGCCCATTAGGTAGTGCTACCGACACCTAACCACATTCATCACACCGTGGGGACGCTACAGATACTGTACGACACCTTAGGGATATATCGCATCCGGAGACGGTTACACCTGCATATGGGGAGACACGATTGAAGAATGTTTCGTCCAGGCATGCGCATGCTCTGGAGGGGATGGCCGCTGTGACATGGAATAAGGTTAGAGAGGCCACAACCAGCGATCCAACAATGTTCAGGCATCTCGAAACCATTGAAGATGGTATGCCAGACACCAAGCTCCAACTATCTCCATATTTGAGGGAATACTTCAACTTCCGTGAACACCTATCAACAACAGACGGTGTCGTACTCTACAAGGACAGGGTGCTGATACCACCAGTCCTGCGAGAAGACATTCTTAAAGCCTTACACGCAGCTCATCAAGGTGTGACATCTATGACGGCGAGGGCCAATGTGTCTGTCTTCTGGCCTGGAATTACAACCGATATCGCACGCCTGCGCAACAGCTGCATGGACTGCAACCGGATATCACCCAGTCAGCCTAATGCGCCATCCACTACTCCTATCGACCCCGAGTTTCCGTTTCAATGCATATGTGCCGACTACTTCACATACAAAGGAGCTCATTACCTCATTATCGTGGACAGATGTTCTAACTGACCGATAATAAAGAAGACATCAGGTGGGGCCGCGGGGCTGGTGAAAAGCCTACGGGAGGAATTCATCACCTATGGAATCGCAAAGGAACTCGCCAGCGATGGAGGACCAGAATTTGTGGCAACGGAAACCCAGGAGTTCCTGAAATCATGGGGTGTCCGACACCGCCTATCATCAGTGGCGTACCCGCATTCAAACTGCAGGGCTGAGATTGGCGTGAAATCCTGCAAGCGTCTGCTGATGCACAATACAGGCCCAAATGGAGAATTGGATACACCCTCATTTCAGAGAGGCATGCTACAATATAGGAACACCCCCGATCAGGATACAAAGATGTCTCCAGCCATGATCGTGTTCGGACGCAGCATTAGAGACTTCATTCCTGTGCTGCCCGGCCGTTACACACCCCACAAGGTCTGGGTAGACAACTCTGGCCTGAGAGAATCTGCACTCCGTAAGCGACATACGCGCGCCGATGAGCGTCTTAGCGAGCACACCAAGCAACTACCCCCTTTACGACTCGGAGATCATGTGCGCATCCAGAACCAGAGCGGCAATGACCCCAACAAATGGGATAAGACTGGCGTCGTCGTAGAGGTGAAACAACACGATCAATATGTCATAAGGGTGGATGGTCCCGGCAAGGTGACTCTCCGTAATCGCAAATTCCTAAGGAAGTTCCAGCTGTACAAGCCATTCGACCATAGCCCCGTCGCCACTCAACAACTACTTACAAATTCACAGCAAGCTGTACCACCCCAGTGGACCGCCATTGTCCCAGCAAAGGAAAGCAGCTCAATCCAGCCAGTGTTGTCACACACTATCGACAGGGTGATCCCAGTGCTTCAACGCACACCACCTGAGCCTCCTGTCAACCCGTCACTAACTGATGAGGGGACGGTCGCCGCCCCTTCTTCACTGCATGCCTCACCAGAAAGACAACACGCTAGCACCGCTGGAAAAATGACACTGTCAGAAACCATGAATGAGCCGATCGTTCCCGACCCCGGTGCACCACGCCCCAGACGATCTATAGTTCCGCCAAAAAGGTACGACCCAAAGGAATGGATCTTATCCAGCAGAAAATAGTCACCACAACGGCTATCATATAGTATATGGTTACACTACCACAAGTAATCTTCACAATCAGCCAGGATCTTAATACGTATCAAGGTCAGACAGCATGGTCCCGTATGTTATCCCGGGTCCATACTAGGGCAGGCGCTAAAGGCCACCCATTATTCTACTATGCTTTAATTTGTTCTATTTGTGAAACTGTGCTAATTGTTTACTTTACATGGTACCATGTACATTTCCCTGATTGACTTTATGGACACTATACTCATTGACGTAAGACACTATACCAGTGCTTGTGATGCATGTTAGCTCACACATAATTTCTTTGTTTCAATTAGCTTATCTCAATGTTCAATAAGCTCAAGGGAGGAAGGGCATAGTCCGATATTATATGTATGCGACCTAACTATGTAACATCTGTACCCGATACACCGCTATTCGCACGTGTGCATTCTTGAACATAATAAATCTTGTATTGAGAATGATCTTTATCTCAGTATGAGCATGGAAAAAATATATATCAACACGTGCATTGGAAAAATATATATCAATACGTGCATGAAAATATGCCTGTTTGTATTAATTATTAAATTTTATTGAAACGGGCAATATGCGTGCGATTTGCAGATACCTGCGTGAGACTGAAGCCAAATGCGTGACTTAATTGGTAGCTTGATCTGTCTATGTCGTCGTTTCTTGCCTAAAACATGTAATCGTGTTGTGGCCGTGTTCGCAGACTCTGTGTATCCTTGTACACATGTGCAAATGCAAGAGCAGGGTTAGTATCAGAATTACGCCAAAAGTTATCCTTATTCGCAGAGCAGGAATCAACCAATCACTGTGCACCATTTTCTTGCGCATGTGCAGAATGCAGTTTAAGCATTGTCTTTTGTGCACGTTGGTGTTTGGGATGATGCTTGCCTCGGGGCGTTACGTGTTTCCTTGCGTTTTATGAACGTATATATGCTATTAATTAAATTTTTCAACAATGGAGCCTCTTCTTTTGCAAGAAGGCGCTACCTTTGACACTTAGAATGATTTCCAGACTGCATTAGATGAGAATTGTTAAATCTTATTAAAATTCGAAGGCTCGATCGCCACGTCCAATTCTGTTGTGTTAATTCAAGGACTGTTCTGATTGCTAACAAGTTGCAATGTGTGTGTGTGCGTGTGTGCGTGCGTGCGTGCGTGCGTGCGTGCGTGCGTGCGTGTACACAAGGCAGCACACACAATTGTTTTATAATCATTTAAACACTTCTGTCTGATAAAGTATGTTATGCGGTTTATCATCCTTTTTGAATGTTTTCAATATCTTTATTATTTGCGAAGTTATTCCACTTTTTGGCTTCAAAAAAAGGGACTATTTTGTCTTATGGAATTGAGTCAATTTCTTGTGACCGGTCTGTTTGTTGGGTGCACTGCCACTGAATGCAGGGCAACATGGCATAATGTGTACTAAAGAAGATATTGAGGTGGAATAAAATGTTAGGACCCTAAAAATGTTGACCTAATAACATGTGACCTTGACATGACCTACTTATTTGACTTTGACCTATATATGTTGAAAAATTGCCAAATTAAGTAATTATGTATGACATGTGGTATCAGGGAGAAGAGTAAGGGAGAATTTATGTACACATTGACCTTAATACCCAATAATGACCTAGTTTATTACAACTTGACCTTTGACCCATTTACATGTCTTGATGGCCTATTTAGTTTTTAATTAAGTCTGTATTGGAATGCTATCAAGTCAATAGAGGCCGTAATTGTTGACCATAATATTGACCTGATTATTTGACCTCCGTTGACCTTTGACCGATTTATGTTGATAAATGACCTGCTTCAATCGTAAGTAATTGTGCATGAGTGTTGTTTTTAAAATTTACTGAGGCATGTTAAGAAGAAATGGTGTACATAATTGACTTTACTACAGTGATATTTTGATGACATAATTTATTGTAATGTGACACTTGCATAATAACAAGTATTAATGGCCTAACTATTTATAAATAAGCGATACAAGAAGCTGGCAAATTCATAGAATTTGTATTGTTTACTGTATAATTATAAAGAACATCATATTCTTGCATGGTGAATTTTTTTTTAAAATCCACACTCTCCTTCCATAAAATAAACGCAATTTATTAATTTGAGAGCTTTGGAATTTTCTACATGCATAATGCAACATTTATAGTTAACTGTGTCAAAACTAATTCACAGTACACTGCATGTTCGGCACATAAATTTCACCGTTTCGTGAAATGATGTCCTGCACTTCAACATGAAATAATGTTTACATACTGTTTACAGTAGCTGATAAGGAGACATGGAAAAGGACAAAACACAAAGCAATGCAGCAGTACAAGAAATAGTTAGCTTCACCCCGTTACAATGGAAGTAACTATAAGGTCGAAGGCTCAGTACAGCAATATTCACAGTTCACTGTTTGATAAATCCACGCCAGTGTATGTGTCAGTGTTCACATGGTAGTGCAGGCTTAGTGCAGAAATATTCATATTTCAATATCTCAAATTAATGTCATGCATTTTAACATGAAGTAGTGTTTATAATGTTCACATTATACTGTCGGCTAAGTGTACACATACTCGGAGTTCACTATTTCGTAAATCCATGCATGTGTAATGTGTCAATGTCCATTGTAGTCTCGGTGTACATATATTCACCATTTCTACACAGTTTTCACAAGCTTCACCTGTCTTCTGCTGTGTGTAGTAGGGTCTGCAAGCTTTGCTTGGTCCATTCCTCTATATTATCCATTGAAATCCGTGAAAGGTGTCTTCACACATGCAGTGGAATCCTTAAACATGAAATACAAATAAGAAATATATAATGATTATTAACATATGTACAATGTTTGATGCAAAAAGATAATGTTGTTTTACTACCGTTAATTATAATAAGTTTCCTTCACAGTATTCCAAATCACATAAGAATCTGTTATATTGTGTATGTTAAATAAGTAACACAGTTGTGTGCGACAGTAAAACAAAATTTTACAATTGTGTTATTTAATGCAGAATAAGAATTTGGGCCATTCCATCATTTTTTGTTTAGCTTAAAACAGTCTGATTTTACTTAATTTATTTCCCAATGAAACAATATAAGAGGACATCCAAAATAACATAGGCTACGTGTGTGTGTGTGTGTGTGCGTGCGTGCGTGCGTGCGTGCGTGCGTGAAATGATCAGCACATAATTATAAAAGTGCAGATGGCGTGAATTTAAATTGTTAAATATCACAACGTCTGGTGCAGCCGAAGTCGCGTGAATACCGGAAGTCACAAATATAATTTTAAAACTATGAAACTATTTAATTTTAACGAGCGCTACAGTAAAAATGAACGACATGCAACAACTGCACATTTATAATTACTATGTTTGCATTAAATTAATCAAAAGGCAGTTTTAAATAGTTCGATTCCGTGGATTTTTTAATAGCTGTGTCAACCACATGGCAGGGCAGTGGCAAAGTGCGCTGTGCGCACGGCGCTACCAACCCTGACGAAGTCCGAGACCCATCCAATATAGCTTTGTAAAACCATAAAACTATCACTTAATTTTACTAACAAACTATAACAATTGTGCACTTTTATTACTAGTCCACAAATAAAGTTATCAACAGTATTTTGCATGGCGCGCACACCAGACACAATGAATGAGGGCGCTGGGCGCCGCCTGGAGCTGTGCTATGAACGCCAACGCCGGCGGCGCTACCTAAATTTGAGCGTGGCATGTCTGTTTTTCAAACTCGACTTGCATTTTTTGCACATCGGACAATAGTCATAATATACATATCATTATAAAGCTAATATACTAAAGTATCCGTAAATCCGGACAATGTTTCTGTAGACTTATTATTTACCATTAGTTTAGCTATATTACGAAACATCAAAGTTCACAAACGCTTACCTCGGTGAAAATCTCTTCAGACAGGCCCGCCAAATTCGGTATAGCGTCTATGACTATTCATTGGTTGATATCTGTGTCGGTTAAGGTCAGTCGTTTGGTTACGTAGTTGTACGAAACGATCTACGCGACCCTCAAAACCAGGTCAAGCCGAAGTTCAAGTAACAAAAAGTGATGCGTAAAAGTCCACCCGGCGTCGGCGGTGGCGGACCAAACGGAAGGTATGGCTCACGTATAGCCGTGGCCTAATAATAGCTATGTATTTCGCAGAGCTGCTCTGCGGATAAGAACTATTTCCATAATCAGTCTTCCCATAATTCGCAGAATATGTTTTCTTTTGCCGTAATTCGCAGAGCTGCTCTGCGAATAAGATTACAATTGCAATTTGCCCATGTGAAAATCCTCCATGCCCGTGTGAAATTCAAAAGTAAATAAAAAATATTGTGTTGTGTGTATAGGCGCGATAATGCGCCTGATAAAAGTAAAAACATATTTGCCCGTGGCCGTGTGAAATGTTGCACTGCCCGTGTGAGCTGAGCCTTAAAAAAACCTAGTCCTAACTTTAAAAATTCTGCAAATCACGTATTTTTATTGTGTATGGACTTGTGCTTAATTACAATTTTAAGAAAATAGTTATATCATGCTACATGGTACGAATAGCACTGTGATTAGTGCATTTATAATATTATACTGCAATGAACGGGGAAGTAAAATTGTGGACTGACCTCAGCAGTAGCGTTGGACGGACAAGGGGGAACGTGGTAAATGGAACCGTAGCGGACCACGTGAATACCGCGAATCGCCATTCCCTGTTGTTGGTGCTGAAGGATGCCTTCTGCCTCTACCAAGCCGGAAACTAAGGCCTCTGTGGAGGTCACCGACCCTACAAAACAAGTTATTGTGATAGTGGAAAAGAAAGTTCGTAACCTCGAGAAGAGGAAGGTAAAATATGAGATATACTACAGTATTAGTAAATAATTCCGTCTAAATAATTGCGTAGCGATGGACTCGTAACCCAGAAAAACGCACTTGCACTGTGCCGGCCCTGTTTCGGTCAAATGTAGAAACTTGTGAGGTTCTTTGTTATAATTGTTGTATCGTCTAATGAGCATAGTTGGGATTTGACTGTTTTCAAATTTTACATCGATAATAAAATGTAACGAATACACAAAATCTGGATTTGCGAAGAGCGGTGCGTTGGCTGTCAAAATGGCCGACGCCATCGTAATTTTTCGCACGTGTACTATGACTTCATTACGTCGATTGTTGTAATTGCATGTGACCATGTATCAAGTAGCTGTTAACATGAAAGAGGCAGGCGCAGTTAATGCGATATTTAAAGTAAAAGGTAACTTCTACTACGCGGTATCCTATCCGCGGCGCAACACGTCACCGCCCCCCTTGTCTTGGCCTGGGCTTGGCAAACCTGTTCGGACCAAAACCAACTATCTGGATAAGTATTCGACAGTCCTGTTCTGATTTTGCGCCGAGGTGGAAATTAATTTGAACATATGTTGCAACCAGTTCCTGATCTGATAAAAAATAATTTTGTCAGCTTCAGAAAATGCCGTCAATTTGATCTGCTTTCTAATGTAATGGCATGTCACATTCTAAAATTGTATTAATAGGACAAGGCTATTCGCAGAGCAGCTCTGCGAATTACAGCAAATTGTAATTTTCATTGCAGAGCAGCTCTACGAATTACAGCAAAAGTTGTTCTACGAATTATGGGAGGACTGATTAAAGAAAGTTATTCTTAACTGTATAACAGCTCTGCAAAGTACATAGTTATTATTAGGGCTTACAAGATAGATATTTAATTTAGAAGTAAAATAAACTTTATTTGAGCCAAAATGTTTCAGTGGTTATTTAGTTATGATTTTTTCCAACTATTTATTGGGAAATACTGTGCCCATCTATTTTAACACAAACAAAAGCCATCTTTAAAGCAACAAATATGCACATTCCCACAGAGGTACTCTAATACAAAACACCAATATCAATTCTCTGCATAACTGTGATTTATTGTGTGCATTATTAAACATATCAGTTCATTATAAGTATGACAATTCTGTAGGCCAAATTGGTACATGGCCTGAAAATAACCTCACAGAAACCTGCTAAATAACACAATATGCCATATTTAGCCAACCATAAATACTTAACGAATACAACTTCACTTCACTTTCCTATAACCCGTAAGCTCTCTCCACGTTTCCCTGTTCTCGACAGCCCTCTGGGAGTCAGCAAACTCCATTCCTGTCCAATCTTTGATGTTGTCTTCCAACCTCTTCTTCTGTCTACCTCTTCGTCTCCCCCCCTCTTACGGTACCTTGCAAGATAGTCTTTGCAGGGCCAGATGATCATGATACAAGACCGTACCACTTCAGATTGCACCAAGATTGCAAGAACGCCATCGAAGCTATGCTGGCCGCACGATTTATAAAATTATCAAATGAGTGGACTAACGTCGATTTGTATTATGTGTAAATGTCACATAATGTTGTATGTCGAACTGAATAGAATACATGTATACATATACAGTTATGGAATAGTGAAGGGATCAACAATATTTCGCTACGATCCGATTGACCGACTACGCTGTAATGGCACTCGAAAATAATAACCTGGATCTGAACTACCGAAAATGGAAATGAGTTGACATGGAGTATAAAAGTTGATTAGACATTGAAAACGATAATTTTAGTAATTGTTCCACTTCGTCTTTCAACCGCCCTGAACACATAAATTCATGACACATATATCCGGTGCCATTTAACATTGATTCACTGTTTCATGTGCGGATGACAAATTCATATTTTTTTGCTCACTGAGTTTGAGTTGTGCGCTTGGCATTTTGATGCAATGGAAGCATGCCATTTCACCCCAGTTTATATTGATGTTGCCTACTAAGCTACATTTATGAGTTATTACTATACATCTAATTCTTATACGAGGCGTATTTGTGAATTTCAATTGCAATTTTCAAACTGCCTAAATGAAGTCACACTCGAAATCAGTACTGTGTCGTGGCCACAGCCCGGGCACAGCCACTGGCTTTGCCTAGGGCCAGGCTATGGCCTACGGTAATCGGTGACATGTTGCAATTCATTTTCGAAATGACAGTGATATTTCTGTCGTTCCGTAAGGGTTTCAACCTTGTTATTGCTGCTGTTGTCTGTGCAATCCTGGCAAGTATCTCCGGTTTGGAACCCTCATCTGTGATAATTGATCCCAAGTACCTGAAGCTTGTTACTGTATCAAGTCTCTATCCATTAACTTTGACCTCTGTGCTGATGCCTTGTGTATTGTTCGTCATCAGTTTGTTCTTTTCGGAACTGATCTCCATGCCGTATGATGTAGATGTTTTCTCGAGGCGCTCCACCAAATTGGCTAGTTCATTTTTATCTCCTGGCCTCCTGCTAAGCCGTCGATGTCGTCATCAAAACGTGGTTGGTGATTCTCCTGCCACCAATGCTGACAGTGCCTTGATGGTTTCCTAAAGCATCAGTCATGATCCTTTCCAGAAACATTTTGAAGAGTCGGTGATAGTAGGCGTCCTTGTCGAACTCCGACTGTTGTTCGAAACCAGTCTCCTATGCTGCTGTTGAAGATTACTGCACTGGTGGCATTGTCGTATAGGTGACGTGTTCAGTGGTTCGGATAAGCTTGGAGCCAATGTTGTACTTCCTCATGGTTGCCCATAGGGCCACATGCCATACTTCATCAAAGGCCTTAACCTCTTAAACCCTGAATTTCTGAGCGCCTCAAAAAGAAAACTAGACATGGGTCCACATAATGGGATGTATTGCAAATATGGTTCACTGTTGTAAGCATAGAAAACTATATATTTCCTGAATCAGGACATATTTTTCTATATGAGAGTGCTAAAATAATTATTGTGTGATAAATCAAGGCTAATTAGTATACAATTTGCATAAATTAAAAAATGAAGATGGCGAACGTAAAATATGAAAACTGAATTTATTTTGCAGCTCATGCATATTTATGAGCAGTAATCCAAAAACTTTTTACACCAGCATGTTGAGACATATATATTCTACAAGTACCACAAAATTTATGGTGATTCATTCATTGAATTTCAATATATACCACTTAGCAAGTGGGTCCCATACTTATCAAGTGCGAAATCAATATTAGCACATCACTACAATGACCATTAGTATATGGAATAAGAATGTAAAAGCATGAATTACATCAATTTTTATAAGAAAACAGTTGCATATGTATATATGCTAACATGGTAATTAGGTTATCAACTGAAAATAATTAGTAATTAGTTTGCATATGCAAACTGCAACAGGGACGCCTCAACATATGAAGATTATTTTTTTTCATAGACAAAAGAATATGATAATAATCAAATCAAATATCACAACAGAGAGTATACTAAGATTCACATATGTATAGATGTGTTTATGCTAACATGATAACTAGATGACCAAATAGAAATAATTAGTAATTAGTTCGGATACACAAACTGCAGAATGGACTAAAAATATGAAGATTACTTATGTATATGCACCCTGTATACAAACAATATGAGACTAAAAACAACAGACAGTGTATACAAACAGCCACATGTACATTCATTATATTGATGTGTATTATCAATAACTAAAAGACATTTAGTTAGCAAGTGTAACTATTATATATTATATGAAACTAGCTGGTCCACTCATCAGTGTAGTGTTCATACACGCCAGTACTCCACATTATGATGCCACACGTAGAAACAATTACTGATGTTTCGGCCATCATCAGACATCTCTCCGATACACAAATGCACATTGCATTTCTTGCAGCAGAAGTTGGAGCGTTTGATGTGTCCAAGTCTACCACCGTCATCATGTTGTCGTTTCCGTGCTTTTCGTGAACACACCCTACAGTCTTTGTTGTGTTCTTTTCCAGGTTTGTGTACTGGAAAGTGCTGGCCGACATTGGTCAGCCTGTCATCGTCTGCAAGCCTTGGCCTGCCAACTTGTCGATGAGTTGCCGCAGCACGATGTGGAGCAACAAGCTGCTCTGCCAACTCCATCCGGAATTGCAGCGTTCCTCTCTTTCATCTACCAGCTGTGTCGTGTGGCACCACAAATCCCTCCATTATGTATGCGTTGTGCACACACAACTCAATCGCGTAGAAGAGAATGCGTCTGTAGGCGCGGAAGGTCTTCCGGCCGATGCTATAGTGTTTGATGATGATGTCTGCGAGATTCACCCCTCCCATGTAGTGGTTGTAGTCATGGAGAAGGGGTGGTGCAGCAACATCGATAGTACCGTTCGGCGATCGGCGACGCACTGTTCTGTCTGCATCAGGGGTGTCAGCTGGGTATTCTGCAGGGTGGATGGTGCTAAGGAAGTAAACCTCCTTGCTGTCGTACCAGCTTTGAGCCAACAGGTTGCCACTTGTCAGGTAACTGGACGTACCTCGGACGTGACGACCTCGAGCGAAATAGAGGTCTTTCGGAAAGCCAACTCTCCCTTTCCTAACGGTCCCACAAGCATAGACCCCGTTCTCCAACAGCCACTTGAACAAGTCTGTCGATGTGTAGAAGTTGTCTACATACAAGTGGTGGTGCAGGTTTTCGTGGTCTCGGAGCAATTCCCGCACGACGCGAGTGCTGAGTGGCACAGCAGGCACAGCATTTGCATCACGCCCTGTGTAAACACAGAAGCGCGACACAAAACTGTTCAGGGCATCAGCTAAGACCCAACACTTGATCCCAAACCGGGCTCTCTTGCTTGGTATGAACTGTCGGAATGACAGTCTACCCTTGAAGGGGATCAAACTTTCATCAATCGATATTTGGCACCCCATGGTGTACTTGGCGCCAAAGTTGTTGTTGATGAGGTTGATGAAGTCCCGCACCTTGTACAACTTGTCATCATCAGGGTTCCCAGCTGCCTCATCGTTGACATGCAGGTAACGCATGATCTGCAGGAATCTGTCCCTAGGCATTGTAGCACTGAAGCTGGGAAGCTGACACATGGTGTTGCTAGATGCCCAGTACATGGCCAACGTTGGCATCCTCACAATGCCGGTGACAATCGTTAGTCCAACGAAAGCTCGCATCTCGGGCCGAGTGACTGGTAGCCACAAGCCCTTGTCATGCCCAGTCAGTCTCTTGCGAGCCGCATTCCTATTCGTCATGTCGACCAACATGTCCCAGACTAGGTCGCTGATGAACATTTCGAGGTAGTCTGTTGGCACTGCGGTCTCAGGTATACTTTCACCTAACACAAAATAAATATAATTATAAAAATGTAACTCACAATACACTAATTGCAATTCTAACATTTGCCCATAAAATTATATTTTCACTATTTGAAAAAAATACACTCAAAACAAGTTATTGAAACACAACCCTTGCTATAATTATATTATTGTCCTATACAGAATATATCCTACTATCGCCCACTGCCACTTCAAAGTTTACCTTCTGTCCAGGCACGCTGTATTATTATTATTACTGATGCTGCACCTGAATGATTGACCTATATTGGCTATACGCACTTTTTGACTTTACCTATCTTTTAGGCTGGCCTTTTTTAGGCACTTCCATAAACAAACAACGCAAATAAATGTCAACAGTCCATAAAAAAAACACATTACGATAACATCTATTTCAGTTTCCACAACGTTTTTTAGTCAGCCTAAACACGGATTCACCCCTGGATTTACGAGCTGGGTTCCGTCACCTGTCATGACACTTACCCGAACTTTCGGAGATAGGTAGTTCATACTCATAGTCGATAGTACTGTCAGTATCGGGAGCATCAGCATCGCTGTCGACTTCACTTGAATCGTCCGTATTTTTGTCCGAAATGTCAGAATATTCCCCAATTTGCCGCAAAGCCTGTTCATAATCGTCGATCCCACGAATCATGAAACGCCTCCGATCCATAGCCAATTCTAAACTCTTATAACTTTCTTATTTCTTAACCAATCTTCGTAAATTTGCAACCAAAATGTCCGCCAATCTCTCTGCTTTCGTCCGGGCACTTAAACGTTAGAATAACTTGAAAAAGTAGCGACATCTTGCGATCAATGTAAACACTAGTCGAAAACCCCGAAATTTCGGGGTCCCGGGTTTAAGAGGTTAAAATCTATGAAGACATGATACAGGTTTTGCTGATGTTGAAGGTGTTTCTTGCAAAGGATTCTAAGGTTGAAGAACTGTTCACTGGTGCTCCGTCCTGCTCGAAAACCCACTTGTTCTTCAGCAATGATCTCTTCTGCCTGGGGTTTGAGTCTGTTGAGTAGGATCTTCAACATGACTTTGCTCGGGTGGCTGATGAGGTTAATTGTTCTGTAATTTTGGCACATCTGTAAGTGTGATGATCAGTGACAGAGTCCATGGGGTGGGCCATTCTCCTGTCTGCCAGATCTTGTTGCAGATTGTTGTAAGTGTGCTAATCAAGGCTTCTCCCCAGCTTGAACCAGTTCTGCTGGTATATTATCAATTCCAGCTGACTTTCCTTTTTTCAGGGACTACTGCATCCTCTACTTCCTCACGAAGAATGGGGTAGTCATCCTCTTCAGTAGTCTGTGGACAATTTAGTACTGCTGGGTCTCTGTTGGTGTTGTGGCTGTACAGTTCTGAGCAGTATTCTGTCCATCGATTGATGATCTGCTGTTCTTCTGTCAAGCATTTCCCTGATTTGTCTTGGATAGTGGTAGTTATCCCTTTCTTCACTGATGTCAGGTCTTTCACTATTTGATAAGCCTTCTTGCTGTTGTTCTTGCTCAAGCTGTCTTCAATTTCACAACATTGTTCTGCTATCCAGTTTTCTTTTGCTCTTCTCATATCTTGTTTGATCTTCTTGTTGACTTCTCTGTGTTTTGCTGCACATTCACGATCACATTTTCTCCTTTTCAATTCCCTTCTTTTGTCACAGATCTAGGATGTCTGCTGTGACCCATGGTTTCTTTGTCCGATGGTGTTTTCCAAGGATCTCGCTGGCTGTGTCAGTCACTATTTTATTGAACGTGTTGGTCAGCAAGTTCACGTCGGTATCTTTGTCATCCTACTGGAAGGGGTGCAAATTTCCCACCTATCATTGCTTTGAATGCTTCTGTTACATCAGGATCTTTAAGTTTCTTGATGTCAAATTTGATTCTTGTTGGCTTTAGTTTGTTAATCATCTTCAGGCGAATGTGGAAGGTTGTCATCATCAAGTCATGATCACTTCCGATATCTGCTCCTGGAAGGCTTCGTGTCCTGCCAATGTTCACTCCTGTGTGAAAGCGCCGTTTCACCAAGATGTAGTTGATCTGATTGTGACGTTTTCCATCTGGGCTGTGCCCAGTCCATCTTCTAGATGTTTTGTGTGGGCCACATGTGTTAGCCAGCATCAGCTCATTGTACATTGCAAATTCGAGGAGCCTGTGACCTCTCATTTGTTTCCGTGTTGCAGAAAGGTCCGCAAGTGTCTTGCCATTGGGTCTGCGCATCCTTTCCCACTTGCATTCCAGTCTCCTAGTACAATAAGATTGTCTTTCTTTGGCGTTTCCTCTATGACTTCTTGCAGCTGGCCATAGAAATCTTCCACCTCACTGTCGTCATAATCAGACGTTGGGGCATAAACTTGTATGACTGTCATGTTGAAGGGAGTTGCCTTCAGGCGGATGGTGATGAGCCTGCTGGAGATAGGGCGACAACCCATGACAGTGTTCACGATGTCTTTGTGAACAAGAAACCCAACGCCATGTTCGTGTTTGTCCTTCTTGCCACTGAAGTAGACCTTGTGTCCTTCTTCGGTCAATGTTTCACCAAAGCTTTTCCATCGCATCTCGGCGAGTTCGAGCAGATTCCATCTGTATCTCTCGATCTCATGTGTGAGTTCTTTCAGTTTTCCAGCAGCTCTCAATGTCCTGATGTTCCGTGTGCCAATGGTGATGTTGTTTCTTCCATGTATCTTGTTGGTAGGGGCATCAGTAGCATACTTAACACCCCTGTCCTGGTGTACGGCAGGAGGCGCCATCACTGTTGACCCAGGCTGTGACCGATCCGGTATGTGATTCAAACTGGTTTTCATGATCATGGTGTGTCTAGGGCAGATTTACAACCTAGCGGAGCCCATCCTTCTCCAGGCTGGTTGACCACAGCCGATATCCACCAAATGTGGCTTGCCTTGGTCCTGAACATGTGGTCGTTGAACTCATCTTGGAGCCCTTCCGTCCTGGCCGTTGACTTCATCGAGGAAGACGTCTGCCCTGTGATGTCATGTTAACATCACCGTATTTTACCCATATGTGGTAGACTTTGTGTGGGCGATAGCGTCTTATTCCATTCCGTACAGGTCCATTGGACCTGCCCACTGCCCATGAATACAACTATGGTACTAAACTTTTACACTAATCTTAGCTAATTATACACAGAATTTGGCTATTTAATTTCAGGATCCTTAGATAAATATTAAAGATTATACAGTGATCTGAAAATTGCTATATGCGTAACTTTCGCACATGTCCCAAGGTTCGACCAACAATAAAAATCTGAAAAAAAGACATTAATTCAGTAATTTTCAAGATATCATTATCAAATGTTCACAGAATGTAGATATAAGTACCGGGTAAGACACACATAATACTACAATTCTGACTGATATCCATTCTTATTAATAATTTATGCACACAGCACAGTGGTACACGTGTAGCTTTCACACATGTCCTAAGGCTCGACCGACCCAAAAAAATTCAGTTAATTTTCAAGATATCCTCATTAAATGAATTCACATAATGTAGATATTAGTAGAACATACACAACACTGCAATTCTGACTTTTGTCCAACCTTATTATCAATTTACATACAAAGAACTCATGAAAAAAATCATATCACAAGTCTAAGCGCGGGAGACAAAAATATTGAAAAATACACAATGTAGTGTAACCTGTTTAATTTTCACTCTTCACCAGCATTTAAGAGAATATGCAAATATCATTGAGGAAAGGCACACACTACATTTCTGGATAATACCAAGAATTCAAAACAAATCTGAGACAAAAAGACTGCAACCATTCAGCTGAATTAAATGTTTATAAATATTCTGCAGTGTCCTTTTCATATAATTGTAAATGATCTATTTCTGAGACAGTATGTGCGCCCATTAGCGTTCAAAAGAACCTAAACATCAGATGGAAAAACAAACTGACTTGAGGTGTGTTTTCTTTTTATATGAATGTTAGGTCTCGATGAATTCTTCACCTGAGTCAAAATCCGACACAGTGTTAGAAGTGGTAGTCCCAAGATTCTCGACCAAATATTCCCCTAGTTTTGTTTTGTATTTTGCTTTCAACCTCTTTGTCTGCGTAGTAACCTTGTGGCCTATTGCCTTCCAATCCTGTGCGGACATATCCGGAAACAGTGCAGAAGACCATGCACTTCCACTAATCCCACCACAGCACCATGACACAAGTCACAGATGGCACGGGAACACCATCTGCAACAGTGGACCTTTAGATCCCAAGCCCAGTACAGTATGGCCCAATGTCATCCAAGTTCATTGTAAATGTCACAAAGAGGTCTTTGTGGGCCATCTTGGAGAATCCACACGCAACTTTCTCCATGATGCAGCGTGGATTAAGCGAAGGGGGTCCTTGTCCAGCCTGTCTATACCCCTAGACGCCTCTAACTTCAGGTGGAAAAGTTGAAGCTAAGTTAAATTGGATACAACCTTGGCATCATATTTGGGTAGCGATGGACGTTGGTCTCTACCCACAGCCGGAACAGGTCCAGCGTATCACCAGCTGAAAAAAAACGAACTTTAGTAAAATATGTTTGTGAACTACCTATTGAATCTGAGACTGTGTACTCTAATAATGTTATGATCAGGTGATACATTTTAATTTACACTAACAAAGGTGTTTAGATAAAGGAACATATTTATAATACATTGGCCTTTTAAATAAGGCAACGAATAGTTATAAGATTCATGCAGGCTGAATATGCTGATCACTAAATGATGGTATTATCGTCCAAAACAAAAAGCGGCGAAGCGCCTAGGCAAACGACCAACGCTCCCCTTTCGTTTCTGTTAGACGCCACACTAACGATATTTGTTAACAAAGATATATGTTATTTACGACAAATTAATCATTGCAAACATTGTTTTTCTTTTAAGTGTTTGCATGTCGGTAGCATAAGGCCTAACAGAAAAAGTTCTATGTTTCCTATTTCATGCTTGCAAAAAGTAGGGTAGGTAGGTAGGGAAATGTTTTTTTTAATCTTAACTTTTTATGTTGTTTAAAATAGGGTAGGTAGGCAGCTGTATCTTTTTTTTAACGTGGAAGCATTCCCAACATCGGTTAGTCATGTGTAACCGGATTGTATCCTTGTTGTACATATATAGTACATAACACATGCCTGGAAATCTAACAATATATGTTTGGCATTCAATGCATATGTTTTGGCCTTCATTTATCCTTAGCCACCCTCTGTTGGGATCTGTATTTTTTCGCTTAATTATTTTCACTGTAACCTTGCATTTACGAACACTTCAACCCTTAGTTACCCTCTGTAGTGTGCGGTCTTCATTGTGAATGGTGTTGTGTATTTCCGCATGGATTATTAACCAGGCTATCTAGGTACCATAGAACCTGGGGGCTCCACATAGAGTGCAATATTCTCAATCAATGGTAGATTCAATCACGGACATTTAAAACATCATTTAATAAAAACAATTTATTCACCCTGGTTTTTATCTTTGCCAGATACTAGTAGACATACTGTACATGAATGTCATTTTGAAATTTGGAACACAATATAGAACAAAATTGACATGAAATGTACCAAATTGGCATATTGCAAAATGCCTGAATTGGATGTGTTCATCGTTTTTTACCATATGGTCGTAAAACAATTGCTTTCAGTCCAGTGTCATCACATACACCACAGAGAGGGAGCACCGTTTTGAATTTCTTTTTTAGTTCAAGATCCACAACTGCTTCCTCGCTGCCACAGTGTGCACAAATGTCCAACCTGCCAATGTTGCTACTGTAATATGCAACCTCCACTGGTAAGCTGCATGCCAGGCCACTGCGACATTGTACACTTTTGAGAAGTGATGAATTTGGAGGCAAGATCGGAGCGCCACAGCTGTACTCATGCTCACTCAATGCCAATGTGAGGGATAGGTTGTGTCTTTCCGACAGTTTCTGTTTACTATAAATGACTCTTGGCTTTCTGCACTCAATGCACTGGATGGAGGCCCTAGCATGCTGTGCTGTGTATAAACCATAATCGTCCAAGGACTGCTGTTTTGACCTCACCGTTGACTCGACACCCGCTCCCTGCTGCTCAACCATCTGCTGGTCTGTCAATACCACTGCTGACGCACCAGCCACCTGCTCAATGCTCGATACGACCTGACTGGGCTGAGCATCATTCTTCCGTTTCCTTGTGGGCTTCGGTTTCTGCAGTGATGGCCTGTCTTTGTCAGTGGTCTCTGACGTCTTCTGGGATTGGTACTTTAGGTAGTGTTCTCCCGTTGGATCTAACACAGGGTCAGGCAGCCACGCTAGCTGGGTCCGATCAAGGACAGGTAGGGTACAGCACTTGGAGTCGTCACATTTTCTTATCTGAAATGTGTAGTGGCGAACTCTACAGTGTCTTTCCAGCCAGTCATTGTACGCTGTCACCTTAGCTGTGTGAGCTTTCTGGAGTTTGTTAACATCTAACTTTGGGAAGAGTGTTCGGAGGTGACGCTTCAAATGATCAATGTCGTCCTCATCCAATGGAGCAATGGATTGCATGGGTTCTTCCTTGAGCTTTAGCCGCTTGAATCGACTCTCCACTATTGACTGAACAGGTGAAATTGTTTCATGCCACTTTTGTTTCAAGGCCGGATTGATTACAGCTGCTGTTCTGATGTCAGCCATACTGCCAAATCTCTTGAGATTTGTTTCGAATCTTTGTCCAGTTCCTGTCTTTCGAGTGCACAGTTTTGTATACCAATATTTAAAACGGACATCACTCGTTCAGCAGGGTTTGTGTAGCTGTGTCCTGGTGCACACCTTGCGTGGATCAACATATCCAGATTTAGCTCCTTGAAAATGCAAATCCCTGCACATTTGACAGCTTCTAAATTATTTCGCTGATCGGTGCCCCCATCAGTAAATTTTAGAAGCATCGTTTTCCGCTGTTCTGCACCTTGAGCTACTCTAATCAGCATCATTGCATGACGAAAAGGATTGGAGGCTTGGAACACTGAATCATTGATACATGTGGTCACAGTTCCTTGGACGAAGGATTTGTCTGTTGACTCGGGAATGCTGCAATGCAGAATCACGGACGGCGTGAGAGACGCTTTTGTCATGTCATGATCCAAGGCAGAGATGGTGGTCGACACTGGGGCCACTGACTTTTTACCCCTCACGCCTGTCGATACAGGTGCATTTGGCTCTCCGATGGGAATTTTTGCCTTATCATCACAGAAGAACAGTGCCACGTCTTGCCTTTGTTCAACTGCCTTTTCTTTAAGGTACTTGAATTGTGCCAAGCAATAATGATCGTCAGGATGTTGAACACGAAGCTGTCGGCGCTGGATTTTGTGCTGTACAGCAATACGTGAAGTGAATCTCAGCGACGCATGAACATAAGGATTTCTAGGTACAAACTGAAGTCGCAGGAGACTGATGGAAGGAATTTGTGTGTCAGTTGAGCATTTGGCAGCAGTTTGACTTCTCAGATCTTCCAGTGACAGCCACTCGGAGAGATGGGCCACATTTTGACGTCTATCATCAGCTACTGTTTTTTCTTCAACAACTTCAGCCAATTTGTCAAAGAAGGGCTCAAACATCTTTGGTCGCCCAGAACTCAGACTTCGCAGATCTTCTACTATGTCGGGGTGGCCGAGTGAGATTAGATGCACTCGTTCTTGTAGTTCTTGGTTTTGGGACATGCTCGCATCTCCTGTGAGATATTTGTACATGTACTCTTTTACAGCGGGAGACAAGTGTGCGATATTGCTCATTTTATCGCTGAAGTTCTTCATTTGTTGTCGAGTATGATATTCGCCAAGTTGTGGCTGGATTTTCTGTAAGAATCTGGCACCTTTGGTCAATATTGTTGACTCATTTCGTTTTTCGTCAACCTTTGTGAGGACCACTGTTGTTGCTGCGGATCCCCAGGACAATATTTAACAATGTCGACTGGCACGGACAATATCATATTCGGAAGAATCGGAACTTCTGCAGGGGACTTTCGAACGGTTTGTCAAGATGCTTTTCCTCGTCAAAGAATATGGGGCGTGAATGGCTGCCAAAGACATGACTTTGTCTAAGATGGAGTATTTACTGTCAGCAGAAACTGGAAAATATTGACGAGATCGATACTGAAGGGTAGCATGTGAGCTGATCTGCCGCACTGGGTGATCCAAGGCTTGGTTCGTGGTCTGTGTCTCATTCTGTTGCTTCAGATGATCCTTGTAAGCTAGGAAGCATTGTGCAAGGTGTTCTATTTCTTGTGCAATAGTTTTCCAGGCTTGGCTAGTGTTTATAATTGGTTTACTCAGCAAGCTATAAAGCGATTGGCCATGACTTTCTAGCTGTGAAATTGACATCGGTTGCTCTTTTTGTTTCTTTCTTTTACAGTCGTTGTACCCGACATATTTATCAAAGCTGCTGGGAATTGGCTGGACTTTAGACTTCCTCTGGGCAGCATCATTTATCACCTGGTGTTGGTTCATTACGTACCACAAGGCATTACATAGCACCTGGAAAAGAAAGAAATTTGTGTAAATTGGTGATTCGTCAAGTTATTCTTAAACATATTGCAGGTTTAATATTAAAATGTAATACATTTCAATCATTACACATTTAAATTTTAATACTGCAAAAGTTGCAAACAATATTCATTCTCATCTGTTTTATGCATATAATTTAGTTTAACAGATATTAAAAGATCATTTGTAAGGTATTCCAGTACCATGATTTATTAAATGCAAATAATTGTATCAATACTTCAAAGTCAATAGGATATCTACAGCATTTCCTTCATAATCTTGCAGGCTACCAGTATTTGAAATTTATTTTTCTCACAACCACATTGAAAGCAATCCAAAGAAATGGTCTGACTTCATCTACATCATTTAATTTTTAGATTCCTCCTGCATTTGCCATGATTCAATTAACTTATAATTGATCTACAATTGTTGACTTATTCATATATATTTATTTATGAATCATATGCAATCTTTATGTATCTTGATAATGAAAACAGCAATCTATGGTCACGTAAGAGATTGCCAGATGGTTCACCGCCGGGACGGTTCGCCGCCAAACATTGATTTTGTCGAGACGATTCACCGCCCGAAAATAATGATGCAACAACTTATTTTACATGTTTAAATTAAAATTAATTTATGATGTGGGCTTGATAGATGTAACATTTTGGCGATTTTATGATTAGATCTATGGATGTAAACAAAACAGATTGAGTTTACTGTTCAATCTTTATTTATTCATAATGTACAATATATATATATATATATTTATTGGAACACATAGTAACTATAGGCTATTCAGCATTTTGTTCATTGTTGATCCTAATGGTTGGGCATTTCAGTCTCGAACTCGCTCAAAATCATCTCCCTTATATACACAATGCCGACAGCATTTATTGTAACTAGCACATGGGTAGGTTTTTTCAGATTTATTAGGAACAAGAACGTGTCAAAGCAAAATGCAATTAATTTTCACTTTATGATTATTACCATGTTTTATTGCTTCTCAGAATTGCTCCTTTGGAGTATGTTTTCTCAGAATTGCTCAAAACGAGTAGGTGCCTGCCAAGTACATGTATGTACTGTAATATAATGTACCTCCGGGAATATATGTCTGTCGTTTAAAATGTAATATTGGGTCATTTATTGTAGAAAATCTGTATTTGAGATGTTTATAATTGAAACAAATACAGAATATTATTTTAGCGGTGAAGCGTCCAGGACGGCGGTGAATCGTCTCGGCGAAAATCAGCTCTAGGCGGTGAACCGTCCAGATAATATTGGAGGTGAACCGTCCATGGCGGTGAAACGTCCAGCACCCATGTAAGATATAACATTAATTTATTTAATATAGCAACTATTCAGGGTGCTTTGGGAAAACACCCTGTGATATATGTACATGTACAATATATACAATATAAGTAAATGTAAATTACAAACTATGTAAAACCTGTACATATGTCACAAATAAATATCATCATACACCAGATTTGCCATAAAATTAAGCTGACATATACTGTATACATATGTAATACAAGGGCGGGATTTAAATAGGGAGCGTCATCAATGCTAACATAATTAAACAATATTAACTTCTTTCAATATTTTTCTGCATTAAACCAAATTAACGTTTTATTTATTTCATAAAACAAAAATCTGAATACATACTTGGATAAGATACGAGCCTTCTGAAATCCCCGCTCTTGGCCACTTCAGTCCCCTCTTCTCAAATTCGGTTGCCAAGTCATTGTACAGCTCATCTTTTCGTGTGATCCCAGTTTTGGCACCAGAACTAGGGTAGGGTGCAAATATGTTATATTGTGTATATCCATTTATATTTAAATTGTTAGATCTATTCAATCTGCATTGTTTGTAAAACAAAGAGTAGGCAAATAGTCTTAATAGAAAAGAAAATAATTAAATCCAAGCAATATAATCACGAGTTGCTAACTTGCTATGACACTTGTCGACTGTGTCTTCACATTTCTTGAATTTCTTAAATTTAGATCATTTTTCCTTTTGAGTTATGACTTGTCTTAGACTCTATCATTTATGTGCTTCATATTCATTAGATCTAGCTATTAAAAAATAAATGAATACCTGTTCGTTTTCTTCGGCACGAATTCGATGTAACTCCCATTAGAATAGCAAAGGCATTGGGTAGTGGTGGAGCAATATTGTCGACATCGCACTCCGCACCTTCTGTAGATTTGGCAGGTCTTGCTTGACAGTGGAAGCTGAGTTTATTGATCTTAAACGCGTCCAAATCTTGTACAGTAATGTCGAGCGATAGCTCGCCAAACGCTTCGTTTTCGGCCTTCTGGCTGAAATTTTTACAATCCAAGGGCGGGTGATTCTGCTCGAATACATCTTTTAACGTGCCATGGAAAGCAGCCACTGTTTTCTTTGCCGAAATGTGGGGACAAAGATTATACCGCACTGCCAAGATGCGAGACGCCATTGTTGGTCGAACTTGGAGATAGCCCGCGAAATGCAAAGTCGCGCGTGATTGGATAACAAGCCAGACACACCTCCGCATATAGCCAATCACGATCAGTTTCACAAAATGACCTTCACCATTACCCAGTTTGAGAGAGCATTCAGAAAGCAGCTACCGTAGCAGAATAGTGACATAAACTTTTAAATATAAAATAATAAAAAAGTCGTACATTCGCAGAGGGTCGGTCGGAACAGATTTTATTTTATTTCGAAATGCATAAAAAGTTACAGGGTCGGCCCTATTACGTAGGGTCGGTCGGGAAACCGGAAACATAGAACTTTTTCTGCTAGGCCTAAGCAAAACTAGATTTGAGTACACTGTTGATTGCTATACTGCTGCAGTGATTACTTAGTTTCCCGTTGCGAAATAGTTGCACGATATGTCTCCGACTTCAAAGGCAAATATGTAAACATAATTAATTCCTATCATTTTCAAACTGCTATGAAGTAATCTAGTTTAACTAATGATCCGCAAAGTCGTCGTAAATTCGTTGGTTAAGTCGATATCCGTTACTGCCGGTAAATCAAAGCTATGTGTATCTTGAGTAGTACTCATACTATAACTTTACTGAGTGAGAGAAGATTAAAGCAAAAGATTATTTACATAGTGTACATATACATGTACGAATACATGTAGGACAAATAAATGGTATATCCAACAGTATCAGCATCTGCGCGCACTGCGCTGCAGTTCTACTGGGATGCCTACTGTGACTACACGTATGTGAGCCATACTTTAGACTGCTACGCTAGTCTGGTATGGCCCTTCACTATAGTAAAGGGCGATTCCAGCGTTACGTGTGTGACATTCAGACAACATTTTTCATCTTTAACCCTAGGCATTGTTGACTGAATTACTTTTATTTTGTACTTGAGTAAAAGTAAAAGTACTTGAGTAAAAAGTACTTGAGTAAAAAGGAAAACTACTTTTTAAAAGTACTTGAAGTAAAAGTAGAAGTAAAAGTACAACACATAGAAATAACAACAACATCATGAGTAATATTATATAAATTACACAACTTGCATCTGACTGTTCTGCAACCACTCTGCCTATAACAATGTGCTCCCAGACAGCCATAGCTGGTCAATCGGTCTGACACCATTGAACACGGTGCTCACTTGGATGCTTGGAAAATTACATTATATTTAATGAGAGCTGACAACATCAAAGAATTTCAGTTAAATACAGAACTTAATTAACGATGAGGCACAATCTATCTTTTTATCGACCTGTTCCACTGTGGTATGGGAGGAGCTAGACTACAACAGGATATGTATACGCAGGTGTGATTGTATCTGAGTAGGTAGAGGGTCAGTCCAGTACTAGTAGTAGCCTCTCAGGGAAACTGGTCAGAAGTAATACAACCTAGCACTGCCCATAGTAAAATTAACAAAGACATTTGATGCCTAGCTGATGAAACCATCTGGCTTGTGAACCCTCACCTTCTCATGTCTTCCCAGACATGTCTTATCAACTCACACAAACATTGAAACAACAGGCTTTAGCAGCTAGCTGTGTTGGTTACCTTGTACCAGCTGGGGCTAGAATTGATCAGAAAACAGACCAGTGCAACAGAGGAATGCTGTTGCTAATTGCAATTAAAAGTGACCTGTCAGGGCCCCTGTCCCTGATATTATTATTTTATGGGTCAGCTTGAATAAGCCATTGCTGGGAAAAGATGCTGCCAAATGGCAGAATATCAATTCTTTACTGTTTAGTTCTGTAGAATAATTATTATGAATTTATTAGACATCTCAATATGAATTTTATTTGTGAAAGTAAAATGCTGTTTAATGCTGACGTAAGCTGGTAAGGCCGTTGATTCGTTTGACCAATGGGCAAAAATCGGTTCTCGTTCTCGATCCACGATGCGAGTTCGCTCACGAATATCAGAATTGTGTCGGTGTATTGGGATTATCAATACATTGTCGAAATTGCAAATTGAATTGGCATTCAAGTGTTGTGTGCTCGAAGTGACATTTCATCTCAACGGGCTTGACCTGACCTATGCCAATATTTGGCAGACTTCGTTCACAGGCGTAGATATAAAACAGTGGTTGCGTCGATTTCCCGAAGAGAGGTATGCATGCAAATATTATCGCCAACTGGCATGCGGTTGAATGATATTAATAGCTTTTGGCCTGGCGACTATGAACAGTTTTTGAAATGTCGTTGATGGTGAAGCGCCACCGGCAGCAGCGGTTTTGCCAAAAAATGTAACAAAAATATATTGCGAAGTAAATAACGGAGTAAAAAGTCGCGTTACTTTAGATAAAACTACTTCGTTACAAGTAAAAAGTATTTAGTCAAAATTCTACTTCGTTACACGCAAATTAGTTGAAATAACTACTCAAGTATTGTAACGAAGTACTTTTACTTCGTTACATGCCAACCCTGACCCTAGGTGTGACCAATGATAAATTTCCACGATGTGCACAAATCAGAGTTATTCATAAGGATGCTTATTAAAAAATCATAACATCGCTAATAATTATCACACAAATGTGATTGAGGTACCATTTTGTTGCTAAAAAAGGCTCTTTATTATAATAAAATTACAACTACATCACAATCTTATCATGGGGATATTACCTTTTGAATTTCATCAAAAAAGAAAGCAAAATTTTTTTTTCTGTCTGCAATTGGACAATTACTGAGTGGCTGTATGTCCATATGTCCAATTAGAAAAATATAGCCATACATATTAGCTACAACATAAGACAGAAATGAATCAAATATGTTGAGAACTTTAATTTTAATGATTTTTTCAACACCGGACTATGCCGATTCAGACAGGCCCATTGGTCCCGCATCGTTTTCTGTGGTAGTGCTGGCTGTCGAAGCTGGCGGAAATTGCGATGGCAACTTGCTGATATTTATCTATAAAAAAAGCCTGCAACATCATTCTAACTGTCTGAACTAGTATAATAACGTGATTCACTAATGCTGTCATTCAATTTGCCGAAATATTGATGATGAAATAATTCGGCCTAAAGTGAACTGACATAGAATGAAGTGAGCTCGATCTTTTCATAACTCGTTCAACTTGTTACAGTATCAAAACACCTACAGTTTCGGATGGTTTATCAGACCACCAGGTCGCGTTATTCGAAACACTGTCACTACTGCAACAGACAAATGGCCAAAGCTAAATCGGATTATTACATAAATATGGTCTCAAATAACTCTGAAAGTCCACGTCAGCTATGGAACTGCATAAATCAAATTCTACTGGCGGCCTACTCCATCTCTTCCTAATCATGTTTCAATCAAGTCTCTATGTGACTCGTTCTCTAGTCATTTCAATGACAAAATCAGTCTTATCCATTCTGCTTTCCCAGATCATACTTTTAGTACTGTAAACGTGGCCTCTCCACGAGTAAATTCTTTACTTGTATCATTTGAACCTGCCACAGCTGATGAAGTGAAGAAAATAATTATGTCTTCCCCAAATAAGTCCTGTGAGCTTGATCCACTACCAACCGTACTGTTGAAATCTTGTCTTGATACATTGCTCAAACCGATAACGGATATTGTAAATGCATCACTGTGTTCTGGCTTGTTTCCGGATGATTTCAAACATGCCCATGTCAACCCACTTCTTAAGAAGACATCTTTGCCTAAAGAAGATCTAAACAGTTATAGACCTGTTTCCAATCTCAGCTTTATTTCCAAAATACTTGAGAAAGTCGTAGCAAGCCGTCTAAGGTCTCACATCAGCTCAAATTGCTGATCTAATGTGTCACAATCAGCTTACGAAGAGTTTCATTCTACAGAAACTGCTCTCTTAAAAGTATACAATGACGTTACCTTAAACATTGACAAAGGAAAAGTAACAGCACTTACCTTGCTGGATCTGTCTGCCGCCTTTGATACCATAGATCACGGCATCCTTATTACATGCTTATCATTGTGGTATGGCATATCTGGCACAGCTCTGAACTGGTTTTTATCATACCTAACTGGTAGACACCAAACCATAAAGATTGCAAACTGTTTCTCGGCCGCACTCCCTACTTCGTGTGGTGTCCCCCAGGGTTCTGTTCTAGGGCCTTTGCTGTTCACTCTTTACACTACGCCACTCAGCTCTGTTATCCAAAATCATAATTTGGACCACCACCTTTACGCAGATGATACACAGATCTACATTTCTTTGGCTACCTCGGATACAAATCGCTCCATAAATCAGCTCAGCGATTGTCCAGGATATTTTCCTCTGGATGACTGACAGCAAATTAAAGTTAAATGCAGACAAAACTGAATTTCTCATCATTGGTACTCCAAAGCAGTGTGGCAAACTTGATGGTTTTTTTTCCGACATGTATCCTGAATCAAACTATCACACCAGCAGCCTCAGCGAAGAATTTGGTAGTTACTTTTGATAAGAATTTCAACTTTAGACAACATATTTCTCAAACGTGTCGTTGCTGTTTTTATCATATCCGTGATCTTCGCCTTATTCGCCGGTATATGTCACTTTCTGTCGCTAAAACTATTGCAACAGCTCTTGTTAGCAGCAGACTTGATTACTGCAATTCCCTCCTTCATAATATTGCTATCAAGGATATTACAAAACTTCAACGTGTCCAAAATTGTCTGGCTAGGGTAGTTACACGATCTCCTCGTTTCTCTCGCTCAGTGCCACTTCTAAAATCATTGCATTGGCTCCCTGTGCGATATCGCATTATTTTTAAGATCTGTACAATTACCTATCAAGCCCTTTCAACCAAACAACCTGCATATTTACATTCAATGCTCACTCCAGCAAGACAGCCCAGACAGCTTTGGTCGTCTGGTTCTGGTTTGCTCTCTGTTCCCAAGACAAATGCTGGAACTCGAGCTTTCTCGGTTGCCGCACCAACCCTGTGGAATTCACTCCACGACAGCGTAAAATCAGCAAGAAATATAGCTTCATTTCGCCGTAATCTGAAAACCTATCTTTTCAAAATGGCCTATCCTCCTTAGCTTCTTGGCACCTAAATCCATCGGTTGACGACTTTTTGCATTGTACATGGTCACGAGAATGCCTAATCCTTTGGTTTTGTTGCGCCACTGAACTCAGATTTTCCGAGGATATTGGCGCCAAAGAAGTCTTTTTATTATTATTATTATTAGAAAACAAAATACTAGATTAGTAAATAAAAAGCTCAGACGGCCCAGACAACACGTGTTGTAATGATGATTGCTCATTCACCAGGCCTGGGGTAATAGTAATAGGTATTCCAAAGTGATTTTTCAAACTCAACTAAGTTATTTTTAAACTATGCCATTTGATAGAGCTTTTGATTCTGAACACAGTGATATAGATTTTTTATTTGTACTCCAATATTTAGTAGAGATATGATTTTTTCCCCGATTTTTTACTATGTACATTTTTCGTCAAAATACAAATTTGGCTGAAAGGCCTACTTTGAAACACCACAAATATCAAACAACACAACCTGAACTCTTAAAGCTTTTTTCATTCCATTCAGTATACATTTAGACCACATCCAATGTTTTTCAAGCATGTAAGATCAACATACAATTCATAATTTAATATTGAAAATGTAAATTTGTTTAATTTGTGCTGATGGGTCAAAATGTCTTACATAACTTTTGACACATAATTGAGGTACAGGGATAATGTTTGTATCTGTGGAATGGTATAAGTTTCATCAGTGCATTTAAAGCTTATAGAGCATGGGTTCTTTAAGGTTAGCCTTGACTTTTACAGGCAGTAAAGGGCAACATATTGCAATTACACACAAACGTTTCCCCCCAAATAAAAGAATGTGCCAAACAGTGTTCTTGATGCCAAAACTGATATTTAGTGTTGCTACTTACACGCAAAAACACCAGGAAAATAAATTGCTAAGAGTTATGGGGAAATAACATCATATCTATCATTTCAGACTCTTCGTGACCGTCAGTCAAGAGAGGATTTACAGACTTTGTTGTGATTTTCTTATAATCTGTTGAAATTGACTTCACAGCTGGCATGGCCTACACACGACCGCACTTGGTCATTCTCTATTTAAAAGCACGTTATTTGTGAGCCCTTAACATTATACATTAACAGACAATAATAAACAAACGTAAAAACTATTGGACACATATATACCATTTATTAAGTGTGTTTATTAATAACAAATACAGTTTCAAATTGTTAAAAAAATCTTCTAAGTTCTAATACAAATACATTTCCTTCCCAAGTATGCTTTTCATAATTGACATATCTGCTGTTTTACTTCTTTTCTCTTCTCTGTCATCCAAATTCCAGGTTATGTCTACTGTGTACTATTACAATTTACAACTATTACAAGTCCTGGTTGCATTTGACAAACATCAACTGCTGAAAGTGGTCGTCACTCAAGGTGAACCAGTCAGCCAGGACGGAAGATTTTCATATCATCAACCAACATGTAGCTCCAACTAAAAGAAGTGGAAATCAAAATGAATTACCAACCAAACTGGCAATCATTCCAGTTTGGTTGCCAGTCTGTCGGTCCCTGAACCTCCATTTGGGATTTTAAGTACAGCTTATGAAATAAAGTAAAGTGACAGTTGACTTGTTTATTATTTTACAATTCAATGAATAGGCCAGTATATCAGTATACAATTACTACAGTATGATAAAATAGCAAATTGCTTGTACAGTCAAACAAATACTAGGTGCATAAACAGATTAAAGTTTAAGTTAATATAAAGTTGCATTATTCCAGTTAATTTAAAAATGGATGGTGATTCTGCTCGAGAAAAAAAATTTTGGTGCTGATTTAATAATATACCAATAAACAAACAGAGTTTACGGGTAACCATAAAAATATTATCGCTAAAACATGTATAATTGCATCCTAACTTCGTGCATAGGCCATCACACAATATCATGGCAACTCGGTATTGCAACGCAACAAGAAACAACCTGGTCACCTGATCAATGATTTTGTCTCTTTGTACAAAAGTCACCGCCAACAAGCACCAATTAAAATTTCATGGCGACAATGACAGAATCCGAATGGGAAATGATGGCGCCACCACACGGTAAAAAAACAACTAACAAATCGCTCGCCTAAATGAATTTTGCATATTTAAGCGACCAATTTATCAAACGTGAGGCCCTGCATTTTCAGTATTTTACGTTGAACCCACAAGTTTGCCAATAAAACTTGTATTTAGCCACGGACAGGGCTGGGTCCAATTACAAAAAATCAAATCAATTACAATTACTTTAAATTTTTCAGTTCAATTACAATTACACTTCTACAAGTTTAAAATCAATTACAATTACACAATTTCAATTACATTTATATTATGAAGAACCATTTGTTAATTATGTAGCGTGTGTGCTGATTGTGTGTACGAATAATACAATTGATAAACAAATATAATGAACTTGGGGATGTTTGTACATTTTGTTGAACCGTGACTTCATGATTTTATATACAGTTAGCTAGATAAATATTATTGTTCCTTATAAATATAATGTAATGTTTGCTTGGTTCATTAATTAATGTTTAATTACAACTATAAACAAAGGCCACAACCATTTAACAAGATTTAGATTTAACAAGATTGCCATCTTGAACAACAAGTTCCAGATGGCAAGTGGACAAGGAAGCCATTGGCTTATCGAGAGTCCAACAATTTTCTCATCTATGTGTAGCCCGCCCTTATCAGATATCTGTCAATTCTATTTTTAAACATATTCACACTACTAGCATTAACACAATCATTTGGCAGTTTGTTCCATTAATTTATCACACTCTGTGAGAAAGAGTACTTTCTCATGTCCAACCTACACTGCTCCTTAACTAATGCTGCTTTGTGTCCTCTGGTTCTACTGCCTTCTTTAAGTTTGAAGAACATATTCCTATCAACATCCTCATAACCGTTCACTATTTTAAACACTTCTATTTGGTCTCCTCTTAGTCTCCTGGTCTCTAGTGTTGTCAAACCACATTGTAATAAGCGACTTTCGTAACCAATTCTGGAATCATTTTAGTTGCTCTTCGTTGTATTTTTTCTAGCTTGTCTATGTCTTTTTTACGATATGGCCTCCATGCTTGAATACAATATTCCAAATGTGGTCTAACTATTGCTTTGTACAGGGGTACAATTAGATGTTTCACCTTATACGTGATAGTTCTCCTAATTAGCCCTAGAATTTGATTTCCTTTCGAAGCAGCAATCCCACATTGCCTGTGGGCTGTAGCTCACTCTCAATTGAGCTTATTTGCTGACTTGGGCAGTGTTAATTACATGATCTAAATGCTGTATCAACAGAAACAACCACCTGGCCCTTCACTCATAGAAGATTATATATACCCTCCTTAAAGTGACAAATCAATCCCTCTGCAGAAGGGGAAAGCATCAAAGCGCCTCAAAACACCCCTTCGCTACCTCATGTAAGGGATGAAACCCCTGAATTCTTACTGCTCCATGGCAGTGAAGACCATTATTACTGGATTAACTCAATATCATTACACACAGTCCATACACATATGAACTAAATTTGTCTATGCCTTGTAATCATGCAAACGTAAATTATCTAACCAATTTTCACCATATGTGTAATTATAAACATGATTACGTTTAACTGACATACAAGCATTCTGATGTAACAAAACAACCAATTCCACCAGAAATTAATCACACGGGTGTAGTCGGGGTAGGTGGGTGGGAACAAAGGATTAGGATGCAATCTAATCGCAAATTACAACAGGATATTATATATAAACACAACTCAATATGTAAGACAAGTGGTCTACCTTTTCTCTGTGATAAATTCGAAGTGGGAAGATGAAATGGCGGCACGCCTTTATATACACAAATTTGTCACGTGACTTAGCGTGCCGTGCATTACCGTAAACCTCACGTTTAGGAGTCGGGCGGCTGCCTACATAAAAGTAATTTGATGTGCATCATAATGTTATATTTTCTGGTAGTTTGTTATAGAAAAAAATACTGTAATTGATGAAATTACACAACACATTTCAATTACAGTTATAGCAGAATTACAATTACATCATTTTGCTGTAATTAATTACAATTGCAATTACATTTACATAATTGGACCCAGCCCTGGCCACGGAAATCGTAAAAATGTCCAACTTTTTAACTTTGATAGTCAAACTTCACTATATTATCTGCCGACTGCCGGAAGGAAATGCCCTTATTGGCAAACACTGTTTACAACTATGTAGTTTAAAAATGGCTTCTGTTGCCGGGCGATTTGAGGCGTTCTGGCCGTGAGGCGTAGTCGGATTGATTCGGGTGTTCTGGCCACAAGAGGGTTAATGAAAATGTTCCCTGTAAATACATGCACAACTGTACTGTTTTACCTGCAACCTGCTATGGGAGATCACCTGTCTTGAGAGGCTGCTTTGGCTGTGCAGATGGGGTGGTTGCTCAAGACAGGTTCTGTATATATATATATATATGTATATATATATATATATATATATATATATGTTTTGATCATTATGAAAATGACTACTACAGTTTTATATAAATAATCAATGTTGGTCTGATATTTCAAAACACTTGGATATGTATGTTTCAGCTGAAGCTAGATGGCTACCGCCAGAAGGATGCGGACGGGGAGGAACTCAATGCTGACCAGAAGGTTTGCTCTTTAGCTCATTTACATAGCTAAGTTTTAGTATAAATTTTTACAGCCGTTTTCATAACTTCATAGTAATTCCATTGCCACTACTTTGACATCCCCACCAGCTCCTTTGGGCACATCTCACAGCTTCTCATCCTCGCCTGTAATGGCTGTGGTCTCGCCCGAAAATTTACTATCAACAAGTTATGTTGTGCAAAACAAGTGGATGATTAAACTTATTTTATGTCATTGCTAAACTTGGCATTTTTACTAAAGATATTTCTAATTTAGATATTCGTGTACCAGTTTCAATTAAACACTTGCAGTATGCATTTTACGCATTTATTTGGTAGTGAGATAGAACATAATACAATTCCATAATGGCGCTGGTTCAGCTCTGAATATACTCTTAGCTCATTATTGATTGTGTCCTTGTGTACACTGTATGACCTGTCCCTTGTGTACACTGTATGACTTGTCTTTGTGTACACTGTATGACCTGTCTTTGTGTACACTGTATGACCTGTCTTTGTGTACACTGTATGACCTGTCTTTGTGTACACTGTATGACCTGTCTTTGTGTACACTGTATGACCAGTCTTTGTGTACACTGTATGACCTGTTCTAATGATTGTTTGTTTAGGAGGCGATAGGTCGCTATGATGGTGTCATACAAAGTTTGGAATTAGCACGGGAGCTTCAGAAGCAGTTCGCTGGCATCACATCAGAGGCAGGCTACTTTGTATACTAACATTTCTTCACAGCCAGTTTGTCCCCATAAGGCTATAGGGCAAATATTATAAATAGGGGTATTAGTTACATCACAGATAGGTGCTGTTGGATTGAGCCATGGGTGTTAAAAATTACAAGACATTCATTGCACAACCATTTGTAAGTATAATTTGCGTGCAATTAAAACAGGCTTTCTATCACAGAAACAGTATATAATGATATAAAACCTGCCAAAGATATTCGTTTATTTACTCTTTAATCACATTTAAAAAATGCGCAAGTGGAACCATCAATCCGTCGAAGCAATCATGACGTACCAGTTTCATTGCAACTCAATGTGGGAAATTCAAAAACCGCATTGGAAAACATTAGTATATCATCATGGTTTCTCTTCGTAAAATTTTTTTATCTTCTGTGCAGATATGGTCAGGTTTGTAACAAAATTATTATGAAAGATTATGTAAAACAATTCAATAGATATCAATCTAAAGGTTTCCCTGCACTCTATGGAGTTACTTGTATGCCAAAATTCGACAAATGTGACCAGCCACAGCAAACTGGGTATTAAGTAGCAGAAATGTGAAATAGATTGTTGTACATTCATGAGATGACAGGCTTTAAAATGACACCTGATTTGTTGAAATGTGTCCAGTAGTTTTTGATTTATTGCCAAAAATGTGACGTAATTGATAAAAGTCACTTTTCGAGGAAAACAGGTTTAAACATTGGGTTATGTGAAACGTCAAATGGCCATAGCAACCATATACTTAGCATTGCGCTATCTTCACCAAATTTGGTCCACCAACTCTACACATCAGTCACAAAGTGTCCACAAAATGTGAGTTCATAAAAATAAAAAGAAATTAGTAAAATCTGAAAACTAATTACATTAATTTTTTTGATGCCCATCACAAAATATGTGATGCATTTCTGATTGCACGTGTCCAGTCGGAACGCTAAAACTGCGTCGAGTTTAACAATGTTTATTTTAATGAAGCTCTAAGTCTCTTGTGTCATTGTCTAATAGATTGCAGAATCTATTATCCAATGTCAAACACACTGTGTTGAATGTGTCATTTCTTTGATTTGCGGGGTCATTTATTTTGTGGGCCAGGTGGAACTTGTTCTTGGTTTTGTGCTGGTGTATCCACAGATGCAGACTCGTCATCGTCAACCTCGAGTTCAGTCAGATTTGTAGCCTGCTCTGCTGGTCTAGGGCACGTTACATCCTGCTTTTGCTCACTACAAAATTCACGAATCTTTGTGTACAAGTACCACTGACGTTCTCGGGTGAGGCCTGCTGGGACAACCGAGTGAGAGGGTTCCTTTGGTGGCAAGTTGCTGACATTCTTCAGCAGTTGGAGCTTTGTTTCCTCACCATCTGCAGTTACCTTCACAAACACACAGCCTAATTCACTGGAGTCAAATCTGAAATATGTAAAATAAAACAGCATTACAGTCAAACTGTTGATCTGTTCTTCAATAATCCATTTTTTATCTGGACACTGTTTTTCATCTTTTAGGGAAACTACTAGGCCAATACCGTTCTACCTTCTATGATTCACTGATCAGCCTGTTTCATTAAACCAGATACTAAGAAAAAAGGCTGGATAAACAAGAAGTTATTGTATAAGTGTCTTTCCAGATAATACCTTTATTACGTCTATAATAATAATTAAAAAAAATTACGACATGGTTACCCTGCTACACGGAGCCACTCTTGTTTTTTATATTAATTGTATAATCCAATGATTTCTGCAATAAATTGTTTTAACTATCATGAACAAAATATTTCTCACTCACCGAAGATGGTGAAGTTTCAGGATCCCTGTGAGAGGTTTGAAGTATGGTGTCAGGAATGTCTGCCAGTCAAACTGCTCCACGAAGACATTTCCAGCTTCATCACCGACTAGTTGTGGAACATTGACACCACTAATGGTACTGGCTTTCACAACATGGGCAATTTCAGAAAGGGATGACACTTTTGTTCGACGAAACTTCTGTTTGAGCAAGCCAAAACACCAGTCTGGGCCAAACTTTGTGTGTCCAGCGATGAGGAAGTTCACCGACACATGATGATGTAACGTGTGGATTGTCCGCCACAGGAAATACCACACCAAAAACTTTTGTTTTGGCCGCTACAGTTGTCACAATGTAGGTCTGCACCTGTCTCACCTAGTCCATAGTGGCTGAAGAAATGATGTATGTAGCTGATTACAGCATTAGAACCTTTGCTTGTGGTCATACCCTTGTCTATCAAGTAGTTCACTTGCTGGGGTAGGCCTTCTGTCATCATCCCAAATATGGCACACTTCCTGGGAGTGAGGAAATAGATCGGTCCTGGTTGGAGGGGATTGGCAGGATAGTGCACTTGCTGTGCAAAATCAAATGAGTAGTGCATCGTCATATCTCGGGAACATGGAGAACTCGGTCCCAGCTTCACACCCACATTTGCCTGGATGGTTGTCTTACACTCACTGACCATGGCTTTGTAGAGATTTCGTTCACATTCAACAAGATCAAGGTGTGCAAGTTGTTTCTTCAGCTTCGCTTTTTTAACGATTTCTGGTAAGTTGCTGCTCTTGCTGCACTCCCAACACAAATCAGACATTGGCTTCGTACGCACAATGAATGGCAGGATCTTCTGCCACACACTTAGGAACGAAGAGTGTTGTGCAGCTCGATCACTTTGTTGTTCCATCGCTTTCTTGTATTTGCGCCAAACAACGCTTGGTTTCGTGCGATGGCAGCAATTTGATATCATGTCGCTTGAATCCAGGAATTCGACCTGGAAGCACGATGGCATACTCCTCAGCAAATTTTATGATGAAAGCCACAATCCGCTGCGCTCCAACATTTGCACGTCCACCACGCATTTCCTGATAGGGAGTAAGGCCCTCAGTGACGTACCAATCAATCAGTTTGTCAAGCCGGCTGTTACCAATGCTGAAATGAAAAATAAAATAGATAATATGAATTCAAATAAAAATGTGCCCTCTTATGTCATAAGCAGGGCTAAGTAGATTAATTAACAAAGTAGATGATTAGACGCAACTACATACAATCCAGTTTTTCAGGACAATATTTGACAATCAAAACACAAAACAATTTTATTTTGCTTGCTACTGGATTAAAATCATACATACCAATGAATGTACTTGAACGTTGGTCGACAAACTTTTTTCCCTTCCACCATGAAGTCAGTCCTGTGTCGTTCACGTGGCTTTTGCTGGGCTCGTTTCGAACATGTTGTCATTTCGGAGCAATTAACACCAGCACTGATTTTTCCAAGCAGTATCAAATTCTTTTCAGCCCATGTGAGTTCAGACATGCTTTGCCGTATCTTGACAATCAGTTCAGTATTCAGCTGTTTGTAGCAACCTCCCTTCTTGCTGGCACCACATCCACAGTCAAACATTTCCACCCTGCGATATTCCTCTTCAATGGATCCATTGACCAGCCCATCAGCCACATTATCTAGTAGGGTGTCCACTAGCTGAACCCTCAAAACTGGGGCATCGTCAAATGCTGGCTCGTCGTGTTGCTCGGTGTCACTGACACTGACAGCTGGTGATGGTGGATTAGTGTCAAGTTTATCTGGCACCTCGCCATCAGTTTCATCTTGAAAAATGTCTGGCAGTTCAGATGACACACTTTCTGGTTCGCTAACTTCACTATCACTATGTTCGTCATCGGACTGATCAACAAAATAGTCGAGTGCTACGTTAAGCAAACGACTCCTGTCCAATGTATTACTCACACCATGCAAGCGGCATTCTGACAACGCATTGACAGCCTTCGCTGCTCTCTCGGACATTTTCCGGTCTAAGTAACAGTTGACATTCAAATTAAGCTATACATGACTAATCTATGGACAATAAATGCATACACATATAAGTCATTGTTAAAGTAAATGATGTTAAAATGCATAAATCAATCAAGTTTGTAGTGTAATCGACAAGCGAGTGTAAACTCCGTGGGCGCATCCATTACTTGTTTGTGACACGTGACCCATTTTAACCATTCAGCAGCGTCATATCAGAGGCACATAGCAACGAGGTCGATTTTGTGTACAGTTTAAAACATGTTAAAGCCAATTTCATTGGAGGAAAATGTTGTCATCACTGTTATAATTAGATTCCAAACAAGTTCCTCTTTCCCGCAGTATGCGTTGAGCCTGGATGTGTAACTGCTCTTGTCCACAGCTGCATTGTTGCGCTGGCACTCCCAACACATTCTGACCCGTCAAGTCTTTTGTTTCTACGTTATGGAGTTGATTAGCACTCACAAATGTGTGATTTTACTAGTTTTTGGAATATCTGTCGATGAAAATAAATGGGGCGGTGAAAGATAAGATGATAAGGAATGCATTTCGGCCAAAATCACAATTTTGATGGGATATGACCTGGATAGCTATTTTTGTCTCGCTGGTACAAACGGCTGGTGCGACTTAATACCCTTTAGTGGTTTTATCACTTGTCTTGTATATTTGGCATGCTAATGAATAAAATCAATAGAATCATTGAAACATTTAATCTTTCCAGAGACCTAATTCAAGGTGATGTTGACTGTGTGTTTGTTTCACTGGTAGTCGGAGAAGCTACAGCGGAAGCAGACGAAGCGAGAGAAGGCCGAGCGACAGACGGCCGAGTGTCGACGCCTCAAGGAACTCCTCCAGCTGCAGAATCTCCTTGACAGTCTCGGCTCAGAAACAGCACGGGCAGACTTCATCAGCGGCACCAATGGAGCAGTGGTGAGTGTTCGTCACAGAATAACACATCGAGGAATCTCGTTTAATGAATATATCGTACTTATTATGAATACATGGGACAGCCTGGCCCATCTGAGGCCAGCTATGATACCTAAGTACAGACTGCGAGAGCCGGATGTTGACGTGACCGAACATGGTCCTAGGTCAGCTGCTTGATCATGATCACATGAACAGGCAATCCTGGGTATCAAGTTGACCCAAAAGAGGTTTGCAGAACCAAATGCCCCAAGATATTAGGATGGGGTGAAATTATTTTGTGGTACAGCTAACTCCAAAACTCTTAAGGCTGGCTACCTGACTGAAATATCTGGTAGTCAATATGTAGCCCAATTCCTCAACCAAGACACACAGACACATATTTATTTTGAACATTTGAACAAGTTGAAATAATTAATATAAATCACACACACTAATATAGAGGTCAAGGAAATTCACATTAAGACAAACACATGTTGCCAACATGGGAGCCACCTTTTGTCAAAATGACTAATAATTATGTAACTTAAAATTAAGACAGAAAAAGTAAATACAAAACCAATATACATTAATCAACACAGTAAAAGACTGTAGTCAGCTAAAGGCCTGATACAGTAGTCTGAAATACGTCAGAAATTATTTTTGTTTTGTTCACTTATTGACAGATTGATATATCTACTTCACAACAAAGATCGTTTTTTAACAGTTACTCACCGCTAAGTCACTATTTTAGCACTAACTTAGATGGCCCATCAAATGTGAAATGACAATAAAAATGTGAATTGATGAAATACACCAAAAGTGGTCCATGTTTGTGGCTTGACAACGACCACGTTCGTTCACCGTACGCCATTTTGTTTGGTATCAGAAAAACCGCCGTCTTCTTGGCTATTTGTCAGTTATGTTGGTAGTCACGCCCCTTTCTTCCAAAGTAGAATTTTCCCGCATTGAAACCGGGTCCAAATTCCCGACGATCTCCTTATTTAGCATTGAACATATGCAAATGAGACATGGAACTGGCCGAAAGCAAGTTCGGGGGGGTCGTTCAGCCTCCTTCTCGCGGTGTTATGACGCGTTTTTTCTGAAAACGAGGCGCGGAACATCCTTGTTGCCATTTTATGACGGTTTTTTTTCTCAAAACGAGGCAAATCAATCCCACGATGCTATACGTTGTTTAGTTAACATTATTCGGAGTTGTTGCTACGGAGAATTTTTGACAGCTAGTCAGCGAACGATATTTTGAGTGAAATAGATAGTTTAATCAAGATGCCGCCGAAGAAATCGAAACTTGTACGGAAGCGACTGAGGGAATACAATGCTGCACATCGATGGTCGGCGAAGAAAGTCGATTTTGCAGCCGTAATCGACAGCGAATGAAACTTTGCAGAAGCAGATCAGAACGTAACTTGTTATGCATCACACAGTGCCATATGACGTATATGGATGCTATATTATAGCAAGAATTTCAGAGTTAGTGATGATTGACTGACGTATCATCAAAGATATGATGATTGTATATGAACACACATACGCCTGCTGCATTTATAAAATGCCACAGTGAAGTGGTGCCTAGGCTGATTATGGGGATATTCTTATAAAACTTGTTTCTGTAGTCTACACATTATACCCTATAGGCTATACTGACTTGAAGCATGCAAGTCTGTGGTGTGTTATATGCAGTAAATTTTCATGTTTCATGGATGTCTGAAGTCACAACCTGTGCAGTGTGAATTATATATGGAAACTATCTGAACTGATGCATCCTCGGTGATTCTTTGCATTATATGTGTATAGGGGAGGGGTGGGAAGACATGATATAATTGTCACTGTTAATGGACATTCATATATTATGCATGGATATTAAGACTATTATTTTGTTGCTTATTTGCAACATTTAGTACTTGGGAAAACAAACTAATAGTTGATGATAACTTACTGACGTGTCATGATTGTACATGGACGCACATATGCTACATTTGCAAAAATGAAATGATACTTTCTTAGGTAAAATAACCCTCTGAACAGGATTCTTTACATGATAACCTATCTATATTGCCTGTTACATGCATTCAGTATGCATGTTTGATGTAGGTATCATGTCACAACCTATTTGGCCATGCACAGAAAGTTAGAATAGTTCATTACCTAGATAGAAACATTTGAGTACTTTAAATTAGCTTAAGGGTTTCAGTTTTCTATTCATTTAAACTTTTGTTATTTTTACGATATTTTTTTCCATTATTACCCCCTCCCGCACTTAAATATTTCAAGACAAAAATTTTAATGATGAAATTTCCTTAGTTTCAATACAGGTACTTCATACAAATCATTTGTGATGAGATTTATCAGTTTTAAAAAAAAATGTTGCCGTGTCCTGTATCCCTTAAGGCAAGGGTGTACTCTAAACGTACTTTATTTTATTACTTCACTGTTATTGAACACAAAGAGCTGAAACTTTCAGAGTTTGTGAGTTCACCTCGCAGCATAGCTGTGCATTTTTTAAAAGAATTTTTCTAGGGGTTTTCCCACGGTATGGCGGCTATCGTGGATTAATTTTTTTGTGTCAAATATGTCAGTAACTACCAGTCTTAGATAACCCAAATTTGTTGTGTAGTTACTCTAGATAAAATTCCATTCGTGACTCATTGTATAAAAACCAGGTAATGTTTTCCAGAAAGTCTCTAGGTGGTTTTCAAGAGCATACTATCAAGATACACTATGGCACGTTTCAAGCAATTCTGTAAATCAGTAGCGCAGGAAAATGACACAGGAGACATCAGGTTTAAGGAAAAAACATGTTTCTGAGATAATCGCATTCAAAGTTTGGGTACATGGGAACACACATTTCAACATATAAAAAGCAATCTAGATGACTGAAACTTGGCACATATGTTAGCCAATGTATAATCTATCAATAGGCAGAGTTCAGTATGACTTCCATTGCAAAATAATAACAACATGAAAAACTAAGCACAAAAAAAATTGCAAAACAGAAAAACGTATTTGTAAAATATGACACCAGTCCACAGATAAAGTTCACTGGAGCACAGAGAAAGTTCACTGGAGCACAGATAAAGTTCACTGGAGTACAGTGCCATTTGGTACTCTATCTAAATTGCCCCCGTGCCGAGGGTACTGTCAACAGCTTGGTCGGAGTGAGTGCGCTTCTTGCATGGCAGCAATATTGCATAGAGTACGGTCCCTGTTGTGATATTTGCACCAGCATCTTGTTCATGTATACATCCTCAACTGGTAAGCACCAGACATACATCCCCTCCAGAAGTTTGGTGTAACCAAAGTTCCGTTCAGTCGCAAACATTCTCTGAGATAACTCGTCTTGTGATGCTGACGGCCGATTTGATTCCTGGAAACAGTTACACAAAACAAATTTCAAATATGATAATGGAACTAAAATGTAATTTGAAACACAAATTTTTATTTTGCATGTATCTCATCACGAAATCCGACGGGTTTTCCCAGATCGCATCACATATTTCAGAGAAGCACATCATAAAAATGTAGTTTTAATTTCTTAAGGTTGTTACTGTCGTCATGTATTATTTCATACATTATAATTAATTATAATTTTTATTTAAAAAAGCATGCTGATGTGATTAGTGCTTATCCATTTTCTAATGTAATGCTATATAATCTGTGTTCCATTTTGTTCTATTTTCATATACAGCAGAGTGTATACAGAGTGTGATATACAGGATTTCTGTAAATGCACATTTTCAGTGCGTATTAGTCATTGGAAACATATGAAGTAAAATCTGGAATTTATTGTGTTGTTAGAGCATGTACAAGTAAGGAATCTGGGACATAATCCCACAAGACAACCCATAGTACAGACAAAATCCCACAATTGTGAAAAGTAAAAATATATATAATTTTTTTTACTGTTGTGCAATTTTGTCCACTTTTCACATTGTGCCCTATGGAATTAGGTCCTGTGTGATTTAGTCTGGATACCACCAGGTAGCCAATGTCATCTTCATCACTGTTGCTAGATAGATGCTAGATGCAATTCTGTTATTTATTTTTATGATGATTATAGTATAAATCAGTGGAGCAAACATGATTTTGATCAAACACTGTGTGCATACTATCAATTTATGTCGGTATAACTTTCAAAATAAAAAAATTTGCTGCCCATAAGTATTTATATAATGTATGAAATAGTAATAGTATTTAATCAAAATAACCTGTTACTTTTTTCCTGTTACCTTCGGACCTACATTTGAGTGGGAACACTATTAAAAAGGTGATGTTATATTACAATGTAAGGGGTTTCACTATAAAAGAAATTAATTCATGGAATGCCATGTAGTTGCAAGTTAGGCCTCATAATGCCACCACAGTGATTGAAGTGATGTTGGCTTCTCTTGTTTGTACTCTAACAATGATCCCAGTGACTTCCATTATTGTGAACTGAATGGGTTTATATCATGCCTACCACACAAATCAGTAAAAAAAAAATGTTGCAACTTAAATAAATAAATATTTGGCAATAAATGCAAATTTTCCTAGCAAACTGTATTTTTTCCTTCAGTTTTTCTCCTGTTACTTTATTTTCAGTTAATGTATTATTCAGGTACAATGTATTTATTTTAACAAAATGCTTATACCTATATAATATTTTGTTAGCATTAATCGTGTAGTAGATTTTAGACTGCAATATACTATTCATTAACAGTTATTCTCCATATGAATGACTACAGTACACGAGTACACTTGTAAGAGCAGCATCATTCCAAGGTCACTAGCCCCCCAGAAGTATGAGAATCAAGTACCAGTATACCCAGGGGACCCCAGTACCACTTCCCCTGGGTTGGTATGCAAAATGTTGATTTAACACATACCGTCTAGTGTATTAATTACTTATTTGGACAATGAAATACTTTTGTATTAGCTGTTCATCAAAAATGTGATGATAGTATAACAATGTAACAAGGCTACAACATTCATCAAATAACTTTTTTATTATTTCTACTGAAAGGTAAAGGTAATTGGAGGTCTTCAAAGTGTCCTTTGTGAGCATTGTGGTTTATCTAATTAGGTAAACCTTTGGTCTGAACACTGCACCTGGGCCCTAATTGAAGTGGCTGGGTTTTCTTGTCACAAACAAAGGGAATTAGCTGGGCATCCCATTAGCAGGCAGGTGCCAATCTGTGTAATAAACCTTGTCCACTGAGAAAGATGATGATATGAAATAATTCTTCATCAGATCTTTGATAATATAACGCATGAATGGTCTTGCATGTTTGCTCTGTAATACAGATTTGAACAATGACAGGGTTCTACTGACTGCTAGTGGATATTCCTGTTAGCACTTAGGGATCCCTACAGGGCAATTCTGCCTATAGTGTAGCTTCTTCCACAACTCTTATTATGTGTATCGTACGTATCTGTCTATAAGACTGCACATTATTAAATATAATGTTTTAGATATACAAAATGGAACACAGTCTGACAGATATCTGCTAGAAGTGCCCTCCAAGTAGACCAATACATCAAACACAACACTAGATGTTCGCAAAAACATAGTAATCAGTTTCTTCAAATGACATATTCATCAAACACATTTGGAAATAGTTACTTACTGTTACTTACAATATACAATAAAATATTGAAATTATCCAAAGTCCAAGCATTATTTCATGTTACATACATTCCAGTCTTTCAAAGTTTCAACTTGGGGGTACCCGCCATGAATTACCAGCCAGCATATACACTTATGTCCGAATGACATTATTTGCCAGTAAAATATACATATACAGGTTTAATGGTATTTTGTGAACATGTTCAAAATATAATAAAAACAATTAAAATACTGTGTTGTTTTCTTATTAGTCTGTAACTTAGTCAATTATTCGAGTGAAATGCATAAATAACAAACCAGTATCAATCGGACTGTTTTACCAGATATATTTCAGTCACCAAACATTAGTTGTGTTCTGTCAAATCAGCTGCGTTAAATCAGATCGCTAAAACAACATAATCGCTTTCGAAAACAAGCACCAAAATAGATTTAATTAGAACATATTTGAAATTGTCTATATATAACTGATTTCAATAAAATAATAAATATATTTCATTAAAACATCCTATTTTTAATTAAAAATGTCCCCAAGCTTGAATGTAATAATTATATGTTTTCATTTACTTTAGCTCGCTGTCGCTTTCGGTAGGCAGACCTGGTAAATTCGCTCATAGACGGAGCTATAGCAGTGACAGTAGCACTAGCGCTGACAGCCCTCTTACGAGGCCCGCTTGCCTTCGATCTGAGCGGTGTGGTTGTCACTGCCCATGTCGCTGTCTCTGTTCGGGTTCTACGGATTGACAGCATCAACATAGCTTCCACTACTGGGAATAATGTTGGCACAGAGATTTTAGCACCCGGGTCGCAGTCGAAACAAGTTTTCTCACAGTGCGCTGATCAAAGCTGGCTGTGCTTCAACAGAATGTGGATTCTGTAGTCTGTGTGCGAGTCTATCAAAAGTTGGCTCTGTAGGGAGCTTAAGGCCATGCGCTATGGTCAAAACCATTTTTTTATTATTCTCTCTAGCTTTGTTATTATTTATTGTAGCCTACTGAAATTTTAGGACAGTGTTAATAAATATTTTATAAAATTATTTTAAAAATATTGTCCACCAGGTGGCACTGTGGGTGGTATCCATTTTGGATTTCTTAGATGAACCGTGATTAGTGTATCTGGAGAATGGCTTAATCAAATGCATTGTATTTTGGCACACTGATAGCGTACATACTTATGCAACTTATGACAGATGGAATATTTTTTAAAACAAATACATAAATTTATATGAATTTTTTCAATATTGAGCAAATCGAAAGTTCAACATTGTTACAAAAGTCAACATAGGGGTTCAATTTAGATGTTTTTCTCCAATCCAAAACTGTCATAAGTTTGCACATTATGTTGGGATGCAATACTGAAAATTTCAAGTAATTTCATTGAAAAATAAGCGAGTTACATAAAATGAGAAGTGTTTAGTCGGGTAAAAACATTTTATTGAGAAAACTGGCCTCAAACATTTCAAACAATTCGATACAGAATAGTACATGCAAAAATGCAGCCAAAGTGATCAGATTATACAGACAGATTCCTCAAACAATAATAATACCTATAGAAATAATATAAGTACAGTACTGATATTACACAAACACTTCCTACAAATACTGATCTTTCTAATGATATTCATCATTTGGCTGTATAGCATATAAAAAATATGTCAACACTGAAAAAGACAAAATAAAAACACATTTTCGGTAATAATTGCAAAAATAATACAGCTGCAGTACTAAAATTACACAGATCTCTCTCCCAAGAATGTTCTCTGTAATGATGCAAGATGTCATTAGGTTTGAGAAAAATACTACAAACAGAACCACACAAAATTGTGTCCATAATTTCAACCACACTAAAATTCGCCTGCGGCATAGTCACTTTGTGAAGATTTGGCCTGTGCCAAACGAGCTCGTTTGCGGGCCAGACGAGCCGTCTTGGTCGATTCTTTGGCTAGTCGCTCGGCTCCCCGAAGCCGCATGGTGTCGGCCTTCTCAGCTGATGCTGTCATATGCACACCAGGGGCAATGCCCATGACATCACACAGGTGCTGCATGGTCAACTGCACACCAGAGTTGAACTGTGACACTGCAGTACAGGTGGCAGAGAGGACCCGCTGCAGCCCGACAAATCTGGTTTTCCGGCACTTCGACCAGATCACGGAATGGAGGCTTTCGTTTGCGTTCTGCGTTTTTTGCTTCAGGCAGCGCCGCAGCAAATCCTTGTGGGCAAGGCGGGCGTAAACTTCCTTCACCCGTTCACCAACCTCTGCAGACAGAGGTGTGTGGACGTTAGTGAGGTGTGGCCCTGGCTGCTGTCCGGTGGCAAGTGCCCTTTGGTAAAAACACCAGCTGTTGACTCCCACTGAACAACGATCGTGTTGTGGCTTGTCATCAGTTGAGATGGCGTGATCAAAGCTGGCCATCACGGCTGCTTGCATCCCACTGTGGTCATTCGGGTGAGAACGCACTGCATCTCCATAGTAGCGTGTCAACTTCTCAATGGTGCGTGCTGTGAGTCGACCAAAGCCCCGGCCTCCGCGGGGGGCGCCAGACTTCTTTCTTGCGTAGTGCTGTTCCAAGCCGTTTGGAGACGTGGTTAATGCACTCTTCCTTCCGGAGTACCACGTTTCCATAGACCTGCAAGTCGGTAAGGTGACTGAAGGTCTTGGCGTCACCATCTGACACTATCGTCGTGTACCTGTAGCCACGCTCGAGAACGATTCCACAGGATTTCTGCAGCAGTGGCTTCCATTCCCCCAGAAGTGCCGTTGTAGTTCTTGTTGCATTCAGTGTGCGTCTCTAACCACTGCTGGAACTCAGGGGTGTGGGTCCCACCGAACAACTTCTCTGCATACGTGCAATGCTGACAGTACAGAGAGAGTACAGCCAAGTCCAACACAAGTCCAGTTGTCACTTCCACGACACAACCAACGCCATACAGTGACTTGTGTCCTCGAGTCATCCATGACCCGTCAAAACTCACTGTCAGGTCAAGGATGGAGTCTTCTGTGATCGTCGGATCAAGGTCCTGGCAAGCCTTGCGCACTGTGACAGCTGCCTCATCTAACACAGTGTTCACCACCACCATGTTTGCTTCAGTGATGGCACGGACGTGTTTCGCATACGTCTTGTGATGCATCTCCGGCATGTTCATGAAACGACACATCTTCACTAACCCGCTGTGTCCCACACCCATGTCCATGGTAGCTGCGACAACTTGGCGATTCACAGGAAATGGAACGTTCCCTTTTGTTGAACCGTCTAGGCGATCAGATGACCATGCCTTGTTCAGCACAGTCCCACATGTTGTGCAGTACGTCTGGTACTGACAGATGAGGCCGAGGCGACGATCTACAGCACGAATCTTCAGCGTTGATGCACCACACTCGGGATTGAGACACAGCAGACCCTTCACAAGCCTTGTCATCATCTTACAACTGACGAAGGACGTCTCAATGTTGGCACGCTGAGCCATTATTCGCGGACGAAGACCACGCCGATAGCTAAACTTCCGCTTGGCTGATGTTGGAGTTACGACTGAAGTTGATGGCTGGGGTGCATCCATATCAACCTGTAATACAAGACAATTTGTCATTAGCTACATAAATGTGTGGGATTTCATATTTTTCCAAGTATAGCAGTTTTATCATGTTAGACAATAAAGTCTGTCAAAACAAGAAAACATTATACATGTCGACACAGGACTGTCAAAAATAAAGTTATATCATATGGACATATCACAAGTCATATGCATAATGTATGCAATAATTGGTTTCAGTTATTAATACTAATTATTTCTAATAGTATGGTCTAAGGCTAAGCCAAGGGCAGGAAGGGAGCCTAGGATAAGGTGAAATAGGCTAAGCCTACGCTAAGGGAAGCCTAAAAATAGTAACATAAACAATGAAGAAATTCCAGCAATTAAGGTCATGTTTCAAGTTGAAATTCATGAATATACACATCACTGGTGACTAAAACATTTATTACACAAATATAAAAATAACATGGCGCAAAAAGGACTAACAAATACTTACATCAAGCGCAGTTGGCAACTGTCTCTGTTCCCCACTCACGCTGGGTATCGGAGTCGGGGAATCCCCTCGCGACTGAGTGCACGGCAGTTCAACTTCGCCTTCAGCGCTCCTTTTTGGTCGTTTTCCGATCGCAGCTCTAGCTAATTGCAGCTGTCGACGACGAGACATAGGTCTTGTACCGAACTGCTGCATTACTTTCTTATTTACTCCAGACATTTTATGAAAAGCAAGCGCAAGCGAATCGAATCGAGGAAAAAATGGCGGCTCTAAGAAAGCTGATAAATTCCTTTGTGGCGGCCTATAGCCAATCAGCGTTGAGCACTCGTGGGCGTGACCTATGCCGACCAATGAAACCTTTTCCGGGTGGTATTCTTCCAGCTTGAAATAGTCAAAATCTACCATGGACTATGCGGAATCATAACTACCAGCATGCGCAGCGAAAGTGACGCTTCAAATCCATACCAAACATGGCGAGGTTGTTTACAAACACGGTCCTGTACGGGACCGCTGAAAATGTTGTATTTTTCCGTAACACGGTGATGTAATATAATTACTCAAGACAATAGGGTCTTAGAAAATGTCGATAGTTAGATAATAGCAGCTCATGAATATGACAAAACATGAAAATGAATAAAAAAGAAATAAAAAAAATATTCTGAGCGTCGTGCGTGGCCTTAAACCACCTACATCATGCTCTGATATTACTGTTTGCATTACAAACGAATGCTGCACAAAAAACATTCCCACTCAAGGCTGATGTCACTGTCGACAGTATCGTGTTGCCTCTTGACGATGTCGACGTCAAAACTACCTTCCAAACATCCCTCAAAATCCGAATCACTCAAGTCTAATATAATGACAATGTTCAGAATTACAATCAAGGTACAGAAAAACGCTGCTCTGTCCGGTGCGCTATAATACCGTTGTGCAAAAAATAGAACGCTAAAAACTTGTTTAATCGTAGACATCACCGATGGTTTCGTGTTTTGAAACTATGCAGACATTCTCCATGATACTAGCTCGCGGCAAATGACAAGCTTTCATTTGATTGGCTGAAAATTACGTAATAAAAACCGTAGTTTAAAAGTGGTTCTGTTTTCAGTATTTGACATCGAACCCAGAACAAGTTCTGTAAAACTTGTATTTAGCTACAGAAATCGTTAACATTTTAAATTTGATAGTCAAACATCACTATATTATCTGCCGACTGCTGGAAGGAAATGTTCTTATTGGCTAACACTGTTTACAACTACGCAGTTTAAAAATGGCTACTGTTGCCGGGCAATTTGAGGCGTTCTGGCCATGAAGCGTAGTCAGGTTAATTCGGGCATTCTGGCCACAAGAGGGTTAAAAATAGGATCTGTGTGTGCATTATATTTACTCAGAGAACCAAACCTTGTTGGTCAATATGCCATTGACATTAAGTGATTGTGTCATGCATCAAACTGAATGGTAATGGTACTGGTATCATTTTATTGAAGTAATCATTGTTTTTAATGTGTGATTTAAATTGTGTAACGGTTAATATCTTACTTAGATTGTGTAACAATTAATGTGTAAATTGTTCAGATGCCTATCCTGTTTGAAATGACAGGACCACTCTGTGGCTGTTTATGTTATTTTGGAAGAGGAACTGAGGAATAGCTGATCAAAGCCATCTATAACAATGTGTAATTCTATTTTAGGTTCTGAAAGAGGAGGAACTAGACAAACTAGATGAACTTTACCAACTGATTAGTCCATCGAGAGAAGACAACCGCAGGTTTGTTCCTTTTCAGAAGCATCAGTGTGGTGTTGCTGTTGCAGTGTTCCAAATATATGCTTTTCTGAGACCACTGACTTTTCTTTTTGTTGTTTATCGATTAAACTGGAATTTTCTCCTAATGCCAGGCATGCACTTTTAAACTTGTTGTGAGCTGTGTTTTGTTTCGACTTAATTGGAAAAATGAATGATTAAGCATGAATATATTGGTAGTATTGTGTAAATTACAGTTATATTTAGCATATTGTATTCTGTGGGTGTGCATAGTGTTCTAATACATTTGACATTGTGCATGGGGATGATCCTTCCATGAAATAAAATTTACATGGACCTTGATTAATTGTTTTAGTATAAATCTTCTGATATTATGGCAACAGAGTTGTATGCTGAAGTCGTTTGGGCCCCTGTGTTTGCGCAGCTATGACGAGCAGTTGACCGAGGCGTCTGACCACATACAGAACTACCTGGATAACAAGGATAAGGAAGTAGCGGGAACAACCTATAAGGCACTGCATGACCTTGTGACACGCATTGAGGGCTGCAGCTACTTCGACAGCATCAGCAGAACAGTGCAGCTAGAGACGCTGGAGACACAGTCGGCTGAAGGTAGTTGAAATGTCATGTCAGATGGACAAATCCCCAATGCTCATGATGCTTCCATATAGCTATAGAGCTGTAGTTACCAGATTAACTTTTTAACAGTCTTAGTAGGCTACTTCATTATTACCCATAAATTATGATTGAAAACACAAATGTGTTCATAGGTATTGTAAACTCATCAGTCAGCCCTTTGAGTAACCTGACATTCAACCCTTGATTGTGTCAGGGCTGCTCTTTGAGGTGGTCTTTTTAGGGTGACCTGCTCAACGCGTAAATGTCTGGTTGGCCTCAATACAATGCCTGTGGATATATTTTGTATAATAAATATAACGTTAAAAATGCTCCGTACTAATAACCAGGTTAAACAGCTCTTTAGGTGCATCATATCCAGTGGTCAAAATAGCCTGACTGCAGATTATGTTTACTGGCATAATATGGCTTGACTATATTATGCGTCCACTTGTAGAGGAACTCGTGCAGGAGGTGGCTGTACAGGCAGAATTTGCCGAGGTTGACATACCACATGAACAGCCCACAGAGACATCACCCATAGACACACAGGAAGTAAGCATCTGACAGTGACACTTGACACATGGAGCATGGAACACACATGATCATATAGTGTATACCCTAATAGATGGATGGCTCCTTTAACTGGTTTTATTTCTGAGCAGTTCCATTAATGCTACTCCTGACATAATCTGGGAAACAAGGCATATTTAAAAAAACTGCATTTATTTTACATTAAACAAGATTTAGCCTTAACTAAATGAAATGGTTAGACATGTGATATCCTAAGAGAAAGTTGATGTAATAACTTTATGAATGTGTCATTTTAGTAATCTTCACTTTCCCAATAAAACAATTTTGAACAGTAGAAAATACAAAGAAAACATAAATTTTGCTGTTGACATTTTTTTATTGAGCTGTGGCATTTAAAAAGGCCATTATCTGTTCAAACACTGTAATAAATAATTTTAAAGTTATTCCCATTGTCACCATCAATTCAACATAGGTTGAATGGCATTGATCATCCCCGAGGTGGTCTCGCATCACAAAGTTGATATGTACTCGCACATTTCACCATCTCTTTTTTATATATCGTTATTATGTGTTGAAGATATGCTAAAATAACACAATAAACTAATGCTTTCATGGGCACAGAAGTCGGCAAGTTGTCATTGGCAGTTCCAGACAAGAAACGTCACAGTTGTGCTCAGATTTGTAATTTAATTGTGATTATAACTACTTTATCACTTCATGCAGGAAACGTACCAGGCAAACATGTTTGCACCATTAGTCGTTTGTGAGTGTCTCGATTCATTATGTGCTTTTCCGTGCAAACCCAGATGATGCCAGCTGGAGTTTGATATGAATCTCGGACATTTATGCCAAATTTGTTACAGATCTGAACTTTGCAGATAACATTGCGTTGCCATATGTGACTAACGCATGGTATGTTGTTAATAAAAGTGGAGAGGAACATAAATAAAGGCAAGGTCAACGCATGGATTTCAGTGCTTGCAGAGAGCAGAAACCAAAGATCATCTTTAAAACTAAAAAATATATTATTTCATTTTAAAGTTTTAGTGGTTTTTGGCTGTAACAAAACTGTCAATGTGTACCTATGTGTCTAATAAAAATGTTGAGCAAATAAATGTGAGTTAGCTTGGATTGAATTGTCAATGTGTGTTGTGCACCTAATAAAAATGTTGAGCAAATAAATATGTGTTAGGCTGGATTGAACTGTCACTGTGTGCCTAATAAAAAATATCAGTATTAAGGGGAGACATTCCCCACCTGTATAGGGTATTTTTTATATTGATGAATATGACAAAGTTATCCATTAAGAAATGGAAATCAAAAATATGCTCTGAACTTTATTACTCCTGTTACCGTGGTACCAAACAAAATGCGAGGCACATTAAACAAACCTGCATCTATTTTACATTGAAAAAGATAGTTTTAGCTAAATGAACTGAGTTAGACATGCACGTTAATGATGTAATAGGAAAATGCAGTATACTTTGTGCATGCTCTCCAACCATTAGAATAGCAAATAAGATTGTAATTCTTTCATATTTAGACTGTCTGATATTATGCAACTATAGCTAGAGGAGACAGTTGGATAGTTTTACTATTGTGATAGTGTTGTAATAGTATCGTGGAATGAGGAATAACCAGAAAGGCAGTCCCAAACCATAATTTACGGGTGGCGCCATCACATGGCCTTGAAGGCAGTTCATTCAAATTGGTAAATCTGTGAATGACTCTAACCGATAATTGATGTTGGGTCGACAAATAAGTAAACTTAACTAATAAAGTTAAAACATATTTACGAACAGTGACACAAGTAGCCCTGCTGGTTTGTTTAGCCAACTATCATTACTCTTGATAGTTCAGTGTACTATCAACAATAACTATTGATAGTTAAATTTTAGTAGTAAAAATAGTATTAGATAATGTGATGCAACAATAGTTACACCCCAAACTATAACCTTTCATTTGAAATATTAATAAGTTATATATTTAATTTTTTTTCTTCTGTAATGTGGCAAAATTCTGTGTTTTCTTTTTATAGATAAATACCTAATAAACAAAACAAAAGGTTTTGCCCCATTGACACTCTGCACCAGTTGCCCATTCCGCACTAGTGAACCTTAAAAAACACTGATCTTGATGACCACCAGTAGGTTGCCAATGTATTGCATTGCTGTTCAGATGCTCTATAGCTCGTATTCCTTCACACAGTTACCTTATTGACACTGATGTAAAGTGTATCCACATTGTTAAGGCTGTAATAATAATTATAAACTGTTCTTTACCCATCCATTTGGTTATCAGTTGGTAGATGCATATTGCACTACATGTGTGCTTTTTAGTATTTAGTAAGAAACTTTACAACTTGGCAAGCAATTTGTAAAAATATTGCTTTAAATAAAATATATTAATTACAATAATAATGGCAGTTACATTGATATAAGTGAGTCATTATCATATGAGCAATGTTGTGTATTTTATTGTAGTCGGCTTTCTCTGACATCGCACAATTTTCCTGAATCAAATGCTATCATGTTCCTTAGAACGAACCTGAAATTCTGGAAGATGTACATTCGCCCACTGCAAACACACGGGAGGCTGAGCGGTCACCACCAACAGAAGTGCAAAAAACAAATATGTTAGAAGCAACCGAGGCGGGCTTTGATGACAGCTCGTTTTTCTCCACTGTCTCAATCAACCGGCCACGACAGTTCAAGGAAATTGTTTCTTCTGTGCAGGGTAATTTTGACTTCCTGCAAGAGTCTCAGATCGAATTGGAACGTAAGTCTGTTTTAATGATGAGTGGATATACCAGTTTGTTTGGTGATAACAGTTATAATAACAATATTTAGAACTCTGGATAGCTGTAATAGTGTAGCTTTAATAAGGGTCTGTACATAATTTTCCTCTGCTTGTGCAACTTTAAAGAAAAGAAATCCATTTCTTTAAAACATGTCAAGGGATTTTGCTGCTTCTGACACTGCCCAACCTTCACTCCTAATGTCTCCTCTGTTCTATCAACATGCCTTACACTTTGTGTAACAAAGTAACAGGTATTTTAAATCTGCACGGAAATGAATATTTATTACATTTTTCCTGTGCCAAGTATTCCTTTGAATTTACAATCTTCCCAGTTTACAGACCATGAAGTGCTGATTTTGCAGATAAATGCTTCTGTGAGAAAATACGGGCATCATACCTTACTGTCGATGGCTATCGTAGTTGCTGCGGATGTACTATGAACTGTCATTGTTATTTTTGTCATCAGTTATTTTTAATCAGCTGCAGTTTATTAAATGCTATTTCATTATAAATGAAACAATGTTGCAATGTCCTTAAGACAGTTATTTGCTTAACCAATGTCCTTAAGACAGTTGTTTGGTTAACCAATGACATTCCCTTTAAGATGATAATAAATGCTTGTGGGATTAGAATGATTTTTTTATGGAAATGTATATTTTAATCTGTATAACATCATAGTAGTATAAGGTTAACATCATAGTAGTATAAGGTTAACATCGTAGTAGTATAAGGTTAACATCGTAGTAGTATAAGGTTAACATCGTAGTAGTATAAGGTTAACATCGTAGTAGTATAAGGTTAACATCATAGTAGTATAAGGTTAATATTTTTAACATAGATTTTTATGCTGTGTTTCAAGCATAAGCTGAAAAAAATTGTAAGTTCATCTTCAGTACATTTATTCAAGCCACTCCATCCAAAATTAGTCTAGAATAGTGGCCCGAACAACCAAAAATGAAGAATCCAATCCCACTTCCGAAGAAAGACTGGTTCATTAATGTGATCATGGGGGAAACAGTAATTTATTGAAACATCTATGATAGAATAAGATAGAATTACCTGAACCTAAAGCACAGACTTGCTGCCATCTCTTTCAGATTCTAAGAGGGCACAGGCGGGCTACCAAAACAAGTCTCTCGTTAGTGGTGCTGCTGTCGACCAAAGCGTTTCTCATTTCACGGCGCCGCAGCACTTAACACAGTCTCAACTGACACATACTGCCATGCAGGAACCTGCTACAGAAGCACTGCAGCAGTCTGCACCGCAGCAGCAGCAGTACACCGACTCACTTATCACATCTCAGGCGACCAACGAATCACTGGTCAGTCAGCAGGGTGTGCTGGACTCTTATGCATCACCAGAGCAGGGCTTTGGCCAGAATCACATGAACTTGCAGGTGACCAGCTCCTCACATTCATTCAGTGAGCAGGCATCTAAACTTGCTGCACAGATGACATCCATCGATCCATCAGTCGTTATGCCGTCTGCCGATGGGCCACAGCCAATTCCAATGCCAAATGAAACAATACCCGGGCAGTCTTTGACAGTGCAGGGATTCACAGACACACAGGGCCAGGGAGACCAGCTCTCTCCTGACTCACAGGTAGGCATGCTGTACACTTAGAAGCCAGTTGATGGCTGAGCCAATACTATTGCAAAGTTGTACAGCCGACTTTTCTATTGTTTACAAAAGAAACTGAATTACTTCTATTCTGTGCTGTGCTAATAGATGCTACCCAAAATAACCCATAGTGTCTCCAGTGCATAATATAATACTATGTGCTTTGACGGATATACAGTACATAATTTTGTAGCATACAAATCCGTGAATATTTATAATGTGGTCGAGCACGCATTGGCATAGATACACGAGTGTATCGGTTCATGGCAAATCACAGGAATTTGTCAGGTGTCTAATTGTTCATTTTAAAATTATATCGGCCACTCGTGGATATGCTGATACACCGTGACACAATCTTGACCAGTGAACAGCGCTGCACCATAATGAAAACTCGTATTGTCATAGCTTCTGAAACATCAAAAGAAACATAAATCAAACACATTTCTCTTGCCGAAATTTAACATTGGATGTCTTGCATTAAGATGTGGTCACCATCTGGCAATTAGAAATACGCTATTTTGGGTGGTGTCTATCGATAACTAAATGTGTTCAATAAATATTGAACAAACTGTTTTATCAGCTTCATTCTCAGAAGGATTCACTAAAATAAAATAAAAACTGCAAACTATATTGGGCATTCAGTTTTGTACAAAATGTGTTCCAGGTTTGCTATTCTCACATTTGTGTAGATCAGTGTTGTTATCCAACATTATATTGCATTTTGAAACTAATACTAGACAAATGTGGTTTGAAGAAAATTACATGACACCAAGATAGTGTATTATGCAGAAAATGGGGTAATTAAAAAATGTATAATAAAAAAACATGAATATCAGGTAAGTACCTGGTAATCATTACTAACAAAGTATGTGTCTATATATTCAATGCTGTCTCCCTGCTGAATTAATTGATATCATTCATTAATAATCTTAAATTTGTTTACATATCAGTTGTACCTGAATAGAAAATTATCAGGATGTTTTCTTGCTTGTATTTTTTTAATAGCAGGGAGGCACATTTTTAATTTTATATCTACAGCAAATTATAGCATCTAAGAAGCATAAGAAAATGACACTACTTTTTGTATACCAACCTGATGTTTTATGCCACTAATTAGGCAATCACACAAAACCTAAATAAAGTATCTCAAAAGTAGAGCAGGACCTTCTGTGTTTTGCACCTGCCAACAAATCTTAAAAGTGATCTTAAGAAAATTACTCTCCTTTCATTTGTAAGTAGTTAGCCACCTTAAGTAGGCTGGGTGGATTACATGTCAAGCCTGGTTATAACGCAGTGGTCGGGGTCCACGATTTCGGACCGTGCTGTATGCGAGGCATGTTAGGTTTTCCCATATCTGCCACCAGGGAGCTACTAAACAGCGATCGCTGCACCAAGTCCAAGAACGCTGTCAAAGCAACTGTGTGCTTGCAGCACTGTCTTATATGCCAATACTCAATATATAGAGCTTATTAAACGAGTCAACTAGCATCAACGTGTATTATTTTAAAATGTCACACCCTGTTGAATCTTGAACTGAATAAAATACATTATGTATACTGTTATGGAATAGATCTGCTACGATGACGATATACTTGACCAATAGGCCTACGAATTGAAAATAACCTGGATCTGAGCAGCTGAAAACGTATATGATTTGACACACATAGTATGCAAGCTGAATAAACATAGAAAACGAAACACCCTCCGAAAGATAGCTATTCTCATTCCCCTGGCGGCAGAAAATCGAGGTCCACGTTGTATCCAAATCCACGTTGTAACGAGCAAGTGTTGTAATTTTATAAAAAAAAGTCATTTGAAAAACATAATCATTACTAAGGAAGTACCTGCCCATATCACTGTTTCCAATAATCCAACAGGAATTTCCATTGAGAGCATAGGCAGAATACAAAATATGTAGTGCCCCCTTGCAGCTTTGGGTCCCCTTGCAGCTTGTGATGTGCCCAATGCACCAGTGCAGACATTTAAAGTTAGACCTCAGAAATGCATTTTGTAGCTTGTAGTAATTTTTTTTCTGGGGATATCCGCTAGTAGGAGGGGCCACTCCCTCAATGTGGAGGGAACCTTGTGGTCTGCAGTGCCGCTACTCTGCAGGCTCCGGCATCAATAGCGAATTATGGGCCCCTATAAATCCTCCCCAGGGAAGACTAAATCCGCTATGACTGAGACTAGTAAATTATTATTTTTTAAGGGTGGATTCCGATTGGCAAAATGTGAAATTAGTACTGTGTGATTATTTGTGCTACATACGTTCAGTAAAATATTTCCTAATGTATAATGAGAAAAAGAAATGAAATTAATTGATGCATAAGCCACTACAGCCATTTAAAAACATAGGTTGGTTGCTGAAATTCATTCTAAGTTACAGAAGTTTGTGCAGTTCATTTACCTATTAATTTAGGCATTGTATTACTTAAATTTTTAGTATCAGAACATTGATTGAGGGCATTGATCTAGACTATCATTGTAACACCTCAAAAAACAGCGGTGTATTCCCTCATGCAGCAGTGTTATTTTAGTAGAAGTGTAAACAAAACAATGTGATATGCCTGAGGCATGCCAGCCCGACATTGTTTTGTGATTCTGCTAGGAGAAGAAGCCTTTCTCGATGAACCCGAATGCGGACATATTTCGGTCGATGTACCCACAGCAGGCGATGTCTGTCACACAGCAACAGCAAGCGGTGGGACAGCTGACAAACTCAGCCGGTGGACCACCCATGCCAAGTGCACACGACAGCAAGTTCTACAGTCAGTCCATGCAAGCCTCCGACTACCCAAGTATGTTCAGTGCTCATTACAAATCTCTACAATATACAGTAGGATACAAAGAGAACCAGGTGGTATACTACAAAATCAGTTATAAAGAAAGTTCTGGGAAGAGAGCGTTGTTGTATTGGGTAATGTATTCTGTTGTGTAGCTCTGATTGACACATTCTGTTGTGTAGCTCTGATTGACACATTCTGTTGTGTAGCTCTGATTGACAGGCCAGTTTTGTTCTAGCACCTTGTTGCTTATTACCATATATTTTAAAGATCCTTCCTCAATTCAATTTGTTAGCTTGTCTTGTTTTAGAATAATTTCGCAAATAATCAAACCTATCTAGTACCCACTACGACGTGCTGGCTCTAGTGTCCACTACGACGTGCTAGCTGATATGTTTCAAATGTGTTATTTAGTTTTGGTGAAGTCATTGGGCAAACTATTACATTATTTTTGACTAGATTCGGCGGAAAAAAATTACAAATAGTTTGGTTCTATGTAGTCTATTGATACTTTCACAAGTGACCTGGTCTAGTGACCAGATTTGGCTCTTTGATGATTCTAATAAAACTACGCTTTTTTTATAAAACTGACTGCACATATTATTTTAACTATTCACACACTACAGATTTGAACGAACCTACAGTTGAAGCACAAGTGGCTGAAGTGAATATACTCTCACTATTAATTTATTTAAAATACAAATATTTTAACGGTATCACACAAGCTAAATAGCAAAGCTTGGTCTTACAGGTGGCACGTTTGGAGGTTCAAGTTACGTGCGAGGGGGCGGTGCGAGACGAGGGGGCCAAGGACGGGGAAGTCGTGGGGGAAGCGGTGGCCCTGGAAACAGTTTCTCTCGCAGTGGCACCAACAACCGTGGGGGTGTTGCATCATTCAACATGCCAAGGGGTGGAGGTGGAAATTTCCAAAATAACCGAGGAAACAGTAGAGGAGGAGGAGGTAAGGAAATGTTGCTACAAGTTAATCCATCACAAATCAGTACGTCTCGTTTTGATTAATGTGTATATTATTAAGTCGGGAAGAGAAATCATGCAAGTAAATGCCACTAAACCTAAAAATAACATTTAGCAATTATACCCAGAATTACGCATTCCAAAAATGTCCAAAATGATAACTGACTGGCAGTGAATGGTGAGAAACAAGTCTTGTAATAACAGTGTCAGTGACAATTTGAATGATCAACTTTTGGCTGTCTTGTCTTAGTCAGGGTTGAAGTTTCTGTAGGGACACACACACATGATATCCGTTGGAGCTGTGAGGATTTGGTTTACTTCTAACTGTAGTGCAGGAACATCTGACAGTGGTGCTGTCATGCTGGGTCCGCCTATTTCATAATTCGAGTCCAAATTCATTATTTGAATTGTCATTGCAAACTTTTACTTTGTTGAACGCATTGCGTAATAAAAAATTGTTGATGCCATTATTTTTTTTTAAGTTGGTTACAAAATCAGAAATGTCTAACATGGGCTTGGGACTGCTTTGGCTCTAGTCACATTCGTTTATTCAAAATCAGTCTCACCAACATAAAATACATCAATTCATCATAATGTTGGGTCTTATATCACACAATCGTGTAAAAATGTCTGCTGCTACAATTTTCTTTCAAACTCTTTCTGGTATCACCATCACATTTTGGATAAATGCCATGTAAAAGCGCCGTATTTTTTAATTGACTTCCACATACATGTAGATACAGAGTAATTGCAGTGACATCCACATACGTGTAGACACAGAGTAATTGCAGTGACATCCACATACGTGTAGGCACAGAGTAGTTGCAGTGACCTCCACATACGTGTAGACACAGAGTAATTGCAGTGACATCCACATACGTGTAGACACAGAGTAATTGCAGTGACATCCACATACGTGTAGACACAGAGTAATTGCAGTGACATCCACATACGTGTAGACACAGAGTAATTGCAGTGACATCCACATACGTGTAGACACAGAGTAGTTGCAGTGACATCCACATACGTGTAGACACAGAGTAATTGCAGTGACATCGACATACGTGTAGATACAGGGTAATTGCAGTGACATCGACATACGTGTAGACACAGAGTAGTTGCAGTGACCTCCACATACGTATAGACACAGAGTAATTGCAGTGACATCGACATACGTGTAGACACAGAGTAGTTGCAGTGACCTCCACATACGTGTAGATACAGAGTAATTGCAGTGACATCCACATACGTGTAGACACAGAGTAATTGCAGTGACATCCACATACGTGCAGACACAGAGTAATTGCAGTGACATCCACATACGTGTAGACACAGAGTAGTTGCAGTGACATCCACATACGTGTAGACACAGAGTAGTTGCAGTGACATCCACATACATGTAGACACAGAGTAGTTGCAGTGACATCCACATACGTGTAGATACAGGGTAATTGCAGTGACATCGACATACGTGTAGACACAGAGTAGTTGCAGTGACCTCCACATACGTGTAGACACAGAGTAGTTGCAGTGACCTCCACATACGTGTAGACACAGAGTAGTTGCAGTGACTTACACATACGTGTAGATACAGAGTAATTGCAGTGACTTACACATAGACACAGAGTAGGTGCAGTGACTTCTAATTTGATATTATGCAGGAATGTGAACGGGTTAATGACCATGCAATAAATATGTGTGTCTGTGTTCTGGCTTGCCACGACTTTTGGGACTCCCCAACTTGTGGTCATCTGGTTCTTGTCATCAGCTGCAGACTGCACTGGCCTCAACTAAAACCTATTCCCCCACAACAATTCATTTGACAATACCCAAATGTGAGTGACACAGTATCCCAGTGAATCGAACCCAGCAGCTGAAATACATTGTGTTGAGTTAGACAGTGAGTGAGTGACCTGTGTTGACCAACATGCATGCTGCATTGGTGAGTGACCTGTGTTGACTATGCATGTTATATGAGTGAGTGACCTGTGTTGACCAACGTGAATGCTGTATAAGTGAGTGACCTGTGTTGACCAACATGCATGTTGTATGAGTGAGTGACCTGTGTTGACCAACATGAATGCTGCATGAGTGAGTGACCTGTGTTGACCAACATGCATGCTGTATAAGTGAGTGACCTGTGTTGACCAACATGCATGCTGTATAAGTGAGTGACCTGTGTTGACCAACATGCATGTTGTATGAGTGAGTGACCTGTGTTGACCAACATGAATGCTGCATGAGTGAGTGACCTGTGTTGACCAACATGCATGCTGTATAAGTGAGTGACCTGTGTTGACCAACATGCATGCTGTATAAGTGAGTGACCTGTGTTGACCAACATGCATGTTGTATGAGTGAGTGACCTGTGTTGACCAACATGAATGCTGCATGAGTGAGTGACCTGTGTTGACCAACGTGCATGCTGTATAAGTGAGTGACCTGTGTTGACCAACATGCATGCTGTATAAGTGAGTGACCTGTGTTGAGCAACATGCATGTTGTATAAGGGAGTGACCTGTGTTGACCAACATGAATGCTGTATAAGTGAGTGACCTGTGTTGACCAACATGCATGCTATATAAGTGAGTGACCTGTGTTGACCAACATGCATGCTGTATAAGTGAGTGACCTGTGTTGACCAACATGCATGTTGTATAAGGGATATGTTGTAATACATATTTAGCAATTTTATAACTATTTGTCTTGTAGAGCGCCGCGAACAATTGGATCTGGTGCTATATCAAATGAAATATTATTATTATTATTGATACAGTATTGAGAAGCATCCAGTTTTCTCAAATGCTTGCTGGAAGATACTTGCATCATGATTAGACATCCCCCCTTAGTATGCTTTGTGTGAATAGGTAAATGTAGACAATTGTGAAGTCCCTTTAGTTAGCAGTATTTGAGCAGTGGGTGATGATTCCCTCCACCCGATCTTCTCATTAACTTTGCATTTAGCAACAAAATATTTGACTCGTCACTATCAGAGTGAAAATGTAATTCAAAATGTGCGTTTGCTGAAATGTTGGCTTGAAAACATCCAACTTATATATTGGTGCAAGCTAATTGCAAATTTGTTATTTCAGTCATTTCAAAATCTTGTGGGATATAACATTATTTTGAAAACTTGTATTGTAGCTGAAGTGGGTATCTAAGGCTAGTAGCTTCCAGTTTATTTAAACGCTATATCAGAAATGTTGCTTGTTAGTCTGTTGAGTGTGAAGCAAATGCAGTGTTCCCCCAATGTAATCTATAAGTGTTTGCCCCATGTAATCTATAGGTATTTCTCCATGTAATCTAGAGGTAAGGATGTCTGTGTTTGTATGGTCTGCTGTTGCTGTTATTCTTGCGCCTGCCAACTGTAGCATGTTTGCGTTTTGGGCTGTGTTGGAGGCACCAGGGACAAGCACGTAGCATGCATTGTTAATGTGCATTGTGTGTGCCATGTCGATTGTAGGTGTCGCCTTCCAGGGCTATACCCAGCGCATTGATGTGCGACCTGACACCTTCCAATCCTATAGCAACGGCTATCCCTCCGCCTCAAACTTTAGCAAGAGGGGAGGCAATGCTTCCGCCCGGGGACCCAATGTGCGTGGCAGTGGAGGTTGGTCTTTGTGTACAGTGCTCCATCACAACTCTCTCTCACTGCTTCAACTCTCACAACAGCATATACACTGAGCAGACACCAAGGCATTTTATTGTGTCTCTATTTAATTGTCCAACCTATGGTTGCACGTTCCTTACTTTGTAGCTTAAATGTAAATGGTGATTTCAGTTTCCAGAGAAATTAAGTCTCGCTTGATTTGTAGCATTTTGTTTCTGGAATTATTTTCAAGTCTGACCCAGATTTATATAAGTCATTCTATATAAATATGTATTTTTTTGCAAATGCTATTTCTAATTTTCCCTCTGTGTCTGACAAAGGCAAACATTAACTATTCCAAATTTAATTTAAAAAAATTTAATCTATTTGTGGCCTAGTGACACCTTGAAAATAAGACTATTCACATATGACTGTCTGCTCTACCTCAAAATAAAGACAGATACAGACAGCAGGGCACTACAAGACTACTGGTACCTAAACAAGTTACACTAGTGGAGCAAAACCTGGCTGAGGGAATCCAGTGTAGCCAAATGTAACATAATGACCATCACCATGACCCAAGGTGGAATACAGCGCTTCTATCTGGGACCCATACCATCAGAAATACATCAGCCAGGTAGAAATGGTACAAAACAAAGCAGCACGATTTGTACTTAACAAACCATGATGTCATGGGGAAGCCCATGGTACAAGATGATTTGAAGTGGGAGTCCCTCCAGACCAGGAGGGCTCATTCCAGGCTTGGCATGCTATACAAAATAGTTGAAGGGCTTGTAGAAGTCCCCACTTCACGTCACCCTGTGCCACACCCTGAGCATCATATCAACTGCAGGAACTCCAGGCAAGTCACCACACTGGACCCAAAGGTGGATGCTTACAAGTTTGCCTTCCTGCCAAGAACAGTTGTAGCGTGGAACACCCTACCAGATAATGTTGTCCTCGCTGAGTTGGTGGATGCGTTCCGTTCATGTTCAAATGGCACAGCACATGACCAGTCACTTGATCATCTCTGTGTAATATCCTTGCAAGACTTTACCTAGTACATATCCACATCCAGACATGGCTGTAATTTACACAATCAGTAGATAATTTGTTCCAATCATTTATCATCCTCTGTGAGTACATTCTTGTATCCTATCCGTTACTTCTACATCCTGTCCGTTACTTCTACTTTCTATCCGTTACTTCTACTTTCTATCTGTTACTTTCTTTCAGTTTGAGGAAAATATTGTTATCACTATCTTCATACAGGAAAACAGGAAATATTTATTCGTCCCAAAGACAACAAAACAGAGTATTCAACACAAAAACCATACAATATATTACATCTAAGTCGACATAAGAAAACAAAGTGGTAAGAATATAGAGTATGGTCTGAAAATAAAAGATAATGTCATATAAGGGACGGGAGACACCTACTAAGACTAAAAATTAATCAGTGTCGTAGGAACCACCCTGTCGATTAATTTCACCCGTTATTTTTATTTAACCATCACTATTTGGTCTCCTCCTAATCTTGTGATTTGTAGTGTTATGAAATCTCGTTGTTTTGGAAATCTTTTATAAGTAAGGCAGGAAGGTCTCTCATATATGGAATCAGTCTCTTCATATTCTTTTCTGCTGTAACAAGATTTAACAAGATTGCCGGCAAGTGGACAAAGAAGCTATTGTCTTATTAAGAGTCCAACAATTATTCGTCTATGTGCAGTCCCCCCGTCTGTTTTGTTTACCGATGTCTTTACATTATTCATGGATGCGATATTCTAAATGGGGCCTAACTATTGCTTTATATAGATGTCTAATTAGCTCTTTCTCTGGCACTTTCTGAAAATCTATGTAGACAATACCTTAGTGATTTCTTAAGACAAAAAAAACGAGATTAGTGAGACAAGATGTTTTTTCATGTTGAGTACTTAAACTAATATCTTCCTTGGTAAGAAATATCTTCTGTGAAGTATACATTTAGATCCTCTACCATCTGAAATCCATCTGGTATGTTTCCAGCTTTGTTTTTATACTGGTCCAACCATACCTCTTTCTTTCTCTTTACCCATGGGGGCCCCAGAGGTGCTGTGTATATGACCCACTGACATGTGGGCACGCTCTGACACCAACCTATGATCCAGCTATGGGCCAATAGCGCTTACCTGGTCAGCATGCTGGTGGGCTCTTACTAAAGTGATACCAAACAATGAACAAAACAATACACTACAACAATTCTAGGATCATATAACATCTGGATTATGACTGACATACAAAATCAAAACAGACATGAACAGGAATTATTGATAGAGAACTCTAAAAGGGGACATCACTCATCACTGGCTCTGTCACCTCTGCAAGCTTTTTTTCCAATACTGGTCTCACTTCGCACACTTGTCAGACACCCTGTGCCAATCCACTTGTTGTCGACCACAGTGGACAGCCAATGGTGATGTTGGTGTTTACTCTACATAAAGATAGAAACTCTTGCAATCATTGGACCAGTATATCAGCCACGTTTCTTATGGACTTATTATTTCAGTTGTGCTATTTAATGCTTCTTTGTAATTTATTGTAGTCTTCTTCCCTTTGCCTATAGTCCCTCTAGACCTGTCTCTACTGGCCTACGTTCAGTAATAGCTATTATATAAGCGTCTGTATTCTGTACTGAAATAATATTTAACCTGCTTTTCTGATATACTCCTGACATATAAACATAGATATGTAAGTCCAAATCCAGAAGTGTTGTGAATCTTTCCTTGCCAATATTTTTAATGCCAGCAACCCCATGCTTTCTTTGAGACACCCCAACTGCACATACTTAAAACAATTACTGCTAGTTCTGCCCTCTTCAACAACTATTACAGATTCATTTTCATTTGTTTCCAACAAAGCTCCACCACATACCTGTTGACATGCTGCTGTACTTGTGTGTTTATCAGCATCCTCCTGCAATTTTGATTTTCATGTCCCCTGCATCCCAATTTCTAACCACATAGTATGACATATTCACATCGTTAGGATGTCTTATTTTATCTTTGTAAAGGCAATTCTAGAAGTAACTGAATTAGATGGTGGAGGGTTAACATTATTTGAAACTCTTTTTTTTTTTGTATGTGCAGCATGCACGGGTGGGTGGACTGACACTGTCTTTGCTTAATTAACAGAACTCTGTTATTCTAATGACTGGGTCCAAACTGTGCATGCATTCAAACATCTGTTTTCGTGCAATGCATGTATGTGTTGTGTTTGGAACTTTGAACGTAAATTAAACTTGATAATGAATACCCCATATTAGTAGTTCGAAATGAGAATATATAAATATTGCATGTTGACATACTTAGTATTTATCGATGCCCAAATCATGCCTGGTTTATAGATCTATTCTGTTGCCTGTGTATTGTTTCTTCCATGCTTTTTATTTGGAAAAAATGTATACAAATAAACTGTAGGCATTTGAAAGAACGGCACAGTTGCACCTTTAATCCATTGTATTCTTGTCTTGGACGTTTCGAAACCTTTTCTGGCTGGGTTCCTTGCCGATTTCTTATTTTCTGAAACAGTTGTTGAAATGATTATGTAGTTCATCCTCTGCCAGTCAGACTCCCCCAAGGTGCTTGTCTTGCTTATAAACCTGAGCTTAGTGAAAGAGTAAGTAAAGTATTCACTGATTCATAGACTGATGTGTTTGTTTGTTGTGTGGTTGCAGTGATACGTAGCGGTGGCCCACCAAGAGGGGCACGGGGCAACAATGGTGGTCCAAGTCGTGGGGGCTACAGCCGCCCGAACAGTGGCGGTGTGGCGCCGCAAGCAGTCCAGCAGGCGTGATGGAGAGGTAGTTCCACAGCACATCTTGGGAATGGTGACATAGTTTGACACAACACTGTGATAGACACTGGTACGCAGGTCATATATCTGGCTGTTGACAATCTCAGGCAGGCTCACCAAGACTAACAGCAAGTTACCATGACTCATTGCTGGTCTGACTCATACAGTGATATGGGCACACCCAGAGGCTGGCTTTGCAGTGCTTAGGAGTAAAGGTAAAAATATGAAAAAGTAAAAGCTATAAGAAGGTATAATGTGAATCATTTTGGAGGCAGTCCTCTGTTCCTAGCTTAGTTTTGACAGTATCAGTTTGAACTTTTATGTGCTTTTTGTAATTTCAGCAGTGATGGTATTTGCACTCAACAATGCCTTATTGGGTGGCGACACTCTAGGGGTACTGGACCATGTTTTATAGACAGTTGTGTTGTTTTACCTATGTTCCTAACTGGCAGATTGTAATAAACCATGCAAAAATTTATGAGGACATTATTTTCATTGCTTTTAAAATATTCATTTAATGCTTAGAAATGCATGTGTTGTCTTGCTTGGGATCCTTTGTTGGTATCAAAGCCACCAAAACCATTACTGATTTTGTGGTCACACATGAAGACACAGGCCATACGGGGTCACGCTTGAAGACACTGGCCGTCCTCACACATTCTTAAAAGCTATTTGGTCTTGATAGATCAATCCAGTATACAGCATTGGGTGCAGAATGTCAGGATTGCGTACTGTCTGGTGATCTTTGTTCCCACTAGATTAGGTGGTCCATTTGAACAAATTAGAACTTGGCTGGCTACAAATTATTTCATAGCTGAATTCCTGAAATACTGCTCTATTGGTATAGAAAATGTTTTATGATTGAAAGGATGCATTTTTATGGCTATGGGAAGTATGGAAAACAATTACAGAATGTTTACATAATTAATGGTATCTTTTTATACCAGCTTATTGTCATTGCTAAAAAAGCTGTTGTGGAATAGTGATAACATTGCAGAACTGATTGCATAAAGGTTTTACATTTTTTATTATTTGAAAGCAAAATGCATTGAATTCAGATGAGTTATTCAGAAAAAACAACTATGGATTTCAGTGTGCGTGCGTGCATGCATTGTTACTGGTGGCCAAAATAAATGAGACTAAGAAAAATTAAAAAAATCTGAGATTTGATCTGAAAAACATCCAAACAAATTTCACAATAGAAGTGTGTAGTGATTTGCACAACAGTAATCTTAACAATCATAAAAAGCTTCAAGAGAATGCGGTGGATACTAGAAACAGCTGGTTTCGGAATTGAAGCACTTGAGTATGCATCTGTATATCTTTTCATTGCTGAAAAACTCTAATGCAGCTAATAATGACAGTGAGGTGAAAGCGATAAAGCTGGAAACATCAAAAACAACATTGTGGATTTCAAGTTGGTAGCTGAGCAAGTGGGTGTTGTCAGAAATGTCATCTTCATTGGTTCAAAGGTAGATAGTTCACAATGCAAGGGTGAAACGAGATGGAGACTGGTACAGCTGAGAATGGAATGGCAGACCACACCAAACTCACACTGGTAAAGGCAATTATTTGTCCAATGGCTATGTATAGCAGTGAACCATAGACCATTAGAAAAAGGAGAACACGTCTCAACAAACTAATCAACAGTTTTAAACTCTTGTGCTGGAAGTTTCATGGTCTGCAACGAGAACGAATGAGTTGTACATAGAGAACCCTTTGGACATATTATGTGATCAAAAGAAAGCCTTGGAAATTGAATGATGGAAGGGAGAAGAGAGGATGAGGTGGGTGGACCAAATAAAGGATTCAACTGGACTATAACTGGCTGTACTGAGAGGAGGTGCGGGATCGAGATGGTAGGAGGAAGCTGATCATGCTAAGAGGAGGTGCAGGATCGAGATGTTAGGAGGAAGCTGATCATGCTAGGAGAAGGTGCAGGATCGAGATGGTTGGAGGAAGCTGATCATGATAAGAGGAGGTGCAGGATCGAGATGGTTGGAGGAAGCTGATCATGCTAGGAGGTGCAGGATCGAGATGGTTGGAGGAAGCTGATCATGTTAGGAGGTGCAGGATCGAGATGGTTGGAGGAAGCTGATCATGCTAGGAGGTGCAGGATCGAGATGGTTGGAGGAAGCTGATCATGCTAGGAGGTGCAGGATCGAGATGGTTGGAGGAAGCTGATCATGTTAGGAGGTGCAGGATCGAGATGTTAGGAGGAAGCTGATCATGCTTGGAGGAGGTGCAGGATCGAGATGGTTGGAGGAAGCTGATCATGCTAAGAGGAGGTGCAGGATCGAGATGGTTGGAGGAAGCTGATCATGCTAGGAGGAGGTGCAGGATCGAGATGGTTGGAGGAAGCTGATCATGCTAAGAGGTGCAGGATCGAGATGGTTGGAGGAAGCTGATCATGTTAGGAGGTGCAGGTTCGAGATGGTTGGAGGAAACTGATCATGCTAGGAGGAGGTGCAGGATCGAGATGGTTGGAGGAAGCTGATCATGCTAGGAGGTGCAGGATCGAGATGGTTGGAGGAAGCTGATCATGCTAGTCACTAGTAGTGGGCTACGTCATGGAACATGTGTGACTGTGCATGTGTTTTTCAACAATCCTGTTTTTGAACATTCATACTACAAAGGTTTTTTTCTCAGTTTTTACTCTTATTTAATCCTGCTTGTATTTTTTTTATTTCCTGTGTGATCATAAACACTCCACTCATTTGTTTGCGTGCAGTTTCTTTTAATGACATCTTTGACAAGTGTTTCTTTCTGGATCATGTTCGTTGTTTTTGGTGGCATATCAATGCCTTCAATCTGGTCCTGTAAAAAGTTCCAGCATTTTATTGCCATCTTGGTTCATCAGTAAACTATTCCAATCTATGTCAAATGCTAAACAGTCTGTTATATATTTTTATTTACCATTGTGAAAGTTTCTCATCCATTGTTTTTATACTGCGTGACCCTATAATATCACACGGCATTGTAGGTTTATCCAACTAGGAGTTTCTCCAAGTAGGTTTCTCCAACTAGGAGTATCCTAGCCTATTCATTAAATAACCATAGTGGGGATACATTACATCCACATCATGATATCATCAACTGGAGAAGGTAACCTTTTATCAGATATGATAAATAATGGTCAGTGGCCAAATCTAGCTGTAGTAGCTGAAATATTATATTCATAAAGCTTGGTTTGTAGATTCAAATTGACAGTGGAATGATCAGATATGACAGTTTATAATCATACATACTCAACACTCAAAATACAGGCACAGCAAAATGTGCATGTAAGATTTGTGCATGCAATGCAAGATTAAACGATGTTGTACATAGTACTACATACATTATATACTATTTTGGCTTGTCAATTCTGCTGTACAGAGAAGAAACCAGGGCATAAGCGGAAGATGAGCACATCGCTAAATTTCATATAATCCATACATTTATACATCTATAATTCTACAAAACAGCTTCAGTCTATACATGTCAGCAAGTAGACAATGGTGGCAACAACAGTGTCGGTGTCCATGTACAACAATGCAGTCCTGGATGTAGCAAATCCAGATGTTACGGGAGATGGTTGTGTAGCAAGAATGAAGCTCCTGTTTTAATCACAGTTGTCCTGTCTCTGCATGCAAGGAGGAAAGCTGTATTGCCAGACACTCCTGATATGTATGGGTGTGTATAACAAACTTAAGTCCTATGTGGCATTGGGGACCATTTCACTAAGACAGAGCTCATAAGGAAAATCCATCAACACAGAATCCATCATAGATTTTTAAGAGCGTTTTCAAAACGCATTTCACCAAGTCATTTCACTAAGATGCTCATAAAATCCATCATAAGCTAATGATTGAAATTTCCATCTGATGATGTGCACAGTTGGGCAAAATAAATAGAAAAGTTGTCCAAAAGTGGCTAATAATTTATAAAAGTTTAACTATCATTGACTGTTCTTATTATTTTTTTTATGTTTTGAGTACTTGCAAGTATCCTGGGTATTGTATGTTTATCTCATGCACCACTGACATTGTATGGTGTTATAAAATAAAACTTGATTTGACAATTGAAGTTTTGACAGTTTTCGACAACAAAGCTAGCAGAGAGCGCCAATAACCTCAACCAAAGTTGTGTCATCGAGTATACCAATATGAAGGTTAGGGGTGTACATATTTTGGTTAGACACAGCTATCAATTTGCTCAAAAATGAATAGCAAACGTTTGTGAACAAACTTGACCTTTGCGATGCCATAAAACACCGCACATGACGACGACTAGATGCTGTAGACAAAAGCCACAATTTATGAGCTATTCATCACTCGCATTTTGATAATTTTATTTAACTGAAAAACTGGTAAAGTGGAGTCAAAATAAATAGGTAAATTTGACTGTTTATGATGGATATGTTTTGCTTTAATCGCCTTTATGAGCAGACTAATCTCGTTGCAAGTTAGGAGCGTTTTTAAGAGCATTTCTACGTTTTTATAATTTATTCTTAGTGAAATGCAATTTTCAGTTTCGATCATAGCTAAGGAGCAAAGTCGTGCTTAAGAGCTCATAAGATTGTTAGTGAAACGGTACCTGAACTGAAGACACAGATCACTGAATTACCAAATACCAGCCAAATGCTACACATTTGGCACACTAAACGTTCATCCGGTTCATGCAGCACAAAATATCAAACACCTGTTATCTACATAACTAGTATAGATCTTTTAAGACGTCGTATGCATCTGAAGCTGCACGAACAAAATACTGTACTACGATAGTCGTAAAAAGTTGTAAATAAGTGGTATATCTTAATATTGGGTGTGTCTATATAGGGAAATGTGTCTCATGTTTTCCCATTGTCATATGCAGTAATGAAGTAGGGACGATCTCAACATGTACGACACTACGTGAAATAGGTTTTAGTGGGCAGGGAGGCATAGCAGCTGTTTTCTTTAGTATTCTTCATAAAAAAAATTATTTTCTGATCACAGTTTATAACTTTCAGCACATGTAGGCATTTTTGTGTTACAACAGCTGAAAATAAAAGGTATGTGACAGTTATAGCATAACAGACATGGACATTTTCATGGGTATTCACAGGTCGATGTAATTCAAAGTTTCTTGCAGGGAGGGGGCATTTGAGGCTAGATAACATAAATTTGTGTAGTGTTTGTCAGTATTCTGAGATCATATCTGCAAAATGTTTAATTGTCACGACTCGTATTTAGTCACTCGTGTTGTAATGACCAACAAGAACAAAGTCCCAAACATGCCAACTTGTATACAGCTCATATCAATTCTTTAAACTATCACATTTTATTGATAGATTTTTAAAGTTCAACTTGTTCAGGATTGATTGTTATGTCAATGTTAGACTACTGTTTAATAAGTTCAGGTGTTACTAGGCATTTGATATAGCATACATATATAATGTTAGACTACTGATTAACAAGTTCAGGTGTTACGAGGCATTTGATATAGCATACATATAATATTATAATGATATAGCATACATATATAATGCACATTTTGTATTGGGAAATATTGGTTGTATTTTCAGGTTTCTGTCGCCAACAAAATGGATTGGTGTTTTACAAAACCTAACCAACTGGGGTATTGTGAGCCAAATTGGTATTGCCCTGGGGCTTGCATATAAGAATGTAATGTGTGGTCCATGCCATAGTAAGAGTAAGAGTAATGTATATGTAGCCCAACAACATAACTTAAATATATATAAAGAGATAATAAGAACTTAAGTATTATATAAAGAGATAATAAGAACTAGTAAAAGGCTGTATTCTGTGAATTACCACAAACTGGTAGGTTCTGCCTAAATTGGACTGAGAATGTCTGCACATCAACAGCAGAAGTTGAGAAATACCCTTGTAAAAAGTACTGCAGCCACAACAGCTTCTCAAGTGTTGTCAACACAACCACAGCAGCTTCTCAAGTGTTGTGGACACAACCACAGCAGCTTCTCAAGTGTTGTCAACACAACCACAGCAGCTTCTCAAGTGTTGTGGACACAACCACAGCAGCCTCTCCGGTGTTGTGGACACAACCACAGCAGCTTCTTCAGTGTTGTGGACACAACCGTAGCAGCCTCTCATGTATTGTACTGGTCAATACAAGTTTCTTTATAATGTACTCTACAGAACTTAATTTTGCAATAATACTAGACATAGAATACAATTCCACCTTAAAACATGACATGATTTTACATTCAATGCAAGACCTATAATATGTTTCAAGTATGCAGTAATCTTAAAAAAACGTTCTGCCATTGATCCTGGCCATGACTGGAGATAATGCATGCTTCTTGCAGTGTAGAAACACATCAAACTTAGGGGAGTCCTTTCATCATCATGTCTTTGTATACACTTGTCCTTGATTGGGCATTTCAAATTTTCAATCAATGTAGTAATACACACATATATATATATATATATATATATATATATATATATATATATATATATATATATATATATATATATATATATATATATACATACATACTGACATAATTACTACATTTGTATTTGTATCTGACAACGGAAAACTTCCACAAACTTGCATGTGCACACATGCATACACATATTCACACATATTCAGCGCAGGTGACTGTACATGTTACTAGTACCATATGCTGAACTAGAGTAAAATGTTTCATACCACAGGTTAACTAACTTTACTGATGAACGTCTATTCCAGGACATGGACGAGCTGTTTAATACAACACAATTATGTTGCCACTAAAGTCCAAATGACCACTTGTGTTTGCCATCATCTACCTCCAGGCTGGACATACAGCGCCAAGCAAATACAGGAAATATTAATTTTAAGCTGAGAAGTATAAATAACATGACAATCGTCATGATGGGATGTTAATGACAGCTGGCATCATGCATTGTTGAATACACTCGCCGTACTCTCACAGCTGGATCACCAGTGCTTGTGAGTGCTGCCAGACACTGTTATCATGAGATCGACTTAGTAGCAGGTGTGATGAACTCACAGTCTGCCCCAATGTCACTGCTGTGATACAGGAAAGGACGGGATCTATTGGCTCACTATACTTGACAATTCTATCGTAACATTTCTGCAAGCAGTTCCCTGCACCAAAACTCCCAATAACTCCCAGCTGCTACAAATGTCTGTACCTTCTAAAACCCATTGGCATGAACAGCAATCTCCACTGGCAGTTGGCCCAATGTATTGGCTACACCTGTTCCATGATTCGTGCACGAGACCAGCATGAGGATGTGTCAGAGTTTTGTGTCCCGCGTTCCATCCAGATGAACAGGTGTTTTGCGGCCATTCACAGAGATCTGGGGTCCATATCGCAGATTCAGTTGTTCCGCTACCTGAAATACCTGAAACAAAACCGTGCAGATCAATCTCAGATGTGGCTCTTAGAAGATAGGGGAGGGCTATAATTATAATTTTATTATACAAAAATGGTTTCTTACAGGTATATTTAAAATGGCAATGCATGAAATGATACTTGTATATAACTGGACATTTACAACAGCTGGGAAGCATAATTACTTAATTGGATAAATTCCTGCAATTAAAAATATTGTTACATAGTTAATGATGTTTTAGTAAAATTAATAATGTCAACAATTATGTGTGCTACAGCATTTATGTACCAAGCCATCCAGTGTGGGCCACAGTGCTACAGCTACAGAACCAGTGCATAACTAGTGTCAACACATCATGACTCTCTGGTGTGCCTAAACAAATGAGTGTTACCCACCTCATCGGGTGTAGGGGACACTCGGTCCATGGAACTGTATGACGTTGATGACGCGTCACTGGAAAGATCTGTGCTGATGCGGTGTCCGACAGTCATGACATGATTGGGACTCATGATCATTGACTGAATGAGCTCACACAGTCTCTTGAAGCGGCGCACAGGACCTACACAGTAGCCACATACCTTGGTAAGCAGCCTCAGCCTGTATGTTTAATCTAACATAATATGATACTGAATACACAGAGTGGGACAGAGAGGATGTATGTATTAACAGATCACAAACACACGAAAGGAACTTTGATGTGCTGCCTAGAATGGTCTGTTTTATAAGAGATCTCATACTACTTGAGAATATGAAAAACATTATAGTCATCCGACTTATTCTTTACTTTCTTTCTCAAATAGTTAAAATTAGCTTAAGTGACATTTAATTATGTAAAATCTAGTACTAAAGTGACATATCTGAGTGATCTACTAAGAAGGGTTTAAACAATTCCTATGCCATATAATGGACTGACCAGCAACGAGAGTGAACGTGACACAGTGCATCTTGTCGCCAGCAGTGTCACTGTGAGTTGATGCAATATCCACCTGGAATTTTACATTGCGAGAGAACACGCTGACACTTCCTGCCCGTCTGTACTCTGCTCGGAAGGACGTGGGAGATGCAACACTGTGGCTGAGGTCCGGAGTCTGAAACACACAACTGGGCATCATCCTTCAGGAAACACATGACTGGGCATCATCCTTCAGGAAACACACCACTGGGCGTCATCCTTCAGGAAACACACCACTGGGCTTCATCCTTCAGGAAACACATGACTGGGCATCATCCTTCAGGAAACACATCACTGGGCTTCATCCTTCAGGAAACACACCACTGGGCTTCATCCTTCAGGAAACACACCACTGGGCTTCATCCTTCAGGAAACACACTACTAGGCTTCATCCTTCAGGAAACACACCACTGGGCGTCATCCTTCAGGAAACACACCACTGAGCTTCATCCTTCAGGAAACACACCACTGGGCGTCATCCTTCAGGAAACACACCATTGAGCGTCATCCTTCAGGAAACACACCACTGGGCATCATCCTTCAGAAAACACACCACTGAGCGTCATCCTTCAGGAAACACACCACTGGGCTTCATCCTTCAGGACACACACCACTGGGCATCATCCTTCAGGAAACACACCACTGAGCGTCATCCTTCAGGAAACACCACTGAGCGTCATCCTTCAGGAAACACACCATTGAGCATCATCCTTCAGGAAACACACCACTGGGCTTCATCCTTCAGAAAACACACCACTGAGCGTCATCCTTCAGGAAACACACCACTGGGCTTCATCCTTCAGGACACACACCACTGGGCATCATCCTTCAGGAAACACACCACTGGGCTTCATCCTTCAGGAAACACACCACTGAGCGTCATCCTTCAGGAAACACACCACTGAGCGTCATCCTTCAGGAAACACACCACTGTGCGTCATCCTTAAGGAAACACACCATTGAGCATCATCCTTCAGGAAACACACCACTGGGCTTCATCCTTCAGGACACACACCACTGGACGTCATCCTTCAGGAAACACACCACTGGGCGTGCATGAGGTAAGACCACTATACTTACCCAGAAAAAGTGTGCATCAGATCAGACCACTATACTTACAGAGGAAGGCATGGATGAGGTCACACCACTATACTTACACAGATGAAGGCATGTATGAGGTTAGACCACTATACTTACACAGAGGAAGGCATGGATGAGGTCAGACTTGATCTGACTGATGGACTTCTCCCTGACCATCACAAAGTGGTGTTCCTCTCGCTCTGAGCCCATCAGCATCCCAAACCAAGACCGCTTCGTCAGCCTGTGAAAGTCAAGCAGGTCAGAGAAACACAGTTGTAGAACATACTGTAACTGTAATAGTCAAATATGAGACAGAAGTTCTTTGCTAGACAAAAGTCTCAACTTAATTACGGAAATATCATGAGGGCTTGTCTGCATTGCAACAGTTCCAGTCAATACCATTTCAGTTTATGTAATATTTTACAATTTTACCTGTATAGTCATTCCATTCCAGCCATTTTTATCCTACTAAATGGCTGATTTTATTATCTGTGATTCGTGATGGAGTCCACTGTGGCTGATTTACTTGACTTTCTGATATTATTTAATAATGTCTCATTGCAGTAAGTTTCTCTGATCCTGTGTATTGGCCCTTCTAGCACAAGTACAGTGTTTGTGAGTTGGCATCTATTAGAACACAGAAACGTTTTTGGTCTCTTTGTCAACACTACATGAACAAAGTGAGTACCAAAGACTTACTCAGGAGATGAGTCGGACAGCATTGTGACATCTTCACTTGTTGGCACTGAAACACACACCTCTCATTCAAACAAAACACTAGTAGTCCTATTTATATTTATAAAATGCATTGCAAATAATAAGAAGAAAACTTCTTTCATGCCAAAATCATTAGAAACCAGGTCAGAGACACATAAAAAAATGGGTTGGTCAATCTTGAAATCAGTATGCAAGTTGTCAACAGATGGATGGATGCCCCAGGGAGCTGAGGAGGGTAAATTGTCAACAGATGGATGGATGCTCTAGGGAGCTGAGGAGGGTAAGTCGTCAACAGATGGATGGATGCTCTAGGGAGCTGAGGAGGGTAAGTTGTCAACAGTTGGATGGATGCGCTAAAGGAGCTGAGAAGGGTAAGTTGTCAACAGATGGGTGGATGCGCTAAAGGATCTGAGGTGGGTAAGTTGTCAACAGTTGGATGGATGCGCTAAAGGAGCTGAGAAGGGTAAGTTGTCAACAGTTGGATGGATGCGCTAAAGGAGCTGAGGTGGGTAAGTTGTCAACAGTTGGATGGATGCGCTAAAGGAGTTGAGGAGGGTAAGTTGTCAACAGATGGATGGATGCGTTAAAGAGCTGAGGAGGGTAAGTTGTCAACAGATGGATGGATGCGCTAAAGAGCTGAGGAGGATAAGTTGTCAACAGATGGATGGATGTGCTAAAGAGGTGAGGAGGGTAAGTTGTCAACAGATGGATGGATGCGCTAACGAGCTGAGGAGGGTAAGTTGTCAACAGATGGATGGATGCGCTAAAGGAGCTGAGGAGGGTAAGTTGTCAACAGTTGGATGGATGTGCTAAAGAGCTGAGGAGGGTAAGTTGTCAACAGATGGATGGATGCGCTAATGAGCTGAGGATGGTAAGTTGTCAACAGATGGATGGATGCGCTAAAGAGCTGAGGAGGGTAAGTTGTCAACAGATGGATGGATGCGCTAAAGGAGCTGAGGAGGGTAAGTTGTCAACAGATGGATGGATGCGCTAACGAGCTGAGGAGGGTAAGTTGTCAACAGATGGGTGGATGCGCTAACGAGCTGAGGAGGGTAAGTTGTCAACAGTTGGGTGGATGCGCTAACGAGCTGAGGAGGGTAAGCACAGTTAAAAAGATAGGTCTTCAAATGATGGTGAAACTGCATAATGTCTCTTATTGACCAACCACTAAGAGGGAGAGAATTCCAAAGAGTTGGTGTGGCAACTGAGAAAGCTGTAGTTCCAATGTTTGTTTAAAGTCTCAGAATAAAAAGTAGACCAGAACTACCAGGTAGATGATTGAAGCTGCCTAGGATCTTTCAGGAGTGAGCAGTGAATAAAAAATATGTCAGTTGCTTAGATGAATGTGCTTGATATGTAATAGTACAGATCTTACAAATAATAGATTGGATAGGAGAGATTTCAGAAGTGACAATGAATGAGAGAAACCAGGAGACCGAGTAACTACCCTTGCTAAACAAACTTAGCACGTTTTGCAATATACTTAAGAGCAATACTGTGAAAAATGGAACTGCAGTAGTCATGTGTACTAGTAACAAGAGAAGTTGCAATTGTTTTTGCAACAGAAAGAGAAATATATCGACTGTGTACAAGAAATGTAGACAAAGACTGCATTTCCTCTCAAAACGGTCAAAGTTTGAGGCTAGTCAAAGTGAGCTGTCAACCTTCTATCAGGCAGTAGTGCAGACAGTTCTTTTGTATTGTTTTCTGTGCTACCATAGCTCACTCTCAGCTGAAAACATGTACAAGTTACAGCGTGTGGTAAAACAAGCTGCCAAATCCATCCATGTTACACCACTTCGCAGATTGCACTGTCATTACATGACAAAGAAGACAGAAAACATATTACACGATGCAATACATCCACTACACACCACATTCATTCCAGCGAGATCAGGCAGGCGATGTCTGTCCATTTCTGGACACACTGCCCGTTACAGCAGATCTTTTGTACCATCTGCCATCAGGGCCCTTAACTCATGATTGCTAAGTTACAGAGGGGTATGTGCAAACTATAGAACTATGTACATACATGTTCTTGCTGGTTGTTTGCATTAAGTTGAGTATTTTTCTTGCAGGTTTGTGTACTTTGTATTTTCAACTCCTTGCCATAGTTTTATTAAATGTATATCCATGTTTTTGGACCAATAAAGGTATTATTATTATTATTATTATTAGATGTATTATTATTGAAATGTACTTTATAACATTAATTTTTTTTTAATTAGTATTAATTAGAAATAGTAGACTTCTTCTTGTGTATGATTCAAGGGGGGGTCAATCATATGTCAAAATTGGAGGTACTGAAGCCAGGCACGTGCTGACCCATCCAGCTTGACCAGGTCCCCATTACATTTATGTAGCTGGCACTCACTGGTGATGTGGAGTGCGGTCTGCCTTTCAGCACCATACTCATATGAGGCTGATGGTGCCAACCCCATCTGATTCATTTTGTATCTGAACCTGCCATATCCTGTTCTTATTCGATTGAGGTGCACCAGTGAGTGTCGGCTGAGTTCGTGTCCAACTGGTTTCTTCAATGGGATAGGAATATATTCCCTTAGTCTGCAAGATGTGGCATCCCACCATCTCGTCCACGCCTCGTTTGTCTATGTGGTGCTGCTCTTTCCGGCAGCGTCGCTGGTGATACGACAGGGGTGCTCCGAAAAGAGGTTTCAAGATCACAGATGCTTTCGTCCAGGTGCAGTTGTTGTCACCATGGTGTGTAGTGTGTGTCGGTCATCTGCTTCGGCAAGACGAGCTAGTGCGAGGCATTGTTTGTTTCGACGGATGTCTGGGGGCGTTATTCCAGTAATGACTGGCAGCATGACCGTTGGTGTCGATCGAATGCATCAGGACACAAGTGCTGTTGTTTCGTGCTACGTCAAGTCAGTGTGTGTGGTCACTGCGACACCACACTGGCGAACAATACTTGGCCATAGCAAAAGCAAGTGCAACTGTTGATTTTTTAAGAATGTCCAAGTGTGCTCCCCATTTTGTGCTGGCCAGTCGTCGAAGTAAGTTGCACTGTGCATTGACTTTCTTCGAAAGCTGGGATAGGTGTTTTGAGTAAGTCAATGACCTGTTGAATATAACTCCAAGGTACTTGGGGTTTGCTGTTGTCAGGATCGTTTTCTCTCCGCAGCAAACTTCCATCTGGTGATTTGCCAGGCAATTTGTCAGATGAAAGCAACTACTCACTGTTTTGTTGACGTTAAGTCGTTGGAGGTACAGGTCCACATAAGTCAGGTTGTTAGTTAACGTTTGTTGTATGTCAGCATAGTTCAGTCCCGATTCCATGACAGCGATGTCATCAGCATAGATGTATTGCGTTGATGCTGTGTGTGGGATGTCCGACGTGTAGATGTTGAAGAGCATCGGAGCAAGAACTGAACCTTGTGGTACCCCGTTCTTGATGGTGTATGTTATTGACGTGTCTTTGCTGGAGTGTAGCTTGTAGTAGACTGTGATGTGTTGAGGGAATTGGTTGTGGTTGCCAGTAATAGTCTTTTTCATGCAGGTTTTAAACAACCCGATTTGGATACATTACAACTATAATTGGTCAGTTGTTATCACCTGACTGCTCTAAATCTTCCATGTTGATGTATTCCATCCCAGTGGTAGTAGAAGTAAAACATCTCAATTGAAATGGGATATTTAGAACACCATATTGATGCATTTTCATAAACGGATAGTCAGGAGCTGGTTAAAGCATTCCTGACTTTATGAGTGATGCATGTGCGTATGTGTGGGTGGCACTGGTGCACGTATGAAAAGTGCGTCTTTAAAAATCTGAATTAAAGCCAATACATGTATTGACATCTTTGCTAATCAATCAACATACTGTTATCTGTCAGATGGTTTAATAGTAATTCTGGTGATTCTCAAGTGCTCCAAAGTTGTGAGCGAGATCATGTCACCAAGGGGTCACACTGGTCATGATATGTCATATGTTAACAACAATCATACCTTAAAAACTACTTGCCCTATCTTGTCCACAATTATTGTGTGTTATGTCTGTTTGAAAAGATCACATATGACATTATAATAAATATGCATGATGGTAGCCATGGTAACCAGATAATCTTAGAAATGCTAATGGGGGTGGTTTTGTGGGAAGACGCATGGATAAATGGAATTTATGTCAAATTTTTTTATTATAACAAATAACATATCTAGTTGTGCAATGAAGTAGTTTGGTTGAACAAAGAGCAATACTTTTAATAAACATGTGATTTATATTATTTGTTTATAAAATTAAAAGCTGTATGAAAATGCTAAATATCACTTTTTATAAAAAATATTATCTTTTATGACATTCAGATAGTAACATCTCCATAATAAGATGATGCGATGTCGTTTTAAAGAGACTTTTAAGCAACAAAATGACACTGCATTCATATTTTTATGATAATTATTTGCAAAGTTAAGATTTTTAAAAAGAACCCTATGCTGCAGAGCCTAGCATTGGCCAGTCGTAGGGTTCAAGATACGACAATTAGTAAAATGTGACAATTCACGACCAGCCTGTCCCCTTAATCCTAAATCACCTGTCCAGTAACATATTAGAAAAAGAACTACAAATCCAACTATTAGGGTCACAAACCCCATAGATGGGTGACGGCTACCTACCCTGCAGTTTCCGGCGGTGGAATCGAGGCGATCCAAGGAAGCTGTTCTTTATGGTGTGCAGACGCGTCCGCCAGGGGGACAGCTGGATGGAGGGTGAACCGGGGGGCACCGGCAAACAGTTACTGCTCCCCATGGCCTTGTGTATGGGGCGAGGACTGCCATGGGGCGAGGGCGGTGACCCTTCACTCACGGTGCTGTTCTTGCGCCTGCACGAAATTATAAAGTTAAGTCTTCAGCTGAAATCAAGGTAGTTCAGGTCGTTTTATTCAAATGTTTTGACATGTACAAGTTATCCCATTAGAGTGGATATGCCTTTCTCCTAACCTCCTCAACCACTGTGTCACTGTATGAGTCTACTTACATGTGACGGATGGCTAGTGTCCTTCTGGATGCACTATATGAGTCTACTTACATGTGACAGATGGCTAGTGTCCTTCTGGATGCACTATATGAGTCTACTTACATGTGACGGATGGCTAGTGTCCTTCTGGATGCACTATATGAGTCTACTTACATGTGACGGATGGCTAGTGTCCTTCTGGATGCACTATATGAGTCTACTTACATGTGACGGATGGCTAGTGTCCTTCTGGATGCACTATATGAGTCTACTTACATGTGACAGATGGCTAGTGTCCTTCTGGATGCACTATACAGGGCTGAGTCCAATTATGTAATTGATTACAGCAAAATTGTGTAATTGTAATTGATTATGGTTTCGAAATTTTGCTGTAATTGTAATTGTTATATTTTGTATAATTGAAAATTTATTTCAATTACAATCAATTACAGTATGTTTCATATCACAAACTACCTGAACGAATTGTCAATAAAATATAATTTAAGTCTCACATGAGTTGAAAATCAAGACTAATAATAACACCTGCTTATATATTTATATTTAAGTTACAGTATTCACTGTCTGATGGGTACTGGTCCATGGTGCTAGTGGTGGGTAGCCTTAGTGATTAGCCTTTTCAATAAGTTGGTAACAGCCAGGAAGCAATATACAATGCACAGACATTGTCAGACAAAGGCTAAGCTGGTATTCAAACAACATGGAATAATGACCTGTAGCCTGATGTTGCCTCAGAAAATATCAGCTCAGTGAAACACTGCAGAGTTAGCAAGCCAATTACACCCCTTGTGTTGTGGTGGGTTGGAGACAGGTCAGGTGGCAAGGACCGTTTATATGGCCTCTCTTCCCACTCCCAACTCACACAACGTAAAGGACAGACCAATTAAGAATGTTAGCTTAGAGCAGGAGCTACAACCTCAAAGTAAACACATCATACCCTATTATTAGTATTTTCCATAGAAAAATGTAAGAAATGCACACAGATAAATGTCTGCAAAACTAGAAAGGATGCTTAGAGAAGAACTACAAATAAATATTGTATTATGGCCTGGGGATTTTTTCAAAATTTTCAAATTTTTGTATTTTGTCCTGTGGGATTTTGTTCACTTTTCATATTTTGTGATTTTGCCTGTCAGGAATATGTCCTGTAGGATTATGTCTGGATGCTGCATTGTATTTTGATATAAAAAATATGTTTTAAACGGCTATCTTTTTATTTAGTATAATTCAAAGTCACAATTCAACAAAATGTACAAACATTACAGTATTTACCGTTATATTTGTTTATCACTTGCGTAAAAAATATTGAAATTCAGCAAAACATGCAAAAATACACAATTAATAAATGCTGAATATATTTGGTTCTGCATAATGTAATTGTAATTGAAACAGTGTAATTGTAATTGATTTGGAAAATTATGATTGTAATTGTAATTGCAATTGAAATAAAAAATTAAACGTAATTGTAATTGATATAATTTTGTGTAATTGGACCCAGCCCTGGCACTATATGAGTCTACTTACATGTGACGGATGGCTAGTGTCCTTCTGGATACACTATATGAGTCTACTTACATGTGACAGATGGCTATTGTCCTTCTGGATGCACTATAATATTATGAGTCTACTTACATGTGATGGATGGCTAGTGTCCTTCTGGATGCACTATATGAGTCTACTTACATGTGACAGATGGCTAGTGTTCTTCTGGATGCACTATATAAGTCTACTTACATGTGACGGATGGCTAGTGTCCTTCTGGATGCACTATATGAGTCTACTTACATGTGATGGATGGCTAGTGTCATTCTGGATGCACTATTTGAGTCTACTTACATGTGACAGATGGCTAGTGTCCTTCTGGATGCATTATATTAGTCTACTTACATGTGACATATGGCTGGGGTCCTTCTGGATGCACTATATGAGTCTACTTACAAGTGATGGATGGCTAGTGTCCTTCTGGATGCACTATGTGAGTCTACTTATACATGACGGATGGCTAGAGCCCTCCTGGATGCACTATATGAGTTTACTTACACATGATGGATGGCTAGAGCCCTCCTGGATGCACCATATGAGTCTACTTACACATGATGGATGGCTAGAGCCCTCCTGGATGCACAATATGAGTCTACTTACACATGATGGATGGCTAGAGCCCTCCTGGATGCACCATATGAGTATATACTTACACATGATGGATGGCTAGAGCCCTCCTGGATGCACCATATGAGTCTATACTTACACATGATGGATGGCTAGAGCCCTCCTGGATGCACCATATGAGTCTACTTACAAATGATGGATGGCTAGAGCCTTCACGGTTGCACCATATGAGTCTATACTTACACATGACGGATGGCTAGTGTCCTTCTGGATGCACTATATGAGTCTACTTACATGTGACGGATGGCTAGAGCCCTCATGGATGCACCATATGAGTCTACTTACACATGATGGATGGCTAGAACCCTCCTGGATGCACCATATGAGTCTACTTACACATGACGGATGGCTAGTGTCCTTCTGGATGCACTATATGAGTCTACTTACATGTGATGGATGGCTAGTGTCCTTCTGGATGCACTATATGAGTCTACTTACACATGATGGATGGCTAGAGCCCTCCTGGATGCACTATATGAGTCTACTTACACATGATGGATGGCTAGAGCCCTCCTGGATGCACTATATGAGTCTACTTACACATGATGGATGGCTAGAGCCCTCCTGGATGCACCATATGAGTCTATACTTACACATGATGGATGGCTAGAGCCCTCCTGGATGCAATGGGGGAGCCTTCACTGATGTCTCCTAGTGATAGCCTGTCAACACACAAACACATGATCATAGTTGGCATCAGCTGATATGTAACTATAGCCTTGCTATGACACGCAACTTTCATTTAAGTTTAATCAGTGTTTCCACTACACTATTGCTAGATAGGAGCAAACTAATTGTATTTCTTTGAAGTTACATTCCAATTTCATGGGATTGGTGAGTAGCAAATTGGAGTTTATTTTAAACTCAACATATTGTATCTAAAAACGTTTGCGATGAACAAGAATTTTATTATAGACCTGTAGGGGGTAATCCATGTTTAGAACAGTACCAAGTTGAAAAGACTGTAGCTATTAGATTATTATGACCTAAATGGGTAGGCATTCATTTGACAGTTGCAACTTTGGAAGCAAATGGGTTTTGGAAATTAAACCTTATTTTTACTTGAGCTTATTAATTCCAAGTCTCATAATAGCTTGATGATGTTAAATGAGGATGAACATGTAACATCATAACACCAGCTAGAGAATAGTTGTTGCTATGGTAACCTGCAATAAATGATATGACGAGTGTCATACACACCTTGGTTGTCCATTCAACCGAACTGAGTCCACCCTCTTTTTTGGAGGGTCACTTGCTGAAGAACAATACAAAATGGTGGTTATCCAAACATAATAAATGCCTAGAATTGAACCTTCAGAAATGAATGATAAATTTTATAAAGAAATATATTAACCTGGTTTAAAAAAATTAACAACACATTTTGTAAGAATTCTATGTGATCATAACTGACAACATTGGTTCCAAGAAACTGACTATCAAGGCTGGTCTTGATCATGTATGTTCATTTTGTTCTTGAAGCTTTTTGAAGCATCACCTATTGGACAACTATTATGAGTGTCTCAGTTTGAATGAAGAATAGTGGGTATGTGACATGGATGATATATACAGTGACATCAAACCAAGACCCTTCTGGGGTACACTTTCCAATATAATTATGTAGTTTACCGCACTACTGCCCCCACCTGCATCAGTACTGCCCCCACCTGCACCAGTACTGCTCCACCAGCATCAATGCTCAGCCCCATCTCAACTCAAATATTCACTGACAACAAATGATGACCACCCTCACTGATGACAAATGATAACAAATGATGACCCTCTTCGCTGATGACAAATGATAACAAGTGATGATCACCTTCGCTGATGACAAATGATAAGAAGTGATGACCACCCTCACAGATGACAAATGATAAGTGATGACCACCCTCACTGACGACAAATGATAACAAAATGATGACCACCCCACTGATGACATAATAAGTGATGACCACCCTCAATGATGACAATTGATAACAAGTGATGACCACTCTCACAGATGACAAATGATAACAAGTGATGACCACCCTCACTGACGACAAATGATAACAAGTGATGACCACACCCATTGATGACAAATGATAACAAGTGATGATGACTTTCACAAATGATAAGAAGTGATGACCACCCTCACTTACGACAAATGATAACAAGTGATGACCACCCCCACGGATGACAAATGATAACAAGTGATGACCACCTTCGCTGATGACAAATGATTGGAAGTGATGACCACCCTCACAGATGACAAATGATAAGTGATGACCAACCTCACTGACGACAAATGATAACAAAATGATGACCACTCCCACTGATGAAATATGATAACAAGTGATGACTACCCTCACTGACGACAATTGATAACAAGTGATGACCACCTCCACTGATGACAAATGATAACAAGTGATGACCACTTTCACAGATGACAAATGATAACAAGTGATGACCACTCTCACTGACGACAAATGATAACAAGTGATGACCACCCTCACTGACGACAAATGATAACAAGTGATGACCACCCTCACCGACGACAAATGATAACAAGTGATAACCACTCTTATGGACAACAAATGATGAGCACTACTGCAGTATCTGACTTCGATGACACAAAATACAAGAATTGCTTCTGTAGTCCAAGAGTTGGATGTTTGGAGATATGAGACTAACACTGAACACTAATTAATCTCACAGCACATTTGGCATTTTATGAACCTGTGACATCATCATCCACTCACCGATTTCTGACTTGCTGCGTATGGCGTCTTCATCATCACGTGTTGGGTTGCGCACTTTCCTGTCCAATAGTAGGAAGTACACTACTTTCTCTGTGTTATGTCTGAAAACAGAGGATATATTAAATGGGACAATTACCTCTATCATAATTAGCACCTGAATAATATAAGTAGTTGTTGGTAGTGGTTGGTTAGGTTAGTTGCTAATTACTCCAGGAATTGTTATGACTGCTCTATGCCCTTGGAAGTGTGTAGTGCCCCCAGGAGTTAGAGTGCAGGCTATGCACTGTGGGCACATGAAAGTGTGCAGTGCACCCATGAGTTAGAGTGCAGGCTATGCACTGTGGGTACTTGGAAGTATGTAGTTCACATAAGAGTGAGAGTGCAGGCTAGGCACTGTGATCACATGAAAATGTGTAATGCACCTAGGATTGAGAGTGCAGGCTAGGCACTGCAGGCACATGAAATTGTGTAGTGCATCTAGGAGTGAGAGTGCAGGCTATGCAGTGTGAGCACATGAAAGTGTGTAGTGTAACCAGGAGTGAGAGTGCAGGCTATGCACTGTGGGCACATAAAGGTGTAGAGCACCCAGGAGTGAGAGTGCAGGCTATGCACTGTGGGCACATAAAAGTGTGTAGAGCACCAAGGAGTGAGAGTGCAGGGTATGCACTGTAGACACATAAAGGTGTAGTGCACCCAGGAGTAAAAGTGCAGGCTATATACATTGTGCAATAAGTGTAGTGCACCCAGGAGTGAGAGTGCAAGCTATGCACTGTGTGCAATGAAAGTGTGTAGTGTACCCAGGAGTGAGAGTGCAGGTTATGCACTGTGGGCACATGCAAGTAGTGTAGCATAGTGCACCCAAGAGTAAGAGTGCAGGCTGTGCACTGTCGGCACTTGGGAGTTTGTAGCGCCCCACAGGAGTGAAAGTGCATGCTATGCACTGAGGGCACTTGAAGGTGTGAAGTGCCCCCAGGAGTCAGAGTGCAGGCACGTACTTGGGACTGAGCAACTCTTGGACAAGTTTCTCCCGGTCCTTGAAACACTGTAAACAGGTCATCGTCTGAAGGACATCTGGGTCAAGGTCATCCACTGAAGGAATGATGGAAGTCTACAAGAGAAAAGCACAGCATGATTTACAATGCAGTTAGACAAACCTACTGCAAAAGATGTCACATCACATTATCTTTTAATTCTCTTCATTGTACACATTATATTTTTCTGATTAAAGCTTTCTCTGCACTTTATATTGCCCACCATTATTTCTTGTGTCTCTTTCAGAATAATTTTTTTTAAATCAAATAAAATTTGTTATTTAATGTTTTGCTTTCATTTAGTATTTTGTTATAGACAAACTACTAGTGTTTGCAAATGGTTAGTTATTTATTAACTCTTAGGTGCATAGCCCCAAAACCATCACTTTTGTTTGCCTTTAAATTATTTTTGACTAGTGCCAGTAGAAATTTGGCAAAAGTTGCTCTGCCTGTATATAAGGCTATATACTGTGGCATAAGGCTATATACTGTGGCATAAGGCTATATACCGTGGCATAAGGTTATATAGATTTAACAAGATTTAACAAGATTTGCCATCCAAGCCAAAGGCCCAGATGGCAAGTGGACAAGGAAGCCATTAGCTTATCGAGAGTCCAACAATATACTGTGGCATAAGGCTATATAATGTGGCATAAGGCTATATACTGTGGCATAAGGCTATATACTGTGGCATAAGGCTATATACTGTGGCATAAGGCTATATAATGTGGCATAAGGCTATATACTGTGGCATAAGGCTATATACTGTGGCATAAGGCTATATACTGTGGCATAAGGCTATATACTGTGGCATAATAATTTGTCATTTGTTCATTTGTCTTGTTTTGTCGTCATTACTGGTCATTCCTATAATATTTCATGGGCACAGCCAGATTTAAGGCTAGATAAATCCATTCAGTAGTTGCTGGAATTACTGAAGGTCCTGCCATTTATGAATGAGTAGTCTTCATACAGTAATTGCATCATGGCTGAATGTTTCCCAGAGAAGTCAAGCTGGTGTTGGAATAAACAGGTCTGCCACGGGGTGAACTGTAAAGTGTTTTGAGCTGTCCCAAGGACTGGATACCATGGCTTCACAATGTAGATCAGGCTTAAAAGTGAAAATTAAACAAATGTGTTAAAATAAATGAAATATAGAAAAAGGTTGACATGATGACAAGAAAGAAATAAAAGGAAGTAAACAACAGGACAAGTCTAGACAAATTACAAGAATGAAACAAAGTGAAGTAAACAATAGGATATGTCTAGACAAATGACAAGAATTTAATAAAGGGAAGTAAACAATAGGACAAGTCTAGACAAGTGACAAGAATTAAATAAAGTGGAGTAAACAATAAGACAAGTCTAGACAAATGAAATAAAGTGAAGTACACAATAGAACAAGTCTAGACAACTGACAAGAATAAAAAAGTGCAGTAAACAATAGGACACATCTAGACTACCTGCACAGCTTGATTCATAGGTATCTCTAACTGCATCCAGCCTTCGTCCCTACAAAGTAGAAACATGCTACTACAGCACACGCATGGACGTTCTTAAGTTCGTCTGGCCCAGTATCACATACACGACTAGCTGATGTTGAACTCATTACAAACAATACAAACTTTCTTTTAAATACTACAAAAAGCAAAGATTTATAACCTCTTTATTTTTCTGAGAAAAGCCGTTTGTTTACAGTTTCCTCCATGACAACACACAACAACACAGCTAGTGGAATACATGTGATACTGTGCGAGAACAGACTAGGTCTAGTTTCAGTATGGTGATGTGTACAACAAAGGCAGCACTGCAGTTCTTCTCTCGACCACCATGATTGCGCCCACTTAGAGTCAACTTCAAACCAAAACAAGGAATGTTGACAGTGCAATTTAAAACCAAAGAAAACAGTGACACAAAATAACACAATCATGTTAATTTTTCAACGCAGACAGTTTGGGATCAAATGTGTTAAGAAAACTGTTCACAATTAAAACAAGGTCTTGTTTTGTTTCAGTAAACCTGTTATAAAACAGGAGATGGCCATAAAACTTAACGTTTTCAGCTGTCGCCACAACTGAACTGTTCAACGAAACATGGATGCAAAATTAGCTGGTCGAGAGAACTGTTCCAGTGTGCCCTTGTGTGACATATCTGAGTGTCACACTGGAGGTACCTGAATGACTTGGTCCATAGCCAGTTCCAGCCCTAACATTACGCTGTATCCCCTGAAACACACCCGCTCCCAACTGATGCTCTAAACAACGACTATGTACAGCCTTTGGGTTTGCAATGTTTTCTACTTCTGTACACTCCAATTAAAAATATAATCACACACACTGTGCCGGTTTCATTTAGATATTGAGTTTCCATATTTCATAACTAGTTCCTGTAACATACACGACTGGCAACACATTCTGTATTATTAAAATGTCATCGTAAATAGCATACTATGATCAATACGACTGAATTATCACATAATAATCACAACAAACATATCTGATAAAAGGACTGTTCTGTAATGTTTATTGTGCATTTTGATAAATAACATAGGTACTTGTGAGACTTCTAAATAACTATGCTAGGTCATTATTATGAGCTTGTGCAATTGAAATGACCCAAATACCACAACAACCAATCAGTTGCTCATTTTCCTCGGTTATATCTGGACAAGTTGTGGTCAGCAAATGTAGCTTCATTTCCAATCATAAATGCACATAATTAATTAACACAATATTTCATACTATGTTGCTTTGAACACATAATACATATCACACTACATATTATATTGTGTTTATTTGATGAAAAACAAATCTATTTGCATGGCTTTCAGTTGCATAAGCAAACAGAAATGGCTAACACATGATGCATAGAGAAACCACTGCTGTAACAAGGCTGTCCCAGGTATTATAATAAGGTGCAATGCTTTTTTGAAACTCAAATCTGTAAGTATTGCATTTTTTTTTCGTAAATAACATATCTGTCCATTTCCACAAGTGGGATATATACATTGCATAAATCTCGTGACACATGCTTTGAGCTAATGCACAAAACATATGCTCTGAAGGAATTTGTCTTAGTATATTTTTGATGAAAAATCTTCCTTAAAATGAAGTTTTCAGTAATTTCCCAGAATTAAGAAACAAATGTGACTCTCATTACAGCATAGTGAATAAAAATGTCACAACAGGATGGTCTGGAGGTGACTACAGTATGGTGTCGCCCCAAAATGTTGGAGGAACATTTATTTGGGATACTAAATACGATATTGTGGATCTCTCAGCTTATGCAACACATACAGAAATGCACTGCTTCAGTCACTGTTATGTAACAGAAATCAGAGTCATAGCAAACATATTTTCTTAAGAAAAACGTCAACCCATCTGTGCATACAATAACTGCTTCAAAGAATTATTTTAATACTTCTATTCTTGTCCTAAACACAGGACAAATATTTCAGAAAATTGTACCAACTGGCATTGGCAGTAAATGTTATTCACACAAATAGTAGCCGTGGCAATGTATACTTACGCTACAACCCATGGATGTCTGTGGATTTGCTCTAGCTGAAAGCAGCACAGACACAAAATTAAAATGTTAGCATCTGAACAAAATTGCCACAATCATCACAATTATGTCACTAGTAACATGCCTAACACCTTACATCAATCTAAAATTGCCACAGTCATCACAACTACTTCATTAGTAACATGCCTAACACCCTACATCAATCTTAAATTAAATTCATGTCCTGGATTTCACCCAGAATGTGGATAAATTACGTTAGTGATGAATTTACTAATTTTTGTAACAATTAAAATTACAGAAAAGGTCCATTTGGTACATTTTGGGTCTGGCACATAACAGGGATTGTGTAAGGCACAATCTCATGTGCTGTTGTCTTATTGTAATCTTCTGTCAAGTTCTTGTTAGGCTGAATATTTGGTGAAATCATGGAAACAATGATGAATGGTTACAATGATTGCGTAAGTCTAGTGAACAAAGTGAAGGTTGCCAAACCAGACAGTACTGTCATCAGCTAGGGTGTTGATTACCATGCAGGAGAGCAGTCTCACCACCATGTGACAAACTTGGTAGTGACAGGTTGAGTGTCATCTCAAAGTCATGTGCAACTTTACACTGAAAATTTCTTAGGTGAAACGTTGAACTCTGCACTTCAAATATTGCAATGAATCCTGTGCTTCTACAACTAGTGCATTGAACCCTGTGCTTCAACAACTATTGCAATGAACCCTGTGCTTCTACTACTATTGCAATGAACCCTGTGCTTCAACAACTACTGCAATGAACCCTGTGCTTCAACAACCGTAGCAATGAACCCTGTGCTTCAACAACTATAGCAATAAACCCTGTGCTTCAACAACCGTAGCAATGAACCCTGTGCTTCAACAACAGTAGCAATGAACCCTGTGCTTCAACAACTGTTGCAATGAACCCTGTGCTTCAACAACCGTAGCAATGAACCCTGTGCTTCAACAACAGCAGCAATGAACCCTGTGCTTCAGCAACTGTTGCAATGAACCCTGTGCTTCAACAACTGTTGCAATGAACCCTGTGCTTCAACAACTGTAGCAATGAACCCTGTGCTTCAGCAACTGTTGCAATGAACCCTGTGCTTCAACAACTGTTGCAATGAACCCTGTGCTTCAACAACTAGTGCAATGAACCGTGTGCTTCAACAACTGTTGCAATGAACCCTGTGCTTCAACAACTGTAGCAATGAACCCTGTGCTTCAACAACTAGTGCAATTAACCGTGTGCTTCAACAACTGTTGCAATGAACCCTGTGCTTCAACAACTGTAGCAATGAACCCTGTGCTTCAACAACTGTAGCAATGAACCCTCTGCTTCAACAACTAGTGCAATGAACCCTTTGCTTCAACAACTATTGCAATGAACCCTGTGCTTCAACAACTGTAGCAATGAACCCTGTGCTTCAACAACTATAGCAATGAACCCTATGCTTCAACAACTGTTGCAATGAACCGTGTGCTTCAACATCTATTGCAATGAACCGTGTGCTTCAACAACTATAGCAATGAACCGTGTGCTTCAACAACTGTAGCAATGAACCCTGTACTTCAACAACTATTGCATTGAACCGTGTGCTTCAACAACTGTAGCAATGAACCCTGTGCTTCAACAACTGTTGCAATAAACCCTGTGCTTCAACAACTATAGCAATGAACCATGTGCTTCAACAACTATAGCAATGAACCGTGTGCTTCAACAACTGTTGCAATGGACCCTGTGCTTCAACAACTGTAGCAATGAACACTGTGCTTCAACAACTGTAGCAATGAACCCTGTGCTTCAACAACTGTAGCAATGAACCCTGTGCTTCAACAACTATAGCAATGAACCGTGTGCTTCAACAACTGTTGCAATGGACCCTGTGCTTCAACAACTGTTGCAATGAACCCTGTGCTTCAACAACTGTTGCAATGAACCCTGTGCTTCAACAACTATAGCAATGACCCGTGTGCTTCAACAACTATAGCAATGAACCCTGTGCTTCAAGAACTATAGCAATGAACCGTGTGCTTCAACAACTATAGCAATGAACCATGTGCTTCAACAACTATAGCAATGAACCATGTGCTTCAACAACTATAGCAATGAACCGTGTGCTTCAACAACTGTTGCAATGAACCCTGTGCTTCAAGAACTATAGCAATGACCCGTGTGCTTCAACAACTATAGCAATGAACCATGTGCTTCAAGAACTATAGCAATGAACCCTGTGCTTCAACAACTATAGCAATGAACCGTGTGCTTCAACAACTATAGCAATGAACCCTGTGCTTCAAGAACTATAGCAATGAACCCTGTGCTTCAACAACTATAGCAATGAACCGTGTGCTTCAACAACTGTTGCAATGAACCCTGTGCTTCAAGAACTATAGCAATGAACCATGTGCTTCAAGAACTATAGCAATGAACCATGTGCTTCAACAACTATAGCAATGAACCGTGTGCTTCAACAACTATAGCAATGAACCCTGTGCTTCAAGAACTATAGCAATGAACCTTGTGCTTAAACAACTATAGCAATGAACCGTGTGCTTCAACAACTGTTGCAATGAACCCTGTGCTTCAAGAACTATACCAATGAACCATGTGCTTCAAGAACTATAGCAATGAACCATGTGCTTCAACAACTATAGCAATGAACCGTGTGCTTCAACAACTATAGCAATGAACCCTGTGCTTCAAGAACTATAGCAGTGAACCCTGTGCTTCAACAACTATAGCAATGAACCGTGTGCTTCAACAACTGTTGCAATGAACCCTGTGCTTCAACAACTATAGCAATGAACCATGTGCTTCAAGAACTATAGCAATGACCCGTGTGCTTCAACAACTATAGCAATGAACCATGTGCTTCAACAACTATAGCAATGAACCGTGTGCTTCAACAACTATAGCAATGAACCATGTGCTTCAACAACTATAGCAATGAACCGTGTGCTTCAACAACTGTTGCAATGAACCCTGTGCTTCAACAACTGTAGCAATGAAATGTGTGCTTCAAAAACTATAGCAATGAACCCTGTGCTTCAACAACTATAGCAATGAACCGTGTGCTTCAACAACTATAGCAATGAACCCTGTGCTTCAAGAACTATAGCAATGAACCCTGTGCCTCAACAACTATAGCAATGAACCGTGTGCTTCAACAACTGTTGCAATGAACCCTGTGCTTCAACAACTATAGCAATGAACCATGTGCTTCAAGAACTATAGCAATGAACCATGTGCTTCAACAACTATAGCAATGAACCGTGTGCTTCAACAACTATAGCAATGAACCCTGTGCTTCAAGAACTATAGCAATGAACCCTGTGCTTCAACAACTATAGCAATGAACCGTGTGCTTCAACAACTGTTGCAATGAACCCTGTGCTTCAAGAACTATACCAATGAACCATGTGCTTCAAGAACTATAGCAATGAACCATGTGCTTCAACAACTATAGCAATGAACCGTGTGCTTCAAGAACTATAGCAATGAACCCTGTGCTTCAAGAACTATAGCAATGAACCCTGTGCTTCAACAACTATAGCAATGAACCGTGTGCTTCAACAACTGTTGCAATGAACCCTGTGCTTCAACAACTATAGCAATGAACCATGTGCTTCAAGAACTATAGCAATGACCCGTGTGCTTCAACAACTATAGCAATGAACCATGTGCTTCAACAACTATAGCAATGAACCGTGTGCTTCAACAACTATAGCAATGAACCATGTGCTTCAACAACTATAGCAATGAACCGTGTGCTTCAACAACTGTTGCAATGAACCCTGTGCTTCAACAACTGTAGCAATGAACCGTGTGCTTCAACAACTATAGCAATGAACCCTGTGCTTCAACAACTATAGCAATGAACCGTGTGCTTCAACAACTATAGCAATGAACCATGTGCTTCAACAACTATAGCAATGAACCGTGTGCTTCAACAACTGTTGCAATGAACCCTGTGCTTCAACAACTGTTGCAATGAACCCTGTGCTTCAACAACTGTAGCAAAGAACCGTGTGCTTCAACAACTAGTGTAATGAACCCTGTGCTTCAACAACTGTTGCAATGAACCCTGTGCTTCAGCAACTGTAGCAATGAACCGTGTGCTTCAACAACTAGTGTAATGAACCCTGTGCTTCAACAACTGTTGCAATGAACCCTGTGCTTCAAGAACTATAGCAATGAACCCTGTGCTTCAACAACTGTTGCAATGGACCCTGTGCTTCAACAACTGTTGCAATGGACCCTGTGCTTCAACAACTGTAGCAAAGAACCGTGTGCTTCAACAACTGTAGCAATGAACCGTGTGCTTCAACAACTGTAGCAATGAACCCTGTGCTTCAACAACTGTAGCAAAGAACCCTGTGCTTCAACAACTGTAGCAATGAACCGTGTGCTTCAACAACTAGTGTAATGAACCCTGTGCTTCAACAACTTTTCCAATGAACCCTGTGCTTCAAGAACTATAGCAATGAACCCTGTGCTTCAACAACTGTTGCAATGGACCCTGTGCTTCAACAACTGTAGCAATGAACCGTGTGCTTCAACAACTGTTGCAATGAACCCTGTGCTTCAACAACTGTTGCAATGAACCCTGTGCTTCAACAACTGTAGCAAAGAACCGTGTGCTTCAACAACTAGTGTAATGAACCCTGTGCTTCAACAACTGTTGCAATGAACCCTGTGCTTCAGCAACTGTAGCAATGAACCGTGTGCTTCAACAACTAGTGTAATGAACCCTGTGCTTCAACAACTGTTGCAATGAACCCTGTGCTTCAAGAACTATAGCAATGAACCCTGTGCTTCAACAACTGTTGCAATGGACCCTGTGCTTCAACAACTGTTGCAATGGACCCTGTGCTTCAACAACTGTAGCAAAGAACCGTGTGCTTCAACAACTGTAGCAATGAACCGTGTGCTTCAACAACTGTTGCAATGGACCCTGTGCTTCAACAACTGTTGCAATGGACCCTGTGCTTCAACAACTGTTGCAATGAACCCTGTGCTTCAACAACTGTAGCAAAGAACCGTGTGCTTCAACAACTAGTGTAATGAACCCTGTGCTTCAACAACTGTTGCAATGAACCCTGTGCTTCAAGAACTATAGCAATGAACCCTGTGCTTCAACAACTGTTGCAATGGATCCTGTGCTTCAACAACTGTTGCAATGGACCCTGTGCTTCAACAACTGTTGCAATGAACCCTGTGCTTCAACAACTGTAGCAAAGAACCGTGTGCTTCAACAACTAGTGCAATGAACCATGTGCTTCAACAACTGTTGCAATGAACCCTGTGCTTCAACAACTGTAGCAATGAACCCTGTGCTTCAACAACTGTAGCAATGAACCCTGTGCTTCAAGAACTATAGCAATGAACCGTGTGCTTCAAGAACTATAGCAATGAACCGTGTGCTTCAACAACTATAGCAATGAACCCTGTGCTTCAACAACTGTAGCAATTAACCCTGTGCTTCAACAACTGTAGCAATGAACCCTGTGCTTCAAGAACTATAGCAATGAACCCTGTGCTTCAAGAACTATAGCAATGAACCGTGTGCTTCAACAACTATAGCAATGAACCATGTGCTTCAACAACTATAGCAATGAACCGTGTGCTTCAACAACTATTGCAATGAACCCTGTGCTTCAACAAATGTTGCAATGAACCCTGTGCTTCAACAACTGTTGCAATGAATCCTGTGCTTCAACAACTATTGCAATGAACCCAGTGCTTCAACAACTGTTGCAATGAACCCTGTGCTTCAACAACTGTTGCAATGAACCCTGTGCTTCAACAACTGTAGCAATGAACCCTGTGCTTCAACAACTGTAGCAATGAACCATGTGCTTCAACAACTGTAGCAATGAACCCTGTGGTTCAACAACTGTTGCAATGAACCCTGTGCTTCAACAACTGTAGCATTGAACCCTGTGCTTCAACAACTATTGCAATGAACCCTGTGCTTCAACAACTGTAGCAATGAACCCTGTGCTTCAACAACTGTAGCAATGAACCCTGTGCTTCAACAACTGTTACAATGAACCCTGTGCTTCAACAACTGTTGCAATGGACCATGTGCTTCTACAACTATTGAAATGAACCGTGAGCTTCAACAACTGTAGCAATGAATCCTGTGCTTCAACAACTATTGCAATGAACCCAGTGCTTCAACAACTGTTGCAATGAACCCTGTGCTTCAACAACTGTAGCAATGAACCCTGTGCTTCAAAAACTGTAGCAATGAACCCTGTGCTTCAACAACTGTAGCAATGAACCATGTGCTTCAACAACTGTTGCAATGAAACCTGTGCTTCAACAACTATTGCAATGAACCCTGTGCTTCAACAACTGTTGCAATGAACCATGTGCTTCAACAACTGTTGCAATGAACCCTGTGCTTCAACAACTATTGCAATGAACCCTGTGCTTCAACAACTGTTGCAATGAACCCTGTGCTTCAACAACTGTTGCAATGAACCCTGTGCTTCAACAACTATTGCAATGAACCCTGTGCTTCAACAACTGTAGCAACCCTGTGCTTCAACAACTATTGCAACGAACCCTGTGCTTCAACAACTATTGCAATGAACCCTGTGCTTCAAGAACTGTAGCAATGAACCCTGCGCTTCAACAACTGTTGCAATGAACCCTGTGCTTCAACAACTATTGTAATGAACCCTGTGCTTTAACAACTGTTGCAATGGACCCTGTACTTCAACAACTATTGAAATGAACCGTGAGCTTCAACAACTGTAGCAATGAACCGTGAGCTTCAACAACTGTAGCAATGAACCCTGTGCTTCAACAACTATTGCAATGAACCCTGTGCTTTAACAACTGTAGCAATGAACACTGTGCTTCAAAAACTGTAGCAATGAACCCTGTGCTTCAACAACTGTAGCAATGAACCCTGTGCTTCAACAACCGTAGCAATGAACCCTGTGCTTCAACAACCGTAGCAATGAACCCTGTGCTTCAACAACTGTAGCAATGAACCCTGTGCTTCAACAACTGTTGCAATGAACCCTGTGCTTCAACAACTATTGTAATGAACCCTGCGCTTCAACAACTGTTGCAATGAACCCTGTGCTTCAACAACTGTAGCAATGAACCCTGTGCTTCAACAACTGTAGCAATGAACCATGTGCTTCAACAACTGTAGCAATGAACTCTGTGGTTCAACAACTGTTGCAATGAACCCTGTGCTTCAACAACTGTAGCAATGAACCGTGTGCTTCAAAAACTGTAGCAATGAACCCTGTGCTTCAACAACTGTAGCAATGAACCATGTGCTTCAACAACTGTAGCAATGAACCATGCGCTTCAACAACTGTAGCAATGAATCATGTGCTTCAACAACTATTGCAATGAACCCAGTGCTTCAACAACTGTTGCAATGAACCCAGTGCTTCAACAACTGTTGCAATGAACCCTGTGCTTCAACAACTGTAGCAATGAACCCTGTGCTTCAAAAACTGTAGCAATGAACCCTGTGCTTCAACAACTGTAGCAATGAACCATGTGCTTCAACAACTGTAGCAATGAACCACGTGCTTCAACAACTGTAGCAATGAACCCTGTGGTTCAACAAATGTTGCAATGAACCCTGTGCTTCAACAACTGTAGCATTGAACCCTGTGCTTCAACAACTATTGCAATGAACCCTGTGCTTCAACAACTGTAGCAATGAACCCTGTGCTTCAACAACTGTAGCAATGAACCCTGTGCTTCAACAAATGTTACAATGAACCCTGTGCTTCAACAACTGTTGCAATGGACCATGTGCTTCTACAACTATTGAAATGAACCGTGAGCTTCAACAACTGTAGCAATGAATTCTGTGCTTCAACAACTATTGCAATGAACCCAGTGCTTCAACAACTGTTGCAATGAACCCTGTGCTTCAACAACTGTAGCAATGAACCCTGTGCTTCAAAAACTGTAGCAATGAACCCTGTGCTTCAACAACTGTAGCAATGAACCCTGTGCTTCAACAACTATAGCAATGAACCCTGTGCTTCAACAACTGTAGCAATGAACCCTGTGCTTCAACAACTGTAGCAATGAACCATGTGCTTCAACAACTGTAGCAATGAACCACGTGCTTCAACAACTGTAGCAATGAACCCTGTGGTTCAACAAATGTTGCAATGAACCCTGTGCTTCAACAACTGTAGTATTGAACCCTGTGCTTCAACAACTATTGCAATGAACCCTGTGCTTCAACAACTGTAGCAATGAACCCTGTGCTTCAACAACTGTAGCAATGAACCCTGTGCTTCAACAAATGTTACAATGAACCCTGTGCTTCAACAACTGTTGCAATGGACCATGTGCTTCTACAACTATTGAAATGAACCGTGAGCTTCAACAACTGTAGCAATGAATTCTGTGCTTCAACAACTATTGCAATGAACCCAGTGCTTCAACAACTGTTGCAATGAACCCTGTGCTTCAACAACTGTAGCAATGAACCCTGTGCTTCAAAAACTGTAGCAATGAACCCTGTGCTTCAACAACTGTAGCAATGAACCCTGTGCTTCAACAACTGTTGCAATGAACCCTGTGCTTCAACAACTGTTGCAATGAACCGTGTGCTTCAACAACTGTTGCAATGAACCCTGTGCTTCAACAACTGTTGCAATGAACCCTGTGTTTCAACAAATATTGCAATGAACCCTGTGCTTCAACAACTGTTTCAATGAATCCTGTGCTTCAACAACTGTAGCAATGAACCCTGTGCTTCAACAACTGTAGCAATGAACCCTGTGCTTCAACAACTGTTGCAATGAACCCTGTGCTTCAACTACTATTGCAATGAACCCTGTGCTTCAACAACTGTTTCAATGAACCCTGTGCTTCAACAACTACTGCAATGAACTCTGTGTTTCAACAACTGTAGCAATGAACCCTGTGCTTCAACAACTGTAGCAATGAACCCTGTGCTTCAACAACTGTAGCAATGAACCCTGTGCTTCAACAACTGTAGCAATGAACCCTGTGCTTCAACAACTGTAGCAATTAACCCTGTGCTTCAACAACTGTAGCAATGAACCCTGTGCTTCAACAACTGTTGCAATGAACCCTGTGCTTCGACAACTGTAGCAATGAACCCTGTGCTTCTACAACTGTAGCAATTAACCCAGTGCTTCAACAACTGTTGCAATGAACCCTGTGCTTCAACAACTGTTGCAATGAACCCTGTGCTTCAACAACTGTTGCAATGAACCCTGTGCTTCAACAACTGTAGCAATGAACCCTGTGCTTCAACAACTGTAGCAATGAACCCTGTGCTTCAACAACTGTAGCAGTTAATCCTATGCTTCAACAACTGTTGCAATGAACCCTGTGCTTCAACAACTGTTGCGATGAACCCTGTGCTTCAACACCTGTAGCAATGAACCATGTGCTTCTACAACTGTAGCAATTAACCCAGTGCTTCAAGAACTGTTGCAATGAACCCTGTGCTTCAACAACTGTAGCAATGAACCATGTGCTTCTACAACTGTAACAATTAACCCAGTGCTTCAACAACTGTTGCAATGACATTGTGTGTCTTATATGCCTAGCTGTCTTATTCAGTGTATATTCTAGAACAACAAATGAGTAGATGGTAAAACTGTATCTTTCAAGTAGTGTTAGCATGCTTCTTATTTTCTTAAATCACAAATATAGCACTTGCAATTCAACAGTTCATAGTCCTAGTCAAATGCTTCTTTCTGTCTCCAGTCATAACAACAAATAACAGTTTGACAGATGGCAAAATGTGACACTATCACTATAAAGAAATAATATATTATGATGGTGCTTATTATTATGTATTAATGTGACAAAGCTGACTGACTGTGAGTCTTTTGGACGTGTCAACTTCAATCATGCCCCGTAGCAGATTCTGACAGTCAGGCGGGACAAAGTGTGGTATGTGAAATACACCACGTTTCACTTTCTCCAGTAACTGACGCAAGTTGTCATCATCAAACGGAAGTGCTCCCTACAAGGGCAGATTACAAGTCATGCATGTTATTCTCAATAGTACCATGTCATGTTGACCTCTGCTTTCAATCACAGTATTCTTTATCACTCCAGTTTTTCCAAAATTCTTCCATTTTCCCACACTGAGCTTTCATGGGGGAAGAATTGTTGATTCATAAATTACTCTAACATGCCTCGCAGAGAATAGTTAACAACACTTGGCACAAATTAAAATGACAGAAATACTTAAAACAATTTTACCAAGACCAGTACTAATTATTAAAACAGCCTACTACTATTTTGAACTATGGTACATTCCATTTGGGCGTGAACCCACGATCAGTATAACTGCCTAAACAACCATATACATACATGACAAATACATACATGACAAATATGACAAATACATACATGACAAATGCATATATGACAAATACATACATACATGACAAATACATACATGACAAATACATACATGACAAATACATACATTTATGCTACTCGGAGAGATCTATAATGTAATTGTAAGGGTGACGCTATGGGTATACTTGTAAGGGTGACTATATAGATGTACTTGTAAGGGTGATTATATGGGCTTACTTGTAAGGGTGACTCTATGGGTGTACTTGTAAGGGTGATTACATGGGTTTATTTGTAAGGGTGACTCTATGAATATACTTGTAATGGTGATTCTTTGGGTCTACTTGTAAGGGTGACTTTAGGGGTCTATTTATAAGGGTGATTATACGGGTGTACTTGTCACTGTGGATCTGTGGGTCTACTTGTAACGGTGACTCTACAGGTCTACTTGTAACGGTGACTCTACAGGTCTACTTGTAAGGGTGACTGTATTGGAATACTTGTAAGGATGACTCTGTGGGTCTACTTGTAAGGGTAACTCTATGGGTCTACTTGTAAAGGTGGCTCTATGGGTTATCTTGTAAGGGTGACTCTATTGGTATTCTTGTAAGGGTAACTCTATGGTTCTATTTGTAAAGGTGACTCTATGGGTCTACTTGTAAGGGTGACTCTATTGGTATACTTGTAAGGGTAACTCTATGGTTCTACTTGTAAGGGTGACTCTATGCATCTACTTGTAAGGGTGATTCTATGTGTCTACTTGTAAGGGTGAATCTACGGGTTTACTTGTAAAGGTGACTCTATGGGTCTACTTGTAAGAGTGACTGTATTGGAATACTTGTAAGGATGACTCCATGGGTCTACTTGTTAAGGTGACTTTATGGATTCACTTGTAAGAGTGATTCTATTGGTATTCTTGTAAGGGTAACTATGGTTCTACTTATAGGGGTGACCCTATGAGTCTATTTGTAATGGTGACATTGTGTGTCTACTTGTAAAAGTAACTCTATGGATCTACTTGTAAGGGTGACTCTGTGTCTACTTGTATGAGTCTACATGGCAACACAAATAGTTTATGGCCATCCCTCCACTTACAATGTTTTAACTGGAACAGCATTGAGGTCATATTTGAGCTAAACTGCACTGACAAAATGTACCCTAAATGTTGTAGTTACACAGTAGTACAGGGTGAGTGTAGAAAAGCTGAGCCATGCTACTTGCCACAAGCAGAGCATAAAGGATCACGCCACAGCTCCAGACGTCGGCCTTCCTGCCATCGTACTTCTCTCCCTGAAACCAACAGGCTGTGCATTCACAAAGATTATATGCAGCTTGGCAGATATGACACAAGGGTTTCTCTTTAGAATGGAAACATGGAGAGCATCAATAATGCATTACATATTTGGAATTATAATTATAGACATTATTTGGCTTTCTGCTGTTATATGAACTTTCCTGGTAATTAGTATTATTACACTTGGTATGCCACTGTCATCCAGAAGGTAATATGTATATGCGTATAAGACCCATTTACTAATACACCAGCAGTAGAGCAGAGCAGAGAAAGTACACGCAACGGAGAAACGTCGCAGATAAAATAAAAACAATGTGTGGTCTTATATAGTGTTGATATCTACCTGGACAAGACATTCATGGTGCTTACTCCATTATCAGAGCAAGTTGTTTGGGTTGCAGCTAATGCAGTGCCTGTATGGGTTTTTGTAGATCGAGACCATTAACTCTGTGAGTGCACGACAAGTTTTTTTTCCATTTCTTGATGTTTTACTTCCCCTGGCAAGGCTGGCACAGACACCAGATAGAAAGAACCAACGGCTTGTTGTGTCTCTTCCGATAGACAGGCAAAGTGGGGTGAACGAAATTGTCCAAGTTTAGAAATTGCTGTAGGTGAACTAGACCCCTGGTGCTCTCATTTCAGTCTGGTGCTCTAATTGCTGAGCTACCACACCCCAAATAATCGAGGAGCATAAGGGTTCAGCCCGGAAATCAACAGTACTATCAATAGCTATTTTTTCAGGATAGTTACAAAATACTACATTGAACAACATATCAAAACTCCCCTAGTTTCTCAAGTATGCATTCTTCACAACATACTATGGGCCACATTTGGATGAAATAACTTCCATTCTTTAGTTTTGCAGTCCAATTAATGGCGCAACATGAAATATTAATAAAACACCACAAATCATAAGTTCCATCGAAAAATATATCGCTTATTAATGAGAAAGGGGAAATTTTGGAGTCACATTAATTTTTTTTTTAACATGGCATCGTGTTTGGTCTCAATTTAAAGCTTATGATCTGAACAGAGCTGGCTATAATAATAATAATAATTGCAATTGAAGTAACTCTATATCTGTAGATAAAGCTGAAAAATTACTATTACAAGAGATTTTGAAACTGTTCTGACAAACTACTGTTGTTGTAGCAACAGCCAACGTAGATATGTAGAGACTGTCCATAAGAAAAAAAATGTTGTAGAGATGAAAAATGTTTGATTAGCAAAATCAGGAGAGTAGAAACTTATAGCATAGGCTGGAGGATGGAAAAATCACTAGTATTTGATAATATAACATGATTTTACAAGATTTCCATCCAAGGTAAAGGCTTAGATGGCAAGTGGACAAGATAGCCATTGGCTTATAGAGAGTCCAAAATTTGTCATCTGTGTGTAACCCGCCCTCCTGAGATGTGTCAACTTTGTTTTTAAACATATTCACGCTGTTAGCATTTACACAATCTGTAGATAATTTGTTCCATTCATTTATTGTCCTCTATGAGAATGAGTACCTCATGATATCCAATCTCAGTTCTGGAATCATTTTAGTTGCTCTTTTCTTCTAACTCGACTAGCTGCTTCTCTCCCTTAGCATCACATGAGAAAGAACAGACCATAATGGAAAAGTAAGATTTCATGTTAAAAACTGGCATACTGGCATATGTACAACATAAATATAGACATTCTGTTTAGTGACTTATGACCATACAGTTTGTGCTAGGTAAAACTCGTAACAACAGAACAAATGAAAGTAATTTGAATCAAAGCAACACTAAACCTAACGAATGGCAGCTACTTGAGTCTACTATGGATTTATATTAAAATTAAACTCAAACGCATGCCACAGATAAGGAAAGGAGTCCGTTCAGCCACTGCTAAAAATAAAAAATAACAACAAGAAGAACAGAAGAACAATGAATGGCAAGGGGGGTGCAGACAACAGTGGTCCAGAAAGCCAACACCTTACCCGTATCACTTCTGGACAAGCATAATGTGGCGACCTGGCAAGCACCAGCAGACACATGTTATTGGGCACTGAGCACAAAGCTTTAGTAATGTGTATGGCCTTACAAGCTGCTATCAACGTAGCCATACATTGTCCACCTTGTCCACCTCTGTCCACCCTATCCACCTCAGTCCACCCTGTCCACCACTTTCCACCTCTGTCCACCCTGTCCACCACTTTCCACCTCTGTCCACCCTGTCCACCACTTTCCACTTCTCTCCACCTCTGTCCACCACTGTCCACCCTGTCCACCACTTTCCACCCTGTCCATCCTGTCCACCCTGTCCACCTCTGTCCACCCAGTCCACCCTGTCCACCCTGTCCACCACTGTCCACCCTGTACACCACTTTCCACCTCTGTCCACCCTGTGCACTCTGTCCACCTCTGTCCACCACTTTCCACCACTGTCCACCCTGTCCACCCTGTCCACCACTGTCCACCTCTGTCCACCTCTGTCCACTCTGTCCACCCTGTCCACCTCAGTCCACCCTGTCCACCCTGTCCACCACTGTCCACCACTGTCCACCCCTTTCCACTTCTCTCCACCTCTGCCCACCACTGTCCACCCTGTAAACCTCTGTCCACCACTTTCCACTCTGTCCACCCCTGTCCACCCTGTCCACCTCTGTCCACCCTGTCCACCCTGTCCACCACTGTCCACCACTTTCCACCTGTCCACCCTGTCCACCACTGTCCACCCCTTTCCACTTCTCTCCACCTCTGCCCACCACTGTCCACCCTGTCCACCACTGTCCACCCTGTCCACCACTGTCCACCACTTTCCACCTCTGTCCACCCTGTCCACCTTGTCCACCACTGTCCACCTCTGTCCACCCTGTCCACCTCTGTCCACCACTGTCCACCTCTGTCCACCCTGTCCACCACTGTCCACCTCTGTCCACCTATGTCCACCCTGTCCACCTCTGTCCACCTATGTCCACCCTGTCCACCTCTGTCCACTATGTCCACCTCTGCCCACCACTGTCTACCTCTGTCCACCACTATCCACCTCTGTCCACCTATGTCCACTCTGTCCATCTCTGTTCACCATGTCCACCCCCTCTACTCTTTTTGTCATGCACAAGTTTTCAGATGCAATTATTGCAGCATAACTTCAGGGATCTAGCACATAAAGCATTTTAATTAAGACCATAACAAGGACAGTAGATATTATTATTAAAACAATGCATGACAATCTTGCCATCTATTATCTCTTTCATGATTCACTAGTACGTTCTTGTTCTGTAGAGCTTCTGTTTTGTTTAATTTTTTAAACTTGTAAATTTGTTTACACAGGTAAATTTCATTTAAAAAATTTATATTTACATCAAAAGTCAAATTACCTTCCTGAAGTTGAACTGATTTCAATTAAGGGCTTTTTCATATTGTATAATATTAGGGTACATTTTGTCTGGAATCATCCAGGTACGAATGCATACAGAATGTGGTGGTCATCACAAGTAGTGTACATAGGGTTCCAATCGTGTGGCAACCTGGACTCATGACAACCCATGACTCACCCACAGCTGGTCTCTAGCATGGAGCCCTCCACCTGCAGTGAGGCCATGCCGAAGTCTGCCACACGGATGTTGTTGTGGTCGTCCAGCAGCAGGTTCTCTGGCTTCAGGTCACGGTGGCTGCACAGTGGACATACTGACCGGTCACTCCAAGGATTTAACAAGATTGCCATCCCAAACAACAAGTTCCAGATGGAAGTGGACAAGGAAGCTATTGGTTTATCAAGAGTCCAACAATTTTATCATCTATGTGTAGCCCGCCCTTATCATATATCTGTCAATTCTATTTTTAAACATATTCACACTATTAGCATTAACCCAATCATTTGGCAGTTTGTTCCATTCATTTACCACCCTCTGTGAGAAAGAGTACTTTCTCATGTCCAACCTACACTGTTCCTTAACCAATGTTGCATTGTGTCCTCTGGTTCTACTTAAGTTTCAAGAACGTATTCCTATCAACATCCTCATAACCGTTCACTATTTTAAACACTTCTATTTGGTCTCCTCTTAGTCGCCTGGTCTCTAGTGTTGTCAAACCACATTTTAATAAGCGGCTTTCATAACTACGGTCTCTTAATTCTGGAATCATTTCAGTTGCTCTTCGTTGTATTCTTTCTAGCTTGTCTATGTCCTTCTTACGATACGGCCTCCACGCTTGTATACAATATTCCAAATGTGGTCTAACTATTGTTTTGTACAGGGGTACCATTAGCTGTTTCTCCTTATATGTAATAGTTCTCCTAATTAGCCCTAGAATTTGATTTCCTTTCGAAGCAGCAATCCCACATTGCTCTGAAACTTTCATGTCAGCACTAAATGTTACACCTAAGTCCTTTTCTTGTGTGGTTCTACCTAGTACAGCATCCCTCATTTTATATTCTTCGTCCATGTTTCCCTGCCCTATGTGTTTGTATTTACACTTCCCAAAATTGAATAACATTTGCCATTTTTCTGACCATTTAACTAATTTATCTAGATTATCCTGTAAAATTTGTTTATCTGTAACATTAGTAACCTTTCAGAATGCTTTTGTGTCATCTCCAAATTTCAGTACTTTGCTAGATATGTCATCTTCCGAATCATTTATATATATTAAAAACAGTATAGGGCCTAATACTGATCCCTGTGATACCCCACTCAAAACAGATTTCCAGTTTGAAATCTCACCATCTACTATTACTCTGTCTTCTGTGTGTAAGCCACTTTTCTATCCAGTTGATTACATCATTACCTATACCATGGGCTTTTAGTTTAAGTAACAATCTTTGATGTGACACTTTATCGAAAGCTTTCTAAAAATCTAAATAGACAACATCCACTGGTGACCCGTCATCTACCCACTTTGTAATTTCTTCAAAAAAAACATAAGAGATTGGTTAGACATGACCTTGCTTTTAGGAACCCATGTTGAGATGTATTTATTAATTTATGTTTTACAAGGAATTCCACCATGTGGTCTCTAATTAATGTTTCGAGTAATTTACATACAACTGATGTTAAACTCACTGGCCTGTAATTTTCTGGTTTGTTCAACGACCCTTTCTTAAATAGCGGTGTAATGTTTGCTTCTTTCCATTCTGAAGGAACTAATCCTTCTTCTAGTTCTAGTGACAAGTTAAACACTTTTGCGAGTGGTGTACTAATTTGCTCAACAATTTCCTTAAGCAGTTTTGGTGGTATCACATCAACTCCAGGTGATTTATAATCTTTCATCTTCTTAATTTTGTTTTCTAAATTTTCAGGAGTTACAAATAACTGCTCTAAATGTTCTGATTTATTGCCCTCAAATTTAGTAAATGTAACTGGAAGTGAGCTGATATCTTCTGTGGTAAAAAACTGAGCTGAAATACTCATTCAGGACCTCTGCCATTTGAAACCCGTCTGAAAATATGTTTCCACCGTTGTTTTCCAGTGGTCCGACCTTATCTCAAACTTTCTGTTTACTACTTACATAAGCATAGAAACTCTTGCTGTCATTTTTTATATTACCTGCCAATTTTTTTCAAAGGTTCTTTTAGATTTTCTAATTTCAGTTGTAGCTAGGTTAAGGGCCTCTTTGTAGTTTGTGTAGTCTTCTACATTTCCAGTGTATTTATATATCCTCCACAGCATCTGTTTGTGAGCAATTTTTCTAATAGCCTCTTTTGACAGGTGTTTCTTCCTGGACCTTTTCTCTTGTTTTCTTAATGGAACAAATTTCTCAAAATGCCCTCAATCTCATATTTCAAACAAGTCCAGCATTCTGTTGCTGTCTTGTTCTTCAGCAAGTTATTCCAATCTATATCTGCTAGATATGTTCTCATCTCTTTATATTTACCTTTGTCGAAGTTCCTCCTCCATTGTTTTTTATATGCATTCCCAGTTTTTACTTTTATATTAAAATGTATTTAGTTATGGTCACTTGAACCCAAAGGTTCGTGTACTTTAATAATGTCAACTAATTCATTTTGAGAAGACAAAATTAAATCTAACACATTCCCACCTCTGGTTGGTTCCAAGACATGTTGAGTAAGGAAACAATCCTGTGTTAGAAGTAGAAACTGATGGTCGTCACCTCCAGCACTCTCTAATGATTCCCACTGTATATGGCCATGGTTAAAATCACCCATTATAACACATTTCCCCTTGCTCACCTCCCTTATCGCCTTTTGTAATTTTACATTTTCCTCTTGTCCTATGTTAGGAGAAGGCTTCTTTACATTACAGGTAAACACAGAATGTCTTCGTAGCAATGAAGGTGTTTAGAGTAACTTGCACTATTCTTGCAAGGCTAAACACACTGCTCAACTTTCCTGACTACATGGAACAAACACCGTAAATATCTGAATGCTAATCGTAATTATAAGTTCAATGCAAATGGTTCTTCACCAATAAAGGCACAGGAGCAATGGCTCAAGGAGCAATGGCTCAAGGAGCAATGGCTCAAGGAGCAATGGCTCATGACAATTTGCACAGGGTCAATGACTGGTGAACATTTGCATGGAATCATTGACCAATGGTCATTTGTACAGAATAAATGACTAATGGTCATTTGCACAGAAACAATGGATAAGGGCCATTTGCACAGGAGCTATGGGTACTGGCCGTTTGCACAGCACCTATGGATACTGGCCATTTGTACAGGAGCTATGGATACTGGACATTTGCACAGGAGCTATGGATACTGGACATTTGCACAGGAGCTATGGACACTGGCCATTTGCACAGGAGCTATGGATACTGGCCGTTTGCACAGGAGCTATGGATACTGGACATTTGCATAGGAGCTATGGATACTGGCCATTTGCACAGGAATTATGGATATTGGCCATTTGCATAGGAGCTATGGACACTGGCCATTTGCACAGGAACTATGGCTAGGACAAGGACAAAGGATAATGATCAATTACACATGGCTATTAACATAGTAGCATGGAGCAATAACTGGAGACCACAAATATGAACCGTTAGATTTTTGTCTTGAAGGAAAAAGCCAAACATGCCAAATATGCGAGAATTGACACATGTCTGACAGCACCAAGTACCAAGGCAAAGATGGATATTTCTATCAAATTTTTTAAATATTGTTACTGTGACATTCAGTTACTAACTACCAAGTTATCCCATCCAGAGGATGGATGTTTTTGCTAGTACATATAATTAATCATTATAATCAATTAGAAATTTGGCTAAATTTCTCTCAGAAAATGGCACGTGTGTTTTATGATACTGTAGCTTTGACAGTTCCGTAGCTTCACAAAAGTATATGGCTAGAAAATGATTGAGGCAGCTGCGAACCAGGCGACAGAGGAACCTTCAGTGCAAGGCAAGGCCAAGTACATCATCGTCATATATGGATGGAAATGTCATCTGAGACTGGTGAAGGACAGCAATGAAGATCACAATTGTGGTGTGGTCATTAGTCACTGTGTCCCTTGTAGGGGCAAATAGGCTAGCCAAGAACAGGGTGATGTTGATATGAACAACATCTTGATGGTGATATCTAGCCCCACTCATTCAGTGGGAACCTTGCTCGATACTCCAGCTGAGGAATAGGCCATTAGTGAATCAAAACACTAAGTACACATACGGTATACACTTCAGTTATACCCAGCTATCACCAGAACAATTTAGTCGTCATAATGTCTTATGAGATAGAAATGAGTGTGTAGCCTGTAGACTTGAGAATCTGTGTCTTTGACATATACATATATTTAACACTTGGGTATTTGTGACTGTACTATGCTTATGTTCAGATATAATTACGTGCATTGGAATAGCTAAATTGCAACGTATTGTTGGTATCTTAAACACATAGACTCTGTTAATATCACCATTACAAGAGAACATAATATTAATACACTATGAAAAAGTAATTCATTTAAGTGCAAACATATCCATAAATTCGCATCATGAGTCTGCAGCTTCAAACTTATCAAAATAGAGCCTACATTTCAGTTTGAATCTTTTCATTCTTGTTATAAAGTAGGTACATTATATAATTTATATGTGTGACTAGCATTGTTACATCATTTAAGTAAGTCATAATTATGTTGTTCTTACAGTATTTTTCTGGCTAAAATCACCTCTCCAAATAGCATTGTTACATCATTTAAGTAAGTCATATATGTTGTTCTTACAGTATTTTTCTGGCTAAAATCACCTCTCCAAATATTATAAGCAAGACACCATTTTGTCTTTTAGCATGACAATCTTGCAGGGGAGAAAAGGCAGCCTCAGGTATTTTCCACTGATCTAAATTATACAGGTCAGTGGTCTTTCTAGTTAAAGCCATGCTATGGACAGCTGCAGTGTTACAATAAACCAGCTCAAAGCTGTGCCAGATACACCATACCATAAAAACCAGCATAAGATAAGGATCATTATCGTCATGCTGACCATCATCATCAGTTGGCTGCTATGGTTTCAACAAAAGTCTCTTCCTATGGCCGGTTGTTGGCTCTCACCTACCATATCAAGTGGCTGTGGCAGAAGTCAAGGGCTGATATGATCTGTCGGAAGAACTTGCGAGCCTCTTTTGGTGTCAGTCGGCCTTTCTTCACCAAGTAGTCAAACAGCTCCCCTCCCGACACGTGCTCCAGCACCAGGTAACTACATCACATCACACGTTATTCGCAGTCTCACACAACGTTCATTCAGTTGAGAATGTCTTGGCGTGGAAGCACCAGCAGCAATAATCAAATGTTACTTATGGCAATCAGAAAATACTCTAGCCATATTTATATGTGGCTAACATAGAGTCCTGAGCTTAAATGGAAGAAGAAGAAAGAAAGTAACAAAACAAAAATAATGGAAAAAAGTAACACATTTTTAATTACTGATTTGTGGGGCAGTCAAAATTAAAATAAACCCATTCTGTTCAAACTCATCGAAGCTACTGGGACCAATATTAATGTCAGATCACATGCCAGAGAAGCCAATATTACTTTGATCACTATGTTGCCAATATGAGGCCATTGCTGCTAGATGCCTTTCTGTTAATTAATTATTTTAATCATGAAAGCCCTTTAGATCATAGTATAAACCATTGGAGCAAATATCAGTTTGATAAATAAATAAAGTTATTTTGATCCTGTTACTTTTTTCCTGTTACTTTCTACCCATTATTTTCTTTCCTACATCCGTTACTTACACAGTGATGTCACATTGACACTGTCCATTGTTTCTTTAAATGGGAACCTCTTTTTCCAAGATCCGGCACAGCAATGCTTTATGTTGATAACTACTACATGGCATATGAGTTGGTCATTCATATTTGAAATTCAGAACATTATCCAAACAATATTGTATACTCAATGACCCATACAGTTAAGTACATTATGAAAGGCTGGCTGCATATGAAATAGGAACTTACAGGTATTTCTTGTTCTCGTAAATATCATACAGGCCAAGTACATGAGGATGCTCGATCAGCTTCATAATGGCAATCTCTCTCTCAACCTGTACAAAGTAAACAAGTCTTGTTAAAACAATTCATGCCCATTTCCCCTTCTCCCATTTCCCCTACTCCCATTTCACCTACTTCCATTTCACCTACTGTGGTTTCATGGCTAATTCTTAGACAGATTCCCAGTTGGCCTACTGCCCAATTAAGGCCTACTCCCACTTTGCCTACTCTTAGATCACTTGGTTTACTAGCTGCATGTGGACACATGGTTTTGGCTTCAAAATGATCAAATGTTAATTAAACGTGGCTTCTTTTAGCATTTCAGTACAAACAGAGACTTTGCAAATACCAGATTTGATTTGCCAGTTTGTGACTTGACCTGGCATTTTGAACTCGCTCCATGGCACATCATGTTTGTGGTAGATTCAATGTACAGAGCAGAGCCACTGCTCTATGTTTGTGGGAGATTCATAGTGGATGTACAGAGTCACTGCTCTATGTTTGTGGGAGATTCATAGTGGATGTACAGAGTCACTGCTCTATGTTTGTGGGAGATACAATGTACAGAGCAGAGCCACTGCTCTATGTTTGTGGGAGATTCATAGTGGATGTACAGAGTCACTGCTCTATGTTTGTGGGAGATTCAATGTACAGAGCAGAGCCACTGCTCTGTGTTTGTGGGAGATTCAGAGTGGATGTACAGAGTCACTGCTCTGTGTTTGTGGGAGATTCATAGTGGATGTACAGAGCCACTGCTCTTTCATAGTGAATGTACAGAGCCACTGCTCTATGTTCTTCACATTCTAACTTAGTAAACTAAATAGCAACGGCATATAATTTAAATGACGTTTCAATAAAACTTTGCCTATTGGAACTGAGGCTTCAGAACCAGACCTCAACTGCAACAGTATGCACACACGCACATGCAAGCATGTATTCACCATGCACACACACACACGTAAATAACTGCTTTACTAAAATCATGCTGGGCTATACTGATTAATTATCTGTCTTCCCGACCCAGTAGCACAAACAATGTCTTTATCCTATGTGGGAGCATTTCTTATTAACACAAGTATCATAAGTGGAATTATTTTGGACCCATTGTAACAAATGTTAATATGAATTCATATATTAATTCCTGGCAATTCTGAAGTATTGCCAAAATGCCTGTTGTCATTAAGAGTTCACTCTGAAACAACTGTTATTTGGTAGTACAGCCATTCTGGACCAAGGATAAAATGGTGCACACCTGTAGTGATAATTCTCACAGTATTTATACTTTCAAATATTTCACTTTCAGTAGATCAAAAATGTAAATTTTTTTATAAAAACAGAATAGTTAAATTCTGTTTTGATGACATAGTAATATAACCGTGATTAGATGATGAGATCTATGTAGATATTATTATTGCATTATAATAAAGAGCCTATTTACCAACAAAATGATACAGCATTTATATTTCGTATGATAATTATTAGTGATGACCCTTGTGGGTAGTAGTGTTGGAAATCAGTTGGAATTTAATAATCGAGGATCGGTTATAATTGAATGGCACCAACCAATCAACTTTTGATTATATAATCGGTTGGGCCTAGTTATTAAAGACTACATATTAACGTTACAGTTTATGTAAAATATATATAAAAATAATAAAATATAAAATATATATATATATAAATATATATATAATTTTATATATATTATATACTTGAACTTCTTTGGAACTGGAACATGCATCCGTCGAACATGCCATATTTTGTAACCAATGAAATGCGGAGTCGCGGACCTATTCAAGCATTTGTTTCACATTTTTCCCAATAATCGATTATGGATTTCATAATTGATCATCACATCACTAAAGTCCAACCAATCGATCATCGGAACAACACTAATGGATAGCTTGAAATTGTGTAGAACATGAGAGTTTATTGTTGGTCACTCCAAGGGTTAATGCATACCTGTCCACAAGAAATGCTTGTAGTAAGTTGTACTGGAGGACAATTGAAATCAGGAATGTCTTACAGTCCAAATACTACAATTACAATCTATGTGTCTATTATAAATTTATCATCAATTATAAGTACAAGCCACAGAAAGTACGATTATATTGCCATGATCCCTGACCGAGGCTAGGTCGTCCTTGCATATTGGTAAATGAGGCCAGAGCATTCTAATTTTACTGTATTTATTAGCACATGATAAGCTATTGACAGTCGTGACTGTGCAGCAGTGGACAGCAGGCATTGTGTACTGTGCCTTGGTATTAGATGCGAGATCAATAAAGCCAAGGTGGTGTGATCCCTCAGTGAAGTAGCCATAGCAGCCAGTCAGCTAGAGCAGCTGTTTGTCTACAAACGTCTCAAACCTTCCATCTTTCACATTTTACCTCGGCAGTCCATACACATGTTGTATATATAACATTATTAATTTATTAGCAGTAGTAATCATTATATGTACTGGCCTGCTTGAAGAGGTCACAGGTCATGCATGTTATTATGTGAGATTCATAAACACACAGCTCCATTTATTGTGTATTTATTTGGACTGGAACGATACACTGGTGTATCACGATACACACTACTAGGTATGGTACACAATACACAACATACATACTGCAGTACACTATGATATGCGATAGCAGTAGGCAAAACATCATTCGCATCACCTTTGTGAAGTAATAAACGTGCATATGTATTGATAAAATAGCGAAATATAACGTAGTATGTTTCCCACATGTACATCTAACTGTAATCTATGTAAAATCTTTACACTATTATTTTTTTTCAATGTTTTTTCAATGCAATTTGGACCTCATGTGAGTGATGATGTGATGCCTGCTGTAGCATTGTCTTGTCCACATGATAAATAAACGTGTGTTTTACTGTCGTTGTATCATTCTAGTCAGTATAGTCTGTATTGTGATGTGTATGGTATCGTGATCTCTGTATCGCGATACGTATCATAACATCAAGTAGTGTATCATTCTGGCCATAGTATTTATGTGCATCAAGTGTTCATTTGTGTTCTCTGTGTATCACTGTCCTTCTTTATAGTGCTACAGCGCCTTACCATATTCATCATTCTGTTGACAACTTTAACAAGTTGTACATATCGATTTCAAGATTGCTTAACTCTTTAGCTTTTATATGCCTCTGAGCTTCGCCTTCCAAGGATTTAGGCACCATATAATTATTATTGTCATTTTATAAATGTATCTCAATACTGAATTTATATAGTAACAAACATAAAGTATATGATATACATCATTTTGTCCACCAACAGCATTTCCGTAATGCCTACTCCCAAAATTTGTCAATTCCACATCGCTGACTAATCAAGCCTTACTCAGATGTATATGTAATATGTTCCGGGTAGGCCCAGCCTGCGAAATCATGCTGGTCCAAGCCTGGCCCGTGGGCCGGGCCGGGTTTGGGCCTATAGCCCGACCCGTGCAGGGCACTAATATATATATACACTGTTGCAACATTGTTGTTACTTCATTAATTACTGCTGTCAATAAAATCTGGCACTTCAAAGAGGTTTGCCTAGATGCACTCAGAACCACCATCTTGGGAGTTTTGCAACGATGCAATTGCCAATAATTATTCATTGAGCATCTAAATTGACAATTCAGTTAGTGTGGGAAACACCTGTTGATTCCTGTGTACTGGTATGAGGTGAGATTTGGACCCAGGCGATATTTGGATCGGGGCCCCTGTGGCCCAAATATCATAGTGAAATATAGACTCCTAAGATGTTTGCACTACTCCTTTAAAAAGTACAAATCACTAGATTTGGTAACAATTTTCTTCTAATCACAACTATTGAGATGTAACTACTCAACGTTTCAGCTACATTCACCAGTAGCCTTCATCAGGAGCTGAATTCTGGAGTCTGTATCCCCCCTCGTCTTGATTCATGATTGCGGAGTTGTCTTTCTGATGCAATACGGCCTCTTTAACCCATCTTGCGTTTCTGTTGCTTTCTCTGTCTATCACAATGATGGAATCGTTCCTGTCTGCATGGTCTGTGATTGCAGACTTGTGCTGCATCATTGCTGACTCTCTTTTGTTCACGGGTAAAGTAAACCCTCTGGTGATGATGGTCTCAACCTCCTTCTTCAGCTCCTTGAGTCTTGTTCCAAATGTTCTCCATGCTTTGCTAATGTGCGTGTGGCTACAGCTCTTACAAGGGGTCTGGTATTCAAGTCTGTCTTTCTGCTGTCTTCCACTTTGTCCTTTGGATGCACTAATATGGATGTGGTCTTACAGATCTAGTAATCTCATGTTGTCTTAATATCTGCTATACAGGGTCAATATGGTACAATGTATCAAAATCACTGGCAGACCTTCTAGGACCTATCATGGGTAAGACATTACACCACATAAAGAACTCTAAGCACTTAGCGAATGAAATGGCTTCCATCACGATCGAACAAGATAATATGTTCCTATCACTGAAACTGTGGACAGACCTAAATGTGGATGACATAATGGAGCTGCTGAAGTTGTCATAACTCACAACACATTGTCACAACTATGTATTTTAGCTTAAGGGGCAGGAGTTATCAGCAGAAATATGGGCACAGCCATGGGAAGTCCAGTGTCACCTGTAATAGCCAATCTCTTTATGGAATTGCTGGCACAGCAAGCCATTCTCACAGTGCCAGTACATAAACTGAAACTATGATATGTGGATGATGTGATGGAAGTAGTGAGGAAGGGATGTGAGCAAGAACTGACAGATCATCTCAATAAGCATAGACACTAGAGGCAGCAAAACGTTTGCTTATGAAGAAGAAAGCAATAACTCCCTGCCTTTCCTGGACATACCAATGGTACGAAAGGAGGGTGGAACAGTGAAACTCCTAGTGTATCAGCAGAAGACCCACACTGACCAGTATCTCATTTTCATACAAGAAGTCACATGCATCAATCCATGGTTGCTGTGAACACACACACACCCACACACACCCACACACACACACACACACACTATGTATGATGTATTGTTATTAATCACGTCAGGTAATTTTATATGCCCATGTGTATATAAGTCATGTCAGAAGGTCACATAAAAATGTGTTTAAAATTCTTCATTTACAATTAACAGATTAATTAACAATTAACAGTACAGACTGGATCTACCTTATATGGTCTACCTTATTTGACTGAATCAGTCTTAACAAGAGAGACTCTGGGTCTACATCGTCCGCCATTCTTCATCTGACTGAACTAATCTGAACTGGATAGACTATGAGTTTACCTCACCTGACAGTGTTCACTTGACTGAACCCATGTTAACAGGACAGACTCTGAGTCTACCTCACATGACAGTGTTCATTTGACTGAACTCATATTAACAGGACAGACTCTGAGTCTACCCCATCTGAGTGTTTACTCGACTGAACCCATCTTAACAGGACAGACTCTGAGTCTACCTCACATGACAGTGTTCACCTGATTGAACCAATCTTAACAGGATAGACAGTTTTCACTTGACTGAACTCATATTAACAGGACAGACTACGAGTCTACCTCACCTGACAGTATTCACTTGACTGAACCCATCTTAACAGGAAATACCTGAGGAATGCACTCACCTTGAGCAGGACGGACTCACTGAGTTTCTCTCGGTTGACAATCTTTACTGCAACTTTCTTGCCAAGTACACAGTGCACGCCCAGTTTCACAAGACCTACATAAAACAGCATAGTTAAGAAGGTATAACTGAAAGGTTTCCACCATACATTAGTAATGTTTATGATCCACAGTGACAAAATGAAATTACTGCGCTACTGCTACAATGCATGCATGTCATGTTGTGATATCTGTCTTGGTAGAAAAATTACGAACCATGTTAAGAAAACAATTCTAATCAGGGTTGGCATGTTTCTGACAAGATGGTAAATACTGTGGTTGATACCACGGTATTTACCGCATCGTCAGATACCTTTCTGACATTTAAAACATCAGAAACCATCGGAAGCACCTTTCTGATGTCAGAAGCTAAAAATGTGCTATTTTATTTAATGTGTACACTGTAATTTAAAATCAATATATTATTATTGCGTCACCATTCATATGCAAGTGCAACTTTTATTCTGTCAGATTTGCATGCTTTGTTAGTACATAATGATGATTACAGAAATAATTGTGGCACTGTGGTTTCACCAGACATCTAGCTTTTAAAACCACAGGACAGGTGTCAGTCACAATTCGGAAAGCATGAAGGAAACTGACTGGGGTGTAAGTGCATACCAGCAATAACACTGGAGAAGACAGTGGACAGGTATCAATGACAACTGGGAAGCAAACAAAAGGCTACATGTAAGGATGTATTTGCATAGCTATTGAGTTAAGATTAAACAATACAAATACAAGTTAAAAGTTCTGGTTCAACATCAAAGAAGAGTTCAACTTAGTCCCACACTGTTGTACTGCCCAAAGTAAAAGCATGATTACTGCTCTGAGCTGTTAGTGAGCCACAGCCCTACTGGCTGGGCTTGAGCTGTTAGTGAGCCACAGCCTTACTGGCTGGGCTTGAGCTATTAGTGAGCCACAGCTCTACTGGCTGGGCTTGAGCTGTTAGTGAGCCACAGCTCTACTGGCTGGGCTTGAGCTGTTAGTGAGCCACAGCCCTACTGACAGGGCTTGAGCTGTTAGTGAGCCACAGCCCTACTGGCTGGGCTTGAGCTGTTAGTGAGCCACAGCCTTACTGGCTGGGCTTGAGCTGTTAGTGAGCCACAGCTCTACTGGCTGGGCTTGAGCTGTTAGTGAGCCACAGCCTTACTGGCTGGGCTTGAGCTGTTAGTGAGCCACAGCCTTACTGGCTGGGCTTGAGCTGTTAGTGAGGGTAACACAGCTGATTAAAAACCAAATAAAACAAATTTATGAAACATTTCATCGAATAATGTCTGATATTAGAATGATAACAGATGTTACCCAAACTAGAGTAGCTTTAATTGCCAAGTGGCAAATATGCCTTAATTCTGGGACCGTTGCAATGTTCAAGATGTTTGCGTAATACATGTGGTTTATATATCCACTGATGTTTTAGAACTGATGATGACAAACTTTCATTTTAGTTGAGAATTACATGTCGTGGTATAGCCAATATCCTTGAGTGGCTGACATAATTGGAATAACATAAATAATTAGACACCTAAACTTCCTGAAGCATTCCCACAACTGTTTTGCCAAGCCTGTGACACAATTACAAATAGATATTGAAATGACAGCTATTTTGACACTATTATTGTGATTTTTTTAATTAGCTGTACTTAAGGCTTTAAGCATAACTGTTGGTATGATGTACATATTCTTTATTGCCCATGATAATTTGTAAAATATTTTATTGACAAGGAAACGTGTTGTTGTCAATAAGAGATTGTTCTACAACAGTTTGTTGATAAATGATTGTTGTGGTATGAACCAGAGGCACAATGCATAATTTTTGGTAGCTTCTATTCAATTAACTTTAAATGAATAACTTATAATATCATCATCAGCCGTGGTTGGTAATAACTTGGCAAGTTTATGATAAAACGTCAGAAACTATTGATTAAACTACAATTAAACATTCGTGTGTGAAATACCTTTTAGACACCAAAAAGGTCAGAGATTGCCATGCAGCATTCCTTGAATTGAAGTAAGCTGATGCAAATCAAAACAGTTGACTTGGAATGAGAATTGATGAAACTATAAAACAAGATCTCTGCTAATTGCAGTCAATTTCAGCTGAAAGAGTTACTTTTTGACTGTCAACAGTGCATGTATAACTTTAAATATATACATTATAAATTATATGATCATTTTGGCTAGGCTAGGGTCAGTCATGCTGCACTATCATAAGCGAAATTAAACTTTATATACATTTATGGTAAAAAAAGTCAATTTGACAAAAAGAAAATTCCCCAAGTGTTCTACAAGAAAACAATTAATTATTGACTGCAAAATAAGCTCAAATTTGTGATGGTGTTGTTTGTCATGTTTATTTTTCATACCTAAAAGGCTCTTTCTTTCAAAATTACTGTATACCTGATTCATAGCACAATGCTACACATAACCACAATGCAGGTGTATAGGAAAATGCTGGCCAGTTCTATCAGATTTAAAAAACTGGGAATTTTAGATAAAATAAAATCTGTGTACATTATCACTGTAGTCTGATGAGGGGAGTCTATTGGTGAGTTATTGTAGTAATAAAAAACTCTCAAGTTGCTGTATTTCAAGATCTTGTCAATTATTGTGGGCCCACTCTAATTTTTTCCAGCTGTGTGCCAAATTTCATTAAAATCAGAAGGTGTGTGTGTGTGTGTGTGTGTGTGTGTGTGTGTGTGTGTGTGTGTGTGTGTGTGTGTGTGTGTGTGTGTGCATGCACACGCACATCAGGTGCAAGTATTGAACTGATAATTATATTAATAATAAAAAAAATAATTAAGAAATAAATAAATAGACTTGAATAATAAAAAGTTAATTATATAGATAATAGAATGCATGTATAACTTTAAATATATACATTATAAATTATATGATCATTTTGGCTAGGCTAGGGTCAGTCATTCTGCACATACAATTATATATATATATATATATATAAAATTAAATGTTGAGGCTATTGCTACCTAACATGAATAATGTTACAGAAAACGTTCATTATTTTATGTCAACACATTGAGCAACTATACTGTGTTCGTCTGTCTGCAAGATATATCCAATAAAATGCAGTTCGAAAGAAAATGAGTCTTTAGTCTTTATCAATACAATTCAAATTTAAGGACACACAAACATGCATGCATGTTACATCAACATCAAGACAATAATTAATAGGATGAGTCGATGAGAAATTGCACCACTACTACGCTGGTATTATGAACACGTGCAATTGAGCGACAGCGCTGCACAATTAAAAGATCGGTAACATTCGACAAATGTTGAGTTGTTGTTTAACCTTTATTTTATATTTGTTAAATTGTTGATAACAGAAATAGCAATGTATACATGATTCTAGGAAAAACGTCACAAGAAAGAAAGTCACAGAAAAAGTCACAGGTAAAAAAATCACAGGAAGTCACCAAAAATGCTAAGTGATTAGGGTGGGTTGGTAGATTAAAGAAAGTGGCTTCTTGTGCATGGGGCTGTGATGTGTCATGTTTAGTGATTAGGGTGGCCACCCAGAGGCAGGCCAACACCACAACCATGCTGCTGATCATAGCCAAGTCCGCCATGCCAAAGTATGCAGTTCGATGAAAGACCAAGTTGTCAACACCTGGAACAAGCCAGGCCAGATCTTTGCTCATGGTGTGAGCCAGTGCAATGATGACATACACGCACTTCTACCCTCTGCTAGTACCTGCAACCAACAACCGACATCACTTGTGCCATGTCTGCTACAAGATCTGGGTGATCTCCCCACTGAGTGCACACAGACAGTTGGCCCTAACCCTGAGGAGTTCCTACTCTACGATAATGGCCCAAATGTAAACGACCGCATCCTCGTGTTCGCTACCAGAGAAGGCCTGATACACCTTGCTGCTACTGAAACTCTTTACATGGATGGTAACTTCTACATGGCTCCAAAGGTGTTCAATCAAGTTTACGCCATCCGGGTGCCCTTCGGTGATACAGCTATTACTACTGTCTATGCTCTCCTACGAAGAATTGTTTCAGGTTGTAGTGAACAAGTGTGCAGGCTTAGACCACGGCCTCAATGTGCAAACCATAGTGACCGACTTCGAGGATGGTGTACTGCAAGCTGTCCTTGCTGTCTTTGGTCACGACGTCAACAGCAAGGGTTGTTTCTACCATCTTACGCAATCCACCTGGCGTAAGATTCAGGACTTGGGCTTGGGCCCACACTACCTGGTTGACGCTCACTTTTGGAACGTGCATGATGTCACCATGAACAACTTCTGTGAAGGGTGGAACAATATGTTCTTCAACCTCATCGGTTACTACAATCCCTCAACCTGAAGGGTCATCGAATGATTTCAGCGTGAGCACTGTCATCCAACAGGATGCTGTTGGCAACCCACCTCAAAGACAAGTTTGTCCACGCTATGTGCAGCTGCGCCTTCACAACTTGTGCATCGATCACTTTGAGGACCACAAGACTATGGCAGAATTCCTTTGCGGTATCGGGTGGAACATCCGCCTAAACCACCAACTTTGAAGTAAAGCACAAACTTTAAGTTCTGCCAAATATACAATATATCCATCATAGTTTGTCTGTTTCTATTAAAACTAAATAAAATTGTGACTTTTTTCCTGTGACTTGTTTTCCTAGGCAAAATTGTGATTTTTTCCAGTCACCATACAGACGCACGCACGAAAAGCAACAACAATAAATGCGACACTAACTACAGTGCATGTAAAGCAGGAGCACAGCACTATTACGCATCCTTGTTAATTCTTGCCTGCCTTTTAGGGTGCCCCCTGTCACTGTGTGGTATGCGTCATGTTACGGCAAAAAAATTACCACAGACACATGATGATTTCATGGCGCTATTCTAAACGTATATCCAACATTCGTAACATTCAGATGTAAATTATACACGCATTACTGGGGCAACTGCACTGGTGAACAAGTTCACAGCTTAATGCCATAATAATGGGGGAATAATGGCTATGCCATGGCCTGCCCATGTCTATATTAATGGCATCCATAATTTGACGTATATCTTTGGTATCGATTACAAATTAGGGGAAGTGCTACCATATTCATAGGCATACTCGAACGTCCCTGAGAGCAAAAAGTTAGTCTCTTGGCTATCCTATAAAATAAGGCGACGTGATAGGGCCTACTGCCAGGATTACTGCATTCTGAACCACCACCGGCACCATCTGACACTGTCACTCCCACTGCCACTGGATTGAGACGGTTACCTGTTTGGCCCTTTCCCAACGTTTTGTCTAGCCGATAAGGTCCCACGTACTGCTCCTCTCGGTGCGACATACTCCGCATAAATCCCTTTCCCGCTGTGGTTTATGGATAAGTTGTATGTATTAACGATATATATATATAAAGCAAATCCCTTTGTTGAGAAACATCAAAGTCGCCATTGACATCACTGCGGCGAAAATGTTATGTTTACATCCGGGTATTTAACTGACCACTCTTCGAAACGTTCGCTAGGTGACGCCACTTTCATGGACGGAAATTGTAAAATCGTAATGTTGACAATGGACTGGTTGGTAACAAACAACTATTTGTGTGTTGTACGTAAATGCCTTCTGATTACTGCCATAATAGCATATGGTCAGATACAGATAACACGTTCTAGCGATGGTAAGGCTACAATTCACCTATAACATGGACTCTAATGAATAAGCCGCAATGTTTATTGGTTTCGGGTCGCTTCGGCGGCTCTACCGCTTCGGCAGCAACATTCTTGGATTCTTCGGCGAAATAGTTGGTCGCTTCGGCGGCAAATTTGGGTCGCTTCGGCTGCATAATAGTGGTCGCTGGACGCTTTGGCGGCGCAATATATGTGTATTAGGCCTAATAAAAAAAAGAAACTAGCGCAGTATATGTGTATTAGGCCTAATAAAAAAGAAACTAGTTTGCATATACCGGGCCCTTATTATTACGGCTTTGTGCTTCACTCTTACGAAATTACGGCTTTGTGTTTCACTGTGCCTCTGCTTTATCTATCCCAAGACGTCATATTTGGTGTACCCCAGGGCCTACGCTCAGTCCTTGGCTCTGTCCTCTTTCTGCTGTATAGGCCTATAAATGATATCACTGACACAATTCATTCCAACTTTTTGCTGATAACTCAATTGTTTATGGAGAGATTTGCTCACTTGCAGACCATGACATACTACAAACAGACATTCACAAGCTAACAGACTGGTCAAACAAATTGCAAATTAAATTCAACACATCAAAATACCACCTACTCACAATTACTCATAAGTCTAAACCTACACCATCTCAAACCAACCTATTTCTTCAGTAAATTCACAGGCATAATCATAGATTCTAAACTGTCCTGGACTAATTAAGGCTATGCAAACACTGCATCAAAATCTGCACAAACACTTGCATACATGTTAAGTCTCCCGCATTCGCCGGGAGACTCCTGGAAAGGAGAACCAATCTCCTGGATTTTCAGTGAAACCAAAACATTTTTTTTTCTATGTTATTTTCCAAACTCAGCATGACCTAATTGGGTTTTATTTCCGGCTGACTCGAGTATGTTTTTCTGGGTCAACAGAAAGCGGTCAATACCGGTTCTGATTGGCCATTTTCTGTAACATGCTTGGACTTGCAATGTAATCACGACGTATTTGTTGCGCTCGGTCTCGGCAAACATGTCTAGGCTTGCCGCCTTATACCGTTTTCGATTGGGTGTTTTTCTCCACGTGTTCTGTGCACCAAGTGTTATAAAGCATCTGATTCGATGTTTGTTGCACGGAAACAATAATATGGCGAAGCGCGGGTCTGATTCGCCATGCGCTAGTAATTCGCCATGGGCAAGAAATACGCTGCAAAATACAAGCCGGAATGGGCGACTGACTTGCAGTTTATATGCCACAGTGTCAAGGGACCGACGTTTGCATACTGTAGAGTGTGCAATATGCACATAAACGTGGCAAGAGCGACATTGTTCGCCATGCAAGTTCAGCCAGTCACTCTACGTTGCAGAAAGCCACATCATCGCCCACAATAACGCCGACAGCGAGCGTGTGTTCTCGATGTGTCGAAAGATCGACACGGACTCTCGGTCGCAGCTCAGCAACGACACCCTGCGTGTGCTGTCATCATGCAAAATTCACGTATAAATCCCAGTTTTTCCGAGACCCTCCGATTTACGTATAAATCTCCTGGATTGGCATTTCTGAAACTTAACATGTATACACTTGGCCTACTCAAACGAACACTACATCCGGCTAAACCAAAACTAAAGGAGGCAGCCTACAATATGTTAGTAAGACCCAAATTAGAATATGGAGCAACAGCTTGGAATCCACATACCCAAAATAACGTTGACACCTGGAGATAATAAAAAGAAGCGCCGCTCGATTTGCCCTTAATGACCACTGCCGTACAACAAGCGTCACACACCTACAACACAAACTTGGCTGGCATACATTAGAACCATGGCGATTACAACACCAACTCACTTTCTTGTACAAAATTAAGCATAACCTGACTATTTCTCTGCCAAAACATATTATAGTGCCATGCACCCATACACGAAACAGCGATCCTGATAAATAATATATATGAGCAATTCTCAAAAGGTCGCCATTTTGTATATGCCAATCTTAATTAATCATTAAAAAATGTGTATCTTTAATGTATATACTTATACAATATGTTGTTTTGATGCACATACATATGGTAAAAATTGCATGTGTGTTTGCGATAATAATTTTTTATGCCCAATAGTTTCCGCAACGTCACTGCTGTTGTCAGCATTATTCTATGCTTAACATTTATTGTACTACACATTCTGTAATGTGTGCTATGCTACATTTTTTAAAGAATTCCTGTTTAAGCTCAAGAATCAGTTTAATGTTATAAGAATCAGCGGCATCATTTCGTTATGTACGTATGAATCGCCGGTAAACGCTCGATATGCAACAAAATATGCAGATCCCCATTGAAACATTTTCGATAACGACAGCAATGAATATTCATGACAAGCAGCAAAGACAAAATTGCGCCTGAAGTCGAACAAAGTTATGCAACATCGCGTCATCATCACAAATAGTCACATTATGACCGTATGCAAATTACGACCGTATGCTATAAACACAAGTGTCATGGCCATTCTGTTGTGCTAATCGTTATCTAAATGGATGCCATATAAGTATTTGGTCGTGACGTCATGATGCCGGAGTCATTATTACAACCAACCATGTATTAGGTTGAAACAGTGTTTATCATTGCTATACTTTGCTAATATGATACGGTATTATAGTCTAACCATGTACACCTTATTAATTGTGTTATTTGTAAAAAAAAGTTCAAAATGTTGCCTATGGAGTCATTATTACAGCCAACTACAGTGGAACACAGCTTATGAAAAGCTAGTCATGGCAGTGATGTAAATTAGTTTATAATTAAGTAAAATTCATCACTCAATTGTGCACACTTGATTTTAGGGTAATTTGGCAAATATATAATTAACATTTATGCCATAATACAGCATTTATGCCAACATACAAGATTTCAGCAAACATGCTGAGAACAGTGCCAAGCACACGAGGAATGCATAGTGTCAAGCCAGGCAAAGGAATGGCCATTAATGCACAAAACCAGGCGTGTTTTTGCATTGGGTGTAAGACCGGTGGCGTTTGTAGCGAACAGAGATGTGTCAAGGAATGGTGCAGCCACAACGTATGCATGACGAATTTTACCACGCATGAAGGCCTCTGACAGGTCTTGATGGACACCGAACACTGATACTGCACACGCTGACACCGCGATGGATGGGATCAACGCATTAGTTAGTTACATGTGCACCACTGGACACACGCTCCAGTTGGGAGCTGGTCATTCATCTGTATCGACAGATGCAGCTGTCCGAAGCCAGGTGTGCAATTTTATAATGCGACGTATTGAAGTATTTGGGGGTCTGAACCTGGTCTTGCAGCAGGCCTTATAATAATGTTTTTTGTTAATTCATTATACTGAATTAAAAGGATTTACACTTGATTTCTGGGTGTCATCAGTCACGACCAAATAAATGACAGGATGCTTTGCAAGTGCCCAGTGCATGGTTATTGTTGATCTAACTATCTTCTAAATATGATATCTCCATAGTATAGGTTCTGTACTTGAGTTGTGTGTTAAAATTTGTTATGATTAAGACAATTTAAAATTTATCACATCTGTCTTGTTTATTGAATGACCTTTTGAGAATTGCTCATATAAATACAAGCACGCATCAACACATATGCATACTCTTTCTGTCCTAGAGTCATAAGAACCTGGAATCTACTCCCCACTGAAATAATAAGACCCCCCTCCATTCACCCCTTCCAACTAGCTGTGAGCACTATCGTGCCCCTCCAGCTCACCTCATTCATCTATATGGAGGATATCTGATTTTAATCCACTTTTTAATTGCACTATTTTTGTCAAAAATGTATTATTTCCCACATTTATATGCACCTTTTTCGTGCGCACCAAGCACCACACTCCTATGTGAGCCCCAGAAGGGGCTGTTTGGAGTATAAACACATTGAAGATTGAACACGTTCATTATATCATACTACATCACTTTAGGTGGACAAATGGCACATGATTGTGAAATATTGTGTTTTAGGGCAGTTTTAGTTATAGCTACAACTGTAGTATTATTAGTGCTCGTTCTGTAAATGTGCCATATTGGAATTGCTACTAATAGCAGCATTAACCGTGTTTTCATTAGTTTTTAATATGGCACATTTACAGAACGACACTAATAATACTATAGTTGCATCAGAACCAAGAAGGCGATTCAACACACAAAGGGGTCATATCAATATTTTTTTATTAAAACCAATGAAGTAATATTTAATTTGCTCTGCATTTTCACATGAAGCTCATTATTTGTAGGCACATTAAAAGTAATATTTAAGATAATTACAAGTGCATTTTTTCAAAAACACACATCAAAAAAACTTAAATTGCTAGCTATGCTTATTTGAGGCTATAAAAACTGATAATGTGATAACCGTAATATTTATGTATGCCATTCATATATATGTGTGTGTGTACATATATATGTGTGTGTATGTGTGTGTACATATTAGTGCCCTACACAGGCTGGGCTTTGGGTCCAAGCCCGGCCCGGGCCGGACCTCTACATAATTTCGCAGGCCGGGCCTGGGCTGAAAACAGTTTAAACACATCGGGACATAATAAAAATATTCATATAAAACACCAATTATTACTTTATTTTTTAATAAAAACTGATTATAAATTGTCATTCTGTTTAATGAATACTTAAAATTATTTCTCTAGTATTATATAGTTGCAAATTGAGACCTTGCATGGAATCTAATAGCCCCATAAGTTCACTTGGCTGGAAGTAGCCAGCCCCAAATGTTTACTTTAGAAATATTTGCAGAGGCAATCAAGCCATGATTAACCATCAACTTATCACCCTTTGACCCTACCAGTGGACATTCTATTGTCTAGGACTTCCCTCCAAACATTGTCCACCTGAATGACCTGCCCACTGCCAAGTGCCCACTAGGCCACTAGCCCAGTACCCAACCCAGTTGGTAATTGGTATTTCTCCCCAGTGGTAATTCATTCACACTTGTACTAATTCACACATGTCTGAACCTGTCTGTCTCAGGCTAGTGACTGCAGACCTGCTGGAAATGGGTGTCAGTGCCAGTGGGTGACATTTAATTGAAATATCATACTAAGTTATGTTAACTTAGTTGAACTAATTCAATTAACAATATAAATTGGGGTTATGGCTTGCATATGGGTTAAGTCAGGGTTAAATAAACAAATCTCCTACTCTAACCATAAGTCAATACATTAAAGCCAAATATAACACATAGGTTTATCTTCTCTAAACTTAGCGGGCCGCGGGCTTACCCATCTTTGGCCTGCAGGTATGGGCCGGGCCTGGGCCTGAAACTTCCGGGCCTTGGCCAAACATTAACGGTCTGGGTCGGGCCTGGGCCAAAATTCTACTTTGCGGGCCTGAGCCGGGCCAGGCTTGAAAAATTATTGCGGGCCTGGGCCGGGTCTGGACTCTAACTGCTAATTGCGGGCCGGTCTTGGGATCAAATTCTAGGCCCGCGCAGGGCACTAGTACATATATATCTATACACCAGATAAGCAAAATAAACATTTCAACAATTATGAATTATGTATGTTGTTAGATTTACCTATATAGACCATTATTTATATCAAAGTCATATATATATATATATACATATATATATATAACCTGGGAAACAGTCCGTAGTATGCAAAACGGTTCGTGGTCAAATGACGCTAGGTGATCACGTGGCGAACGAGAATCATTCCCTTTGTGTTGGAACTCTGAGCCACGCTAGACGTACTTTGCAGAGCCATCACATTGGAAGTTTTTCTTCCCACCAACCTCCCCTGTCTACCTCCATTGTTCGCGTGTTGCTTACCATGTTATGATTCTGTATTGTATGTATACATTCAACTCCCAATAGTTCATAATTTGGTTGTGATAAACAATCACAATTGTGCGTTAATGCTTTCCTTCATGTATAATTTTCCCATAGGGTTTTAGTGCATATGTCTTGGTCAGCAATATGTATGCTGTATAACAATTTTTTAACAATTGAATTTTTCTTTCATGAGAATCCCAATGGGGATTGTGGTGTGGTGGGACAAAGGACCGCCCCACCTTTGCTACTTCTACTTTTGTCATTTAATAATTGTTTCTCAATGAGCAACTTTGTATTGGCAACTAAGCGATATCTCATTTGATATACATGTATTGTATTTTATTGTATTGTTCTTGATGAGTATGTTTGTGCTAGCTGCCAAGCTACTTTTTCATTGATTCATATTATTTTCTGTTGGTACAATTATTAAATGACCTTTACCAACAATCACTCTTTGTGTGTTCCTGTAGCAAACGAGCTCAGGGATCTGCCATTAAGCATCAGCAGGGTATAAATACATATATATATATATATGTATATATGTATATATGTATATATGTATATATGTATATATGTATATATGTATATATGTATATATGTATATATGTATATATGTATATATGTATATGTATATGTATATGTATATGTATATGTATATGTATAATGTATATGTATATGTATATGTATAATATATATGTATATGTATATGTGTATATATATATATATATATATATATATATATATATATATATATATATATATATATATATATATATATATATATATATATATATATATATATAGCAGGGCTGGGGTCAATTCCATTTAATCAATTAAAATTCCTTTCAATTTAATTAATTCTAATTCAATAAATTTTTTTTTCATATTCCAGCTCAAATCTTTCAATTCCAGTTCAATTCCAAATTAATTCTATGGGAGTGTTTCCAATGCAAACCCATGGGATAATAGTAATATGTAATTGTAATAGACTTTTTCTGTAATAGGAATAGGAACTTTTTTCAAAAGTAATAGTAATATATCCTAGAGTAATAGATAGTAGTCTGTTACTTTTCTGTTACATCTATTGCTGCAAACTTACAAAATATCAGGTTTGTTTGCATGTTATTCCAATGGCTAGTAATTGTAAACAAAATCTTTCAATTCAAATTCAAGATTTAAATTGAATAATTCCAATTTATGTTTGAATTCACCCCAGCCCTGATATGTAGCATATATAATTATATATAACCAAAAGTAAACTATATATGCAATTACTGGTAAAAACCATTAATATGTTTGCAAGTTAAAATACATTTTCACTGTTGCAAGTAAAACGTTACCATTTTATAACAGTTTACTAAATTTCCCATGCTAAGTAATGGTAATAGACCTGTATGACTGTACCAAACAACACATATTGACGTTAAGAATCATGTGATTATTGTATTTAAGTAACATTATTACGCGCACGTGTGCGTGTGTTGTTATAATGGATCGACTTGTTACATGTGTTGAAAATTGGATTTAATTTTTTTACTTGGACATTTCTTTTTATTGCATAGCCTCAATTAGGCTTCACGATAGCTAGCAATATAAGTCTCCATATGGGATGTTTTTGAAAAAAAGCACTTGTAATTATCTGAAATATTAATTTAAAGTGCCTGTTATTAATGCTCTTCCATTTTCCATTATCTTTTTTGTGCCATGCAGAGGAAATTAAATATTACATTGTTGTTTTTTAAAAAACTGATATGGATATGACCCCTGAAGGTGCTTCAATACACATCACCTTCATGGTTCTGATGCAACTGTAGTATTATTAGTGCTCATTCTATAAACGCGCCATATTGAAGGCTAATGAAAACATGGCTAATACTGTTATTCATAGCAATTCTGATCGCTAAAACTGCCCTAAGACACAATATTTCACAATCGTATGTGCCATTTGTGCACCTAAAGTGATGTACAGTGTAGTATGATATAATGAACATCTTGGGATAGATAAGGTGAGGTAAGAGTGAAACACAAAACCGTAATTATACTAATAATATGGGCCCATTGTATGCAAGATTACCATTTCTCATCCCCGCCTTCCTTTTTGTCTTTGCCTCCTTTTTTATTATTTACTATTGAAACAAAATTTTATTTAAAAAGTTCAGTTTTATGAAGAAATCTCTGTCCAAAACTTGCTGCTCGAAGTATTCCACTTCCTTTTTGCCATCGCCTCCTTTTTTATTATTTACTGTTGTAACAAATTGTTTTTTTTTATGTATTTGTAACTTTTGTAACAGAACTAATTACTTATTATTTAAGAACAAATACTTAGCAATTTTCAAACTTGTTCTTCTTGATAATGTGTTCTGTCAGTTGTACATACAATAAGAGATTAATAGTAATAAGAATAAACTGAAAACAACAGTCAAAACCTTATTTTGCTAGCATAATTACTTCCAGAGATATCCTTCTTCCAAATGAGAAAAAATATGGTTTCAAGCAAACGACCATTAAAGATTGAAAAACGATTTATTAGTTAAAAAGAGAAATTTAGAATGAGGCATGCTTTATCCATGAATAAAAGTGATTTTGATGTATGTGATTGTTGTAAAAGTGAACTTTTTGCTTTGTAATTTATTGCTATAACTATAGTATGCTTTTTACAAATAATATCTATGGACAAAGTAAAAATCGCTGTCAATACAATTTATACAAATTTTCTTCATGGAATATTTTTATATTTTTGTGTTTGAAGTAGGCATTTGTAAATCAAAATAATTTTTTTTTATTCATTTTGAAAATATAGAATTTTTTTATTTTGCATTTGTCCATCTTGCAGTAACATACAGTATTTGCAATTTGCATTCAAATAAACTTTAAAAGTATTTAAGTTTTCACATTAACAAAAATGACAATATAATTAATTTATCATAGTGAAAACGTCAAAACCTTTTCATAAAACAATGATGCCGAAACGACCAAAATTTGCCGGTTCCAAGTCGCGTCGTTAGCGATGCCACTTCGGCAGTGATACAAAATTGCTTTCATCAAACGGTGCCGACATGACCACAAATCGTCGCCAACGCAACTAAATTGTCCCGTCGATGCGACCAAGAAAGTTTGGTCACATCAGCTAGCCAAAAAGGTAATGCTGCCAAGGCATCCAGTTACCGGTTTTTAATCCCACTGGCACTTGCCAATTGCCACTGTGAATGTGACTATGACTGCTTTTATCATGTATTGATCAGTCATAATAATTAATCGAATAAACCGTAATTTTATCATTCATATTTTTGTCATGTTTATACAAACGATGGCTTCATTGTTGTACTTAAATATCTAATATTCGGTAAATGGAATGAAAGTAACAGGAAAAAAGTAATGGACAAAAAGTCAAAGTTTTTGCCAGGAAAAAATTAAATAACAACACAGTTTACAAACACTTTCACCACAGCCTGTTCTTTTGAGTGGCCGACCTTGTGTACATGTACCCATATAGACAGAGATCACGAGGGCGCGTAGCTGCGATATCATTGGTTGCCGGAATCGAGGCTGAGATTCAAATTCAAACGGGATCTACCGGAAAGTCGAGAATTTTTGCTCAACAGTGCCGATTTTACCGATAAAATGAAAGGAATTTTTTTTCCCCAAAATCGCAAAAACCGGTAGAAATGTTCTACCGACCAGTAGACCGGCAGAAGAGGTGAAAACCGGTAGTCTGCTGGGAAAACCGGTAGACATGGCATGTCTGGAAGGGACTCCAAGCAAAAACTGATTTTACGAGTCATACCGTGTTTGTATGTTTGTAAAATGGAGGGGTTTGTAAAAGGTAACCATATGTTTGGAGTTCCCATTTGTTTGTAAGGGTAGGCATTTCTTTGTCTTCAAGTATAAATAATATATTATATATATTGCGGTAAACCATAATGATATTGTATGGGTGTATGGAGAACTTCCCTACTGTACAAAGTCTGTTACAACTATTGGAAATATTTTCCTAATTTAAATAAATGTAACAAAATCTTTGACAGTGATTAATTTAAGATGATCCTTATTTAATTAATTGATTAGACCATATCCACTGTCCAGACATGTGGTCCAGAGTTCTGAGACTATGTAGGTAACATCTGTGAACTCCAGATCTGGATGACTCCTAGCTGACCCTTGATTGCAAATGCTAACAATGACTCAATTACTTTATGACAATGAAATCAGTGTTGGATCAGTGAAGCCATGAGACATGCAGCATGTCTCAAGATGCCATGAGACATGCCAGCCTGGGTCTGAGAGAGCAGGGACTGAGGGAGAAGACATAAGAGAAATGCTAAACAAAGAAATGTAGCCAGTGTGTTGTCAGGTAACAAATCCTCCTGTTGGTTGCTTCGTTTTAATTGAAGTGAATGTTATTGTTGATGAAATAAAGAAGTTTTTACAGTTTTCCTCAAAAGATATGATGAACTGCCACTGCATATTCACTTGTTGCTGAGTTATATAAATTATATTAATAAATTTTTTTTTATTGAAAATACGTTATTTAATATTTATAAAATATGTACTTGTACTCATACTCGTGAGAATGTACTCGTACTCTGTCTCGTACACTCAGCTTTTAGCAATGTACTCGTACTCATCAGTCATCAATATACTCTTACTCATACTCATGAAAATGTACTCGGCCAGGCCAAAACAGTAAACCATCTCAAGTCCCGACTTAGAAGAGAATGGAAAGATCATCCAGACCTGTACAGTTACCATATCACAAACTAGACAAACCGGAACAATAATAGTAACAACAATAGCAACAAATCAATAGTGAAAACAATAGCAACAAATCAATAGTGAAAACAATAGCAACAAATCAATAGTGAAAACAACAGTAACAACAATAGTAACAACAATAGCAACAAATCAGTAGTGAAAACAATAGAAACAACAATAGCAACAACAATAGCAACAAATCAATAGTGAAAACCATAGTAACAACAATAGCAACAAATCAGTAGTGAAAACAATAGCAACAACAATAGCAACAAATCAATAGTGAAAACAACCCTTGAGTTGGTCGCAATACTCAAATGGGTAACTATTGAGCATAAGGTAAGAACTTTCACTCGCAACCCCCTACAGTGAATTCATGATTGACCGTGACTGAAGTTGTGACTCAACTCTTGAGCCATGAGTTTTCAGTCGTGTAATGCTAATGATTATTCTGGGTAAATATCAGACGTGACAACGCTTGGCTCAATTGTGAATGAAAGCAGGCTTAGCATTTCCTTCGTGTATGCAGTAACCTTGCATTTACATTACTTTATAATAGTGTTTCTGAATATAGCCTTATTGCCAATATTGGTTATTGGTGGGGGTTTTATTACATATTTTGATGTAAATCTTGGATTTGGTACCTTTTACCATTTTGGGGAAAATTATACAATATTTACTGTTTTTTACTTTTAATAATATATACAGGCAATAGTGTAGGCTTTAGACCTTTATAATACCTCAGTTGTACAGAATCTAATTATATAATTTGTATTAAACTAACATTTTATACAAAAGCTATGTATGCATGATATACACTATTAGTATTGATTTTCTTGGAAGCATCTTTGAAGTTTGAGTGATTTAATAATAAAATTTGCATAATGATTTAATAAATTTGATATTGCTTGATTAATATGTTAAATAGCTGCATATTGGAACATCACTCAAGTTTGGTTGATTTAATGGTAGCTGTTTTAAATATACAGGCAGTTTATTGTGTATGAATTTATAATAAAATTTAAATTCTTGTGTGCACACTCATTCTGCAAAAAAATCAAACCTATCTAGTATCGACTATGTCTGTTGTCTGAGTATGACATGCTAGCTTGTTTGTACACATTTTTTATTTAGTCTAGATTAATTCATCAGACAAACTATTAAATTATGTCCAGTCAAAATTCGCAAAAGAATACTATGGCATAAGACAGTTTACACTTCGCAATTTACCAATTCTAATGCTAGAACTCAATTCTTTTAGTGATTTTACTGCTGATAATATTACTTAGACTATTCACACACTACAGATTTGAGCATCAGTAAACCTGATTTACAATGTGCTAAAATCCTGAAGATTTATTGATAAGGGAAATAATGTGACAATATTGTTCCAATTTAAGCATTGTTTGAGGACTCTTGATTAAGCTGTTGTTACAACTCTTGTTTCAGTGAAAATCGATAAAACGTTTTACTATTCGATGCCTGTGCGGGATGCAGCTGACTACCGCAGTGTTTCCCTGCTGGAGAGCACCATCTCGCCACAGACAAAGCTCGTCACCTGGGAGTTTACTGCTTTAGCTTTAAGCATCACAACTTGTCGCCACCGGGATATTGTCATGTAAGCTAAACTGTGCTTGAACAGGAGATTTAACATATGAAATGCTTGTTTGGTTAGAGGTGTATTAACAGAACACTAGTTTCAGTTGGACCAATTAATTTCACAGTACTAGCAATTATATTCAGAATCTTTGTACATATGAGGCCATTATCAGTTGTCGACATTACCTATTCATACAAAGTGTACTTCTCAGACCCCCACTTCTCAGGCCCCCACTTCTCAGGCCCCCACTTCTCAGACCCCCACTTCCCCTCCCCAAATTAGTACTTTAAATTTTTATAATTATCCAGATTGAAAAGCATTGATATTACCCACGATGTAACAATGTTATGACATAGTGCATGTGTATAGGACATACAATAATAACCACCAGATTATGTTCTAAAACGTTAATCTCCAATAATTATGTTAAAGCTTTGTGTTTTTCTAACAACTTCATAGTGTCGTATTGGTAATTGTTTTTCATGAAGTTCCTAACATGTCGGACCGCACTAATGCCACTTTGAACGATTACACTATTTAAAACAATAGTAGTTTTGTAGCAGTTCACCACGTGGTGCTGCATGACGCACCCAACATTTTTTTTTATGCTTAGTATGCAGGTCTTGACCCCCCTCCCCCTTAGTATCCAGGCCTTGACCCCCTCCCCCTTAGTACGCAGGCCTTGACCCCCTCCCCCCCTTAGTAAGCAGGCCTTGACCCCCTCCCCTTTAGTATGCAGGTCTTGACCCCCTCCCCCTTAGTATGCAGGCCTTGACCCCCTCCCCCTTAGTACGCATAGGTAAATGTCAACAATATATATATATATATATATATATATATATATATATATATATATATATGCCTGTTTAAAAATACAACTCATAATTTGCAGAAGGCCGCATGTGGCATTTTTAAATAAACAAAATAATTAAACTGCATATGTTGTAAAAAAATGCTTATGTGTTGAAGACATTTCAAGTACCTGATAAATCAGCGTAGTGTCTAAATATGGCATCATTGCAAACAAATTCTTCCTCAATCAAATCATTGGTGGAATTTTATTCAAAAGCTTGTTCTAAATTGTCCCACATCAGATTTTATGTTTAAATAGTTTTATTAATTATTTAAGTAATCTGTGTCCCCATCATTCAGTAAAACTTGTGTGCCATCATTCTCACTTCAGAATGATTATATGGGGGAGCTGCAGATTCTTCCAAAATACATGCTACATGTGCAATTCCTCTCCCTCGGAGAAGCCAGGAAAATATAGACCCTCTGAAATTAGTAAACTATGTTGACTGTTCATAACTATTAATATATATATATATATATATATATATATATATATATATATATATATATATATATATATATAGGAATTATCATGAACAATTTGCAATAACGTCTGCACCTGCACAAAAAAGTGGCACTATGGAATAATTTATGAATGATAACTTATTAATGTTTTTACTATTGCATATGAGGAAAATATTTGTTGTATTCTATATTCAGTGTTCAAACAATGTCGTAATTATGCATTTATGTTTCTTTAAATGTAAGCAACATTTCAAAGTATTCTTATCAATACATCTCATTTGAATGACCCCTTATATGTGTCTATTCCAGTCGTATACAACATGGTGGTTTTGCACTGCTGAACACTGACAGCAAGAAATACCCTGCAAACTTCTACCTGCACCGCACCAGTGTACAGACACTGATCATGTCAAGCAACGACCGTCACAGAGTGGTCACTCTAGCCAACCCCCTTCCTGGCACCTGGTTCATTGCAGCATACTTGGCTCACATTGATGTTAGTAACATCTATATTTTAAAAACTTTCTTTTGCAAGAATACAATACCATTATATTCTTTTCTACTCTTTCTTTTGGATGTATGTTTTTTATTATACTTTGATGTGGCGTTATGTCCAGATGCTTTAACTATCACTTATTATGTAGTCAGTTAGTCAAACTACTCCCAATCCAATGTGGTTTCTCTCTCAATCTTTGAATATTACTTCTCCATTTTTCACTGAGGATCTATTCAAAATGTTGCACCACAAATAATATGTGGATTATGAGCAATTCCCAACTGACTAATGAGAAATACATCTGTATTGTCTTTTTTTGGAATAGGCCAACCTTTATCTGAAGGCATATATTAATATGCCTAATAATTAATGTACATATATAGTTTGTTTGTGGAGCTTTATACTAATTGATTCACTTACTGCAATTTGACTTATATTTTATCTTTTAACTGATCTTCTAGCTTACTTTGTTGATTGTGGTTAGCATGTCTACCGTGTTAATGCATTGGTTTTAAACTATACTTCACCAGACCATACTTTATTCTCCTAATCAGCGGGTTTTCCACCAGTTTAATAAGAGTTGAAATAAAATAAATATCAGGGATTGTTGAACAGTTTCCACAAAAGGTCACCATAAAGTTGCTAATATTAGATATCATATCAGTTAAATTTGTTTAATGTGGTTATCTAATTTTACCAGGATAGGCCAATGGACTGTGTCTACACACTCCAGTTGAATGTGACGTCACTGGTGACCACCAGTGTCCAGCAGCTACTGGCAGATGATGTCAAAGACTTGACACTGCACAAGAATACCACAACTTTCAAGTAAGCATGGTCCATGCTCAAACAATTATTTACCCTTTTCTAGTTTATTTATAACAAGAGATGTCTTGGCAAGGAAGCATTCTAGTTTTGCAATTGTGTGTCAGTGCTGCTGCTGGTGCCATTCTTGTTTACTGAGTAAACAAGAATGGAATTATATTTATGCAATCAACAACACAACAGGCATATAGAGATATGAAAAGGACAATTGAATGACGTTTATTGTGGGGATTAAGTTTAAGCCCCCTTTTAAAGAAATTTAAAACAAAGAAATGTGGGCTCCACAACCCATCGCCAGGCTGACTACACCCAGTGTGAGCCTCCTGGACATTGGGGTCATAGAACCCACATTTCAACACATAAAGCAGTAGCAGTATTCCTAGAACAAATAAAAGAAACAATGGCATTACTATTGTCATAGAACATCCTTAAACCAAATAGCATAATGCCCTACATGCTATCACACAGTCTATGAATACAAAACTACCTGCTTAAAAATACACTAGCTCTAACTGGAATATATATAAATAGCTCTAACTGTCTGGAGAAGTTACTTGAAAATATAGTTTTTCTGATACAATTTGTCGTTGACTTGTACAATCAGACAAGCATTAATTTGCAAACTTGATTATTGGTGTATTCTTACTGATAATAGGATTGGTAAATAGTCACTGATACATTCTCAGGACTCACAATTAAATTGTTAGTGTTTGTTCTGCAGGAGGCTGGGGCACTGTCAATTTTTAAACAATACTGTCTAATTTGTCACTGCATAAATCATATCCGTGTGCAGGGAATAACTATTAAATTAACATAGATTTACAAAGTTTTACAGAAATGTTATTCTGGAGTATACAGATGGAAGCAAGTTATTGTAGCATAAAGGTTATTGGGATAGCTCTAATGCCATGCCTTGCATTTTACTTTTACAGTGGGACCTAGTTAATCTGGATGTCTATAATCTGGAAACATCAGCATCTGGACATCATTTCATGGAAACTGTTTTTCCAAATGCTAATTAATTGCGTGATTCATTTATCCAGAAAACTTGTTAATCTGGACACATACAATGGGGACCAAGGTGTCTGGATTCCACTGTATATGCAGTATTAATGCACTTATTATATGGTGCTTGTTTGCAGGATATTTTGTGGGGACACAACCTGGAGGTTCACCGTTATTGTGTCCAACTGTGCAGTCAGTGGCAGCCATGTTGACCAATGTCCACTTGTACTGAGTGTCCGCAGTGGGGCCCTGCCTGGCAACCACTTGGATAGTGTCACGGTCAACTGCACGATCAACAAGTGCATCGTCTATGCAGTCAATCCACTCGTTGGACAGTGGTTGTACATCAAACTGGACAGTCTGGTGACTGAATCTTTCACAGCTCGATTAAAGGCCAACATTGAAGGTGGGTGGACAGATTGGTAGGTCAGCAACAAGTTCACGAAAGGGCCTTATTAAAATACACGGACTCATTGTTATTATCATGTAATCATGTTATAAACATCTCGACCACCCAAATTGTGTTTTAATGAACCACAGTTTTTTGTTGGTAGGCATGAGTGGGTTGTAGCATTTGAAGCTAAGATCCAGTCTATGTCACCTGCATCTAATGATGTTAAAGGAGAGGTTCTTCTCCACCCCTGGCGGAATTTCGGGGAAGCCACCTCATACCATGTAATCTGACAGGTGTCTCTGTTCTTGGCTATTTTCAGAGTGTGGACACACTAGTGATGACATCATGCCGGACAACACAACTCTGCCAGTTAATACCTCATCTGCCTGCCCCGCTGTGTACACACTGAGGCGTATAGAGAACCCCAATATACGTTTCAGTGTAGAGTACAATTTTGATCCAACAAGTGACAAAATGCTGATGTTGCTACTGAATGGATATGTGACTATCCTGCAGTTCGACGTGGCTCCCATGAAGGACACCGGGGGAACGTTGACACTTCAGGCAGCTCTCGAATTGCTTTTGGTACATTTTATGTGCAGTTTTTCACATTCTGTAATTTTTTTCTTTAAAAATTTCACAATTTGCTACTTCAATGTACTGTATGCACATTTCCATCATATGTGACATATCATATTGGTTCAAACTGGTAGGTGCACTTTGTCCATCGGAGGAAAATCCAATAAACTCTCGCAGGGGTGAAAGCATTGATTTTCAGATGTTTGCGTTTGAGTAAACAAAAACCAATTAACTAATGTTTTGAATTAAACAATTTGTAAACAGCATTTTAAAAGTGCCTTTCATGTATTTTTTTTAATAAATGGATATTAGCAGATAGTTTTAATATTGAAAAATGAAAGGATCCAAGACAAGTAGAAATCATAACAACCATTAGCAACTGGGGATTCCCCTAATCCAGTCACTATCATTGGCCAGGTCAGTTCATGTAACTGCAAGATGGCAGCATCCTCAAATCTCGAATGTCGGATTGCAAACAATCTGAATCTTGCCAGAAGCTCCAACACTTTCGACATTGTGACAGATGACATACCCTGGTAGTCAGAAAGTCACACTATTCAATGATTTCCTTAGTTGAAAAAAAATTGTTTCCTGTCACTTTAATAAAGCGTTATGTAATACTTTCTTTTAATACATAGAAATGAGATCTGTTTCTAAGTTGACATTGTGAATATCCTATTAAGTTCAGTGTAGCATATGTTAAAATGCTATCAACAACATGACAACTGAATGCATGGTACGTTAGTACTAGGAGGGCTACTCGCTGATCACATACCCAGTAATATTCCTGTACTGCACATGTCTAGCACATTAGCTGAAGGTGTATTTTGTGCATGTGTATTTAAATGCTAAATAAATACATCATTTTAAATGATGACATGTCTATTGGAAACATTTAACTGATATTCTGCTTGTCTTCCAAATAACCATGATTTCACTAAAAATTTTATTTGATTTCCCTGTTAATTGTGTTTTACTAGAACACATGGACACAGAAAATTGTGGTCCACATCTGCCTACAGAGAGGTGTCATCCCCATCTATGATGGCGATCTCAAGTGTACCGCCCAGGACTTCATGGAGCTGTCTTCTTGGGCCAATAAATCAGTTGTACGACACTTCCCCTACCCGGAATCTGGGCCATGGTTCCTTGGACTACAGGGATGGTGTCTCCCGCTCAATGAATCTAGCATCAGGTAGCTGATCGCTGTCAGACCATGCAACTTTATTATTGTTGTCAGCCACGATTGTTCAATAGTGGGGTAAAGGCCTTACTATCCCAGTGCTATTCTTCTAGTCTTCACTTATTTTAACAAACCGAGAGCAGTTTATAAAATTTGAGGATGTACCATCAAACATCGTACCATCATAAATTGGCAAAGTGCAATCCACATGGATCAATTCTAGGTCCTTTGTTATTGGTTATATAGAGTAGTGATTTTTCTAGAAACAGTACCCTCTTCAATTTTATTACCTATGCTGTTGAACACATGAGAAATATGAAAGAGTATTACACAAAATGCATTTATAAGACTGTATTTTTATGTGTCCACAACAGCAAGGCAGAGTCATGCAGACAGGCAGCCATTTCTTTTTCGTTGAGAACCAGTTCCTGCATAAATACGAGTTGTGCAAACACTGGCAAGTGCTACCTGGCTCGCCGTGGTCCATACGTCCTGTCTACATGCAAGTGCTATGCAGGTAAACAATATTTAATCTAATATCATACATTGAATGATCATTTCCATTATGAATTTGTAATCATAAACATAAGACAATGACTAGGCATGTACATATGATGGGAAGTACCTGTGTAGTGGTGTTGTAAATGGTTCATGTACTGTGTAGTGGTGTTGTATATGGTTCATGTACTGTGTAGTGGTGTTGTAATTGTATGGTTAATGTATAGACATTAAAGTCAGGTCTGTATGGACAACAGGCAATATGTTGATTAAACTGCAACACGACTTGGTTGTTATAGTACTTGTGCTTGTAAAGATTCACAATAAATTTGATTAATGTGATGGTTGTTTCAGGCTGGTGATGGTATGGGCTGATGCCACTCACTAGATGGTGGTGGTTGTGTTTCAGGCTGGCGTGGGTATGGGCTAATGCCACTCACTAGATGGTGGTGGTTGTGTTTCAGGCTGGCATGGGTATGGGCTAATGCCACTCACTAGATGGTGGTGGTTGTGTTTCAGGCTGGCGTGGGTATGGGCTAATGCCACTCACTAGATGGTGGTGGTTGTGTTTCAGGCTGGCGTGGGTATGGGCTAATGCCACTCACTAGATGGTGGTGGTTGTGTTTCAGGCTGGCATGGGTATGGGCTAATGCCACTCACTAGATGGTGGTGGTTGTGTTTCAGGCTGGCATGGGTATGGTTGTACAGATGGAAGTCATGTGAGATCTCTAGCACTACAGATAACTTATACGTTGCTGTTGACTCTTACAAACCTGGCTTTCATCCCAGCTATCATCCTGTCTATCTATCGAAGATATCCAGTGGAGGCCCTTGTCTATACAGCTAACATGGTCTTCTCGGGCGTAAGTGACCATTCAAATCATGTGAGAATGTCATAATGAAAAAATTTTATGAACTCATCACCAAATTCTTCAACTGGTATCCTCAGTATTATTATATTCCATATATAATTTTAATAGAATAATGGACATTTATTATCAAAAGCAAAATAATATTAGTAGCATCATTTAAGTTAGGACTTGACCGTTATGTATGCAACCATACATTAATACTGCTTGTGGCGTGGTAACAGTGCATGCTCATTGGGTATGTTTTTATTCTGACCAGTTTAGTGCATTTTTATCAAATCCCATGGTTTCAGTCGACAGTCACATTGATTACATGGTACGTATGGCAATGCCACTGCAATCAATCTTCTTCCCTAGGACTAATCTCAGACTCAGTGAATCCATGTCATCAAACCATTGGTAGATATTTGATGAAGTGATTGTTTTTACTGATCTGTCCACAGTTCTACCACGCATGTGACGTGAACTCATGGTCTGTTTACAACACATGCGTTCTGTCATACAACGTCCTCAGTCACTGCGACTTCTTTACATCCATCCTGTCATTTGTTGTCACATTGACTGCAATGGCCAAGCTCCCACGAACTCTCACATCATTGGTTCACATGGTCAACATCCTCTTCCTTGTGCTGGCCGTTGAGTGGGATCAACATAGCCTCATGACGTTCCTTGTGCCTACTGTCTTCTGTCTCCTCATTGTTATTGCTGCCAAGGTAAGTTCACAATAACTCTCCCAGAGGCTGGGGCTAGTTGTAACACGGGTACAGAAGGCAATACGTATGACAAATTTAAGTAAATATAATGCACACAACGAACCTATATTGAAAAGTTTAAAATTACTAAAGGTATCATATCTTACAAATTCAAGAACTAAAATTTTATTATAAATTCATACACAACAAATTACCTTGGTACCTACAACATTTTGCTTTACACCAAAATCATAATATTCATAATTATAACACAAACACTGACATAATGAAATACATATAAGCAGAGCACATAACAAATTTGCAATGAGATGTATCCAACATATCCACACACAATAAACAACACCCCAACAATACTGATAAAATAAGATCCATACTCATAGTCAACATGGTTTTGTGGCATATGCCAAAAAACATACAAAATATAATGACAAATGTGAAATTTCTAAATGGTCCTATTTGTCAAAATATATTGTAATTATTAACCCCTATAATAATGCCTAGCTATTTGTAATACAAAATAATTTTAATTTGAAGAGGACAAAACAATTAATATTTTGGTGTATTTTTGTTTCAAGAAAAAATAAATAAATAATAAAATAAAATAACTTTTATTTTTTTTATTTTACAGTCTATTAAGTACAAAGTAAAACACAGGTGGCTCTTACAATAGCGACCAATTTTGGTGTTAATAGGAGTCTCCTGTCCCTTACATAGACCTGTAATTTTATTTTGTCATACTACACAGTGCATTGTAAACAGTTTGTCTTTGTTTGTTATTAATATGATTTATCAGCAATAACTGTATTATATGTTGGTATATATAATTGGGACAAATAAATATGATTCTGGTTCTAATCAGTTGTTTCATTAATTTTCCCATCTGCTTAGCAATGTTGTCTAAGATTTGTGGTTTTCATGGAAATGGAGATGAATTTTCCATTGTAAGTTTGTATTTGCTTGCTGCCTTTCCATCTTAATTAAGGCTTAGTTAAGCCCTTCATTTTCCCTTGTAATGTTGCACTAAATGCAGTAAAACATTGCATAAAAAATTTATTCCATCTTGTCAACTAATCAAACCCATTATCATTTGTGTACATTTCAGGGCCATAGATTGTGCAGGAAGAGGCAGTGTCATCGCCGGGAGTGGTGTTTCATGGGGCCAGGCGTGGTGTTGGCAGTTGTCGGCATGTGTCTGTTTGCATTTGTTGAAACACATGAGAACTATCCTTTAGTGCACAGCATGTGGCACGTCTGCATGGCCCTGTGTATCATCTTTCTGCTGCCCCGCAGCAACAGCTCTACTACCAAAAGTAGGTGGCATTAGCAAATATTCAAGAAAAAAAATTTTATTAACTGTAATTTAAACTCATGCATGCTTATTAACATTAGTAGCACAAAGTGATGCCTTATGTATGAAACTTGAAAGTATGAAATAATTGTTGTTTTCTATTAGATGCTTTACACATGGAGACACATTCAAAAGGCTTATGCATGCATGCACGCACACACGCATGCACGCACGCACGCACGCACGCATGCACGCACACATACATGACTGTTTATTTAGTAGACATTATACTTGCAATATTGTCTTGTGTTCAATATTTTGTAGGCTGTAGTTGTTAGCATGTTTTGTAGCAGTAGAGAAACATTTTGTTTTGCTAGTTACGACTGGCACCAAGTTGTGACTTTATGGTTTTTTCAGACGAAAGCTATACGGTTTCTTTCAGAAGAAACTCTGAGCGAGTTTGCTCTCAGTGATACGCCGATGTCATCAGACGATGCCAGCCTTCTGCCGGCGGATTCTCTGGCGGTGCAGCCATCAGATGTCAAGGACGACATCATCCTCTGAAAGCATGATATGCCCAATGGATGGCGTCATATAATTGAAAGTTACATTCAATTAGATTTTTGTGTAATGCATACAAAAAATTGCACATATTCACTGCACTTACACCAGTGAGGTTAAAGGTCTCTCCTCAATTAGATTTTTGTGCTTATCTCATTTCACACTGCCAAATAAACTCATCAACCTACCTAATATAAAATCATCAACCTACCTAATATCCACCATCCAACATGTTAGCTCATTTGTGAAATTTTTTTATTTAGTTTTTGTAAAATCAGGCAAACTAGTAAATTTTTTACCAGGTCCTGTAAAAATTAAACAGAATAATTAAAAAGTGGATATATACATGTACACTAATTATGATGATTTTAACATTATTTATGACGATTTCAGCATTTTAACAAAAGTATGCAGTCTTTTATTAAACCGACCGCACACAATACTTAAACTATTCACACACTACAGATGTGAATTTCACTGAACCTGATTTGTGATGGGAGAAATCAATTTTAGAAAAACATACAATTTGGGCCGTAGTTTCCTAGTTGCTTCAGGTTTTGTGAATGTCAACACTAAACATATACTACTCTAAGTATGGTCTTAAAATACAAGTAGAGTGTTTGGGGAATGACAACACTAAACATATACTACTCTAAGTATGGTCTTAAAATGCAAGTAGAGTGTTTGGGGAATGTCAACACTAAACATATACTACTCTAAGTATGGTCTTAAAATACAAGTAGAGTGTTTGGGGAATGACAACACTAAACATGTACTACTCTAAGTATGGTCTTAAAATACAAGTAGAGTGTTTGGGGAATGACAACACTATACATATACTACTCTAAGTATGGTCTTAAAATACAAGTAGAGTGTTTGGGGAATGACAACACTAAACATATACTACTCTAAGTATGGTCTTAAAATACAAGTAGAGTGTTTGGGGAATGTCAACACTAAACATATACTACTCTAAGTATGGTCTTAAAATACAAGTAGAGTGTTTGGGGAATGTCAACACTAAACATGTACTACTCTAAGTATGGTCTTAAAATACAAGTAGAGTGTTTGGGGAATGACAACACTAAACATGTACTACTCTAAGTATGGTCTTAAAATACAAGTAGAGTGTTTGGGGAATGACAACACTAAACATATACTACTCTAAGTATGGTCTTAAAATACAAGTAGAGTGTTTGGGGAATGACAACACTAAACATATACTACTCTAAGTATGGTCTTAAAATACAAGTAGAGTGTTTGGGGAATGTCAACACTAAACATATACTACTCTAAGTATGGTCTTAAAATAAAAGTAGAGTGTTTGGGGAATGACAACACTAAACATATACTACTCTAAGTATGGTCTTAAAATACTAGTAGTGTTTGGGGAATGTCAACACTAAACATATACTGCTCTAAGTATGGTCTTAAAATACAAGTAGAGTGTTTGGGGAATGACAACACTAAACATATACTACTCTAAGTATGGTCTTAAAATACTAGTAGTGTTTGGGGAATGTCAACACTAAACATATACTGCTCTAAGTATGGTCTTAAAATACAAGTAGAGTGTTTGGGGAATGACAACACTAAACATATACTACTCTAAGTATGGTCTTAAAATACTAGTAGTGTTTGGGGAATGACAACACTATACATATACTGCTCTAAGCTTCCCTTAATTTTGCTATTGATAGAGACCAACAAGTTTTTAAAAGTATCCTATTTAAACCTTTATTTTTAATCCAGTTTTACCTGCTGCCTCCTCGTATTTGGTGTCTATGTTGATCTTTCTATAAATTTTCCTTTAAAATTAAATATTGTTGGATACCCTTAAATGTAACACCACATTTGGGTTTAATTGTACTATGGTTTTGTTGTTGAAAATATTTCTCCTAGGTTTTTCGGGCCATGTTCTTAGTTAGCCATCTGACTACAGGATTGTCTTGATAGTTTGTGTGCCAGTGCAGGGTGACTACAGGATTGTCTTAATAGTTTGTGTGCCAGTGCAGGGTGACTACAGGATTGTCTTGATAGTTTGTGCCAGTGCACGGTGACTACAGGATTGTATTGATAGTTTGTGTGCCAGTGCAGGGTGACTACAGGATTGTATTGATAGTTTGTTTGCCAATGCAGGGTGACTACAGGATTGTATTGATAGTTTGTGCCAGTGCAGGGTGAACACAGGATTGTCTTGATAGTTTGTGCCAGTGCAGGGTGACTACAGGATTGTCTTGATAGTTTGTGTGCCAGTGCAGGGTGACTACAGGATTGTCTTAATAGTTTGTGTGCCAGTGCAGGGTGACTACAGGATTGTCTTGATAGTTTGTGCCAGTGCACGGTGACTACAGGATTGTCTTGATAGTTTGTGTGCCAGTGCAGGGTGACTACAGGATTGTATTGATAGTTTGTTTGCCAATGCAGGGTGACTACAGGATTGTCTTGATAGTTTGTGCCAGTGCACGGTGACTACAGGATTGTCTTGATAGTTTGTGTGCCAGTGCAGGGTGACTACAGGATTGTATTGATAGCTTGTGTGCCAATGCAGGGTGACTACAGGATTGTATTGATAGTTTGTGCCAGTGCAGGGTGAACACAGGAATGTCTTGATATTTTTTTCCGTGTACGGTGACTACAGGATTGTCTTGATAGTTTGGGTGCCAGTGCATGGTGACTACAGGATTGTCTTGATAGGTTGGGTGCCAGTGCAGGGTGACTACAGGATTGTCTTGATAGTTTGGGTGCCAGTGCAGGGTGACTACAGGATTGTCTTGATAGTTTGGGTGCCAGCGCAGGGTGACTACAGGATTGTCTTGATAGGTTGGGTGCCATGTATGTGGACACCAGCTCTGTCAAACATGCGCTTGTTTCTGTTGTACAGTAAGTCTTATTTATATACTTTAAGGTTTCAACGTAATCATGAAATAGTAACAAGTGATGCTAACTGAATGACTCGTCACCTGACTGCAGTTGTTGGGAGCACTGCCCTGTCACGGAGCTGTGCATTATGTTCTCTATTCATCTTATGAACAAAATGCTGACACCAGTATCAGTTTCGATAATCACTTCTGTAGAATCAAGAATCACTTTGCCTGACTTTTCAACTTGGTTTCATGGCTATAGAAGTGGGGGTAACTGGTATCACTCACTCAGAAAATTCTGTAATTCAGTATGTTGAAAAAAAATTGCGCTGAAGTAATAATTTTTTAACAAAATAAATTCTAATTGTGTGCTTAATCGACAATGGTTACAAAATATAAATTAAAAAGCAGTTCAAACTGGTATCTGAAAATGTTGTCCATGGCAACAAGAAAAATATCCAGCCAAAGTTCTCCTTAGATAAACTAGAAAATGAAAGAGCAAAAAAAGAATTTTTTGTGTAATACAATACAATAATTTTCAGCGAGATATTTCGGTTCATAGTTGAAGCTGTATTTCAGTTTGGTTAACTGTACTGAGGCCTAGTTACTCAATCCAACAGCAAATGTTGATACTAATAGGTCCTACATCATAGGCGTTGGAAGCTGTTGAATATTGGGGGGACCAAAGTTGGTTTCTCTGAGCAAGTTAGGGGCCATTCACAATTGTCAATATTTATCTATTTGCACAAAGCGTACTAAAGGGTGGGGGGGTCGCACGCGGTGAATTGTTACAGAATTACAGCACGGCACGGCACTGTAATACAGTTTGACATATTGGAAATTCATAACTTCATGGAAAATAGTTATCAATATGACATCATGGAGTTGTCATTATTTAACATAATTATTGGAGATGTTTGTAAACATATTTTTATGGTTATTATTTTATATCCTATATAGACTACATGCACTGTCATAACATTGTTACATCAATAATTTTTTGGTTCCGAGGCCTATTTACATTGGTAGTTAATTTCTACATACTCCCATAACATAAGGTTTTTACAACATCAGTTTGTCACAGTAAAATAATCACAAAATATTAAGCAAAATTAAACTGAATATATATGTGTTGTCACCATAGCTAAATATATGTAATATACCACTTGCATAGTTTATGTGATTGATTAATGATTTGAGCTAGTAATTAAGATGTATGTATTTTACGTTAGGCCTACTCTGGTGATCCTGTCTTTTTTATCAGAAATGTTTAATAAAGCATTTTCCATCCTGGTAATATTTTATGTTGAACTTTTTGTATGTTTTACATACATGTAACCGATGTTGTTTTGTATGTTTTACATACATGTAACCGTTGTTGTTTTGTATGTTTTACATACATGTAACCATTGTTGTTTTGTATGTTTTACATACATGTAACCATTGTTGTTTTGAGTATATTTACATGTTATTTGTTTACGATGGTAAAGATGACGTGCCATGCTTTATCTGAAAAGTATATTTTCTTGCCAGTTTTGTTGTTGATTAAGTGGACTTGTGTGATATATAATTAATTGTACGCTGCGATGACTACTACTGTTGTTAGTATATTTAGGCTATAGGGAAATGCTTTTGATTATGTTTGGATATACCGTACACAGAATATACAAATGTACAAGGATATGGATATGCAATCATGTACTTGTTGAAATAAAAGTATTGTTCTGTCATACATCTGTATTCAGTTTTAGATAGTATTTGGATAAGGAAGCTAGTGGCTTATCCTGGACTGGGATAATTATAATCCCTGCAAAGATATGCATCATCACAAGACCTGTAAATGTGTTGGTATTGCAAGGCGTTTTGTTAAAAAAATATTCACTTAAACTTGTGCCATGTACAATTATCTACTCTTTATTTTATTGTCCAGCTAACATGTACACTAGATTCATGAAGAAGTCGGTTGACAGTAGATCATGTCCTCGATGACTTTCAATATGTGTTCAAGACGTGTGAAGATGTCGATTAAAAGTACAACGTGTCCTCGATTGTGTTCAATGTGTTGGAGGTAGAATGCAAAGGTATAGTGTGTGATCACCGGAATCGCGAATTCGACTAGAGCATAGAAAAGCATCCTTTATCAAACTTTTATCCATGTAGGATAAATGCGTGGGGTTGCCAAAAAATGCGGAGTCCGCTTATCAGTATAAACAGGCCTTGTTTCATGGAGACAGGTCAAGGCAATACGGATCGGACGTCAAGACAAACGTGCCAGCAAAGGCATCAAACGAACTCGACTGCATTCGGGATAAAATTACACAGAAATGTGATGTTGGTGTTGGTTAGAAAGTTCAACGATGCGTGTCTAAGAAAATATCTTTTAGACATGGAAGAAGCACTGTTGACGGAATGGTAAACGTCATGGGATGGGTATTGCGTGTTGTACAGGTATGGTGGACCCAGACATCCTGATGAAAATTCAAAGTTACCTCCGACAGAAACAAAAAGGTAATGTGGTGTTGCGTCAGACGGAAAACAGCTGTGAAATTAACGAGATGATCGTACCCGCTACGACACGATAGCTGACGCATGACAGATAAAAATAACAAGCTCGCAGTCGATGTGACACGAAAGCTACCGATGAGATGAATGTGGAACGCTTGGAAGAGGAAACGGAACTGGGAACTTGTTTTAATCGCCCACAGACTATCAGTAGTTGTGCATGTGGTAATGTTGTGTACTATGCAATCTGTTACAATTGGCAGTGTAAAGTGGTCGAACGTCTTGACAGTATCGGTTATATGTGTAAGACACATAAATGGCAGAGAACCCCAACATTTCATTGTTTTGACGAGAGTATGAGAAAGTACCTACCGTGCGATGCGAATGTGTACGCGATGTTGACGACATACAACGAACGATAAAAAGCGATGTTCCATGTCTGTGGAGCGTCGACAAAGAAGCAGAGGAGGGGAGACTACACGAAATATATCATGACGAAACTGGACGTGGTGACATGTGATGTGTTGTTTCCAGGAAACGGTACCGAGCGATGCAGAGTCCCGACTAGAGAGAATTGATTACAAATCGAGCAGTACATCAGAATATTCATGGTATCATTCAACAGGCAGCAACAACGACGTGATCAGTGGTATCTCCCAGACATCCAGTGTCCTATATCACCTATCCCTGCCCCAGCATCGATTCAACACCAACGAAGGCTACGACTTCACTGAATCAGTGCACAGTTGTTCCCTGGAATCAACCATCTACATATCGAACAGCAGCGACTTTGACTTTTACCTGTCCGACATAGTGGACAGAGCCATGGCGTTTGTGACGAACGCAGAACTCGAGCGGGTAACAGAACCGAATATAGTTGTCTACGTATCGGAAGATATCGCTCGCTTCATGGGAATGCCTTTCGAGGGAGACGGACACTACGTGGCGCCCTCCAACATATTGATAGACGTTAGTGTTCAGACTGCCATAAGTTCGTTGACTGCACGGTACAAGTCGAACTGGTGGCGATATTCTATCAGTGCGAAGGTGAAAGATGCATTGCTACTGGAATACGGTGACGAGGAGAAAGATTAAACTAATCGTGTGTTTTCGTTCTGTAGTGCAACTGCAACTTCCGAATGGTCATCAATAATTACAGCCAACGTACGAGTAGATCCCTGAGACGGCAATGTTCGTAACTCGTGTGCTGCGTCTGCGCCGACCACCACCACGTGACGCTGTGCTCTCGATTGACAATCAACATCCGCCACCACGTGACGCTGTGACCTCGGGTGACGATCAACATCCGCTACTACGTGACTCCTTTGAAATTGAATACGTCTGTTCATGCCACCATATGCCGCCGCCACGCGTACTCGTACTTCGCCGCAGTCATCATTGTCATTGAGAGGGAGCGACAACTACATGGCCATGGGCATTACCGTTGATGATGTAATCTGTACTCACGATCGCCGAATGTGAAAGAACCGACCATTTAATTCAACGAATATTATGTGTTGTTAATGCATGTTCAATACCGATATTTTTTACGCAAGGGGGCGTGCCAAAATCGCATTTGCTGTTCACGGTGTAAATCCACATTTGTTGTAAACACACATACGCTCACACGCACACACGCACACACGCACACCCCCACACACACAAACACACACAATATATATATATATATATATATATATATATATATATATATATATATATATATATATATATATATATATATATATATATATATATATATATATATATATATATATATATATATATATATATATATATATATATATATATATATATATATATATATATATATGTATATATATATATATATATATATATATATATATATATATATATATATATATATATATATATATATATATATATTGCTTAGATATAGTTTAGATATTACTTCACGAGCAGTGGTCCACGATACGAACATCCGTGGCATGAGGACCCATGCAGACCAGGTACAATCACCGCTTGACACCATATTGGATCGTCTTAAAAAAGACGTCGCTTGGGCCGATAGAGGCGAAGTGATAAATGATGGTTTGCCGATACCCGGAAGCAACATGAGTGTGTGTGTGTGTGTGCGTATGTTAGTGTTATGATCTGAACAAGCAAGGATGGAGCCCATGTTTCGATGGCTACTAAAAAATACATTTTGGGGAAAACCCGGATGTCCAGTGTGAGAGTATAGGAAAATAGGTTTAAAATTGCTCATAGGACGTCAGCGCCCCCTATCGGCTGCAATGCTACACGAGCGACATCAGCAGCGCTCCCTAGCGACGAAAGTACTGGTCAAGGAGTCCTGTAATAGGGGTCACAGGTCATCCGACGTAAGGGAGAGGCGGCGGCGAACATCATTCATAAACTAAAGGACCTGATTTGAAAATGAGAAAGGAACAAAACACGGTATTGTACGAGTGCACACTCGTATTTTATTAATTAACAACAGCAAGCATTTTATTAATTAACAACATCAAGCATTAATGACATTAAATTTAAATGTTAAACATTAAATTTTAAATGTTCATCTTTTTCAAGTCGATGTCGTACCAACTAGGCAATGCGATAAATGTGTCAGAGAACTGTCAGAAAACCGTTGGTGGAAACAACAAGACATCCGTCATTTGGAAAAACGAGGTCAGTGCGTACTCAGCGAGCGTTGCATAAAGCCGTATACAATATTCGACATTTTAACATCATAAAGTCAGAACGAATTGTCGTTTATATTTCAGAGGAGGAAACAGTATTCTGTCCAATTTCTACGTGTGCAGGATAGAGGCGTGCAAAATGTTTTTAACACGGTCGAATCGGCATATCAGTTTCGAAAATGTGTGTACCATGCCGATGTTGAGAGAGCAGAAAAATGCTAGCCACACAGATTGGACTACATGCGAAATACTGAACAAAACCATCCGAGAGAAGGCAAATTTATGCAAGGAATGGAACAGACAGAGACGTTGTGTTGTTTGCCATTAAATTTCTTGATGCAAGACTACGCAAGTGGCTGTTAGACACGCATCAATCTCTATTAAAGGAATATGTAAGAAGTAGGGATGGTTAATGAAGTATGCTCATTTATACAGGACTGTGTAAGAAGTAGGGATGGCTAATGGAGTATGCTCACTTATACTGGACAGCCAGAGCAGAATATGCTTGGTCAAATTCTCATGGAATTACAGTTCAATCGAAACCACCAGAACCCACGAAACGTGTCCGGACAAGTGCCGCGAGCTAATTAGATTACCGAGCGTAGGGCGGCGTGGATAACGGTTCCGCATACCACACGTTCCAGACTAGTCTGCACCCTACAACGGTCGTTGCGGCAGAGATAACAATTGCACGCCAACAGCAGCAACCAGCCCTTTATAAACCGGCCTGCCAGTTCACTGCCTCATAACTGCTGTGCTCATATATCGACGACAACGCTTCTACACAAGCACCATGGCCGCGCAGTACGTCAACAGCCAGACTCCACCGATGAATCTATCACGCCTGCAGACGGAAGTAAGTAAAGGGATATATTTAAACGTCCATTAACACTTGTCAGTTGTGCCACGCTAAATAAATACATTGTCTCAAAGGTGTGCAACCGGATGGTGATGGCTACTATTGTCCAGTCCACCAATGGTAGCGTATTCCCGTGTACAGGTTCACCTTGCGGGTCCTACTGTCGGACTGGGAGGGGGCAGAGACGTGGACAGTCATTTGCGATTAATTGTCGACAAAAGCATTGGATTTCAATGCTAACACACCGTTTTGACGTCTGATGCAGACCGTTATGCCATTAAGAAACGTGTAAAGGACACGTATGTGAATTACACCGTGTCAGAACTGGAAGTGGTAGGTTCGTAATTCTCTTTGCAGGAAGACAACGGCAAAGAGGATGACGTCACTATACCCACCGACGTGGCTATGAGCTCCTGCATTAATAAAATACAGGCATGGCTAGATAGTAACAGTGACGAAATCATATTCACGTCAGCAGCGTCCACTATCTCTTCTGCATCATGCATAATTCTGTCAGAAGACGACGATGATGATAATGTTATGCAGAAGGCTGATACTCTTATATTAACCGATAACAACAGCAGTGATGACATGGAGGCAACGGTGGGTGGTATAGATAGAATTCAAGATCGTACGGAAGCCGTCTTTAACCACAAGTCTTTCGACGCAGCGTTAGATGTGGCCAGTGTCCGTTATATGTGTGATGAGGTGTGTCGCATATTGAATCTATCAACAGATGGGGCATACATACCTTCCTCTGGTTTGATCCAACACCTGTTGCACTGGACTGTTATATCGTTGAATGACAGGTGCACGACATAGCAATGGCAGAGCGATATGATGGAGAAGGTGCGAGAGGCTGTGCGCAGACATGGGTGATGATGGTGAGTGACAATCATTAAAAAGTGTTGTCTTTCCTTTCTATAGATAAGCACCGGACTGTAGCTCATCCGCAGTGCCTACAAAGAGAATAAGAGGACGGCGGCAGGGAAGGCGGCAGTGGCGACACCGAAGAGGAAGACGGATCGAACCGTCATAACGCCGCCATTGGCAGCCAACGAACTGCGGCTCTACCTGAAAAAAGACGCCTATCATCGTTGATGTCACAGCCGCCACCGCCCCCGCCGCCTCCCTCGTCCCCACCCCGACCGTCGTCAACGCCGCAAACACCACTCCGGCCGTCGTCGCCGCTGCCACCGCCCCCGTTGCCTCTGTCGACACCACCACAGCCGTCGTCACCGTCGCCGCCATCGTTCAGCCCACCGTCAATGTCATACTCGCGGATCGAGGAAAACACCGTACCGGACAGTTCAACATCACCATAACCCATAAATCCATGGCTCCTATAACAACACACGCACGCACGCGCGCACGCGCGCGCACACACACACACACACACACACACACAAACACACACACACACACACACACACACACACACACACACACACACACACATACACACACTGTATTATAACCTGTAAACCTATTTACTGTATGAACTTTAGTATCCTGTGTAGACTTATTTACTTTATAAACTTTATTATCATGTAGTAGTTGTATTTACTTTATTTTATTTACTTTATTAATATAACCTGTACTGTTCTTATTGACTTTATTATTATTTTCTTTTTGTGACAATTTTTGTTTGTTATTAGTATGAAATATATATATATATATATATATATATATATATATATAGTCTCCACTTCTTAGGAAAAGAACGACTTATGTATATCACCTCATCATCACGTGACCTCTGGCGTAAATCAACACCATCGTACCGGCCTTTTGCGTAGCTGTAAACGCTCGTAAGCTTGAGGTCAATATCGCATAAGAGTCCATAAACCTCACCTATGTAATCATCGTATATAAGTTGTTCCTTTCATAGCAACGCAGTACCATATACACACACACACACATACTATATATATATATATATATATATATATATATATATATATATATATATATATATATATATATATATATATATATATATATATATATATATATATATATTAGTGCCCTGCGTGGGCCTAGCATTTGATCCCAAGCCCGGCCCGCAATTAGCAGTTTGAGTCCAGGCCCGGCCCAGGCCCGCAATAATTTTTCAAGCCCGGCCCGGCCCAGGCCCGCAAACTAGAATATAGGCCCAGGCCCGACCCAGACCGTGAATGTTTGGCCCAAGCCCGGCCCGGCCCGGCCCGCAAGTTTCAGGCCCAGGCCCGGCTCATACCCGCGGGCCAAAGATGGGTAAGCCCGCGGCCCGCAAGCCCGCGGCCCGCTAAGTTTAGAGAAGATAAACCTATAATCTTATAACAAAGACGAAAAACAAATAAACTGTAAAACAGACTTATTGTTTTATTAAATAAAAAAACATATATACATATATGGGATGGGGCATAATATCCTTAGCTCTTAGTGGAGTACTACTCTTATGCTGATGTTCCATAGTGTGCTGGATGAGTTCTAAAAATCCAGCACCACCAACTTCTTCAAAATTACGAATATCCTGAAGAAAAATAAAGAAAAACTTCTTAGTGTCATTACTATTAAATATGATAACATTTGTTATATTTGGCTTTAATGTATTGGCTTGTGGTTAGGGTAGGATATTTGTTTATCTAACCCTGACTTAACCCATATGCAAGCCATAACCCCAATTTATATTGTTAATTGAATTAGCTCAACTAAGTTAACATAATTTAATATGATATTTCAATTAAATGTTACCCACTGGCACTGACACTCAGTGGCATTTCCAGCAGGCCTGCAGTCACTAGCCTGAGACAGACAGGTTCAGACATGTGTGAATTAGTACAAGTGTGAATGAATTAAGACTGGGGAGAAATACCAGTTACCAACTGGGTTGGGTATTGGGTAGTGGGCTAGTGGCCTAGTGGGCACTTGGCAGTGGGCAGGTCATTCAGGTGGGCAATGTTTGGAGGGAAGACCTAGACAATAGAATGTCCACTGGTAGGGTCAAAGGGTGATAAGTTGATGGTTAATCATGGCTTGATTGCCTCTGCAAATATTTCTAAAGTAAACATTTGGGGCTGGCTACTTCCAGCCAAGTGAACTTATGGGGCCATTAGATTCCATGCAAGGTCTCAATTTGCAACTACATGATATTAAAGAAATAATTTTAAGCATTCATTAACCGGAATTACAATTTATAATAAGTTTTTATTAAAAAATAAAGTAATAATCGGTGTTTTGTATGAATATTTTTATTATGTCCAGGCCCAGCCCAGGCCCGACCCGGCCCGCTCACACTAGGCCCAGGCCCGGCCCAAGCCCGTTGTGTTTAAATAGTTTTCAGCCCAGGCCCGGCCCGGGCCCGCAGTATGTAGGCCCAGGCCTGGCCCGGCCCGCGAAATTATGTAGAGGCCCGCGCAGGGCAATATAATATATATATATATATATATATATATATATATATATATATATATATATATATATATATATATATATATATATATATATATATATATATATATATATATATATATATATATATATATATATATATCATACACAACATATATGTTGATTATATTTAATAAAATTGTCAAAACGAAAGGCACGTGTTGTTATTGTTTGTATTCCGAAAGGTGCTGCTCAAGAAGTAGAGATGGAACACGCTCGGAAAATGGCCTTGGTGGACCCGCGACTGCTGGACACCCTTCGCTCACCACCACCACCCCGACGGATACCCTGGGTAAGAAGGCGCATGACCTCGATGACGAGATGATGTCCATCCTCGATAGAAAGGACCTCGACGACAGGACCAAGGTAGCACTGTATAATAAGGTGTTGCAATGGAACAACGTCTTGTCCGATAAACAGTCAAGGAACCAATACGTGTGGTCGCGGCGAATGAGTCCATGCCAGCAGCGCCGGGGGCGGGGGAAGGCGGCGGCGGCGGCGGAGGGAGCAGAAAGGGCTCCTAGTATAGAGGATTACGATACAGTTCCCAAGACCATGCCGGCCAAAGACAGACGTTTGATGGAACATCTCAAAAGAGATATCGCGTGGACCACTCGTGGCGAATTGATACACGAGGGTATGCAGGTTGCTTGAAGCAACATGGTGGATCTCGTGAATGATATGTTGCGTAAGAGAAAGATCGATCCGACGGGATTGCAGCCATTTGCACAACAACTCCGAGCCGTCAACCTGCCTATGGAGTTGGTTGGTAATGTTGCCAGGAGAGCTTAAATGCGTCAGGCGGCGACTCCTTCTCGTCGAGCAGTAGCAGCAGCAACAGCAGCACCAGCAACTAATCCTCGAACTGCTGCATGTAGTGCACGAAGATCACTCAGTTGGACACCCCTCCTCTTTTGCGCAGTCAGATGGAACATTCGATGCTCACCCCACCACCGGAACGACGCAAGGCTTTGGCGACATTGGCTAGTTGGGAAGACTTTTAAGGCGGTGCGGCACGTGTCCATAGCACAGTGTGCGCTGCGATGAGCGATTCACAGGACACGTACCGTTCCGTCGTCGTTGAGATACTTTGCGGTGGACTTTATATGCTCGCCGATGCTACTGCCAGACATCTGATATTACAATCACTATTCGGGGTATGGTTTCACTAGACTGTCGTTCCATTAGGAAAGTCGTCGAAGAATGGTTGTCGGAAAAGGACGCCTATACCCTACACAAAATGGTGAGAACTCATTTCAAGAGACGACGCGTCGTCGTGGGAGGTCGACTTCAGCAGTGGCAGGCCGATCTCGTTGACTTGTCGAATTTGAAAAATTACAACGACGGTACGACCTTTCTCGAGCGAGCATCGTCGAAAGATTCAATTGAATGTTGAAGACGCGCATGTGGCGATACTTGACGAAACACCAGACGTGGCGATACATCGACGTCCTTCAGGACTTTGTGCAGTCGTACAACAACACCCCCCTCCCCCCCCACCGCAGCATCGGCATGGCTACGGCAGAGGTGAGTGCGAAGAATCAAGAAGAGGTGTGGCAGCGCCTGTACGGTCACGACGGCAAGGGCGTGCCCAAGTTCCGTGTGTTGAATCGCGTGCGCATCAGTAAGGTTAAGAGACTGTTCGAAAAAGGCTACATGGCGAATTGGAGCAACGATATCGTCACGATACACGAGGTTCATCCCTCCGACCCGCTTGTGTACCGGTTGATAGACGATCTCGGTGAAGTGCTGGACGGAACCTTCTACGAACCGTAGCTGCAAAAGGTGTCAGTACCCGCCGATAAAGTGTACCGCGTGGAATCAATACTGCAACGCCGCAAGGTAGGCCGGCGAACGGAAGCTTTGTTGAAACGGTTCGGCTACCCCTCCAAATTCAACAGCTGGATCGATGCCAAGGCAATATAAAGACTAGCCGCGCGTCTGTCGTCACTTCATTCAATGATGACAGACGAGTCGACAACAGAGGCATTCCCCACCACCGTCATATAAGAAGACGAACAAGAGGACACAGAAGACAGTACTGTCGATCAGAGCGATGGCGACAACACTCCTTGGCATATATTCGGTATCGTGTGTCCCAAAGAGGAGATAGTCTATCTGTGTCAGGTCATCGCATTGTACATTGTCATCTTGATAAGCATTTACAACCTGACGGCAGGTCACGACAACTCTAATCTGTGGACTGCCCTGCTGAGTAGTTCGTTGGGTTACCTGCTGCCCAATCCCACTTTGAGACGCCATGGCAAATGTTTTCTACCTGATGTTGCCTAGCAACTCTTCCATGAAGGTGCACCCCGATAACACCTTGGCCCATTACATCACGCACTTGCCTCAACGCATCTCGCTGTCTGGCGAGTGGGAGTGCAGGTTGGCAAAGATTCCTATACCCGCATACATGGTACAACGTTACAGAGGAAGATGTCTGGTTCTTCCGCAGTGAGAAACATCCTGTAGGTCATATACGAAGTTAACCCCTGGGTATTACAAAGATCCCGTAATATTGATGAACCATATCAACAAGGGTCTGAACTGTATGGCGTGGGTTAAGGTACGAGCTAAATTGAGCTTCAGTCCCGTCACTCAAAAAAATACGTTGCACATGTCACCCGACACCGTGTTCACCATACCTTACCACAGTGCGATGGTACCCATGTTAGGATTCTACATGTACACGAGCGTTGTGGAGTCTCGCATCGTCGGTGATAGTATGGCACCTTTGTTGCGCTCCCACCCTGTTCGCGGAACTCACGGCGCCGTGATGTCTGTTCATTTCACTAACATAACTACGTACCGCTGTTGCGCAAGGAGTTCGGTACTATCGAGATAGATATAATAGACGACACCGGACGACGCGTGCCATTCGAGTAGGGGCGCGGCGAGCAAGATCTTATCGCCTCGATAACTGCCCACGAGCATGCGCCTCGGAGTCGCCATGATGTTGTTCTCTTCGGCGTATCGACGCATGAACGGTCCGAGATCGTCGCGTGTCAGAAGGATGTTCTTAAACACGGGCTGCATCTCGGCAAAGTGTTCGCGCAATGCTTCCGGTACGCAAACATCACACTCGATCAATGACGGGTAACTGATGCATCCATCCACGCCGCCCAGGATATGTTGCGACGTCATCGTCCACTGCACGTGTCGTAGTCGCGGAAATGCAGCATCCAGACAATTTTCTCGGCCGGATCTCTTCTCATCTCTTTCCACTCGCATTCCCACAGCTCGACGACCTTGACAAAGTGACGTAGGTAGGCGGTGTTCTTTCGGGTCTCGGCGAGCAGTTGAGCCATGTGTTTCCCGTTGACAGCGTTCACCTCTTGACCAGTGCACGGGTGACCACGAAAAAAACATCCATTGAACTGATACGCCGTGTTCGTCTCGCTGCACCACCCGTCCACCAAAAGTTTGCCTATTCTCTTCTCTCGACCGTTGATCTGATGTCGTATGGCGCGTCCCGAGCGTTCGGAATCCCAAGTCAACCATTCCGCAGCCATATGTCCGTACAGCTGCGCCGATTCGGGCCGGAAGTCGTTCTCTTCCCTTCGTCGCGTGTACCATACCATAGGCATGTCTTGCATGAGCGACCACAAGTAAAGCGCATTCGCATCGTATCCGACGATCGACCGACACGGACAAACGGTCTCTCCGTACTCGTTCTGACGTAGTGTGGTGACCCCTTTCTCGTGATAGCGGTGAAAATTAAGCGAATCGCCACCAATCACATGATCTTTGACGAGGTAGTGAAGATCTTTATTCTTCTCGTTAAAGATGGTAAAGTAGGTCTTCTCCGGAAGGTCGTTGAACAGGTAGAGCAAGGTCAGACCAGGTACGCTGATGCCTTGTTGAACATGTCTATGCCACGTTGCTGGTAGAAGGCAAACTGTCTGTCGATGGCCTGCAGAAAGGGAACCACGTCCCTATTGTTGTACCAGACGAGAAAGTCTCGCAAAGTCGTCATGCCGTTGTCGCGCCAGGCCTCTTGACAACTGGCGTAATCCTCTTCGGAAATACCTTCGTTCTTCAGTCGACTGAAGAAGGCCTCTTTCAAAGGAAGAGCGGTGTCCTCGATCCTCTCCAGACTGTCTATGTACTCTTACGGGAAATGGCCTTTCGTGACCTCGCATCCGTACGCCTTCAGATACTTGTCGTAGCTGAACCCCGGGGCTATGTAAATGGTCATGTCTAGGAATTTCAGCTGATCTGTCGAAAGACACATGAACGTGTTGTTGCGTTTGATGAAGAAAAACGACCCGATACCATCGTTCTCTTCTTTCTCTTTGTCGTCTTGTTCCTTCTCTTCTTCTTCTTCTTGTTCCTCTGTATTTGACGTGGACAGGAAGTAGGGTACGAGGAACTATTTGATGGCATTGGGATCATATTTACCTGAATTGAACCCAATGACGGGTAACTGATGCATCCATCCATAAAGTTATCCCATCAGCTTTTTGTATGGATTGATCGCTGGTCGAGATTCCTTGTCGTCGGATAATCGTGCAGCCTCCTCCCGTTCGTCCCAGTTGGTCAGTGGTTCTGCGAGTTGTTCCAACACATCCTCGTATGAGTCTTTGATCTTGTCGTACGCTTCGTCACTCATCGCTCGCAAGATATCCATAATGACGCTCACCAACTTTTTCGTGTCTCCATCCGTGACGAGACATTGCACTTGCTCGAGTCCGGGCACGTTGGATGCCACGATGACGCTCAGTGGAACGTGACGCGCAATCCAGTGGACCTTGTCACTGTCCAACGGAAGTTGTTCGGTGTCGAACCAACACACAAAATCAAAGGTGGCTCGGTACGGATAGTACCGCAACGATTTGGACACTCGAATGTTCTCGTCGGCTACACGTTCGAACACTGATGGAGTCGAGTGGTACACGCCGCCAGGATAGACTCGACGCACACCCCCGTACACGTGCGCTCGTGTTGGCGTAGCTTCGATGCGTATTTCCAAAACGAGTCACCGCACTTCCGACATCTATACAAGTGGCAGTACATGCGTTCATCTTGGATGATGGAAAAATGTGTCTCGTGAAGGTTGGGGTACATTGTTTCGGGGTAATGACATAGCGATCGACGGACCAGTTCGGCGGTCGACTTACCATCTTCTGCATCTGGTTTGACGAGCTTGTACACGCACACGTTCGTTTGGAACGTGGTCTCTACGCGATAGAGGTCATACAACGTCACCCCAGCAGATTCTACCATGGGTACATCGTCTTGATAGTATGCCTCGTACAGCATCTTCACCGCCGATTCCAATCGATCTACGTCACCTCCACGATGCAGGCCAGAGACTGGAAGAAACATAGGTTATCATTGTACCTCTTAGAATGGATGGGTTCCTTTTCCAGGGCGATGACAGCTTTGTTCTTCTTGGTGTAGACTGGGAGGGGTGTCGCACGTACACATCCTATCGGGTGATCGATGATGCGGTGACAAAGAAGTTGACATTGGTCACGAGTTTGCACACCCACGCAGAATCCGGTCTTTTATTGATGGCCTATTGCAAGACGTCGGTTTCTCTGATGCGTTCGGGAAAGACATCAAAGTCCTTGCTGTTGGTGATGAGACTGGGCTCGTCATGGTAGCGTCCACGGCAATTGCATGAGGAATGATAGTACTTGTATCGACCCGTGTTCTTGTTCCTCAGAACGAACAAGTAACTGAGGTTAATCTGGAAGGAGTTGGTCTGTTCCTGGAACACGATCTTCAAAACAGCCTCTAGGACGGTCGTGTCTAGCGTAGTTAATCTGTAATCGTACCTGGACTGGAGGGCTCCTCTCGATATGCGTGTCCTGACGGTCGACCAGTGTTCTCGAACGATATCTAACAGTTCCGTCGACAGAGTGTAGGGCAAGGGAAGTCGAACGGGTGGTTCGATGGGATCTTCTTCGATGACGAGTGGGTTGTGGGGTGTGGTGTCTTCTCTTTTTGATCTCTTTGGTAATAGCGGCTCGATGACGTCGGTACAAGCTGTTCGTGCATGTTTGGTCAGATCGCGACATACATCGAAATTCCGGCCGTATTTCGTACACGTGTAGGTGGTGGTGTTTTTTCTACTACTACTACTACGACGACGACGATGACGACGACGACTACATACTGACCTTACGTGACGCTACAGGTTGTCCAATCTCCCGAACGTTGCACCGCATTTCTCGCACACGTATTTCGCTACACTTGCGTGGTCGCTAGATGGCGCAACTGCTGGTTGTGCTACCGAGTACGAATGGATGTCCCAAGATGGTGTCTAGTGACTCTCCACGTGTCGAAGGCGAGCCCACAGTGGCGACATATGTCTTTTCATGGTACTGAATGCGTCTACAACTGAGAGACCACGGACCCTCAGTACATCTATATAGCGCGTGCGGGGTGGCGGTGGTGTATGATAAGGCGTGTTCTTATGGTCATGGCTACTATTGTCCGATACCATTCACTACGGGTTCTCTTAACTAAGGAGGTGTGTCATTCGCAGGAATATTACAATGACAACACGTCCCATTCCTTTTGTCACTTTTATTAAATATAATACACATGTTGTGTATGCAATATATACGGTACTGTACTGGTCTGAAATGAGCCAATTATATATACGATGACGACATACTGAGTACGTGCGTTCGTATGTGCATGCGTGTGCGTTTGTGGTGTATGATAAGGTGTGTTCCAATGGTAATGGTTACTTTGTCCAGTATCTCCATTGACTACGGGTTCTCTTTCGACCATGGAGGGGCGTCACTATGGAGGGGTGTCACTAGCAGGAATACAACAACACGTGTCATTCGTTTTGACAATTTTATTAAATATACCGTATACAATACGGTATATTTAATGTGCGGTTGTGGTACATGATAAAGTGGGTTCCGATGGTAATGGCTACTATGTCCTGTTTCTTCATTGACTACGGGCTTTCTTTCGACTATAATACATATGTTGTGTTGTGTAAAATTCATCTTCTAAGATTATATGTAATACAATTCATCGTCTAATACTAATAACACAGTTCATCTTCTAAAATTGATCATAGATATGTCAATTGCATAATTGCACAGTCTATCATCCCCACGCAGTCATCAATTGTTGATGATGGTATGATGAATGGTGGAAGTGGGGCTGATGATGATGATGTCATTAGAGGAACGGATAAAGTCGATGGTGGAGACGACGTCTGGATTTCGCCGTCATGACACGGTGGTGGTGGAGACGACGTCTGGGTTTTGACGTTATGACACGGCGGTGGTGGAGACGACATCTGGGTTTCGACGTCATGATATGGCGGTGGTGGTGGGAGCGGGAGTGACGGCGGTGAATTGCATTCAACCTATGTCGCAGGTCGTTCGGACATAAGCGCTGGACGATATGATGTGTCCTCGTCCTACAGATCATGACCGTCACCATAGCTGATATCATTTGTTCGTCATCACACGCCTATCTCATGTGGCACAGACCAGTCGATATCTATACCAAAAGTGAATAGACACATGAACCTACCAATTCCAGTTCTGATGTAATTAACATACGTTCCTTAAAGGTGACTGCGACACGGACCTCCCACAGCAGCGTCAGTGAAGCATAACGGTCTGCCTCTGACGTCGTAGCAGTGTATGCGTTGCCAGTGAACCCCAATACCCGTGACGCTACTCGATGGAAACTTTTTGCTCACAATTCTGACCTTCGAAAGTCAGACAGCAGGACGTGTAAGCCGAACCTGTACACGGGAAGCCGTTGTCATCGATGAACGGGACATATATACAAGACTGCCTAAATTTCTGACCCCACCCAGTCAGTCAGTAGGACCCGCATGGCGAACCTGTACACGGGAGCACGAACCCAATGGTGAACGGAACAATAGTAGCCATTCCCCTGCGTGTCTAAACCTTTCAGACAATGTGAACAGGCCGCGTACACAACGTATTTATCCTGCCTGGCACAGTTGATTATTGTTAACGGACGTTTAAATATAGATAAGTTCCGTTACTTACTTCTGACTGCAGTCGTGACAGGTCCATCTCCGGTGTATGTCGCTGCGTTGCCATGTCGTTGCTGGTGTGTAGACGAAGTCTGTGTAAACGGTTGATATGCAGCTGTAAGGGAGCGAGACGGCTTATGTACACCTCGTTTATCTTTTGGCGCGCAAGTCTTATCTTTCCGGCCTCGACCGTTGAGCGGGTCTGGCACTTGCGGAAAGCAGGCCGTTAGCGCGCACGTGGCCCTCGCCCGATAAACTAATTAGCTCGCAACCGTTGTCTACAGTCTGGTAGTTTCAAATGAACTGATGTAGTTGCATGAGAATAAGTCCAAATATATTGTAACCAGAATGTTCTATATAAGTGAGCATGATCTAGTAACCCTCCCTGTCTTTAATGGAGTGACTTTTATGATGTTACAATGTTACCGGACTATATCGTATGCTTATGTATCGCTAGATAAGTACGCAGCGAACCTAGTTTTTTCTCCGAATGACGGATGTGTTGTAGTTTCGAACGACGAATTCGTGGCACTTCTCTAACATTCTTATCGCATTATTTTTAATCATGATGAATATGTTATTCTTCTGTATGGCTTACCTCAGCAGTTTGCATTCTTTTCTAGACATAATAACGAATGGGTCTTTGTTTTTCTGAATAAGAGGGTCCGGAATAATAATTTCTTAATCAATACTCCAACTGTTGCACGTCTGCTTTGGTGTTGAAGAGGGCTGAGAATAACTATTTCTTCACAGGACTCCTTGCGTTGTCGACAAGATGTCGATTGCTCTGATAGCAGATTTTCTGTGAGTATATATCAGCTACCATCATGATAGATCCACAGAACACGTACCGTTCCACGGTTGTTTCGTTATTATGCGGTGTATTTTGCACGATCGGACACGTTATAGGTGAACAATTAATCAATCACATCCTATTTAGAGCATGGTTTCGCTAGATTGACGGTTCATCAACGGTAGATTCTTTTTTGTAAGTATATATTATACTGTATTATCATAGTTTTAAAGACAGGTAACTCTTAAAGAATATATAACATTGAACACTTTTTCAATGGTTCTATAGCACAAAATTTCACTTGAACGCATAACGTTTTGGCTGAATATAGTCAGTCTACTTGTAAAAACTACCTCAATAGATAAGGGCACGCACTGGCTAGGCCGGTCGGCCACGTTGACTGCTAGCTGGATCCAGAATCCTACACTGGTTCTCTCTCTCTCTCTCTGTCGTTGGTAGTTGACGACTGGTGTGTGATTTCATATTAGCATCTCACTTGGATATTCGTTTGTTTACAGTAGTCGTAAAATACATTGGGATGTGGTCATGGAGGATGTGCGTTATGTCACAAAACCCTTTCGAGTGGACGATGATGACAACGACGGCGGCTACGTATCTGAATTAGAGAAGAACTGGAATAGTGAGTGTGACGTCACGGCAGCATGGCTACAGCATCGCCAGGCCTGGCAGCGCGTTATGATGGATGTGCCATACCGCTGGCGACTTGTGACGGTGATCAATAGGCGTGGGCGATACCTAGTGCGTATATATATATATATATATATATATATATATATATATATATATATATATATATATATATATATATATATATATATATATATATATATATATATATATACTGCCGCGTGACAATGCAGCACACTAGACCAGTGCATGCAGTTGATGACTACTTATATGTTCAGTGACTTTTAATTTAAAAAATAGATATTTTATGATAATAAAAATAAAGGTTATTTATATATTCAGTGCCTGTAATGTGTGATTTTTAATTTTAAAATATATTATATATTACATATATGATTACTGTATTGTATGATATTTAACTTTGTTGTTCCGTAAAATACGTGTTTACTCGTATGTTACCGCATATGCTGTTGTGTTGGTTTCTAAATACGCTCACAAAAGAATGATGACCACATTTCACCTTGCTACCAGTTCATAACCGAAAGGTCGAATGTCCATACATCCAGTGTGAAAAATGTAGCCATACATGTAGGCTATACAACACATATCACATCATCACATTATATTGAGAACTTTTCATTCTATGTCGTCTTATGTCGACGCCTATATACTGCCTATATTGCTTTACTATAACATAAATACCACTCTCGCATCAGTATAATTGATACCGCTCGATTTACTATTTTTCACTGATAACGACGGCGCAGTTGCAACATTGTTACTGATAACGCACTTTCATCTCACAGTATGGCTTACAGTCGGTTAGAAACACACAATGCAGACTAAGTATAACACACACACGCTTAGGGTTAGACCACGGGTAACGGGAGTCAGGGTTAGTGGTGGTTAGGGTTAGCGTTCGGATTAGGGTTAGGGGAGTTCATCAGTGGTTAGGGTTAGCGTTCAGGTTAGGGTTAGGGGGGTGATTAGTGGCTATGGTTACCGCCAGGGGTTAGGGTTAGACAACCGACAAAGGGTTGGGGTTATGGTTAGGGTTACCTCCAGTCGAAGAAGGCTGTGCGGCTGCGCGCGTAAAACCGGATGTCCATCCCAAACTGGTGGCTTCTTTTGATGACTCGATGGATCCATATAATACTACCGTGGTTTTGCCACCTACACAGATTCCTGATTGTCCGTACTCGTTTCGTAGAGAAGGCGATAACGTGGTCAACATGGCTCGAAGGTTCAATGCTATCTACATCTATATGGACGTTGTGGAGTCTCGCATCGTCGGCGACAGCATGGCACCTTTGTTTTGGTCATTACCGGTTCGCGGAACTCACGGCGCCACGTTATCTGCTCGTTTCACTAACGTCCACTACGTGCCTCTGTTGCGCAAAGACTTCGGGACGATAGAGATGGATATAAGAGACGACCCTGGACGGCGCGTGCCATTCGGGTACGGTAGAGTGACGGTGACGCTTCATTTTCCACAGCGTAGGACCGGACTGTTCTGAAGATGAATTACAACGAGTATTACGCGCACCAGGGGAGTGATGCACTGCCCTACTTCGCCGGTGTCCAATACCAGCGAGGTCACGGACTAGGAAGTCTGTTCGGAGGTCTGCTGCGCAGCGCCATGCCACTCACCAAGAGAGGAGCCGAGGCGTTGGGAAGGGGAGCGTTGAAGACCGGCGTGCGCATCGCCGACGACGTCTTGTCCGGACAGAACATAAAAAAGACAGCCAAACGCGTCACGGGTGTTGGTAAGAACCTGTTGAGTGGCCTTTTGACCCCAGGCGTACGACCTCGTAAACGCGCGTCTGTCTGTAAAGAAATGAGTCACTATAGTGGCGAGACAGCGCAAGAGACAGACGCCCAAGAAACGTGAGGCCGACATATTCGACGACGATGGCTTTCGATAAAAATTCTTGATACCCGGATCGGGAGACGATTACCTGGATCTCGCCAACACGATGCTACACGTACAGGCGAAGGTGACCCGAGCCAATGGGGACGATCGCGACTTGGCCGATCCGGTGCTCCCGGTGAATAACTGGCTGCATTCGCTTTTCAGTCAAGTCGACGTCTACCCGAACGGTACGCTTGTGACCCCTTCAACCAACACGTATGCGTATCGTGCCTACATAGAGACACTGCTGAGTTACGGCACCGATGCCAAGGTCACGCAACTGACGATTCAGCTGTGGCACAAGGACACGGCCACTAACATGGATGCTACATGAACCTGTTCTCCTCGACCGGTAAGGTGTGGCAGAACGAGGGGAACGGACTGTCTCGCAGCGACTTCCGGCACGGCTACACCTTCTTCGGTTTTGACCTGACCCCCGACGAGTGCGACGGCGCCTGCTTCCATCTGGTACAAAAGGGCAACCTGCGCATCGAGATGCATTTCCGTGACGCGCTGCCGACCACTGTGAACGTCATCGCCTACACCGAATTCGAGTCCGTGCTGGAAATAGACAACAGCCGCAACATCATCTACGACTACTGAGATGGATACTCGATCGCTAGTCTATTAGCGATGGACCCGCGCACTAGGTCGATATTTCGCGGTGTCGTACCCAAAGACTTATCCTGCCTATTTCATGGGCAATGATAAAGAGATATGTGAAAAGCAGGAAATTGCAAATTGATTTAATAATTTTGTTACAAAATATTAATGTTGGACCCAATCTTGCAAAACAAATTACTCTACCTAAAAAAGATGTATCTATGTTTTATTATTTGGGAAAAGAACTTGATAAAAGTATGTTTCTAAGTCCTGTTGATGACCAATACATTATTAGAACAGTTAAAAATTTTAAAAGCAAAATGTCAACTGATTGTAATGATTTAAACTTCAGCATGGTTGAACATTATTGCTCATATTGTAAAACCTTTGAAGCACATATGTAATGTTTCTTTTAACACTGGAATATTTCCAAATCAAATGAAAATAGCTAAAGTTATTCGTATTTTTAAGTCTGGTGAGAATGGTGTATTTACAAATTACAGACATATTTCTTTATAGCCCCAATTCTAAAAAATCCTGGAGAAATTATACAGTAATAGGTTAGATAGTTTTCTATTTAAATATAGTATACTCAGCCCTAGTCAATATAGATTTAGATCAAACATGTCAACATCACATACCTTAATATAATTGGTTGAAGAAATTATTGCTTCTCTTGATAATAATAAATATGCCATTGGCATATTTGTTGACCTTAAGAATGCATTTGATACCGTCAACCATAATATATTGGCAAACATAGTATGCTTTTATGGCATTCGTGGTGTTGCACATAAATGGATAATGAGTTACTTGGAAAACAGAAGTGAATTTGTTCACTGTGAAAATTGTGACTCAGAAGAACTCAAAATATGTTGTGGTGTGCCACAAGGATCTGTCTTAGGTCCGAAGTTGTTTATTCTGTACATAAATGATATTTGTAATGTTTCAAAGATGTTCAAGTTTATCTTATTTGCAGATGATACCAACATGTTCTACAGTAATAGTGATATAGCTGATCTTGCCCGGTTAACAAATATTGAATTAGAAAAGTTACATGTATGGTTTGCAGTAAACAGGCTTTCTCTCAATATATCAAAGACAAATTGTATATTTTTTGGTAATCGTATTTTAAAGACACACGTCTCTATTCAAATAAGTAAAGACGATATTGGAAAGGTTGAATTCACATAATGTTTAGGTGTTTTGATTGAAAATAAATTAACGTGGAAAAACACATTTACGCAGTCAACAACACAACACAGATATAGAGATATGAAAAGGCCAAATGAATGACGTTTATTGTGGGGATTAAGGGTAAGCCCACTTTCAAAGAAATGTAAAACAAAGAAATGTGGGCTCCACAACCAACGCCAGGCTGACTACACCCAATGCGAGCCTCCTGGACGTCGGGTTCAATAGAGCCCACATTTCAACACAAAGCAGTAGCAGTATTCCTAGAACAAATAAAAGAAACAATGGCATTGCTATTGTCATAGAACACCCTTAAACCAAATAGCATAATGCCCTACATGCTATCACGCAGTCTATGAATACAACTACCTGCTTAAAAATACACTAGCTCTAACTGGAATAACTACAAAGGTGGGGCCAATTCGCCACCGGTCACCGACACATGTGACCATCCCACCAAAACACATTTCTATGATAACATCTAAAGAGCCAGCTTTGTCATTGACAAATGTGGAATGCTTATGTTATACCATTCTCACTTTCTGCCATACATCTTGTACTGCATCGAAGTATGGGGCAATACATATGCTATTATTAAATCTAAATTGCTTAGTATTGTTACTAAAAAGGTTGTGCGTTTAACTTGTAGAGCTAAGAGGTTAGTCTCAAGTCTCAAGTGGTTTTACTCCAAACAGCCCAAACTTGGGCTAACGCAGGAGTTTGTGGTGGACTGTGCGCATGCACTGTGGGTGGTACGTTCGATTAAAAGACTAGTATCATTAATGTTGCTGAAATGGTTTTTATCTGATAGTTTTATTTATTTTATGTATAGGATGTTTAACGAAAATTTTTAATAGGTTTGTTGTGTGTATGGATACTGTCGCTGCCTTGCCACATGCACACATAGACAGTCTCCATACCCACACCATGGATAAGTTTACGCTGAGCACTGTGTTTTAAAGGCAGTTTAGGTGAGGAGGTGTGGTGAAAGGGAGTTCCATAATAGCTTCTTGAAATGATTTTGGGTTTTTTTATGTTGGTAATTTTTGATGGAATCATATTCCATATGCGAATGGCTCTGGGATAAAATGAAAAGACCATTGCATTTATACGACATTTGGGGGCTATGTATTGTCCACGGGTTCGAGAGCGAGTTAGTAGGCCCTTCTTGTCTATTCTCCGAGTTACGTATCATGAAAGATAAAGACATAAGGAAATACGAACTGCACTTATTATGTACAAGGCAAATAACAATTTATTACCAGTGAATACACAAAAGTTGTTTACGTTGTACAAGTCAGTCTATGTAACAAGACAAAGTCCCACTTTTAGTTTTGTTTGTGCTGGTCTTTACATGTTATTCTTGAACTACGCTACAGTGACTATCTAGTCTAAACACATAATGAAATATAAATAGTTAAGTTATAATCGTGCATGTTGCATACTGTAATTATTTGCTTCTTGTTATATTTATGGTAATTGGGCAAGTTTCGTAAGTGACACACTTCTTCTTGCCCTTTTCAACATCAAGACTGTGGTTTAGATTTTTATGTTTGGCTATTTTTTGTGTTGTGTTGTTGTTGTTGAAATAAAGACCTGATATAAGACGGACTGTCTACGACGATAGACGCTTTGTCGGTCACCTTCGTTTGCAACACCGACGACGGCGACGATCCGGGTGAACACTGGATAGCGCTGTACCTGGATGTCGATGGATGTGGCGATTACTTCTGCTCGTACGGTCTGCCGCCACGACACGCGGCGTTCCGGATCTTCGTGAACGAACATTGTTCCGAGTGGACTCATAATAGCAAGATACTTCAGAGTCCCCTGTATAACGTTTGTGGACAGTGTTATGTAGCTTATCTATTGCTTCGTTGTTCGCTTTCCGATGAGAACTTTTGCCAACATATTCGGTACCAATTTAGTAGCTAACGATTGCCGCGTATTTTATTGGCTTAAACAGATGAGACAGTGTAGACTATACTATTGTATATCTTACATCGATTGAGCATCTGGCGAGGTGGACACATCCCTAAGCTCACCACCTTTGGAGTGATGGTAAACACCCGCAAGTCACCTCATTATCACCATTGAGCCTCTGGCGAGGTAGAGACACGCTTAAGCTCACGACCTCTGGCGTACTGGTCAACACTCGCAAGTCACGTCATCATCGTACTCGCCATAGTTGTAGTCGTAGTGATATTACACGCTACCCTTATTGTATCATGCTTGTGTTGTTCAATAAAATACGTGTGCACTCGTACAATACTGTGTTTTGTTCGTTTCTCGTTTCCTCGTTAGGCTCTTTGATCCATGTTCATGAATGATGCTGTCAGGCTCATTGATCCATGTTCATGAATGCTGTTCACCGCCGCCGCCGCCGCCGCCGCCGCCGCCGCCGCCGCCGCCGCCGCCGCCGCCGCCGCCGCCGCCGCCGTAACGTCGATAGGCGACACTACCTACGCCAGACGACGGCGACGACGGCGACGACGACGACACCCAAACGTTCAAGGATACCCCGTTGGACCCCGTCGCTCAACGGCACATGGCACAGTCCAAACGCACGTCATTGGAAGGTTGGGAGTCCTATGTAAAGAGTGACGATATCACGAGAATGTCACAGTTTTCCATGACCGTATTAGCGGATGCGTATCGCAAGGTGGTCTAGGCAGCAGAGATGCCAAGTTCGGAAGGCCCGAAAGGGATAGATTAGCGCGTACGACAAAAATTGGGGGTCGCGACGTCGCGTCGATGACCGGCAACCACACTCGAGACACAACACAACAAACACACTATTAACCACAATGGTTAAACACATTATTTTAATACACACAAGAAATGGTAATTATATACAATTTAAATAATGTACATATAGGTACATAAATAACATAATTATACAACAGACTAAAATGCAGGTAAAAAATACTGAGCATAATGAAAGGTGCATAAATAAATTAAGGTAATGGATAAAAAACATAGCAGTGAAATAGCAGCGAAAATAGCTAGATGTTCCTCTTTTCAATTACAGACGCAATGAAAAAAAGTGGAATCGAGGTTGATATTCAAATTCAAACGGAATCTACCGGAAAGTCGAGATTTTTCGCTCAACCGTGCCGATTTTACCGATAAAATGAAGGAAAAAATGTTTCCCAAAAATCGCAAAAACCGGTAGAAATGTTCTACCGACCGGTAGACCGGTAGAAGAGGTGAAAAACCGGTAGTCTACCGGGAAAACCGGTAGACTTGGCATGTCTGCTAGGGAGGCTTTTGCAGTATGCTGTATACGACCGCTGACTTCGTCGCTTATCCCGCTCCTGCAATGGACCCTGTTAAACATTCAAGCACCCTGCTGTGATGTCGATAGATCGTGGGCGTCGTACTACTGTGCATCTTAATGCATAGGCGGATCCAGAGGGGGGTCCTGGGGTCCGGACGCCCCTTTTTAAGTATAAAAAAAAATTCATTGCAATTGCATATCAACTGGGGCCAAAGGCATTGCTAAGAAACGACAGAAGGTCAAAATTGTCGCTTACTATGTACGAATTTTTTAGTAGCAGTCCGACGTTTTCAGACACTGATCTAGCACTGGCGATATACAAGGCGTTCAGGGGATCCCCAAAGTTATGCTTAGCATTATCGGTGACGTCGTTCATTGATTCATTGCACACGCACACCGCACGCATGTGTACAAACACACGCCCACCTCATGTCTGACCATGTCTCCTCGCGAAAGAATGAACATACTATGGGAATGTTTGGCGATCATAGACGTGTTGTGTTCAGTTGCTGGATCTGCGCAATCTGTAGTGCAGATTTCGCTCGATTGGGCTGCGCAATCCTCGGATACTCGAAAATCTGCAGATTGCGCAGATCCAGCAAATGCGCCCAATAGACGCGCTGCATGGTCCTTGGATGAAAATTGTCTGCATCAGTTCTTCGGACCGGACTTTCAAGATAACAATTGTATTTTTACAGGTCAAAATTTAAGCTATCCTATCGGTTCAACATCAAAAGACACCAGAATGCTCTGGAGATAATGGCCAAACGCGACGACGCACTCCGAAAACACCTTGAGACCGGAAGGAAGAATGCGCAGTATACATCAAGAATCATCCTGAATGAAGTGATTGATGTAGTAGTCGAATACATTAGAAAGGAACATACACGAAGCCTTGACGACGAAAATGCCTTCTTTTCCATCATGGCAAATGAGGTCACAGATCCACATGGTAACCAGATTTTGTCAGTGTGCTTGAGGATGCTGGCTCACTGTAAAGTAAAACAGTTCTTTTTTGATTTTATATACATTGAAAGAGCACGGGGGGAAGCTGTAGCTCATGGTGTCATCGAGTGCCTGAAAGATCGTAACATCGATATCAGTAAAGCCAGGGGTCAGAGCTACGGTGGTGCGCAGTGTATGTCCTCGGATAAGGTTGGCATGCAGGCGAGGATAAAGCAGTTATCCACACGAGCTTTGTATGTACACTGCAGCACTGAATCCATCTGAATATCATAACATATACGAGGAGGTTGCATAGGCTGGCAGTTGGGATCAGGAGACCAGGACGAAAGCGCAAGGGCTGCTAACCAGTCTCACTTCGTCGCGTGCCATCATCGCATTCATCACCACCAAGAATGTTTTGGAGAATGTCAGGCCCATGGTCTCCACGCTTCAAAATAGGGACTTAGACATATATATATATATAGCGTAAGGCAGAGTGTTCATTTTCCTACCTGCGACGGGTCAAAACCTACCTACGCAACAGGATGGGGGTTATTAAACATTTGCATTACTACAGTTGTTTTAGTTAATATGCCAATAAATGACACGTAAAACAGATGTTTAATATTGTCTTTTCGTTTGGACATTTTCAGACACACCGCATTTTCTTCGTTGGAATAGGCCTACCTACAGGTGTAAATAGGCCTACCTACAGGTGTAAATGAAACAACATCCGCTGCGTTTTGCCGAAACTCTAGACCCAAAAGCAGTTGCACCTCGTCTACTGTAAATTTGACATTCGAAGTTATACTTATGTGACGAATACAAGAAAATAATTCGTATTAAAACGGGACACGTATTCCTCCCAAAAATCCGTATTGTATAAAGAAAATTCGTACGATGTCGCATATCTGACTTTTGGGTTGATTTCATTAGGCCCTATCTCGCTTAAAACCAGATTATGGGTGTCCCAAATGGCACCATTTCAAGTGTTTAGTGTCACGCCTCGTTTCGCGCCTTCGGCGCTTCATAAGTTATCTTGGACCCCCCTTTTTCCAAACCCTGGATCCGCCCCTGAAATGTAATGTGTATAGGAACTGTAATGCCACATACATCGGAGAAACGAAACGTACCTTAGGAACCCGCATCAAAGTGAGTATTGCAGTTAAGGCAACTTTATCTATAGTATTTGAAACATTATGTGACTATCATAGCTAAGACAGCTAACTTGCAGGAATAATAATATTGGACTGGTTCAACTACACATCAGTATTGCAGTTATTTAATTTCGTAAATTATACGGACCAAAAATTCACATTACGCTGGCTCCATTTTGGAGTTATATATGACATATAACTCCATCACTAACTTATATAAAAACTTTAATTGGCATGGGGATATCATATTACTGAAATATAGGCAAAACACTTACCATTTTAATGAGTCACATGTGATATGGTAATTATAAACAATACATGTTTGCCTGTTTTGGGCAATTTTCACACCCTTATCTATTTCCCCCTAAAATCACCCCAAACCATCATGAAAAAAATGCCAACATCACTTTTCGTAATCTTGGCGTCGCCGTAATCTTCATTGTTTTTAGATGGGAATGAACACCATTTGCAAGATTCTACCCAAAATGTTGGGCTTGTTACATAAGCTGGTGGACCATGTTGTCAGCAACCACCGCTACCGAGTTACGCGCGTTGTCGCGCCTTACGCAGCTCGGGGCCAATTACCGAAGAGATCGCAGCGAGGCCCATTCTACAGTGTCGCCACATGATAGAGTTCTGACGAACTAGCACCGGCAAGCATGGCGCCAATTTATGTTTCAACCGTAGGAATAAAATGCGTTTTTTGTTTGCTGTTGAAGTTAATAGTTTGCGATGCTGCCAAATTGAATGTTCCAAAATTATTGCTTCCCTACCACAGTACAGTAGCTACAAATTTCACACTTGAAGTGAGCGACGGTTGCTTTACGTGGTGAGTTACTGCCAAATCATTGTAATGCTTATGTTATCGCCCACTAATGCACGTCACTGACAGTTGTACTGGGAATACAAATTGTTTCACACATTTACTAATGCATCGTGGACCACATAATTGGTTTATTACTAATACTCTCCTTAAATGGATGTAATCTAACATATTTCGGGCCCTTATTATAAGACATGGGGTCAATTCCATTCCGAAATTGGAATTGATCCTCAATTCCAATTCCGAAAGATTTTCGAAAGTCAGTTGGAATTGGGATTGATTTTGTTGGAAATATTAACTTGATACTGTTAATCTTAAATTTACTACTAAAATCATATTTATCTGCTATTAGTATGTCACCCTGAATCTAGTAACAGCCAGGAAGCTGTCAACATTACAGCGTAGACACTGTCTACTCTGTTGTTGAAACAGTGTGAACAAGAACAATATAATCAAGCATTTGCATCAAAAACAAATACTAAGTTACTGTAACAGACAGTAAAACTAAAGTCATACCATTCATGCCTTATCTCATTTTCTTTCTTAGTGGACAAGGTTTATTTATTTATAGTAAATTTGATGAAATATCAATGATACCATAACTGATATCAACAGGAGAAAACTGTTCAAAACTCAGATTAACGACCCAACAATCTAGGGCTGTCCAAATTGTCTTGTTAGCAAAAATCCAGGAGAGGTGTTACAGCAGAAAGTACATATCAAATGGCTGAATGCCATTTTTAAAGTTTTTTATAGCAAACCTGACGCACACACAAACAAATATGCACGCGTGCACACACACACACACATTAAATATGATTGTGCACACATGATTTCAAGTACAAATACAACTGTGTTAAAACGAATTGGATTTGAATGTTTCCTTACCCTAGGATTTAAAAAGTTGGAATTGACAATTTGGAATTGGTACTGATAATTTAATGATAATTAATAAAATTTCAGATAGGTTAAAATGCTCTATTTACTTATTCCATTACAAAGATCTATCAAAAAGAAAGTATATACGTTTAACATTTCTCAAATATCTCTGCTAGAACTTGAGATATCTTTAATTGAAGATCACTGAAGACAGCAATTTCGTTAATTGGCTCAATTTCGTTAATTGGCTCTACCATTGTTTTAACACAAGTTGTCACCAAGTATGAGTGACTTTTAAAGTTTTACTTAAAAAAGCCTATAAATATTCTGCAACGTATACAAAAAGTCTCATTCTTAAAGTTATTGATGTCACAGAATCTGAAAATGGATTTATTTTTCCCTAAAACCAACCACATCATGTTGCCATGGAAACCCCCTAGGCAAGCACTGCCGATCGCCAATTGCGCCATAGGCGAAATGGTTTCCCATTTGGCGAAAGGAAAAAACAACTCTTCGTCAATTTGGCGAAACGCTTTTACGGCCATGTTAATGACGCGTTGTCGTGTAAGCAGCGGCGCACCCATGAATCATAGCTGCCTGCCACCCGTGGAATTGTTTTCCCTCCCCCTGATCTATAAATGCCCGGCGATAAGCCAATGGTTTAATTGCTCTCGGCGAAAGTTTGCATCCTGCTGGGCGGCCTGCGGGGCAGCTACAACAATAATATTGGCTCACTTCCTCGTAGTTTTTCAGTTTGTTATCGGTTAAAATGATTCGTAAATGTACATTGGCAGGCGACGATCGCAGACAGAAATAACAGAAAACGACACAGCCACATTTGATCAAGGCGAACTGGTTCGTACGTTTTGCGTGGCTTATTGAAGTTATTCACAATAGCAAAAGCCACGTTTTTCGCTGCAAAGTTTGTGTGCATGCGAAAGCAAAGAACGTGTTTGTCACCAGGAAGGACTGCGTCAAGCCCAAGAAGGACGACGTGGCAAAACACGAGATATCTGCCGACCACCAGAAATCGACGTTGCTGCCGAAATTCCAGATGGACTTTGTGACTGCGAATGATCACGCGAAGTCGGCAATTATCGCCCATTTGTGGACCGTGTTGACGCAAGCGAAGCGCTAGTCTCCCGATAGTTATGAAGCCTTCAAAATCTGTGAAGGAGCAGCGTCCCGGATTTACAGGTTTTGTGAAACGGGTGGACACTGTCGCAGAGACAAGGGTAGTTGCGGTGGACACTTGGGGCGACACCAGGGCTGGGTCCAATTATGTAATTGTAATTGATTACAGCAAAATCGTGTAATTGTAATTGATTACAGCAAAATCGTGTAATTGTAATTGATTATGGATTCAAAATGTTGCTGTAATTGTAATTGTAATTGTTATATTTTGTATAATTGAAATTTTATTTCAATTACAATCAATTACAGTACGTATCCTTAGCAATTAGCCTTTTCAGTAAGTTGGTAACAGCCAGGAAGCAATAAACAATGCACAGACATTCAGTGAAACATTGCAGAGTTAGCAAGCCAATTACACCCCTTGTGTTGTGGTGGGTTGGAGACAGGTCAGGTGGCAATGACCGTTTATATGGCCTCTCTTCCCATTCCCAACTCACACAAAGCAAAGGGCAGACCAATTAAGAATGTCAGCTTAGAGCAGGAGCTACAACCTCAAAGTAAACACATCAAACCCTATTATTAGTATTTTCCAAAGAAAAATTTAAGAAATGCGCACGGATAAATGTCTGCATTGGAATATGTCCTGTAGGATTATGTCTTGATATTGCATTGTATTTTTATATAATAAAAGTATGTTTTAAACGGCTATCTTTTTATTTAGTATAATTCAAAGTCACAATTCAACAAAATGTACAAACATTACCGTTATATTTGTTTATTAATTGTGTAAAAAATATTGAAATTCAGCAAAACGCGCAAAAATACATAGTTAACAAATGCTGAATATATTTGGTTCTGCATAATGTAATTGTAATTGTAATTGAAATTGAAACAGTGTAATTGTAATTGTAATTGATTTGGAAAATTATGACTGTAATTGTAATTGAAATTAAAAAAAATTAATGTAATTGTAATTGTAATTGATATAATTTTGTGTAATTGGACCCAGCCCTGGGCGACACTTGTATGGTGAAATTCTCTGACTCTGTGTTTGAGATTTGCAGTGTGATCGATTTTCTTGTTTTATATTTATAATTAAACATTGTTCTATTAATTTATATTGGTGTTATGTTTTCTTATATTGGTGTTATGTTTAATATACGTATATTATGTTTATATAATATGTTGTATATTAGGCCTAGTAAAAAAATAAACTAGTTTCTCGTCCTAACTTTTTTAAAAGGAAGAGGGAGGCCCTTATATGCTTATTATTTAGTAATTTTTTCTATTAGTTTCAAAGATGGCCGCCATGTCTTAGATGCTCACATACTGTGGTTGATTAAAAGACAAGCTGTAGTTTTTTCGATGCAATATGGAACATGCCATAGATGTATATTACTATATAGCTTGCCATTCCATTATCAGATACATTACTTTTTAGCGGGACTGGCAGATGAATAGAAACATTTATGTAAATGTAACGTGGCACAATATACCTGTTACGCTGGAAAACTACTTAAATTGACTAGAAACAAACAAGAAGCAAACGCAATGTTGAATGTATTCACAGGTATACAACTGAATGGCATTTAATAAATGCCATTTATACTGATTGAGACTGGAATTATAGAAGTGAGTCTCTAAAGACTAATGCAAGGCATCATCATTCAAATCTTATTTTAGACTCTGTAGAATGCACATACATCCCTACACCTTGTGTGATGAATAACGAGTGAACCGAAAGAGTATAACAGTACTTCGTACAGCAAGTTTTGGACAAAGATTTCTTCACAGAACCAAAAAAATAAAAAATAAAAATTTATCAATAGTAAATAAAAAAGGACGCATAGATAGAAAAGGAAGTGGGTGGGGACGAGAAACTAGTTTCTTTTTTACTAGGCCTTATCACATTATTTTATGTTATATTTTGCATTTTGACGTTTTGCCATCTTAGTGTCTGCTAAAAAAATGGCTAAACAAAATCTCATTTGGCTAAAGAAAATTTGAACCTTTAGCCAAATTGGCTAAACAGATTTTAGGCCCAGCGCTAGCGTAGCCCCCAAAAATTAAATGACTTACAAACTTGGTACCCTACTCTCTGGAAAAACGTGCAGCTTGAACATTGTATTTTTAAAACCTTATCTGTAGCATTTACTTGCAGAATCTGAAAATTAACTTATTTTTTTCCCAAGCCACATCTCTGTTGCCATTTTCTACATCTGGTTGAAACCAATTTTTTCAACCAGATGTAGAAATAAAATGAAATAAAGTACCTCGTCCAAATTAAATAAGAAATATTATAATTCAGTAGATAACCACTCTCATAATAAAAATAAAAAATATATAAAAAAACAGTATACTGAAATTAGCAATAATAATTAAATAAGAATTGGTTGAAAATATCAATATATGAAATTAAATAAGAAATACTGGTATATTTTCAAAATGTTCAAAAAGACCAGAAATATGCGTAGTTCTACTTTTGACTTTCCCTCAAGATATTTTTTAAGGTTCAGCTGCACGTATATATTATATGTATGTATGTATGGCAATAATAAGCCACAGGGGCAGCAGCAATGAAAAAGGTCAAGATCACCTGATGAATCTCACACTGCAGTCCCCCAACATGATTTGCGTGGTACATTTCAACCGGTGCAATCTATACAGGCACATATTCATGGATGTTTCTAAGGGTAAAAATACCAACAAAATTCTTTTCTAGCATCTAAATTAACTTTTATCAACTCTATATGCATCTACTTGATGAATTCATACTTTTATCACCTCAAAATTGGCTTAAAATCGAAGAAAATTTCATGAACTTGCCTGTTTTGTAGTGGCAGGCTCATGTATATTTATATCCCACTCGGAAGTTAGCTGGGAAATAATGCGCGTGCCCTCCAACGGAATTCTACAAAACCAGGTTTCCTGGGCTGGGTGCAACTTCTCACATTGTCACGCAATAGTGGCGCCCCTAGCGGACACTGATATACCTACCAAGACATTCATTAATATATCATGGAGACTGTTCATAGAGCAACTCTGTGAATAATGGCCACAGTGTTTCTTATTTATCCTTATTTGCTGCTGAGCATGCAAGAACATAAACATTTTTGTTAATTTGATTCATATGTAGGTAATATAATTTGCTACCATACTTTTTGATATTGTTATAGTTGTTAATGATTTGATTAAATAAGAGATAAAATAATTTTCAAAATATATTGAAAAAGTACTCAGATGTACTCGCAATTGTAAAATCTGAGTACATTGAGTACGAGTACTTGACCATAATTTGTATGAGTACGAGTACTTCAAAAATGTACTCGAGTACACGAGTACCGAGTACTTTTATATCAATTTAGCATAGATTAGTAAGTATTGTAATGTACATTACTAATACAGTCCGGCCCAGCTGTGGTCGGCGGGGTGGGGCTGATAACTTTCGCATTTTCGCTAACTGAATTGGCGGGAAGCATTTAGAATTGGCAGCCTTAATTTCGAACACTGTTCTATATGACATGTATGAATGAACACAAATCAACGTTTTTAGTGAACAACCAAAACAGTTTTATTAAATAATAACCATGCATAAATATTACAATGTAAAACCCTGACTACAATATTTATGGATGGATGACTTGAATACATAATCATTGGTGCCCACATTATTCCCAGTAGTGGAAGCTAAGTTGATGCTATCAATCCGTAGAACGTCAACTGCCATGGTCAATCTAGGATCGAAGCGAGGTGCACGGATACAGGTGATGTCGACTCATGGTGAATTTGGCCCGATGACTTCGGACAGCATTTTTTGGAGAGTTTGGCCTGCAACTCTAGTAGCTTCGGCCTCAGAGCACAACGGGCATAATGATCTCGGCCCAAGTGATTCTGTAGTGAGCACACAAAGTTTAGTGTGTGTCTTACTGTGAATAAAGCATACTATTTATTCTCCCATTTGTTAATTGATTTTGTTCCACATTAACCCGAAATTGGTTAATGTTTTTATTGCTTTCTGTAACTGCTTTTATAGCTTTCGCTTCCTTTCGCCTAAAATATGTTGCTATATTTTTTCCTATTTTAGCATGCAGTCAGCGAGACGATCATTAGAACTTATACAATTTGTTGTATCCTTAAAAGTCATCATATAATATATATATTATATTACAACAAAAACTAATATTATATACAGTTGAATAATTTTAATAAATTAAATTACAGTTATCTTAATATCTTGTTTCTATATTTCCGATTTTCAAGCATTAAAATTCTTTTAAATTTTATTAAATCAAATACATAGCAATGACAGTGATAAGCAATTATTGTATTGTGAATACAAGGGAGCCACCTGCATATGCCATTATGTGTTTTTCGTCAGATAATTTTTAATGTGAAGCATGGTCTTTTATTCACACTTGCTCACTGTACGAAACAGACAAAGCAGTATATTTCAACAGTATCTAGTTAAACTTAGCATCCATTACTAGCTAGAGCTGAGTAGTTCTTGCATGTAACATCAGTCACTGAAATCACCAAGCTGAAACAACATGTTTGTTGGGCTGAATTCTCCAAGGGCTGAAATCACCACCACTAGTCAGCGCTCCTACTATTGCGATGTTTACTTTCTGACCTAACCATGAAAATGACCACCTAGAGCCGTCAAACTTCTCATATATTTACCATACATATACACATGTCACGTGGTCAAACATCACTCTTACTTCCATGTAATGATAACAAATTACAAAAACAAAAGCTAGCTATATCTTCTACACCTAGCTTTGGGAAGCTAGGCATAGGAGATGACAAGGTTTTGTTTATTTTGATCTTTATGTGGATGTAAGAGAAATGTTTGACCATGTCACATGTGTCTGCTACGGTAGATATATGAGAAGTTTGGCAGCTCTATGTGGTTGTTTTCATGTTTCGGTCAGAAAGTAAATAAGATCAAAGTCAAAGGCTACTGGCATCGCTAAACTGCTCCGAAGGAGCTGAATTCGTAGATTCTGCTGTATCACTTTCTGCTAGCCTTTTGAAATCGTTACATTATACTTTTTATTCTGGAAAATTTACTTCGCCATCACTCGCTATAGTAATGCAAGTGAAACTATACTGAAGCATTGCATAGAAATCACTGACTGAATGTAAACCCATATCATCATTGATGTAAAAAAACACGTGATCGTTCATCTCATTATGTAGTAGCATGTAGTACATACAATATTAAACTTTGTGTACACACTGAAAAAGCGTTTTAGCTAGTGTCTTGTTATTCCCTTTAATCGATCAGTTAGATAAACCAATGATTGATCATGAAAATTTTTACAAATTCCCAACACTAATTGTCACCACAAATTGGGCACCCCGTTATTCAAACTTTGGAGAACACGATTTGTAGTGGGGCCTGTAACATAAAGATACTGATCTGTGTCTATGTGTATATTGCCCTTCTGGCATACTCTGTGAATACATCTATTCAGTCTGTAATTATTACCTATACTTTTGTTCTCTATGTTACTTATTTGTAACAGGAAGTCCACACGGCCTGAAATTGTGTCTGTCAAACCGATTGGGGCAAAAGGGGTGCGATGCTTCACTAGTGCTGTGGTGAGCCCTGCAAGCCACGTACCATCCCGTCGCGCAGCCATTATCATTGCTCAAGATATAGGTAAGAATAATCCACAAGGAATAATAATTAATCAGGGCTCGATTTTGACAGTGATCCGTTATTCCGAACACCCTATATTTTGACGGTGATCCATTATTCTGAGCACTCAGGCCTAGATTTTGCTATGGATTACCAGTGGTGTCATGTAACGAAGTAAATGTACTTCGTTACAATATTTGAGTAGTTACGTAAAGTAATTGGCATGTAACGAAGTAGAATTTTGACTAAAAACTTTTACTTGTAACAAAGTAGTTTTATCTAAAGTAACATGATTTTTTTGTACTTTGTTATTTTTATTTATTTCGCTATATATTTGTTAAATTAGTTTGCAAGACCGCTGGTGGCACTCCACTTGAACGCCATCTCAAACCAAGGTGCAAATGTCTCTGTTACACCATTGAATCATATTAATGAGTAAGTTTCTGATACGTATTATAAATATTAAAATTTGCTATTTCATCATTGTATTGATAATCCCCAGAGACTGATACAATTCTGATATTCGTGAGTGAACACGCACTGTAGATTGAGAACTGCACCAATTTTCAGAAATTGTCGGCAATGGCCTTACCTTATCTTTGTTAATTTTACTATGGACAGTGCTAGCAGAAGCCTGACAGGATACTACTACTACTACTGTGACGACGACTACTACTATTACTACTACTACTACTACTACTACTACTACTACTACTACTACTGGACTGATCCTCTAGATACAATCACACCTGCTTATATCTATCCCGTTCTACAATCTAGCTCCTCCCATGCCCCAGTGGAACAGGTAAATAAAAAAACAGGTTATGCCTCATCATTCATTTAGTTCCGTATTTAACTGACATTATTTGATGTTGTGAGCTCTCATTAATGATAATGTCATTTTTCAAGCATCCCAGTGAGCATGTTCAACGGTGGTAGGACGATTGACCAGCTAAGGCTGTGTGGGATCAGGCAGAATGGTAGCAAAACAGTTGCCAGATGCAAGCTGTGTAATCTGTATGTATTACTCGTGGTTTTATTGTTGTTTCTAAGCTATGTACTTCTACTTTTACTTCAAGTACTTTTGAAAAGTAGTTTTATTTTTTACTCAAGTACCTTTTTACAAAGTACTTTTGGTTTTGAGGTGAATTACTTTTACTTTTTGCTGAAGTATAAAATTAAAGTAATTCAGTCACCTCTGCGGATTACTAGACTAGTCGGTAAAAAATCTTTTCGCCTTACCAGTTTATTCGATGGCGTACAACCCGGTGTACAGTATGGCGCTATACCGATCTTCTGATGTTTTTATGCAGTTTTGAAACCAGTATTTCTATTCAGTCAAACAAGTATTTATATCTTCAATTGACAATACTTGAAGCTTCCGAAACTACGTAAAAGTAAAAAAAAATTAACGAAAAAACAACGCATTCGACACATCGTGGCGATCACTATTGTGCTACTTCTGTGCAAAACGCCCATGTCCGGAGCTAATCATATAAGTCAATCAATGGCCACAGTGTGGTAACATGAATGCGGTTCCTGTGTGCGGAACATGTGTTCTCGTGTCAGATTTAGGGGGAAGATAAATTAAGAATGTGTTTAGATTATGATAGTAGTTATTAACTGTTTTTATCCAAGAGGCCCATCCAAAATAAGCCTCCAAGTTACCAAGCAGATTTGCTTTCGCACTGATTTCATGCTTTTTGTCTGAACGTTCCTTGTTCATGTTGTATTTGTTATGCCTTATGTGTCAGCAAGTACCATAAACTTTATATGAAATGAAAGCTAATTAAATTATCTTTTGAATGGTGTGAATGTTATAAATATAAATCCATTTTAACTTTACCATATATACTTTTTATAAATGTTTGAGTTTATTAAAACAAATTATTTATACAGTAAAACCTGCATTAGCAGACACCTTTTCATAATGGACATCTGTCTATAACGGATACTTTTGAAAGTCCAGGAATTACTTATTCTTAGTTTGCACTGTTCGCTAACTGCCCATAGTGGCCACCTGGCCAATGTGGACAATGGACAGGGAATTTGGACCCAACCATTCATAGTCACCCTGTCGCTTGCGGACAGGTCAAAATGCATTGACAATCCCACGAGTCAATCTAGCTGAGCCACTGCTGATACCCACTAACTTCGCTAAGTATATATTCTGTGTCATACCATCATCATAATGTCATCAAGAAGTGTAAGAAATGTGCTCCAAATAACACGACTCTCTTGCCTAGCCTTAGCCTGGGCCACCTCCAGCTGTGTAAACTTTCACCCCTTGGCTTCTCTTACCTGTCCATAATATAAAGCATAGTCCCGGCGGTGTCCACTATGGACCAGTTTCACTATTGCTACAAATATCAGTGAATGAAACCTTCGGAATTAAGTTCTGGTTCAAATGATAAGAAAATTATTATTTTATCAAATAAAGTAATGACCAAAAATCACAAAACGTGTCACCATTTTTTCATCAATGAAAAATATCAGTTTTAAAAGAATGATAGCTAAATTGATTACATTTTTCAACTTGAATATGTGTTATACTAGTCACCACAAACACAACTTTTTATCTTTCAGGTAACAAAACAGTTATTCTTGGACCACCATCCATACCACATTCGAGAGTGTCTCTATGCACGAAATTGTTGAAAAACCATCCTCCGTGGAAATCCTCAAAATCACAGTCGGTTTCTCTACTAGCCAAAGTTGTCATCAACTTGTGCCAATCGATTGATTCAAAAACTGCCTGATTACTATTTAAAGTAACATCTGAATCATCTGAGAATGCATCAATATCGTTGCCATCAAAAATGAAAATCAACACTTTATTTAGTAATTTACTATGCTCAACATCACCGTCGAAGATTTAAATAGACTAGCATATCAAAACCGGAAGTGTCCTGGGCCAGTACACATACACGCATTTTGTGACACAGGAATGTGTGTATGTGTACTCGAGGTAATTCGATAGGCCTATGCACCTATGCTATGACTACACAAAAAGTCGTAGTAAATGTGCAGTAATCAATGACCACGTTAAATTAGTTATTTTGTGGATTACCGGATTACCTTGGTAGCCCGTCTAAATTACAAGATGTTTCTCCTTAAAATCTACCCCCTGTTAATGCATGTGTGCTATGTTTTTAAAATATATTCAGTCCACCACTGAAATGACACAAAACGATGAATGGAGTGCAAGAGTGTGAAGATTGGTGGCGTTTCCTCAATAAGCCTTATAGCATTGTAGGTAAACTGTTTGAAAAAATAATCAGAACATATATATTGATTTTTTATGTTCAAAACAGTCACAGCTGATTGTTAATTCTTAACAATGCTTGCATGATTTTAACCTCATGTTCAGTCTGATTACTGCATCAGATATATGCATTGTCACCATGAATGACACGTTATCATGTTTTTACCCTTAGTGGGGCACGGTATCATACAAACGTAATGGTTAGAACACTGAACTCTCAATTGAGAGAAACAGGGTTCAATTCCTCTTGCTGCCATTACAAAACTTGGGCAGTTTCGTTCACTCCACGTTGCCTCAGTTCACTCAGCTGTATAAATGAGTACCTGGCTAAGGTTTAGTAAATTATTTAGTTCAATCTATAGTTCCTGATTAGCGCATATTTGGTCCGACAAAATAATATTGTTTAGCCTTGTTACCATGAATAATACACACCTGGATTTTTAAGTAAAAATTAATGGGGAAAATGCGTATTACACAAGGAAAATTATGGTATGTGTGAACGAATAATTTTCATGTAGTAATTCCAGCATGGCTGATTGATTCCCAGAGATGTCGGGGGTGAAGTATAAAGCGCTTTGAGGAAGTTTGAGCAGTCCTGTGGACTGGATACTGTGCTATATAAGGACGACTTACCTTGAAGTACAGTACAGTGGAATCTCACTATTAAGGTGACAGGGACTGGGCCAGAGTGACCTGAGTACTGGGGTGACTGCACTTAATAACTTGTTATCCTGTCTCTGGTTATGGCACAATGTTATGTTCCTCAGCCACACATCAGCAGCTGCGCTGTGATGTCATCATTGACGTGATTGAGAGCATCTATCTGGAGACGACAACTCATGAGTTGTACTTGGACGACTCACCAGAGGAGTTCCTCATACGAGCCACGAATCAAGACGGTAGGTTGTGCATCATACTTTAGGTGAGCGACCGCTCCATATCGGGTGCGCTAATTAATCAAGAAAGCAGCGCTTTATTGCTCATGCTAAGTGCTACATTAGTATCTCTACCCAACTGGCGTTGCATTTAGATTAGATGTGGCTGAACAAATGTAGGTGTTTGTTGAAAAATTCTTCTGTTTAATTGCAGTTCTAGGATTGTTTAGTAGCTAGGCGGAACTGTAGTTATCTGCTGTATGAAGTCAGTTATATCCTCTGCTGATTTACAGTGAAGTTTTATCTGATATGATTTTAGGGTTTTGTTAGAAATTTGCACAGTACAGTAGTACCTGCCTTCAACGGACCCTCCGATGAGCGGACACCTGCTATGGCGGGACACTTTCTCAATGTATGGACTGTTTTACATGTTAATGTCCCTCTGATGAGGGGACACCTGGTGAACGCAGACAGCGGACAGGATATTTTGGTTTTCTGTCCCTGCTAAGGTGGACAGTAATCATTATTTTCGTAATTTTTTTCTCGGAATATTTTATTTCCAAAATGGTGACACACAAACAGCACAGTGTGTAGTGGGAAAAACAACGTTGTATCGCGAATTCGGATATAAGGCTGTTGGTCGTGGACCCCGATTTTCTGCCGCCGGGGGAAATGCCAAATGGACCTGCTTAAACCTACTTAGAATTGCTTTGACAATTCTCAATAAACTGGTGAGCAATGTCAACGACAATGAACGACTGTCAACAAGTTGTTTGTCTGGCGCTGCCGCTGACATCAATCGCTGATGTTGGTTTCGCTTAGGCGGTTTGAAATTGCAATCGAGATTCACAAATACGCCTTGCATAAGAATCAGATAAACAGTCTTAAATGCAATTTAGTATGACACTGGGGTGAAATGGCATGCCTCCAATCTAAAAGACGCGAAACTAACATGCCAAATGCCAAAGGCACTACCGGTGCTCGAAAATACGAATTTGTCACCCGCATATGAAACGACGAATCGATGCTAAGTCGTGCATCATAAATTTATGCTTTGGTCGAGATCAGTTAAAAATCGAGGTGAAACTATTATTAATTCTGCCTATTATCGTTTTCTATGTTTAATTAGCTTACATACTGCGTGTGTCAACTCATATACGTTTTCAACTGCTCAAATCCAGGTTATTATTTTCAATTCGTAGGTATTAGTTCAGTACATCATCATCATAGTTCCATAACGGTATACGTACATGTGTTTTATTCAGTTAACGATTAAACAGAGTGTGACATTTAAAAATAATACACGTTGACGGTAGTTGACCCGTTTAATAAGCTCTATAAACTGCATATTGCCATATAAGACAGTGCTGCAAGCACACTGTGGATTCGACAGCGTTTTTTGGACTTGGAGCAGCAGGCGACGATCGCTGTTGGTTAGTAGCACCCTGGTGACAGACATGGGAACACCTAACGCGCCTTATTTCAGCCCTCCACTCCAACATTCCTGTCTCTCCGATGACGGGACACCTGCCAAGTAGGGACACTTTTGCTTGGATACAGAAGTGTCCGTTGAAGGCAGGTACTACTGTACTATATTACATACAACATCGTATGTGAGTTTGATGACTGTAACCAACACTTGGATGTGTTCTTCACAGGCGATGTGTTCAGTAGTTTGGAGGGACTGGTGTTTGACTGGAATCTACTACCGGACCACGACTCTGGCCACAGAGGCAAACCTGCTACTAATGTCCTCAGGTAACTGACCATGGGAAACAACTTGGTGACAAGATACAATGTTCAGTCTAAATATTAATAACACTAGCAATAGTTAGCACTGAATTTGTAATGTTGTAATCGCTCTAGACCTCAAACTTGCAGTATGCTGCGTCACTTCCTGTGACAGTGGACATGCAGCAGTCACTGTGTGTGACAGAGTGGACATGCAGCAGTCACTGTGTGACAGAGTGGACATGCAGCAGTCACTGTGTGTGATAGAGTAGACATGCAGCAGTCGCTGTGTAACAGAGTGGACATGCAGCAGGCCTGGGGTCTGTTACACTGCATTGTAATAGATTAAACATTTAACATACTTATTCACTTACATAGATTCAAATTAACTGATGGGTGTATAATTAATTACTATTACTATTAACTCATAAATTTCCCAATTAAATTAACCTCACACAATCCCACTCAGATGTAGAAGTTTCATATATTCAGAGGAATGAAACAGAAAATCAGTGTCACTGTCACATAACAGAGTCTGATTATCCCATTAATATTTTTGGTCAATAGTGTGCAAGCTAACTACCAACTGAGAAACACTCAGAAAAGTTGCTATAAGCCCCTGGATTTTGTTCAAACATTACCCAGTGTGGCAGGCTGGCAGGGAGGGTTGGGAGATGGCAAACATTACCCAGCATGGCAGGCTGGCAGGGAGGGTTGGGAGATGGCAATGAGTGATTGATTGAGATGTTAAAGACAGTCTGTTTAGTGCTGGACGCCTGGGACCCTTATCCTGCTTCAATAGGTTCGTATGAAAAGGATAGATGGCTAGTGGACCTGGCTTCAAATTACAAATTAGCCATGCAGCAATCACACTGTGACAGTGTCTCCTGCCAATAGTGCTACAGTTCATTGACTGTCATGATTTGGATACTAAATCATTTTATCATCAATGTTGGGAAATAAATAAATAAATAAAACTGCACGTAAAAGACTAAACACGATGCTTGTCCAAGTCCCAGTATGCCAAAATACAGAATTTTTTGGTCTGATTTTTTCAATGAAATTGAATTTTGGTGTGATTGAAATGTTAAATTGTAATTGCAAAGTAATAGCTCAATTACTATTACTTTGCTTTCTATTACTATTACATTGCGTCCTGTTCCATCTATTACTCAAACAATTGTAATTGTTACTATTACATATTACTATTACCCCAGGCCTTGCAGTTACAGTTTCTAACAGAGTTAAAATGATCAAGAGGCACAGAGTTTGCCTACAATCACAGTGGTGAGCTGGAGCTCCAAGCCATAGTAGCACTCATGGTTATTCAATGCAATTGGTCGTAGCAAAAGGATGAGGCAATCTCATTATTCCATGTTTGTTTACTTTGATTTGTAGGATTCTCTCCTACTTGGAATCATCGTACGAGGCGCCATCATACATCCACGATCTTGAACAACATGGCCGACGTGGAGACCGTATTCTGGTTCGAGGGATTCAAACTGGCTCAGCAAGAGTCAGTGTTAAACCACAAGGCAGTGCATACAAGGTAAGGACTGGGGAAAGAGTCAAAGTCAAACATCAAGGCAGTGCGTACAAGGTAAGGACTGGGGAAAGAGTCAAAGTCAAACCTCAAGGCAGTGCGTACAAGATAAGGACTGGGGAAAGAGTCAAAGTCAAACCTCAAGGCAGTGCGTACAAGGTAAGGACTGGGGAAAGAGTCAAAGTCAAACCTCAAGGCAGTGCGTACAAGGTAAGGACTAGGGAAAGAGTCAAAGTCAAACCTCAAGGCAGTGCATACAAGGTAAGGACTGGGGAAAGAGTCAAAGTCAAACCTCAAGGCAGTGCATACAAGGTAAGGACTGGGGAAAGAGTCAAAGTCAAACCTCAAGGCAGTGCATACAAGGTAAGGACTGGGGAAAGAGTCAAAGTCAAACCTCAAGGCAGTGCATACAAGGTAAGGACTAGGGAAAGAGTCAAAGTCAAACCTCAAGGCAGTGCATACAAGGTAAGGACTGGGGAAAGAGTCAAAGTCAAACCTCAGAGCAGTGCATACAAGGTAAGGACTGGGGAAAGAGTCAAAGTCAAACCTCAAGGCAGTGCGTACAAGATAAGAACTAGGGAAAGAGTCAAAGTCAAACCTCAAGGCAGTGCGTACAAGGTAAGGACTAGGGAAAGAGTCAAAGTCAAACCTCAAGGCAGTGCATACAAGGTAAGGACTGGGGAAAGAGTCAAAGTCAAACATCAAGGCAGTGCATACAAGGTAAGGACTGGGGAAAGAGTCGATGTCAAAACAGGGCACCCAGGGCAAGTTTAGCGAAGACCTGCCTTGGTTATTTCATAAAATTTGTTATGCATCTGGTAAATTGCATCAATTCTTTTACACAATAACCAACACAAGTTCCAAGTAGTAGAGAATTGAAATGGACCAAAGAAATGACTTTTTTTATTACAAAGTGGACTGCTTGTCACGCAGCCACTTTGGGACGAACATTAACAGGAATGTGAGCTCCTCAAAGCAAACCAGACAGGAACTGAACAAGTGTACAGCCCTGTCTAGCAAGTTCCATGTAGTAGAGAATTGAAATGGACCAAAGAAATTACTTTTTTTATTACAAAGTGGACTGCTTGTCACGCAGCCACTTTGGGACGAACATTAACAGGAATGTGAGCTCCTCAAAGCAAACCAGACAGGAACTGAACAAGTGTACAGCCCTGTCTAGCAAGTTTCTCAGAGCCCACATTCCTACATGCATGACGATAACATATATATACTAGTGCATGTGCTAGGACTCAATTTTGCGACATTCTTGTGTTTATTTTTCAAATGTTGCATATTTTTGGAAAATGCGCAACACCGATGTTGCATGATTATCTTAAATATCGCACATTTTGATCAATGGAACGACGTCTGCTATATTGTGAAATGCAGGTTTTTTACAGTTGTTCGGTGTCTAAGATTACCGTAAAATCATTTACATTGCCCCCCCCCAAACTCTTAGGATTTATCTCTGACATCATTGATCAGTTGCTCAATCGCGGAATTAGCTGCACTTCCCAGATAGTGGCACCACCTGATGGAATGTGGGCAATCTAGATTATGCATGCAAAATGGCGTTGAAGCGGCAATTGCAGCTGCCCGATATGTGGTCACGCACGGCAGACCAAAAACCCAGACGGTAACCGAACTAAGATGTTATTGTACACAATTTTAATATGTATATATGCTGTACCAATTATTTACTTGATGTTTATTAAGGTCCTGCAACAGCAAATCAGCATTTGTAATGCTACCGTAAATTCTCTATTTGTAGCTGCATCCCTAATTAAAGCCTCACCTCAACTTTTGACATAAACCCTGACTTTTCTCCGCACCGTTTGTTGCAGCCAAAAACCTTATTTAAAGCCGCACCCGGACTTTGAGCCAAGACCGTTTTAACGCTTCGTGTGACTAATTTCAGTAGTGCACACAATTAGGAACAATTTAAATGGGTTCCGCAAAAAAACTTATAACTTAATAATACTTATCATAAACGAATGAATGAGGTATAATTTTATTGTTAAAAGAGTCTAATGTAATGCAATGATAATAAATACATCACATTATGTAATCATGGGAATGTTACTACATTCAAGTTCCAAATAAACGTATAGGCCAAATAACAGTATAGGGTGGCAAATCAGTAAAATTTAATAATAGCATAGTGCCGAATAACAGTATAGGGTGGCAAATTGTTCAAAACAAATAATAGTATAGTACAAAAAAGGCACTAGTATATTTGTCTTTTTTTAGCGCCTAGAACATATTTCACCATTTTTACTTGACGTAAAGCCAAGGTGTCCGTAGAAACTACGCGGATCGCCGAGTATTGAAAGTTTTTTTCTGCCAAATATGAATAAACTTTGTGCATATTCGCGTCGCCGCAGATATAGTAGCCGCTTTTATATCTGAGAAAAACCGGGGAAACCGCCACCAGCCGGCAGCGTTCATCGACAGCGACGACGAAAGTGATTTTGAAGGATTTTAACTATGACATGATGTGACATGTTTGATCTTTAAGTTTTTTAACACTGTGGACACGGGTTTTTATGTTTTATGTAATTATTTGTCATGCACCAGTGGCAATTGTAATACAATGTTTTATTGATGCATCCGACTTTAGTTTTTTTCACTGATTATAAACCGTTATTTATCGCACTAATAGCCGTTACTACTGACAACCCACAGCCGCACCCCAACTTTGCCGTCATTATCATCAATTCGGCTACACACTATTGTAATTGAAGCCGCAGATACTAATAGAGAATTCACAGTAATTACTATGCCATGATGGCTATGCCATGGCATGGGCCTGGCTATGGCTATGCATGTACTGGTTATACTTCTAGTCTTCTAAAATTATAGGTTTCATCAATTATTATTTCACTTCGTCTTTCAACCGATCTCGAAGAAAATTATCTCCCGTACCACTGATTCACCGTTTCATATATACATGATGAACTCGTATTTTTGCGCACCTGCAACACAGCTTTGAGTTTGTTTTGTTTCACCAGAAAAACTTTACAATGCCATTTCATCCATTTTATACTGGTGTTGGCTACTAAATAGCATTTAAGACTTTTTGACTGATTCGTAAGCAAGGCATATTTGTGAATCTTGATTGCAATTTACTGGTGAAGCCAGCATGGAAGCAACATAATACGATTGACGCCAGCGCAGAATAAACATTGAAACAACACGCCGCCACTCGTTCATTGTTCACCTAATGTTCATTGGGAACCGTCAAAGAAATTGTAAGTAAGTTTGACAAAATAGAGGAGTACATCACGCAAAACAAGCACTAGTTAGGAAATAGATTAGATCGTAGCATCGACATATGAACACAGGCGTAATGCCCTCTGAAAGACAGCTATTCCCATCCCCATGGCACCAGAAAATCAGGGTCTGCGTAATAACGAGGCTCGACTGTAACTTGATATAACAGGTAGCAGTCTTCACTAATACTAGATGTAAGCTCGTATTCACATTGCTGTTATTGTGGCCTTTCAGAACATCAAAGAGACAGGAGTTCGGATCGTGGTTGTGGCCAACATCCAGCTGACCCCTCCAGTGGTCTACATGCTGCCGCACACGCAGGTCACCTACAGGGCCGAACTTCTCAGCCAAGGTCATGCTGAAGGTTAGTCTTTAGAATAATTACATACAAAGATTTTCTTAATAAGTTGATTGATTTGCTATAATCATTCACAATAAAAGAATGACTTTCGTGTTAGATGTCATGTTGTCTTCCACTGTTTGGGAATATTACTAATTATGTTGTGTCTGATGTACCTTGATGCATATTAATAATTATATTGTGTCTGATGTACCTTGATACATATTAGTAATTATGTTGTGTCTGATGTACCTTGGTACATATTAGTAATTATGTTGTGTCTGATGTACCTTGATACATATTACTAATTATGTTGTGTCTGATGTACCTTCATACATATTCATGATGTTGCATAACCTTGTCACTGTTGGTCTGCCCACCACAGAGATCACTCTGCCGTCTCCCCAGTACTACCTGTCTGTGACGAACATGACCACCGCCACTCTGGCTAAGTGGTTCTCCACTATCACGGCACGTGAGATCGGTGAAACAGACATCATTCTGAAAGATCGCAGTATCCTTGATGTCATTGTTCAGACTGTGCTAATGTGTTTTCTAATTCACCCATGATATTAACTTTTTTAATTCAAAGTCATGCCCTCAAGTCCTCTGACAGGAATTGTTTGACAGGAACTGAATGACATGACTATTAGGCCTAATAGGAAATGTTTTATTTTCTAGTATTTTATATATATCTGTGAGTTAGTGTACATTTTCGTCTGAACACAACCATGCCAATTTTTTTCAGTTCTTTTCAGCCACCATCAATTGCATTCTTTAGGAACTGAATTCTGAGAACTAGGTTCGTTTGCTCATCATACCATCTGGTGAGCAGAATAAGAACTAAGTTGTTTAAGAATTCACTTCGTGAAGAAGGCACTGATGGTTGTCAAAACATAGAAAAGAGTACAACATAGATGTGTTCAGAAGAAAATTTTAATTAATCTATTGTACCAACTTGAATCAAGTTGGTAGAATAGATTAAATTTAAAACATTTTACCAATGTATCTGAAAATTAAGCATTAGTATTGTATAGTGACCTTGACTTACATACACAGATGTTGATGTGATTGGTGTGAGAAGGGAGCCAACAGCTACGATATATGTCGTCTTCCCCAGCTATCTCCGTAAGTCTACTGTAAAAAATTAAATTATTGTATACAGTGGTGATTTTATGTCTTATTTACATCTAGTTATTGTTTTACTTATTTATATTAACACATTTGTTTAGCAATACTGCTTATTATATGTGAAAGTTAGTTACCTGCCTCTAGCTTTTATTATGAATTTACAATTTTTTTTATTAATTTTAATTTGCTGGGAGGTTGCTTAGTGTTTTCATTTACATTTTCTGTTGATTTGGTCTCTCGGCAAAGAAGTTTGTATTTCATTATTCATTTACAAAAAGCTAACACCAATAGCTCAATAAAATACTGAACAAGCATTGAAGTAAATTTTCAATAAGTTTTTAAACCTAGGACCTTCCCTTCAGAATGACTTCATAACAAAGTGGTTTTGTTTAGCTTTTCACAAGTAGTTGGGAAATGCTAACAAAATATTTAAAATTAAATAATGATGTGTGTGTTGCTAAATATGAAGTGTCCATGTTCTTTCTTTGTATGTCCCTGCAGAGTTTGTCGTGCATCCATGCAGAAACTGGATCCTGGAGAAGGGACGGCGCTATGAGATCACCGTTGAGATTTACGACAAAGAAAGTCACAAGATTTTCCCCTCTATTGTGAGTTTGTTAACCTGACTCATTAGTTACCTGTCTGTCATCTACCATCAATATTGACTAGATTTTACTTTTACAGGTGTGGCAATACCTGGTATGGGTTAGTTTGACCATCATTTACAATTATGATTTATCACAGCATCGTTACAGTGTTACATTGTTACAGTGTTTTTGTTGTTACCATTCAACTTCTGCTTGGCAGACATATTATAATTAAGGTAGCTAGGGTGGCTATTATATGTGTGTCTTGAACTGAGTAGCCTAAAGTGGCAGTGTATTTCTGATACAAACCCTTCACCAATCGTAATTCCAAACCGTGTAAAGTTGCCTACATGTAAGGCATATTCATATGCCAAATTGCAGTGTCGTAAGTTTTGTAGTTAAACAAAATTATTAGGTAATGTTTCCTGATTGTTAGTAATAACAGAAATGTTGATAGATACGCATATCATGCTTGAAATGTGAAATTGAAATTTCCGCTGGCGCTTTACGTATTGTTGGCAAAACATATGACCATTTGTAATATTGACCACAGTGGGCCTTGAATCTGTATTTGAAACATATTGTCGTCTACAATATCAGGTTATGCCAGCCGTCTGACAGACACGTGGCAAGGCGTGTTTACAATCATTTTGATTAGCCCGTTATCCAGTGCGGTCACCAGGTCAGGGTGACAGGCTGTTTCTGTTATTATAACTTATAGGTTCAAAGGCACAATAAAATACATTAGGTTTAAGGACATTTAGTTAGGTAGTAACCAGATGATATGTTCCACTTTCATGGCGAACGAATATAGCTGTTTCGAACATCGTAGCACTTGCAGTCGTTACTGTGGAAATATTGTCAGCGGTTCTAAGAAATCGGGGATTTCCAAAAGGATGGATAGGCAAAATATGACGTTAATGCCGGATGATTATTTGTTGTGTCGTCATTCAGTTCAGCATTTCCTAGCATGTTATGAAGAAAAAAAGAAAAAAATCAACTGAGCCGCCAGCCTCCCCAGCTACCTTAAGAGTACAGGACTGAGTTTTAGTCTGACAATTGTGTTGACAATGACAATGTTGACGTACTTGCAGAATCTGCGAGTGAAAGCAGTCTTCCCCAGTGAATACTTCAAAGTGATGTTCTCATCGCGTAACGGCACATTCCACATCGTGGAGACCCTGCAGAAGGGAATTACTCACATTGAAGCCACACTAGCCATCATCCAGAAGGAGGTCTGTATGTTTAAGAAAGGAGATGGCCATTTATACAAGCAACTAATCGCATCCACCAGCTAATTACATCTGCCAACTAATCACATCTAATACAATTTTGTTTGCAGTTACTGTCCAGAACCTTCTAATTGTCGTATTTGTATGAAAGGTGGCTGTTTGCAGTCTGCGCCATGACCAACACCTGTGTGGTGGCTGGCCATGGCGTGTACGATGTATTGCACGAAATTGTTTCACTATTTTGTCATTTGATCCCATGTAGAACTTATTGTTAACTCCCATGTAGAACTTATTGTTAACTCACATGTAGAACTTATTGTTAACTCCCATGTAGAACTTATTGTTAACTTACATGTAGAAATTATTGTTAACTCACATGTAGAACTTCACAAATAACTGTATATGTTAGGTGATATGATTAAACACATCACCTTGGTGTCTGGGCAGTTACCCTCACACAATCACTGCCAGACATGTACCATTGACAATTACCTAGAAGAAAACATTTTAAGAAGGTAAAAAAAATTTTTACTTCATAAATTGAAGAGCAATATTTAATCAAAATCAGAGTAATGTATTTGAATAGCAGTCAAAAAACAATAAACACACACACAAAAGTGTCAAAAGTAAAGAACAATTAGTTAGGTTCTTGTTAAGACCCATCTTATGAAAATCCAAGGACCGTCATGTAATTGTCATGTGACAGCTGTGGCTGGTGGAGAAGGTGGACCCGGAGCTGCACACGGTGCAGGAAGTGGAGATCTACGATAGGGTGCAAGTGACCCCCAAGCGATTATTATTACCGTGGGATCCTCCTCACTCTGACAACAACTACAACTACCTTGTCAAGGTCAGTCACTCACTCACTCACTCACTCACTCACTCACTCACTCACTCACTCACTCAGCCATTGTTAGTTCACTTAGTTGTTGTTTGTCTTGTTTGTGTCTCTATAATGAGACCAGTTATCCACTCATTTCATCATTCATTGACACACTGTTGCATCAAAGTGCATCAGTCACATCGTACTTTCTGTTCTTAGTTGTACCTGATGTAATTGGCAGGAGGTCTGTCATCCACCTTGGGCTGTGTTGGATGTGCCAGGTGTAGTTGGTATCAACAGACAGCAGTAGGTCTGTCATCCACCTTGGGCTGTGTTGGATGTGCCAGGTGTAGTTGGTATCAACAGACAGCAGTAGGTCTGTCATCCACCTTGGGCTGTGTTGGATGTGCCAGGTGTAGTTGGTATCAACAGACAGCAGTAGGTCTGTCATCCACCTTGGGCTGTGTTGGATGTGCCAGGTGTAGTTGGTATCAACAGACAGCAGTAGGTTTGTCATCCAACTTGGGCTGTGTTGGATGTGCCAGGTGTAGTTGGTATCAACAGACAGCAGTAGGTCTGTCATCCACCTTGGGCTGTGTTGGTTGTGCCAGGTGTAGTTGGCATCAACAGACACCAGAAATGAGTACCTGGCTATAGACAGTGTGGATATATGTGAACGAATATTCTTTGCGCAATGTGGCTGAATTCTTTCCAGAGATAGTGATATTGGTGTGGGATTGAACAGGTCTGCCGGGGGTGAAGTGTAAAGTGCTTTGAAGGACTAGATGCTCTGTTACATTAGAACGTACCTTTACCTGTATTTGTAATATTATTGTGTCATTGACCAGTACAGCAACTACATCATTGCTAGTCACCACACATGTAAGTCATTCAATTACATCATTGCTAGTCACCACACATGTAAGTCATTCAGTTACATCATTGTTAGTCACCACACATGTAAGTCATTCAATTACATCATTACTAGTCACCACACATGTAAGTCATTCAGTTACATCATTGCTAGTCACCACACATGTAAGTCATTCAGTTACATCATTGTTAGTCACCACACATATAAGTCATTCAATTACATCATTGCTAGTCACCACACATGTAAGTCATTCAATTACATCATTGTTAGTCACCACACATGTAAGTCATTCAGTTACATCATTGCTAGTCACCACACATGTAAGTCATTCAATTACATCATTGTTAGTCACCACACATGTAAGTCATTCAATTACATCATTGCTAGTCACCACACAAGTAAGTCATTCAACTACATCATTGTTAGTCACCACACATGTAAGTCATTCAATTACATCATTGCTAGTCACCACACATGTAAGTCATTCAGTTACATCATTGTTAGTCACCACACATGTAAGTCATTCAATTACATCATTGCTAGGCACCACACATTTAAGTAATTCAATTACATCATTGCTAGTCACCACACATGTAAGTCATTCAATTACATCATTGCTAGTCACCACACATGTAAGTCATTCAATTACATCATTGCTAGTCACCATACAAGTAAGTCATTCAACTACATCATTGTTAGTCACCACACATGTACGTCATTCAACTACATCATTGTTAGTCACCACACATGTAAGTCATTCAGCTTAATCATTGTTAATCACCACGCATGTAAGTCATTCAACTACATCATTGTTAGTCACCACACGTATGTCATTCAACTACATCATTATTAGTCACCACACATGTAAGTCATTCAGCTAAATCATTGTTAGTCACCACACATGTAAGTCATTCAGCTAAATCATTGTTAGTCACCACACATGTAAGTCATTCAGCTAAATCATTGTTAGTCACCACACATGTCAGTCATTCAGCTAAATCATTGTTAGTCACCACACATGTAAGTCATTCAGCTAAATCATTGTTAGTCACCATACAAGTAAGTCATTCAACTACATCATTGTTAGTCACCACACATCTAAGTCATTCAACTACATAGTTGTTAGTCACCACACATGTAAGTCATTCAGCTAAATCAGTGTTAGTCACCACACATGTAAGTCATTCAGCTAAATCATTGTTAGTCACCACACATGTAAGTCATTCAAATACATCATTGTTAGTCACCATACAAGTAAGTCATTCAACTACATCATTGTTAGTCACCACACATGTAAGTCATTCAGCTAAATCATTGTTAGTCACCACACATGTAAGTCATTCAGCTAAATCATTGTTAGTCACCACACATGTAAGTCATTCAGCTAAATCATTGTTAGTCACCACACATGTAAGTCATTCAACTACATCATTGTTAGTCACCACACATGTCAGTCATTCAACTACATTATTGTTAGTCACTACACATTCATCTGCCATTGTTGTTTGCACGGGTCAACCAAGGTTTCTACTTTGACTTGTTATGTTACTGTGCTACAGGCTGTTGGTGGAAGTGGCAACTACACATGGACCTCATCTAATCTGACGGTCGCATCAGTGAGCAGCAGCGGTGTTGTGGTTGCTGGGTCCTACGTTGGACACACCATCATCAAGGCATCTGACACTCGGAACCGCAAACACCACGACACAATGCAGGTACGACAGACACCAAGACACAATGCAGCTATGACAGACACCAAGACACAATGCAGATATGACAGACACCAAGACACAATGCAGATATGACAGACACCAATACACATTGCAGCTATGACAGACACCAATACACAATGCAGATATGACAGACACCAAGACACAATGCAGATATGACAGACACCAAGACACAATGCAGATATGACGGACACCAATACACAGTGCAGCTATGACAGACACCAAGACACAATGCAGATATCACAGACACCAATACACAATGCAGATATGACAGATGCCAAGACACAATGCAGATATGACAGACAGCAATACACAATGCAGATATGACAGACACCAAGACACAATGCAGATATGACAGACACCAATACACATTGCAGCTATGACAGACACCAATACACAATGCAGATATGACAGACACCATGACACAATGCAGATATGACAGACACCAATACACAATGCAGCTATGACAGACACCATGACACAATGCAGATATGATAAACACCAATACACAATGCAGCTATGACAGACACCAATACACAATGCAGATATGACAGACACCAAGACACAATGCAGATATGACAGACACCAATACACAATGCAGATATGACAGACACCAAGACATAATGCAGATATGACAGACACCAATACACATTGCAGCTATGACAGACACCAAGACACAATGCAGATATGACAGACACCATGACACAATGCAGATATGACAGACACCAAGACACAATGCAGATATGACAGACACCAATAGACAATGCAGCTATGACAGACACCATGACACAATGCAGATATGACAGACACCATGACACAATGCAGATATGACAGACACCATGACACAATACAGATATGACAGACACCAAGACACAATGCAGATATGACGAACACCAATACACAATGCAGATATCACAGACACCAAGACACAATGCAGATATGACAGACACCAATACACATTGCAGCTATGACAGACACCAAGACACAATGCAGATATGACAGACACCATGACACAATGCAGATATGACAAACATCAAGACACAATGCAGATATGACAGACACCAATACACAATGCAGCTATGACAGACACCATGACACAATGCAGATATGATAGACACCAATACACAATGCAGCTATGACAGACACCAATACACAATGCAGATATGACAGACACCAAGACACAATGCAGATATGACAGACACCAATACACAATGCAGATATGACAGACACAAAGACATAATGCAGATATGACAGACACCAATACACATTGCAGCTATGACAGACACCAAGACACAATGCAGATATGACAGACACCAATACACAATGCAGATATGACAGACACCAAGGCACAATGCAGATATGACAGACACCAATAGACAATGCAGATATGACAGACACCATGACACAATGCAGATATGACAGACACCATGACACAATGCAGATATGACAGACACCATGACACAATGCAGATATGACAGACACCAATACACAATGCAGATATGACAGACACCAATACACAATGCAGATATGACAGACACCAATACACAATGCAGATATGACAGACACCAATACACATTGCAGCTATGACAGACACCAATACACAATGCAGATATGACAAACACCAAGACACAGTGCAGATATGACAGACACCAATACACAATGCAGATATGACAGACACCATGACACAATGCAGATATGACGGACACCATGACACAATGCAGATATGACAGACACCAAGACACAATGCAGATATGACAGACACCAAGACAATGCAGGTGTGACCATACATTGATCACCTGTTGTGTCATTTCAGAAGGATTACAATGTGACATTGTAGCTGATTTATTTGACACTGAATTTTTGAGTCACAAGTATCATTTAGTGGTTATACATCAATGTAATGTAAAGTATCATTTAGTGGTGATACATCAATGTAATGTAAAGTATCATTTAGTGTTGATACATCAATGTAATGTAAAGTATCATTTAGTGGTTATACATCAATGTAATGCTATTTGTCGATGAGGGTCAAATCATTATACGACTGTAGATAGCAACTAGTATATGGCTGGATAGAATCACACAGCACTGCCGGTGAATTCTATACTGGTTTAGACTGGTATGCAATAGAAATATATATTTTATAATAAGAAATATATAATTTCCCATTTATTTTGTTTGAAATAAAACCAGGAGTATATTGCAGGCCCATGCCTTCAGCAATGTCGTAGTACAAACTGCCAGTGATGACGTAATAGATTAGAGAGTGCCCACAATGACAGCATAAATGAGTCATGAATGACACTGGTCACCACTCTGTCCCAGGCTTACGTGTTGCCGCCCAAGAAGATGGCATTTTTATCATCGCCCGTTGAGGTGGAAGTTGGACATGTGCTACAGCTACCCCTGGTGGTCTATGCAGTTCTCGGTAGGATGTCTTTGATTCTTTTGCAGTGGTGTGGTTTTACTTTTTGTGGTCAGTATGATTGTGATTATTTTACCATGGTAATAAATTACTGGCTCGAAAACATGATTGTTTTGTCGTGCATTATCATAACTTGTGCATAAGAAGTTGATTGATTTGCTATTGTTGATAATATCTCAACACCATTGCTTTATGCCATATATATATATATATATATATATATATCACTGCAATTTACCTTTGTTCTGATTGCTTCCAGATGGCGTCTTTGTGAAGTTTGATGACTGTCAGTTTATGCCGTTCATTGTTCACATCAGTGACACAAACATCTTCAAACATGTCGGTGGTAGGTGACTAGATGGTGTCTGTGCTCAGTTACCTGTCTGTTTTTAAGAAGCTAACCACTATAATGTAATAATCATATAAATGCAACCACATGTGTTTATTTGCCTCAAACATTTGGCTTGTAAGAGAGTTAGATTGCTTTCTGATTTAGGAGTTATATGGAATTTGTTTGTAGGTTTTGTAAAAATCTTCAGCTTGACCAGATTTATGGTCATTATTAGCAAAATACCGCATTTATAAAAAAAAAATTGAATTAGAAGGCAAATAACAATTCACAGAAATCTACCCTTTTTCATTTAATATCTGTTTCCGGTTTTCTTCAGAAATTGTTTGTAATTTGTGGGGAAAAAACATTTGTAAAATCTTTAGCTTAACCACATTTTTTGGTCAGTGATGACCAAACATTATATTAGTGTAAGGTGTTCGAATTAGAAGGTGTATTGCAATTCAGTAGTGCCAATGAGAATGTGTGTTGCAAAGGTTAACTCGGTGCAGTTTTCAAAACTGGTGTCATGTATTACAAGACAATAACTTTTTACTGAAATTTGACCTACGCAGTAAATAGAATGACCGAGTTAGTGATATCTATGAACCATTACAGACGATGCCCCAAAAGCACTAGACAGTTGTGTTTCTATCCGCGTGCATGCACGCACACTGGGTCATGTGACTGTCAGCGTGACATACAAGTTTGAGGACATCTCATTGTTGGCGTCCGTGACGATTGCTTCCTACAATCCACTCAAGGTCAGTGTAGGTCACAGACATCTTCTGATGCTGCTAAGGAAATCACTTCTGGGTCGCCTCACTCGGTAGAAAATCTTCATTTCTTTTCTTACAGTCTAGTCTTTTTTACTGGCCTAATAAAGATTATTTATCTTTTATTTGTTGTTTTTATTGGTTCTAACATAACCATTATTACTGGTTTACCACTCTTTAATTAATTAATGCAAACACAAAATGTGTTTATTATTAATTATTATTGACCAGAAAACAAAGATGGTTAGTACGAAGCAGATATAACTAATAATGCTTGGTTACAGTAACTTCTTACAGTATTATATATTTCCCTGTATCTGAGTTGAATTTTGTATGTTTGTACACTCAAGGAATTCTTTGAAGTAACTGCATTTTTCTGTTTCACCAGCCAATTGACCCACTGGAGATTGCCTTGGTAACACCTGCTGCTATGAAGGAGATTGTCTTTGAGGGGGGTCCTGCCCCCTGGGTGCTCGACTCGTCACGATACTTCAGAAATGGTGCGTCACTGTTACATTGCATTTTAATTTGGCAAAAACTTGTTACAAAGTATATTTTGACAGTGTGTGATGTTTATGCTTGCACATATGTAGATCATAACTTTAACAAATGTGGACTAATTGAAAAACAAAAGTATGTTTGTATATGAGATTCAGATAATATGGTCTTGAAGAAATAATAATAATTTGAGTTTATTTTTCAACTCAATTACAACAATGATTCTTTACTTAGACACACTTTTTGTGCAGTTAAGGCCGAGAATGGAAGCACCGTCTCACTGAACCCAGTCAGGATCTACGAACCACTCAGTAAGTAGACTACTGTTTGCTTTCATAATGGGCAACAAAATAACTTGATTTGTCTGTTGTAATAATTTTATGAGCAACCTAGCAAGTTGTTTGTATGGTAAGTTGATATGTAACATTTTGACAGTATTTTAATGGATCAGTGCAAACAAATTGTTTGAAAAATTATTCATGACCTAAATACTAATTGCCATCAGATGGCTGTACTGTACCGAAGAGTTTCTATAGTGACACAATTTCTACAACTCACCATATCTATTCAGCTTACTTTTGCTATATTTTGTGATTTCTCTCCCCTAAGACAAACCACTTGATTCTTCATACGTTGTATGTCATGTCTGATGGGCGTATCTTCTGTGATGCTGTTGTGTCTTGACAGAGTTACTTCACAGTTTCCGAGTAAAGTGCACAAACGTTGGAGAGCAGGTAAGATACGGTCATCAAGCTTTCTCATTCCACATTATTTGTCTTGTAACTGAAACTAGCAATGCTCCAAGGAAATATTTGTTACTACAGTGGATTCCTTTGTTGTATTTGCTGGTAGCTATAATGATTTTGGGATTCGTGCCCAGTTAATATATTGAAAAATGTCGATAGAAATAAAACAAGTCATTTAGTTCATTTTAAGCACCATACAACATGAACCATGTATGTGTAGTTGTTAACCCTTGGAATGACCACCGGGACGAATTCGGCCTGCATGATCAGTGCGAAACGCTTTCCAGCCGATTTTGGTATCACTCTGTAGGAAAAATTTTCATTTCCGTCAACAGTACTCGTATTTATTCATGAGCATAGTCGATAATAGGTAATGATGATGTAGCCTACAAAACGCATCACATAGTTGGTGCCCATATTTGGCTGCTTTTACTACGCTCCACAGAATAAATTGATGTTTCCATTCATAGTATCTAAATATGTAACACGTTATACCTTTGGAAAACTATATGATTGGCCTATTCGAATACATGTGAATGAGTGAGTGAGCTATATGCAGCGAATGAGCAATTGTTGTTACAAACACATGATGTCTGGGCCATCTGAGCTTTTTATTTACTAATCCGCCATTTTGTTTTCTCACTTTGTTTTGTGTCAGTTCACTTTAGGCCGGATTATTTCAAGTTTCAGTGTCAAGATTTTGGCAAATTGAATGACAGCATTAGTGAATCACATTATTATACTAGTTCAGACAGTTAGAACGATGTTGCAGGCTTTTTTGAGGTAAATATCAGCAAGTTACCATCACGGTTTCCACCTGCTTCGACAGCGCGCAATAAGTATGACAGTGTCATTGATAACTGATAAAGGTGGATTTTGGTTAACATAAACGACTTGCCGGTGAACTCTATACTGGTTTAGACTGGTATGCAATAGAAATATATAAACGACTTGCTACACCACCGTGAATGAATTAAGCAGATCTGTACACCTGAGAACATCTGTAAGTCCAGCAATGACACATCACGTTTGTTTGCTGCTGTTTCCTGACAGGGCCATTGCTTCAGAATTCACTTGTGGGTAACGTAAAGCCAATTACATGTGTCATGGCCTCGTTCCACACTTCAAGAATTTACTCCTGACAACTGTTCGGGAGCAAGATCCGTTCGTGTTGCTGTTTGATGAGTCATATAATCATAACGTAACCAAGAACAAGAACAAGCAGATGGATGTCCTCGCATGTGAACGACTGACTGACAGCAGAGTGACAAGCTGTTTTCATGGGACATGGCAAAGCAAGCGACATCCTTGAATACTTCCTGTTGAGCACACAAGGCATCGGCTCACAGAATTTGCTTGATGGATGGGCCTAGTGTAAACTGGGCACTTTATGAGAAGCTGCAGCAGATCGAGTGCAGCTGCCAGATTTTTAACATTGGTTCATGTGGTTTGCAAATTGTGCATGGCGCTTTCCAGCACGGCTGTAATGCTACAAAGTGGGATATCTGTGCTGTGCTCAGCCTCCTGCTTGTTTAATGAGACACCAGCTCTTCGTGAGGACTACACCCAGATGACAGGCAGTGATTTGTTTGGATGGAACTTCTACAACACGTGCTGGCACGAGAATGTGCCTGTTGCAGAATGCCTGCTGGAGATGGGCCGCAAACCGAAGCCTTTGGAGTGGTTTCTGAGGCAACCTGCAACCCACTGTTCACTGTGAGGTTAAACTGCTTTGTGTTGCTGGCTAAGGATGTGAAGCTATTCTTTGCACGATATCAGACAGATCGTCCAATGCTGCCGTTTCTTGCCAGTGACCTGCATCGAAAGATGAAACACCCGCTGTATCGATTCATGAAGCGTGGTATTGTTGATGACACTAGACTCGCCGATTTCTCAGAGCTCAATCTTTATAATCCAGCTCTGATGAGAAAAACCTCTGACATCGACATTAGGCTCTCAGCTGATACCGAGCTAAAGCAGATGTAGCGATCTATGAAATCCAAAGTAAGCGATAGGGATGCTTTAGGTGCACCTGGATTGCTGTGCATTCACATGCAAAATTTTTCTATGAAATCGCCATCAAACTATAGCACTTCGAAATCTGATGTGCCTTGATCCACAGCAGATGGCTGCCGATCCACATGGCTGTTGTGCCAAGCTGTATAAGGTGTTGCAGACATTGGTGAACAATGGCAGACTGATGGCAAACGAATGTGATGACATTCTGCGCCAGTTTATTGATGTGGTGAGCTATGCCATCCTGCTTTTGTCACTCACATGGACTGTCAACAAACAAATGAAGGTAGACAACCTGTGTGAACACATATTTATTGTACATTGAATTCTGCACGATCACATTGTGTTTGTCAGCGTGACCATGGGGATTGAAATCAACAAGCCCTGACGACATCATGTCAGGCATCACGGGCACGTTATCAGGCCTACCTTGATGACAAGAAACATGTCTGTGAATCCAACAGTGCCGACACACTGAAATGCAAAGATGTGAAAGAGATGGACAGCCTAAAAGCTAAGAAACAGCATCATGAGGCAGACATTGTTGAAATGCCCTGCATAGATCTGCCAAAGGAAAGGGCGAAGAATTAGTTAACTTTGTTCGTGCAACTTACATCATATCATTTATTCATATGATTCATGTAATAAACAGGCAGTTACAACTTACATAAAATTTGTCAAGATTGATTTGTTATTTGAATGTTTGGCTTATCGTTCTAAGCTTACAATGATTCATTGCTTGATTGGTTCCTGAAGTGTGTGCTTGTTTTATTCATTGTGTAATTGATTGTTTTGTTGGCTGATTGATTAATTTAGTGACTACGGGATAAGTAATCGATTGACCTGGTAAAAAATGGGGCAAAAAATACAGACAAAAATGTATTTGTGGTAAAATATACACCCTTGAAAAACCTTGAAAATTATGTGCTTTTATACAAAAAAAAATCTTGACAATTTTTGAATATCATTTTTATTTGTCTGTATGAACCCTGAACAAAACACAAAACATGTAGAAGATTTATCGCTATTAATTTTGTAGAAGCTGACTCTGCAAGTGGGGAACAATGTGACGGAGAAGAACCTCTTCCCCATGACAATGTCAGCCAGCATCAGGTCCGTGTGCAATCTTCAAAACCTCTTTTCATACACTCTAGATTTTTTAATAAGATTATAGGGACACAATGCTGCAGTAAAGAAAATATATAAAGTGTTAATTTATTACATGTGAACTTTTCTCAGCCATTGTTTATGATATGTTCCACAGACCTGGCATATAAAATACAATTTGAGAATAATTCGGCCACTGTGAAAACATTGCACAAAACTTGTTAATGTAACTTCCTGTCTATGCAGGTGAAGAAGTAAACAACTTGAGTTTAAAGATATTCTACAGAAGGAAAGAAACTTGGATGAGGGAATAAATAAGCATGTTGGGTTACAAGGGAGTCATTAGATGGAATGGTTTTTATAATGAATACTAATAATTTTCTGAGACCTGAGATACGTGTGTATATTGGACACACATGTTTCTCCTCTTGCAGGTTTGCGTGTCGACAGCCCCACAAACTGAGACTGATCCCTAATGTGAAACACCCCAAGGGCCTGCCGCCCTGCCCCATCACTTCCGACTTTGACGATCCCGTACGATCCTTCAGTGTCTTTTGCCTTTTAATTCCTTGAAAGACAATTTATTTTGCATTTCAGAAGTCGTTGACAGTTGTATTTTGGCCTTGACTATATATTGGTCTGTTCCAAAATTGTTTATTTTGGTGTTTCAGAAGTAGACACTTTAAGTTGGCCTTTCCATGGCTTCATTTTAATTTTGGGAATTTGAAACCCACTGAATATTATTTTGGGTCTTTGCAAGCTTTGAAATGTGTTCCAAGGATTGTCTTTGAAAGTGTCTATTTAGTTATTCGAGAGTTTGTTATTATGGTTTGTTTCCTTTTCTTGATATCTGTGTTGTTTTTCCAGTGTTGAAACTGGTTATCTGTACTAACTTATTTATTATAAATATTATGCTACACAGCCAATTGTACTGCACAGAACGTTTTCAAAGATCTCAACAGTGTTCTGAATTTGTTCCTATAAAATGCTTTGAATTTCAAAACTGCCCAAATGTAGGAAACCAGATTCGGCAGACATTTGTTGGATTGATGTTGTTTGGTCATTGTCCTTGGTATGATCACTCCTACAACCTAGCACAGCCTGTTGCATTTCAGTACAGTTCTGATATAAAAGTCATGTTATTATCCTATTGACCTGAGTAAGATGCTGGTTTCTTATTCTGAATGTAGAAGTTAAAATAAGACATTTGTTTTGTTCAGACATATACTCTGATTTAGTGATGAATACATGATGGCATGTCAGTAGGATAGGTGGCTTACCGGTGACATCTAGTGGACAACTGTGATAAAACAAAATCAGACTCTGAACTGCTCATTCATGCCAGTTACTCTGTTTAATAATTCTTTGTTTAATAGTTTTTGTGGGTGTGTTGTTGTTTTAGGTACCCGTTCAGAACCATCGCCCTCTCCTCATTAACTTTGTGCTTCTTGATGAGGAGGGGCGGAAGTTTGACAACTTCTCATCCCTGACAGTGCGATGGCAACTGTCTGACCAGAGAGTAGCCAGCTTTGTTGACAAAGGCGAAGCCAGCAGGGACGTCGACAACATCACATTTGATGGTTAGTGATGACACTGCTTTAGTTTTACATGAATAAAAATGTGCAATCAATACAAGAAAATTAAATGTTCATAAATGTTTGTAATCATCATAGTCTTTAACATCATTGCAGTTTGTGAAATCATTTAATAATGATAATAATAAAAAACTCTTCTGCTGACATTGATAATGTTCTTCTACAAGTATCTAGTTAATTGGAATTAATGCCCCAAACACGTACAAGATATAATATTTTCAAGACACAAAGTATGAGTGTGAGAATGGACTTCCACGATGTCTGTGTATTCCTGTTTCAGACACTAAGGTGGTTGATTTGCACGGGGGTGGCTCTGAGATACTGACAGTCGAGGCAGTTGTCAAGGGATATGAGAGCAGCTTCTTCAGCAGCAGCATCAAGACACATGTAAGTAGTGATGTAAAATGGTGCCACATGAGACCATCTTCTTGTGGGTGTGATAAGTTAAATAATGTCAGATTCTACTGATGGAATGTACATATGGATATTGTGGACACACTAAATTTGTTGTGATAGTCTGGTATGTTGATTTGATTTGTTGAGGGAAGTTGTTTAGAAAAGCAGGATGAAATCAGTGGACCTTGTGAGACAGGTGGTGTGTTGTTAATGTGATCACTTGTAGATAACTGCAGTGTGAGGCAGGTGGTGTGTAGTTAATGTGATCACTTGTAGATAACTGCAGTGTGAGGCAGGTGGTGTGTAGTTAATGTGATCACTTGTAGATAACTGCAGTGTGAGACAGGTGGTGCGTAGTTAATGTGATCACTTGTAGATAACTGCAGTGTGAGACAGGTGGTGCGTAGTTAATGTGATCACTTGTAGATAACTGCAGTGTGAGACAGGTGGGATGTAGTTAATGTGATCACTTGTAGATAACTGCAGTGTGAGACAGGTAGGATGTAGTTAATGTGATCACTTGTAGATAACTGCAGTGTGAAACAGGTGGTGCGTAGTTAATGTGATCACTTGTAGATAACTGCAGTGTGAGACAGGTGGGATGTAGTTAATGTGATCACTTGTAGATAACTGCAGTGTGAGACAGGTGGTGCGTAGTTAATGTGATCACTTGTAGATAACTGCAGTGTGAGGCAGGTGGTGCGTAGTTAATGTGATCACTTGTAGATAACTGCAGTGTGAGACAGGTGGCGCATAGTTAATGTGATCACTTGTAGATAACTGCAGTGTGAGGCAGGTGGTGTGTAGTTAATGTGATCACTTGTAGATAACTGCAGTGTGAGACAGGTGGTGCGTAGTTAATGTGATCACTTGTAGATAACTGCAGTGTGAGACAGGTGGTGCGTAGTTAATGTGATCACTTGTAGATAACTGCAGTGTGAGACAGGTGGGATGTAGTTAATGTGATCACTTGTAGATAACTGCAGTGTGAGACAGGTGGTGCGTAGTTAATGTGATCACTTGTAGATAACTGCAGTGTGAAACAGGTGGTGCGTAGTTAATGTGATCACTTGTAGATAACTGCAGTGTGAGACAGGTGGTGCGTAGTTAATGTGATCACTTGTAGATAACTGCAGTGTGAGACAGGTAGGATGTAGTTAATGTGATCACTTGTAGATAACTCCACTATGAGACAGATGTTTGCGCGTTGTGTTGTAGCTGCGGAAGGAGGTGAAGGCCTCGCGGAGACTACAGCTTGTTGATGAACCACAAATCACACCTGAGTCACTCACTGTCTACAATCACATCTCCAACAAGGTCAGTGCTGCAAAGATCCTGGGTGGTTCTTGTAACAAACAATAAATGGTTCACCTACTAAATGAGTTTTGGTAGTTTTGATTCCTAATGAAAAAAATGGTAGCCAACATTTTTTTTGGACTCAGCCTTGACTTCACGATGCTAATTTCACAGTGACAGATAATTGATGTTATTAATGGAAGCCATGAAGGTCTTTAACAAGATTGAACAAGATTGCCATCCAAAGCAAAGGCCCAGATGGCAAGTGGACAAGGAAGCCATTGGTTTTTCGAGAGTCCAACATTTTTTTTCTGTGTTGTTCTGTTTTGTTTTTAAACATATACATGCTAGCAGTCACACAATCTGTAGATAATTTGTTATATTCGTTTATTATCCTTTGTGAGAACGAGTACTTCCTGATATCCAATCTACACTGACTCTTTACTAATGTACCTCATGTCCTCGTGTTCTACTCTCTTTCTCGAGTGAGAAAAAAATATTTTTATCAATATTTTCATATCCATTAAATATCTTAGAAACATCACTTTGATGTCTTAACCTCCTTGTCTGTAGGGTTGTTAAACCACACTTTTTTAGGCATTCTTCGTAACTAAGGTCTCTCAGTTCTGGAATCAATTTAGTTGCTCTCCTCTTTATTCGTTCAACCATATCTATATCCTTCTTACAGTATGGTCTCCAAGCATGTATGCATTATTCTAAATGAGGTCTAACTATTGCTTTATAATGAGGTGTAATTATTAGCTTTTTTCTTTGTATGTTATATTTCTCCTAATCGAGATCATATTGTAAATGTTGTTTATCACCATCATTATTAGCCTTTCTAAACACTTTTGTGTCATCTGCAAATTTCAGTACGTTGCTTGTTATATTATCGTCCAAATCATTAATATGTATTAAGAATAATAAAGGTCCCAATACTGATCATTGTTGTACACCACTCAAAACTGATTTCTGGTTTGAAACCTCCCCATCTACTACAGCACACTGTCTTCTATCCAGTTTATTATGCCATCTTCAATACCATGGGCTTTTAATTTAAGTAGTAATCTTTGATGTGGCACTTTGTCGAAAGCTTTCTGAAAATCTAAGTAGATAATATCTACTGGTGATCCCTCATCTATCCACTTAGTGATTTCTCTAAATTTCATATTTTAGAATGTTCCAACATTCAATTGCTGTCTTATTCCTCAGTATGTTATTCCATTTTAGCTGTGCTAAGTTTTTTCTCATACCGTGTTGTTCCCTATAGATGTGCACCACCTAATAGATGCACACACCCCTTTTTGAGAGGTGAAACCATGCACAAAACATAGATTTTCAGGAGTGAAGGCATGCTAAACACAAATGACAGCAGTACTGCTGCGGCTGGTGTCACCTTGTGGACTCTTTAGAAATAATTCATACTGTGTGTTTTTAGCCGCAACATGGCACCACATTGTTATTACTACTGGCGGCTTTCGCCAGATGTCTGTGGAAGTACTAGGACTAGATTTTATTTATTTTATCGCTCACTTGCCGTCAGCAAAGTGTGCAAGTTTGAATTGTCTATTTAATGATGCTCAAAGAATCAAGCTGACGTTGTTTGTCTGGAGTTATAAAACACGAATGAACATGCTTTTTCAGTGTCTGTCTCATGCGTTTTTGTAGTGTGTCGATCAAATGTAGTTTGCTTTGGTAGATGCGCTGAAACTGCATCTTTGCTAAGTACAAAACAAACAACGCAACACCTCATTGTAGGTTTACATTAAGTTTATTTAGCACCATCAAAACAATTCGAAACACATGTAGATTGGAGAAAATACATCACGCGAAACAAGCGCTAGTTATGAAATAGATCGGTGATCAATGATCTAGAAGGGCCCCGCATTCTTCGCGTAGTTCACAGTGGCGCCACACTGCGGATTAGCTACCAGTCTGATTTAGAGGCTGGTTTCACCCATAGCGGCAGATCATGGTTCAGGCCACTTTTGAGAACTAATAGACGCGTACCCAAGCCTTTGCACTCATGCACTGCGCGTCTATAGGGAACAATATGTTATCTTTATATTTACCTTTCTGGAAGCTTCTCCTGTATTTTTTTATTTTACTTTCTGATTTTACTTTGATGTCAAAATGTATTTGATTATAATCAGTGTTACCTAATGGCTCATGTATTTTGACATTGTCCAGTAATTCATTTTGTGAAGACAAAACTAAATATAATACATTCTCTCCCGTGGTTGGTTCCAGCAGTAAGGAAGCTATCCGTATTAAATAAACAAACTGTTGGTAACAGTGCAATACAATAACACAATACACCAATACTTTATTTTCCCATGGAGGGAAATTTGTGTGCACCGTTTGATGGTCCTCACCCCCTGTACTCAAGAGATTTCCATTGTATGTGTCCATGGTTAAAATCTTTTAAAAGTATGCAACATTGTAATTCTCGTGTAACCTATTAAGGTTTTTGAGAATAAAATTTAATTGAATTTATAGCGTTTTGTATTTTTGTGGTATCCTGTTTGTTTATGTTTGGACTTCGGTAAACTAAACCAATAGTTAATGTTGAATTTCCTGTGACTGTATTCCACCAAACAGCTTCATCACAATCTGCTTCCCTTTCTAATTTTATTTTGTGAGCCTGAATAGATTCTTTAATATATAAAATAACTCCCCCCTCCCCTTCTTCCTGTTTGATCTCTCCTAAACATTATGTATCCTGTCAGTCCTAATTCAGCATCTGCTATGTCTATGTTGGCCCATGATTCGGTTATACCAATTATGTGAGGGTCAGTATCTTCTACCATAATGTTTAATTAGTTTTTCTTATTCACTTTGCTCCTTGCATTTAAACACACACAGCTTCAGAAATCTTTTCTGGACATTTTGTTACTGGTTTGTGTGTACTCGTGGCCTCTTGTCCTGTTTGATGCACCTCTAAGTAACCCCCCTGCACTTCTTGTTTAAACAATGTTTGCTGCCAAAAATATTTTTGATTCTACCCATACCACTGTCAACTGCTACTGATAGTTCATCCACAAACACTGCTGCACCCTTTCCACTTAGATGAAGCCCATCCCTCATGGATGAGGAGTGAAGGCGTCAGGAGTGAAGGCGTCAGGAGTGAAGGCGTCAGGAGTGAAGGCGTCAGGAGTGAAGGCGTCAGGTGTGAAGGCGTCAGGAGTGAAGGCGTCAGGAGTGAAGGCGTCAGGAGTGAAGGCGTCAGGAGTGAAGGCGTCAGGAGTGAAGGCGTCAGGAGTGAAGGCGTCAGGAGTGAAGGCGTGAAGGTGTGAAGGCGTCAGGAGTGAAGGCGTCAGGAGTGAAGGCGTCTGGAGTGAAGGCGTCAGGAGAGAAGGCGTCAGGAGTGAAGGCGTCAGGAGTGAAGGCGTCGGAGTGAAGGCGTCGGGGTGAAGGCGTCAGGAGTGAAGGCGTCAGGAGTGAAGGCGTCAGGAGTGAAGGCGTCAGGAGCAAAAGATAGCCAGGAGACGGGAGGGAATGGTGACCTGTTGATGGGCAAGAGGGAGATGGGGTCTTGTGTAGTAGTCCTGTGTCATCTACTTGACTTATTGTAGCTTTTGACAATCACGTCACTAACACAATCTGTTCACGTCACTAAAACAATCTGTGGTTGTTCCTAGTGAATCCCTCGGATCACCATTGAATTTCCAAAACATTTCAGCTGCAGCATGTTGCAGAGGTGTTTTACAATATTCTTCAGCTTGTCAGTACCAACTTCATTGTGCTAAATCTTCTGCATTGTTAATGCTTGATGTTGACTTTTAGCTATGGTTCTATGCAGTTTTGTGGTGTATCTCTATTGCATATCTATGATTGATGTTAACGTTGACTGTCCGTCTTGCAGGCTCAGTTTGTCATCAGGAAAGGTTCTGGACATTTCCATGTGGAACACACCGGCTCGAAACTGGCGAATGTCAACTATGACCCCAAAACCCGATACATTGAGGTGTGCTCATCAGTCGTCATCTTTCCTAATTGGGAACTGGCAAAACATTCACTTGAGGAAGTCTGTCTAATTTTATGTGAATGTTTTTATAATAGATTAATATAATCTGAATCTTTAAAATTTTTTCAATCTCTGTGAGGTTACCTGAATTTTTTTTCACACTAAAGGTGGGGCATTCTGTCTCAGATCAACCATGGCATGTTGCACTCATATTTTTTAACTTAACCAATATTTTACCAGTTTATGCACAGGTCAATATAACCACACATGTCAAACCACAGGGCTGTAGCTCGAATGGCTTCTGAGTTATGACCTTTTTTAATTTGGCAGATTCTGTCATTTTGCCAATTTTTAGGAAATCGTAACATTTTCTTGTTCTACTTAAAATACCAATAACTCAAAAACTATTTGAACAAGAACTCTGGGAATTGGCATGTTTATTCTCCATTATATGTAGATAGTAACATACTATAGTTCCACTTCTATATATTTGTTCTCTCATAATCTGCCATTGAAGTTGTGTGTTTTTATGTGCAAAATTTAGCCAATGCATTATTTACACCCACATTTCAACAATAAAACATGTTTGAACACAAATGAATCTTATTTAGATCAATAACACACCTACATATCTAGGAATACAAGATTAGTTTGAGATACTGAAAAGTGGCCTATATTTAGCAGCCAAATATGCTATGTGGCATGGAGCTAAAATTCCAATTTATTTTATGAAAGGCAGTATAATGCACCATATTTGGATTCCCCATTCAAATGGCTTCTTATTGAAATTTTTTCGGGCAGACGTATTTTATCTAATCAACAGAATATCAAATCCTCTAGCTGATTTTACTACCTATTCCGTCTCTAGTAAAACAATTATGTCAATATTGCTGTGAAATGCAAAAAAAACTCCAGAATACGTAGTTCTACATTTTATGTACCTGGGTCATTCCATGTGAAATCAACAATATGGTCAAAAAGTTGATGTCTCAGAATTTACTTAAATCTTAACCAATGACTAAGTGGCTATACTTGAGCACTTGTGCAAAAGAACTAAACATTTACATGCACATTGGCTCTGTGATACCCTAGTATAATGTGAACAATTTGCTGAAAATTTTTATATATTGATACATATTGTCTATGCAAAATTTGAGAATGAGAGGAGGAAGGACAATGGGTATATCGAGTGCAATGGGATTAAAAAAAAATTATTTCAGCAGCCAATATTAATATAGCAGCCAGAAAATATAGTCAGTAGTTACAATAGACGTTATACTGTAACACAACAATGAAATACTGGCTGCTGAAATCATTTTCATAAATAAAAGAAATTGTTCCCATTAATGTGCACCTACGATTCTGGGCGTTTACCCCTTGTTCACATACTAAGGCAGTTACAGAGACAATTTTATGTAAATGCTTAGTTCTTTTGTTTAAATATAGCCATTTAGTCAATGGTTAAAATTTAAGTAAATGCTGAGACATAATTTTCTTACCATTGGTTGATTACACATGGAATGACCCAGGTACGTATAATCTAGAACTATCTATTCAGAAGGTTTTGTTTTTGCATTTGAGAACAATATTTACATAATTTTCTTACTAGAGATGGAATAGGTAGTAAAATCAGCTATAAGATTTCATATTGTGTTGTAGTCTATTGATTAGATAAAAACACAAAATGCGTCCATCTGAAATATTTTTTTTCAACATGAAGCCATTTGAAAAGGGAAATCCAAATATGGTGCATTACACAGGCATTGAACCTGCCTTTCATATGAAAAATAAATTGGAATTTTAGCTCCATTGCCACATAGCATTTTTGGCTGCTAAATATTGGCTATAATAAATATATATATATATACATATATATATACCTTGATTAGTTTACGTATATATAAACTAATCAAGGTAGAACCCTCAAACTTCTCATATTCCTAGATATGTAGGTGTGTTATTGATGTAAATAAGATTCGTTTGTATTCAAATATGTTTTGTTGAAATGTGGGTCTAAAATCATTTGTTTGCTCAATTTTATACATAAAAACACTTCAATAGTAGATTGTGGGAAAACTAATATACAGTAGTGGAATGTCTGTTACTATCTACATATAGTGGAGAATAAGCAGTCCAAATCTCAGAGTTCTTGTGTAAAATGGTTCTGATTTATTGGTACTATTTTAAGTAGATCAAGAAATCTTCATGATTTCCGAAAATTTGCAATATGACAGATTTGAAATGATCATAACTCAGAAACTATTTGTGCTACAGCCCTAAGGTTTGACTTGTGTGGTTATATTGACCTGATGATTAATTGGTAAAATTTTTGTTGAATAAAAAAATATGAGTGCAATAAGATTTTTTATTTTGGTTGATTTGAGACGGAATGCCCCAGGTGTAAAATAATTAATGAAACAGAAATGTTTTTGAAATCTTGTTTGTTAATTAGCTTTACATCTTCCACATTTAATGCATTATTACTAACTTTTCATAGGTAGTTGACGTTAAACTATGTTCATTCATAATTTCTGCACACTGATACATGGTGCATTTATATAAGTTGTGAAAATGTTTTGAAATGTTGCCTCTATTTGTATGGTAGATGGCACCCCTGGAGGAGGGCATGTTCACCATTGTGGTTCACGACCTCTGTCTGGCAACCGACACGCCTACACGGACTGTCATCTTCATATCAAATGTCTACCAAATCAACCTCTGGGTGGTGGATAAGGTATGTCAGCGGTAGTCAACCTTCTGAGAAGTCTGATGCTTGGATGGCCATATTGACTTGCCCTGTGCCAACTATGCTGTATGCCATTCTAACATAGGTTACTGAACATTTTCAGAGTGTAAAAAATTTACTATTTTCTAGTGTGCTCTCTGATTTGGATAACATTACATTTGAACAGGGTTGACTGAATTACTTTTATTTTGTACTTGAGTAAAAGTAATTCACATTGAAACTACTTGAGTAAAAGTAGCTTGTAAAGTACTTTTCAATAGTACTTGAAGTAAGAGTAAAAAGTACATTTATTTTCAAGCGAGTATTGTAAATGTTTTTTTAAGAATGAAAAACATACAACAGCAAAATATTCACAACTAAACGTTGAACATCTAAATTCCCTGTACCACACACCTATTCAGTGATCTCCAAAGTCCATGTCTTGTATTATAACTTACGCAGGTGACAGATTAGCAAACAACTGCTTTAAAATGGTCTATGTTTTTTCTTGAGGTACTTTTCTGAGTAGCAGATGTCATATCAGTACAATCTGTAATACAGTGTTTTGCGTGCATCACACCAGGTGGAGCTGCACAAGAGCATTCTGGCGAAGGTACAAGTGACGGATCGCAATAACAAGCTGATCCCCATTGAGTACTTCCCAATGATGGAGCTGAGTGGCCAGACAGGCAGCAGTATCATTACAGTCAAGTAAGAGCATGCACATGGCAACACAATTAAAAGGATGTCTTCTCAACAGTGCTTTCATTGTCTGATTGTGTGCACATAATTGGGAATCCTGAAATATCTTATTGTTCGGGTTTAAATGTTTCATATTTTGTGTATTTTAACAGTTTGTTTGAAATCTGTAAACATTGTAAACAAGTTGTTAATTTATTGTTTATACTTCCTCTACCTACAAACAGTTGCAGATTGTTTGTCATTATTTGTGCAGCCTAATTTGGTCAAATGCATGAACTATAGAATGCACATATTGTTAAATAAATGAAATTAAGAACTTTAATTGAGACTTTTTTAATTTGTATTCTTGGCATTAAGTTGTTTTTGCTGCATGAAAATATTAACTAAATATTTGTTTTACTCATGAAAATATTGTAAAATGCTTAACAGTCTTTATTAGGATATGTTTTTCTACTTACCGTAAGATTCCGTGTATAATACGCATTTTTTCCCTTCATTTTTTACTTAAAAGTCCAGGTGCATATTATACATGGTGATAGGGCGAAAAAAAAATTTTCTCTGACCAGATATGGATAGCGCTACTGGAACACTAGTACTATGACATCAATGAGCGGGAAGCATACGCGACCGGGAGCGTCGCTGACCGGGAATAACGCAGAAATGTGTGGACGGTGTCGGGTTAATATGCTCAAATATGTGTTGCTCCCTGAGCGCCAAGGCATGGTATTCTTGAATCACGTGAGCGACCTGAATAGTCAGCCAATGTGACTCGAAGCTGTGAATGTAAATAAATATGATTGGACCGGATGTATGCTTCGCTGTAGAAAGTGTGCATGCAACATATCAGAACAGAGCTTGGTATTAATTTTAAATTGAGATTAGAACGATGCATAGTAAGTTCTAACAAGCCCAGATTTAATCAGTTCCGCAATGGTCAAGCTAAAATGCAAGTTACATAGGGCTTACACAACTAACGAGGTGATATATTGTCGCGTGCGATGAGCTGGCGGCATTGTCGTAACTTGCATGACATGTTTACGATTCTGAGATGGATTCAAGGATCATCACACAAACGAACTTTGCTGAAATGACAGTGGCCAACCATGAGTTGTGCTTCAAGCAAACTATCAGAAGTGGGGAAATCAGGGGTCAATGCCAAAAGTTGGGGTGCGTATTATACATGGTAATATAGAAATTCTATCAGAATTTAGCAAAAGTCAGGGTGCATATTATACATGGGGGCGTATTATACACGGAAACTTACGGCAGTACTAGATATTGCATGTTCAAATGATCAGGGGCTGGTTTCATGTTGCCTACTTAAACTACGCAGTTATTTAGTGCTACGAATGTGCATAAACTAAACATTTTGCAAAACTAAGTAGTTGCATAAAACTAAGTAGTTGCATAAAACTAAGTAGTTGCATAAAACTAAGTAGTTGCATAAAACTAAGTAGTTGCATAAAACTAAGTAGTTGCATAAAACTAAGTAGTTGCATAAAACTAAGTAGTTGCATAAAACTAAGTAGTTGCATAAAACTAAGTAGTTGCATAAATTTGTCCCACCCTCCTCCCCATCTTTCTCCCTGTGGTATGTTTACTTGTTAGCAGCAACTGTACATCTTTGGTGGAAGTGGGGTGTTCATGTCTCAAAGCTTTCCCATTTTTTTATTGCAATAGTGGACATGGGAGTTTTGGCTTTCCCAGAAGTGTTCACGGGTTTTAACGCTGGGACGCAGCTCGCTTCCCTTCCACCTTGGATTTTAGAACTGTTCGTGTAGCGAATTGGCCCCACCTTTGTAGTTATTCCAGTTAGAGCTAGTGTATTTTTAAGCAGGTAGTTGTATTCATAGACTGCGTGATAGCATGTAGGGCATTATGCTATTTGGTTTAAGGGTGTTCCATAACAATAGTAATGCCATTGTTTCTTTTATTTGTTCTAGGAATACTGCTACTGCTTTGTGGTGAAATGTGGGCTCTATTGAACCCGACGTCCAGGAGGCTCGCATGGGGCGTAGTCAGCCTGGCGTTGGGTTGTGGAGCCCACATTTCTTTGTTTTACATTTCTTTGAAAAGTGGGCTTACCCTTAATCCCCACAATAAACGTCATTCATTTGGCCTTTTCATATCTCTATATCTGTTATTGTGTTGTTGATTGCATAAAACTAAGTAGTTGCATAAAACTAAGTAGTTGCATAAAACTAAGTAGTTGCATAAAACTAAGTAGTTGCATAAAACTAAGCAAGTCGAGTTTCATGCTGCGCGCCTGACCTATTTTTTAACTAAGATTGTATGTAAGGTTGTCACATGGTTAGATGAGTAATTATCAACGGACAATCTCACAGATTCCCCTACCCATAATCTCATTAGCGACATGGTGAAAGCAAGCAACACAGTCCACACTGTTAAATGGGAAAGGAAAAGCAATTTATTGACACAAAGTTGAGCTGTCTGCTCGAGCAATACTCACAACATGCCACAATTTTGCAGTGTAAATTGAGGAACTATGTGACCAATCTGCGAAAGAAACAGCGATTGCTTATTATTTGCTATGTCGACAATAAACATAGTTTTAGTAGGTCAGCAAATACGCCTATGGCTATGTTTGCTCAACAGCATTAGTGTCTAAATAATTATCACTGTTTGCTATTTTATTAAAGTTATAAAAAATCACTGATTAACACAACATTATTTATTTTATTAATGTACATTTGCATCTTAAACGGAAATTCAATACATTAATTATTAATTCATTACAAATTCATAGTTGTCGATGCTGTAAGCACCTAAAATACAGTTTTCTATTAGTACACAATCCATATTCTTATGTAAAATCTTCAGTTATTGCATCACAACTTGATGAATGACAGTTATTGTCTCTGATGCGGTTTTACAACCTTTAATGAGGATTCCTGTTGATGTGTAAAGTGTTCATGGAAGCAAACATATCGTGGTACGAGTCGGGCGAATGCAGCAGCCACTGTGTGGACGGACTGTTCTAGACAATCTTGCCTTGCTAATGCCAAGCAAATCGCTGACAACCACCTGAAAGTTACTGTAGTGTACACACGAATAAGTGCAAGGCAACAAGAATTTGGAGCATTGCTGTGAGTGAGCCATATTGTGCAGAAATAAAAACGTTGTCACCGATCAAATCGACTAAGTCCATGATGCCATGACAATGAAAATGGTACCTATTAAAAACTTGACATCACCGTACGTTTCAAAAGTGTGTGTTCTGTCTCTAAGCGCTGTCTTCCTGCGTAATCCTCATATTGCCGCATCATTTAGTCAATGTACTTGTCGGAGAACCGCTAAGTAGACAACATGAAACGCATAATTTCTGAAGGCAATCATCCAAGTACACTTTCTTAGCCACTAAGTAGGCAAAATGAAACCAGCCCCTGTTTTGCATGTAGTAGGTTTCTCTGTACTTTTTTTTCTCTGTAATTTTTTTTGCACTGGTTAAACAATCCAAATAGTAATTCTATACAGAACTGATGGTTGTAGTTTCCCTAACACAGTTGGTCTGTCTGTGCTTCAGAGAGAGTGACGAGAAGCAAGATGAGGGTAGTCAGTACACTGCCCTCTACAGGGTGAGGGGCATCGCCCTGGGGCGCACAACGCTGCAATTTGTGGCCGTGCAGAAGGAACACGTCCAGGTGTACAGCCAGGCCCGTGAGATCCAGGTAGGAAAGGGGGAATAGTAAAGGAGAGGATGTTGATGTGTTGAATTATTTCTAAATGGTACTCCAGAAGCTACTGTCAGTAGAGCAGTCTGAAGCACAGGGAAAGTTGTGCATATGTAGAAGTAGTAATTTACTTGAATGATATTTTCCTTGCATACAGTTGCAGCTATAAGCAGCAAGATATGTACACACAAAAATACTACACATTTTGTACCAGGTTTTCCACCTGTGTTAGACAACAATTTTGTATAATACATGTCAATATTAAATCTATTTAAATTGCAAGATTTGTATATAAAAGCTGAATGTGTTGCTGCCGACTGGTCTCTCGTCATCTTCTTAGAAGGCTGTTGCAGGCATTTTCACGTAAAGGGTACATGTTTAGTTCCACACAGCCTCAAAAATCAATGTGTACCAATTGTTATGTTATTTTCCAACACCATAGATGATATTACATTAACACTGACATTTTAGGAGCATGAAGTTACATATATTTCCTAAAAACTTGCTTTAAAGTTAAGCTGTAAAATTAGCAATCTGGAGAAGACATTTCTCTAACACACAATATACTATTATGATATGTGATGCGCCACCCCCAAACCAGGCGCTTCTCGCCGGATTTAGTTTGGCGCAGGAGCCTAAAACGCATGGTGTACGTTCGAATTGTCGAAAATGGGTTAACAACGGAATAGATCAGCGAAATTATCCATCTTTCCATAAATCCATTTATATAAGCTGAAAGATTGTTCAAACTAGTAATATTTAGCACTTTATTGAAGCCCCTGATTAGCGTCGCGGTTGAGAAGTCTGAAACAAAGCCATTTTACGCGCTTTTGATCGACTGTCTTCGCTCACTTACAAGTGGGAAACCCCACATGTTATACATGGCTGGAAAGCTTATGACGTCAACTACACGTGTGATTGGGAATCTCTTACTCTAGACCAATGGAAGAGCTCCTATTATACATAATTTATCCAGCAACAAAGTACTGTTGTTGCTATGGTAGTTGCGAAACACTCGCCAGTTTCGCCCGCTGTTTTGACGTGTGCCATTACATATGATATTATAAGTATTCTTATATCAATTGCAGTACTGAACAAAACAATATAATAAGAAAAAATCTATTGCACTGAAATCCTTGAGAACCGGTGCTAGGCAGCACGTTAACTCCAAAGGATTAGATAATCTCAAATCAGTTTATAATTATTTTAAGTGGCCAACAGTTGAATGACGCACTGAGGAGGGTAAGCGAAAACATCAAAGTGGGTCTTCACATCATGTCGGAGTGTTATTATATTTCCTGTAGATTTAACGCTAACAATGAGGGGGTTCATAACACCCAATATGTTAACACACAGGCTTCCTAAAACTTTGAAAACCAGAAGAAGAAAAAGATGTAAAAATCTTAATTAACCTCATTATTTTTCAATATTAATTAAATGCATTAATAAAACAGGCAGAATACATTGTTACGCTGTCTTGACATTTCATCAGAGCTTCAAATGTATTAAAAACATCGAATATGATTGTAAGATATCATATTATAACAGTAATGCTCCAATGTTCTGGAGTGGACATTAAATTTTTTTTTAATGCATGATATGCTAGTGTGGTAATTGATTAATGTTAAAATTCTTAACTTTACAACAATATGGAATGACAATTACTAAAAAAAATACTTAATGTACTGAAAATGTAATATTTTCTTATACAGTCACCTCGTTATTACGCAGATTCGGATATAAGGCGGTCGGTTGTGGACCCAAAATGTCTGCCGCCAGGAGGAAATGCCAAAGTAAACCTAACCCAATTCTAAATAGGTTTAAGCCTTAAACCTATTTAGAATTGCTGTGACAATTCTCAAGAAACTTTAGGTGAACAATGTTAATGAATGTGTTGTTTGTTTTGTGCTGCCGCCGACATCAATCGGTGTTGCTTGCTTTGCTTTGGCGGTTTGTAAATTGCAATCAAGATTCACAAATACACCTCGCTTAAGAATCAGATAAACAGTCTTAAATGCAATTTAGTATGCAATACCAATATAACACTGGGGTGAAATGGCATGCTTCCATAGCATCTTAATCTAATCGTTTTCACGACACTAAACTAACATGCCAAATGCTAACCCAAGGCACTACCGGTGCGCGAAAATACAAATTCGTCATCCGCATATGAAACGATGAATAGATGTTAAGTGGTGCTTCATAAATTTATGTTTCAGTCAAGATTGGTTGAAAGACAAAGTGAAGCAATTATTAATTCTACCTATTGTTATTTTCTATGTTTAATCAGCTTACATACTACGTGTTTCAAATCATACGTTTTCGGCTGCTCAGATCCAGGTTATTATTTTCGATTTGTAGGCCTATTGGTCCAGTACATCATCATCGTAGCAGATCTATTCCATAACGGCATACATACATGAATTTTATTCAATTCAATATTCAACAGGGTGTGACATTTAAAAATAATACACGTTGAAGCTAGTTGACTCGTTTAATAAGCTCTATAAACTGCATATTGATGTATAAGACAGTGCTGGCAGCACACAGGGCTTCGACAGCATTCTTGGACTTGTTGCAGCGCGGGCAGCAATTGTTGTTGTGTAGTAACTCCCTGGTGGCAGATATGGGAACAACTAACGCGCCTCACGTATAGCGTGGTCCAGACATGCCAAGTTCGGAAGGCCCGAAAGGGGTAGATTAGCGTGTACGACAAAAATTCAGGGTCGCGACGTCGCGTCGACGACCGGCAGCCACACTCGAGACACAGCACAACAAACACACTATTAACCAAAATGGTTAAACACATTATTTTAATACACACAAGAAATGGTAATTATATACAATTTAAATAAGGTACATATAGGTACTTAAATAACATAATTATACAACAGGCTAAAATGCAGGTCAAAAATACTGAGCATAATGAAAGGTGCATAAAAAATTAAGGTAATGGATAAAAAACACAGCAGTGAAATATAGCAGTGAAAGTAGCTAGATGCTCCATTTTTCAATTACATAAACATGCACAGCATATACTTCTAATACACATGAAATGACAATTATATACAATATAAATAATTAATAATATATACAAAATGCTAAAATACATTGCCAAAAAAATATAAATCATATAAAAAATACTAAGAACGATGCAAGGTCCATAAAAATTAAGGTAATGGACAAAAACATAGCAGTAAAAACAGTCAATAAAATGCTCCACATTTCAGTTACGCAAACACGCACATTCTATACTGAAATGTTCAAATGATAAAAATATATAAAAAAATATACAACAATAATTACAAACAGGCTAGACATGCAGCAATGTAGAAAAGAAGCACAAATCAGCATGAAGCATCATGTTGATAAAAGGGCACTTAATAAAGTACAGATTACAGAAAAATTATGTTAAATAAGGCAATACTGATAAATAAAATAAAAATACCATGCAAGAAATATACGAAGCTATACACAATTCTGACTGAGATTGATAAATACAAATGTAAAAACTGCCTGGAATGTGCAAATGACATAAATAAAAAATACACTAATGTATAAATACACAAAATACAAACAACATATAGATACAACTGTACAACAAAACAATCTAAATAAAATTCACACTCGCTCCTGTGCCGAGCTAGTGCACAAGTCATTGTATGACGTGCACGCAACACACGCCAGCCGCAGTGTGCGCTCACAGGGAGCGAACTCGGTACAGATAGTGTCCTCGTTCAACATGCACTTCAGCAGTGCTGACAAAGTACCAAGTATCGGTACCAAGGGTGCAGGTGAAATTCCAGTGGCCAAGTTCAAGGCAAAAGAAAATCGTAGCCGTAGCCACCAATCCACCATTACTACATTAGTGCATTCCTCATTATTCCATAAGCGGTGTATAACACTAACAGTCAACCGATTTTTTATAACGACTACTAAGTAATAATGTACATTCAGTAATCATAATAAATTACCTAAATGGACAGACGTTGGCATACTTCGCCTTATTAGGCGGTGCCCGCAGCTTAGCCGCCGAGGCACGCTTCATCATGCCGTGGAGAAACTAGTTATCAATGATTAAAAATTGTAGATAGAAACAACTCAAGCGAAAGAAAAATTTTAACTGTTCTAGCGGGGAGTTATACTCGCTATAATTATATAGCAGAGATCACGAGGGCGCGTAGCTGCGATATCATTGGTCGCCGGAATCGAGGCTGAGATTCAAATTCAAACAGGATCTACCGGAAAGTAGAGAATTTTCACTCAACGGTGCCAGTTTTACCGATAAAATGAAAGAAAAAAATTGTTCCCCTAAATCGCAAAAACCGGTAGAAATGTTCTACCGACCGGTAGACCGGTAGAAGAGGTGAAAAACCGGTAGTCTACCAGGAAAACCGGTAGACTTGGCATGTCTGGCGTGGTCCGAAGTCATGGGCCCTGACCACCGCGTTATAACGAGGCCCGACTGTAGTTCACATTTGCTGGCTTGCTTATAATATTGAAAACAAGATAAAATTATCTGAAATTCTTGACTAACCTCATTATTTTCCACTATTAGCTAAACACATTGATACAACAGGCTAAATACATTGTTATGTTTTACTGATGTGTCAAAAGAGCAGTAACTGTATTAAAAATGTTTACCATCCCAGTGTCTGAAATTAGCAAAAAAATTAACTGGCCCAGATTTTTTTTTAACTGGCCCAGTTCTATTTTGAACCGGCCTATGTGAATTTGAACTGGCCCCACAAAAATGTATAAATTATAAGAATACGTAATAAAGCAGTTTTTGTGCGTAAAACTAAAACAGACACTGTCTGCTTTAAATTAGAATAAATAATAATTTAATAAGTATAAACCATTCCAAATATTGTCATTAATTTCCTATAACTAGCAGACCAATAAAATAAAGTAATGAATTTAATAAACATTTCAGTGTGAACTTTATTTGTGAAACAGTTACAGTTGTTGAAATTAACATTATGTTTGATGCCAACATTTTGCACGCACTGCTACTGCCCTGTACTTGGCACAAGCAAACATATATGCCGTTCTCCAAATCAAAGCCTCCAAAGTCCACTTTCATAGCCAAATATCACATTAATCAGAATATCTTGGCACATTATATTGTCAGTCAGATTGACTATCTCCTTAATATCACCAGTACGAAGTAAATTGTCGTAATATCCTTCAAAAACTTCGTCTTCCATCTTTGCTTTGGTGTTTTCGTGGTATTCCCCAATATACTGACATCATTAAATGTGAATCATCCAGTAGGCATCCATGTTACAAATGCCAGGTGTTTCCCTTGCATGTGCGGACTTCGCCTTTGCCTTGCCAGTGATCTGTCACTGTAAAGTATCGTAATGTGCATAACTAATACAGTCCGACCCAGCAGTGGCTGCTGGGATCAATCGACGGGGTGGGGCCGATAACTTGCACAACTGGATCATCGGGAAACATTTTGAATCGGCGGCCTTAATTTCGAACACTGCCATAGTTATAGGAGATTGTGTTATAACAAATGCATTAAACAAAAGTCCTCTCCAGAACATTGGTTTAACATGTGTTAACACCTTGTTGTTTCCCAGTTTTCCATTCTGTAAGACACACTATTCAATTGTTGGAAGCAAACCAAATATGTGATGGTCGCACAACATTATTTAATTGCTTTTTAATAATACAGTTCGAACTAGTTACTGTTTATCATCTTCTTGATATCAGTCATATCCCGTTATAATATAATAAATTATACTTGCATAACAAATGTCTTCTACATACTTTTATGCCCATTTTCTGTGACTAAGCTAAAATCGATGCAAGGACATTGAACATAGTTATGTATACATATGTATGCTGTTTGATGTTATTCTGGAGAGCTCATTCCATTTAAAGGGAATAACAACAATGATTTCTTGAAATCATTATATTACATGTAGTATATTTCCATTTCCACAGCACCGAAAAATTCATTAGAATTCCATTAACCCATTAAACCCCACAACGGCTGCGGCCGGCCGCTCTGCGCAGTCCTGGAACGGCCGCCGCCGGCCGCATACAGGACCTTCTATTAAATAAAAATCCTGGCGAATAACTACTGAACTAAACGCTACCAAATTTTGCCACACCCTAGCGGATACATTTTGCATCAACAACAGCTCGTTACGTGCATATGTTTTCGGAAATCTTGATTTTCATCAGTTTTGTTGACGCTATCTCGAAAATTTTTATTTCTATATTTGTCATGATAAAATATGGTGTAACCTGAAAAATAACCGTCAGAAATTGATAATGTTTTCAGTAGTACAAAGCTAACACATATAGCTACATTTTCTTCGCTGAGTTGCATAGCGTTATAGCATGGTATCATTGTCATATGTCAGTCGCAACTTTCAAAGTTTTAACAAATGTACTATTTTGTCTTGGCAAATTGTTATCAAATGTCAACATTTTATTAATATATCCTATTTCTATGTATACATGCACGTGGAGAAATTACTACTCTTCAAAATAAACCCAACTTGTAATTGTCAATATTGAATACTTTTTTTTCTACAGATTTTTGAACACAAGGAAGTAAAATCGCTCGAAATTTGCCAGAAATCCTGGGAACATGGTGGCATGTTTTAATAAAATCCTGGGGCCTAATGGGTAAATTAATAATTCCAAATAATACTCTGTTCTACCAGCCTACCTCAATTATGCATATTTTTCCTGACGTCAATGATGATAAGGAAGTGCTACGGGACTTTCTAATCATTCACTGTACTGTTGACAGCGATAGTGGTTGTTTAGAAGTGAGCGTCATGATGGTTTATTTTGCGGTATTTGATTGTAAAGCAAACGTCAAACCGACGAAGCGCAGCCAGCTTTGCTCACTTCAAGAAAACTTGTTTCGACTGCGATCCAGACCAGAGAAGGTGCATCCCAGGGTTATTCGGGTGCTAAAATCTCTTCCCAGTAGTGGAAGCTATGTTGATGCCACCAATCCGTAGAACACAGGCAGCGACACGGGCGTCGACGACCACGGTCCTAGGATCAAAGTGAGCTGTCAGCGTGGATACAAGTGATGTCGGCTCATGGTGAATTCGACCTGGTGAATTTGGACAGCATTCTTTGAAGAGTTCAGCCTACAACTGTGGTAACTTGGGCCTCAGAGCACAATGGGCATAGAGATCTCAGCCCAAATGATTGTGCAGCGAGCACATGAAGTTTAATGTGTGTCTTTAAATATGTCTGTCTGTCTTTCTGTGAATAAAGCATTTTATTTTTTCTGGTATTTGTTAATAGATTTTGTTCCACATTAACCCGAAATTGTTACTTTGTAACTGCTTTTATAGCTTTCGCATCCTTTTGCATAAAGTATGCTGCTACATTATTTCCATTTTAACACACAGTCAACGAGACGATCATTAGAACTTATACAATTTGTTGTATCCTTAAAATTCATATTATATAATATAGAATATATTACACCAAAGACTAATATTATATACTGTTGAATAATTTAAATAAAATTTTATTATAATTATAACAATATCTTGTTTCTATATTTCAGATTTTATGCATTTCACCTCAAGGAAAATTCTCCCCAGTTTTTTTTATTAAATCAAATACAGAGCAATGACAGCCACCTGCATATAAAGAGCAATGACAGCCACCTGCATATACAGAGCAATGACAGCCACCTTCATATACAGAGCAATGACAGCCACCAGCATATACAGAACAATGACAGCCACCTGCATATACAGAACAATGACAGCCACCTGCATATACAGAGCAATGACAGCCACCTGCATATAAAGAGCAATGACAGCCACCTGCATATACAGAGCAATGACAGCCACCAGCATATACAGAACAATGACAGCCACCTGCATATACAGAGCAATGACAGCCAACTGCATATAAAGAGCAATGACAGCCAACTGCATATAAAGAGCAATGACAGCCACCTGCATATACAGAGCAATGACAGCCACCTGCATATACAGAACAATGACAGCCACCTGCATATACAGAACAATGACAGCCACCTGCATATAAAGAGCAATGACAGCCACCTGCATATACAGAGCAATGACAGCCAACTGCATATAAAGAGCAATGACAGCCAACTGCATATAAAGAGCAATGACAGCCACCTGCATATACAGAACAATGACAGCCACCTGCATATAAAGAGCAATGACAGCCACCTGCATCTACAGAGCAATGACAGCCACCTGCATATACAGAACAATGACAGCCACCTGCATATAAAGAGCAATGACAGCCACCTGCATATAAAGAGCAATGACAGCCACCTGCATATAAAGAGCAATGACAGCCACCTGCATATACAGAGCAATGACAGCCACCTGCATATACAGAACAATGACAGCCAACTGCATATAAAGAGCAATGACAGCCACCTGCATATAAAGAGCAATGACAGTCACCACCACCAGTCAGTGCTACCACTATTGCGATGTTTACTTTCTGACCTAACCATGAAAACGACCACCTAGAGCTGCCAAACTTCTCATATATTTACCATACATGTACACATGTCACATGGTCAAACATCTCTCTTACTTCCATGTAACAATAAAAAATACAAAAACAAAAGCTAGCTATATCTTCTACGCCTAGCTCCATGAAGCTAGAGTTTTTTTATTTTTATTTTTATTTGGAAGTAAGAATAATGTTTGATCACGTCACATGTGTATGCTATGGTAGATATATGAGGAGAAGTTTGGCAGCTTTATGTGGTCGTTTTCATGGTTCGATGAGAAAGTAAATAAGTTCGAAGTCAAAGGCTACTGGCATTGCTAAACATCTCCGAAAAGAGCCAAATTCGAAGATGAATCTGCGGTATCACTAGCGGTTCAAAATCATTACATTATACGTTTTATTCTGGAAAATTGACATCGCCATCACTCGCTATAGTAACGTGAGTGAAACTATACTGAAGCATTGCATAGAAATCACTGACTGAATGTAAACCCATATCATCATTGACGTTACAAAACCATGTGATCACTCATCTCTTTAACTTGGAATTTTAACGTGCGCTTTGCAAGTTAGACGCATTTAATTTTACCTATAAATATATTTTTCACATTTTTTTTATGTTGGCATGTAGTACATACAATATTAAACTTTGTGTACACACTGAAAAAGCAGTTTAGCAAGTGCCTTGTTGTTATTCCCTTTAACACACATAAATTCGCAAGGCAGTTAGAAATTAGAACCATGTTTAAACATATAACAAATTCCAACCCATCTGAAAGCTGACTTTGGTAGTGGAATATATCATAAATTAATGTTTACTTACCACTGGTTTTTTACTGTTTGGCATTGGAATGTTGGCGTTCTGGAGAGGACATTATTTTTTAAGAAGAATGACAAGGACCAGTTTATGATGGCCACATATTGTAAACCTACTTACTTAGACATAATTTGCTGTTTGGTTTGGACTTTAATTAATTATTAGTAGTTTGGGGTGTCTTTTTTGTGAAGACATTTTTGTTTAACATAAATTGCACCATTAAATACAAGTTGACTTTATGCCATACTCACCACTCCAATTTGCACCATATTTGTCATGTTTAGTTCACTGATTGAAGGACAATTTAACAAAATTGGTTGTTGCTTGATAACTTCACAGTATTGCAGTACAGGTTTAATGCTAATATAAACTAAAGTGGGACTAAGAAATGTGTCAAAAACAGCATACCATGCAGATTTTCTTTAACAAATATTTGATGTATCTTCGTGAAATGTAGCCTGTAGGTTCCTTACTGTAGCCACTGCATAATAATCACACTGAATTAATGTTACACAATAAATTGTTTGAATACATTGAGGGAACGTGCAGTTAGGCAAAAGTGTACCCTTGACATGAAAACGCCCTTTATATCTGTGTTTCAGGTTTTCCCTCCTCTCAGACTTCAGCCACGGAACATCACACTGATTGTCGGCTCTCTCCTCCAAGTTAGTGTCTTTGTCTCTTTACAGTTGTGTTGTAAACAATCAGTTACGTTGATTACACTCTCACTTTACCAACAGTTTTAGCAAGCAACATGATCAAAACTGTTGTTGGGCCTAAAAAATAGATGTGTGATTTTTGTTAACAACTATCTTTACTACGATTCCAAACAGAATGACGTCATGTACATTCTCATCAGTAATATCTTCCTATGTTATTAAAGTTCAAATATCTTTCTAAATCCTTGGGCATGATCATTCATACTTTCTACTACCAATATTGCTGTGCGCTACCCTCTACATGTTGTTAATACAATAACCTTAAATTATTAGGAATTAACATTGCCTTGATTTAACAATGATCACAGAAATATAACCATAAAGCGAGTACTTTAACAAAATTAACACTGTCAGTACAGCTCTACTATAATGTTCACAGGAATAATAACTTAAGACAATCTCAGGCATGAGTTGCATTTATCATCAAACAAAGGAACAGAAAGTATCACATATGTCTACAGAGACTCAGAAAATACCAGTTTTTCCTGGGTTTTCCTACTGTTCTGTTTTTCCCAAGAAAAAACCAACTCTGTTTACTGCAACTGTTCAAATCAATTGATCTAAGGAGTCACCTACATGCAAATGGGTTATGTAAAGTTATGTCATATCTTAAAAAACTACTTATCTCATCCTGACTGAGTTGACAATGTATTATATTTATGAAAAGGTCACGCATGACAAAATATGAATATGCGATTTGTATGACCGTAACCATGGTAATAAAATAATCTTACAAATGCTGATGGGCAGTTTTGCAGTAAGTTTTTAATTTTTTTCTGACAAACAATCTATCAAATTGTGCAATGAAGCTGTTTGGCTGAACAAATAGTAATATTTTTTATTATAAAAATTATATTTTTATCATTACAAAATAAAGTGTTTAAACATACACAAATGGCAAAAATCACAATTTTATAAAAAATATTACTATATGTTCAGCTAAACCTCTTTATTTTATAAGTTTGTGTATTGTTTGTTAGAATAAATAAAAAAGACATATATGAATTGCCATGGGACTTGCTAATATTATGTCATAAGCGACATTTTCAAATAAACGTAATACACTGTAAATTTGGTAAATAAAAGTAGTTTTTTAAGGTATGACATCAAGTTTATATAACCCATTTATAGATCAGAGGCCAGTGTGACCTCTTAACATTTTTCTTTGTATGGCCTCATGCCGCATGGGGCATAGCCTTTACTGGTGAACCTCGTACACAGAGGGAACACAGTTTTAAAATGTTGTTTAAATTTCAAATCAGCCCCATCTCCACCGCAGTAGTAGCAGCCTGGTCGTCCCAGGGCCGATCTCTAGTAAGGAGCCTCCATGAGACTCTCGCAGTTTAGTACCTGGAAGTTTTGGCAAATGGCATCGACTTCACTGGCTTGTTGATACTGCCTGCCATAAGTACGTCAAATGCATTTCTTTGACTTGGTTCAGGTTAAGGTGGGTCGGCATTAACAGGCTTAAGCATACAAGAAATGTTAAGGCGTCGCTTGGGTCTAAACGCGTTTTATTTTCTTATTTCATTATCACTGAACCTACAGAGCTGAAACTTTCATAGATTGCAAGTCCAGGTAAGAGTAATGCTGTGAATTTTTTTCAGAAAGTTTCATACATATTTTCCCACGGTATGCAGCCATCTTGGACTGAATGTTGCGTGTGACTTATATCAGTAACCATTGGATTTAGAGGACTCAAATTTGGTGTGTAGTTACTCCACATAATCCCAATGAAAACAGTCAGTTGACTTTCCAAGTTTTCAAAAAAATTTTGTTTTCATGATTTTTTTACATCTGAATGTATTTTTTCATAATGAAATTTTACATTGATGGTTCATTATATAAAATATAAATAATGTTTTCTAAAAAGTTACTAGATAGTTTTCAAGAGCATACTATCAAGAAACACTGTAGAAAGTTTCAAGTAATTCTGTCAAACAATAGCAGAGATAAGTGACACGGGAGGCAGTAGGTGTGAGGGAAAACATGTTTTTGAGAAAATCGTGTTCAAAGTTTATGTACATTGGCACATACATTTCAACATCTGAAAAGCAACCTAGATGATTGAAACTTTGCATACATATTACTGAATGTATAATCTATCAAAAGGCAAAGTTAAGAGTCATTGGCATTGTAAAATAAATTTCACACAAGTCCCAAGTACCCGACACCCATGTCCATCGTTGCCGACACAGCTGATCTCACCACGACAAATGGGACATTCGTCGCCTGAGTCCCATCGATACAGTCTGATGACAGATTTGCATTGATGACCTTGTCGCAACTGGTGCAGAAAGTCTCGAGGCCACACACCACGCCGAGGGTGCGGTACGGTCGACAGCTGGGGTGGAGAGTGTATGCTTCCTACACAACGTGCATAGCAGGTTCGCAACAAGTGATGGCAACACGGCACAGCGTACAAGTACTGTTGAAAGATCTCCATCAGCATCTGTCTCATCCTCAACCAGGAATCGCGGGACACCTATCTCCTCCAGAAGATCTGCATAACTAAACTTCCGTTCAGTGACAGACAGTCTCCGAGACGGATCAGCTGGTACTGTTGATGACCGCATTGATGCCTGGAAAAAATACACAATATAAATGTATTTCATGAACAAAAAGTATCCAAGACATGTTCAACAACAAAAGCCCCCCCTTGCTACGTATGCAGGGGTATGGCATTGAATGCAATTTATTTTATTGGCATTGCCATATTATACACACACACCGCACGCGCGTGTGTATATAGGCTATGTATACAATAATTACCAGGGCAAATTGTAGTAATATAATAAACCATAGACATAGTTACAACTCTGTTTCTGATGTGCCTGGATGGACCCTGGGCCTGAATGTCAACACAACCACGAACATCAACAGCATGAACTAGATCAGCGTCAAATCGTTTATACAGTAATAGTTATGCCACAAAGGCGATGTTTGGATAAAACGCAAGTGAACATATGAAATATCAGAATTAAACTTACACTGCGTGCCATTCTCGCTGGCACCACGGACGGTGATAGTCGAAGAAGACGAAGTTGTCGCCGCAGGTTCATTGGCGAATTCAACCCTCGATGCCTTCGCATCACACGCTAACTGCAACGATGCAAACTTTCGCTGCCTCCCAGTACCGTAACCGCCCACTCGCTTTCGACCAAACGGCATAATGTCGTTTTACAAAGCGATATAAATGAACGAAACTCATGGGATAAAAAAGTCGATCGAATCGAACGTAGCTGGTATTTCAAGCTGACGTCAGAGGATGGAAATTAGTATTACAACCAATTATAGCGCTTGATTTGAGGGAATCCGACATCACGTGGTGATGTCCGGCGAATCGTCGTGGCATTCCCCATTCCTTTGTCACCGAGATGGTTCAGAGGCGGTCATTTATAGTCGGAATTACTCGGATACCTCCGGGCACATTTTAAAACTGTTTGTACCATCATACAGAGCGAAAATGGGGCTTTCCCGTGATATGCGCCATGTTGGAATGGCAGCGTTTTCCGGCATGCAATGGCTCGCGGAAAATCACCTAATGTCCCATTAGTCTCGGTTCATTTGACATAAACAAAGACTTAGCAATGATAGGCATCATACAAAAGACACGTTTTATGACAGAAACGTGTTTATTTCGACAGTGCAACTTACATGAATGGCAAGTTGAATAATATTTATACACGGAAATAGCAACAACTAGAAATTCATTTTATTGTCAAAAATCCGTCAAATCCGACCCGAGTCTCCCGTTAAGAATAATATAGGTCCTAATACTGATCCTTGAGGTACCCCACTCAAAACCGATTTCCAATTTGAAACTTCTCCATCTACTACAACTCGTTGTCTTCTGTCAGTCAGCCATTGTTCTATCCAGTCAGTTATGCTATCCCCGATACCATTTAAGTAGTAATCTTTGATGTGGCACTTTGTCAAAAGCTTTCTGAAAATCTAAGTAGATAATATCTACTGGCGATCCCACGTCTATCCACTTAGTGATTTCTTCAAAAAAACATAACATATTTGTTAAGCATGACCTCGCTTTAAGGAATCCATGTTGAGATGAATTTAATAATTTGTGCTTAACGAGGAAGTCCACCATATGGTTTTTAATTAACCTTTCTAATAATTTACAAATCACTGACGTTAAACTCACTGGTCTGTAATTTTCTGACTTATTTCTCGAACCCTTTTTAAATAATGGTATGATGTTTGCTTCTTTCCATTCAAACGGAACAACTCCCTCTTTTAATGACAAGTTGAATACTCACAAGAACGTTTATAGAACGTGATGTGCATTAGACAGAAAGAAGAAATGTTAAAAAACTAAATAGCCGTGTATTCATATATAGGTGGAGTCGGTGTGTGTTATAGCAGTAAATATTTGAGAGTAGAAGCTAGTTGCACTTGTGCTTGACTTTTGTGAATGTCACTGTTACCTGGGTAGCATGGTTACTATGGAGTACCACAACCTTTGTGAATGTCACTTACCTGGTTAGCATGGTTACTATGGAGTACCACAACCTTTGTGAATGTCACTGTTACCTGGGTAGCATGGTTACTGTGGAGTATCGCAATTTTCGAAAAGAATGTTATATTGTTTGTTGCATGGATTTTAAAAGAATGTTATATTGTTTGTTGCATGGATTTTAAAAGAATGTTATATTGTTTGTTGCATAGCTTTTAAAGCAGATAGTTTGTTACTCAGAACATAGAACTTAATGCTGAGTAAATATGATATATTATGAATTTATTACAACAACCACAATTTAACTTATGTCAGTAATTATTCTCCCCCCAACAATTAGCAGCTGGTTTGACACATATCTTTCACAATGGTGTTATGGTTGCCATGCTTTTGAAATTTCTCAAGGACAGCATTGGGAACTGGTCAAGCATACACAGATTGTATTAGTCAGTTGTGTTGTTGTAGGTGACTGCTCGCGGGGGGCCGCAGCCAGAGTCGACCATAGAGTACACCATCCAGTCAGACAGTATCGCGTCTGTCTCCAGTGGTGGACTCATTAATGCCCTTGACCTCGGCGTGACGAGGGTCATTGGGAAGGCTACTGGACATGGCTCTCATTCTGGCATGGTCGTTTACTCAGAGGCAAGAGAACAGTGTTATGAGGGCAGGCTGTATCACAATCACAAAACGTCATTTGGGCGGCGCATGTTGCAAAAATAAAACGACGTTTAGGGCAGGCTGGAAAAAAACTTCCATTTCTGTGTTGTTGTCACCTGCACAATACTGACCATATGAAGTAACTAAGCCCATGATTCACTTAATACTCTTAACACAGTCTGCAGGAAGGCATGAGTGATAAATATATTAAACTTAATCGGACAAACATTATAATTTTGAACCGTGTACTTAGAATGCTTACAGTAACTTATGTCAATAACCCCCTTCCCATCACAGCAGCAATTTGGTGACTCTAATATGTTGTAGGATGAGGTGACAGTGAATGTAGTGAAGCTGGCGGGAGTACGTGTGTTTGCCTCCCTGAAGCGTCTTCAGACAGGCACCAAGGTGGGTCACACATGGCTACATGCATGACTGTTCACGACACGCCTGATTGCAGTCAGGACACACAGGGCACACTTGGCTGTATCCACACTGTTTGACCACACTTGAGCTGTTGAACATTTGAATAATATCACCATCAAGCTGCATTGACTATCCCGCTAATGGTTCTGCTGCTATCCCCACTGTACCTCTACCCTTACTGTCCCTTCACCCCCACAGTACCTCTATCCCCACTGTACCTCTACCCTCACTGTCCCTCTACTTTCACTGTCTCTCTACCCCACTGTCCCTCTACCCCCACTATCCCTCTACCCTCACTGTAACTCTACCCTCACTGCCCCTCTACCACCACTGTCCCTCAACACCCATTGTCTCTCTACCCCACTGTCCCTCTTCCCCCACTGTCCCTCTACCACCACTGTCCCTCTACCCTCACTTTCCTTCTACCCTCGCTCTCCCTCTACCGCACTGTCCCTCTACCGCTGCTGTCCCTCTACCGCACTGTCCCTCTACACCCGCTGTCCCTCACTGTCCGTCTATCATCATTGTCACTCTACCTTCAATGTCCCTACACCCTCACTGTCCCTCCACCCTCACTGTCCATCTTCTATTAGTACTGACGCCCACTGCAGGCCTGCAGCTGGTTCTCATTAGATAGATTTGTTTATCAACAACACGTTATGGTTGATATTCCACTCCAGTAGGAGAATATGCCATTTGTAGTAACAAGTCATGATGCATGTCACTTGAATAGTTATTCACAAGTATACATGTGTATCGTGCTAATATTGCTCACTTTTGTATTACAGAGCTATATGACAAGAGTATGATTATCACTTTCGTTGTCATCATCTTGTCATGTTTTTATTATATTTATCATGTTATTAAAACAAAGGATGCCTGTTTATCTGTCCAGACTTGAGTCTTCTGACCACTTTGTTGCTTGGTGGTCGTGTGATGTTACAAGGTCTGATCTCTGATGTGAACCCCCATATGATCTCTTGTATGAACCCCCATATTATTTCTGGTGTGGCCCCCATATGATCTCTGGTGTGGACCCCTGTATGATCTCTGGTGTGGACCCCCATATGAATCTCTGGTATGGACCCCCATATGATCTCTGGTGTGGACCCCTATGTGATCTCTGGTGTGGACCCCCATATGATCTCTGGTGTGGACCCCCATATGATATCTGGTGTGGACCCCTATATGATCTCTGGTGTGGACCCCTATATGATCTCTGGTGTGGACCCCATGTGATCTCTGGTGTGGACCCCCATATTATCTCTGGTGTGGACCCCTATATGATCTCTGGTGTGGACCCCCATATGATCTCTGGTGTGGACCCCCATATGATCTCTGGTGTGGACCCCCATATGATATCTGGTGTGGACCCCTATATGATCTCTGGTGTGGACCCCTATATGATCTCTGGTGTGGACCCCATGTGATCTCTGGTGTGGACCCCCATATGATCTCTGGTGTGGACCCCTATATGATCTCTGGTGTGGACCCCTATATGATCTCTGGTGTGGACCCCATGTGATCTCTGGTGTGGACCCCCATATGATCTCTGGTGTGGACCCCTATATGATCTCTGGTGTGGACCCCCATATGACCCAGTGCTCTCTTTCACAATGAAACATGCAACTAATCGTGAGGTGTGTGTCATGTCTAGATGCCAATCTATGCTGTCGGAGTACAAGAGAACATGACTCCATTCTCATTTGGCAGTTCCATTCCTCCACTGCACTTCCATTGGACGATCAGCAATCGTCATGTCGCAGATGTCAAAGATCTTTTCTACAAGGTACAGTATGTTGGAGCAGAAAACGTAATAAAATTGCTCTGCTGTGTGCAGTGATTTAAACTTTTAAATGTTGTTTAACTTTTCCATTGTCAATTAATATAATCCACCATATCCTGTTTTCGACAGATATGTTTTGTTCTTGTGAATCTGACCTGTTAAGGTCTCTTCAGGCAATTTGATTTAACAAAAAAGTAGATGATTTAACTTATGTAATTTAATTAATCTTTGTTTTCAAGTATTACTAATTTTGTTAACACACTGTGAAGTTCACCTATTTTAGGTGGTGCTTCAGGTTAAAAGGTATTTTAATCAGAAGGCCACTGACAGTCTGTGTAATGTATTTTTACAGTAAATTAAAAAGTTAATGGTTTACTAGTCAGGGGAACTAAGTTAAAAAAAAGTCTAATCAAATATTGCACGAAGTGTCTAATATTACATATTTAATAAATAAGGCACTACATGTTACGTGGAGGCACACTTACATGTTCTTTGTCTCACCTCTAGAGTGGTCTGCGGCCGACCCCCCACAGCTGTTTTGCGATGCGTCTGTTGGCGGAGGAGGTCGGTCATGTCAGCGTCCACCTGTCCGTCATCCCAATACCTGGCTCACAGCTACAGGTGACAGGTAGCTCAAAGCTTGAGGATGACATTCAGATACAGGTAAGAACACCCGTACACCTCAACTCGACTTCTCTGGAAAGCATTCAGCAATGCTACAATTACTGTGCAAAGACTTCATTTACATGTGCCCACCACTGGCCGTCTACAGCCAGGTACTCTATTTACACAGCTGAGTGAACTGTCTACAGCCAGGTACTCTATTTACACAGCTCAGTGAATTGAGGCAACGTGGAGGGAATGAAATTGTCCAAGCTTCGATATGTCAGCAAGACAATTCAAACCTCGGTTCTCTCAATTGAGAGTGGGATGTTCTTACCACTGCTACTGTGCCCCCTGTACTGCCCCACAACTCAATTGAGAGTTGGATGTTCTAACCACTGTGCTACTGTGCCCCCTGTACTGCCCCACAACTCAATTGAGAGTGTGATGTTCTAACCACTGTGCTTCTGTGCCCCCTGTACCACCCCACAACTCAATTGAGAGTGGGATGTTCTAACCACTGTGCTACTGTGCCCCCTGTACCACCCCACCACTCAATTGAGAGTGGGATGTTCTAACCACTGTGCTTCTGTGCCCCCTGTACCACCCCACAACTCAATTGAGAGTGGGATGTTCTAACCACTGTGCTTCTGTGCCCCCTGTACCACCCCACAACTCAATTGAGAGTGGGATGTTCTAACCACTGTGCTTCTGTGCCCCCTGTACCACCCCACAACTCAATTGAGAGTTGGATGTTCTAACCACTGTGCTTCTGTGCCCCCTGTACCACCCCACAACTCAATTGAGAGTGGGATGTTCTAACCACTGTGCTTCTGTGCCCCCTGTACCACCCCACAACTCAATTGAGAGTGGGATGTTCTAACCACTGTGCTACTGTGCCCCCTGTACCACCCCACAACTCAATTGAGAGTGGGATGTTCTAACCACTGTGCTACTGTGCCCCCTGTACCACCCCACAACTCAATTGAGAGTGGGATGTTCTAACCACTGTGCTACTGTGCCCCCTGTACTGCCCCACAATTTCACTGTATCGGCAAGTTTCTCCCTCCACTTGTCAAACACCTGCCTTTCTCACATTCCTCTTTATGCAGACCTCCCATCTCAGGTGTGGTCTTTTCCTCTGGCCTGGTTGTGTCACTGCCTCCGCTGTCTTTGGTGGTCGGCCCTCCTTCATCCACACCAAGCGACCTGCCCACATCACCCGCCTCCATCCGCACTAGGTGACCTGCCCACTTCATCCTCCTCCGTCCGCACCAAGCGACCTGCCCACCAGGGCTGGGTCCAATTATGTAATTGTAATTGTAATTGATTACAGCAAAATCGTGTAATTGTAATTGTAATTGATTATGGTTTCAAAATGTTGCTGTAATTGTAATTGTAATTGTTATATTTTGTATAATTGAAATTTTATTTCAATTACAATCAATTACAATCAATTACAGTACGTTTCATATCACAAACTACCTGAACGAATTGTCAATAAAAATATAATTTAAGTCTCACATGAGTTGAAAATCAAGACTAATAACAACACCTGCTTATATATTTATATTTAAGTCTCAGTATTCACTGTCTGGTGGGTACTGGTCAGTGGTGCTAGTGGTGGGTAGCCTTAGCAATTAGCCTTTTCAGTAAGTTGGTAACAGCCAGGAAGCAATAAGCAATGCACAGACATTCAGTGAAACATTGCAGAGTTAGCAAGCCAATTACACCCCTTGTGTTGTGGTGGGTTGGAGACAGGTCAGGTGGCAAGGACCATTTATATGGCCTCTCTTCCCATTCCCAACTCACACAAAGCAAAGGGCAGACCAATTAAGAATGTCAGCTTAGAGCAGGAGCTACAATCTCAAAGTAAACACATCAAACCCTATTATTAGTATTTTCCAACGAAAAATTTAAGAAAGGATAAATGTCTGCATTGGAATATGTCCTGGAGGATTATGTCTGGATATTGCATTGTATTTTTATATAATAAAAATATGTTTTAAACAGCTATCTTTTTATTTAGTATAATTCAAAGTCACAATTCAACAAAATGTACAAACATTACCGTTATATTTGTTTATCAATTGTGTAAAAAATATTGAAATTAAGCAAAACACACAAAAATACATAATTAACAAATGCTGAATATATTTGGTTCCGCATAATGTAATTGTAATTGTAATTGAAATTGAAACAGTGTAATTGTAATTGTAATTGATTTAGAAAATTATGACTGTAATTGTAATTGAAATAAAAAATGTAATGTAATTGATATAATTTTGTGTAATTGGACCCAGCCCTGCTGCCCACATCACCTGCCTCCATCCGCAATAGGTAACCTGCCCACATCACCCTCCTCCATTCACACTAGGTGATCTGCCCATATCACCCGCCTCCATTCACACTAGGTGATCTGCCCACATCACCCTCCTCCATTCACACTAGGTGATCTGCCCATATCACCCGCCTCCATTCACACTAGGTGACTTGCCCACGTCACCCGCCTCCATCCACACTAGGTGACTTGCCCACATCATACAACTTCTTTCATTTACAGTAGGTACTGGCAGCCAAAAATGCAATGAGGATTTATGACGGAAATTTATTGGAATGAATAGAAAATTAAAAAAGATGAAAAATAAATTAACGTTCTATCTTAAAAATTAAGGAAATTATGGCCATTTTTTCTTTGTAAAATGTCGCAATTTGGCAACTTTTACGATGGATGATGTTTGACAGTGTGTCACACATCTATTTAAACAGCAACACATCTCCTAAATCACTCAACATGGCCTACTACACATAGAGATTGTACCCAATTTTTTTTAGAGCTGTTACACATAAGGCTTTGGCATTCCTTCAAAAATGGCAAAATGTGCAATTAGTACTTTCGTTACAAAGTACTCGATTTAGGCCATTGTATTCCCATATTCAGTGGGTCATAACATTTGAACCATTCTACCTATCTTCAAGAAATTTTGACATGACTTAAAGGAAGTTATGTACTTTACTTAACACTTAGGCTCATTGCTGCCAAAAAATAAATATGCCTGCACTGATATTCAGAAAAAAGATTTTCCCAAAAAATGCAACTTTACCGCCAAACACCCCTTATTCAGTGATCACCAGTCACAATCCAAACATAAAAGTCAGCATGAAGTTCAGCAAGTTGTCAAGTGCATTTTATTAATTTTTTATAAAAAATAATTTAGTTTTCCATGTGCCAAAAACTGATGAAATATTGAAATAAACAAATAAAAGAAGTGTCACATACATCTTTCTATCACAAATGTCACTATGAATTTCATGAAGCAATCGACTCCAATTTGTCTTCAGAATGTTGCCCCCAGATCATATATTAGATTGCATAGATCAAGGGACTGTCTTTATGTAGATACACATGTGAAATTAATCAATTAAACAAGCTAATTTGAAATGCTCACTGTGACAACATGAGTATCGGTTGGCAACATGCTCACTAGATGGTGCCGTTTTCAATTTTAAGCATCCTGCTAGACTGAACATATATATCAATAAAATGCAGAATTTACGTGTATTTATGTTTGTAAATAAAAGTTCACCCTTCACCGGACGCTAAATATAAAAAATGAGTGCCGTAAATCATTATTTATGTAGTAGAAATTTATCACTGCACAGGCGGCGCCATCTAGCAGCATCTTGCTACATTCATACTCGAACTAGTGTCGGCCCCATTTTAACCAAAAAGTGCTCTAAATACATATGTCAATGTCAGCATATGCATGAAATTATTCCCTGTAGTTAAAGTTAATGCATCACTTATATGGAAGAATGGCTAAACTATGTGAAAAATTACATAGTTCGGCCAAAACATTGCTCGCGATTGAGCCGGCAAAGGATGTCGCCATGCTGCCTCGCAGGCTTAGTTTTTGACCAATCGGGTGGCGTTTTACAATCATAGCCTCTAATGGGATGTTTTACAATCATAGCCTCTAATGGGATGTTTTACAATCATAGCCTCTAATGGGATGTTTTACAATCATAGCCTCTAATGGGATGTTTTGACTGACAGAAAATGTAATGCTCTTTCGAAAAATGCCTGGATTGATTATGATATTTTTATTATTTCCGTTAAAAAATCACCTTTGAAATATTAAAAAAAGTTGTTTCGTTTACAATGTTAGAGACAATGGTTTACTGCCTTACACCAATGGAAAGATCTTGATCTCGACTTTCCTTTGATGTAGGTCAAAGCATTGTTCTAATTATAGAAAATCTCTGGGCCATGCGAAAAACTACCAACTGTGTTTTTCTGCTGTGATGGCAAGTGCTTCCCATGTTTTTCTTGTGTTTCCAAGCACATGCACACACACACACAGACACACCCACACGCACATGCACACACTGACACGCGCGCACGCCCACACGCACAAAATAGCACCCAAATGAAATAAAGTATAATGTGACATTTAGGGCAACATCAGTTTTATTACGATCAATATTTATTTTCAAACTTTGGTTTTATAAGATTTAATTTAAATTCAACATGTCTCATTGTGATTCTTGGACATATTATTTGGTAACTTAGTAACTTGTTCATAAAAGTACAGTTTTGCTAATTGTTTTATTTTACATGCATGTATTTCTGTCACAACATTATAAATGGTAAACTAAAGTTTATTGACAGTAATTGCAATAAAACAATACTTACAAAATATACTTCTTGTGTCCTGCATACATTATTTAAAAATGAATGCGTGCAGTAATTTCTCACCAAATTGCTGTTTTTTTTTCCTTTTTGATCAGGTGTTTGAGAAGTTAAAGCTGATTGGTTCTGAGCATTATGACTCGGTGATGGTCATCACTCCAAATACAGAGGTACAAGTCCGCACGAATCGGTAAGCATGTGTGTCTGTCGTTAACACTAGCTTCTCTCTGTCATCAACACTAGCTTCTCTCTGTCGTCAACACTAGCTTCTCTCTGTCATCAACACTAGCTTCTCTCTGTTATCAACACTAACTTCTCTCTGTCGTCATCACTAGCTTCTGTCGTCAACACTAGCTTCGCTCTGTCATCAACACTAGCTTCTCTCTGGTAAAGTGTGGATTTATAATTGTCCACATATGTATACTAACAGACTGTTCGTTCAACATTTTACATGAACATTGAAGTAGAAAGAAATATGGTCAGAAAATTTATTTTGTTCTGTTCTGAGTACATTTCTACATTGGACTTGTCTGTTTTTAAGTAGCTAAACAATAACCCGCATATACTGACATTGCAGGGATGGATCATCAGCTAAGATGACCTACGAAGTTCAAGGTCACATTGATGGCACACACAGTGACCCTGTAATCGCTGTCACTCGACATGGTCAAGTGATCTCTGGTTCTCGCACTGGTCAGTCATCCCTGCTGGTTACTGCCCTGGAGGACTTCGGTGTGAATCAGTCTGTTGTGGTTCTTGTCAAGGTAGCTGTGGAAGTTTGTCATTTGCTTGGGAGGTTGACATTTGTTTGGGAGGTTGTCATTTGTTTGGGAGGTTGTCATTTGTTTAGGAGGTTGTCATTTCTTTGGGGAGTTGTCATTCATTTGGGAGGTTGTCATTCCTTTGGGAGGTTGTCATTCATTTGGGAGGTTGTCATTCATTTGGGAGGTTGTCATTCGGTTGGGAGGTTGTCATTCTTTTGGGAGGTTGTCATTCATTTGGGAGGTTGTCATTCATTTGGGAGGTTGTCATTCGGTTGGGAGGTTGTCATTCTTTTGGGAGGTTGTCATTCTTTTGGGAGGTTGTCATTCATTTGGGAGGTTGTCATTCGGTTGGGAGGTTGTCATTTGTTTTGCAGGTTATTTCCATTTGTTTGGGATTTTGTCATTCATTTCAGTAAGCTGTTGTCATTCATTTGGGGTGTAGTTATTTGTTTGTGGATGTTGTTGACGTTCGTTTGGGACATTGTTGTCATTTGTTTGAAAGGTTGTTGTAAGTTTGTCTTGTACCAGCACCTTTGTGAATATTATGCTACATCATAACAGGAATTTATTGTGAAAAAAAATTTTAAGTGTCAATGTTGGTGTTGTCCTCTAGGTGAAGCCCGTGTCGTATATCATGATCAACGCCGATACAGTGATCCACACGACCACTGGCTCCATCGCGTGGCTGCCAGTAGGAACTACAGTCCAGCTGTCAGTGACTTTCCATGATGATATTGGTGAAACGTTCTTTGCCACCAACAACAAGGTCATGTACAGACCTAACAGGTGTGTGCTTCAAGGACATCTCAAGGTCATACATTCTAATATGATCAGTCAATTCTTTTATCGTACTGTTGGCATTTTAAGATTAAATGCAGTCTTTTCAACACTATTTTTATCAGATTTATTACCTTAAAATACAATTTAGAATGTTTTAAATATTATACTTGAGCTTGGAGAGAGGGTGAGAGGTAGAGAGAAGGTAAAGAGGTGGCAGACACTCAAAGTAATGTTAGTCTAGTAAGTCGTAAGCTGGTCATGTCATATTTATTGTTTTTCCCACAGATTTGACCTGCTTCAAATTTCACATGGAAATGAGAACAACACTCTTGTTGCCAAGGCAACTAATATAGGTCAGACTGTACTGAAGGTATGTAAATACTGTCCCTTTATATGCATATCTATTAATTTATAAAAGTTGATGTTTACAAAGAGTGTTGTCATTGTTAGTAATTACTTGTGTGATGGAAGTGGTCACATGCTACAAGAATGTCATGACAGTTTCACTAAATGTCAGAATAGCATCCCAGCTTCAATGAGTGTAATTATGATTGATTGTAATAGATAGCAGTATATACTGTAATCATTACATCAAATTACATTAAGAGTCAGTGCTGTAATAAACATAATTACATTGTAACTTGACAAAGATATTCAACCAGACAAATCCTTAGTCTAATTGTAACAAAAGTAATGTCTAATACTTTTAATTTTTAACATGTTTTTATTTTACTAACAACTTTACTGAACATAGGAGATAATATGCAAATAAGATTTGTGCAATTGTAACCATGATCATTTTTTGTTTGGATGGTGTCAGTGTAATCCATGTGGTTGTGCCATGTGTAACGAAGATTAGTTTGTGCCATATGTAACAGATTAGTTTGTGCCGTATGTATAACTGAGATTTTTGTCGTTGAACCCATTCCTGGGAAGCCATGAGAGGATTAGTTGAGGGTATCAACTGGGAATATCGGCTGAACGGCCGAGAGTAGACGCTGAGAGTATCGCCTTTGTGTTGGCACCACTTTGTGAGATCTGTGTGAGTATGGCGTGTTCACTCTGTGTCATGGTGCCAGGTGTGGGACGGCAACACAGGACGACTTGTCGACTACGTCAACATTGTGGTGGGAACCATCATAGAGCCTCGTGAGCTGCAAGCAACCCTTGGAGACATTGTCTGCTTCCACTGCCACATCACATCCCTGTATGGTGAGTGGGGGTTGGGTGGGGGTTGAAGGAGTGCACTAATATATGATGTTGTTTAAATGTTGCATCATATGCATATTGTTGTGTTATTTTATTATTGTGATATTTTAAATGTTGGTGAACATGTATTATGTTGTTTTCAAGTGTGCTATTGCAGTGAACATGTTATATACTTACTAGACATTTGTCGTGCCAGCAGCTTTCATAACCTGCACTGCCAAATGTGTGTGAGACCGTAAGTATGTTGCTGAAACATATGGCTGTGTTTAGTGTGTTTGGGTAACCTATTGTACAAATACATATTGATATATGTTGAAATTGAATGTGTCACGACCGTACTGTAGATATACATTATCATGTTAAGCAATTCTTAACGTGATGGACGAAACCCATATATGTATGAAATGTATTGTGACTCTTTGCATGGTCACAGTCCCGTGCCTCACATTGACCTGAAACTGTGTTTTTGTTTAAGGTCACACAGGGTCATGGTCAACAAATAACGCTGTGGCACAGATTGAGCCCGACTCTGGCATTGCCACGGCAATGCAGGTCGGAGTGGTTCACATCGGCTACGATGTCGCAGGTCACCACACTGTCAATGAGGTGTGTGAAGTGTCTGGTGCATGCTTGTCAACCTCTCAGTCCACGTCACTCATCACTCATGCTTGTCAACCTCTCAGTCCACATCACTCATCACTCATGCTTGTCAACCTCTCAGTCCACATCACTCATCACTCATGCTTGTCAACCTCTCAGTCCACGTCACTCATCACTCATGCTTGTCAACCTCTCAGTCCACATCACTCATCACTCATGCTTGTCAACCTCTCAGTCCACATCACTCATCACTCATGCTTGTCAACCTCTCAGTCCACGTCACTCATCACTCATGCTTGTCAACCTCTCAGTCCACATCACTCATCACTCATGCTTGTCAACCTCTCAGTCCACGTCACTCATCACTCATGCTTGTCAACCTCTCAGTCCACGTCACTCATCACTCATGCTTGTCAACCTCTCAGTCCACATCACTCATCACTCATGCTTGTCAACCTCTCAGTCTACATCACTCATTGCACAATTATTTCATATACAATATCCATTTACAAAACAATACAATCAAGAAACTTATATTGTGCTAAAATCTTCGGGAAGCCCAAGCTCAGCAGCGCACCAAAACAAAAGGTTTCTGCAGTTATTAGTCGATAAACAATTCCAGTCTTAAACAGTTGGATTGGTACACTGAGGAGCTATGGAGGATAAGTGAGTTTAAACAAGTGGGTTTTTAGTTGATGACGAAATGTTACTATAAATTGGGAGTGAGTTCCACAGAGTTAGTGCAACAATCAAGAAAGCTCTAGTTCCAACATTTGTCTTAACAATGGGAACAAAAAGTGGATTAGAACTAGATGATCGAAGCTGTCTGGGATGTCTTGCAGGAGTGAGCAGTGAATGTAAATATGCTGGTTGCTTGGATGAAAGTGCTTGATAGGTAACTGACTAACTGTGCAAATCTTAAAAATAATGCAATATTGGACAGAGCAATTTTGAAACTGGAATTGCAATAATACAGCCTAATGCTAACAAGATTTCCATCCAAGGCAAAGGCCCAAATGGCAAGTTGACAAGGAAGTCATTGGCTTATCGAGATTCCAAAATTTGTTCATCAATGTGTAACCCGCTATCCTGAGATATGTGTCAACTCTGTTTTTAAACATTCACGCTGCCTGCAGTTACACAATCTGTAGACAATTTGTTCCATTCATTTATTGTCCTCTGTGAGAACAAGTACTTCCTGATATCTAATCTATACTAAACCTTTACTAATTTTACATCATGTCCTCTAGTTCTATCTTTTTTGAGAAAAAAATATTTCTATCAATATTTTCATACCCATTCAGTATCTTGAAAACTTCAATTTGATTTCCTCTTAACCTCCTTGTCTCTAGGGTTGTTAAACCACATTCTGTAGGCGTTCTTCATAACTAAGGTCTCTCAGTTTTGGAATCATTTAGTTGCTCTCCTATGTATTCGTTCAAGCGTATCTATATCTTTCTTACGATATGGTCTTCAAGCTTGTATGCAGTATTCTAAATGAGGCCTAACTATTACTTTATGCAGAGGTATAATTAGAGGTTGGTCCTTGTATGTTATGTTTCTCCTAATCAACCCAAGAATTTGATTACCCTTTGAAGCTGCAATACTACACTGCTCTGAAACTTTCATATCAGCACTTATTGTTACTGCTAAGTCCCTTTCTTTTACGATAGTACGTAGAACAGTATCTCCCATTTTATAGTTTACATCCAAGTTACCGTGTCCTGTATAGGCATTTACACTTCCAAAAATTTAATAACAGCTGCCGTTTTTTAGACCATTTAACTAATTTGTCTAGATTGTATCGTAAATGTTGTTTATCACCATCAGTGTTAACCTTTCTAAACACTCTTGTGTCATCTGCAAATTTAAGTATGTTGCTTGTTATATTATCATCCAAGTCATTTGGTTACGAAGTAATATCCTCTCCGTTGAACACTGAACTGAAGTATCCATTTAGGTCTTCCGCCATTAAAAACCTTGTGATATTATATTTCCAGCACTGTCTTCTAGAGGTCCGACCTTGTCTTGTACGTTTTGTTTACTCCTGACATATGCCTAAAAATTCTTGCTCTCATTATTTATGTTATGTGCTAATTTTCGCTTATAACTTCTTTTAGATTCAGATGTAGCTTCATTAAGTGCCACTTTGTAATTTGTGTAATCTTCATCCTTTCTTGTGTGCCTATAAACTCTCCACATAGTTTGCTTGTACACTATTTTTCTAACAGCTTCTTTTGTCAAGTGTTTCTTTCTAGACCATTTTCCTTGTTTTTCAAGGGAACAAATTGATCAATGATACTCTCAATTTCACATTTTAGAATATTCCAACATTCAATTGCAGTCTTATTCCTCAGCATGTTATCAAAATCTAGCTTTGCTAAGTATTTTCTCATATCTTTATATTTACCTTTATGGAAGTTTCTCCTGTATTTCTTTTGCATTCTGATTTTCTTTGATGTCAAAATGTATTTGATTATGATCACTGTTACCAAATGGTTCATGTATTTTGACATTGTCCACTAATACATTTTGTGAAGACAAAACTATATCTAATACATACTCTCCCCTGGTTGGTTCTAGCACGTGTTGAGTAAGGAAGTTATCCTGTATTAAAAATAGAAACTGTTGGTCCTCACCCCCCGTACTCTCTAAATACATGTACTCTCTAGACATTCCCTTTACTCACTTCCTTTATAGTGTTTTGTGTCATCCTCTTCATTTATGTTTGCACTTTTGTAAACTAATATAATAGTTAAAAACAGCTTCATCACAATCTGCTTCCCTTTTTAATTTTATTTCATAAGCCTAAAAGATTCTTTAATATATAAAATAACTCCCCCTCCCCTTCTTCCGATTCGATCTCTCCTAAACATTACATATCCTGTCAGTCTAAATTCAGCATCTGCTATATCTTTGTTGGCCCATGATTCGGTTATACCAATTATGTAAGGGTCAGTATATTCTACCATAATGTTTAATTAGTTTTTCTTATTTACTTTGCTCTTTGCATTTAAAAACAAGCATTTATAACCATCTTCAGAAATGCTTTCAGGACATTGTGTTACTGGTTTGTGTGTACTAGTGATTTCTTGTCCTGTTTAAGGCGCCTCTAAGTACCCCCATGCATTTTTAGTGTAAACAATGTTTGCTGCCAAAAATATTTTTGATTCTACCAGTGCCACTGTCGATTGTTGCTGAGAGTTCATTCGCAAACACTGCTGCACCTGAAACCCATCCCTGATGAACGTGTATGCCTCCCAACAAAACATCTCCACAAAGCCAACTTCCTCTTCCCTACATAGCTGTTGAACTAGCATAACAAGAGCAGGTTTAATTTAAGCAACAGAAAGAAACATGCCAACAATGGTGAAGGTCACAAATGGGATAAACGCAGCAACAACATATTTGGGAAATATGCTGTCTAAAATCAAATATTCACAAAGGTGCTGGTACAAGACAAACTTACAACAACCTCCCAAACAAATGACAATAATGTCCGAAACGAACGTCAACAACATCCCAAACAAATAACAACACCCCAAAAATAAAAGCTGTCATCAAATCTAACTCCAGGCTGTGGTGGCTGGTGCGAAATTCTGGCTCAGCTTACGTATCGGCTTTTGTGTATCAATAATAAGAAACTGTTTTATTTGCATTTAACTTAGGGAACAATTTATATCCGGGGTGGAATGTTGATTTCAGGGATGTTGGTTATATAGAGTCTGGTGTAATGTAGGTGGAATGTTGCTGTCAGGAATGTTGGTTATATAGTCTGGTGTAATGTAGGTGAAATATTGCTGTCAGGAATGTTGGTTATATAGTCTGGTGTAATGTAGGTGGAATATTGCTGTCAGGAATGTTGCTTATATAGTCTGGTGTAATGTAGGTGGAATGTTGCTGTCAGAAATGTTGGTTATATAGTCTGGTGGAATGTTGCTGTCAGAAATGTTGGTTATACAGTCTGGTGTAATGTAGGTGGAATATTGATGTCAGGAATGTTGGTTCTATAGTCTGGTGTAATGTAGGTGGAATATTGATGTCAGGAATGTTGGTTCTATAGTCTGGTGTAATGTAGGTGGAATATTGCTGTCAGGAATGTTGGTTCTATAGTCTGGTGTAATGTAGGTGGAATATTGCTGCCAAGAATGTTGGTTATATAGTTTGTTGTAATGTAGGTGGAATGTTGCTGTCAGAAATGTTGGTTATATAGTCTGGTGGAATGTTGCTGTCAGAAATGTTGGTTATACAGTCTGGTGTAATGTAGGTGGAATATTGATGTCAGGAATGTTGGTTATATAGTCTGGTGGAATGTTGCTGTCAGAAATGTTGGTTATACAGTCTGGTGTAATGTAGGTGGAATATTGATGTCAGGAATGTTGGTTATATAGTCTGGTGGAATGTTGCTGTCAGAAATGTTGATTATATAGTCTGGTGGAATGTTGCTGTCAGAAATGTTGGTTATATAGTCTGGTGTAATGTAGGTGGAATATTGATGTCAGGAATGTTGGTTATATAGTCTGGTGTAATGTAGGTGGAATATTGCTGTCAGGAATGTTGGTTATATAGTCTGGTGTAATGTAGGTGGAATGTTGCTGTCAGGAATGTTGGTTACATTTGGTGTTATAAAAAATATATAACTTAATTTAATTTAACCGATTTGTGGAAATTATTTATTGCATTAAAACTTTTAAAACAGATTAAATTCTGTAATCAGTCCAGATTGGTGCTAAGTTCATGTCTACAGGGTGCCAATTTTGTTTGTAGAGAATTTAATGAGTAGATTATGAGTATAATATGAGGAACTGTGTTGATAATGATGTGTGACTGCAGTAACTTTGGCTTGTTTCAAGTTGACTCTCACTCTGACTTTAGATGACTGTCATTCTACTTTCTGTGTTACTTAGATGACAGTGCTGCCAGTGACAAGAATTCAGCTGAATGACGAGCAGGTCAAGTTTATCACCAATTTGCCCTCAAAGAACCGAGACTGTTTCATTGACGTTGAGCTTAGAGCCAACGATGAAGAGTCATTTCCTGGCAACATGCACGGTGAGCTGGAAGTGGTTTTTGACTGTGTCATCACAAGCTTTCTGTCAGCTGAGTGATACCAGAGCTTACTGTAAATTCTCTATTTGTAGCCATGGCTTCAATTACAATAGTGTGTAGCTGAACTGATGATGATGACGGCAAAGGTGGGGTGCGGCTTTAAATACAATAACAGGGCATCATTTTTAGGCGAACGATTGCTCTCGCTCCCTATCGCTCGCGCAAATTAATAATCTAGGGAGCGATTCATCGCTTGCTCAATTGCTAAAATTGCTCGCTGTCTGCAAGTGTACGTCTTGAAAAGGAGTTTCTTGAGTATTAGATTCACTAGGAAAGTCTACCCTCTTTATAACGCAGTGTTCGGGGTATAATATTCGGAGTTTCCATATCATCCGTCACCAGGGGTGGCAATTGCAGCCAACTGCACCAAGATTGCAAGAACGTCAACGAAGCCACGATGTGCTGGCCGTGTGGTTTATAAAGAAGTTATCAAATGAGTGGACCAGCGTCAATGTGTATTATCTTTAAATGTCACATACTGTTGTATGTCGAGCTGAATAAAATACATGTACAGGTATGGAATAGATAAGGAATCAACAATATTTCGTTACGATCTGATTGACCAACTAGGCTGTAATGGCAATCGAAAATAATAACCTGGATCCGAGCTACCAAACACGCATATGAGTTGACAAGGAGTGTAAAAGTTGATTAAACATTTAAAACAACAATTTTAATAATTGTTCCACTTCGTCTTTCAAATGCTCTGAACACATAAATTTACAACGCACATCTCCGGTACCACTTAACATCAATTCACTGTTTCATGTGCAGATGACGAATTCATATTTTTGCGCACCGAGTTTCAGTTGTGCATTTGGCATTATGATGCAATGGAAGTATGCCGTTTCACCCCTGTTTATATTGGTGTTCCCTACTAAGCTGCATTTTTGACTATACATTTGATTCTTATACGTGGCATATTTGTGAATCTCAATTGCAATTTTCAAACCACCTAAGCGAAGTCGCACGCCAGTGGCAACGCCGCATCTTGATCACTGCGACGGGGCACAGACACAGCACACTGCTACTGCACTGGCCTTGCCTAGGCTACGCCCATAGTGATTGATGACATGTTGCAATTCAAAACCGTTTCACCAATTGCAATGAATGGGGTTTACTAAAGCAATCATTTATTTCATTGTACAAAATTCATAGCACCAGCAAGTACCAATTAAAATTTCGTGGCGACAATGACAGAATCCGAATGGGAAATGGTGGCACCACCACACTGTAAAAAAACAACTAACAAATCGCTCGCCTAAATTAATTTGGCATATTTAGGCGAGCAATTTATCACTCGCCTGTTGTTTTCAAACGTGAAGCCCTGCAGTAATTTGCCGAAAAAAATGTGAAAGTTGGCTCATTGGGTTGTTAGTATTAACGGTTTACAATCAGTGCAAAAATGAAGTCAGATGCATCAATAAAACATTGTATTAAAAGTGCCACTGGTGCAAGACAAATAATTATATAAAACGTAAAAACCTGTGTCTATAAAGTGTTCAAAAACAAAGATCAAACATGTCAAAGTTAAAATCCTTCAAAATCACTTTCGTCATCGCTGTCAAAGAACGCTGCCAGGACCGGCACGGCGGCGTCATCCCACATATCCGTGTCTGAGGGGCATCAGTCATCACCTGACAGTGGCCGCATGCAGTGGGCAAACATCTTCAAACATGATGTTGCCGTCCATTCCTTCGAGATTGTTCGAGATGCTGCACTTCTTGAAGCTGTGTTCAATCATGGCAGATGGAATCGCATCCCACGCCTTCACAAGCCATTGTACAAGAATCTCCTTGGTCGGCGCACGACGGCGGCCAGCGTGAGTGAGCGATGGTTTGCCATGAATCATCCAGTGCTCCCACAATTTTCGCAACTGCTGCTTGAAGGGGCAATTGATGTTTACGTCAAGAGGCTGTAATAGCGGCGACAGACCGCTGATGATTTCCGCATCATCGATGTTGCGCATGGTTTCATGTTTTGATGTTTTAAGCTGCGTTACTTTTATGAGGAGTTCCAAGAATAACGTTCACTGGTACAAGATACGGTGTTATACGAATACACGAATACGTTTATTTCAGGTAAAAAAAAAAACCCATGCACCTGGTATTCTATGCAGGTGGTCCCATTAACCCGCACTAGTAAACTGTCTGCAAAATAGACCAATCTATCAATCATAGGTTGCTAGTGTTTGTGCCATTTGATGTTAAATTCGTGAATTACCAAGCAATGTAAAACCCGCGAATCTGAACAGGATACATTAACATGTGTTTCTTGCAATAATAATAATATATTTATTCGTACTACAAAGTGTACAATTACATTATAACAACACGTGCAATTACACTGTACATCGATCAGATAGCAATGACATCAGCTCGTCACTGCTGAGAAAGATATGTTATATGCATTCTCTATATCACACAACACATCTTTTTTATAATTGACACTTAGCAGTAACCCTACGTGCGATGTCCCCCTCCACCCCCTCCCCGGGTACCGGGTAGTTTGGAGAATAACGGTCAAGCCTTGCCAATTATGTAATCAACATGCATTGCTATTCCCTCTTTGGAGACAATTGCATTTACAACAGACTGTTTTATAATCCCCTGGAAAGTTGTGTGAAGTCAGCAATGCACAACCCCAGAAACAACACGAAAGTAAATAAACAATGTCCAGGCCTGTTGTATTGAATGCGCTAACAATTGATCAAATACTTGTGAGTACCAGGGCAGTAGGCCAACAATGACACAATACTAACTACAACTTTCTAAGAAATAGGTAAAACCACAATATCCGTTCTCACCAGCTGCATCCGGCTGATCGAGACGTCCAGTTATTACATAGTTACCGGCTGTCACTCAAACACCTTTGAAGTTGAAACAGCTGGCACAACAACAGACAGAAACAGCTATATACCGGGTAGTCTTTTTAATCTGCTGCAATACATGCAACGCATGTTTTACTAATGCATAAGCATCAACGTTGTACGTGGTTCTAAATAAAACGTCATACAAACAAAATTTCTCAACATATTTGAATAATTTTAGCTTTGTTGTATAGCCTACATGTATGGCTACATTTCTCCCACTGAGTGTTTGGACATTCAGCCACTCAGTTATTATCTGGTAGCACGGTGATATTTCTTTATCTTTGTTTTCCGTTTTGACGAAATTCACATAGTAATATTCCCATGATTATATAATGTGATGTAGTTATTATCATTGCATTACATTAAAGACTCTTAGCAGTAAAGAGGAAAGTCGGGGTTTATGTCAAAAGTCGGGGTGCAGCTTTAATTAGGGATGGGGCTACAAATAGAGAATTTACGGTATATGGCATTGCCCCGTTTGTCTGCCTTGTATAATCAAATTATTCTTGCTATCTTCTGTGTCATGTCAAACCAGGCATGTGTGTTGTGTTTGTTATAGTTGTGTTTTGTTTATGACACGTCATCTGTGTGTTACTGTTGTGTTGTGTTTATGTGTTATGTTTTGTTATTTCTAACCTGAATGTTGTGTTTGTAAGCTGAGCTTTGTGTTTGTGACTAGAGCGTTGTGTTTGTAAGCTGAGCTTGTGTTTGTGACTAGAGCGTTGTGTTTGTGAGCTGAGCTTTGTGTTTTGTGACTAGAGTATTGTGTTTGTGAGCTGAGCTTTGTGTTTGTGACTAGAGCGTTGTGTTTGTGACTAGAGCGTTGTGTTTCCAGGAGCCAACTGCAGTGAGTCCCTGAGCCGTGCACCCAGCAAGGTGTGGCTGAGTCCCTTCCACTGTGAGGTCTCCCTCAGTCGCTCTCTGCCCAACTTCATTGTAGAAGACCTGGTCCAGGCCACTCCCGAGTTCAACCCAAAGACAGGTAAAATCTTTCTTTTCCCACAGGGTTCTAGGGTGGCATGTGAAAGTGGAATGTCTGCTGCTGTGCTTGCTGCAACCGGCTGTCATCAGTTCATCATACATGTTAAGTTTCAGAAATGCCAATCCAGGAGATTTAGACGTAAATCGGAGGGTCTCGGAAAAACGGGGATTTATACATAAATCGGAGGGTCTCAGAAAATTGGGGATTTATACGGTAGTCTCGGAAAATCAGGCCAATCAGAACCAGACTTGACCATTTTCTGTTGACTGAGAAAAACATACTCGAGTCAGCCGGAAATAAAACCCAATTAGGCCATGCCGAGTTTGGAAAATAACATAGAAAAAATAATTGTTTTGGTTTCACTGAAAATCCAGGAGATTGGTTCTCCTTTCCAGGAGATCAGGAGATTTGGTGGATTTCCAGGAGTCTCCCAGCGAATGCAGGAGACTTAACATGTATGAGTTCATTTGTCATCAGCTTCACTTCGTGTGTGCATTCATGCCATTGTGTATGTGTGCATGCGTGCATGTTCACACATGCACATGCACAATAATACACTCATTCCAGCAGGCCAGATTTTGACATCTGCTGTATTTGGACAGCTCCTCTGTGATGCCCTGTCACTGTCTTTGCACCTGAATGGGAATTTCTTCTCAAGTTAATCTAGTATTCATGTATGGAAAATACCTGGTTGTAAGTTTGTCTTGCACCAAGATCTTGGTGACTTGTCATAGTTTGATAGTGTAAACGTGTAATAATAGTCATGTGATTGATAGGTACCCACCAGTGTCGACTGACCCAGGTGCTGTCACATGACCTGCAACAGGTCAGCACGTTGGACGCTGTTGTCCAACTGCGAGCGGTCATCTCTGACCGACCTGGTCAACCAGAGGTAGCATCTGAGTTTCTCTCCATTCCGTTGGTTCCTGCTTTCCACATAGCGACATCAGAGTTACATCTCAGTAACCTGTTACCCAAAGTGAGGCTGCGTGTGTCCGCTGTCCATGCTGTACGAGAAACACTCAAGGTACGACACTGCAGTGGCAGTGTGCTAAAGATAAACTTTCATTTTCAAGTGTTTTTCCCAGTTATTATTTTATGTAGCCTCTGAAAAAACTGTAGACGAATAGAATTGTTTTGACTTGACCCTAAGAGACAATTCTAATAAGAATCCATGGGAAATTATAGTGTTTTATACAGTATTAAAATATGATGCATATAAAACATGGTGCATAACAAAGGAGATTCCTCCAAAACTGTCACAGTCACTCTTAAAGAACCACCATATATATACTAAAATAAACTAAGTTAATAAGCCATACAAAAATACTTAATTACAGACAAAGCAATGAAAGATCTATATGCACATATATATTCATTTGTGATATGCCCAAAATGCCACAAGTTGTATATATGTGTATATATGTGTGTGTGTACATGCATGCATACATCCATAGATACATACACACATATTTATTCATGACATGCCCAAAATGTATAACCAGCCGTGCACTAAGATGTTGATTGACTGTGTACGCAGGTGACTTCTAGTGACGAGGCCCTGCTGGAGGTGCTGTCACCTGTTGTCAACGAACAAGAACAGACGATCCACTTCCCAGTTGCGTTGAACAATCTGGAGATACTCGCTGAGAAGACATCCATCTCGGCTGAGTTGTTGGTTGTGTGCTCCAAGACCAGGCAGAAACAGACGGTGGCGGTGTCTGTGAAACTGATCGGACAGACAGCGGACGAGTACAAGTCAGGTACGAGGGCATCGCTGGGGCTGCTCCCAAGTATTGCATTGTATCCACTATTGAGTTGTTCTGTTGTCACTTTTGTTTCTTGTGCCACATAGTAACCTTTTTTCTGCCACATGATTATCTACCTTGATTTTTTAGTATGCGTAAACTGTAATAATATGTGTTATTGTGCCATTTACCATGCTGTTACATACACCACTCTTCATCAGGGATATAACTAGGTATTATGTTAACAAACAATGATGGGGCATATGAAGGCAAATAATGATGGGGCGTATGAAGGCAATCGGCAGTGTTTTTTATTTAGGAATTTTTCATAATAGAAAAATTATTTTAAGCAGGTCAGGTGAAAGCTTTGAAATTATTATTTTTTGTTGATTTTACTCACTTAGAACATCTAGGTATAGGATAAAATGACAGTAAGATAGGCAATGGTTTGTACAACATGTCACTATGCTTGTCTGTCAAGCCATCCGTCCGGGTGTTGCAGTTTTTACACTTGTTTCAGGTTTACAATCGTGGTGGCGCCACCTGCTGCATCAACTTGCTAAGAACTATCCAAACATCATCTTCCTTCTGTTATGTATTGTTGCCACGGCAGCGTGCATATTTATCGGTGAGTTTACATCTGTGCTAGGAGCTTGCGTACCGTATCAGTGCTTCATGTTTGAAAACAACAGGCGAGCGATAAATCACTTGCCTAAATATGCCAAATTAATTTAGGCGAGCGATTTGTTAGTTGTTTTTTACCATGTGGTGGCGCCATCATTCCCCATTCGGATTCTGCCATTACGTTGCCGTGATATTTTAATTGGTACTTGTTGACATTATAACATTTGTACAATGAAATAAATGTTGGAGATGTGAGTCATGAATTTATGTGTTCAGAGCGGTTGAAAGACAAAGTGGATTAATTATTAAAATTGTTGTTTTCAATGTTTAATCAATTTTTACACTGCGTGTCAACTCATATGCTTGTTCTGTAGCTCAGATCCAGGTTACTATTCTCGAATCCCATTACAGTGTAGTCAGTCAATCAGATCGTAGCGAACTGTTGTCGTTCCCTCGTCTATTCCATAACTGTACATGTATACGTGTATTTTATTCAATTCGACATACAACAGTATGTGACATTTAACGTAATACACATTGACGCTGGTCCACTCATTTGATAACTTCTTTATAAAATACGCGGCCAGCACATTGTGGCTTCGTTGACGTTCTTGCAATCTTGGTGCAGTGGGCTGCGATTGCCACCCCTGGTGATGGATGATATGGAAACTCTGAATATTATACCCCGAACACTGCGTTATAAAGAGGGTAGACTTTCCTAGTGAATCTAATACTCAAGAAACTCCTTGTCGAGACGAATTCTTACAAACTAATAGTAATTTACGGGAGCGATAAATCGCTCCCTAGATTATTGATTTTCACGAGTGACAGGGAGTGAGAGCGATTGCTCACATCAAACGTGAATGACTGCTGTATTTTTGCAAAAGCTAAACATAGTGAGTGGAATATATAATTTTTCTGTCAATATTATGTGTTTGAATATTATTGGGAATTATTTCAGTAGGAATTTGTAGAGTTAAGATTTTTAATGTAAATGACATGATTAAAATTGTTGCATTTGCTCACACCAACCCTGCTTGATAATAAGTATGACAGCCTTCCTTCCATCTTTCTTTCATTTGCTATGTGTGTCTTCATATTTGACTAACATATCAATATGTTTAGCTTTATTACCCGTATTGTTGAAAACATTAGTGTTCCACTAAACATCACTTGTAATGTTACTCTATTTTGTATTCAGCTTACCATGCTGTCCTGGGACAACGCTACCAGGCGGCGACACCGCAGGCTGGAGCCTTCCTCAACCCGACCTTCAGCCCTAATCACTTCGGTAAGGGATTTGGGTTGCCAGCAACGCAAGCTAAATTTTGGTCAAAAACCAGATAGTTCTTTTGTAAGATAGATGTGCCCAAGACGGGAGGTACAGGGGTCACTGTGTACAGCAAGAGTCATTGTGTACAGCTAGGGTCATTGTGTACATCAAAGGTCATTGTGTACAGCAGTTAGCATTTCATGTGTGTGCTTTTGCGTCTGAAACTGCGAAAGTGAATTTATTATAAAAATAATTACAAGTTTGCAGGAACATTATCCTGATAATATAATAGACTTTTAATAATTGCGAATCCTGCAACTGTCATCTTTATATTGTACTGTTTTGTAGTGGCTGTAAGTATGCTGTGACCTGTAAACAGCATAAAGCAACTGAGTTTAGACATGTTTTCTGACTTATGAAAATAGCCTTTAAAAATCAGGTGCTGTGTACCCAGTCTTCCTGGATCACACTCACTCTGTTGACGTTGCATATTCTTCTGCAGCGATGCCTGGATGAAGTTATCTCACTCTGTTGACGTTGCATGTTCTTCTGCAGCGATGCCTGGGTCAAGTTATCACACTCTGGTGATGTTGCATGTTCTTCTGCAGCGATGCCTGGATGAAGTTATCTCACTCTGTTGACGTTGCATGTTCTTCTGCAGCGATGCCTGGATGAAGTTATCTCACTCTGGTGACGTTGCATGTTCTTCTGCAGCGATGCCTGGATGAAGTTTTCACACTTTGTTGATGTTGCATGTTCTTCTGCAGCGATGCCTGGATCAAGTTATCACACTCTGTTGACGTTGCATGTTCTACAGCGATGCCTGGATCAAGTTATCACACTCTGGTGACGTTGCATGTTCTTCTGCAGCGATGCCTGGATCAAGTTACCACACTCTGTTGATGTTGCATGTTCTTCTGCAGCGATGCCTGGATGAAGTTATCACACTTTGTTGATGTTGCATGTTCTTCTACAGCGATGCCTGGATCAAGTTATCACACTCTGTTGACGTTGCATGTTCTTCTGCAGCGATGCCTGGATCAAGTTATCACACTTTGTTGATGTTGCATGTTCTTCTGCAGCGATGCCTGGATCAAGTTATCACACTCTGTTGATGTTGCATGTTCTTCTGCAGCGATGCCTGGATCAAGTTATCACACTTTGTTGATGTTGCATGTTCTTCTACAGCGATGCCTGGATCAAGTTATCACACTCTGTTGACGTTGCATATTCTTCAGCAATGATGCCTGGATGAAGTTATCACACTCTGTTGACGTTGCATGTTCTTCTGCAGCGATGCCTGGATCACCCTGGATGTCACCACTGAACACCAGTGGCTCCCCCACACGGCTATGGAGTGTTGACTACGGCCCATACAGTGAAAGTGGCTCCCCCTATAGGCGTTCACCACTACAGCGCAACTCACCACAAAAATAACGACCTTTTCTTGATGTGTTCAGTAATGGGTGATCTTTACGAAGGAGTATGTTGGTGTGTCTGCAGACTCACTGGTGTCAATGTTTTTTATATGAGAGAATATTTTTTTACTGCGAATTGACATGAGAATATTTGTGAGACATTGCTGAAGAAATGTGCCAGATGTGTCATAAGCGATTGAATAATCAGGTATAGTAAGATATAGAAAGTACACCACAGTTACACTACCTACTTCCATTTCACTGGCATGTGCGAAAGTTGGCAAACTAGTTACTTTTTAATGGAAGAAAATATTTTCAAGCAACAATGTTGTGTTATTGACTACACTTGTTGGCGCCATATAAACGACTCTAATACAGGTGCATAAACATTTTCAGAAACTGTCAATATTGATAGTAAGGATTATGCTTGCCGTAGGGTTAAACAAGTTGAATGTGATTTTGGTGAAACTTACCCAGCATATTAGTTAAATAATGATGGTGGATGCAATAAATTCTACAATCATAAGAAAGATTATAATAGTTGTCAGTTCTTGTGTCTCACAATCTTTGGCATCACCAACCGTGGTAACTTTAACCACCGAGTAACTACGAGTGTTAAAGGTGATGTGCCACCTAGTTATTGTAAGGTACAGTGCTGCTACCTGGTGATCATAATGCACTTTAAATGTTCTGTAGCATGCGTAGTGGCTACCACTTACATCTAGTGCTCAACAGGTTATTAGGATTTCATAATATTGTGTACAGTCACATCCAGTTGTATGATGTAGATATTGTCAACTTGCCCTGAACTAATTATATTGTCAAAGAGTAAAAGGTAAAGGTATGTTCTTATATGGCTCAGTATCCAGTCCTTACGACTTTTCAGAGCGCTTTACACTTCACCCCTGGCAGACCTGTTCATTCCAACACAAACTTTTCCTCGTAAGCATACAGCCACGCTGCAGTTACTGCGCCAAGACTATTCATTTACCTGTTCACCACTGTATATACCAAGGTATTCATTTAGACAGCTCAGTGAACTGGAGCAACATGGTGTGAACAAAAGAGCCCAAACTTTGAAACGACAACGAGGATTTGAATCCCGGTTATAAACAATAGGAATGACTCAGTATCATTACACTGGTCAAAATTCATTACATTGTCAGTACAATTCATTAAGCAACCATTGACTGACTGACATGGTTTTGGACAATGTCACCTATGTGTTTAATTGTCATTTCATAGATTCATTACAGCATGCATAGCTCTAGCACACTGGTAGTTGCTCTTGGCCTATGTAGCACTACTGCACACTGGTGGCCAGCTGTTTCTGTGCTAATTAACTCATTTGGAAGGACTTAATTATGAATAACTAATCCCAAATTGTGGAAGTTATTGCACTAAAAACACTTAGCAGTTATGTTCTCATTGTTTCACAATTTGGGTGAAGCTGGCTTCAGAGGCTGGCAGCTTACAATGATGATTTTCAGTTTTGCTGTAATTAAATTAAAATGACACTATATACATTAACATTATGAATACTTGCCCAAGTTCAATGAATTGTGTTGATTTGTATAAATGTTTTACATTGTGGAACTAGACCAGTTTCATATGTGGAGTTAGGATCGATACAAATCAGTGTAAAATGTAATGTTTTGTTTATACAAAGTGTCTGGTTAACTAAGGGTATTCAGCCAAGTCAAGATCAGCGTCATTTTTGGTTTAGTAGTGTTACAGTTACAAGTTACAGGTGTACATTTTTGGTTTAGTAGTGTTACAGGTGTACATGTTTGGTTTAGTAGTGTTACAGTTACAAGTTACAGGTGTAAATTTTTTGGCAAAACCTGTCTTGTTTGTGATTTTTCAACAAACATTATTTTACAATGTCCATGAAAAAATAATTTCATCTTTAAATATAAAAATTCAGGGGAGCCATAAAGCACTTTTTATTTACACTGTTTTCAATGTTCAGAATTGTTAGTTCAGCTGGAAAATGTCCAGAAAATCCTGTAGTGTCTGTAACAGTGTTCTGATGAGTCATCGTGAGGAATGTTAAATTATGTATCATATCAGTCCATCTTACCCGTGTACCATGACCAATACAAAATTATATCCACACTCCCATCCTACCCCAATAAAACTATTTCATATTCTGTAGTGTTCGTAATGCAGAAAGTCTTTAAAGTTAATAAACATTTATTTCATATGGATTGATTGATTGATTGTTTTTTACTATATTATTCCCAAAACATAAAATAGCATACTGGTATTGTATTCTAAATAATATCTTCATAAACAAGTTATCATTGTATTAAAACAAGTTTTTCATCTATACGAGATGGTTTATTTTATGGAAAAGGTCTCCTACCATCCATAACGTAATGTCCATAACACTGACTGATTTTCCAACATATGATCAAACACAACACAAAAACCAAACACGAATACCCCAACAAAAATTTGCGGGATATTCGTATGATATCAAAGTTGATTATAAAAAAGAAATTAAACCAACACATTGACTTTTATTTTTGGACCAAAACGTAGTGTTTGACACGCTGATCTTGACTAGGATGTGGACATATCGTCACAAGTTATTAAAATGTACAGAGCTTTGAATGATGCTAAGGGTAGTTACTTTTGACTATGTTGTCAAGTAAATGCAATATTAGTTCTGCAGTCTTCCTTAGATTTGAGTATATGAATAATCTTTTGAAATAATTATGTAATTGTTAACTAATTGGCGAGTAACAATGTATGATATTTTGTACCTGTAGGTAATAAAGTTGTCTAAACCAAGTACATGTGTACTACTATCCTTAATCTACTATGGAACTGTTCGTATAATTCATGTCTAATTCCACCAGCATCGCTTCCTCTCACATCTTTCTAAATATTACATTTTTATTGATGTGACAATTTGTTAATACGATTACACTTTTGTGACATATTTACAATATTTTCCCATCACTCTTTTTCCAGATTGTTGTTTCTGTCCAATCCCAGATCCACATCAAATTTATCAATGTGTCTCAACCATGGATTTCACACATATTCAATTCAAATTGGCCTTTGCCCGTATAATTTCAGTTGTTGGTAAAGTATGCATTTATTGCAGCCTTCAATCAACCACCTTGCACACAATCCTAAACACCAAGATCATGTCTTAGTTAGTTATGAACATTCAACATTTCCTAGAAAAACTAGCATGTTGACCATTATTATTTTTGTAGCATATATGGCAAATTAAAACATGAAAGTTTGAAACACAACCAATGTAATAATATAATACAATTCAAAAAATCCTATACATCCCATTTTTATGATAACAATTGCCATTCTATTTCAAACAATTTCTTATTCCATATGTATTTGTGAACATGCTACTGCAATATGATACCAATTTAACAGTACAAATGCTGGTACCAATTTGCTAAATACTGAAAACCTTGAAGAAGCTCTCATGAAATATCATCATCTGTTGAAACCATGTCCACTGTTTTGGCAAAAGTATACACTGCATTCCGATTCTGTGGTGCCTGTTTAACAATTGATTTTATTATTTGATTGGTGGTCAAAAGGCTAATGAACAGTTTAGTGATCAAAATAGCCCAAGGGTATCAATTGACAAAACACCAGAACGCACACACATGTATACAAAATATAACTACACATACAATTTACTCTTCCGCAGTAGCAGTTTCATACAAAATACAAGCTTCAAAGACGTGTACATCTATTAAACAGGGATATATGTATATATAATATTAAATACATCAGTCAAATATCACCTGACAACAAATGCAACATGAAGCCATTAATTTGTAACAAGGAGACCTGTAACTACACAATTTATAATTAAAGGTCCTCAATTAGATGTTTCACTCATGTTTCAGACGCATTCTATGGGGAAAACCTATCCAGTATCCACTATGACATGCTAGCTCATTTCTACAAATTATAATTTTTGACTAGCCCAGTCAAAATAAAAAAAAATGACAAAAGTGGTCCAGCTCTATAAACTATAGTAGAAGGCTATTTACACTTTCACAAGTTACCCGATCGAAGTCAATTGTTTTGATGGTGTCAATACAAACATGAATGTGAACAATGAAACTGATGCTATCAATATGAACATCAACAAGCCATTGATGCTATCAATATGAACATCAACGAGCCATTGATGCTATCAATATAAACATCAACGAACCATTGATGTTATCAATATGAACATCAACGAGCCATTGATGCTATCAATATGAACATCAACGAGCCATTGATGCTATCAATATAAACATCAACGAGCCATTGATGCTATTAATATAAACATCAACGAACCTTTGATGCTATCAATATGAACATCAACGAGCCATTGATGCTATCAATATAAACATCAACGAGCCATTGATGCTATCAATATGAACATCAACGAGCCATTGATGCTATCAATATAAACATCAACGAACCTTTGATGCTATTAATATAAACATCAACGAACCTTTGATGCTATCAATATAAACATCAACGAACCTTTGATGCTATCAATATGAACATCAACGAACCTTTGATGCTATCAATATGAACATCAACAAACCTTTGATGTTATCAATATGAACATCAATTAACCCGATTCACAATGCACCAAACCAATCGAGGAGGGAATTTTAAATATATTCCCAAAAGTTCTCTGGTCTCTTTCAAGCTGATTTCTGCATGGACGGACCTGTACTCTGCCATCACAACTGACCTAGATCAAACTAATTTTACAAAGAGTAATATCAGCTAATTAGTGAGATGATTTCTGATTGGCTTCAAGGTAGATGTACTTGAGCATTGAGCATGTAAACTATCAATGTTAATGTCTCTGGATGTGGCCGGCATACACTTCCTTCATCATCTACCAATATGAGCAAATGGTAGGACACGCTACACTGCAATAATACTGCTTCTATCTACCACTAATCCCAGTTAGCTTCAAATGGCTACAAAAATACGTCACATGAAAGCTGTGTGCAGAACATGTTCGGGATAATGCTTTGACTATGTGACAACCAGGTCAAAACTTGCTAGTAAGTACGTGTGTGTGTGATGTATGTGCATACATGTGTGTACATGAAGCCAGTAAACATCAGTACACATTGGACTGTACAAAAACCAGGGATGTTTTCCATTACAAATTATGATATACATGTACATATATAAAATATGATTGTATACATATTCATGTATTTATATATGTGTACCGGTATGTGGGTGTGTGTCTGTGTCTGTGTGTGTATGGTTTGTGTGTGTGTGTGTATGTATCTATACGTATATATGTTGTGTATATATATAGTTATTTGAACAGGATATATTCAGAGCAAATAGTGTAAAAGATTTAGAGTCAGGCATTAGTGGGTAGAAGTCAGTGTAATTTACAACAATTCCTTTCATTGCAATCAGTTACACAGTTGGATTTAGAGTCAGGCATTAGTGGGTAGAAGTCAGTGTAATTTACAACAATTCCTTTCATTGCAATCAGTTACACAGTTGGATCACTCTTCACACAAGTGTTACAATTTATTATGATTATAATTCTAACTGAACCCAACCGTGACAATAACTAACATGGTTCATATACAAATATTATTCTCCTGACAGCAAACAAGCTCCTCAATCAGCACAACTACAGTGCGTGTCAAAAGCAGGCAAATGAGCTCATGTTCGGTGAATTCAAGAAGCAGATTCCTACGTGTGCATTCCTTGTGTGTGCACGTCACATCTGTGGACTCGTTGCACTACCAGGCTTCTAGTGAATACCACAAAGCAGTGTCCACGTCTGTTGCAGACTTGAACCACCAAAAATAGAGCACACCATTGAAAAATAAAGTACACACTATCACATGTAAGTACACACCGTCAGAATTACGATAGGTCTCATTTCATTGTTTGATGTCAATACGAATGCTGGTATCTTCCAGCATTCTCGGGCTTAGAATTCATGACTATGTAGCATGAAACATGGCCCCTTCTCATAAAACACTGCATCCTCCGTCTAAGGAAACAGTAAGTCCTGTGATTGGCGCAAGGTTTCACTTCATAGGTCGTCTTCTTGACCAGGGTCATTGTCATCGAGGAACTTGACGTGTGTGAACGGGAAGTGCCCTTTCTTGTCATTCAGTTCCCCTTCCCACTGCCCATTGATGTTCATTGCTGTCACGAGGATCTCATCTCCCACCTGGTCAACAAACACACATCAGAGTTCAATCATTAGCTATGATAGGACTATTTTAAAGGTGCCTCCTCAATTTGCTAGTCTCATTTCAAATTAATTTTGCAAAAAAACAAACCTACCTAGTATCCACTGCAACATGCTACCTCATTTGTGCAACTTTTGTATGTAGTTTTTGTGAAATCATCAGACAAACTATCAAATTACTTAATGCTTGTTCAAGCATCAAGTGAAGTGAAAACGGAAATGCTGACAAATCACGATTTTTACGCAAAATTAATGTGAAATGAGACTAGCACAAAAATCTAACTGAGGAGGGACCTTTAATTGAGGGACCTTTAATATTCTCTAACAATAATAAGAAGTAGATGTATTTTAACAGGCAAGTGTGATAAACCATACTCCAAACTGATCACCAAACATACGTCTGCTTAGTAGTTTCAATAAAATCTTCACTGTCATACTGCTATATATTACTGATACGCACCTCGAGTCTAAGAGCTGATGTGTCGTAAGCACATGGCACTCGAGGTCGAGTGACGGTTGCTCTGGCCGGCAGACGTCGCTGATTCTACAAAACATACATATTTGTAATTATCAACTTTGTGACAGATTCTGGCTTCACATCACTGAACTAAATAAACACAACTTTAAATAAAAAATGTTTTAAATAGAAACACCAATATCTACTGGGGGCATTCCGTCTCAACCAAAATAAGAAAATCTTGTTGCACTCACATTTTTTAATTCAACCAGTTTTATTTTAATTCTACCAATTAATCTACAGGTCAACATAATCACATGTCAAACCATAGGGTTATAGCTCGAAGTTTTATTTTTTGGCAGATTCTGTCGTTGCCACTTTTCGGAAATCATGAATTTCTTGTTCTACTTAAAATACCAATAACTCAAAAAGCATTTATATATATGTTCGTCCACAAACAGCCACTGAAGTTGTGTGTTTTTATGTGCGAAATTGAGACTTTTGGTCCATATTTCAACAAAACATGTTAGAACATAAATGAATCTTATTTGGATCAATAATACATACAGGTATGAGAAGTTTAGTTTGGATCAATAATACATACAGATATGAGAAGTTTAGTTTGGATCAATAATAAGTACAGATATGAGAAGTTTAGTTTCTAATGTACGAGTTACTGATCTCCAAAGTTATTACATCGTGAAAAGTGGCCTAAATTTAGCAGCCAAAAACGCTATGTGGCCAATTTATTTTTATATGAAAGGCATGTATAATGCCTGTCTAATGCACCATATTTGGATTCCCTATTCCAATGTTGAAAAAAATATTTCAAATATACGTATTTCATGTTTTTATCTAATCAATAGACTATAACACAGTATCAAATCCTACAGCTGATTATTCTACCTATTTCTAGTCTAGTAAGAAAATTATGTAAATATTGTTGTCAAATGCAAAAAAAACTTCTGAATACATAGTTCTAGATTACATGTACCTGGGTCATTCCATGTGAAATCAACCAATTGTCAAAACATTTTTTTTCTTAACTTGTAATCAACGACTAAGAACTAAGCATTTACATGCAAATTGTCTCTGTAATGTCTTAGTATAACGTAAACATGGGGTAAGCACCCCAAATCGTACCAATTCTTTTTTACATTTTATGTGCCTCTAACTGGAGAAGTTTTCAAGTTATATATCTTAAATTTGTTGAAAATGTAGATATATTGTGAATGCAAAATTCTATAATGACAGGGCATAGGGCAATGGGTGTACTGGGTGCACAAAAATGGCAAAACAATTTTGTTTCTTAATATAATTTCAGCAGTATCATTGTTGTGTGTATATTACATTTTCAGAATAACTAACTTTTTATATATGTTATGACTTTCAGCACCCAAAATGAGAATGTGGGACAAGTCCTATGACCACCATTTTTCACTGTCTTAGTCCTTTATTAGGTAAACAACATATTTAAATTTCAGGATGGTCTTCTGCCATTTATTTTTCATATTTTTGGCCAATTTTGTAGAAATTTAGCTGAAAATGCCATTAGGCAGAACAGTAATTTTCATCTTCAATAAAAACTAAACGTAGGACAAGTCATGACCATCATTTCACTAACTGTGCTTCAACAGACATCTGGCGAAAGCCACCGGTAGTGATAACAATGTGGTGCCATGTTGTGGCTAAAAACACACACACACTATAAATTATTTCTAAAGAGTCCACAAGGTGACGCCAACCGTAGCAGTACTGATGTCATTTGCTTTTAGGGTGCCTTCACTCCTGAAAATCTATGTTTTTGCACATGGTTTCACTTCTCAAAAAGCGGGTGTGCGTCTTTTAGGTAGTGTGCTACTATTTGGAAATTATATGGTATATTGAAGCTGAAAATCACTGTTCTGCCTATGGTGTTTTTTCCTAAATTTATCCCAAACTGGCCAAAAATATCCAAAATAAATGTGGCAGAACACCATCCTAAAATTTAAATAGGTTGTTTACCTAATAAAAGACTATGCATAGTGAAAAAATGGTGGTCATAGGACTTGGTTATACTGTGTGTGCACTCACTGGTAGTCCATTGTGTAAAACAAAGACCTGTGTGTGCACTCACTGGTGGTCCATTGTGTAAAACAAAGACCTGTGAGTGTGCACTCACTGGTGGTCCATTGTGTAAAACAAAGACCTGTGTGTGCACTCACTGGTGGTCCATTGTGTAAAACAAAGACCTGTGAGTGTGCACTCACTGGTGGTCCACTGTGTAAAACAAAGACTTGTGTGTATACTCACTGGTAGTCCATTGTGTAAAACAAAGACCTGTGTGTGCACTCACTGGTGGTCCATTGTGTAAAACAAAGACTTGTGTGTGCACTCACTGGTGGTCCATTGTGTAAAACAAAGACCTGTGTGTGCACTCACTGGTGGTCCATTGTGTAAAACAAAGACCTGTGTGTGCACTCACTGGTGGTCCATTGTGTAAAACAAAGACCTGTGAGTGTGCACTCACTGGTGGTCCACTGTGTAAAACAAAGACTTGTGTGTATACTCACTGGTGGTCTATTGTGTAAAACAAAGACCTGTGTGTGCACTCACTGGTGGTCCATTGTGTAAAACAAAGACTTGTGTGTGCACTCACTGGTGGTCCATTGTGTAAAACAAAGACCTGTGTGTGCACTCACTGGTAGTCCATTGTGTAAAACAAAGACCTGTGTGTGCACTCACTGGTGGTCCATTGTGTAAAACAAAGACCTGTGTGTGCACTCACTGGTGGTCCATTGTGTAAAACAAAGACCTGTGTGTGCATTCACTGGTGGTCCACTGTGTAAAACAAAGACTTGTGTGTATACTCACTGGTGGTCCATTGTGTAAAACAAAGACCTGTGTGTGCACTCACTGGTAGTCCATTGTGTAAAACAAAGACTTGTGTGTGCACTCACTGGTGGTCCATTGTGTAAAACAAAGACCTGTGTGTGCACTCACTGGTGGTCCATTGTGTAAAACAAAGACCTGTGAGTGTTCACTCACTGGTGGTCCACTGTGTAAAACAAAGACCTGTGTCTGTACTCACTGGTGGTACACTGTGTAAAGCAAAGACCTGTGTGTGCACTCACTGGTGGTCCATTGTGTAAAACAAAGACTTGTGTGTGCACTCACTGGTGGTCCACTGTGTAAAACAAAGACCTGTGTGTGCACTCACTGGTGGTCTATTGTGTAAGACAAAGATGTGTGTACACTCACTTGTGGTCCACTGTGTAAAACAAAGACTTGTGTGTACACTCACTGGTGGTCCACTGTGTAAAACAAACACTTGTGTGTATACTCACTGGTGGTCCATTGTGTAAAACAAAGACCTGTGTGCACACTCACTGGTGGTCCACCATGTAAAACAAAGACCTGTGTGTGCACTCACTGGTGGTCCACTGTGTAAAACAAACACTTGTGTGTATACTCACTGGTGGTCCAACATGTAAAACAAAGACCTGTGTGCACACTCACTGGTGGTCCACCATGTAAAACAAAGACCTGTGTGTGCACTCACTGGTGGCCCACTGTGTAAAACAAAGACGTGTGTGTGCACTCAATGGTGGTCCACCTTGTAAAACAAAGACCTGTGTGTACACTCACTGGTGGTCCACCATGTAAAACAAAGACCTGTGTGTGCACTCACTGGTGGTCCACTGTGTAAAACAAAGACCTGTGTGTGCACTCACTGGTGGTCCACTGTGTAAAACAAAGACGTGTGTGTGCACTCAATGGTGGTCCATTGTGTAAGACAAAGACGTGTGTACACTCACTTGTGGTCCACTGTGTAAAACAAAGACTTGTGTGTACACTCACTGGTGGTCCACCTTGTAAAACAAAGACCTGTGTGTACACTCACTGGTGGTCCACCATGTAAAACAAAGACTTGTGTGTACACTCACTGGTGGTCCACCATGTAAAACAAAGACCTGTGTGTGCACTCATGGTGATCCATTGTGTAAAACAAAGACCTGTGTGTACACTCACAAGTGGTCCATTGTGTAAAGCAAAGACCTGTGTGTACACTCACTGGTGGTCCATTGTGTACAGGATCTGCTGACTCGACTGGCTCCGTGGTGCTTGGTACACTGACTGGCCGGGGCATGTATGACGCCCGTGTCTGGCGCTCCACCTCGGCATCGTACTGAGGCAACACGCAACACACTGTCAGTATCAACTTGTCACATGCGTCATCATATACACAAATACATGCAGGCCTACAATGGTTGTCAGTGGTTCAAGGAAAGATATCTGGATTTGTTAATCCAGACATTCAAGTGAATTGGAAGAGTATTTATCTTGTCGAGACAGATGCAACAGTAAGCATAATTAAGATCCACAAAAGTACAATTACCAATTGGAGTCAGAGCCACAATAAACTTATAAAGTAAATACCTCCTGACCCTGATGTAAGACACACCTTCCCATCATACCTTACCCAGACACAACGTACTACACACCTCCCTTCACCTAACCAGAGCAATCACTAAGAAGAAAGGAAACTTTCTGCAGCTGAGCTACATTACATTACAGTAGCCAGGAAAAAAGTCTGATAGAACCAGTACTTTTTCTATGTAAGGTTTGGGGACGAGGCCGGTGTCTCCGTTCCTGTTGCGGGCCATCCACCACTCATCCTCGTCTTTCTGAAGAATTGTCAGCAGGTCTCCCCTCTTGAAGGGCAGGTCTTCCGGGTCCTGCCAACAACAATTATAATTATGAACAATTCTATAGCATCTAAATTGTTGCAAATCTCAGCTCATAGGTAACACACTAGAAGTTGGAGAACAAAAGGATTTGTCAACCTCAAAATTGATATACATTGTCAATAGATGGTTGAACCCACTATGGAGCTATGGTATGATTAATAGATAAGTGTGCAATCAACAACAACCCACTATGGAGCCATGGAATGATTAAAAGATAAGTGTGCAATCAACAACATATGTATGTTAACTGCACCAACAAAACATTGTTTCAATCAGACATGAGACAGATTAATGAATAAAATAAGTGAACTGTGAAGACTCTAAACAATGTACAGTATGTCTACTTAGCCTGTTTCCATATAAGAAACAGCAATTAGAAAACAAATTATATTGTGTTTAGATATGAAATTACAGCATTACATTCTTCCTTATTGTCAGCGTCATTATTACAATCTTTCATTTCCACCAATTCACAAATCATATTTGCATAGTCATAATATTTACACTGATATTCCACATTTCTTTACATTTATACTTAATAGTACTCATAGACATATACAATAGTCCATGGCATGTCACGCTATATACGGTATATCTTACATTCTGGCCCATAGTGGACTTATAAAAAAATGCCGTTGTATTTGCTATATAAGTAACAACCATGTTTGTCTGACAAGGCTACTGTTCTGTAAAACCTAAAGACCAAAGCAACATCTAAAGGTACACTTTCAGCAATTAATGGTATTAAATCTGTGTGTGAACCATATGGTAGATTCCATACTTTACACAAATCACTACGCCATTGTACACATTTCTTGTTAACACTGTCATGCCACAGTGGTGACAGTTTGAAATGATTTGCTTTAATTATTTTAATTAAATTAATTTACACTACAATTAAATTTCTTGATACCATCAAACACCATTTCATACTTACTGGTTGTGCTAAGTACATTTCCCAGATGTATAGCTTTCTTACATGTACAAACATCCGTATTTCTAAATGCGGATCATCATCTTTCTTGTTGTACACTAATATTTTGCTTTTTGACCCATTAAACACATCAAGTAGTTTGACATATTTTTCACACCTCAATAATTTTTCGCAACCCAGAACTAGTAGGACACAGTAGTATAATGTCATCTGGATATCCTGCAGCTTTGCAGAAATGTTGCCAAATGAAACAGCCTATACCAAGGTGTTTTAACTCATCCATGTATACACCAGATAGAAGTGGAGACAACACCTCCTTGGCGAACCCCATTCTTCACATTGAATCAGTTTAACATTACATCATTCCATCTAACCTGTAGTTTCCGGCTTGTATACATGTGGAGTAAAACTCTTACAACTAATGGGCACATACCCTTGTCAGTTAGTTTTTGAAACAACATACAATAATTCCCTCTATCGAATGCTTTAGAAGCATCAAGTAATAAAACATGCACAGTACTACCATTATTTATGTAACACGAAATGGTTTCTTTTACCATAAATGTACACATTGTTGTAGACAGGCCATCAAAAACTCCAGTTTGTTGTTTGATAATAATGGCATCATAAAGCTTGCCAATGATGCTACCAAAGGTCAACACTCTATAGTTATCAGAGCTATGATGTGCCTTTCTTTTAGCTAGTACCTATCAGTAACTCACTTGGGGATACACCATGAATAAGCATGCCATTGTAGAGCAAGGTTAATGCTTTAAACAGTTTTTCAGTACCATGTACCATTCTTCTTTTTACACGCTTCATGCAATTTACACATTTCTTGAGATCATCAATATGAATACCATGCTGCTGATGGCAGTTGTGACCATTGTCATTATCATCAGTCATGCATACACATATTAATAACAAGATTGTCAATTCTACTTTCTTTATCAAATCCAATGAATTGTACAATTGTTCAAACTTTCAGGAAAATAAGTCAGCAATATCTTCTGAACCTATACGACCATCAATAACAATTGGCAGAAAATGACAAGATTTTTTCAAACTATACACCTCTTTCCATAAGTTACGATCATTACCTTCACTAATAGCTCCAACCATTCTATTGCTTTTTATCCTTGTTTCTTCCTTTATTACATATCTCACAGCGTAGTGATACTGGGCTCGAATATGCCTCATGATATCGGCTACTTCACCATTAAACATCATGCCAGAACAAGGAAGTATCATGTTGAGCATGCACGTTCGTTCGTTTGTTAGAAAACGTGAAGCATTTGTTACTTATTAAAGTTATTATTATCATTTTAAATGCTATTTCACCGTAACCCGGAAATTATAGACCGGTGTCTGCAGACTAAAAGTTCGCATTCCAGTTCACAAACACACACATACTATAACGTGCATACATGTCCTATGGTCATGTTAATTCAAATCATATGAGAATAAAATATGAGTTGTATTACTCACCCGACCAGAAAAATCATATTTTGCTATGTAAATTTCCCGAGGAGCCTGAAAAAAAGAACTGACAAGAATCAAGAAACAAATATTGTGTGCAGCAATTTTAACATGTAAAAAACTTAAGAACAAATGATTGTTGCTACAAAGTAACTATCGCATGTCAGTAGGTGGCAGTGGTTTATCATAATAACAATATTTCTGTATAATATCTGACAAAACAAAGCTTTACTTTTAAAATTAAAATCTAAAGCAACAATACTAAATATCATGTTGGAAATACTCTGATTAAACAGACAAAATAATTAATATGTAACAACAAACACAAGACACACTAAACGGTAATCTAGTAACGCGATAAAAAATAAGACAAGATTTAACAATATGTAAACACAACAGGAACTGTATAAGATGTTTAATGCAGCCTTGGGGAAGTTAGGAATAAAGTATTAAACTTAACTAATTATTCAGTACTTACAGATCCTGCACAAAACATCTAGCAACTGCAAAAGGAGTATGGTACTCAAAATCTATGTTTATGTGTGTCTGCTGTCTGTCACTGTACTTCTTGCATTTCGTCACACATTACACACACTGTTAGTCATAGCTACATTCCTGACTCCTGAAACCGTGACGGGATTTCAAACTTGCAACATATCAACAAGTGTCCATGGTCAAATTTCACAAAAGATTTGATAATTGTCTCATATTTTGATGGACTAATTGTTGTTATAAATCTGTGCTGGTGTGTTTCATCATGTAGATGTCGTTAAAATGTGGATTTTATCATCAGTAAATCAGGTAAAACTGTAATGTTCGTGCCAAAACTGTTAATAGCAATCAAAAGGAGAGATGCCTATAGAAAGATGCTAGATGTATAATGAAGCTTCAGCCAATAATTTGTGCCTGTTAAGTCACGGTATCATTTATTGAGTGGTTGTTCACTGGCAGTTCTGCTAATTTGTTGTTTTGTTGAAAATGTGTTTTTTACCAAGTTTAGTTAATAATTTTTTTGTGACAGCGTTTGCATCTATATACTGCCTACAATGTTAAAACACCATCTATTCCCAGCTGAGACGTGAGTCTGTGCCAAACATAATCCATACAGTGATCTTCGCTGAGTGGTAGTCACAAAACAAAAACCTTAAGAAACTCCATTAAAATAGTATCTTTGTAAAACGTTGCTGCAAAGCTTATCAACACTGTGGCAGAAATGAAAAAACTCATTTCCTTCACTACTTAGAAGGAAGCGAATCTCACGGGCTTAATGAGCGACGTGGTGTCGAGGTAATGTGTCTTGTAGAAGTTCAGCAAACTCGGCAGATCTGGGAACTCCTGCTCTCCAATGCGAAAGCGTATCTTTCCTCCAACCTGGATCTTATTGATGATGTAATGACTCACTTTGTTGTCCTCTCTGGAAGGAACAGAAAACAAGCAGTGACAGGTAGTGGGACTAGACTGGCAGTGGTGGCAGACTAGTAGTGGTGGCAGACTGGCAGTGGTGGTAGACTGGCAGTGGTGTGTGGTAGACTAGCAGTGGTGGTAGACTGGCAGTGGCGAAGACTGGCAGTGGTGGTAAACTGGCAGTGGTGGTAGACTGGCAGTGGTGTGTGGTAGACTGGCAGTGGTGGTAGACTGGCAGTGGTGAAGACTGGCAGTGGTGGTAGACTGGCAGTGGTGGTAGACTGGCAGTGGTGAAGACTGGCAGTGGTGGTAGACTGACAGTGGTGAAGACTGGCAGTGGTGGTAGACTGGCAGTGGTGGTAGACTGGCAGTGGTGGTAGACTGGCAGTCGTGGTAGACTGGCAGTGGTGGTAGACTGGCAGTTTTGGTAGACTGGCAGTGGTGGTAGACTGGCAGTTTTGGTAGACTGGCAGTTTTGGTAGACTGGCAGTGGTGGTAGACTGGCAGTGGTGGTAGACTGGCAGTCGTGGTAGACTGGCAGTGGTGAAGACTGGCAGTGGTGGTAGACTGGCAGTCGTGGTAGACTGGCAGTTTTGGTAGACTGGCAGTGGTGGTAGACTGGCAGTTTTGGTAGACTGGCAGTGGTGGTAGACTGGCAGTGGTGGTAGACTGGCAGTGGTGGTAGACTGGCAGTGGAGGTAGACTGGCAGTGGTGGTAGACTGGCAGTGGTGGTAGACTGGCAGTGGAGGTAGACTGGCAGTGGTGGTAGACTGGCAGTGGGGGTAGACTGGCAGTGTTGGTAGACTGGCAGTGGTGGTAGACTGGCAGTGGTGGTAGACTGGCAGTGGTGAAGACTGGCAGTGGTGGTAGACTGGCAGTGGTGGTAGACTGGCAGTCGTGGTAGACTGGCAGTGGTGGTAGACTGGCAGTGGGGGTAGACTGGCAGTGTTGGTAGACTGGCAGTCGTGGTAGACTGGCAGTCGTGGTAGACTGGCAGTGGTGCAGACTGTCAGTGGTGCAGACTGTCAGGGGTGGTAGACTGTCAGTGGTGGTAGACTGGCAGTGGTGGTAGACTGGCAGTGGTGGTAGACTGGCAGTGGTGGTAGACTGGCAGTGGTGCAGACTGGCAGTGGTGGTAGACTGGCAGTGGTGTGTGGTAGACTGGCAGTGGTGGTAGACTGGCAGTGGTGAAGACTGGCAGTGGTGGTAGACTGGCAGTGGTGGTAGACTGGCAGTGGTGAAGACTGGCAGTGGTGGTAGACTGGCAGTGGTGAAGACTGGCAGTGGTGGTAGACTGGCAGTGGTGGTAGACTGGCAGTGGTGGTAGACTGGCAGTGGTGGTAGACTGGCAGTGGTGGTAGACTGGCAGTGGTGGTAGACTGGCAGTGGTGGTAGACTGGCAGTGGTGGTAGACTGGCAGTGGTGGTAGACTGGCAGTGGTGGTAGACTGGCAGTGGTGGTAGACTGGCAGTGGTGGTAGACTGGCAGTGGTGCAGACTGGCAGTGGTGGTAGACTGGCAGTGGTGGTAGACTGGCAGTGTTGGTAGACTGGCAGTGGTGGTAAACTGGCAGTGGTGGTAGACTGGCAGTGTTGGTAGACTGGCAGTTGTGGTAGACTGGCAGTGGTGGTAGACTGGCAGTTGTGGTAGACTGGCAGTGGTGGTAGACTAGCAGTAGTGAAGACTGGCAGTGGTGGTAGACTGGCAGTGGTGAAGACTGGCAGTGGTGGTAGACTGGCAGTGGTGGTAGACTGGCAGTGGTGGTAGACTGGCAGTGGTGGTAGACTGGCAGTGGTGGTAGACTGGCAGTGGTGGTAGACTGGCAGTGGTGGTAGACTGGCAGTGGTGGTAGACTGGCAGTGGTGGTAGACTGGCAGTGGTGGTAGACTGGCAGTGGTGGTAGACTGGCAGTGGTGAAGACTGGCAGTGGTGGTAGACTGGCAGTGGTGGTAGACTGGCAGTGGTGGTAGACTGGCAGTGGTGGTAGACTGGCAGTGGTGGTAGACTGGCAGTGGTGGTAGACTGGCAGTGGTGGTAGACTGACTAGCAGTGGTGGTAGACTGACTAGCAGTGGTGGTAGACTGACTAGCAGTGGTGGTAGACTGACTAGCAGTGGTGGTAGACTAGCAGTGGTGAAGACTGGCAATGGTGGTAGACTGGCATTGGTGGTAGACTGGCAGTGGTGGTAGACTAGCAGTGGTGGTAGACTGGCAGTGGTGGTAGACTGGCAGTGGTGGTAGACTGGCAGTGGTGGTAGACTGGCAGTGGTGGTAGACTGGCAGTGGTGGTAGACTGGCAGTGGTGAAGACTGGCAGTGGTGGTAGACTGGCAGTGGTGGTAGACTGGCAGTGGTGAAGACTGGCAGTGGTGGTAGACTGGCAGTGGTGAAGACTGGCAGTGGTGGTAGACTGGCAGTGGTGAAGAATGCCAGTGGTGGTAGACTGGCAGTGGTGAAGACTGGCAGTGGTGGTAGACTGACTAGCAGTGGTGGTAGACTGACTAGCAGTGGTGGTAGACTAGCAGTAGTGGTAGACTAGCAGCGGTGGTAGACTGGCAGTGGTGGTAGACTGGCAGTGGTGGTAGACTGGCAGTGGTGGTAGACTAGCAGTGGTGGTACACTGGCAGTGGTGGTAGACTGGCAGCGGTGAAGACTGGCAGTGGTGGTAGACTGGCAGTGGTGGTAGATTGGCAGTGGTGGTAGACTAGCAGTGGTGGTAGACTGGCAGTTTTGGTAGACTGGCAGTTTTGGTAGACTGGCAGTGGTGGTAGACTGGCAGTGGTGGCAGACTGGCAGTGGTGGTAGACTGGCAGTGGTGGTAGACTGGCAGTGGTGGTAGACTGGCAGTGGTGGTAGACTGGCAGTGTTGGTAGACTGGCAGTGGTGGTAGACTGGCAGTGGTGGCAGACTGGCAGTGGTGGTAGACTGGCAGTGGTGGTAGACTGGCAGTGGTGGTAGACTGGCAGTGGTGGTAGACTGGCAGTGGTGGTAGACTGGCAGTGGTGGTAGACTGGCAGTGGTGGTAGACTGGCAGTGGTGGTAGACTGGCAGTGGTGGTAGACTGGCAGTGGTGGTAGACTGGCAGTGGTGGTAGACTGGCAGTGGTGGTAGACTGGCAGTGGTGGTAGACTGGCAGTGGTGGTAGACTGGCAGTGGTGGTAGACTGGCAGTGGTGGTAGACTGGCAGTGGTGGTAGACTGGCAGTGGTGGTAGACTGGCAGTGGTGAAGACTGGCAGTGGTGGTAGACTGGCAGTGGTGGTAGACTGGCAGTGGTGGTAGACTAGCAGTGGTGAAGACTGGCAGTGGTGGTAGACTGGCAGTGGTGGTAGACTGCCAGTGGTGGTAGTCTGGCAGTGTTAGTAGACTGGCAGTGGTGGTAGACTGGCAGTGGTGGTAGACTGGCAGTGGTGGTAGACTGACTAGCAGTGGTGGTAGACTGATTAGCAGTGGTGGTAGACTGACTAGCAGTGGTGGTAGACTAGCAGTGGTGAAGACTGGCAATGGTGGTAGACTGGCATTGGTGGTAGACTGGCAGTGGTGGTAGACTCGCAGTGGTGGTAGACTGGCAGTGGTGGTAGACTAGCAGTGGTGGTAGACTGGCAGTGGTGAAGACTGGCAGTGGTGGTAGACTGGCAGTGGTGGTAGACTGGCAGTGGTGGTAGACTGGCAGTGGTGGTAGACTGGCAGTGGTGGTAGACTGGCAGTGGTGGTAGACTGGCAGTGGTGAAGACTGGCAGTGGTGGTAGACTGGCAGTGGTGAAGACTGGCAGTGGTGGTAGACTGACTAGCAGTGGTGGTAGACTGACTAGCAGTGGTGGTAGACTAGCAGTAGTGGTAGACTGGCAGTGGTGGTAGACTGGCAGTGGTGGTAGACTGGCAGTGGTGGTAGACTGGCAGTGGTGGTACACTGGCAGTGGTGGTAGACTGGCAGTGGTGAAGACTGGCAGTGGTGGTAGACTGGCAGTGGTGGTAGACTGGCAGTGGTGGTAGACTAGCAGTGGTGGTAGACTGGCAGTGGTGAAAACTGGCAGTGGTGAAGACTGGAAGTGGTGGTAGACTGGCAGTGGTGGTAGACTGGCAGTGGTGAAGACTGGCAGTGGTGGTAGACTGGCAGTGGTGAAGACTGGCAGTGGTGGTAGACTGGCAGTGGTGAAGACTGGCAGTAGTGGTAGACTAGCAGTGGTGAAGACTGGCAGTGGTGAAGACTGGCAATGGTGGTAGACTGGCAGTGGTGAAGACTGGCAGTGGTGGTAGACTAGCAGTGGTGAAGACTGGCAGTGGTGGTAGACTGGCAGTGGTGAAGACTGGCAGTAGTGGTAGACTAGCAGTGGTGGTAGACTGGCAGTGGTGGTAGACTGGCAGTGGTGGTAGACTGGCAGTGGTGGTAGACTAGCAGTGGTGGTAGACTGGCAGTGGTGGTAGACTGGCAGTGGTGGTAGACTGGCAGTGGTGGTAGACTGGCAGTGGTGAAGACTGGCAGTGGTGGTAGACTAGCAGTGGTGAAGACTGGCAGTGGTGGTAGACTGGCAGTGGTGAAGACTGGCAGTAGTGGTAGACTAGCAGTGGTGGTAGACTGGCAGTGGTGGTAGACTGGCAGTGGTGGTAGACTGGCAGTGGTGAAGACTGGCAGTGGTGGTAGACTAGCAGTGGTGGTAGACTGGCAGTGGTGGTAGACTAGCAGTGGTGGTAGACTGGCAGTGCTGGTAGACTGGCAGTGGTGCAGACGGGCAGTGGTGGTAGACTAGCAGTGGTGCAGACTGGCAGTGGTGTGTTGAATTACACAGATCCAGGTTATTATTTTCGATTCACATTAGTCGAACAATCTGTACCAGTACATCGTCATTATAGCAAATCTATTCTATAACTGTACATACAGGCTGTACACACATAACTGTACATACAGGCTGTACACGTATTTCATTCAGTTCAACATTCAACAGTATGACATTTAAAAATAATACACATTGACACTAGTTGACTCGTTTAATAAGCTATATTAACCACATATAGATAGCATGGCCAGCACACAGTGCCTTCAAGTGTGTTCTTGGTGCAGCGGGCAGTGAAAATCCCCCAGACACAATTCCCCAGACAAAAGCCCCACTGGGCATAATTCCCCCACATAAATGGAAGCTAGGAAAAAAAAACCAAATCATCACCCTCACAACTAAAACAAGTCTTGTTTAATTTCTTATGCATATATTATAAATAATTCTTGATTGGACCACAGTTAAAATTAGGAAACAAAAAGCCAATAAACAGTTCATGTACCCCAAGTGAGTACTATTCACCATAACCAAGTGGGCACCGTCCTGGCTCCACACAATCTGTCTAGGTGGCTTGAGAAGCCATGGCAGTAAATGCGATGCTACTGTTTTGTCTACAGAGGGATATATATATATATATATATATATATATATATATATACATATATATATATTATATATATATATATATATTATATATATATATAATATATGCATCGAGCTATCGTTTACATTGGCTAATATATATATATATATATATAAGATAAAGTGATTTATTTACTTAAATTACATACATAAGGTAATATCTGACATAGTGGTAGTAAACGTTTTCGGTAAAAAGGAATTAACAGCAGGATTTTAGCGTAAATTAGTACACACTGACTTCGTTGTTTTGTTACACAGTGTTCTCCGTATTCGCTAGGTGGCAGGATTTTTTTTCTCATGCGAGGTTAATAGAAAACACAGTTAACAAGTATATTAGCCTAAAGTGTTCTTTTGATCACAAAAACAGCCTTATTCAAGGCTAACGTAGCAAACTAATTAAAACTAAATTGTATGATGGCGCCGTGCAAACGGCAGTTAAAGGCCACAAGGCACTTAATTTGTGGCAGTTGCAGTAACTGGGTGGACTTCGTCAAGTCTGGGTGCGAGAAGTCCTGGGCTGAGGTCCAGGCAGATAGTTTTAGTTTTGAGTGTAGGGGATGCGCGAAGATGAAGGAACTAGAGGTGGAGTTGGAAGAGCTGAGGCTGCTCGTTGTGGCAATGGTGGGAAGGGAACAGGGGAGTTGTGCCAGTAGTTCCGGTGGGGGAACAGTAGACAATAAAGTGGGGAAAGACACGAGATGCTAGGGAGAGCTCACCTCAGCCTGGGACGAAGCTGAGAGGAGGGAAGGTGACAGGTCATAGGGAGACAGGACGTAAGGAGACGAGAAGGAAAGGAACGGGACAACCGGAGTGAAGGAGAGGGGAGTAGGGGAGACAGGAGGGAAGGAGAAGGGAGTGGGGGAGACGGGAGGGAAGACAACCGGAGTGAAGGAGAGGGGAGTAGCGGAGACAGGAGGGAAGGAGAAGGGAGTGGGGGAGACGGGAGGGAAAACAACCGGAGTGAAGGAGAGGGGAGTAGGGGAGACAGGAGGGAAGGAGAAGGGAGTGGGGGAGACGGAAGGGAAAACAACCGGAGTGAAGGAGAGGGGAGTGGGAGAGACAAGAGCAAAGGAGTGGGAAGTGGGGGAGACAGGAGGGAAGAGGTCAGGACAGAATGTGATGGAGGGGATCGAAAGGAAAAGTTATTCTGCAGCAGTGATAGAGGGGGTGAGGAAGAGAGCGAGGGTGTTTGTGGGGGATTCGATAGTTAGGAAGACCGACAGAGTCTTAAACAAGGGAGATGATGTGGTGGTCTGCTTGCCTGGAGCCAAAAGGCGATACCTGAGAGGGTAAAAAACATCGTAGGCTCGGGTAAGGGTGGATCTGTTTTAGTACACGTAGGGACAAATAACGTAGAGAGGGAGGGTACAACTGCCATAGTTAGGAAATATAGGCAGTTGGTCAGAACACTAAAACAGACGCGGGTTGAGCAGGTAATACTGTCAGGGATTTTACCTGTAATGGGCAGGAGGGGTCACAAATATCGAAATTGTCGGGGGATGGCAATTAACATGTTAGTCCAGAGGCTGTGTAGGGAAGAAGAAGTTGGATTTGTGGATTTATGGGGAAGTTTTGTTGGGAGGGCTGATATGTACATGAAGGATGGGCTTCATTTAAGTGGAAAGGGGGCGGCAGTATTCGCGGACAAACTTTCAGCAGCAGTAGATAGCGACTTGGGTACAATGACAAATATTTTCGGAAGTAAACATTCTTTAAACTAGAAGTGCAGGGGGGTTACCTAGAGGTGTCTCAAGCAGAACAAGAGGCCACTAGCACAGATAAACGAATATCAAATCATCCGAAAAACATCTCTGAAAAAGGTTATAGATGCGTATGTTTAAATGCAAGGAGCATAGTAAATAAGAAAAACGAATTAAACATTATGGTAGAAGATACTGACCCTCACATAATTGGTATAACTGAATCATGGGCCAACATAGATATAACAGATGCTGAATTAGGACTGACAGGATACGTAATGTTTAGGAAAGATCGAATAGGAAGAAGGGGCGGGGGAGTTATTTTATATGTTAAAGAATCTATTCAGGCTTATGAAATAAAACTAGAAAGGGAAGCAGATTGCGATGAAGCTGTTTGGTGCAAAATTGTTTCAGGAAATTCAAAATTAACTATTGGGTTAGTTTACCGAAGTCCAAACATAAACGAAGAGGACAACACAAAAATAAAAACGCTATAAAGGAAGTTAGTAAAGGGGAATGTATCATAATGGGAGATTTTAACCATGGACACATACAATGGAATTCTCTAGAGAGCACAGGGATTGAGGATCAACAATTTCTATGTTTAATCCAGGATAGCTTTCTTACTCAGCACGTACTAGAACCAACCAGGGGAGAAAATGTATTAGATATAGTTTTGTCATCACAAAAAGAATTAGTGGACAATGTAAAAATATTTGAACCATTGGGTAATAGTGACCATAATCAAATACATTTTGACATCAATGTAAAATCAGAAAGTAAAAATAAGAAAACGTACAAGAGAAACTTCCACAAAGGTAACTACAAAGATATGAGAAAATACTTAGCAAAGCTAGATTGGAATAACATGCTGATGAATAAGACCGCAATTGAATGTTGGAATATTCTAAAATATGAAATTGAGAGTATCATCGATAAATTTGTTCCCTTCCAAAAACAAGGAAAACGGTGTAGAAAGAAACACTTGTCAAAAGAGGCAATTAGAAAAATAATGCTAAAACAAACTATGTGGAGGGTTTATAGGCGTACCAGAAAGGAAGAAGACTATGCAAAATACAAAGAGGCACTTAATGCAACTACAACTGAAATCAGACAATCTAAAAGAAGCTATGAGCAAAAACTGGCATGTAACATAAAAAATGACAACAAGAGTTTTTATGCATATGTCAGGAGTAAACAAAACGTACAAGACAAGGTTGGACCTCTAGAAGACAGTGCTGGAAATATAATATCACAGGGGTTTTTAATGGCGGAAGACCTAAATGGTTACTTCAGTTCAGTGTTTACCAAAGAAGATATTAGTTCATTACCAGTTGCTGATGCTAAATTTCAGGGGGCTAAATCTGACTATTTAGGACCGTTAGTTGTAACTCCAGAATTGGTAGCTAAGAAAATAAAGTCAATGAAGGATAACAAATCACCGGGAGTGGATGGGATTCCTCCAAAATTACTAATGGAAACAGTAGAACAAATCAGTATACCACTTGCAAGAGTATTCAACTTGTCATTAAAAGATGGAGTTGTTCCGTTTGAATGGAAAAAAGCAAACATCATACCATTATTTAAAAAGGGTTCGAGAAATAAGTCAGAGAATTACAGACCAGTGAGTTTAATGTCAGTGATTTGTAAATTATTAGAAAGGTTAATTAAAGATCATATGGTGGACTTCCTCGTTAAGCATAAATTATTAAATTCATCTCAACATGGATTCCTTAAAGCGAGGTCATGCTTAACAAATATGTTATGTTTTTTGGAAGAAATCACTAAGTGGATAGACGTGGGATCGCCAGTAGATATTATCTACTTAGATTTTCAGAAAGCTTTTGACAAAGTGCCACATCGAAGATTACTACTTGGTACATGGTATCGGGCATAGCATAACTGACTGGATAGAACAATGGCTGACTGACAGAAGACAACGAGTTGTAGTAGATGGAGAAGTTTCAAATTGGAAATCGGTTTTGAGTGGGGTACCTCAAGGATCAGTATTAGGACCTATATTATTCTTAATTTATATCAATGACTTGGACGACAGTATAACAAGTAATGTACTGAAATTTGCGGATGACAGATTAGTGAAATGGTCTGAGAAATGGCAGATGCTGTTCAATTTTGGGAAATGTAAATGCCTACATACAGGACATGGGAACTTGAATGTAAACTATAAAATGGGAGATACTGTTCTGGGTACTACTGTAAAAGAAAAGGACTTAGGAGTTATAATAAGCGCTGATATGAAAGTTTCAGAGCAGTGTGGTATTGCAGCTTCAAAGGGTAATCAAATTCTTGGATTGATTAGAAGAAACATAACATACAAGGGAAAAAAGTTAATTATACCTCTTTATAAAGCAATAGTTAGACCTCATTTAGAATACTGTATACAAGCATGGAGACCATATCGTAAGAAGGATATATATATACGCTAGAACGCATACAAAGGAGAGCAACTAAAATGATTCCAGAACTTAGAGACCTTAGTTATGAAGAATGCCTGAAAGAATGTGGTTTAACAACTCTAGAGACAAGGAGGTTAAGAGGAGATCAGATTGAAGTTTTTAAGATATTGAATGGGTATGAAAATATTGATAGAAATATGTTTTTCTCACTCAAGAAGGATAGCAGAACTAGAGGACATGAGGTAAAATTAGTAAAGGATCAATGTAGATTGGACATCAGGAAGCACTCGTTCTCACAGAGGACAATAAATGAATGGAACAAATTGTCTACATATTGTGTAACTGCTAGCAGCATGAATATGTTTAAAAACAAGGTTGACACATATCTCAGGAGGGCGGGTTATAAGTAGGTGAACATTGTTGGACTCTCAATAAGCCAATGGCTTCCTTGTCCACTTGCCATCTGGGCCTTTGGCTTGGATGGCAAATCTTGTTAAATCTTGTTAAATATATATATATATATATATATATATATATATATACAGCAACAAAAAAGTTAAAATCTTTGGAGTATCTGACTCTGAGTCATCAACATGGAGGCCACAAAGAGTAACAAAGGTGGAAATAAGTTGTGCTATAATGGGTACATTTACACCAAAAAAGCTCAGAAGAACCGAATTCGGTGATGACATCACATTCATAAAGCTATGTAACTAAATATTGACAAGTGCAAATAAAGGTTATAACTTATACTGATTGTTTTACTTTTTAGTTACGGTATGTCACGTACTGTCCGCCTTACCTGCAGCTGTTTAAATTGACATGGGGTCAAGAGTACCGGGGTACATGACAACAGCTCATGCACTATTTTAATTTTTTTTATTATTTTCTGATAACAGATCCAAAATATATGAAGTTTTCTTCTTCCAGTTGCAGCTTCAGTTGTCTGACAAAACAATACTCATGGACATGGTCCGACCTGCAACAAATACTGTATTCGACCTATTTTCACCTATATCAACTTCGGTATATTTTTTACCACAAGTGAATGTATAAATGGCTGGTAACACATCAACCCAGTCCCTTCACTGAATATATTGACAGTCACTTCTGTTGAGTCTCGATAGGACCTGCCCGAATTTGTGCACTCCCACCTGGAGCACATGGTTGACTATAACTATTTCAATACGTTTCTGTATGACAGCCAAGTATTTCACTAAGTCTTAGAATAGATACTGCACATCTGTCATGCTGAACGTTTGCCACTGATAACTTTTCTCCAATGTTTCACTCACACTTAGTTTTATATACATGGTAACCACAAATAATTGTCCAAAATGTGTCAGTTTCCAACTCTGAGCAATAAACAGGTCTCAATTAGTAACGTCCCAGGTGGACTAGTAAACTTCTGTGATTACTAGTCCTGCTGTCTTACAAAGAAAATGTTTAAGTTCCAGTCATAATACAGCATATACTATAGACTGATTAAAGCCGATTGTTTCATACAATATCTGTGGATTTTGCGCTATACTGGAAAGTTTTCAGATGCTTTTTTGTGTGCATGCAAAGACAACTAACACATTTGTTTCCAGAAAGGACTACAACAAAAAATTATAATCTTTATTTTACACTGAAATACATTGTAGAATGAATGTATTTGTCTTAATAAAACTGTAGTGCATATGTGTTTTAAGTTACATATTCCATTTCAGATAATTGATTCTCCCTTGGTGCAAGAATGGATTCTAGGAAGTAGCTATATCGGGACCAGTTTTAATGCCTAATTAATTGTTTCTCTCACCTGTAGCTGTACCGGGGAAAAACAGCTATACAAGGAAGTAGCCATGATGGGCCTAAACCAGGGTGATGATGTGTGCACTGCAGATGTGAAGAAGTCGGGAGATTCACCTTGCTATGGCGTATATAGAAATGTGCTGGACTTCTGAGCAGCACGAAGGCACCTGGCACACCTGTATAAGATTGTGTTCCAATCAACAATGACCAATGGCTTAATCATCCGATTGCCGAATGTCTAGCGAACTTTGCCACTGAACCCCATCAATTCCATGCTAGATGGAGGAGTGAAGCGCAAGACTCGGGGAGCCAAACCACATTATTTAATTAAGGGCTGGGAATGACATGCAAGGCTCCAAACTGCCCATTCTCAATCTTTCTCATTACACACACAATACATATGTTCGTCTACCCACCTGTGGCTACAGTTCATAATGGAACAAAACACAGCTAGCAAATCTCTGTTCTGGCATTTACATTTTCAAAGGGAGCTATATTTACATCAAAGCTGTTGAAATAGCTTCCATATATCCCTGTACGCTTCAGGCATGGTCTTGAAATGTGCCTAGTGTGTAGGTGCAACTGCCTGGTTACTGCCTATGCCTGCACATTGGTTAGGAAAACAATCAGAGTTCTATGGATGTAGCAGGTCAAGAACTAAGGTTCTAATCAACAACAGTTTATCTGTACAGACCCACATGACTAATGTGGTAGTATCATGCAGGTATTACACTCATCCTATTCATAGTCATACCCTAGTTGTTCATAGTGATACCCTAGTTGGTGTGTAAGGCCACACAGTCATCTGGGTGTGGTTCCCTTTAATGTCTTACTGAGCTGAAAAACTGGTGATTGTTCACCTTCAAGCCAAACAAATGTATGCTGACAAACTCAATGTGCAAAAACATGCTGGTATTTTCAATGAGGCAGGCATTTTTTACTGTTATAGGTTGCACTATTGAAATATACGCTGCCATTAATGTAACATGTTTAAATGTACACAACTTAGGATCAATATCTCCCAGCATACCATAAGAAAAAATAACTGAATAGTTGCCATATTAGTGTAAATGTTCTGCAGCTACGGGTGATACAGCTTTTATGAAACACTACAGTGTTCAAACAAGCATGTGCATGTGTCTTTTCACACAAGATGTCAGCACAGGTCAGCAGCAGCACTAGTCATGCATTTACAAAGATATACAATGACAAGATGACATAGATAACCATATTGTTGCAAGTTGGCACAGAGCCATTCCTTTGAAATTAATTGTACTGCAGGTATTTAGTCCAGTTCCCTTGGTTTGAACCTTGAGGGTGATGCTAACACTGTTTATATTTGTTAAACATGGTTTAAAAACATGTTTCTGTAACATTTCCCCTGAGACTTTATTACTAAATCATTCTTACAAAACTGTCTTTCTTAAATGAGGAAAAAATACACATTTTATAGATGAAAGACTCCTAGACATTTGACAGTGCCATTGGCATTCTACTGGATGCAGCAGTATTTCATATTTCAGTTCAATGAGGCAGCTCCACCTTCCTAAGATTACACATCAATGAAATGCGATCTAGGTAAGGCGTGGACATCTCCACTGGTGGAATGGGAATATATCAGGTCCATAAGTTAGCAGAGCTGCTTCTGGGTCCAGCTGTATCATAGCAGCTGGTCTAGTAGATACTTAGATGTTGACAGCAGGAAGGATCATTGACAGCTACATGTTTCAGCAGACACCATTGCCCCATTCACCTGCCTCAGAGCCTTCAGCAAGTCAGTGGTAATTTTGTAGCAGTCTCAACCCTACAGGCACCATAAACATACCAAAAAAAATTGAGTGCAGAAATTATTTATGTCATTGTTTGCTTTGCAAAAAATTTATTTTTAATATTGTCTATTCCTAACTGAATAGTTAACACGGATTAGGACTGGACTGCTACATAAACTTCACTTTTGGAAGTGTTATTCATAATACATTTTTCTTTCAACTTGAAGCAAAATAAGTCATCGTTTATGGCCGTTGTACCTATAAGTGTTACTAAAATATACCCATTTGTAACTGTTTGTTTAAGGCTAACTATGGGTTTCTGACTGGGAAAAGTTGCTGCATTTAGTGAAGCTTTCAGTTAATTTTGTTATATCAATCTGAAATAATGTATTTGAACAATTCAGATACTTTATGGACGTATTCAAAGAAAAAATATTTTCATTCTGTTAACTACAAATACTATTACAGTGTACTGTATTTAAAATAAAATCATAAATAATTATCACATCATCATATTTAAAAAAGAACTCATAAAATCTGAGTACCTTGAGCATGAGTACGAGTACTTCAAAAATGTACTCGAGTACACGGGTACGTTGTATCAAATCGAGATATTCTGGCAAAAACAAAATTGAAGACAATCAGCACTGAGGTCAAGTTAAGAAGATGGAAGTGGGTAGGACATATCCTACGAATGGAGAAGAACAGCAATTGTGAGACTGCACTGACCTGGACGCCTGAAGGTAGAAGAAAGGTTGGGCGACCAAAGACAACGTGGCGATCAACTATTGAAAATGAAAGACGTATACTGGGGTGGAATAGTTGGAACGAAGCCAGACGTGTAGCAGCTGACAGAACAAGATGGAGGAGATTCACTTCGGCCTTATGGGCCACTTGGCCCAGAGAGGATAGGTGAGGTGAGGCGAGACGGGTACTTCGGCCCCAGGTTTAAAATAAATGTATAAATGTATTTTGTGTTTTTATCTAATCAATAGATTATAACACAATATCAAATCCTATAGCTAATTTTACTACCTATTCCATCTCTGGTAAGAAAATTATGTAAATATTGTTGTCAAATGCAAAAAAATCTTCTGAATAAATAGTTCTAGATTATATGTACCTGGGTCAATCCATGTGAAATATACCAATTGTCAAAACATTGTCTCAGAATTTACTTAAATTTTAACCAATGACTAGTTGGTTATATTTGAGCACTTGTGCATAAGAACTAAGTATTTACACACAAATTCTCTCTGTAATGCCCAAGGGTTGAACTAGGGTTGAGAGGTTTTCTAGGTATGTATCTGAAATTTGCTGAAATTGAAAATAAAAATTAAATGAGGCAGAACACCATCTTGATATTTTTTGGCACTAAACAATTTCCCCCTTCATTTTTGTCCACCCAGTATACCCATTGTCCTTCCCCCTTTCATTCTTGAATTCAATTCAATATCTTGTATATTCCAGATACAATAGAGCACATATATACACCACACATTTAATCCATATGTTATTGCGCACAGTAAAAGCAGACATTAAAATAACACATAGTAATGAGCTGCAGTAGACAATTATATACAGTATAACAGAGAAATGCAAGCTAGTGACTAATATATCCCTTATAATATAATTATTTAATTAACATAATTAACTAAAATAGTTTGTTAAAACTTTTGAGAACGCATTGGTTCTGTGTATGTTGACCTCCCTTAATACATACGTCACTTCAGTCTAGCTCACCCCGATTTTATAGAACTCCACATGTGCTTACTGGTCGCACTGGTTAACATATCAGCCTTTGGTCATTTGGAGAAATTACCGGATTCTCCAACTTTTAGAACACATTCTGGGTAAACCACTGGAGTGATATTCTTGATTTTAGTTGCACCTGGTTAGTTTTTACTATTTCTTTCTTTTCCAAAACCAATGACTTTTGTTTCACTTTAACAGGAAGTGAACCTTGTCAAGGGTAAACGCGCACCCAACTGCCTGTTAACACATTAATAACGAAAGGGCAATGATTCACTTCACCACAAACACTGATGTAAGATGATAATCAACTGCTTATGTCATTGTGGCTAATATCACAGGTTTAGGACTTGTTTCAGGGTTGGCAGGTTTTTCTATGCACAATAGTATTTACCGTGTGGGCCATATCTAAAATACTGTCCTGGGCAAAAAGCCCAGTGGGATAAAGCATCCAGTCCAGGGATTACTGTTGTTGCTCTCCTCTTTGTCCCTGAAGTCCGGGTGAGGCTGGCATCGATACTGGTTCTCAATTTTTTTCCTTCTTCCGTCACTAATCACATTTCACTGTGGTATCCACCACCCATCTCCACTCCCCCATATCTCGCTCTTTTTCCACTCAGATACTAATCTCACCAAATCACTCTTCAATGTCTTCACATATGGTGGATTAGCACTGCCAATGTCCAAGGCTGACTATCAGATTTAGCCTGACTGCAAGCTGCCACCAGGCTTTCTGTCTTCAGTCACCATATTTCTTCAGACTCAGCTAGCTGTTCTTGGCAGTGCCCTTTATGAGAGTAACAAAGACACTGTATGGTTTTATCTGATTAATAATTACTTAACTATGGACTTATGGTTATTAACTAGGTCTTTTTGACTGGGGAAAAGATGCTACCATTGTGGCACTGCTGCATTCTAGGTGCAAAAAATTATCCAAGGTGTGAAATATCATCAATACCAAAATCGAAATGAAACCACATCACAAGAAATTCTACTAATTCCAATCCATCTGTGAATGTTTCATAGCCAGAAAGGGAGGCCTTAATTCGGGGTATGGACATAATAATTATGGACGTAACCCCTCAGTATATTACAAAATAAACCATCACCTTTTAGATTGGATAGGACAAACCTCTTCCTATAACTTGTTACTTTTTCTGAGTGAAATTGGTTTATTACAGTGACTATGTTAATTTCTGTTTTTTTATTTGTTTTCAGGTAAAATATTTCTTGTGCAAAACCCAGCCCTGCTGCAATGTTTACAGAAGAAAACTAAGTCTGATGGAACCGAAATGATAGACCAACTATACAACACAAACACACTAATTAACAAACACACTAATTGAACCATGCAACAAGGGGTGGTACCAGTAAACAGCTGGAATTAACCTTCCAAGCAATAACTGACACAAATAGAAAAGTCAGTCTGACAGACCGTCAAGGGGAACCCAATTAAACTTTGTGCCTGTTTACATTGTCTGTAACTAAATGATGGTGACAGTAGTCAGCACTGTCTGTCTACCTTGTCTACCTGTCAGTGTTATGAACAGCGATGATTCATCCGACCAGGAAACAAACTGAAAAAGGAAGATTATTGCCCAAAGAAGCTGTTAATATAACACAAGTTCATGCCATACAACTATTTTTAAAATACAGAACTTCGATTTGTTTTCATTGATGCAACAGTTGTCTAAATTATGAACAGATTTAATGAAGGTTTTTACCACAAACTTACTTGACACACAGCACAAAGTCTCCATGTATCGTTGAACTGTCACGAACGAGAAATTCGCCTGTCTCGCATTCCGACATAAGTACCCTATTAGCATCTTCCCGACTCAATGGTCCAAAGAACCAGCTGAAAAACAACAAGGAATTGTTATTCAAATTCATGGTGAATGACAGACATTCACAAAATTGTACTCAATGTCTGGAGTTCCATCATTACAAAAACATTCCAACAAAGCTGCAATTGCACATGGTTATTACATTTTGGCATACAAGCCACCATTTGACATTTTGTTTCACAATATTTTGTACATAACAGCCACCACACGGTAGCACGATAAACTAACAGGTGACTAAGCCTGCCCACATTGATCAAACCATGATCAAACCATGATCAAGGGAGGGTGGATAAAGTCGTGCATAGAGCCAGTCATATTGTTAGTAGACAGAGAGTCTTCAAGGGAAAGTGTTACATAAAGCTAGCCAAATACTCCAAGACCCCTCACACCCCATCCATCATCCACGTCAAATTTTATTCACAGCTCAATCACAGAAGCAGCAGATTTTTACTCCATGGGAGTCCGGTCTCCGGAGGGGAGGGGAGGGGAGGGGAGGGGCGGGGAGGGGTGGGGGAGACATGCACCCCCCCTGGATCTGGATGTTTGTAAAATGTAGGTCTTTTATGGCAAGTAGATTGCTATTTGTAGATCATCTAGTATATTTGTTACTTAATTAGGGGTATATACAATTATATCATTATCGTTCATTGAAAGTAGACATTTTGGTAAGTGTAAAGATTTCTGGTTGAAATCAGACAGCAGAATTTTTTGCCTCCCTCTGGAAAAAAACCTGCGGATGCCCGTTTTACTACCTAACATCAAGACAAACCGCTACAAGTATTCTTTTTTGCCCTCTGCCATTTAAATTCTTAATTCTAAATTAGACAGAAATTTGTGATTAAACAACCTGTGATTTATACTGTACATGTGTGCGTGCGTGCGTGCGTGCGTGCGTGCGTGCGTGCGTGATATGCGTGCGTGATATACGTACGTGCGTGCGTGCGTGATATACGTGCGTGATACTCTAGACCTAATGTTCAAGGTTTTGTTTCTATCATGTTGTAAGTGTCGATCGGCAATGTAATTTCCTGGTCAGATGAATAAAGTATTATTGTATTGTATTGTATTGTATTGTATTGTATCCCCCTTTATGAGATCTTAGATTGTGCCACTGCATAAGATGTCAGAATCTTCATATGGGGCATATTTCATGCTTCTTTTGACTATGGTTGTTATTGTACGTCTTGTCCCTAGAACAAAACAAGGTGACTCAGCTCCACATAAATGACAACTATGGACACTGATTTAAAAAACCCTGCAGATTCTGTTTCAGAAAAAGGTAAATTATGTTTCAAACAAACAATTTATGTTTCAAAAAGGCAAATTCGGTTTGAAATGCATTTAAAAAGGCACACATTTTTTTCAAAATTAGTGTTGGTTCATTTCATATGAAATCAACCAACACAATTTTAGACCCCCCCTCGGATTTTAATGAAATGTTGGAACTGTTGTGAAATTTATCTATGACAAATTTCAGGCTTGTGAATGAAATAGTCTTAGAATAAAGTTATTGCATATTCACGAGAGAAAAAAATTGTGTTACCTCTTAACCCTGGGAGTTACAACGCACGATCGGTGCGAAATGCATTCCAGCCAATTTTGGTATTACCCTGTAGGAAAAATTTTCGTTTCCATCACCAGTATCTCACACGGGAACAAATGGTATCACTGGAAAGCTGAATCACTCTTCTTTCTGATTCATATTTATTCATGAGCATAGGCAATGACGAATGAATCTAGCCTACAAAACGCTTTTACTATGCTCCGCAGAATAAATTTATGTTCCATTCATAGTACCTAAATATGTAACACGTTATACCATTGGAAAGCTCTACTTCAATACATGTGAATGAGCGAGCGGGCTATATGCAGCAAATGAGAAATCGTCATTAAAACGTGTTGTCTGGGCCGTCTGAGCTTTTTAATTACTAATTCGCCATTTTGTTTTCTTACTTCGTTCTGTGTCAGTTCACTTTATGCTGGATTATTTAAAGTTTCGGCAAACTGAATCACATTATTATACTAGTTCAGACAGTTAGAACGATGTTGCAGATTTTTTTGTGGCAAACATCAGCAAGTTGCCATTGTGATTTCTGCTGGCTTCGACAACACGTACTACCATTGTAAATGATGCGGGACCAATGGGCCTGTCCGAATCGGCATAGTGCAGTATTGGAAAACTTCATAAAAATAAAAGTTCTCAAAATATTTGATTCATTTTTGTTTTATTTTGTAACTAATATGTATGGCTACATTTTTCTAATTGGACACAGTGACATACAGCTACTCAGTAATTATCTAGTAGCAGGGTGAAAAAAAAATTGCTTTCTTTTTTATGAAATTAAAAAAGTAATACCCCATGATAAGATTATGTGCTGTAGTTTGTATAATTTATTATAATAACCTTTTAGCAACATGTTGATACCTCAATCACATGATGATACCTCAATCACATTTGTGTGATAATTATTAGCAATGTTATGATTTTTTAAAAGCACCCTTATGAATAACTCTGATTTGTGTACACCATAGACATTTATCATTGGTCACCCATAGGCAGGGTAAAAAAATCAGATTTTTTTTATTTAAATCAGATGGAAATCTGGTATATAGACATTTATATAGATATTTATATTTATAAACTCTTTCAAACATGTTCTATTCAAATCGATTTGGGTACTTGTCTTAACAGAGGGTACATGATTTTTGCTTATATAAAGACATTAAGCAATGTCCACAAGGCCTCACCCCCTGTAGTTGCCTAATCTGTTTTAGAAAGGAAAGCATGCTGTGTGTCTGACTGTCTGTGGCTGTAGCAGTGATAATTATTGTTTGCTGAGAGGGTGGATTAGCACCTGTCCAAGGCTCTGTGTACTCTAAGGGTACAGTATTAAACAATTGTCACCAAGACTGTCTCACTTGAGTCAACATACTGAATTGGTAACAACTAGCACAAGCTCTAAGTGGACTTTAACTCAGGACTTCTGACTTGAAAAGATACTTCCTCTTGAAGACAAGTTTGCGTGGCTTCACTGCATTCAGAAAGGGAATAGCTCAAACACACACAATGTCATAAAATATTTGACTATCAGGCTATCTGGTGTTAATACAACTACACAAGCACATGGTGCTTTTGTATTAAAAAAACATACAAAACTGTGTTGATCTTGATGCTTGTAAACAATTATTTGTGTTAAATTCATATAAATCGGCAATTAAAAAAATTGGAAATAAAAAAATTGTAATCATGATTTTAATCAAACAACCCCGCCCCTAGGGTTAAGGTAGCTGGGGCGGCTAGCATGTCAGTTGATTTTTTTTTCTTAATAACAGGCTAGGAAATATTGAACTAAACGTTGACACCAGAAATAAACATCTGGCATTAACATCATATTTCGCCAATCCATCCTTAAAAAAGTCCTTTTGGAAATCCCCGATTTCTTAGAAACGCTGACAATGTTTCCATAGTAATGACTGCGAGTGCTACGATGTTCGAACCAGCTATATTCATTCATAGTGAAAGCGGAATGTATCATTTGGTTACTGTGATTCTAATATACATCAGTAAAATATCTACCTAACTAAATCATTTCCACAAACCAGCAAATATCAGTGCTAATGTAGTTTATTGTGCCTTTGAACCCATATATTGGCTATAACGGAAACAGCCTGTGACCCTGACCTGGTGATCATGCTGGATAACGGGCCAATCAAAATGATCGTAAACATGCCCTGCCACATGTTTGTGAGATGGCTGGCGTAACTTCATATATATATATATATATATATATATATATATATATATATATATATATATATAGTAGACGACAACACGTTACAAATACAGATTTAAGGCCCATTGTGGCAGCAAATTAAGGGGACATATCAATATTACAAATGGTCATTATGTTTTGTCAACAGTATGTAAAGCGCCAGTGAAAATCGTCACATTTCAAGCATGATACGTGACTACCCATATCTATCAACATTTCTGTTATCACTAACAATCAGGAAACTTACGATGCTGCAATTTAGCATATGAACGCATATTATATGTAGTAGGTGCCAGCAGCCTGTCTCAGCAGTCAGATCATGGAAAGTTTTGCATTTTCAAGTCGTTGTAACTTAAATAAAATAAAATCTGTGTGTACTTGTTGATTGACTTCTTATTGTTCATTTGATTGTTATTTTGTGTGTGTGTGTTTGCTTAGAAACACAAGAAAAACAATGATCAACCACAGTATCGTGAACGCGTTTCGCCATGGAAAGCAGAAAAACACAGTCGGTAGCTCGCAGATTTCCAACAAATAGAACAATGCTTTGACTTACATCACAGGAAAGAGGAGATCGAGATCTTTCCATTGGTGTAAGGCAGTACACCATTGTCTCTAACATTGTAAACGAAATAACTTTTTAGATATTTTAAAGGCGATTTTTTTACAGAAATAATAAAAATATCATGATCAATCCAGGCATTTTTTAAAGAGCATTAAATTTTCTTTCAGTCAAAACATCCGGTTAGAGGCTATGATTGTAAAATGCCACCCAATTGGTAGAAAACTAAGCCCGCCAGGCAGCATGGTGACTTCCTTTGCCGACTCGATTCCGAGCGATGTTTTGGCCAAACTATGTAATTTTTCACATAGTTTAGCCATTCTTCCATATAAGTGATGCATTAACTTTAACTACAGATAATAATTTCATGCATATGCTGACATTAATATGTGTATTTACAAGACTTTTTGGTCAAAATGGGGCCGACTCTAGTTTGAGTATGAACGTAGCAAGGTGCCACTAGATGGCGCTGCCCATGCAGTGATAAATTTCTACTACATAAATAAATATTTTTGGCACTTTTAATATTTAGCGTCTGGTGAGGGGTGAACTTTGATTTACATACATGAATACATGTAAATTCTGCATTTAATTGATATATTTTCATGGTCTAGCAGGATGCTTAAAAGCGAGAATGGCGCCACCTAGTGAGCATGTTGCAAACCGATTCTCATGTTGTCACAGTGAGCATTTCAAATTAGCTTGTCCAACTGATTAATTACACGTGTATCTACATAAACACAGTCACTTGATCTATGTAATCTGATATATGACCTGGGGGCAACATTCTGAAGACAAATTGGAGTTGATTGCTTCATGAAATTTACAGTGACATTTGTATATGTATGGGGGGGGGACACTTTTATTTGCTTATTTCAACATTTGATAAATTTTTGGCACATGGAAAACTGAATTATTTTTTAAAAATAAATAAATAAAATGCACTTGACAACTTGCTGAACTCTTCTTCTTGCTGACTTTTATGTTTGGATTGTGACTGGTGATCACTGAATAAGGGATGACTGGGTGTTTGGCGGTAAAGTTTAATTTGTTTATGTTAACCAAAATCTACCTTAAAGTTTTCAGTGACACTGTCATATTTATATGTATGTCGTTTATTTCTTTGGGCATTTTCTCAAAACGATACAATTTTGTATTTTGTGGCTATTTTTTCACATTTACAAATATGTTTTAAAAATCTTGTAACATAACCAAATAAATGAAAAACTCAAAATTTTATTAACCTGGGATATTATACAGTATTTCAACTACAATCTATGAAGAAATTGTTAATTTATCTTAAAAACCCCATCTTTAATGAAATTTTATCATTAGCAAGGTCATCATATCAACATGGGTAAAACAAAGTAACAAATTGCTTGCCTAAATTAGTTTGGTATATCAACTTATCAAGACAAAAGATCTATTATTCAATGTTTTTTCAAAAGTGAAACTTTGCACTGTATCAATTCATGAAATGTCAATGAGACAAGGAAACAAGCTATAGCTAGTTGTTACTTGTAAATAATGTTGTTCAAGTATGAACACTTCAGTGTCAAATAGGCGCTTGATAAATGCAGCGATCACATGTGCTGCTTTGTCACTGAAAATATACGCCATTTTTGTGTGCTGCCATGCCTATATGGCGTCAGGATACCCATACAATTCTGCTTCTATTTTTTTGGCAATTATGTTACCTATGAAGTGAAATTTTGGCAATAGGAAAAAGAGATTCCGTTTTTTGGCCTCGTTTTCAAAGGGATTTGCTATTTCAATGTAAGCAGTGTTTGAGCTAGGACACGATTTTACGACATTCTTGCGTTTATTGGTCAGATGTCACATATTTTTGGAAAGTGCGCGACACCGATGTCGCATGATTATATTAAATATCGCACATTTTTGATCAGTGGAGTGACACCTGCTATATTGGGAAACAATTTTTTTACGGTTGTTCAGCATCTAATATTACTGTAAAATTATTTACATTTTTGCCCCTAACCACTTAGAATTTACTTCTGACATCACTGATCAGTTGTCCAATCACAGAATTAGCCGCGCTTCCCAGAGAGTGGCGCCACCAGATGGAATGTGGTCACGCACAGCAGACCAAAGAACTAGACGGTAACCGAACTAATATGTTATTTCGCAGTCTTTATATGTATATGCTAAACCGATTAAATATTTGATGTTTATTAAGGTCATGCAACAGCAAATCAGCATTTGTACGCGTTACAGCACAATACTAATTACTATGTCTATGCTATGGCTTTGCAAGTACTGCCACTATGCACTAGACTAGTACTATTGCCCTGGTTCTACTTTTAGTTCTAGTCTGGCGGCTTTTGTAGTACAAATGACAATGCCTAAGTTGTACTGCCAACGCCACAGCAATTATATGTTTGCATAGGATGTGAAGCTGATGCTATTGTAATAAATATGTTTTAAAATACTAGACCATTTAAGCAACAAATCGTGCGATTAAGGAAAGGTGGCGTTGCGTTGAGCTTTCGTAACTAGTATAGGCCATAAGGAATAACCGTATTCTGTGCCTGTGGTACACCCATATTAGGGACTGATGATGGTGTTAATGATTGGCTTGATCGTGAAAGGGTTAATAAATCTCACCTATACTGGGTGGCTGCACATCAACTGAGTATGTAATTAGTACCTCATCAACAAGCAGTTTTTACAGCAAAGTGTGAGTACAGCCAAGGTTGTTTGATTTAAATCATTGATTTAAATCATAATTTAAATCGCTCCAAAAAAATCATTGATTTATGATTTTGTTTATTTTTTAGACTTCCAGTTTTTTTAATCGCTGATTTATATGAATTTAACACAAATAATTGTTTACAAGCATCGAGATCAACAAAGTTTTATGTGTTTTTTAATACAAAATACTTGTGTAGCTGTATTGACACCAGATAGCCTGATGACATTGTGTATACCAGATTTTAAAAAAATCAAATAAATAAAAAATCCGATTTAAATTTAAAAAATCTGATTTTTTTATTTAAAAAAATCATGATTTTTTTCAACCCTGAGTACAACAAACAAGACAAGTCATACCTAGCATGCAAATGCTGTTAATGTGAAAATATCTGTCTGACTAATTAAAAGATGGAAAAAATGGTAATTCATTTGTTGGTTTTGTGACTTTTAGCCCCTCCATATATCTGATATACATTAAGGTTTCATGGTGTTCACATATATAATGTGTGTGTGTGTGTGTGTGTGTGTGTGTGTGTGTGCGTGCGTGCGTGCGTGCGTGCGTGCGTGCGTGAGTGAGTGAGTGAGTGAGTGAGTGAGTGAGTGAGTGAGTGCGTGAAACAAATTTTTATTACCGATGATTTCTATATGTATATTATATAGATCGGTGGCTCTGCCTAAAATCGAATGTCTTACTTTTTTAAAGATGGGGAGACATCTGTCCCCTAAATTTCAAATCCTAGCTCAAACACTGTGTAAGTACCATTTGCCATTTATATTGAAATAGCAAATCCATTTGAAGTACCATTTACCACTTAACAAACAAGACTACAAACACAACTTATTATTAAGACTCAAAAGCAAGAAAATAATCTATCAAATGACGAAGCATGATGTTTCTATATGGTCCAGTATATAGCTAATTTGGTCTCAGAAGTTACACAAATCCACATGGCAGGCATTGGGCATGCTGTCATGGCTTACAGCTTGGGTGTAGCATGTACAGTTCTGTTCTTTAAGATAAAGCATGTAAATGTGCTAGTTTTCTTTATTTTCTTGTGTGATTTGCAAAATTATATCAAAAGACTGCCTGCACAGGGGTCAGCAGTGACACTTGAGAATTAGTTGTTATTTACATGCAAATGCATCGCAATTTATCATCTGATCTATACGAAGAAGCGCCGTAGAAAGGACAAGTAAATGCAACAAACACTGTTGTTGTCGGATTGATGTACAGTTCAACACTATGAGTACAACACAAACAAACTAAACCATCAGTGATATTATCGCCCATCTACCACCAACAAACGACGGGAACCTTTACCCTTAGCTGTGTGTGAGGTTGGATACACTTAATAGCCCTGAGCAACGGATCGAGAAGACGCGACCGTTGAAAGGGCTGACCAAATTGGTGTGGTCAATACTGACCTGCAGCGACCATTGTGCAATCAATTTTGAGTGTGGTTGTAATCATCAGGGCATAATTTTTGAGGCGAGCGATCGCTCCTGCTCCCTATCGTTCACGCAAATCAATAATCTAGGGAGTAATTTATCGGTCACGTCAACTGCTAAAATCGCTCGCTGCCTGCAAGTGTTCGTCTTGACAAGGAGTTTCTTGAGTATTAGATTCACTAGGAAAGTCTACTCTCTTTATAATGAAGTATTCGGACTCCAATAGTTAGAGTTCATGTATCTTCTGTCACCGGTGATGGCGATCGCAGCCCGCTGCACCAAGATTGCAAAAATGCCATTGAAGCCACGATGTCGATGTGCTGGCCGCGCAGTTTATAAAGAAGTTATGAAATGAGTGGACCAGTGTCAATGTGTATTATCTTTAAATGTCACATACTGTTGTATGTCGAACTGAATAAAATACATGTATACATGTACAGCTATGGAATAGATAAGGAATCAACAATATTTTGTCACGATCTGATTGACCAACTAGGTCTAGGCTATAATGAGAATCAAAAATAATAACATGGATCTGAGCTACCGAACAGGCATATGAGTTGACAAGGAGTGTAAAAGTTGATTAAACATTGAAAACGAAAATTTTAATAATTGTTTCACTTTCATCTTTCAACCGCTCTGAACACATAAATTCACGACGCACATCTCCGGTACTACTTAACATCAATTCACTGTTTCATGTGAGGATGACGAATTCATATTTTTGCGCACCGGGTTTGAATTGTGCGTTTGGCATTATGATGCAATGGAGGTATGCCATTTCACCCCAGTTTATATTGGTGTTCCCTGCTAAGCTGCATTTATGACTATACATTTGATTCTTATACGTGGCGTATTTGTGAATCTCAATTGCAATTTTCAAACCGCCTAAGCGAAGTCGCACACCAGTGGCAGTGCCGCATCCTGCTACTGCACTGGCCTTGCCTATGCTACGCCCATGGTGATCGATGACATGTTGCAATTCAAAACCGTTTCACCAACTGCAATGAATGGGGTTTACTAAAACAAGCATTTATTTCATGGTACAAAAGTCATAGCGCCAGCAAGTAACAATTAAAATTTCATGACGACAACAACAGAATCTGAATGGAAAATGGTGGCATCACCAAATGGTAAAAAAAACGAACAAATCGTTTGCCTAAATTAATTTGGCATATTTAGGCGAGCGATAAATTGCTCGCCTGTTGTTTTCAAGCGTGAAGCCCTGAATCATATTCATTTTTATCATATTAGACATATTTGCATGCATGTACTTAAAGTCTTAAGATGCTTCAAACATTACTTCCATGTTTATGTATTTAAAAGAAAGATTCAAGTTACTTTTTCATGAACCTTCAAGTGTTGGTTCTTTTTCTATTATTATTTATTATTACTGTGCAGGTGATAACGCCAACCTCGTTGCACAGCTAGTAAGACTCGACTGGGCCAATAATGGTTAAACCGGACTTGGCCTGCCATTGAAAAAACCTAATTGGGCAAATAATAGCTGTCATTTGACATTTGCTCAACTTGCATTGGCCTTCCAGTGCAAAAACCAAATGGGCCAATAATGGCTGTCATTATATCAACCAGCATTGGCTTGCCTACATAAAAAATTAATTTGGCAAATAATGGCTGTCATAAACGATTCACGCGTTAAGGTTTTTAGAATGTTCAAGACTGGCAACATTTTATTTCTGGTTAAGGGCCTGATGCACAATGCCTAAGAAACAAATTTACACAATTTGAAGTTCTTATATGTCAGAGAAGATCCAGATGTTATTGCCATTACCAAAAGTTCCCCGAACCATTAGCCTCAGACATTACTGACTCAGAATTCACATCACCACATTATACATGCTTTAGAAAAGACCGAAAAATAATTTTTTACACACCTGGCACATACACAGTGGAAGACAGGAGAGGACTACTATTATTAATAAAAGATAATTTAAACCCAACATTATTCGTACCTGGCAATACAGATGCAGAAATCTTATGGTTTACAATATCCCCACACCCTAATATACAGTGGCAAGTTGGAGTATTCTACAGAAAAGAAGATCAGACACCCATGCTACAAAAGATAAACAATTCAATAAATACAATTAAAAATTTGAAATATCTCCTTCTTGGCGATTTTAATATTAGAAAGATAGATTGGTCCTAAGGATAGGGAAACAACCAACTAGAGAACAGTTTCATTTATACTCTTAATGACAATTTTTTGGTTCAGATGGTTGATAAACCAACTAGAGGAAACAACATCCTTGACCTTAATTGCATTTCAGACCCAAGTAGAATAGATAAACTCGAGGTAGAGGGAATTTTTGCTCTGAGCGATCACAAAAGTATAAAGGTACTACTAAATAAAAACAAAGAAATAAAAAACATAGATTGGACGAAAAATACAATAATAAATCTATGACTGAAATGTGGGAACATTTCAAGCAGTGTTTATACCCAACTAGTGGAGAAGCATGTCCCATTCAAACAGATAAAGACGGGTTCAAGACTAAAGCCTCCATGGGTATGTGCAAAAGACAAAAAAGTGCTAAACAAGTAGTGGCAAACAAAAGTGGGCTTTCAGCTGATCTTATAATATGTGAATTAGAAAAGGAGAAACTATAGACTGTCTTAAGGCCTGATATGGTAGTCTGAAATACGTAAGAAATTATCTTTTGGACAATTTTTGTTTTGTTCACTTACTGACAGATTGATATATCTACTTCACAAAAAAGATCGTTTTTTAACAGTTACTCACTGCTAAGTCACTATTTTAGCACTAACTTAGATGGCCCATCAAATGTGAAATGACAATAAAAATGTGAATCGATGAAACACGCCAAAAGTAGTCCATGTTTGTGCCTTGACAACGACCACGTTCGTTCACCGTACGCCATTTTGTTTGGTATCAGAAAAACCGCCGTCTTTGAAATTCTTGCTATATATAACATAGCATCCATATACGTCATATGGCACAGTGTGATGCATAACAAGTTACGTTCTGATCTGCTTATGCAAAGTTTCATTCACTGTCGATTACGGCTGCAAAATCGACCTTCTTCGCCGACCATCGATGTGCAGTATTGTATTCCCTCAGTTGCTTCCGTACAAGTTTCGATTTCTTCGACGGCATCTCGATTAAACAATCTATTTTACTCAAAATACCGTTCGCTGACTAGCTGTCAAAAATTCTCTGTAGCAACAACTCCGAATAATGTTAACAGGAAACTAAACAACGCATAGCATCGTGGGATTGATTTGCCTCATTTTGAGAAAAAACGCGTCATAAAACGGCAACAAGGATGTTCCATGCCTCGTTAAAAAAAACACATCATAAAACCGCGAGAAGGAGGCTGAACGACCCCCCCCCCGAACATCAAGAAGATGGCGGTTTTTCTGATACCAAACAAAATGGCGTACGGTGAACGAACGTGGTCGTTGTCAAGGCACAAACATGGACTACTTTTGGTGTGTTTCATCGATTCACATTTTTATTGTCATTTCACATTAGATGGGCCATCTAAGTTAGTGCTAAAATAGTGACTTAGCGGTAAGTAACTGTTAAAAAACGATCTTTGTTGTGAAGTAGATATATCAATCTGTCAATAAGTAATAACAAAACAAAAACTGTCCAAATAATAATTTCTGACGTATTTCAGACTACCGTGTCTGGCCTTAATTTACTTAGATTTTTGAATGGCCTTTGATATTGTACCCCATAAACGATTGATTTATAGATTAAGACAATATGGCATTAAAAGCGTGCTATTGTGGATCCAATCTTTCCATTATGGATCCAACCTATCCTAGCAGGTAGAAGGCAGAGGGTCCTAAGAAATGGTCATTCATCATGGAAAAATGTCATAAGTGGGGTTCCATAAGGCTCAGTTCTAGGGCCATTACTATGTTTGTTATTTATAAATGATTTGCCAGACTCAGTCAAGTCAATGGCCAAAATGTTTGCTGATGACACAAAATTCTACTGAAATATTTCTACATTAGCTGACTGTGAAGCTCCCCAAGATGATCTAAACAAACTTGCAGTTTGGTAAAAAAAATTGGCTATTAAACTGCAATGCCACTAAATGTGTAGCTCTCAAAATAAGACAAAGCCTCAACTATGCATACACATTAAAATGGAGAAATCTTAGAAGTTGTTGGAGAACAAAAAGATCTAGGAATTACCATATGCGATAACCTAAAACCAAGCACCCACATAAAATACATTACACAGGGCTTCACGTTTGAAAACAACAAGCGAGCGATTTGTCAGTTATTTTTGTACCGTGCAGTGGTGCCACCATTTCCCATTCAGATTCTGTCATTGTTGCGATGAAATTTTAATTGGTACTTGTTGGTGCTATGGCTTTTGTACAATGAAATAAATGTATACTTTAGTAAACCCCATTCATTGCAATTGGTGAAATGGTTTTGAATTGTAACATGTTATCGATCACTGTAGGCGTAACCTAGGCAAGGCCAGTGCCATAGCAGTGTGCTGTGACTGTGGTAGGGGCCACGACACGGCACTGGTTTTGCGTGCGACTTCGCAGTTTGAAAATTGCAATTGAGATTCACAAATACGCCATGTATAAGAATCAGATGTGTAGTCATTACTGCTACTTAGCAACACCAATATAAACTGGGGTGAAATGGCATACTGCCACTGCATCATAATGCCAAACGCACAACTCAAACTCGGTGCTCAAAAATATCAATTCGTCATCCGCACAGTGAATCGATGTTAGGTGGTACCGGAGATGTGCGCCATGAATTTATGTGTTCAGAGCGGTTGAAAGATGAAGTGGAACAATTATTAAAACTGTCGTTTTCAATGTTTAAATAAACTTTTACACTCCGCGTCAACTCATATCTGTGTTCAGTAGTTCAGATCCAGGTTATTATTTTCGATTCCCACTACAGCATAGTCGGTCAATCAGATTGTAGCGAAATATTGTTAATCTCATGTATTCCATAACTATATAATATGTATACATATACTTTATTTAGTTCAACATGTGATACATAATACACATCGACAGACAGCACATCGTGGCTTCGATGGCATTTTTGCAATCTTGGTGCAGCGGGCTGCTATCGCCATCCCTGGTGACAAATGATATGCGAACTATGTATATTGGAACCTGAACACTGCGTTATAAAGAGGGTAGGCTTTCCTAGTGAATCTAATACTCAAGAAATTCCTTGTCATGACGAACATTTGCAGGCAGCCAGCGATTTTAGCAATTGATATGAGTGATAAATCGCTCCCTAGATTATTGATTTGCGCGAGCAATAGGTAGCGAGAGCAATTGCTTGCCTCAAACGTAATGCACTGATTACAACTAAGGTAAATCAACGCATTAAACGATGCTTCGAAAGTACATCGGAAAAGATAATAAAGACCTTATATGAAACAATGATATGACCAGTGCTGGCATATGCATCACCAACTTGGAACCCCTTCTATAGAAAGGATACAGATGAATTAGAGAAAGTTCAGAAGAGAGCACTGAAACTCAGCATAATACCTGTCGAATCAGTTCCCTTGGAACAGAGACGACTTGAGGCAGACCTCTGTGAGGTATACAAATGTGGCCTAAAAAAATAGGAATAACCCTGAGCATTTTTTCTACCAACGTAGCAGCAATCTGAGGGGGCCATAGCTTAAAGCTAAGGAAGACGTATTTCCGCACAGAAATCTGTGAAAAATAAAATTCACAAATCGTGTCATTGGTCACTGGAATAAACTTCCTGAAGAAGTCGTAACAGCTTCTTCCCTGAACACCTTCAAGAAGAAATTGAGGTTTCTAGCCACCAGCTAAAAGAGACTACAACCAGGTAAGTATTACCAGTGAAAAACTGGCACAAAATTATAATGGCCAAAAAATTATTTCTGGCTAAGGGCCTGCTCCAAGTTCTATGCAAAACAACATTCTGGTAAATATAAATGTTTTCCCAATTGCCTAACTTGTACTCGACTTCTTTTAAGTATTTTAACAAATCCTTGCCCCGTCCCAGTACTATATCGGGTTACTGCACCCACACAGCATTAGGGCCTACCTATAACTATGTAACTGAATACTGTCTAATCAATATGTTACGTAAAATTCACTACTCACCTATTTTTATCCTCTGGATCGAAATCGGCAGCCATTTTTGTTGTCACGAACAAGTGTCAACTCCCAAGTCCGATTCAACGGCGACTTATTTACAAACCGAATCCCATGAAAAGGTCAGATTCCTATATCATATGCAACACGTATGGAGCATAACCCAGTATTGGTGCAATGTCATAAGGGAAGTTGTACGCACTTGCGATAGTCATCGAACTTGGACATATTTACACCAACGAACCGGCGTTTCAAAGTCACGAAATATCGCCTTCCTTCTGCTCGCCCGAACTTTTACTGTTGAGTGAAAGTCAACATATGCTGATTAAAATGTGAAGATGACATTCGTAATTACTTTACGACAATCGTATACATGTTCAGGAATACGCGACCGCCTTAAACAAGTTATATATATACGCTGTCACGTAAATATTCTGAAATGTCCATTGATTCAGGAAGTACAGAAATCAACATCCCTCATCAGTCAAAATGGCGAATGTGTGGGGCTTCATTTTGCACAGCAGACATCTGATTACACTTTTACCATTTTATTCCGTCATACAAGCATACACATAAGTTTTAAATGCATGCATCTGCAAGGAAATATATTAAAATAATAGTTGCTATGTAATGATGGCCACATACAACTAGACTTCCTTCGTACTATTCATAAAGAATTCTGTTGGAGATTATAGAAATTTCCACAAAAACGGGAAATGTCACGTGCTGTCGTAGTAGTGTAGAGTGTGGTAAACAGGTGCATTCACTTTTTGTGGTAATCGTGACTTGTTTTATAGCTTTTACGACAATTGTCGGACATGATGGCAGTCCCTTCTAGGCACTAGTTTATATATAACGTAATATTTATAAAACTAGAGTAACTATAAGTTATATTATGCTTATTATCGCCCATCCTAGGGCATTCTTCTTGTGTCGCCATCTATCGCATAACTTTGTTTTTATACGATTAAAACTAGTAGTGGCAACATCCTAAACCACTTTCATGTTCTTGCCTCATCCCATCCTCGCCGCTAGGGGCTTCTGACTACATCAGTACCCTTGGCAGGTCGACATGTTGAAACGCTGAGTTTTCAGTTGCAGTGTTAACCACTGTCATGGCAGGAGTGCTTGCTAGAATTATAGAAACTTAAATAAAGCTGCCTCCTCAATTCGGTTTTTTCCTAGTCTCATTTCAAATAATTTTTGCGAAAAAGCCTACCTAATATCCACTGCAAAATGCCAGCCCGTTTGTGCAACTTTTATATGTAGTCTTTGTGAAATAATCAAGCAAACTATTAAATATTAGTTATTGCTTGTTCAAGCATTAAGTGAAGGAAAAATCTAAATGCTGAAAAATTACGATTTTCGTAACTGTCGTGATTGACGAGAGGATTGCAGTTACGCCCATGATCAGCATTGACTCGCACAGCAAGTGTTTACCATTTTGGATATCCACTATTTTGATCCTTACTAGATCTAATGAATAAAGTCAATTATTTCGATAAATTGAACAAAAATAGGCATTTTTTATTAAACAGACTGCGCACATTACTTAAACTAGTCACACACTACACATCTGGACATAAATGAACACGGTGAGCTGAACCATTTGAGGAAGCACCTTTAACTTTAATTGGTCGCTGGTTATGGATAATTATAGGTTTTTCCTGGAAATGCTCTTTGAAGTTTGGATGCGGACGCATCTCAGCTGTTTGGTTCCCAGGAACACATCAACCAAGACAGCAATTGGACCAAAGTACAAATGATTTGGCGCACTTCCGTACATTGTGTAGGATATATGCATGCCAGGCCCTGCCCCAGAAGCAGGGCCTGGGTAGTAGTAACACTACAGCTGCTGGCTCGCGAGGATGTCTCGCCCTAAATATGTAAATGAAATTAATATAAAATTACAGTAAACACCAATTGTAATGTTAATTTACATTTATTATATAATTTAAAACCTGAATTACAGGTATTCATAAATGGATATAATATACACTGCATGTTCATTGTTTTATTACATTTGGAAGGCAAAATAAAGAATTATCAAGACATGCAGTAATACTAATTAGTAATTTTAATTATTATGTAACCATCACAGGCCTTGACATTAAGCTTTTGTAGCCAGTGGCCCAGTGTTAATTCCTCTGGCTACAAGAAAGCCTTGTGTTCATCAAAAACTACTGATTATCACGAAAAATACACGATCTACAGTATCGTCATTGACCATTGCGGAAATGCTACACCTACGCCAGCTACACCTATGATATGCAAAAGTGGTACACAAACCCAGTAGCCAAACACGGTAGACACAAATAAATGAATTTCAACACCACTGCGATACAATAGAGTGTCAATAAAAACAATTTCTGCCTGTGCATCAGTAAGAAGTGAAATAACAATATAATGTTTACCCCAATTGTTATAAAATTAATTTGTTTGCGTCGCCATTGCAAAGTTTGGACCAAGTGTGATGTCTGCTGTTGCGTTTGCGTGGGCACTGACCTGCTCCCACTTGCCAATTAATGTCTATGGAAGCTTCACGTGCGCTTCCATGAGTGCCAAGTGATTTGTTTATTTGAATGATCATCGTTTCCTTCAAATACTGATTAAAACACTGACTTTGTGGTAAATTAACTTGTTGTAATTTTCTTTCAGTTGTTTAACTGACCCAGATTTCTTCAAATAAAATTTCAAATTAAAAAACTGTTAAAACTGCTTCCTCGACTGATTTAGCCTATCGCAAATCCGATTCATTGGTGTCCAGATATGTAGTGTGTAATAGTTTATGCAACATTTGCAGTCGATTTAATTTTTTTAAATGCCTATTTTTGTTCAAATCATCAAAAGAATTGACTTTAGTTGTTAGATCTGGTAAGGATCAAAATAGTGGATATCAAAAATGGTAAACATTGTGTGGGTCAATGCTGATCATGGACGTGACGCCAATCACATGACAAAGTTACGAAATTTCACCAAAGAACAAATTTTTATTTTTCAGCATTTTGATTATCACTTCAGTCAATGCTTGAACAAGCATTTACTAATTTAATAGTTTGTCTGATGATTTCACAAAAACTACATATAAAAGTTGCACAAACAAGCTAGCATGTTATAGTGGATACTAGGTAGGTTTGGTTTTTCGCAAACTTAATTTTAAATGAGACTAGCAAAAAAATCGAATTGATTTAGCACCTTTAAAATATGCGCAAGAACAGCTACGTATGGTCATGATGTAAGCGAAACTGAACCGAGTGAAATTTGCATTTGTGATCTGCATGGGCGCTGCTTATTGACTGGTTACATCAACGTTTCTACGGTATAACTCTTATGTTACACCATTGTCAAGGCTGGGGTCAATTCTATAAGGAATTGGAATTATTCCTTTCAATTCAGGAATTTGAATTGAAAGATTCTGAGCAAAAGGAATTGGAATTGAAAGATTTTGAGCAAAAGGAATTGGAATTGAACAAAAAGGAATTGATCCTTATTTTCTTGATCTTGCCAAACCCCACCTTCCAGTCAGCAGACATGTCTTATAAGCTCACATAAATGATGAAACAATACTAGCCTAGGCCCAGTTAGTAGGGTTGACTTGCTGAGGCAAGAAACCATGATCAAAACACAGACTTGTGTGCACAATAGAAGCCTGCTGTTAATAATTGCAGTTAAGTAGCTGGATATGTGCTAGACTTCCAGTGTAAATAAGGCAGAGCAAATAAGATTGAGTTTTAGAAAATTGAAATCAGCCCAACAAGTCCATTTTGTTACCTTAGTGTGGCAAATGATTAAAGGACTTGAACAGTTTGGTGCAAAATGATTAAAGGACTTGAACAGTTTGGTGGAAAAGTGGAGTCTAAGTATTTCCCTTTGTGCTAACACTTGTGAGAGAGTATTAAATGCTTTCGTTTGTGCTCAACAATGCAACTCATCGTTTCACTCCCATTTAGGTTACTGCAATCCTGGAAGTCCATTTGCTCACCTTGTGCATTAACTCAGGTATGATATGTGTTTATCACAGAAGTTACTGACATGCTTTGTGTGAATGTGCTCATTCTGAATACTTCAAATTTATTGTACATAATAAATTAAATAGAAAACTTAGAAATTTTGGGTTTTTGCCAGGTGGGCATTTTTGCGGGTTGTTTTGTTCTGTGTCTGTGTATTTATGGATTAAGCACATTTATTATGTTTATGTAACTATTTTTTAAATGTGTTGGAAAAACTACCAATTGAATTATTTCGGAAAAAGGAACTGAAAGAAAAAGGAATTGGAATTGATTAAAAGGAATTAGATTTGAAATTGGAATTGATTAAAAGGAATTGACCCTAGCCCTGGTCATCGTCAAAGAAGAAGTCCGACAACTTGTTGAAAGGAACATAGTAGCAGAAATTATTCAAAATGGCGGTGACCCGCTGGACAAACAAAATATGAAAACTTGTGGCCCGAAAAGGCCCAATGGCCTTAAAAAGGGCTCCGGGCCAGTGTTAATGATGACGCCTGCATCAGAATAGAATGTGGCAGTTATAAGTGGTAGGTGGGAGGTGAGCTCTGAAAATGGTGGGAGGTTGGTCCCCAAAGAAGTGGAAGGTTGAGCCCCCCCACAACTTTATAGGGTATGGCCTGATTCTAAATGCAAAATATGTAATTTTATGTCAATTGATGATATGAATGTTGTTATATAAAATTAATTATAAGAATACATACATGCAAATGATGTGTAAGATATGGTGCTTTTCTGCTAGTTTTTGCTCTCAGCTAAGATTTATTTTATTGCAGAATTTGTGTATCACTGTAAAATTTACTGAAATTTTAGCTGTCTGACAGTGCTATGATGTTGTTTCTTCTGCCACAGAACGCTGGATGCTTGAAACATGCCAATGCCTAATGGAGCAGTTTGTCCACCAAAGATACAAGTGTTGGAGCTGTTCAGTGGAATTGGTGGACTGCATTATGCTTTGGAAGGTATGGAAAATGACATGTTCTCCGAGTCTCAGTGATTCATTCTCATATTACTTGTGGATTGTTTCCTTTTATTGTCACACACATCATTCATATTCATCAGTTAAATCCACTTTCTTATACCTTGCAGAAATGTATATTTCATGAAATAGTGATAAATATTGGCTCAGTGTAATGTGAAATTTTATGGTCTTTTGTTTTCCTACACTTAATGGACATTTGATTGTGTTCAGTAAATTGTGGGACTAGTAAACTTGATTGTGTTTAGTACATTGTGGGACTAGTAAACTTGATTGTGTTTAGTACATTGTGGGACTAGTAAACTTGATTGTGTTTAATATATTGTGGGACTAGTAAACTTGATTGTGTTTAGTACATTGTGGGACTAGTAAACTTGATTGTGTTTAGTACATTGTGGGACTAGTAAACGTGATTGTGGGGCTAGTAAACCCACACTGTGAATATGACAATTATTTGAAGAATTAAGACAAATTAATTCATAGCTTAAATTTGTTGCAAGCAACTCCAAAGCATTGCATACAACAGTCAAATTAATTAGGTTGTCATATAAAATGAAGTGAAGTATTCATTTGACATGATCTAATATACTGGTTATATCTTTAGGCTTAGTTCCAATAGGATTAGAAACATTCAGATGATGATAATAATAATAACAATACAAAAACTGCTATCGCACCTAAATCCTTCGAACCCCTTGCTCAGATGCGTATCAAAATAACATGATTCGTTTGGCAACTAAAACAACTTGTTTCAGGTTCCAGTTGACTAGGATACATTTCCTGTAGTTTACTAAATGCTTCTCAAGTTTGGCTACATGTGATTTGCTGCTATATTTTCTACATAGAAAGTGAAATCCCATACGAGGTGGTTGCCGCTGTTGACATCAATGACCAAGCTAATGCAATCTACAGACACAACTTCCCAGGAACAAAGTTGCTGCAGCGATGCATTGAGGTATGAAAATGTCTATTCATCAAACTAACTTTATTGTATTTGTTTTGTGTTTGTCTGGATTCAGTAAAAATGTATGTATAACTGTAAAATACAGAGTTACATACAAAGTGGTAATATTGTCATTGCTTATTCATAAAATGTTTGCTAGGTAAAAGTTGAGTGGATCTGGCCCCCAAATTACAAGGTTTTTGTTTCCTGGAATTAGTGACTTCTGAAAGTAACTTTCACCCTGCATGTATTTATACATTTCTACCCACAATGTCCACTACTGGCTTAGGTTGCAAAGGTGTCAATTAATATAGCAGTAGCATCAAGTGGTATATATTTTTGGCATGTCCCAAAAATCTAAAGGGAAAAATAGGGGCCAAAACTAAATATGCGGTTCTGTGTGCAAAATGTAGAAACAATTCAAAAAAGCTGTTTACGTGGAAGCAACTTTTGTGGCAAGTTTATATAGTAAAGCATGTTTAGAAGATGGTGGGGAACAGTTATTTTGTTCAAACTTATAAAAACGCTAACACAACATTGAATATTGTAAAATGTGGTCACATAATGTGATCAAATACTGTATGCAGGGATGAAATTTTCCCGGATTTCCGGTTTTTACAAGGCCGAAAATAATTTTGTGATTCGTTGGGATTCTAGTTTAAAAATCTGGGGGTATAGGGTGATCATATTTTTTATTGCGATTGCGATTGTTGATGAACTGTTACTTCCCATTGACATCAACAAACATTTCTCCAACTATTTTCGATATGATCACTGTGATTGGATGAATATGCAGTGTGTTGGCCCTCTCCACCAATGAGATAATTTGAAAGAAACAAGACATGCATCTGCGTATCTTGCCAATGGCTGCCAAATGAACAGGAAAGGTATAAATCACTTCAGTGGAAAATCCGGTTTACATATGCCTCATTGAAAGCCATCAAACCACAAGAAATGACTAATAAAAATTTAATCATTTTATCAGTTTCATGAATATTTTCTTGCCCCATCTATTAATTTGGCCAGAAATCGATTTTAAAAATAGGTTATTTTTTACTATCCATGTATCCAATTGGGGCCAAAAAATTTAATTAGGGCCTATGTCGACTCTTCCTTTGTTTTTTCTCTCACTTCGTGATGACACATCTAATTCAGAGTCAAATTGCTTTCATATGTGTCCCACCAATTAAATTATTAAGAGGGTAATGCTAGAAGTCAATTTTGAGCTTTTTACGAGTGTTTAGTGGGCGATAATATGTGCTAAATCTAATGTGCATTCATTTTATTTATGTCGTATTTTGAATGAAGGAGGGTGGTGAGAGGATGAGGTTAAATATCTTGAATTCACACCAAATCGAAGTATTACATTAGTGGGGACAGGCTAATTTAAAAAAATTTTATCTGGCAAAATATTTTCTATTAAAGCTAGAATCTACATAAGAAGACATAAGAATTTAGATTCGATTAAAATATAAAATTTACACATAATTATAGGGGAACCCAACTGTCAAAATGTTGATGACACTTGTTAAACATGTTAAAAACTATGACCAGACCAGATGGATAGATGGATCAAGCAGTTTGTAGCGTAGCCGACACCCCCTCGCTTCTTTTGGGCCCCTAATCATCTAGTCAAATTATTTGTATCACTGTGGTTGGTTTTCAGTCTCTGACCTTGAAGGAACTGGATCGTCTGAGTCCAGACCTTATCCACATGAGTCCTCCCTGTCAACCGTTCACAAGGGTTGGCAAACAGCAGGATTCGTCAGATGAAAGGACAAAGTCATTCTTTTGTATTCTCGACTTACTCCCAAAGTAAGATGCACTTGCGTTTTAAACAAATATAGCATTGAAAGTTCCGGAATGTCACTTCTTAGTTTGTTTATGCTTTTTATGTTTTAGGTTACTCTCATATGTAGAAAATAAATGTACACTAACTCCACTTCTATATTGAACCATAGCCATGTTTTATAAACACATCTGACAACAGTATGCTAAATTATGATTTACCAAGACATAATATTTTATAGTAAAGTTGTTACCAGAATAGCAAAACAATAGGTTAAATGTTTGAATAATCATATTTTTCTAATTAATGAGGTCCAGTATAATGTGAATTGAATTGGATCCGTGGAAGTAAACAATAGTTTACTTTTTACTGTGTTTTAATGTTAAACACCATTAAACAATTGTAAACTAATAACTGGTATAGTTGGTGTTTTCACAGAAAACTGTTGGTTTTGTTATATTTAAAAGTAATTTACGTTAACCTTACTTTACCCCTACTTTAACCTTAAATAAACTGTAGTAAATATGCATATTTTTAATGGTTATTTTTTAAATATTAATTACTGAATGGTCTATTTCAGACTATCCAAACGACCTTCCTTTATATTAGTGGAGAATGTGAAAGGGTTCGAGACATCTGATACACGTAACAGACTGACTGATACTCTTGATTCGTGTGGCTATGTCGTACAGGTAGGGTCACATATATTACTTAGCACTTAGTCTGGTCGTATCACTTTAAGATGTTTTGCAATTGAAAAAATACACTTTCTATGTATAACATATTAACTAGCACATTTCAGAGATAATACTAGCATGCATTATACTAACATGCATATATAACGCTTGTTAATATTATGTTTGATATATATATTATATATTTATATATATATATATATATATATATATATATATATATATATATATATATATATATATATATATATTAATAATACCTTTATTGGTCCAAAAACATTTATATACATTTGATAAAACTACGGCAAGGAGTTAAAAATACAAAGTACAAAAACCAGCAAGAAAAATACTCAACTTAATGCAAACACAAGATTTGTAAAAAAAAAACAACAAGCAAGAACATGTATGTATATAGTTCTATAGTTTGCACATAGCCCTCTGTAACTTAGCAATCACGAGTTAAGGGCCCTGATGGCAGATGGTACAAAAGATCTGCTGTAACGGGCAGTGTGTGCAGAAATGGACAGATACCACCTGCCTGGTCTCGTTGGAATGAATGTGGTGTGTAGGGGATGTGTTGCATTGTATAAGATGTTTTCTGTCTTCTTTGTCATGTACTGGCAGTGCAAGCTACGAAATGGTGTAACATGGATGGATTTGGCAGCTTGTTTTACCACACGCTCTAACTTGTTCATGTTTTCAGCTGAGAGTGAGCTATGGTAGCACATAAAACAATACGAATATACTTACAAGTATAACACATTGAAAGGAACACAATGCTATTCTCAAACATTAAATTACCGGTTGGCTTTTGTTCTTGTTTTTATTTGACGGCATGTGCGAAAGTTTGGCAGTAAGTTAGCTTACAGCTGCTTGGTTTCAGGAGATGCTGCTTAGTCCGGTTCATTTTGGAGTGCCGAACTCTCGACTGCGCTACTATCTGCTGGCAAAGTTGCCTCCTCTGCACTTCCAGTTCCTAACGTCATCAAAGGTGATGAAGCAGTGTTTGTACACTCTATAAAACACTTCAGATAAATTGGACTTTATTAATAGTTAAAAGTGGTTGGTCCCATTGTTTGCCGTATAAAGTGATTTTAGTTCATGTCTGATTCACTATTTGTACTCTGGTTACATATATATCTTACTTAATCCTCTTAAGTCTTAACTGAAGGACGTGAAGATAGAGCTGAAACAACACTTCTACATAGATGTCTACCTACAGCCTGTATTTGTAGTAAAACAGGGGCTAGTAACAACTAAAACTACTAACAACTAAAACGGTGATTTCTTTTGAAATTTTTTTTTTATTTAGCCATATTGTCATTGCTTATTGTGTTGACCAACGACTAAGGTCACTGGTAAAACATTCACATGAACATAGTTACCATATTACCATGAAAAGTATATTGTCAAACACTGATGGCTGTTTTATCATTGTCAAAATTAATTTTAGACATGAATATTTAACATTTTAGAAATATAATATATTTTAAGAGACAATAATGACATCATTATTCAGTAAGCTTAATTATTTGCAAAAATTGTACAAAAATTCTGCAAAACATCATAGAGAAAGACACACATCTCTACTAACTGCAATGACAAACCGAAACCACTGGAAGGATATCATCATGTCACCATGTTAAGTGGACGACAAGAAATAATTAAGTAAGTATACTAAAATTGGCCATTTTGTACGTTGCCACAGAAAGGGAAGCCTGATAGAAAAAGTTTTCTTGCTTATTGCATTGACGATAATGAATTATGATAGTGATTATTATTACAATAAATAATCATTCTGATTTATGTTTGCTTTATCTTCATTTGATAGGTCGATGGTGGTACTGATTTCGTTTGTTATTCCACAGTTACAAACTGAGCTACCAGAATGTGCCAAGCAGTATCTGCACCATGGAACTGCGTCCACATCCTGTTGGCACGCTAAAAGAAGCTCAGTTGAAGAAACTCTTGTCAAGGGCAAATATCAGCAATGTGAGGGGTGCTTTGTCCAGGAATCCCCCCCTTCTTGTGAGGCTGGTGATTCCAAAGTGTCAACTGCCTCCAGGCCTGGTCTTACAACTACCTGTCAAACTGTCATCATGCCTGACTCAACAGACTGCGGACACACAGTCGAGGTGGCCAGTGACAATAGACAAGCAAATGCTATACCATTTGTGCAAGCCTACCAATCAGACTCAGTAGGCCAGTTAGACATACCACTACATGAGAGGTATGCCAGCAGCTGTGGTACTCTGGCTGAATACCTGGAGCTGGAATCGGAGGAGCATTTCACACCATATCTATTGCAAGAGAAGTTCTTCAAGCGAGTCTGGGTGATGGATCTGGTGACGGCAAATGTCACGCATTCATGCTGCTTCACAAAGAGGTATGTATGGAAATATTCTTATTTCATTCATTCAATTATATTCAGGCCATGCGAGACTGAGTAGTGATATTTTAGTCAGGCCATGACGTTGTGATATTATATTCAGCCTCAGGCCAGGTACAACTGTGAGGGGGTGATGTTATATTCAGCCTCAGGCCATATACGACTGTGAGGGGGTGATATTATATTCAGCCTTAAGCCAGGCACGACTGTGAGGGGGTGACATTTTATTCAGCCTCAGGCCAGTACGACTGTGAAGGGGTGATATTATATTTATTTAAACAGGTTTGTGCCATCTATGATACACTGCATATGGGGCATTGCATAAGTGATGATTCCTGTGTGTTTGTGTGTATGTATGCAGGTACGGCCATCATGTGGAGGGTGCAGGTTCAGTCATACAGATGGACGCGTCTAGTACGACTGACCTGGTGGGTTGTCACCTTCCTCTATCAGTCATGTTGAAGTGCAGATCACCTCAAACAAAACCATCTATATTAATCATATTTGCATATTCTATATTTATCTCAGGCATTTCACTGTTACTTTGTTGTGAAAAACAGAAGTGCTCAGCACAAGCATGTGTACAACAAGTGATGTCATCATGTGTACAACAAGTGATGTCATCATGTTTACAACAAGTGATGTCATCATGTTTTCACCACAATTATCTCTAGTTATAGATAGTGAGTTGGTGACCTGCACACTTACATACATATATGGGGAATCTTAGATTTGTGTATACCTACCTTCAGCATCGGAGTAAGTTTTTTGAATTAATATAGATGTAACTATAAATGAAACTTACTGTATTCAACCTATTAAGTGTACATGTCCTAATTAGCGTACACCCCTTTTTAAGCAGCAAGATCCATAATTATTGTAACTTGATTAGTGTGGAACAACTGAAAAATGTCGCCATCTGGTTTGGCACCACTATTCAGTTGTTCTACACTCGTCGCCAAATGACACCACTAGTGTTAGACAGTTACTTTATTGTCTAAAGAAACACGTTTTGGTGTACGTTTGTCACAACAGATTCCTTGACATTTTTTCATTGCCCAGTTTTTCAAAGCGTACTGTACCCTTGTTAGGTCGACTATGGTATTGAATTAATATGTATTAAATAATTTGCTGTTGGTACCATATGTTTATTAATTATGTTTCATCCCAGTTACCGAGACACTGTTTTAATATGGCATTTCTGATAGATATGTTATTTTCTTTTTTCAGGGGAGGGTAGACTGATAGTTTTGGTATTGTATTTCCTATTTGTGCATATTATCAAGAATTATGTGAACTGTTGAAAGTGTTACTGGCCATCGGCCCCATTGCAATATTTATTTATGCATGTAGTGGTTGGTTTGCGCATATTGAATTAATAAATTAGTTGCGGATGATACATACAATTCAGAAACTGCTCTGTGATAATTAGCTAAAACTGTGTACTAACTCTAATAAGTCCTTGATTAGTTTACACATCTTTACAACCACTGGAAGTGAAACTGAATGTTACATTAGCCTAAATGCTAGCATGAAACTGGTTTGTTTGCAGGACAAATATAAAACAAGAGATCTGCAAGAAGTTGAGTTTCTTGACGCTGTCCGATCACTGAAGCTGAGATATTTCACGCCACGAGAGATTGCAAACCTCATGTGTTTCCCACCAAGCTTTAGTATGTGGCTTGTCTTCGCACAATTATGCACCAAGTCACGAGCAAATATTTCTATTGTTTTATGCATTATTGACATACATAGATTAAATTAATATTGACAAGAAGCTGAAGAAAAGTGAATTAGTATTGCTTACTTACTAAATTACAAACAAAACTTTCCTGTTCTCGTTCCTATTTGCAACTCACATTATATTTGTATTTGATATTGGTAGCAGGGCTCACTAAAAGTCAAAGACTATGTAAGAGCCATTCTGAAGTACAAGGCTAAATTTGCAGAAATAATACTAATAACAAAGGTGTAACAAAATCATAGTATGGTCATGCGTCTGTTTTATGACATTTAATAATTATCAATCAGTTTGGAGCCATAATAAAAAATTTAGGGAAAATCAAAAATATTAAACAAATGATGTCAACTTCAAATTATGACAACTTCACTGCCAACTTAATTTCTTTGAAAATCTCCTTATTTTAATAATAATAAGTCCATAAGAATATTAAGAATGTAGGAAACGTGTAACTGTTGTGAGTACTGTTGGTGTTTCAGCATTCCCTGCAGGGCTTACCCCCGTCCAGTGCTATCGACTGCTTGGCAACAGTCTCAATGTACACGTTGTCAGTGTCCTGTTAAGACTGCTCACAACAGATGATGGAGACTGCTGACAGTGTCAGATGAAAGCTGCTATCAATATGACATGGTGACTGTTGACTGCAACGGATGAAGTCTGCTGACAATTGGAGGATTCTATAATTTTCATCTGTACTTGGCAAAAGTTTAGCCTTTCTGAATGGCCTGTTTTAAAAGCAATATATTTTATCTCATTATTTGTTTAATTTGAATGTGTCTACATATTTTTTTATTTATAAACGCATAACTTGTTAAATAAAAAAATTAGATATTAGGATAAATAGTTTATACAGTCGAACCTCCTTAATCCAGACACCTTTGGCCCCAGTGTGTGTGTGTCTGGATTAACACATTTTCTGGATAAACAAATCATAAATTAACAGTGTATATTGCCAGATTACAGTATCCGTGATGTTGGGTTATCTAACAGTATGGCGCAGCCCATCACACTAAGATGCTGTGTGACATAGTGTGTGTGTTCAACAAGGTTTTCCTAGTAAACCACTGGCATGATATTCTTAACTGTACTTTGATTTAACAAGATTGCCATCCCAAACAACAAGTTCCAGATTGCAAGTGGACAAGGAAGCCATTGGCTTATTGAGAGTCCAACAATTTTCTCATCTATGTGTAGCCTACCCTTATCAAATATCTGTCAATTCTATTTTAAAACATTCGCACTACTAGCATTAACACAATCATTTGTCAGTTTGTTCCATTCATTTATCACCCTCTGTGAGAAAGAGTACTTTCTCATGTCCAACCTACACTGCTCCTTAACTAATGCTGCTTTGTGTCCTCTTGTTCTACTGCCTTCTTTAAGTTTGAAAAACATATTCCTATCAACATCCTCATAACCGTTCACTATTTTAAATACTTCTATTTGTCAAACCAAATTGTAATAAGCGACTTTCGTAACTAAGGTCTCTCAATTCTGGAATCATTTTGGTTGCTGTTCGTTGTATTCATTCTAGCTTGTCTATATCTTTTTACGATACGGTCTCCATGCTTGAATATAATATTCCAAATGTGGTCTAACTATTGCTTTGTACAGGGGTACAATTAGCTGTTTCTCCTTATACATGATAGTTCTCCTAATTAGCCCTAGAATTTGATTTCCTTTTGAAGCAGCAATCCCACATTGCTCTGAAACTTTCATGTCAGCACTAAATGTTACTCCTAAGTCCTTTTCTTGTGTGGTTCTACCAAGTATAGCATCCCCCATTTTACATTCTTCGTCCATGTCCTATGTGTATACATTTACACTTCCCAAAATTTAATAACATTTGCCATTTTTCTGACCATTTAACTAATTTATCTAGATCATCCTGTAAACTGTGTTTATATGTATCATTTGTAACCTTTCTGAATACTTTTGTGTCATCTGCAAATTTGAGTACTTTGCTAGATATGTCATCTTCTAGATCATTTATATATGTATATATATATATATATATATATATATATTCAAAACAGTATAGGGCCTAATACTGATCCCTGACCGATTTCCAGTTTGAAAAGTTGCAAATGGTTGGCCCAGAACCATGACTTGTTTCAAGTGTCGAGATATGTTCAGAGCATAGAATGTATGGCTGAACCTGTATATTGTGGAATTGTAAGTTGTAATTGAAATCCAATTGGAATACGTTATTGGTAATAATGGATGCACCACTGGGGAACGATGTGGTCTAGTTTGTTGTGATTTTTAATGTTGTCTATTTACAAATTCAAATATACATTTGTGCAATCACACAATAAACAAAACTTAAATCATGTACTCATTTATACTAACTTAGATGTCTTAATATGTGCATATTTTAGGGTTGTGTTGCTGCAGTGGATCTGTGTGATGTGAACTTAAAGCCACTCGTGAGGCCGCTGCGTTGACGGGTCAGCCACACGATAGTAACGTTGGGAAAATTAATATTTTATCACAATATCTGGCAGCGCCCTAAATTAAACAAGAACAGTCTCACAAGTCTGCGAATGAATGGACAATTATTAATCAATCCAGTAACGTGGAGCAATGTCACTGTGTTCATCAGACCTGGGGCCGAGCACATTTTCACGAGTACATTGATGATGGACGAGTACTAGTACAGATACATTCTCACGAGTACATATTTTAACAATATTAAATAATAACGTATTTTAAATTAAAAATTATTAATTGATCTAATTGTTAACTACAAATAAATTTTCACAGCATATGCTGAGAAAGTACTCAGATGTACTCGTAAAATCTGAGTACATCAAGTATGTGTGCGAGTACATGACCCATAAGTTATATGAAGACAAGTACTTCAAAAATGCAGTCGAGTACACAAATACCGAGTACTTCCGCACCAGGTGTGGTGTTCATATAGTTTGATACAGGAGTTTATGAAGATGGATAGACATATAGGTGTAGGAAGCTGTTGAATACTTGGGGGAGTGTTGGTTGCTGCGAATGGATGGAGGCGAGGCTCACATGCCAGCACCTAATCCGCACCTGGATTCTAACAAATATTGGAGGGGGCAAAGTATACTCAAGCCCTACCACACAAAATATTGTAGGAGCCCCCCCCCTCTATGTGACAGATAGGATTTGCTACATATTGAGGTACTCCTCATGGTCAGGGTCGCAATGGTAGCTAGTATATCGCTGTTGAAGAGTCAACATAATGGAAGGCCACTTTGATCTGCACAACGTGGTTGGTTGGATATTTGTCTATTACACTAACTTCTCACACAAAAATGAACTGTCATTGTTTTGATTCCTCAACTGATGTTGTTGAAGAATCAAAACAACAAAGTCCTTTTTCATATGACAGAATATTATTATACTAGGTTCCTAATTATAGACTGACATCAAACAGAGTCGTAATGTAACTTTTATATTTAGATATTAGATACACAATGAAACAGTTTGTTTGCTGTAATCTTTTTGTAGATCCATCGTAATTATATTAGAATGCTTTGGTGAACAATATGTACAGAACAGTGTGAGCTTCACATCTAATGAACAGACTTGGGTTAATTACTTGACATCAATTCCAATTACAGCAACCAATTTCAAAGAGCAGCTGTATTTAACAAATGTAATAATTTCAGACATAATCTTTTATTCAAAGTTTGAGAACATTTTAAAGACATAATTAAAAGTTTGTTTCTGAAGCATGTAATTGAAAGTCATTGAAAAGTAATTGAGAAACCAATTACATTTTCACCAATTCCATTTATTTCTGAAAACATTACTTCTGATAACACCAATTTAAGTTCTGGAATTGGCATTTCAATTGATGTGTAATGGTTCCATATCTGCCAACGAACACATATAAAGTACAAATAACATTTTGCATTGTCATAATGTGTAATACCCAAGACCCATGTCACCACACCACATTTAGGTTAAGTCACGAATATTACATCCTTTCAACTTATTGTATCTGAATAACATAATAGCACTTCTTTTTGTATTATATTCAACAACATGATTTGTTCCAAATGTCTCACATTCATACATACATAGTCCAGCAGATGATGGCGATATCAATATTAAGTCATCAGCATGCATTATGTGGCCTTATACACTAATGAGGGTGCGGAGAGGATACATAAAATACATTGTGGTTAAGCAAACTGTCCATTCACATTACAACCAACATCACACAGTTTAAGTTCACTCAATTCATCTACAGATGTTGAAAAGAAAGGGGAATTTATCCCCCCTTGTCTAACACCATTATAATATTAAATTTAACAGAATCTCATACACTTATGCTCAGAATACATGCCATCATATGTTCAGACTCGCATGCTCTACTAACATCAAACTTTGCATGTGTTACTTCCTCTGCTGTAACTACAAGTTCCTCGTATCACATCAGTTATATTCACACTACTATTGTTAACACAGTTTAACAATGGTGAAAGGTGTTTCCTCCGTTATAGACACCACTTTAAGGCAAAATCAACAGACAGCAGAGTCCAGAATATGGCCAGATTTCTCATATATTAGACTACACATGTCAGATCAACAAATGTTCACAGAGGTGTTTGCAGGCGTTCTTTTCTTTTACATCAGTTGTGGCGTTATACCGTCTGCCCATCTCTCTGGTTCACCTTCTACTTGTATCCCACGTCCGTCCGGCTCATCATGCGTGCCATGATCCTCACCAGTGACTCTGCTTGTATCATCGACCTCCATCTTATCCACTTGTCTGCCCTGGGCAATATTGTTGGTCAGCATCTCCCCCTCAATGCGCGGACGACGTGCACCAACACCAGGATCCACGGCCACATCAACATTCACACCGGCATCAACCTCTGCATGCACTGAACGTCCAGCCGTTATTGAGCCACCAACGAAATCTCTCATAACCTGAGGGCCATTCGAGTCAAACCCAGCCATGTCCATCATGTTGGGGTCGTCTGGATCAGCAATGCTGAACCCGTTGCTGGTCATTGCACAGACGATGAGCTTGGCGTCAGAGATGCCGGACTGTCGCCGATACTGCCGCAGTGCCTCTGCTGGGCATTGATGACCGTTCGTCTCACAGTCAGTGTAGACAACGAATACATCAAACAGCTTCTTTTTCTCCCTTGCATAGACCATGGGCAGTGAACAGTCGGTTCCTCCCATCGATACATGTTGCATTGCTTGCTCAACCTCTGGTAATGCCATATCAGGGCTTATTGCGAGCGGCTCCATGCAGTCTGAAAAACCAACAAATTCACACTGTGTCTCCGTTGCGGCAGTGACAAGGGAAAGAGCGGCTGCTGCGCTCCCAGGCTGAATGCTACGACTGCCAATCACTGAGCCCCAAAACATTGAGCCACTCACATCCAGAGCCAGGAGGTATCTCTTGTTGGTCGGTTCTACAAATTTGAAGGTTTGGTAAAACGCAGTATCGAGGGCCTCCATGACTGCGGCATTTGGGATCCATGTGAGACTCCCCAGGTCTCCTCGTCCATTTTTGTACGTGTGCAAAGCGACCAGCACATTGAATGGGTGAATTCTGGCTCTCCTTAGAACCTCCTGGTCGTTAAACTTGCTGACGATCATCGCCTCGTGTGAGCTGCCAGGTCTCAACATCCCGATGGCCGACATCTTGCCCAGGTTGCGGATCATGGCAGTCATCGGCATGTGTTCGAGCAGAGCCTCCCAGATGTGTGGGGAGTTGAGCAGTTGTGTGTTCACATGTTCTCTCACTAGGCGATGTTGTCTTATCAGTTCTGCCAGCCCGGTTGTATCCAATGTCAACGGGTCCCTCTGGGCTTTCACATCTTCGATGGCTTGAATGTAAGCCAGCAGGTTTTCGCTCTGAAAATGTTCTTTGGCTTCATCGAATCCCTTCACGATATACTTGAAGATGGCAGCCAAACCATTGTCTTTGTCATCCGGTTTAGGGTGCGCCAGACGTAAGATGTCCAGGTGACTCCATCCATTACGGTTCTTATACTTCGTCACGAGCATTGCCAGTCGTCTAGCATCAGCCGGGGTCGCACCAAAGCGCTTGTACCAGTGGACAATAGCCCTGCGGTGTGCTCGGCCCCAACCAGTGCCTTCGCTCAACGCCTCGCAGTGGCTAACAAACATAAATAAGTGTGTTGGGATCCGACAGACTAAGTGCAGATTGTCGTAGCAGAACTTCTTTGTATCGGGATCTACCGACTGCCTCGCGCACATTGCCATGGCGAACATCAGTCCGTTCTGTTTGGCCGTGCGTCCGGAGACACTGAAGTCGATGAGAGTTTGTACTACTTCATGTCCGCGTCCCGCTGCTATCAATCTCGTAATGCACTGCACGTTCTCTCTCTTGAGTTCCTTCTCACTAACGTAGTAGGTCCCGCCTTCAGCTCCGAGACACAAGAAACGGGTTAATCTAGCAAGATCATCCGCCTTAAACACATAACCATGTAGATGGTTAAGAACTTGGACGGCGGGTTGCTGTCCAGCCATAGCTTCTTTGTCGTTATAATGCCGGTATTAATACGTTATTCAATACAACACAACATTACCACACAAGTGTTCACAAATATACGTGCCAGCAGCACAAGTCAAACTTGATGCTACGTAGTATGTTGTATTTAGAAACGTATGTAGCGCCAACCTCGACGGAACGAGTTGATCAATGTTGTTGTCGATTCTGCGCAAGTCAGCCGCGCCGAGAAAGAGGCTAAATAACGTTTTTTTGTCAATTCAGTCCCATACCATCTCGTAAGTCTCGCACTGTGAACCACAGTGTCGCAAACTTTATACATTTAATTTGGGGAAGTGGGATAATGCCAGTACGCGAGGTAGACGCAAATCATTGGGATATTCTTGAACTGGTTGAAGTCAGATTTTGGAGAGACAGACAACAGTAACAGAGGAAGGACACAAACTAGTACAGCAGAGAAGAATCCAAACACCAACATAGGATTGCAGTCCTTGTGAACAAGGTTAAAGCAAATGCTGTAATCAGCTGTGCACCAATCTGGCTTAGGCTATTTTCAGAGCATGCTCTGAAAATAAGGGCCGATCAGAGTTTTATTTTCAGAGCAGTTCTGTTATATCTGCTACTTTTATATTTGTATTTTTAAGGAAATAATTGCTTTGTAGATGAAATAACGTGGAGAAATAACTACATAAACTCATAGCTGCACAGCTTTATTTTCAGAGCAGCTCTGTTATATCTGCTACGATTTTTTTTAAATTACACATATCTAAAATTACTGTGCCCTACATTCGTCTGTAACACACCAGGAAGTCTAACTGAGGCATGATCTCTAATGAATGCACCAGCTCTGAATTGGCGGGGGAATAGGAAGTATTCCATCCTGCGTTTTGATTGGTTAAATCAGCTTCCGGTTTGCTCGGGAAATAACGAATTATGGGCCGTTATTTCCAGAGCTGCTCGGTAAATAGCCAGTGCGAATTTTTATATGAATCTCCGCTAAACCTGAAAACATCTACATTATTCAAGTATATGCTCCAACGAATACTCGGCCCACGTGACAACTCGGCCGAGGTGTTGAGACAGCTCGGCCCAATGATAATATATATGATGGCTAAACGATGCTGTGTTTATACATATTATTTTTTTATATTGTTTATGCATAATAGAAAAAACTGTTATTGTTGTTGTTGCTAAATATTAACATTGTATCCAAATGTTATCCCATATATTCGTGAAACACATCACCCGCAACACTGGCAATTAATAATCGCCGGGATATTGTAGGCCTATGTGATATATTAATGTATATTTGCGTGTATTTGCAGAAGTTATGTGCGTGTGCGTGTGCGTGTGCGTGTGCGTGTGCGTGTGCGTGTGCGTGTGCGTGCGCGTGCGCGTGCGCGTGCGCGTGCGCGTGCGCGTGCGCGTGCGCGTGCGCGTGCGCGTGCGTGTGTGTATACATGTATACACGTATATATATATATATATATATATATATATATATATATATATATATATATATATATATATATATATATATATATATATATATATATATATATATATATATATGTATATATATATATATGTATATATATATATATATATATATATATATATATATATATATATATATATATATATATATATATATATATATATATATATATATATATATATATATATATATATATATATATATATATATATATATATACATATATATACATATATATATATACATGTATATATATATATATATATATATATATATATATATATTTATATATAATATGACTTCTGCATATATACGTTAATGTATGAAGTAGGCCTACAATATATATATATATATATATATATACATTATATATAATATATATTATTAAATTATTATTAATAATAATAAAATATATAATTAATAATGCTGTTATGCTAAATTCGTTGTAAATCTAAAAATTATCCTAATATATTGTCTACATAATATCTACCAAGTTTCATGCTTTCATCACCTAATGCGCAATCTTTAATCCACTACTAGTATAATATGGTACATTATCAACAACGGAATGCAAAAGGTCAATAAGCCATACAGTGCGACACGTGCTCGCAGTGGCAACACCGCACTTGCAACACTGGTAAATATATCGACTTTTTTTAATTGCATATCATATAAATGAAGTATCTATGAACACACTAAGTGACACGAATGATCATTATAATTTAACAGGTCAAAATTGTACATGTGATATGTGTCAAAATTAATAATTGTTGATATTGTTACTACATTTCATCATATGTTGATATTGTTACTACGTGTATTGCATCATTTGTTGATATTGTCACTACATGAATTGCATCATATGTTGATATTGTTAATACATGTATCGCATCATATGTTGATATTATTACTCCATGTATTGCATCATATGTCGATGTTGTTTATGTACGTATTGGTATGATTTTATCTATTATGTGTTTTATAAATATTATATATTATATTTGAAGCTATGTAAAATTATGTTCTATGTTTTATATGTGTATCAGGAAAATGTTTATAGGTTTATACTTACTTACTATATAACATTTTTATCTTGTCCATTATCTGTTTTTAGGTGCCACACAGGAGATTATCGCCGGATGGTCCGCGAGGAAGGACAGTTCGATTGGCAATGTACACTGTGCTCTATTCCGGAACGTTGAGGCCCCCCACAATATCCCCCCGCCAACAACACTGACGTTGAGGCCTCCGACAATCACCCCCCCGCCAAGCCAACAAAACGGACGTTGAGGCCATCGACAACTCCCCCCCCGCAAATGACACGGACGCACAGGAACCAGACAACCCACTGAGCAATGTGTCGTTCAATGTGTCCAGGAGCTTCATTCAGCCAGAGCGTATAGATGAAAGGTAAATATTAAATCAATGAGTTCATACTTTGTAATCCCTAATCATGAACACAGCCCCTGTAGCAAAACGCACTGCATTACTGACAGAGCCTGGTTTTGGTTTTGTAATACGCTTTTGTTGCACGAGAGTAGTACCTAGGAGGTTTTCACCCGCCATTGCGGCGGTTACGCATGAATGCGGCGGTGGTGACGCATGACTGATTTCGGTATTGAGCGCCCCCTAGCGGCGTGTTAAGTGATGAGTGACGTGGGGGGAGGAGGGAGGGCCCCGCCCGGCCCCGCCCCGCCCCGCCCGGCCCCGCCCGGCTCCGCCCCGCTTTGCGGGGCGGGTGAGTAGATGAATATTAATAATTGAGAAGAAAGAATATTGTTAATGAATAGAGGGTAATTAATAAGATCAAAGGACCTAACAAGGAGATGAGAAAGACGGGACGGAGTGACCAGTCCGAGTGGTGAGCTAATGCTAATTGGACGTCGTAACGACAGGAGTTAACTGTAAGCCGAAGCGTTTATCCAGCTGTGAGCCATAGTGCGAGATGAAAGGATGCTAATCGGAACAATGTAGCAACGGAGTCGAGCTAATCAGTGAAAAAAACGGCAACACTGTTGCAAAGTACGCTAGTGATGTAGGACTGAGGCCTGTTGTAGCGGACATAAGACGTAATAAAATGAAAACCGTTAAATATAATGGTAGTATGTTATATGTAATATGTAGCCGACATGCATGGCAACATTTTATCCGTTGGAATATGGAAATCGAACCGTTCAGTAAAAAAATTGTAGCAGGGTGAAAATTGACTATGTGTAAAATATGCACACACGCATTGAGGCCTGTTATAACCAGAATATATATATAATATATATATATATATATATATATATATATATATATATATATATATATATATATATATATATATATATATATATATATATATATATATGCGGTGGACATAAGACGTAATAAAATGAAAACCGTTAAATATAATGGTAGTATGTTATATGTAATATGTAGCCGACATGCATGGGTGCAATTTATCCGTTGGAATATGGAAATCGAACCGTTAAGTAAAAAAATTGTAGCAGGGTGAAAATTGACTATGTGTAAATATGCACACATGCATTTGTAACAAGAACGCAATACAAGACGGGAATATAAGATGAAGCAAAATTTAATATATATGAAAAGAAGTACAGTTACATATTAAAACATTATATATAATTATAAATATAGAAGTTAACAATTACAACGTGATATATATAAGTATAGAAGTTAAAAATTAAAAATGCCATATATAAATATAGAAGTTCAGCGTGGGTGCAAGTTCATCCGACATTATTGATTGATTGATAGAACGAAAAGTTTGCGGCGAGCGAGAGGATGTGTCTTGCGTCGTCCTAGTTTGTCTAGCGGCAACGGTGCGAGCGTGCGTCGACGACGACGCAGTAACGGTGATCGACGGCGACGCGGTAATGGCGATCGACCGGACGGTGTTCTTGGGTATTGTTGTAGGTCGGCCATGACAGCCGACCAGCGCCTCCTATGATCGACGAAATCTGTAGCAGAGGTGTGGCATGCATCATCATCATTATCATCCCAGGATTCGGGCGAGATGTTATGGTGACGATAACCGAATTTGAGGTGGTGCAGTTCGCTCAGAACGTGACGCCAAAGACTGGCGTGACGCATGAACGCCGGTAAAAGTCCGTCGATGTACAGATCGTCACGAAACTGACCGGTAACCGTAACCCGTCGCTCTATGGTCCTGTGTTGCATTTCGATCATGACACACGGCCAGTAAGCTCTATGCATGCTGCAAGTAAACGACAAAACCAGAGTGAGAATATACATAATGTAGTCATATATATATATATATATATATATATATATATATATATATATATATATATATATATATATATATATATATATATATATATATATATATATATATATATATATATATATATATATATATATATATATATATATATATATATATATATCAGACGTAACCAAGCAACGAGAGAGATGAAATATGACTGGTAGGTGTTATCGTCAGGCAAGCCGCTGCATATGGAACTTGGACTCGACGAACACTTAGCGAGACATGTATACAGGGAACGATAGAACAGTATGTAAAGTGAACATTTATTAAAAATGTAGAGCTATGTAGAGCTATGAAAGAATAATAAAGAAATAAATAAATTAATAAATAAATATATATACTTACGCACGATCTAGCAGCTCAAACATGGCCGTCCCGACGGTTTGTAGAACGACCAAGAGATCACTAAACAGAGCTACGACGTCGGCAGGCATGATGTTCGAGTATGAAGACAATAACGGCGTGGTTGAGATGACGACACGAAGATCCCAGCTCGTTTATATAGCATGGTAGAAATAAACCAGACAGCTGACGTAACCCTCAGAACAATACCACAGTAATCAGAAAAAAGATAAGCGGCCTGCAGCTGTCAACTAACCGACACCAGACATCCATCACACAAGGAAAAAAGCGGGGGTTATGAGTACTGAGACAGCTCTAGAACGGCGTGTATTTAATACAGTAAATGCACATTTTAACGGCATAAAGACAGTATGAACCGTCCTGTACAGTTCCGAGGCGGCAAGAATTACCTGTCCAATTTCTATGCGTGCCCGATACGTGTGTGGAATAGAGAATTTAAGACTGTGGAAAGCGCGTACCAATGGCGTAAATGCATCCATCATGGGGATATGCACACAGCTGAAAAAATGCTATCCACTCACACGGGTCTACAGGCGAAATACCTAAGCAAGAGCATTCGAGAGAAAGCGCATTTACGTGCAGACTGGAACACACAAAGATGTTCTATAATGTATGCGTTAGTGGCTGTTAAATTTCGCAACCCGACCCTACGTAAACGACTGTTAGCTACAGGAAAAGCTGAATTGAAGGAATGGGTCAAGAGTCGGGAAGGCTACTGGGGCGCATTGACGTACAGTGGTCAAGCTGGTCAGAACATGTTAGGACAGATACTTATGAAAGTACGCGAGTTCATACGAAGACACGAGAATCCCCCCACAGTGAAACTAACGCCAGACGTAACTCGAGTCGATCACAAGACCGACGGACAAAGTACACCGCACTGGCACACACCCGGCGCACAATAGCGCATCACGCGCTCGACCAAGGGACACGATAAGATTGCGCGCCACAGGCAGTAGCAGGCCTATATAAAGTGGCTCGCAGTTAACCAGACTCACACTCGCTTTCCGATCGCCCAGCACGAGCACCAGCACCAGCACCAGCATCAACGAAAGAACTATGGCAGCAGCACAGCAGTACAACGCCGATGAGATGACGATTACGCGGCTTGAGATTCAAGTAAGTAGCGGAAATTATAGATTTACACGTCCGTTAACTATAGTACAATGTGCCACGCAAGAGAAATGTATCGTATATGCATCATGCGTACAGTGTACCAAAGGTGTGGTTCCCGAAAATAATGGCTACGCGTGTCGGGTTCATGGACGGCAGCGGGTTCCAACCTATCGATTCTGTCTGCGTATCCTCCTACAGGATGCCATTGGGAGTGAAGTGTGGGCAACGTTGTTTAACGAACAGGCAGTTAATGTGTTGGGATTTACGGCTAAGGCTTACATGAGCATGACGTCAGACACCGAGCGGTACGAGGCACTGGATATGTTGCGGGGGGCTCGTGTCATGGCAACCGTTAGGAAGCGCGTAGCGGGACAGTATGTCAATTACACAGTGTCAGAACTGGAAGTAATGACCGTGTAACTCTGTTGTTGACAGGATGATGATGCCGACGTCGCCGCTGCCTCTGCTACAAGCAGTGACGTCGTCAGCGTCAGGAACGGAAGAGAGAAGGTAATGGAATGGTTACGTAATAATAGTTCCGAAATACTATTCTCCTCGTCAGTGGAAAGTTGCTCACCTCCATCCCTCATCATGATAACAGATGACGAGGGGGATAATAATGACGTCATATCTATAAGTAGTAGTAGTAGTACTAGTAGCGACGACATGGAGGCTACGGTGAGTGGTCTAGATAGGATACGTGACCGATCCGAAGCCATAACGATCGAAAATAACTTTTTTAAAGCACTAGAGGTCGCCAGCGTCCAGTATGCCTGTGACGAGGTGAACCGCATACTTAATTTAAAGGACGACAAGGAGCATTACGTACCATCGTCTGGCTTGATCATGCACATCTTGCGGTGGCTATCTATAGAGGTCACCTCAAGGTGTGCCAACATGATGTGGCGCCACGATGTGTCAGAGTTGGTTAAAAAGACTCTAGCAGAACGATGCACAGATATACAGGATGCTACAGAAGAGTAATGAGAACTATGTGCAACTATATATATATATATATATATATATATATATATATATATATATATATATATATATATATATGTTTGATCATACTAGCAATGTAATTAGTAGTCGTTCTGTTCAATAGAATGGTCTGACGCAACTACAGAGAGCATACAAACGTCAGGTATCAGCAATGTATGAGGCTGAGGAGGAGAAGGAGGCGGAGGAGAAGGAGGTGAAGAGACAACGAGGGGAAGCGCCAACAACATCCACACAAACCCATGACTCCTACCCGGAAACCCAGGAAATGCCGTGGGGGTCTCTGTATGTTTCGGAGGACGATGAAGAAGATGACGATGAAGACGGTGCGAAAGAAACCGAGGCTGAAGACGCCAGCTTCGAGTTTAGTCCGGCGTCACCACTGCCGACAACGGAGGAAGAGGTCACGACACCCCCAACCCTGTACGTGTTTCCGGAGAAAACAGTGGTGCTGAAGCCAGACGGGGGTGTCGTGAACATACCCGACCAATGTATAAAGGAAAGCGAGCCGTCCACCAGCACGCAGGAGGAGGAGGATGCGTTCCCCGCAAGCCAGACTCATACCAAAACCACCACCACCACCACCACCAACAACAACAACAACAACGAGGAGGAGGATGAGAAGGAGGAGGACCAGATGAATGACAAGGTGTGTCACATAGTGCTAGAAGAGGTCATGGCCAATATGATCGTGAACCAATGGTGTCGATCGTCGCAATCCGTAGACGCTATAACGGAACTCGTATGTGATGCGACAATTGCAACCATGCAGTCGTCAGAATGGCGGGAAGTTATGAATGCACAGGCACGCATGATCCTGCGACGTTAACCGTAATTAGTAGCGGACCATTAGTAGTTGAACATTAGTAGTAGTAGTAGTAGTAGTAGTAGTAGTAGTAGTAGTAGTAGTAGTAGTAGTAGTAAGGAATAGTAGTATTAGTAATGTAACTTAGTATCTGTTATTTTGTTTGCTGTAGGATGAAGCACCTGTGCTACCGATAGAAGCGCGTAGGCGTGCAGGCCGAGAATTAGTGGAAATAATATTAGAGTACATGATTACGACATACGATGAACAGTAGTTATATTTTTGTTATGTAGGACGAGGAAGGGTATGATGAAGCGCCCGTAGCACCGGCAGCAATGCGGAGACGCGAACTGCGACGATTAGTCAACATCATTATTGATTTCATGATCGAAACACACGAGTATTAATATTCACCGTTTACAACGGAAAGCATTATAAATCACAGTAGTTTATTTGTTAGCTGTAGAACGTTATGTTATGTAGTCTGTTATTGTATGACATAGATATGTAATTTAGTCTTATTGTATGACATAGAGTCATTGCTATATATATATATATATATATATATATACATAAAAACTTATATAATACTTCATCATCATCATCATCATCATCATTTTACGTAACCTCTGTCGCGGTATAACAACCCACAAGTTAATCATCAATATACTAGCCACTGGCGTGTCGATAACCGACCGTAAGCTAGGGTCACTGGCGAGGATGTAAAATCCCACAAACCATCATGTCAGCACAGTGTTTATATAAGTTTATCAGTATATATATATATATATATATATATATATATATATATATATATGTATGTATGTATGTATATGACATACGTATATGTAATAAAAAAGTCATGCAATGATTGATACGTGTTGTCAGTGGTGTTACCTAGTTGAAAGAGAACCCGTAGCCATCGATAGTGGACACAGTAGCCATTAGCATAGGAACACACCTTAGTTACTACACCACCACCCCCACCCCACCACCACCACCACCACCACCACCACACGCAGTATATATATATATATGTACTAAGAGCCGCGGTCTGTCAGTTGTAGATGCGTACAGCATCATGAAACGTCAGCTATGTCGTCACTGCGGAGTGACATTCGATACGTATGCAGAGCTACAACAGCACCTAGCGAGTCATTCCACACCGACAGTTAACGAACACTCGAATGCGGTAACGACGCCAGCAGTGGTGCCACCTAGTGACCACGCCAAGAGAACGAAATATACGTGTAAATGCGATGCAACGTTTGGGAGATGGGACGATCTGCAGCATCATGTGATATCCGTATGTCGTCTTAGCAGTAGCAGTAGCAGTAGTACAAAAAAGACCGCAGTCTACACTTGTGCGAAATGCGGAAAGAATTTCAGTAGACGCGACACTCTGACCAGACACGCACGAACAACGTGTACCGGCGGCGTCGTCGTCGTCGTCAAGAAGCCACCAAGACCGAAGATATCAAAGAGAGAAGACACCACACCCCACCATCCACTCGTTACCCACGAAGACCCCCTAGAGCCACCTGATCGACTCCGCAGTAGCAGTAGCAATAGTACAAAAAAGACCGCAGTCTACACTTGTGCGAAATGCGGAAAGAATTTCAATAGACGCGACATCCTGACCAGACACGCGGGAACAACGTGTACCGGCGTCGTCAAGAAGCCACCAAGACCGAAGAGATCAACCAGAGAAGACACCACACCCCACCATCCACTCGTTACCCACGAAGACCCCCTAGAGCCACCTGATCGACTCCCCTTCGACGACACCCTGTCCACGGAACTGCTAGATGTCGTTCGAGCGCACTGGCGAACGATACGGACACGTGTAATGAGAGGACCTATCCAATGTAGGTACGATTACAGATTAACAACATTAGACACGACCGTCCTAGAGACTCCTCTGAAGCGCATGTTCCAGGAACAGACCAACGCCTTCAAGGTTAATCTCAGTTACGGGTTCATCCTGAGGAACAAGAACACGGGTCGATACAAGTACTATCATTCCTCGCACAACTGCTGTGGACGATACCTGGACGAGCCCAGTCTCATCACCAACAGCAAGGACTTTGATGACTTTCTCGAACGCATCCGAGAAACCGACATCCTGCAATGGGCCATCAATCAAAGACCGGATTCTGCGTGGGTGTGCGAACTCGTGACCAATGTCACATTTTTCGTCAACCGCATCATCGATCATCCCATAGGATGCGTAGGAATGATCGCCCTGCCAGCGTACATCAAGAGGAACAAAGCCGTCATTGGTCTGGAAAAGGAACCCGCGTATAAGAAGAGGTACAACGATAACCTGTGTCTGTTCCGATGTCTGGCCCTGCATCGAGGATGTGACATACGTCGATTGGAACCAGCGGTGAAGACACTGTACGAGACGTACAACCAAAACGGAGTACCCATGGAAGTATTTGCCGGGGTCACGATGGACGACCTCTATCGTGTAGAGACCACGTTCCAAACGAACGTGTGCGTGTACAGTCTCGTAAAACCGGATGGAGAGGATCAAGAGGATGAATCGACAACTGCCGAACTCGTCCGTCGATCGGTACACTCTACCTCAATCTTCACGAGACGCATTTTTCCTTCATCCAGGATGTACGCAAATACTGTCACTCGTATAGATGTTGGACGTGTGGTGCCGCGTTGTGGAAAGATGCATGGACGTTGCGTAGACACGAGAGCACGTGTACTGGAGGCGTGCGTCGAGTCTATCCTGGTGGCGTGTATCATTCGACTCCGTCGGTGTTCGAACGGCTGGACGACGAGAACATCCGAGTGGCCGAAGCTTTGCGGTACTATCCGTACCGAGCCACCTTTGACTTCGAGTGTTGGTTCGACACCGAACAACTTCCGTCGGACAGCGACCAGGTTCACTGGGTTGCACGTCACGTCCCGCTGAGCGTCAGCGTGGCGTCCAACGTGCCCGGACACGAGCAAGTGAAATGTCTCGTCACGGATGGAGACACCAACAAGTTGGTGAGCTCCATGATGGACATCCTGAGAGCGATGAGTGACGCCGCGTACGAAAAGATCAAAGACTCATACGAGTATGCGTTGGAACAACTCGCAGAAGCACTGACGAGCTGGGACGAGCAGGAGGAGAGTGCACGGTCAGCCACCGACAAGGACGCTCGACCGGCAACCAACCCGTACAAAAAGCTGATGGGACAACTGTATGGATGGATGCATCAGTTACCTGTCATCGGGTTCAATTCGGGTTCGTATGATCTCAATGCCATCAAACAGTTCCTCATACCGTACTTCCTTTCGACCTCAAAGACAGCGGAACACTCCGAGGAAGACGAGGACGACGACGACGACGACGAGAGGGAGCAAGAGGACAAAGAGACCAGAGAAGAGAACGACGGCGTCGGATCATTTTTCGTCATCAAACGCAACAACACGTTCATGTGTCTTTCGACGGATCAGCTGAAATTCCTAGACATGACCAACTACATAGCCCCCGGGTTCAGCTACGACAAGTATCTGAAAGCGTACGGATGCGAGGTGACGAAAGGTCATTTCCCGTACGAGTACATGGACCGTCTGGAGAGACTCGACGACACCGCTCTTCCGCCGAAAGAGGCCTTCTTCAGTCGGCTGAAGAACGAAGGTATTTCAGACGAGGATTACGCCAGTTGTCAGAAGGCCTGGTGCGACAATGGCATGACGACGTTGCGCGACTTTCTCGTCTGGTACAACAACAGGGACGTGGTTCCCTTTCTTCAGGCAATCGCTAGACAGTTTGCCTTCTATCGAGAACGTGGAATAGACATGTTCAAGCAAGGCATCAGCGTACCTGGTCTGACCCTGCTGTACCTGTTCAACGACCTTCCAGAGAAGACCTACTTTACCATCTTCAACGAGAAGAATAAAGATCTGCACGACCTCGTCAAAGATAACATCATAGGTGGCCCGTCGATCATTTTTCACCGCTATCACGAGAAAGGGGTCACCATGATACGTCAGAACGAATACGGAGAGGCTGCTCGTCCGTGTCGATCGATCGTCGGATACGATGCGAACGCGCTGTACCTGTGGTCGCTCATGCAAGACATGCCTATGGGATGGTACACGCGACGACGGGCGGAGAACGACTTCCGCCCCGAATCGGCGCAGCTGTACGGACAGATGGCTGCCGAATGGCTGACGTGGGAATCCGAACGCACGGGACTTTCCATACGACATCAGATCAACGGACGAGAGAAGCGAATAGGCAAACATCGGGTGGATGGTTGGTGCAGCGAGACGAAGACGGCTTATCAGTTCGAAGGGTGCTACTTCCACGGTTGCCAGTGCACTCGCGAAGAGGTAAACGCCGTCAACGGGAAACCCATGGCGCAACTGCTCGCCGAGACTCGAAAGACCATCGCTTACCTACGTCACTTTGTCAAGGTCGTCCAGCTGTGGGAATGCGAGTGGAAAGAGATGAGACGCGCCCCGGCCGTACGAAAGTGTCTGGACGCTGCATTTCCCCGACGTCGACGACACTTGCGGTGGACGATGACGTCACAGCAGATCCTGAACGGCGTGCGTGCAGGAACCGTGTTCGGCCTGATCGAGTGCGACATCTGCGTACCGGAAGAATTGCGCGCGCACTTTGCCGAGATGCAGCCCGTGTTCAAGAACATTCGTATGATACGCGAGGATCTCGGTCCGTTCATGCGCCGCTACGCCGAAGAGCACAACATCATGTCGACTCCGAGACGCATGCTCGTGGGTAGTTATCAAGGCGATAAGATACTGCTCGCAACGCCCCTGCTGCGATGGTATCTGGACCACGGTCTCGAGGTGCTGCACGTGTATCAGGTCATCGAGTACGATCCCATTCCGTGTTTCCGACGGTTCGGCGATGCGGTGTCCACGGCCCGACGCGAGGGCGACGTCCACCGAGACAAGACCATCATCGCGGACACCATGAAGTTGCTGGGGAACTCGGGCTACGGAAAGACCATCACAAACGTCGACCGACATCGCGACGTCAGCTACTGCACGGAGAAGACGGCATCGCTCATGGTCAACGATAAACGGTTCCGACAACTCGACAGGGTCGTCGACAACGCGTACGAGATAGAGATGAACAAGAAGACCGTCAAGTACACCCTACCCGTCCACGTGGGATTCTTCGTCCTGCAGTACGCCAAGATGCGCATGTTGCAGTTCTATTACGACTTTATCAACCGATACGTGGAGCGCCCTCTGTTCCAGTACTGCGAGATGGACACAGATTCCGCGTATTTGGCCTTGACCGGTGAGTCCGTCGACGACCTCGTGACCCCAGCACTACGCGATCATTACTTCCGACATCGCTCCGAATGGCTCCCGTCCGAATGTTGCGACGAACATCGGAACGAGTACGTGCGCTGTCGACTGGCCAATCGACCGTGGATCGGAGACGAGGCGTGCTGTAAGGCGCGCAGAGCGTTCGACAAGAGGACACCGGGTCTGTTCAAGGTCGAGTGGTCCGGCAACGGGTTCGTGGGGTTGTGTAGCAAGACGTACTACTGTTTCGGCGCCACCGACAAGTACAGCACCAAAGGACTGAGCAAACGTCACAACGTCATCGACAAGGATGCGTTCCTGGAGGTGCTCACCAACCGTCGGAGCGGAAGTGGAAAGAACCGCGGATTCCGGGTGCATAACTCGACCGTGTTGACGTACGTGCAGGAACGGGCGGCTCTCACCTACTTTTACGCCAAACGCGTGGTGCACGAGGACGGGGTGACCACGGGTCCGGTGGACGTGTAGTAGTAGATAAGGCGATGCACGCTGCACTTGTTTCATACGCGATCATGGATGCACGATGGAAACATCCCTTCACGTGCATCGTTGCCGGACCGACGGGATGCGGCAAGAGTACGTTCGTGACGCGTATGTTGCGTCACGCTACTGCAATGATCGACCCACCTCCCGAACGGATCACGTGGTGTTACGGAGAATGGCAAGAGGCGTACGCAACGACGGACCTGAACCACGTGCGCTTCGAGGAAGGGTTACCGACGGCGGCCATGTTCGAATCGACGACGAGGAACCTCATCGTCATAGACGATCTCATGGCAGAAACGGACGAGCGGGTCACGACCTTGTTCACTAAAAAAAGTCACCACAGGAACACGTCCGTGCTGTATCTCGTACAGAACCTGTTCCCCAAAAACAAAGAGAGTCGTACCATCAGTCTGAATTCTCAGTACATGGTGGTGTTCAAGAATCCTCGTGACGCATCGCAGATGTCGCACTTGGCTCGGCAGATGTATCCGGGACGCGGGAAATTCGTGCAAGAGGCTTTTAAAGACGCCACGGCGGTACCGTACGGTTATCTATTGGTCGATCTGAAACAGGACACGCCCGAGGACATGCGTCTGCGCACGGCCATCTTTCCAGACGACGGTGTTCAGTACGTGTACTTGCCGAAGGTATAAAAAGACCGAGTGCGTGGATGGTCTCTTCATTCGCACCATGTCTGCCCTGGTGAAGAGACACATTGCGTGCATACAGACGCTGCACAGACTAAAGAACAACAAAGAGAAAAAAGCCATCCTAAAAAACGCTAACGCCGATCTGCTGTGCGCACTGGCCGAGTGTGCCTACAACATACTACGAAAGAACGTTCCGTTGACCGCAGTACAGAAGCAACGTCTGGGTAAATACAAGACGAAATTACGCGAGTTGGCCAAGAAAAGAACGTCGGCTGCCAGGAGAAGACGCCTCTTGATACAACCGCAGGTCGGCGAGGGACAGACCGGAGGTTTCCTATCGGCCTTCCTAGCACCGTTGGCCAGTTCGGTCTATCTATCCCTGCTCCGAAAGGAGCGACCGACGAGGTAGATACATGGAAAACGCACGCAAGATGGCCTTGGTAGATCCTCGACTGTTGGACACGCTTCGTTCACCCCCACCTCCCCCAACCACCGACACCGTAGGTAAGAAGGTGCAAGCCCTCGATGCCGATATGAAGACCATCCTCGACAGAACGGACCTAGACGACGGGACCAAGGTTACTCTGTATAATCAGGTGTTGCAGCGGTACAACGTCTTGGCCGATAAACACGCCAAGGAACCGGTACGCGTGCTCACGGTGAACGAGTCGGCGACGGGGTCGAGGGCGGAGCCGGGGTCGGAGTCGGAGGATGCAGCAGTACGCGTTCCCGGTAGCGGAATAGAGGCCACCGTCTTGGACACCGTTCCCAAGACCATGCACGCCAAAGCCCGACGTTTGATGGAACATCTGAAGAGAAATGTCGCGTGGACCGCTCGCGGTGAACTCATACACGAGGGCGAGCCGGTGGTCGGAAGTAACGTGGTGGATCTCGTCAACGATCTGTTGCGTAAGAGAAAGACCGATCCGACGGGGTGGCAGCCATTCGCACGACAACTCCGCACCATCAACCTGCCCATGGAGTTGGTCGGTAACGCGGCCAGGAAAGCCTACATGCGACAGGCGACGAGGACGGTCACTCCCCCTCGCCGATCGACTGCCGCTACTCCTCGTGCTGTCGGCAGTGCACGAAGATCGCTAAGTTGGACACCCCTCTCTCGTCAGCATCGTCGTCGAATGGAACATTCCATGCCCACCCCACCCCCCGAAAAACGCAAGGCTTTGTCGTCATTGGCCGGTTGGGACGACATATAATGCGGTGCGATGCGTGTCCGTGACACAGTGTTCGTCATGTCAACGGATCCACAGGACACGTACCGTTCCATCGTCGCTGCGATATTCGTTAGTGGACTTTACCTGATCGCTCACGGCATAGCCCAAGGTCTCATTCAACAGACGTTGTTCAGACTATGGTTTCGCTACTAGACCGTTGTTGCTCTACCGCTTGCGTTGTTACTGCGATAGCGTACGTCCTACTATACGTCGGCGCTCTCCTCGTCATTCGTCAGCATCTGTGCTCCGGACTCAACGTCACCGACCCCGTCAACGCGTCCGACCTCCTCCTCCTCTTTTAATGATGGCAGCACGGAGGAGAGAACAACCCATGAGGTCGGTCTACTTCGATCCACAGAGGGTAGGCAGTTATGGAGGGGTCGGCGCCTTGCGTCGCGTCACGCGCATGCCGCGGAAAATCGTCGAACAATGGTTGTCGGAACAGGACGCCTACACCTTACACAAACTGAATCAACAGTGGCAGGCCGATCTCGTAGACCTGACGAAGTTTAAACGCCACAACGAAGGTATGACCTTTCTCCTCACGACGATCGACGTCTTCTCGAAAGTGGCCCGGTGTGTTCCCCTGAAGAACAAGTCCGCGGCGTCACTGACTGCGGCGCTGCAAACCACGTTCGTCGACGTTTGGCCACATACGCTGCAGACGGATCAAGGCAAGGAATTTCTGAACGAATCAGTTCAGGCTCTATTGCGTCGTTACGGCATCCGTCACTTCTCCACGCACAACGCAGAGACGAAGGCGGCCGTCGTGGAACGCTTCAACAGAACGTTGATGACGCGCATGCGCCGATACTTCACGGAACACCAGACGTGGCGTTACGTCGACGTCCTTCCGGACATGATACGATCGTACAACAACACCCCCCACGACAGCATCGGCATGGCACCGTCACAGGTGAATCACAAAAATCAAGAAAAGGTGTGGCAACTCCTGTACGGCCACGACGGTAAGGGAGTGCCCAAGTTGCACGTGGCGGATCGCGTGCGCATCAGCAAGTACAAAGGCAAGTTCGAAAAGGGCTACGAGCCGAACTGGAGCGAAGAGATCTTCACGGTACACGAGGTTCATCCCTCCGATCCACCCGTGTACCGCTTGCGGGACGATCTCGGCGAAGTGCTGGACGGCACCTTCTACGAACCGGAGCTGCAGAAGGTGTCGGTACCCGTCGATAAGGTGTACCGCGTCGAAGAGGTACTGGAACGCCGTACGAAGGACGGACGCAAGGAGGCTTTGGTGAAATGGTTCGGCTATCCCTCCACACACAACAGCTGGATCGACGCCGGGGCACTCGTCCACTCCACTATAAAGACCAGCAACGCGTATGGCGACACTTCATTCGAGAAATGACACACGCCACGACACCACAGACCGTCAGCACCACCATCATAGACGAGGAGGAAGCACAGGAGGCGACGGAGGAGGAGGATTGTACCGACGCTGCATCGAACGAGAAAGACAGCACTCCCTGGCACCTGTTCGGTACCGCGTGTCCCAAAGAGGAGATTGTGTTTCTGTGTCAGGTCGTCGTCTTGTACACGATCATCCTGATCAGCATTTACAACCTGACGACAGGTCACACGAATTCTAATCTGTGGACGGCGCTGCTGAGCAGCTCGTTGGGTTACCTGCTGCCCAATCCCACGTTGAGACGCAATGGCGACTGATTTCTATCTTACGCTACCTAGCAACGCTTCCATGAAGGTGCACCCCGATAACACCTTGGCCCATTACATCACGGACTTGCCACAACGCATATCGCTGTCTGGCGAATGGGAGTGCGGGCTGGTAGAGTTCCAGTATCCACATACGTGGTACAACGTTCGAGACGGCGACACCTGGTTCTACCTCAACGAGCGCGATCCTGTAGGTCTTACCCCGAGCACGAAGATTGCTGCTGGCTATTACCGCAGTCCCGAGGTATTGTCAACGACTATTACGCGCGTCAGGCGGGTGGTGCGCTGCCCTACTTCGCAGGTGTACAATACCAGCGAGGTCACGGACTGGGCAGTCTGTTCGGCGGTCTGCTGCGCAGCGCCATGCCACTCATCAAGAGAGGTGCCGTGGCGTTGGGCAAAGGAGCGTTGAAGACCGGCATTCGCATAGCCGACGACGTCTTGTCTGGTCAGAACATAAAAACGGCAGCCAAACGACGCATCACGGACTCTGGTAGGAGCATGCTGCATACCCTTGCGACCCCTGGCGTGCGACCTACGAAACGTATAAAACGAGCGTCCTCGCAGACAGGAGTCACTACGACGAAGAGACGGCGCGCGAAACAGACGCTCAAGAAACGTGAGGCCGACATATTCGACGAAAAAGATGGCGTTCGTACATAAGCAGTCGTGCGATGGGGTCAAGTCCGAGCTGGATCTCTTTACCGTACCTCCCACTCAGAACAGCATCGTCGACAGTCACGTGGTCGAGCATCAACCCATGGCCTCTCTGGACTCTGGTGGACCGATAGAATTCCTGATCCCCGGATCGGGAGACGATTACCTGGATCTCGCCAACACGATGCTACACGTGCAGGTGAAGGTGACGCGCGCCAACGGGGACGATCTCGACTTGGCCGACCCCGTGGGACCGGTGAATAACTTGCTGCATTCGCTGTTCGGTCAGGTCGACGTCTCCCTGAACGGCACGCTCGTGACCCGTTCGACCAACACGTACGCGTATCGTGCCTACATCGAGACGCTGCTGAGTTACGGTGCCGATGCCAAGGACACGCAGCTGACGGGTCAGCTGTGGTACAAGGACACGGCCGCTCACATGGATGCCGTCGAGTTAGTCGACGGCCCCACGGCTAACGCAGGGTTCGTGGCTCGACGAGAGTACGTGGTACGGAGTCGAGTGGTCGACATGATGGGTCGTCTACACGTGGACCTGTTTCTGCAAGATAAATTCCTTATCAACGGCGTCGACGTCAAGATCCGACTGGTGCGTAACAAGGCTGCGTTTGCGCTCATGGCTGGCGGAGCCAACCCCGATTACAAGATCGACATCGTCAATGCCACCTTGTTTGCCAAGAAGGCCACCCTCAATCCCGCCGTGCAGATGGCACACATCAAGACACTCGAGAAGACCACGGTCAAGTATCCGATGCGGTCCGTCGACTGCAAGGTGTACTCCATTCCCGCGGGCGCTCGGTCGCACACGCACGAGAACCTGTTCTTCGGCACTCTGCCGAAACGTCTGGTGCTGTGCTGCGTCGATAACGACGCCTACAACGGTGCGTACGACAAGAATCCGTTTCACGCCAAGAACAACGCCATAAGCTTCCACGCCGTGTACGTTGACGGACGACAGATACCCGCCAAACCCTTCCAGCCCAACTTCGCAGCCGACCTCTTCGTCAGGAGCTACATGAGCATGTTCACCTCGACCGGTAAGATCTGGCAGGACGAGGGCAACGGTCTGACTCGCAGCGACTACCGAGACGGTTACACCTTCTTCTGTTTCGACCTGACCCCCGACCAGTGCGACGGTCCCTGCTTCCATCTCGTACAAAAGGGCAACCTCCGCATAGAACTTCATTTCCGCGAGGCGCTGCGGACCACCGTGAACGTCATCGCCTACGCAGAGTTCGAGTCCGTGCTGGAAATCGACAAGAGCCGCAACGTCATCTGCGACTTCTGATGAGATGGACACCCTGCAGATCGCCCGACTACTGCAGGCGGACCCGACCACCAGATCGATATTTCGCGGTGTCGTACCCAAAGACGGACTGCCCGCGACGATAGACGGCGTTTTACCTGCCGCCTTCGTGTGCAACACCGACGACGGCGACGAACCGGGCGAACACTGGATCGCGCTGTACCTGGCTGCCGACGGACGCGGCGATTACTTCTGCTCGTACGGCCTGCCGCCACGTCACGCTGCCTTCCGCACCTTCATGAACGAACATTGTTCCGAGTGGACTCATAATAGCAAGAGACTTCAGAGCCCTCTGTCTAACGTTTGCGGACGATATTGCGTAGCTTTTCTATTGCTTCGTTGTAACGGCTTTCCGATGAAAACTTTTATCAACGTATTCGGCACCGATCTAGTTGCTAACGATTGCCGCGTGTTTGATTGGCTTAAACAGATGCGACAAGGTAGACTGTATTATCGCTCGTCGTAATCGATCGACGAGCCTCCGGTAGTCGTACTTATATATTACACGCTACCCATATTGTATCGCCATCCTGCTGCTGCTGCTGCTGCCGCTGCTTGTTCAATAAAATATACCTGTGCACTCGTACGATACCGTGTCTCGTTCCTTTCTCGTCTCCTCGTTAGGTCCTTTGATCTTATTAATTACCCTCTATTCATTAACAATATTCTTTCTTCTCAATTATTAATATTCATCTACTCACCCGCCCCGCAAAGCGGGGCGGAGCCGGGCGGGGCGGGGCGGGGCCGGGCGGGGCCGGGCGGGGCCGGGCGGGGCCCTCCCTCCTCCCCCCACGTCACTCACCACTTAACACGCCGCTAGGGGGCGCTCAATACCGAAATCAGTCATGCGTCACCACCGCCGCATTCATGCGTAACCGCCGCAATGGCGGGTGAAAACCACCTAGGTACTACTCACGAGCGGTGTGAAAATATCGGCATGATTACATTTGATTATAAATCCATACATTTTGTTATTTAGATATGTTGTCGATGAACTTCCGGCGGATCCAGTTGCCGTTGAAGAGTTGGAGCCAGCTTTCACTATACTGGATGCAGTGTCACAGCGAGGGAAAAGGAAACTCGTGTCCAACAGCTACTCGTACGCTGTCAAGATAATTTCACGAATAATATAACAATAATTCAGATAACAGGTGTCCGTTAAAGAAGGAATAACATGTCTGCATTAATAGTTCAAAAGACATAACTACGGATTATCACATATTCATTATTTGGTATTCCAGCGACAAAAAGGAGGTCCACTATGTGGAGATGCACAGTACGGAACAAAAAGACCAACTGCCTAGCTATTGTACATCAACCCGGTGAAATGTTCATCATTGGGCCCAAAGATCACGCGCACGGTCCTGTAGCCGGAGTGGCAACATCACTGGCAGTGAAAGCTAAGATAAATATAAATGATACTAATATATAAATAATGCTATAATAATTATAATAATATGAATAATAATAATAATATGAATAATGATAATAATTATGTTAATAATAATAATAATGAAATAAGAATAGTTAGCCTGGCACGCACTGCCAACCGCGTCCGGGCCAAGCTCGACCAGATGAACCACGAGACTTAACAATTCCAAGCATGAGCTGCACGACATTGCTTTGCGAAATGTATCGGTGTCATGAATTAAACAATCCAATCAAATCAAAGTTATTGTAGCTCTTTACAATGCATATTAATCAAATGAAGGGAATCCTTTCTATTAACGTCAATATAACGTACAGAGAACAATAAGGGAAGAACATTGTATATTGGAAAAATTACGAAGCGTTGATGTAGATCCGTATGCGTTGCCAAATTCAGCATGGTCCAACAGCTAAGCAAGTTTCCAAGCAGTGTTCTACCCAGACATAGTAAATTATTTTATATTTACTAAGAGTTTCTACACCATGGAAGACACGAATGCGTGAAAAAGCTTAGAGGCCTACAATGAGTTGTCGTCTGGTTGGATCAGCGATGTAGCGGTTTTCATGGAAAAGGTGGGAGAACTGTGTGAAGACAGATTTGGAGGGTTTGGGAGGAGAGTGGAGAACAACAGCGAGGGATACAGGGAGTGGTGACAGGTGGTGGATACGGTAGTGAAATGAGAACAGTGACAGAAGGGGAAATTGACACCCAGTATCGATGCCAACCTCAACCAGACTTTAGGGGTAAAGAGGAAAGCAACAACATAACACGTACGTAATACGTACGTAATGTATAATAAATATTATGTACATGTCATGTGTGTGACCATGTAGGTGTGTGCATGTGTGTGACCATGTAGGTGTGTGCATGTGTGTGACCATGTAGGTGTGTGCATGTGTGTGACCATGTAGGTGTGTGCATGTGTGTGACCATGTAGGTGTGTGCATGTGTGTGACCATGTAGGTGTGTGCATGTGTGTGACCATGTAGTTGTGTGCATGTGTGTGTGACCATGTAGGTGTGTGCATGTGCATAATATATTGACCTCCTTTATCGCTTTTATTTTTTTATTATTCATTCATATCTTTAGAATTTGGAATGAACCAAATACAATAAGTATTTTCTAGTTTCATACCTGAATAATAATGCATTATTTGCATCAAACCGACCATGTTTGTCTTCTGAAGTTCATAATTATGTTTAATAGAAGTTCCAGTCATACCATTGGTAGTGCACCGGCAGTCGTGTCTAATTACATTCTCACAGCAAATATAAAATGTACGTTCACAAAGCCATGCAATAGTTGTCATATGTCATAATTAAAAAAAAAATGTGTAGTGATGCCGGTTTGTAATTCAAACTTGGTTTGGTAATTTACCACTGGACCGACCTATCTCTAACTAAGCGCCATCATATCATCATATCACCTCTGCACGTACTCTCAGTTCAACAGCACGCGTACTGGGTAAGTATATATACACGCAAACACACGCATGCGCACGCACACGCACACGCACACACACAAGAACTGATAAGGTCCTATAAAACCAGTGAGTGGTTGAGTTTAATCAAAGAATTTATGGATCTCGATTCTGGTGACTGACTTGAAGATGGCAGCTTCTGTTGGAATGTCAACATCCCAGCTTTTTTCTTGGTTGTTTACTTTTCTCCTCACTTCACTTCTCACTGTTCACATCGCCCAGGAGATGATATGTATTACCAACCTTTGTTCTTCCCCACATGTATTCTACAATTGTGAAATGGACTTGCAACAACCTGTGGCAGAGACGTACTCAACCCAAGTAGTCCTGTCAGCATCACACCACGTAGCGTTGTTGTTTCGACATGGTCCTCACATGTTATATAGGAAGAAACTCCTTGCAACTTCAACGCAACACACGGCTCACAAACAAATCCTCCCACTCATCAGTGTAATTGAGCCAACCCATGTGACCTATATTCCCCTGTGTTGTCTGCACAAAAGCATACAAAGCAAATCAGAGGGCCCTGGCCTGCTATACTTGCGACCACTGAACACATAAGGCATGTGTGTCCTCCATCCTTTCAGATATCTCCTCACCAGGGCCCTCATCTACAACAAACATGGAGTATCATTCTTTGCAATCGCTCGGTAGTTCTGGTCCACCCATTGACCCAGAAATTAGCATGACCTCTTCACCCAAAGTTCAAAGGACTTATGGTACAAAGCAAGGAGAGAAACGGAGAAACAGCAGACTTTACACCAAGCACGCCCATATATCAGCTCTGGGCGGATTTCAAGGAAACAGTCTTGAGCATCATTGAGAAGCGAGTCCCTTCCAAAGCCACGGCAGCACGGTACAACAACCCCTGGATAAACACCTCTACCTGGAAGGCCACCAGGAGAAAACAGAGAGCCCATAAGAAGGCAAGGAAGACAGGGAAGAAAAGGTACATCGACCGCTACAAGCCTACACGCCAAAGTGAAATACGACATCAAACAAAGTTATCTTGAAAACATAATCAGTGAAGACTTCAACTCCGACGCGAAGACATTCTGGTCGTACATCAAGAGCAAGCCTCAAGAATTGACAGGTGTCTCTCCACTGAAAAAGCCAGGAAGGTTTCCGCAAAAGCGACAGTACCAGCAAAGCCGAAATACTAAATGCCCAATTCAAGTATGTCTTCACTGAGGAGGACTTAAGCAACATGCCGTACAAATGCGAGAAACCACACCCCAACATGGACGACATAGAGGTCAGCAAAAATTAGTCATCAAGCTTCTTCAGAATCTCCGGCCGAATAAAGCTATCTCAAGTTTTGACAAAACTCTTTCAAAGGTATCTGGATGATGGACAGGTGCCACTCTGATTGGAAGGAAGTGGGGTTGGACCCCATCTTTAAGAAATGAGACAAACACCAGCATATGAACTACCATCCAATCTCACTGAAACACATCGTCCGCAGCAGTGTGATGAAACACTTTGATCTCCACCACATTCTAACTGACGCCCAACACAGATTCAGGAAGAAGCGCCTATGTGAAACTCAACTCTTAGTCACAGTACACGACATCGCTAAAAACATGGCCTTGGGGATCATGTAGATGTAATTCTGCTTGACTTCTCCAAGGCCTTTGACAAAGTTCCCCACCAATGCCTACTGCACAAGCTACAATACTACGGAGTACGTAGCAAGACGCTGAACTCGATACAATCCATCCTGACCAACAGAACACAGCAACTTGCATTAGAAGGCACCCTCTCGTCCTCTGCATCCGTCCTATCCGGAGTACCACAAAGCACTGTCCTAGGCCCCCTTCTCTTTCTGACCCATATCAACGACCTACTTTATGCAGTCCGACATTCCAATAGCAGACTCTTCGCAGATGACAGCCTTCTCTACAGAATAATTAAGGACCACCAAGACCAGGCCCCACTTCAACAAGACCTTGACTCCCTGGAAGAGGGGAACACACCTGGCAAATGAACTTCAACATGAGCAAATGCAACGTCATCCGGATCATGCCAAAGAAAGGAAGAGAAACGCTAACATCCAGTTGCTCTCACCATGGTCAAACACTGGAAACGACAAGCACCAGCAAATACTTGGGCATCAACATCAGCAGTGATCTCTCCTGGTCCACCCATGTAGAGGATATAGCGGCAAGAGGAAACCGGACTGTGGGATTCCTGCGAAATAAACTTCAGAGAGTGTACTCCTAAATTCAAGTCAGCGACCTACACCACAATGGTACGCCCCACATTGGAGTACGCCTCAGCTGTCTGGGATCCTCACAAGCAAAAAGACGCCCAACTCTTTGAAAAGGTCGAACGCCTAACATCTTAAATGGACAAGTCTGGAACATCGAAGACGACAGATCCGCCTGGGGATGCTTTACAAAATCAACAAAGGTCTCGTAGACATCAACCCAGCAAACTTTTCCGCCACTCTGACCCAAGGACCAGAGGACCACAACGCCTGCATCATGGACAGATCCAACACCCTCCCCTCCTTCACTCTTTCTTCTCCCGTACAGTGTATGAGTGGAACCACCTCCCAACATCTATCTCCTCAGCCCCTTCACCGGAGTCCTTCAAGAGTCGACTAGGCCGCAGTCTCCACAATCTGCAGCCAGTCCTCACCACTCCATAAGTAACTTCAGATCCTGTATATAGTTTTAACTTAAACACCTGTCGTTGCCCCGATAGTGTTGCAACGTCTTTTAAAATGAACTCCAGGCTCAGACCTGAACTACCAGTTAAGGAGCCCAGCCCGTGGTTTCTCAAGTCGATTTTCTACTTTTCACAGAAAATAATTTTCTATGGGCTGCAACTTAAATCGATTGTTACTCACACTAGTTTGCAAGCCTGGCAACTGCTGCTTCATGTTCAGAAGGTGGGGGTGTCCAGACAAGGTGTCCGGACCGTTAAATGGGGGCCCCGGGTGTCTTGGCGATCGTTACGTCCGTTATTAAAACAGTGTTTTGTTCATCTAGCTATCAATATCAGACTGACAGCATTGACTGCTATTCCAGTTTTTGGGGCATAGTTCTACTGAATTAAAACGGGAAAGGAATGTAGACTCTATACCATGCATCAGTGAAATATGTAATGGTACGTCTAAGGTGGTTTACAGGCCAACTTTACGAAGCGTGACAAGGTGTGATGGTCTCAAAAATAGCGTGACGTAGGGTAGCTGGGGCAGCGTGCCCCCTAAGGAAAATTTGCAAATTGTACATCATTAAACTACTTTAGCATTTGTTTAATGTGTTCACATTATAGACAGATGTGTGTTACCCATTGGAAAACTAATTTCATTAAGTAAACAACCTAGCTAAGTTAGATTTGAAAAGCATAAGACTACACAAAAAGCTGTCTTGCCCCATCCCTAAGGCAAGACGGTCGTCTGTATGGGGCAACAATTGCCTGAACGAACTGGTCAAAATTATTCTGCCTGAACGAACTATTGCCTGAAATAAAAATGTATCTATATAAAATTTAAATGGGAGTTAACACATAATACATACTTTGCGATCCATACATAATATAATATTGGTTTAGTAATATTTCATAATAATTGTTGAAACATGGCTATAATTATTATTAGCCAATAGGCTAGCAGAACGTAAATTAAGCAATGTTCATATTATATTAAATGTAGTAAACATAATTGGTCATGCGTATTACATTTGATACATTGTGACTATGTGCGTGTGTGATAAAACATAGGGACCGTCTTGCCCCACGTGCATGGGGACTGTCTTGCCTCACAGACACAATGTGTGTCTTAACACGATGGCTACAAAAACAACCCATTTTGTATTGTTTGACCTGTCAAAATTAATAATATTACCATGTCACCAATTAGGTCCATGATTCACACCGTTACATAACGAGCTTCACCATTTTATTATTGACAAATATTAGATCAATGCATATAATAGTGCAGGTTTGAAGTCATGTAAGAAATGTCCTCATGCATCTGGGAAACAAGTGTAGGACGTCGCACATCGCGGTGTCTCGACAACTAATTCGTACTTGATGAAACATCCAACCGAAATAAAGGGGGTGCCTGGGAACCTGACGGACACTCCCTGGATTCGCCTTTGATATTAAGAATATAATAGGCGTTTATCATTATGGATAAAATGGAAGTACACGAAATCAGATTACGTCCCAGCCTCAACATTGCGATATACTGTCTCTTTGACCCACTAGATGGGGACACTGTTTTGAATCACTGACTCACCAGTGGTGTCTGTTTATTTATGTTCTATGAAACATTCTTATTCCTCTCAAATAACGTTATTAGGATAAAATAAATTGTAACTGTGTATATCAATCGTCAATGGTAGCACAACAAAATAATAAGCTGGGAAACGGATTCTTACTCGGTCAAATTAAAAAATTACATCTGAAAATTGGTTTCTTGGAAAGCAAAAAAAATCCAGCAAAGTGCTCATTTGATACATACCTGAGAAATTAAAGAACAAAAAAGGCTGCTTTAAAAGTAATAATTATAGCCATGTATACAGTGGGGGCAGGTTTCAACAATGTTCAAGATGTGTTACCTTGGTGCATGTCAACCGTGATTGCCAGCATAATTATATATTGTCTGTTGCTTGTGTCTGCACAGTCTGCTTAGTTTCCCATATTTCCAAACTACAGAAAGATATTTGTGTAAGAAAAAATAAAGCCATATATTGACATTGTGCAGACTTGTTTACCCATATGAAAATATACCATGGAATTACATGGTATACCATGACATTACATGGTATTATATGGTATACTATGACATTGGTAGACTGGCAGACTCTGCTTTGTCATATATTGTGTGTGGTAATTGTATGGTACACCATGGTTTACCTGTTTCAAAACACCGTGGTATACAATGGTTTCCATGGTAGATTGGGGCGGATCTAGGCTTGTTGGCACGGGGTCTCAGTCAGTCATAGTCATTCTACTTACGAACCGGGGCGGGGGGGAACACATGTGTCGTTCTACTTACATAAGGGTTAATATTCGCCTGCTGCTAATACTTCAGTCTTTGCAATGACACTAGTTCCGATGTAGGCCTATATACTTTTTCCTTTACCGTAATATTTGCCACGGACACAGGGGGGTCTAAGATCCCCCTCCATGGTCTAGGGGGTTATTGAGAACCCTAAGACCCCCTGCATCCGCTTGCTGTATATCATGGTATTTTATCATGTTTTCCCTGTTTCAAAACACCATGGTATTTTACCTTGGAATACAATTGTATAGTGTATAAGGGTAGATGGGCCATGTGAACAAAAGCACACTAATGCGTTATATTTGTATACTGTGTGGTAGTGTTTGCATGTCATGTATTTTATCATGGTTTCCCTGTTTCAAAACACCATGGTATTTTACCTTCGAATGCAATGGTATAGTGTATAAGGGTACATGGGCCATATGAGCAAAAACACAGTAATGCGTTATATTTGTATACCGTGTGGTAGTGTTTGCATGTCACGCCGGCCATAACAAATTTAAGAACCTAATCTGTTTTTCTTTCTGTCATGTTATAAGCTATAAGTGTTACGTAACAGGAAAAACAAGCCTTGCTCTGTAAAAAGGTTTAGGTTTTTCCTATTTTCATGTTTAACTGACAAAAAGGGTTGAAAAAGTCATGTCCGTTTTGTGACATGCTCACGAAGGTCATTTACATACAGCTAATAAAACGTTGTTGCAATCACAGATTCATGCAATAAAGATAATTTTTACAGATAAATTTATGTACTTGGTAATTTCACGCCCCTTTAGTTAGAAATGTGTAGCATTTTTTGCTATTTTTATTTGGCTTGTTTACGTACGTTAAGTGTGTCTTACATTAGTGAATATAAGTATTACAATACAGGCATTACATAAGATAAAATATATTTAGATCTCTGTCAGTATTCCTAGTAAAATATGGCGTTTGCTTAAGTTTACCGGTCTCAGTAAAGTCGAAATGCCGACGGTGAACTAGTGCAGCAGATCGATCGTCTATCAAGAAATGACGAACGTGAAACTGCGTTGGATTTTACAGAAAAATAGCCACAAAAGTGAAGATGCGGCGAGCACACAGACGTGTTTATTACGTTGCCTTTGCCGACGCCATCTAATAGCATGTGCATCGTAAGTAGATTTATCTCTTCTAAAAATGCGTCTATCAAAGTTAACGCATTTGATAAAGAAATGCAGTAAAGAAATGTGTGTGTCTATATTCGCTTTGCAGCATATTTATGTGCACGTTCGTGAGAATTTGACGGATTTTAGTCACGTTCGTTATAAATTGACGGACATTGTTAACGTTTGTCGATGGGTTGTTCTTGTTTCATTTAAACCGCGCTGTGTTTCTGTATTTTGTAGAGATAACTACTTGTAGAGATAACTACTTTGCACAAAAGATCTACACACATTTTCCTCATTCCACCATCCTTCTGCCATCCATCCACCTGTGCCACGAGCCCATAATACAAATATACCAAGACGCTTTCAGTCTTTATTGAGCGCTCTTATATTACCAGTAGTTGTAATATTGATACTCATCACTGAATTTGCAAGGTTGGCATGTAACGAAGTAAAAGTACTTCGTTAGAATGCTTGAGTGATTTTTTCAAGTAACTGATTTGTAACGAAGTACAATTTCCACAAACTCATTTTATTTGCAACGAAGTAGTTTTATTCAAAGTAACGCAATTTTTTAATTGGTTACTTTTAACAATCACCCCCACACCTGAAGGGTTTGTTCATAAAAACAAACACTGGACTGCCAGCTAGCGCGGCATGTACTCACATGGCCTGTTCAGTGCCGCTGGGCATATTTCTACGCAAGTAAGATCTCGCATTGGAGACACCTTTTGAAAATCTGTTGTTGCTGAAGCTGAACAGGTAATTTCTTAAGTGACTGCATCATCACTGGCTGGCGAGGTGATAGGATGTTACTGGAGGTATGTGGAGTACATGGTAATGCCATTATGGAATATTAGTATTAGACCATTTTAAAGCAGTTTTTGCTAACCTGTCGCCTTTTCTACGTAAATTATAATACAAGACATGGATTTTTGAGATCACTGAATATGTGTGTGGTACAGGGAATTTAGGTGTTCGACGTTTAGTTGCGAATATTTTGTTGTTGCGTGATTTTCGTTCTTAAATAAAACATTTTCAATACTCGCTTGAAAATAAATGTACTTTTTACATTTCGAGTACTTTTGAAAAGTACTTCTACTTTTTACTCAAGTAGTTTCTCTTACAAGCTACTTTTACTGAAGTAGTTTCAAAGTGAAAATTTTACTTTTACTCAAGTACAAAATAAAAGTAATTCAGTCAACCCTGATCAGAATTGGTTTCTTTGAGTTGTAACCCCTCCGGGTTAGACTTAGAGTGAGCACTCGACGCCAAGCTACTGTGCGAGACAAAGAAGTCACCAGCTCTGTTGATGTGCAATCAGCATCAGATGAAACAAGATCCACTAACTTGGCAACATCATTAGGCCGCCAAACGGCACCGGAACCGAAGGAAACATCGTAATGCAGATCAACAAGCTAAGTACAAGCAAACAGCTGCTGCCCGATCACGGAAATACTACAACAGAAAAACCTCAAGCAGGAAGACAACCGTGAAACTACTTACACGTTATGATAATAAAAGCCAGATAGAGCACTGGAGGGATCGACAAGCTCTGCGTCGCAAAAATAAGTCTGCCCAAAAGAAGTTATGAAAAAGGATTAAACATAAAGATAGGAAGAGACAAAAGAGATTGGATAAAAAGAGGCTGCATCCAGTTCCTAGTACACCAAATGTTGCACAACCCGGATGCTTGTTCAAGGAGGACAGCCGTGTCACGCATCTCGTCCAAATTTCCAGCTGAATCTAATAAATTTGCGGAAATTGTGTCGGAGTTTTTGAATATCAAACGATTACCACCATGGAAGAAGGTGGCATTACAGTCAAGAGGCTTGGATAGGGCATCTCTGGAGTGCAGAAAAAACTACAGTTTGCAAAAGATGCTGGTAGGAAGGCGCTACAAAACAGCATACGTAAACTGAAACAGCAAACGAAGCGATAAGGTCGAAGAAGGACCACCATTACTTCAATGCTCATTCAGAAGAAGTATCGACTTCAAAAGGGACTTGCAGGTCAGGTGGAGGTAAGATCCGTGTACTCCACTAACATCGATCACCAACCCCGTGAGAGGCAACTTCGAAAAAATCGCTTGGATACGTACGTTTGCTATCTGATGTTATTTTTTATTCATTTGGACCATTCCGAAAACTATCTTCACAAATCTAAAAATGGTTGTTTATGGTTATTATTACGCAAAATAGTTTCTACATAAGCACTTGTTAGTCAGGAAGTATGTACTGACAAATTTAACATATTTTCTTTGACACATTAACAAGAACCACTGGTGCATCAGCTGGAAGAGGAGCAGAATCCATGGCTGGATAACTTTAGATACAGTCACACCGCCATTCTGCAGCAACTTCAGCACAATATCAACCTCCTCCGATCTCGCTGGCAGTAGAGGTGGCCGTGGCTTCCCAGTGAAAGGCTCTAATGGGATCTGTAAATTGTTCAAACCTGCACCTAATAGTGTCTGACTAACCCTGATCAGTGTCCACAAAGTGTCCTGCTGTATCGAGCACGTATTTAGGTGGAGGGCGGGTAGCAGTTCAAATGACACTCAGTTCTTAACATTAAGTGTGTAAGTGCGTTGGCAGGCTAAGTCGCGCAGGCGATTTTTACTGACACGCAGAAGTCGCCATCGCTCAGCTTTCATCACCATCCTATTTTTGTTGTTGCTACAGGCGGTTTCGTTTGTTGCACGGACAATTTGACAACTGTTTTATCCTGCGTGTGATGGTTACAGCGTTTGTTACAATACTGTTTAAGCATTAGCATTGTGCATTTCGTTTATTTTCTTCCATATAGATAGATTGTCTGTCAAATATAACATACGTGTAATTGGTTTAATAAGCAACATCTCCATGTCAGGTAATTTCCACTAGCCAGTTAAAGTAGTCTCTTTTATTTAAAGCAGGTGAATTATCCTGTGAAAAATTACATTTTCCGTTATTACCACAATTGTTCTCGCTGTAACACTTGGTCTCTGTAGCGGTGAGTGTTGTGTAAATTGTAAGTAATTGATAACTTTGCCATATAAATAGTGTTATATTGCTGGATTCTTTAATTTACACTGTAATGATTGGTAATTGTGATGAAAAAAATATTTTTCTTTCATTTTTGTCCGCCAAAAATGACGTATATTAACACAATTTTTTTTGCAAGATAATAACCCAAAGTAATGTTCATGTGACCGTTTTGAGCTTAGTGAATCCTGAACGTTTGTCATCCTAACTTAAGAAAAAGGTAAGTTTCAAAAGGAATTAAGAAAAAACTGTGATGCGTATGTCACAGATTTGTAACGCATTACCATGCTTTTGTTCACATATATATAAAAAGTCAATGATGGGAAAGAGAGTCAAGCCCTTGTAGATGAACAATGATGGGAAAGAGAGTCAAGCCCTTGTGGACGAACAATGATGGGAAAGAGAGTCAAGCCCTTGTGGATGAACAGTGATGGGAAAGATAGTCAAGTCCTTGTGGATGAACAATGATGGGAAAGAGAGTCAAGCCATTGTGGATGAACAATGATAGGAAAGAGAGTCAAGTCCTTGTGGATGAACAATGATGGGAAAGAAAGTCAAGCCCTTGTGGATGATCAGTGATGGGAAAGAGAGTCAAGTCCTTGTGGATGAACAATGATGCGAAAAAGAGTCAAGCCCTTGTGGATGATCAGTGATGGGAAAGAGAGTCACGTCCTTGTGGATGAACAATGATGGGAAAGAGAGTCAAGTCCTTGTGGATGAACAATGATGGGATAGAGAGCCAAGTCCTTGTGGATGAACAATGGTGGGAAAGAGAGTCAAGTCTTTGTGGATGAACAATGATGGGAAAGAGAGTCAAGATCACCCTTGTGGATGATCAGTGATGGGAAAGAGAGTCAAGTCCTTGTGGATGAACAATGATGGGAAAGAGAGTCAAGTCCTTGTGAATGAACAGTGATGGGAAAGAGAGTCAAGCCCTTGTGGATGAACAGTGATGGGAAAGAGAGTCAAGTCCTTGTGGATGAACAATGATAGGAAAGAGAGTCAAGTCCTTGTGGATGAACAATGATGGGAAAGAGAGTCAAGCCCTTGTGGATGATCAGTGATGGGAAAGAGAGTCAAGTCCTTGTGGATGAACAATGATGGGAAAGAGAGTCAAGCCCTTGTGGATGATCAGTGATGGGAAAGAGAGTCAAGTCCTTGTGGGTGAACAATGATGGGAAAGAGAGTCAAGTCCTTGTGAATGAACAGTGATGGGAAAGAGAGTCAAGCCCTTGTGGATGATCTGTGATGGGAAAGAGAGTCAAGCTCTTGTGGATAAACAATGATAGGAAAGATAGTCAAGCCCTTGTGGATGATCAGTAATGGGAAAGAGATTCAAGTCCTTGTGGATGAACAATGGTGGGAAAGAGAGTCAAGTCTTTGTGGATGAACAATGATGGAAAGAGAGTCAAGCCCTTGTGGATGATCAGTGATGGGAAAGAGAGTCAAGTCCTTGTGGATGAACAATGATGGGAAAGAGAGTCAAGTCCTTGTGAATGAACAGTGATGGGAAAGAGAGTCAAGTCCTTGTGGATGAACAGTGATGGGAAAGAGAGTCAAGTCCTTGTGGGTGAACAATGATAGGAAAAGAGAGTCAAGCTTTTGTGGATAAACAATGATGCGATAAAGAACGTAAAAAAGAAATACAACAGCTCGAAGAGGTACTGCGACAAAACAATACAGGGACTATGTCGTGTTCTCATGGGTGAGAAACATCGCAACCAGTACAGTAAGAAAGGCAAAACAATGGCTTTGAGCAGTAGCTAGCAACTGAAATCAGGAAAAACCCTAAAATGTTCTGGTGTTATCTCCAAGATGGAAGGGAGGTTAGATCTGCAGTAAGCGAATTTGACTTAGACGATGGTACAATTGCAAACACTGATAAAAAACTTACGAATAAAAAATAATATCACCAGTGTATTCTGACAGTCCTGGAAAAGTTAACAAACTTAAAGACAAACAAGTCACCAGGCCCAGACAAGTGTCATCCACATGTTCTACATGAGATGCGAAATGAACTAGTAGAGTCTATTCAATCAGTCAATTGAGGATGGAGTGCTCCCAGCTCAATGGAAGACTCGAAAAACTCATTGAGACAAGCATGTATGTATAATTAGTTAACTACCGGCCAATCAGCTTGACATGCACAGCATGCAAAATTATGGAAAGTATAATTCGAGACCATATCGTAGCACACATGACTACCCACAGCTTTTGATACAGTTTTGATACAGAGAAGAGTCAAGGTAGATAGAAGCATTCATTACGGGAAGAAGACAGTGTATTAGTAAATGAAAGTCCATCAGAGTGGTCAGAAGTGACAAGTGGTATCCCCAGGGAAACGTCCGCATCCCCATGCTCTTCATAAACGACCTGTCAGATGGATTTGATAGTGAACACAAGTTAAAATCTTTGCTGATGACACCAAACTTTACAGAGATGTGAAATGGACAAACATATTTTATAAGAAGCCAACAACAAACTAACATCATGTTCCGAGAAATGGGAGCTACACTTCAACCCAACAAAATGTAAACATTTGACATATGGCAAGCCAAAATACGACTCGACGTACACCATGACAAACACAGATGGAGGAGTGACAGACATTAACAAAACACCAGAGACAGAAAAAGACATAGGAGTAACTTTCAATCGTTCACTGAAATTTCGCCAGCATATTGGCACTGTGATGAACAAAACAAATCAGATAATAGGCCTCATCAGTAGTTATATGGCAGGAATGACCAAGCAAAAGAGGGGACCAGTTTGGGATGGTCATCCGATTTCCGGTCGCATAGCCTTCTGGGTATCCTGAGCGTCCCCTGGCGGTGACCCATAACCCTATTCTTAACCATAGAGCGTCCCCTAGTCGACTGGAGCTAACCCTAACAGTCGTAACCCCAACTATTGACGTGGCGAGTTAACCCTGACCCTAACCCTAATCCCAGTCGACTGGAGCTAACCCTAACTGTAACCCCAGCCTGTAGACGTCTGTGGGATGACCCTAACTTTTTGTCGTCTGCGGTGAACCCTAACCCTAACGGAGTGACCCCTACACAGCGTTTATGAATAGGGTCATTATCAACGATAATGACCCTATTGGCGAACACGGTGTCGGATGACATGTACAACGTCATTTTTTGAGTGATGACGTTGTACCTCAATTTAGCTCGTGTCTTGTCCGTCTACATACTGTCCAGTCCCTTGTTTACACGGTTCATCAATGTCACAGGACCTTTGTAATACCCAGAGGCTAACTTCGTACTTGGGGTAAGACCCGTAGGATTTTTCTCACCGAGGAAGAACCAGACATCTTCCTCTGTAACGTTGTACCAAGTATGCGGGTACTGTATCTCTGCTAACCCGCACTCCCACTCGCCAGTCAGGTCGATACGTTGAGGCAAGTCGGTGATGTAATGGGCCAACGTATTGTCGGGATACATCTTCATGGAAGCGTTGCTAGGCAGTGTCAGGTAGAAATCAGTCGCCATTGCGTCTCAACGTGGGATTGGGGAGCAGGTAACCCAAAGAACTACTCAACAGGGCCGTCCACAGGTTAGATTTCTCGTGGCGTGAGGTCAGGTTGTAAATGCTTATCAGGATGACCGTGAACAAGACGAGGACCTGACACAGAAAGACTATTTCCTCTTTAGGACACACGGTACCGAACAGATGCCAAGGAGTGCTGTCCTCTCCGCTCTGCGCATCACTACTGTCCTCTGCTACTACGTCCTCTTGTTCCTCCTCCTCTTCTATGATGGTGGTGGTGGTGGTGGTGAATTTCGTGTTGTCGTGTCTTGTGTCATTTCTCGAATAAAGTGTCACCATACGCACGGCTAGTCTTTATAGTGGACGAGTGCCTTGGCATCGATCCAGCTGTTGAATTTGGAGGGGTAGCCGAACCATTTCACCAAAGCCTCCGTTCGTCTACCTACCTTACGACGCTGCAGTACCGATTCCACGCGGTACACTTTATCGGCGGGTACCGACACCTTCTGCAGCTCCAGTTCGAAGAAGGTACCGTCCAACACTTCACCGAGATCATCCCTCAATCGGTACACGGGTGGATCGGAGGGATGAACCTCGTGTATCGTGAACATCTCTTCGCTCCAATTCGGCGCGTAGCCTTTTTCGAACTTACCTTTGTACTTGCTGACGCGCACGCGATCCGACACACGCAACTTGGGCACGCCCTTACCGTCGTGTCCGTACAGACGCTGCCACACCTCTTCTTGATTCTTTGCGCTTACCTGTGACGGAGCCATGCCGATGCTGCGGTGGGGGTGTTGTTGTACGATTGCACCAAGTCCTGAAGGACGTCGATGTATCGCCACGTCTGGTGTTTCGTGAAGTATCGCCACATGCGCGTCTTCAACGTTCTGTTGAATCTTTCCACGATGCTCGCCTTCGTCTCCGCGTTGTGTGTGGAGAAGTGATGGATGCCGTATTTCTTCAATAGAGCCTGAACGGATTTATTCAGAAATTCCAGTCCTTGATCTGTCTGCAACGTCTTTGGCCAGCCTTTGCTGAACGTGGTTGTCAGCGCTGCTACCAACGACATCGCGGACTTGTTCTTCATAGGAACACACCAGGCCACTTTCGAGAAGACGTCGATCACCGTGAGGAGAAAGGTCATACCGTCGTTGTCCTTTTTCAAATTCGACAGATCGACGAGATCGGCCTGCTACTGCTGACGTAGACCACCTACGATGACGCGTCGTCTCCTGAAATGACGTCTCGCCGGTTTGTGTAGGGTATAGGCGTCCTGTTCCGACAACCATTCTGCGACCATTTTCAGCGGCACGCGCGTGACTCGTCGCAAGGCATCGACTCCACCGTAACTGCCTACCCTTGTCGGATCGAAGTTAGACCTCCCTCAGTGTTTTATTGCTTGGTGCCATTAAAAGAATTCCGATGGGTTGGTGGTTGTGACGTTGACTCCGCAGCACGGTTCTTGGCGAGTGACGACGAGTACGCTGACGCACACCAGAACACCCACTACCGCACCCACAACGATGACGAATGACCGATAATCTAGTAGTGAAACAATATACCGAATAGCGAATGTCGTATAAGACTTCGGGCTATAGCGTCAGCAAGCAAGTAAAGTCCACCGCAAAATATCGCAGCGATGACGGAACGGTATGTGTCCTGTGGATCGCTCATCATAGCGCACACCGTGCTATGGACACGTACCGCAGCGTCTTAAATGTCTTCCCAACTAGCCAATGACGCCAAAGCTTTGTGTTGACGTTCCGGGGGTGGGGTGAGCATGGAATGTTCCATCTGACTGCATCCACGAAAGAGGGGTGTCCAACTGAGTGATCTTCGTGCACTATCCGCACCACCAGAGCGAGGAGTAGCCACCGCTCGACGACGAAGACCTGGAGGTGGGTGTCGTCGCCTGACGTATGTAGTCTCTCCTGGCAATGTTACCGACCAATTCCATGGGTAAGTTCATGGCACGGAGTTGTCTTGCGAATGGTTGCCATCCCGTTGGATCGGTTTTTCTCTTACGCAACAGATCATTCACGAGATCCACCATGTTACTTCCGGCAACCGGCACACCTTCGTGGATCAGTTCGCCACCAGCGGTCCAAGAGATGTCTCTTTTGAGATGTTCCATCAAACGTCTGGCTTTGGCTTGCATGGTATTGGGACGTCGGCCTATATTCTGCTAGTAGCAGGAGCTCCTACTGCTCCCTCCGCCACCCCCTGTCCTGTCGTCAAGGTACTTTCCATCGAGGATGGTCATCATCTCGTCATCGAGGGCTTGCACCAACTAAGGTGTCCATCGGGGGTGGGGGTGAACGAAGTGTGTCCAACATTCGTGAGTCCACCAAGGCCATCTTGCGTGCGTGTTCCATGTCTCTCTATCTACCTCTTGAGCAGCACCTCTCGGAGAAAGGGTAGAAAGACCGAACTTGCCAATGGTGCTAGGAAGGCCGATATGAAACCTGCGCCCTGTCCCTCGCCGACCTGCTGTTGCAGCAAGATGCGTCTTCTCCTGGCAGCTGGCGTTTGTCTCTGAACCAACTCGCGTAATTTCGCCCTGTATTTACTCAAACGTCGCCTCTGTAATTCGGTCAATGGAATGTTCTTTTTTAATATGTTGTAAGCACACTCGGCTAATGGACACAGCAGATCGGCGTCGGCGTTGGCGATGATGGCCCTTCTCAGTTTGTTGCCAGGTCAGACATGGTACGAATGAAGAGACTATCCACGCACTCGGTCTTTTTATACCTTCGGCAAGTAAACGTATTGAGCACTGTCGTCTGGAACGATGGCCGTGCGCAGACGCATGTCCTCGGGCGTGTCCTGTTTGAGATCGACCAATAGATAGCCGTACGGTACCGACGTGGTGTCTTTAAAAGCCTCTTGAACGAACTTGGCGCGTCCCGGATACATCTGCCGAGCCAAGTGCGACATCTGCGACATTTTTTAGTGAACAAGGTCGTGACCCGTTCGTCCGTTTCTGCCATGAGATCGTCTATGACGATGAGTTTCCTCGTCGACGAATCGAACATGCTCGCACTCGGCAACCCTTCCTCGAACCGCACGTCAACTAAGTCCATCGTTGCGTAAGCCTCTTGCCATTCTCCGTAACACTACGTGATCCGTTCGGGGAGTGGATCGATCATCGCAGCAGCGTGACGTAGCATACGCGTCACGAAAGTACTTTTGCCGATGTTTCCACCATGCGTCCATGGTCACTTATGAAAGACGACCAGAGTGCATCGCCTTTTTCTACACGTCCACCGGACCCGTGCTCACCCCGTCCTCGTGCACCACGCGTTTGGCGTAGAAATAGGTGAGAGCCGCTCGTTCCTGCACGTACGTCAACACGGTAGAGTGACGGACCCGGAACCCGCGGTTCTTTCCACTTCCGCTCCGACGGTTGGTGAGCACCTCCATGAACGCGTCCTTGTCGATGTCATTTTGACGTTTGCTCAATCCTTTGGTGCTGTGTTTGTCGGTGGGTCCGAAACAATAGTACGTCTTGCTACACAACCCCACAAATCCGTCACCAGACCACTCCACCTTGAAAAGACCCGGTGTCCTCTTATCGTACGCCCTGCACGCCTTACAGCATGCCTCGTCGCCGACCCACGGTCTATTGGCGAGTCGACAGCGCACGTACTCGTTCCGATGGTCTTCGCAACATTCGGACGGCAGCCATTCGGAGCGGTGTCGGAAGTAATGTTTTCGTAGTTCCGGGGTCACGAGGGCGTCGACGGACTCGGCAGCCAAGGCCAAACAGGCGGAGTCTGTATCAATCTTGCAGTACTGAAAAAGAGGGCGCTCCAGGTACCTGTTGATGATGTCGTAATAGAAATTCAACATGTGCAACTTGGCGTACTGTAGAACGAAGAATCCCACGTGTACGGGCAGGGTGTACGTGACGGTTTTCTTGTTCATCTCTACCTCGTACGCGTCGTTAACGACGACGTAGATTTGTCGGAATCGTCTATCGTTGACCATGAGCGATGCTGCCTTCTCCGTGCAGTAGTTAACGTCACGATGTCGGTCCACGTTGGTGATGGTCTCTCCGTAACCCGAGTTCCCTAGCAACTTCATGGTGTCTGCGATGATGGCCTTGCGTGAGTGGACGTCTCCTTCGTGTCGCGCCTTGGACACTGCGTCACCGAACCGGCGGAAGCACGGGATAGGATCGTACTCTATGATCTGGTACACGTGCGTCACCTCGAGACCGTGGTCCATATACCATCGCAGCAGAGGCGTGGCGAGCAAGATCTTATCGCCTCGATAACTGACCGCGCCAGTAGAGAAAGGGCAACGACCGAGCAAGTTGCTAGATAGGCGCGGGCAGTCACTGCCACGCCTGCAGTTTGATTAACGTCATCACCCGAAGAACGATGAACAATAGTTATACGCATCAATATTTGACAATAAAATACCAATATTTCTTTAAATTACTATGCTTTAGTATGATCTGATATATCGTTATTTTTAAATAATAAAGTTTCTTTGTGACTTTATTCAATGAGGTGTTGTGTCGATTTGTAACGACGAACGAAAATATGACCACATTTCACCCTGAAAAAAATGTAGGCATACATGTAGGCTACAGAATACATATTACATTATCACATTATGTCGATAACTTTTCGTTTTATGACGTCTTATGTCCAACACCTATAAAGTCACTATATCGCTCCGGTCCCGATGGCTTACGGGTGGGTAGGGTACCGCGGGCGACAACGAGCCGGGGGGTTACGCTTAGCTCCACTCGTTAAACGCCTTGAGCTATGGTTACAGTTATCTCGCTCCTTGGGATCGGGGTAGCGGTCACGTCAGGGTAGCGGTCACTCCGTTAGGGTCAGGGTTCACCGCTGATGACGTCAGGTCGTGGTCACGTGGCAATCGTCAAAAAGTTGGGGTTACGACGGTTAGGGTTAGCTCCAGTCGACTTGGGGACGCTCTAGGGTTACGGATAGGGTTATGGGTCACCGCCAAGGGGCGCTCAGGATAACCAGAAGGCTATGCGACCGGAAACCGGATGATCCTCCCAAACTGGTCCCCTCTTTTGCTTGATCATTCCTTCCCTATAACTACTCTAATCAAACATACATTCAAACACACTGAGTGCACCATCTTCAGTTTTGTCTATACAGTGTTAGTGAGACCACATCTAGATTATGCCCACTCCATTTGCAACCCACACATGGTCAACGCAGAGCCACCAATTAATAGTACGTGGCTCTTGTGAGAGCGGCTATATTTTAGCCTTAACAGGAGTCTTTTGGACCCTTATTTGATAGTTTTATAATACTTGCATATTCTTTTATTTTTTATACTTTCATATACTCAATTGTTGAGAGATATGTATGCATATGGGTCAAATAAAGTACATATATCTGTCTGTACACAACTAACACTCAGAGCACACGTGGCCACAAAGAGAAACTATACAAGACACCCAGCGGACTCGACATAAGAACATATTCGTTCTCGCATCGCATATTTCAGAACTGTAACGACCTTCCACCATCAGCCATAGAAGCCCCAAACATCCTTGCGTTTAAAAACTTGACGATCTCTGGATGAGGGACAGATTTAAATTTCAAAAGAACAAAAATGTATGCCTATATGCACACACCAAGCCACGTTTTTCTCACATCTATAAATTACGCACGAATAAAGGAGGGTGTCTAAAAAGCCTTATTTACAGTTAACTTAAGTAATGACCGAAGTTCCAGGCAAGTAATAATGAGTCATGGTCATTGATCGCCACTGATGCCTGCACTGTGCACTAGCCAGTGTGTAAGGCTCCCCATGCAGTACGTACATACCTTAATTCTTACCAGCTGTGAATATTAGTAATGCTGTTAAGATATCTCACTGTAACATGAACCCTTGCCACCCCACGCCAAGACTTCCAGGGTATCATGCCCATGTCATGGGCATGGTACTATAAAATGTAATGATGTACGCATGTCTGTCATCTGGCAGCTATATATACTATTATAATAGGCAAGTTCATTGAATACTATAGTGCGTCTTACGCACGTACTATTAACCATAGCCACCTGCAGACATAGGAAATACCTAAATGGAGGTAAATGCCCTCTGCAAATACTCAATTTAGCGGCAGCGTGACGTAAGCATGCGCAATGCGTCTGCTGCCTCACCTGTCTCGCACCTTGACAACAAGTCCAACTTCCTTAAATTCCTTCCAGGGGGCGCACACGTTGAACTACATTCCGAGGTCGATCGGAAGTGATTCGTTTACTGGCAGGTGCCCCGCAATTGAAATAAATCTAAAGATTCTTAATGAAAACTATATGCATCAAATATGGTAGCGTACGCGTTCTAGTGTTTCACCTATATGATCACGTAAGACAACATCATCAGTTCACGAGATCGATAATTAGTATGAACAACAATTTAACAATACTATACGTGTATGTAGGGGGTGTCCCGTAGAAGGAACAGCCGAGGCGTGGTCTCGCATGATAGACGTAAGAGGCGGTTGTTATTGAAATTTTGTCTGCAGTGTACTTTTTCAAACACTCGTAACAATTTAGTAACGGATTATCACATCATTCCGACGAAGCCGTGGTAAGTGTGTCTAGTATGCTGTCTTTGTAACACGCTTCTTATTAGCGACGGCGATGTTTAATCGTAGTTTACCTCGTCGCGCCGGTTTCACGTTGGCCCCGGAGAAAGTTTGGTCTAATTTCATGGTATTGGTAGTAGCCGGTCGTGTATACCTGGCCGTGATTTCTCTTGACCTACAAACGAAGCCAACGACTGGTCAAGCGGCGATCGCAGTAACATTGCTCTGATATGTAAAACATATCGCACTATCTGTTGTCTATCACTGTCTGTGATTATGTTTCCTCCTGTATATCTACTCGTGGTCTCCGACTCTGACCACGATTACACAACATGGCTGCCTAAACAAAACGCCATATTTTGTGCTTCACGCCTTTAGACAGTTCTAGCGTGTTATAATTTTATGTTCTCTTGTCTGAGCACATACGTCGCCGGAACCATGAATGAGACGCGTCGATCGTAAAAACGTATCGATACCTTTTAGACGAAACCCAAACTGTCTAATTCCACGGCGTACATTAGGATTACCGTGTCTTAAGGCTAAGTCACGAGTTTCCCGGAGTCCGAGAATACAGTTACACATATGGTTGAGCGAATATCCCCACACAGACATATGACAAAATTACTCAAGTGTAAATTGAGTCAGTTTTCCCAAGACTGAATTCCGAGGCCACAACCAGACAAGCACCACTGTCTGTCATTATTATTACAGACTAAAAGGGATCCTCACTAAAAGTGGTGTGCACTTGCCAAGAAAAGGGTTAACGTAAGTGATTGATAGTTATAAACACTGTTGGCATACTGAGAAATTATCCATACTTTATGTCAAATTACTAGGCATTCTGGGACATTTGACTAACTGTTGAAGGAATGATTGATGGCTGTGCCAAAACATTTATATTGAGCAGAAGAACATGGATGACAGCAAGTTAGCAGCACAAGTACATAGCTGTATTCTGTAACTGTCAATATTGTCAATTATTATTAGTCATCTTCCTTCTGTTAGTTTTGCATACCCCAACAGTGTAATTAGAGAACCCCAAGACAACAAAAACATGTGCACAGGCGATGTAGTGTTTGGGTGGCTTGTGCCCGAACTCGAGTCTCAAGTGGTTTACTCCAAACAGCCCAAACTTGGGCTAACGCATGAGTTTGTGGTGGACTGTGCGCATGCGCTGTGGGTGGTACATTCGATTAAAAGACTAGTATCATTAATGTTGCTGAAATGGTTTTTATCTGATAGTTCTATTTATTTTATGTATAGGATGTTTAACAAAAATTTTTAATAGGTTGGTTGTGTGTATGGATACTGTCGCTGCCTTGCCACATGCACACATAGACAGTCTCCATACCCACACCATGGATAAGTTTACGCTGAGCTGTGTTTTAAAGGCAGTTTAGGTGAGGAGGTGTGGTGAAAGGGAGTTCCATAATAGCTTCTTGAAATGATTTTGGGTTTTTTATGTTGGTAATTTTTGATGGAATCATATTCCATATGCGAATGGCTCTGGGATAAAATGAAAAGACCATTGCATTTATAACTAGTATCTTGGGGGGGTTTGGGGGACAAACTTAGTCACCCATTAGTTTGTCATGTGGCTGCACAATTGATTCCTCTGTCGGGCTCTGTGGATGGTGTTCTTAAGTCCTTCCCAGTTGTCTAAACTGACTGTATCTTAGGGTAGGGAGTTCCAGAGTCGAACAGTACCTGGTTAAAACAAATTAAAGTCCATGAAGTGGGATTTGGACAGCTAAGGAATGCTGCTGCATGGTGTGAGGGTGTCTATGGAACAGTGTGTTTTGTATGCTGGTGTATTCTGTACAGACCATTTACTACCTCATACATAATGCAGAATCTATCATTTGTCAGCAAGGTTCTTCCAATCTGGACTATGTCTCTCATACCAATCATACTTCTGTGTATTCTGTTCTGCCAGTATGAATATACTACCAAATAACAAGCTATGGTCACAATTATCACATTCTTATTTTTTATGTAAATTGTATCCCACTTTTAGTTTCAAGAATGCCATACTGAAGTTGACAGTTAACCGTGTTACCCACAACCATACCCAGAGACAGTTAACTGTGTTACACACAATCGTACCCAAAGACAGTTAACTGTGTTACACACAATCATACCCAAAGACAGTTAACTGTGTTACACACAACCACACCCAGAGACAGTTAACTGTGTTACACACAATCGTACCCAAAGACAGTTAACTGTGTTACACACAACCGCACCCAGAGACAGTTAACTGTGTTACACACAACCATACCCAAAGACAGTTAACTGTGTTACACACAACCGTACTCAGAGACAGTTAACTGTGTTACACGCAACCGTACTCAGAGACAGTTAACTGTGTTACACACAACCGTACCCAGAGACAGTTAACTGTGTTACACACAACCATACACAGAGACAGTTAATTGTGTTACACACAACCATACTCAGAGCAATGGAGTTAAGACTGCTGAAAATTGAATTTTTATATCATAGTCCCAGACTTCAACATAACCAGTTCATTCTGACTCTAGTTCAACTTTGCTATGAAGTCATGCATGTTTCACCATAATAATTATGTCAGTTGTGAAGTAAGTATATTAATTTGTTTAATTAGGCTGTCACTGTTCTTAAGTCTTTTGCTGGTTCAATAAACCAAATTCGGTAAGTTTGTAACCTGATTATGAAACACATGTAAAGAGATATGTAGTTTTAATACATACCTGGACATTCAATGACAATGCTATGTAAATAATGATATTAATTGATAGTTTAGTATCTGCATATACAATAAATCAGCATTATTATAGTTATTGTAGACACGCATACATATTTGTTTATTTATACATTGATTACATTACAATGGATATGTAAAATAAATTCAAAGAAATATTCTGACCAACAATATTCTGGTGGAGGTTCTTGCAAATGAAAAATTTTGTGATTTTGGAAGTCTCAGTGGCTACAATGATCGTCCTTATGAGTCATTCAGACAGTGCACTGCTTTCAACCACAGTCAGGCTGCAATGGCCTGAAAAAACTGGATACAATAGTGTTACCTACACTGACAGGCTATGAGCAAAATACTATGTTTGATGTAACTGTCAGATTTAAATGAAATGATAAACAGAACAGTCCACTATGTAATAGTGGAGCCATCCATTTACAGTCTTAGACTGGTTGTCAGTGTATGAATGTAATATGTTTTGCCATATTTCAAGAATTTGTATTGTTTGCTTGTTACCACCTATATTTCTGCAGTGTTATACATGAATTTGAGGTCTGTTGCAGAAGAATTTATTTATTTGAAATTGATCAAAATAATTTCTTGAAAACGAACATAGTTTTGGTCTACATTTAGCAAAATTCCAACCTCTGCATGGATTAATAAAACACATTCTTTAGCATGAATAGATCAGAATCCGCACACACCCTTGCATCCATCCATCATACATGTATATGAGCTGAATGACACAGTTCAAGTTTTATGAGTTTATGCACATACTTATTTAATTAATTAAGACCATAAAATACAGCTTTCATCATTTTGTTGTGTCTGCATGTGTGTGCATCCATTGTTGAGTTGAGTAATGTTTAAAGGTGCCTCATCCATTAACATTTTTGCTCATCTCATTTCAAATTCATTTTGCAAAAATTCAAACCTACCTAATATCCACTGCAACATTCTAGCTCATTTGTGCAACCTTTGTATGTAGTTTTTGTGAAATCAGACAAAGTATTAAATTATTTAATTCTGCATGCAAAATTTATTGAGGGCAATTCCGGCATTAAGAACGTCAATTTAAGGTGGCTGGGGCAGCTGGCGTGTCAGTTGATTTTTTTCTTCATAACATGCTAGGATATACTGAACACTACAAAAAATCAACCAGCACTAACGTGATATTTTGCCAATCCATCCTTTAAAAACACAGTCCTTTTGGAAATCCCCTTGTGTTCCCGGAAAAACAACAATATTTCCATAGTAACGACCGCAAACGCTATGATGTTTGAACCAGCTATGTTCATTTGCCATGAAAGCGGACAACATCGTCTGGTTACTGTAATGCTAGTACACATCAGTATTATATCTGCCTAACTAAATCATGTACTTAAACCAGCAAATATCAGTGTTCAGTGAGCATTAACATAGTTTATCGCGCCTTTGACACGAATGAAAATGCTGACGCGTATGTGACCTGGTGACTCTGCGGGATAACGGGCCAATCAGAATGACCGTACACACACCCTGCCACATGTTTGTTAGATGGCTGGCGTAACCTGATACCATAGAGGACAACACGTTACAAGTACAGATTCAAGGACTATTGTGGCGGTAAATTAAGGGGACATGTTAATATTACAAATGGCCATTATGTTTTGTCAATAATACACAAAACAGCGTTTTTCAAAACCATAATCAATTACAATTACACAATTTTGCTGTAATCAATTACAAGTATAACATAATTGGACCCAGTCTTGCAAAATGCCAGTGAAAAAATGTAAATTTCAACACAAAAACAAGCATTTGATAAGATTGTGTTTTCACTAATAACCAGGAAATGATGTTTAAAATATTGTTTGAGAAAAACTATAACACTCACGACGTTACAATTTTGCGTATGAACGCACCTAACGTGCACGCAACGTAATACAGCAGTAAATTACAATTAGTGAAGGGTTTGTGTCAAGAATACACTGCCACTTTAGGCTGTCGTTCAACTTTTGCTTAATTCATTCACGGTGGTGTAGCAGACATATTTGGTTTATGTTAACCAAAATCTGCCATAAAATTATCAGTTACACTGTCATGCTTATATGTATGTTATTTATTTCTATGGGAATTGTCTCAAAACAATTAAACTTCGTTTTTAGTGGCTATTTTTTCACATTTACCCCAAAAAAATTAAAAACCTTGTAACATAACCAAATAAATGGAGAAAAAAATTAATCTGGTATATTATATAGAATTTCAACTACAATCTGTGAAGAAATTGTTAATTTATCTTTAAAACTTCTACTGAAACTAATCAATTCAAGACAAGCATATAATAGCCATCCTAGCTACCTTAAGATAAGTTTGCACACTTTGTCAAGACATGCAATACATCATAATTGAAATAAGTGGATTTTGAAATTGGCATAATGTGTAATCTATTAACTGTTAACATGCCAAATGATAGCCCTCCAACTTCACTCATTTTTGTGAAAAGTTCTAAAATAGCTCTGTTATGGAAGTACTCAAAGAAGGCGATTTTTGAAATCAGAAACTCTGTGAAGTATGAATGCATACAAATATAACAAAACTGTGTTTGTACACTAGACATTAAGCTTCCAAATAAAGTAGAAATTAATTAATTTCCTGCTAGTAACTAGTTCACAGGTAACTTTGTCATGTGATCTACCTTGACCCCATGAAGTGTTTACCGTTTTGGATATCCAATATTTTGAGCCTAACCAGATCTAATGACTAAAGTAAATTCTCATCATGATTTGAAAAAATATGAACTTTTTAATTAAACTGACTGCAGCTATTACTTAAGTTAAACTAGTCACACTACATATTAGGACATCGACAAACTGGATTCGTGATAGGCTAAATCAGTTGAGGATACAGTTTTAATTTAGTAAAAAGGGTAAAGTTGTGTTCTTATAGAGCACTGTATCCCATCCTTGAGACTACTCAAAACACTTCACCCCCTGGCAGACCTGTTCAGTCCAACGCCATCTTGACTTTTCTGGGGAAGCATTCAACCACGCTGCAATTACTACACAAAGACTATTCGTTCAAATATTCACCTCTAGCTGTAGCCAGGTACTCATTTATACAGCTGAGTGAACTGTTGCTAATAGTAACAATAGAAAGACATGCACACGTGTGAGTTTGCAGCACCTGTGAGTATATTTGTGACAGTGGATTTTTTAGTCATGCTACATACAGTGTCTGAATTTAGCACACAAAAAAGGCCTAGTTCTATTTTGAACTGGCCCATATGAGTTTGAACTGGCCCCACAAAAATGTATAAATTATAAGTATACGTAATAAAGCAGTGTTTGGGCATAAAACTAAAACAGACAGTGTCTGCTTTAAATTAGAATAAATATAAAACATACAAAATATTGTCGTTCATTTCTTATAACTAGCAGACCAATGAAATAAACTAATGAATTTACTAAACATTTCAATGTGAACTTTATTTGCGAAACAGTTACAATTGTTGAAATTGACATTATGTTTGATACCAACGTTTCATGCGTACTGTCCTGGGCCTGGCATGGGCAAACATAAAATTATTATATGCAGTTCTCCAAATCGAAGCTTCCAGAGTTCACTTTCACAACCAGATATCACATTAATCAGAGTATCTTGGCACATTATATTGTCAATCGGATTGTTTGCCTCTTTAGTATGAAATAAATTGGCATAATATCCTTAAAAAACTGTCAAATTGTACGTTTTATAAGTAATAACTGTGACACCGATAGATTAGACAATGCCAAAGCAATCGAGAAACTAAGTGGGCCTAATCTAAGCCAGAATTTCTGGTTAATTTCAGCATAACAGCAATGCTAGTGTTCCTAGCAAGCTGTTGACTCATGCAACTTGAAATCAAATGTAAGCAATGTAGCACTTTTCACATTTGCAACTAGACATATTTAATGAACTTTAATTGACATGTTTTATTAATTAACATTACAGTATGTAATCAGTTTCAATGATGGTTTCTCTTATGGATAACATATTTTAGCCCATGGTTTTTGTTGCCATCTGAGACCATCTAGGCAGTACAGGAAACATTCTGCGGGTTAATTGCCAAAAGTTGCAGCAGCGCGGATGTTGTGGTTTCCTCACTGGGAGGGTGCTGGCATCACTGGTTATTAAATAAAATGAAATACTCCCTATTGCTTGCCTCCCTGTGTGTGTTGACATCGCCTGATTGATGGCAGTCTTTGTTCTACATTACGTCACAGCTAAAAGAAGCATGCCATCATGTCCTCAGCTTCATGTAATGTCAGTATCCGGCTGAAGTTTTTTAATAACACTTCAGTTGTGCAGATTGCCAAGCTCTCTGTGTGATTGTGAGACTGTGTGAGTCATGCCATGAGAAGCCAGAGTAGACTGCTTTGGGAAAGGTGCAGTAGTTTTGTGGGAAAACGTTGAAAGTGGATATATAAGTTTGATGGTTAAGGTATTTAAGTTTAAAGTGGTAAAGGTGGATATCATTATTTAACGGTGACACTAAGAAGTAAAGGTAAGGTAAGTTCTTATATAGCTTCTTTGAGACTGCTCAAACCTTTCACTTACATTTTCAGTTTTGATTTACATTGTTCATTATGAAGTCATTGATCCCTAGACCCTTGTGGCTGATTCCCAGCTAGAGAGGTGATTTAGGGAGCTGTGGAAATCCTTCAGGTTAAGTGCCTGCTCGATGTTACCAGAAACATTTGCTAGTGAGCTAGGCATGGTTCAGGGTTTGCTATGGTGGGAAGGGGTGAGCATGGTGCAGCTGGGGCACAGGAAATTTAACATACATATGGTACCTGGGATAAGGACCAGAGTTATGGAAATTCCCAAATGGCCTGTTACATTAGATTAGAGTTCCTTGAATTCCATGAATCAGGCTGTGAATAGATGGGTAAGGAAAATAATTTATGTTAATGCTTACATTTTGTGCCTGGACTGTATTTTTTATAAGTAATGTAGGAAAAATCCATTGTTCCTTTTTAAACCCTTATGCAATGAGGTGGCTGCATACAATTAAAATCTGTGTTTTTTTCTTCATATTATCATACTATTGTAGGATCCTCTTTATGTAACAAGTTGTAAGAATCCTTTCACCATAAAATATCTATTAGAGCTGTGCGATCCAGTTTAAATATGCTCAACTTATTTGTCTAGTTTGAGTACCAAATCTACAATACAATACTTTGAAACCAGCGTGTGGTGCTTATATAATATTTGATACAGTTTTGTCTGCACATTGTATAGACATACCTTGTGAGACCGCATGTGAGAGTGGCTGTGTCCACATGCTGTAAGCGTTTCTGGAGTGCATCGAAAACAATAGTGTATGTGTGTGACTTGGTGTATGGATCTGTTCGGTGACTGACAGTTCAAGGCAGGGTACATAAGGGCATCTCTAGTTGTAACTTGCTTACTGTCGTTGACAACATGACATTTAAATAATATATACTTATATTGTTCCTGCGTTATAATTAGGGGGGTCACACATGGCCAGCGAGGCCATTGATCACGATGGATTACACAGCTATTGATAATGACACAGAAATTCCCATTTTTCAATTCATCCTGTATGCTTTAAATTTTATTATTTTTGGAATCTGAGAAAGCCATATTGAAGATTAGTTTGTCCTTATCGATTTTTATATGCCCAGAAATAAAAGCACAGAGAATTTTTCAATATGACCTGTTTTGTTCATCGACCCGAGTCACCTGCACTGACAGCTGCTGTCAACCCAATCATAGTGACCTCGTGGCTGCTTGAAGGGGTTTTTCGCGGGTGAGCCTCATGAATATTGATGAGTTGAATGATGTCGTCATGTAGCATAGATTCCAAGCTTAATTTTAGTACAACTTTTGTTTAGATCAAACCACTATGAAATATAAAAAAATTGCTATGTAAATTTACATCGGCATTATTTTTGCCTTTTATGCCTAGTAAACCATATAAAAAGATATCTCACCAAAATCTATGGGTCTAGCTTCATTTTGATACATAGTTTAAAGGTGAAACATGAATGACTCACCAGCGAAAAATGCTAAAAATATGCATGCATGAACAACCAAAATGTGCTGACTCTGGCGAATGCTTTGTGCATATTGATTGCTGATGGAATTGTTACTGGTATTTACTGATGCAGAAATATATCTAGTTTTTAATGGGTACTGATAATATTCAGGCCTGCTGAATAAAAAAAAATTACTAGCCTGCTGGGCTAGTAATTTTTTTTACTAGCCATCTACTAGCCCGCAGGAATTTTCAGTGGCCTGAGTACTTTCGTTCAAATTTTTTCGTTAATATTCCTCAATCCATGTCCATAACCATATTCTCAAAATAATACAAAAACAACTGTTTTTAGTAGAAAAATGTTTCATTTGTCTGCTTTTGATTCCAAAGAGTCTCAGCTGAATATAAAAACATTTTTGGAAAAGAAACTCCACAAAACAAGAAAAATCTAGAAAATATATGTAATACTTGGTTTTCATTCTGACTAGACTAGATCATTGACTAGAATATAAAAAAATCTGGCAATGCAATCTTCAAAACAAGAAACATGGCTGCTGTACTTTGAACATTGTAGATGACGCAATGCTCGGCAGTTGGAATGTTTGAAAAATAAAGACTTAAGCCTGGATATTATAATTGCAGACAATAAAATTTTGATTCGTCTGACGGACCAGTGATTTCTGATTTTTACTCGCCCGCCAACATTTCAGGTCACTTCGGGCGAACAGGCAACTTGATTATTATTGCGGAGTTTTTCAATAAATTGCGTTCAAATTGGAAGACAGCGGTAGTTGGTGGTATCCGACAATTTCACACAGCGACCCGCGTACAATCGCGGCCTGGGCCTGGTAATGTCGATCTCACCTCTCGGCCAGTCGACAAACCCGGCTGACTGCTAACTTTCTGTATCGATATTTTCTCACCTGGTTATCCCACTTTCTGTGTTTTATGGTGTTTTTTTTATGTATTTTATTATAAGCTTAGTGATATATTAAAAACATTAATGTAGTTAATATTAAACAGGTATTCCTATCAGACCAGCGAGAATCCGTTGCAATTTGACTGATTTTCAACTTGCATTGTATTTGTGTACAGTCTACATCAGTGTTATCTGCAATAAAAGAAAATAGTTTATGAAATTTTTTTCAAATTTCATCTAATAATAACTTTTTAACACAATCAGTTACTGGTTTTCTAGTGAAAACGTAACTTTGAAATTAATGCAAAAAGTCATATCCTAAATTTCCTGAAAACATTTGTTCGGGGAATGAATCTTCATGACTTCCAGATGTAGTTACATGCAATTTTATGCATTTGATTAAATGTATTGTAAACATTTTATCCTGATCATATTATATAGTTTCCCTTACATGGTATGTAAAGAACATCATAATTGAAATCGGCAGTGTGATAAACCCCTGAAATTATATCGAAAAGTCCGAGCCCGACTCCACTTAAAATAATGGTGGCCATCTTGATTATTTACAACAAAGGTCAAGGCCAGCATGATTGCATGACATCATTTTCCTTGCTTTGTCTGTCTGCGTTTATATATTCCAAGTTTACAACATGCAAGTTTTATACAAGACAAAACAAATATGTTGTGATCACCTCATTAAAAATTCAAGATGGCTGCCGCTTTCAACTTACTTTTGATTGTGATATTGTAAAACGGAGGTCATTATCTTGTCTGGCATGCCAGAAAACCCATTGGTGAAGGAAATGTTCTAACATTACCGCAATTAAAGATCACCTCATTATAATTCAAGATGGTCACCATTTTGACCTACTTCTGGTTGCGATAGTGTAAACCGGAAGTTGCCATGTTGTCGGGCATGCAAAAAAACCTACTGGTAGAAGAAATGTTCCAATTTTGGTACAGTTAAAAGATTAATTTTACATTTTATAATTCTAACTTGGACTCGTTATTCCTCAGTTTTTTTAACAGTTTTCCAAAGCTTTTTCCATTACAGTAAAATGCAAGAAAAGTTTTATTTCTGTCATCTTCAACTGTTCATATCTTTTTGATTGGATAGTGCGATCTTAATAATCTTGGTGTCATTGTGTTCCTAGTTTCAAATCCTATCTAGCTATGCAAAAGACATTGAGTTCTAACATGAAATACATTTTCATGTGACCCCCTATTATAATCTACTGTGAATATGTATGTTTGTATACATGTTATGCTATTGCTCCCTGACGCTTTGCATCTCTGGCACCAAACTTTTACGTGTTCATCTATGACCCCATGATCGGGTCATCTATGACCCCATGGTCGGGTCGTCTATGACCCCAGGGTCGAGTCGTCTATGACCCCAGGGTCGGGTCATATCAGTTTTATTTTTTGTGATTCACCCTGCTATTACTCTTTCTACGAACAATCAAATTGCCCTTTCTAGTTATTACATACAATTGTTTACAACACTGTGCACAAGGTGTGGGTTTAAGTATGACACCCCATAGGGTAACAACTGCCATGTGGATACAGACATGTGGGACAATAGTGCAGTTTGACAGTGACTGATTTATACTTGTCACAATCACTATCCAAGTGAAAGACCGAGTTATGCAACTCAAGCAGGAACAGTTTTTGTTTAAATTTTAATTAGGTAATAAGCCAAGCCGCCTTATGTTACAACCAATAGCACATTAACCCATTAGGCTGCAGGATTTTATTAAAACATGCCACCATGTTCCCAGGATTTCTGACAAATTTCGAGCGATTTTACCTCCTTGTGTTCAAAAATCTGTATAAAAAACTATTCAATATTGACAATTACAAGTTGTGTTTATTTTGAAGAGTAGTAATTTCTCCACTTGCATGTATACATAGAAATAGGATATATTAATAAAAATGTTGACATTTGATAATAATTTGCAAAGACAAAATAGTACGTTTATTAAAACTTTGAAAGTTGCAACTGCCATTTGACAATGATCCCATGCTATAACCCTATGCAACTCAACGAAGAAAATGTAGCTATATGTGTTAGATTTGCACCACTGAAAACATCAAATTCTGATGGTTATTTTTCAGGTTACATCATATTTTACCATGACAAATATAGAAATAAAAATTTTCGAGATGGCGTGAACAAAACTGATGAAAATCAAGATTTCTGAAAGGGCAACCAACACATGCACGTAATGAGCTGTTGTGGTTGCAAAATGTATCCGTGGCAGAATTTGGTAGCGTTTAGTTCAGTAATTATTCGCCAGGATTTTTTTGAATAGAGGGTCTTGTATGCGGCCGGCGGCGGCCGTTCCAGGACTGCACAGAGCGGCTGGCCGTGGCCGTTGTGGGGTCTAATGGGTTAACTAGCTTCTCTTTCTCTCATGCTGTGTGGGTGAAAGGGTTAATCCAGTTGCGTAAGTGTGTGATGTATGTATTGTATAATTATATATGTGTGTGTGTGTAGCGCTGTAGATATTATGTTGATTATTTGTATTCTGCTCTGGCTGTTTTGTTGGCTTGGCTAACAACAACAGGTGTATTGAGAGCTTGTGGTGTCACTGGCACTGTTGACAGGTCGTCTGAGCAGTCTAAGGTAGTTATAAGAGTGGTGTATATACTCAAGTGAAGGGGCAACACAGGTCAGCACCCAAAACAAAGATCAACACCCACAATGTTCCTGAATAAAAGAAAGGCTTTCATTTGTTTTTAATTATATAAGTGGCATTTCATGATATATTTGCAACAACAGTAAAATCTTACCTGATTTGGTGGTTGCCAAATCTTAAACAAATGAGTATTGTGTTATATTACACAACATTGAAATTGAAGTCTATTGTGGTTACTTGTGTGCTATGTCACATGGTTCACACCTTATCATTTTAATGCTGGTTGACATGTTTATTGGCAGGCATTGGGTATGACTTTAGGGCATGGACAGCCGTACTCAAAGTTGACTTTTTACTTCAAACAATCTGGTTTCTTGTTGGACCAATGTTTTCTCAATGCATTTTGGATAGAACATTAGTGGTGCTATTAGCTTGGTTGAATTTAATGATCGTGAACTGACTCTGCAAAATTTATGTTCTTTATGTCACATTCTTTTTTATTTTACTTAGCTATGTACAGAATGATTATAGCAGGTGTTTATAATTATTATTATTCTGCCATCAAATAAAAAAAATGTGAAGTTGACCTAAAAATTGCATTTAAAGAATAGTTGGCGAGATAATATTAATTATATATATATATAATTATATATACATACTGGCATTGGCATACCATAAACCTGTTAGCAACATGTCTAACAGCATCTCATTGTTTTCCCTATATAGCTACAGCAGGCTCTTAGCCAGAAATATTTTTTTTTAGTTTTCAGTGTTCTAAAAGTGTAACCGTAACCGCATTAAAGGATTCTGTTGAAGCCATCCGTGCCTGTTACAGCCATTGTTGGTCTATTATTTTTTATCTAACCCATCTTCGTCAGCCATTTGCCCATCTTCAAGATGGGCAGACGGGTCCGTGGCTAAAGGCCTGAGCTCTAGATGCATTAAGCAGGTTGTGTTGTACAATAAGCTTCATTTTAAGACCTTTCCAGAAATAAATCTTATGGTTTCAGGCTTATTCATGTCCAATAATAATTTTTTTTTAAATAATAACAATAATATTTAGTACATGAGCACAACGGACCACATAAAAATTAAAGTGTGTCCTGCTTTCCCCCATACGGTAATTTTATATCTGGTATGGTCCCATAAAATCCTGATTAAATTCTGAATACAAATCTAGAAAACAGTTATTATCTATTCAATAAAGATGTGTGTAAGAAATAGTTTTATGTTTTGTTTGTGTGAGTTTAGTGCAGTCAGTGTCTCAGTGAGTATCCTATAAAACTTTTGATAAACCCCCTTTGACTTTTGCACCAGCTGTTTTCATTAAATAAAAAACTCTTAGTAACTGGATATTTTCCAATACGTCCCATTTCCCTGCTTGTAGTTCCCCAGTCAAGCTGCGGATGACAACTGGTAGTTAGGCACTTGCTGATTTGACATTTGGTTGGCAGCTAAAGGTGAGCAGGTTATCTGTTTGTGGCATGTCTTTTTTGTGGTTAAGTAATGTTGCCAGTAGCAGCTGCTGCATCTCAATCTGTGCCAAGACCTTGTGTTTCCTGTTTTATTCTTGTAATATAATTTAATGTAATAGCAACTCCTCTTGGACATTTATTTGCTATAATAATGGGCAATGACTATTGACTTATTTTCAGTAAATATCTTATATCATATTTCTTAATCATGATAAAACTACTAAAAGGTGTGTGTGTGTGTGTGTGTGCATACATGTTTATTTAGTGTACATGTGTATTTAGTGTACATGTCACTTGTGTATTTAGTGTACATGTGTATTCAGTGTACACGTACAGTAGCAGTAGAAAGTCATTGGTACAATGCAAACTTTCATGTAAAAATTCCATGTATTAACTAATTTATGTACACAAATAAATGATACTACCAGGGTAGTCAGTATATTAGTTTTCATGTTTTATTTATGCATTTATGCATACAAACTGATACACTGGCTTGTATCATTTATGTGTATAGTTAATATGTGATTTTTTTACACAAACTTTTGCATGGTGCTATGATTTTTTATTGCTACTGTATGTATAATTAATATTAATGCAACTGACAACTGCTACACATCTACAGTAAAAGTAGAAATGTTTTTGTGCTGAAATAGATGCTATAATTACAACATGTCACAGACATTCACTGTCACAACTTGTGTAAGTGGATCAATATGACTTCTGGGACTGATGCACCATCTGTTGAATATGAGTGACCAAGAATAGGCAGCACTCTCTGTTTCATTTACCAATAACGCAAACTGTTCTCTGATGATGAACATGGTTTATGTTATCAGGAGTTTGTTCTGTGGGAATTTGATTACATGGATATTGTGTCTTTAGGGATTTTGGCTGCTAATACAAATATGGCAGAATTAAAGGAGGATTTCTGCTTGTGCAATGTTGAATATAAAGATATGACCACGTTTAGCTTGCTTGAGTGATATGACAAAAAAAGACCACAATGTCATGAAAGCAACAAAGGATGTATATTACCACATGGACTTGGAAATCACCAGTGAATTTTGCCTTCATCTAAACATTCGCCATTCAATGAAGAGTTCACATTTTTGGGGAAGGTAGTAAAACTATAGACATATAAATTATTTCTAGTGGAATAGCATATATTACTTGGGAGACCAATGATAAAATTTTGCATAGCTTTAACGTCTTTTTTATTTGCATGCAAAATTATTTTGTGCATGTTCCTTATGTGATTATATCATATCCTTATTATTTTTACTAGGTGCCAACCTAGAAGGAAACCTCATGAATAAATGACAGTGAGTTGGTGAAGTGTCAAAGTTGTGATGTAAGTCAAAATGTATTCATGTGTCAAAATCATTATGTGATAGTCAAACGTGCTTCAGTGTAGTTATGATCCAGTGTGTTTGATTACATAGTGTCATATGAAAGAAATGCACCTCAGAATTGATTGAACTTTGCTTGATTACATAGTGTCATCCCTCTTTGAAACCACCTCTCTTTCTCGTTCTTCTTTTCTGCTTTGTCACCAGTTGCCAGTACCACCCTGGACATGTTGGATAGAACTCTCCACCCTGCACTTTTTGAAGTGGGATGTGGCATATATATTGAGGACTGGTCTTGGGACCAAAGCATGTGGTATTTAATTATGCCACGGTCTGCTGCACATATCATGTATCGTAGCTTCGGGGCTGACTTCCAGGATGGTTATTGTTGTTTCGCAATGGACTGCCTGGCAGAACTCACAGCTGTGGGTTATTATCCTGTCCTTTATTGTCGCCTGGACCTTTCCCGTGGCCAGCCTCCAACCTGGTCCACAAAGATAAAATTTCATAAAAGACTAAACAGTACTGGAAATTTAGCTACAAGGATACATATTGTGCGGTTCCTGTAATTTTATATATTCTGTAGAAATAAAGTTTGCTGTATTGTGACATCAGGAATCTGTTGCAAAGTACAAGGTTGACAGTACTGGAAGGATTGCTTTAAATTCCTTCTCTAGTGCTTTGATGAGAGCAGAAAGCTTCCTATTCTCCTTGAAGTGCATAGTTACCAGGCATTTGTTGTAGTCTACAGCAGCTATTTCGTCCTGGTAGTTGCACGCCAGTGTGAAGTTGCTGGTGATTCATTCTTTACATTCCAAAATGTCATTGAGCAGTTATATTGCTGCCCTCGTTCTAGTGTTGCTAGTGTAGAAATGTAACATTTAAATCAGTTTAATTCATTGCAGGTCGCACCTTCGTCTGCATCGTTTCTTACTGCCCCCCCATCTTGGGTTTGGTGTTTCTTCCTTGTATAGGCCGCTCCTAGGCACAATGTGCGGGAGAGCAGCAACGTCTGTGCCATCCACATTATGTAAGAGGTATGGGATGTTATGCCACACTAGCGATCACAATAGTCATATTGGTGTTGCTGGTGCGGCTGCTCTTCCAACTCGGGGTCCTTTCTGTGTATCTTCGGGAATTCCCTGGCATGGAGCTTGTGCATTGGTCTTGATGCGATTGGCACAGTACCCATCTGATATCTGGAAAAAAATTTATCTGTGTTCAGTATAACAATAAAATAGTGAAACTGTTCGTCGCACACCAGTCTAAAGTGGTTAAAATTTTATATATTCTGTAGAAATAAAGTTTGCCGATGCATATAACATTGGCTTAGGCCACTAATATAGTAAATGTAGACGAATACAAATATATGATGCATTGCAACATTTGCTTAAAATTTCCATCAATTGTTTATTTTATTTAGATGACATTTTACATGAAAACAGTTGTTATTTTATTCTAATGACACGCTATATATTTAGCATATCCATTCTACAAATAAAACCATTATTTAGAAATAATAATATGGCTATCAAACGGCTCCAGTCGATATATCTCGATAATGCTACAATCGTAAGTCGCCTGAAACCGTCCGTCATCTCCAAGTTGAAGCACATCTGTTCCTGTGAAAAACGCTAAGCCTCGCATTGTTGTCCTGATGACGAAGCTAACATATTAGCTCGGCAAATATTGCCAATTTACTCACTACTAGACGTTAATAACATTAATAAGACATTCATAAAAACGTGTAGTAACATATATAAATAAACACTTACCAAATGTGTTATTTGTGCCAATTTGCAAAACTGAACTCCTTTCTATTCGTTTGCTGTCTCTTTAATTCCCATCAAGATCACTAGGAAGTAGCTCCAGGTAAATTGCCACGTAGAAAGTTTCAAACGGTTTCATGCTGGTTACAAAGCCCGTAAAAAGTGTCATAAAACATGGGAAAATGTCTTTGCACATTAGACTGTTGGCAGATATTTAGCTTGACATACCGGTATGTTATTGAAGACATTAATAGTTCTCACTAATGTATTGAACTCTTCTCACGATGTATCTGCAAATGTGTGATGTACGGCTGCATAAAAAACTTGCCCAAATTGGTTTTGGGACCTCCCACAAGTTATTGTCCAATGATTTTAATTTAAAGCACTATATATCCAAAATATCCAGCTGAAGCATCGAGAGAAATCCATGTTATTTTGTGATATTTTGTACTGCATTTGCTAGTATGAAGTAATGTGATGTATGGTTTCACAAAAACATCCTCAACATAAAATAGGAAAATTCAGGGATTTGACCTGATTGTTGTTAGTAATTCCATAAATATATGCCATTATAGCTAACTATTATCTGTATGTCTTACGTAGGTAGTTCAAATAATAAAAACTGTTTTAAAGACATCGTTGTGGAAATATTATACAAGAAGGAGCAAAAATTACCCATAATTTTATTGGAGGCAGTACTCAAGAGTTTTCATGGTACATATAAAAGTAGGGTTCCCAAAAAGTCCTAATCAAGATGCATACATATGACCTGATCACAACCGTCTACCCAGTTTATTGAAGGAGTAATGGTCCTAACTGAACTCCTAAGCATAATTTGTGAACGTTTCATGATAAATGACCATTATATATATATTTATATAATTATTAGTAAATCTGTACTTCCAAGAACTGAAGCTTGTTGGTTCTGATTACTTACCTATGGTCAAGTACGGTGGATTTGATATTTGTCTGGTGCAGTGGAAATTTCCTGCCCACTTTCGCATGTTTTGTTGGTGTGAATCAAGATTTTACTGCTACCCAAAATAGTGTGCCCACTAAAGTTGTCATAATACAACATAAAGCAGGTCTTGCAGCATGTTCTAATGGTGTCAGTTCAGCCCTGCATGATGTATGGCTGCAGTGCTTTGTTGTGGCAGGACTGCAGAAAAATAAAAGGAGTAATGCTTTTGAAACTTGTTCACGGGTTTATCAAATTATGGCTTATTGAGTCTGCCTCATTCCTCATTCTTTTTATCCATAATTTCACAAATTGACACATCTGGCATTTGAAAAGAAGTACAAGTGGCATATTAGTGCATACTCATAGCTGTCAGTTTGTTAGCCAGTCGGGTATGATCTGTAGCTTTTGAAACGGAAGTTTAGGACATTCATTGGGACCTTAAATGTTTCATCTGAGGTTTTCTTTTTGAACTTTTTTTGGTTTCAATTTGACCATTTTCATTGAAAATTGTACTTCAAAGTTAAGATATCTTGTATCAAGCTTGAGAAAACAATCTATGTATTAATACGAGTGAAACAGGTGCTGGTAATCTCTATGTAATTTGGAAGACAATTATCAACGTGAAGTCATTAAAAATTCAACAAAACTTTTATTAATGTTCAGAACGATGAAGTTTTAGATTATTATTTTTTATTTATTTTGAAATGTGACAGATTAATAGCCTGTAATAATAAAGACCTATACAAGTTTTATTTTTTTCAAGAAATCATACCACACAGGTTTTATATTTTACATCTCATGCAATAACTACCCATTTAAATTTCTTGCTTATCAGCCGTTGTTGCTTGGTCGAATTAACAAAACTTGTTTTGTGCCACCAGACAACTCCCCCGCCCAGCTGATGGTCGGTCCAGTTTAATATCGTTTCCACGGCAACAAGCAGCACGCAATGCCTGCAGGCCCCCAGTGTGCAGCCACATACGATGACCAATCCTTTGCCTACGACAGTCACACCGCTGTGTCCCCGCGTGACCTTGCAGAGTTGACTGGTGACGAGTCTGCTGCGAGCATTCTGCAATCAGTGAAGGAACAGGTAATGTCTCTGGTTGAGTACCTTCTGTTCCGGTTGAGTGCCTTCTATTCCTCACAGGCTGGTGTCTATGTGTGTTGAGTCATGTTGGCAATGACTGTATTGCAGCAGTGTTGGTACATTTCTTGTACTGCATTGTGTTGTGTGTACTTCATTATGTGTTCTATTTCTTCTCATCAAAGGTAATGCCTACAAATTTTTATTGGTATGCTGATGTTTTATATGGTACAAAGATTTAGAATTACTTTCATAATGCAGACATTGTGTGATGGTTTTGTGATGTCCAGCATTACCATAGATAGTGGGATTTCACACCTGAAATTGTGTTGGAGTTCTGGACCTTGTGCTGTGTGAACTGACCAGTGTTGTCTCTTGTATCAGTTGATCAGTCAATCAGTCATTAAATTAATTAATCAGTCTGTTTTCTGAAGATGAAATGTTTATATATATATATATATATATATATATATATATATATATATATATATAATTATATATATATATACAATAAGTTTGAAAGGAAATATTGAGAATTACAAATGACAATAAAACCATGTTATGCCCTCAACAACAATACTTGTAACAACTAAATACATCTGCCATTTAAAATATTGTAGAAATTATTATGACAACTTAAATCATTTTGGTATGCAACTGTTGTAACCAAAACTATTATTATCAATAAATTTGCACACCGCAACTGTCGAACAACTGTTGCCTATAGCTTTAAAATAGTTGAAATGTATGATGTTAGTTGCACTGACATTAAACATTTTCTAAAGTTTTTTCAATACATAGCCCGACTGATGTAGGTGTTATACTGTTTGGTGTCATGATTGGCCACTGACAGTGTTGAATGTCCCCATAGAGCCCAGACTGAATGTGGTCTTCTACTTTCATTTTCATCATATTCACATTGATCGTAGTAAGATAAATTTTTATACGATGACACACAAAATGATGATAATTTGTTAGAGTATTTTTTTTAATGATAGCAATACTTGCATTAATTAAATATTATGGTGTAAGATATTTACACTTACATAGATTGAGAAGACTAATGCAGTATGCCACCATTCCCCCAGACCCATGCAGGTGCACTGGACGCACGTGTTAGGAACTATATTATGTATGTAACAGTACTTGCGGTCTAACCCCAAATATTTCACCTGTGGCAACATACTACTACTAGATGGGGCACCAATGGATTGGGACTTGCCCACACTACCATGGAAAGGGACCACCAGCTACAGGCTCCAGCACGGCCTGGCTGCCCCCTGTGGCCCGTTGCTCAAGGCGTTGCTCAAGGCGTGCCACACTCCCCTTATGCCATCAGTATGCACCGCAAGGCTTGTGCCTAACTACACCATTAAGTATGTCTGGCCAGTCTCTGGTCAACTAGCTATGTGGATTGTGTCCAGTCTCTGGTCAACTAGCTATGAGAATTGTGTCCAGTCTGGTCAACTAACTATGTGGATTGTGTCCAGTCTCTGGTCAACTAGCTATGTGGATTGTGTCCAGTCTCTGGTCGACTGGCTATGTGGATTGTGTCCAGTCTCTGGTCAACTAGCTACGTGGATTGTGTCCAGTCTCCTATTCAGTTTATTATTTCTCTAGGTTCATTCCTGGAGGGGTCACTGGGTGAGTTGTAGACACAGGACAATGAGCAGGCTTTTGACAGACATAAAACAGAAGATATATTGTTATTACTGTTACATTAATCCTAATATACTACATGACTATTAGTAGGATGTCTATTTCTATTACTGGGACATTATTACAGCTGTAAATCAAATCAGCACACTTTTTTCATGGGTTTTTTAAAGGTTTGTGTTTCAATAGCAAAACGTTTTTTAATAGTTCCTTTAGTTAATCCAGTCCACCACTTATGTCATGGTATGACAGAAACAAATGTACATTTTTGTTTGTAAATGTATAGTACTTAGGAAAATTATCTGTTACTGTTATTATTAGCTTTGAAAAAAATGCAACCATTGCAGAAAATAATGATTTACCATCATACATAATAAAAAAATGGCTGTTACTATTATTTATTACAATTATCTATCTGCAGATGGTAAGAATGGTTCATGAGAATTACGGTTTAGTGGACCTAGGTTGTGAATCAGAATACACATGTGTTCCGTGTGGCTCAATGTAAATAGAAAGATTAACAGAGGCTCGGATTACCCCAGTAGCTTGAAACCTGTATTTTGACATGGCAGAGTTTGTGTTTATTTTACCTGTCATAACGCGCAAGACTAATTTGCTGTTTGGCTCCTGTCCAACAGATTACTAGGTCATTCATGTTTTGGGGTTGTTAGGGTACAGAACAGGTCCTTTGTTAATTGTGAAGGAGTGGTGATATTTCATTTTCACCTTGGATGGATCCATCTACTCAAAACAACAAATGTGGACTTTGTACAATTTGCCAATCAGTCAATCAGCAAAACTCTTTGATATGATTTCTGGCAGTTCTTACACTTCTTTTGAATTTTAGTTTCGTTTTCAAGGTTACTTTAGTTGTTAGGTAGTTTATACGACTTGGCAATGAGTTGAAAATGACATTGTATACCTGACTACTGGGTACTTCAACTGAGTACCTGTTACACAGGTGCTGAAGTGTATACCTGACTACTGGGTACTTCAACTGAGTACCTGTTACACAGGGGCTGAAGTGTATGCCTTTCTACTGGGTACTTCAACTGAGTACCTGTTACACAGGGGCTGAGGTGTATACCTGACTACTGGGTACTTCAACTGAGTACCTGTTACACAGGGGCTGAAGTGCCATGTCACATGGTGTATGCTTCATGAGGGGCCACTTCTGTTACATTGTTGATAGAGTACCCTAGTAGTGCTAGACTGTCAACAAAGAGCAGCGGTTGAGTCCACCATGCTACTGTTTTGAAACTGAGGCAACTTCCTTTACTCTACTTTGTTATTGTCTTTTGGAAGAGACTAAAAGCAGTTGGTCCATTCTACTTGGTGTCTATGCCAGGGGAAGTAAAAGATCCCATTCCACGACAAAATGGACACAGACTCAGAATTTAAATATCAATTATTTTATTGATAAGCCAATATGCTAAAGTTCATGGATCTAAAAATCAAGCAATAGTTGAAATTGTTGCAAAAAAAGATCGCATACCCATATTATGTTGTCGAATAAATGCAATAATTTAAGCCAGATGTAAAGCATTAATACATTTATTATATTTTATTTAATCAAATAAAACTTTCATACCTCTATTAACGTATCTTAGCTCTCAGCCAAATAGACCCCCTCACAAATGTTACACGAATAACTGAAATAGTTGATTTGCCCCTCTGTCCTCCTTTTCTTGTATGTAATAAACAAAATGGGTAATTTTCCTATCCTGACATATATTACACAATGGTACACATGTACGAACCATGAATGTTACACAATAGTGACATGAAACATAAAAATTTTAACACAAGTAACCAAAAGATTTGATTTGAAAGCTACTTGACCTTCATCCTGTCAAGAAATCATATTGATGATTGGTATGTTGTTGAATGCAAAGATTCATTATTCACAGAAGTGCTAGACATTGGTTCACATCAGAATTAAATTAATATCAGTAATGACCAAATATAGTGAATGTGATGTGAAAGATTAGTGTTTTGCTTACAAAGGGGACTAAAATTTTACATTACCCCATTTTGTTTTTATTTATTAACTCATTACCTTGATATGACTTTAATTTATTGGTAATTTACCCAGTAGATTTGTGTGGATCACTGATGATTTTTTTAATAAAGGTTTAACATTTAGAAGCAGCCATTTTTCTATAAAATAATTTTTTTTGCTATTAACCCATTAGGCCCCAGGATTTTATTAAAACATGCTCCCCTGTTCCCAGGATTTCTGGCAAATTTCGAGCGATTTTAACTCCTTGTGTTAAAAAATCTGTAGAAAAAAAACTTCAGTATTGACAATTACAAGTTGTCTTTATTTTGAAGAGTAGTAATTTCTCCATATGCATGTATACATAGAAATAGGATATATTAATAAAATGTTGACATTTTCTCACCATTTGCAAAGACAAAATAGTAAGTTTGTTAAAACTTTGAAAGTTATTCTACTTTGCGACTGACATTTGACAATGATCCTATGCTATAACCCTAGGCTATGGCTATGCAACCCAGCAAAGAAAATGTAGCTATATGTGTTAGCTTTGCACCACTGAAAAAATTAAAAAATTCTGACAGTTATTTTTCAGGTTACACCATATTTTATCATGACAAATGTAGAAATAAAAATTTTCGAGATAGCATGAACAAAAACCGATGAAAATCAAGATTTCCGAAAGGGCAACACATGCACGTAATGAGCTGTTGTCGTTGCAAAATGTATCTGCTACGGTGTGGCAAAATTTTGTAGCGTTTAGTCCAGTAATTATTTGCCAGGATTTTTTTAAATAGAGGTTCCTGTATGCAGCCGGCGTCGGCCATTCAAGGACTGCACAGAGCGGCCGGCTGCGGCCGTTGTGGGTTCTAATGGGTTAATAAATAGCGAACACTTTGTAAAGCAAGTAACCATACCACGAGTAACTAATTAATTTAGCAACCACAAGTTTATTAATTATGCAATTCCAAAACTGTTCACATATAAGGATACCTTGATACTTTCATTACCTTGATATTACTTTAATTAGTAAAGCTGCTATTTCTCTTTAAAATTAATTATTTTAGCAGTTGCTAATGGTGGACAAACACATTTTAATGCGAGTAACTGCAACATGAGTAACTGATTATTATGACAAACATAAGTTTGGCAATTATGTAATTCCAAAACAGTTGCCATATAGTGATACCTTGATATCTTGGGTACATAACATATACAACCATTTTTTTCACAGCAGTTTTCTCTTTGATAATTTAACTAGTACATTAGCAAAGAAAAACACTTTGCCATGTATAATTATTAAAATACAGCAGTTTAAAAGATAAAATAATGGTAAAAATGTAACTTGTGTAACCATGGAATGGCCCGTGTGTGTGTGACCTCACTATCTCTAACACTGTGACAATGGCCTGTTATTTTCTTCACTATCTCTAACACAGTGTGACAATGGCCAGTGTGTGTGACCTCACTATCTCTAACACAGTGTGACAGTGGCCCGTGATTTACTTCACTATCTCTAAAACAGTGTGACAATGGCCCATGTGTCACCTCACTATCTCTAACACAGTGTGACAATGGCCCATGTGTGACCTCATTATCTCTAACACTGTGTGACAATGGCCCGTGATTTACCTCTATCTCTAACACAGTGTGACAATGGCCCGTGTGTGACCTCACTCTCTCTAACACAGTGTGACCTCACTATCTCTAACACAGTGTGACAATGGCCCGTGTGACCTCACTATCTCTAACACAGTGTGAAAATGGCCTGTGTGTGACCTCACTATCTGTAACACTATGACAATGGCCCATGTGTGACCTCACTATCTCTAACACTGACAATGGCCCGTGTGTGACCTCACTGTCTCTAACACTGTGACAATGGCCCGTGTGTGACCTCACTATCTCTAACACAGTGTGACAATGGCCCGTGTGTGACCTCACTATCTCTAACACTGTGTGACCTCACTATCTCTAACACTGTGACAATACACCAGATTGGGATATACATGTTCTATACAAGAAGAAAAGAAAAACAGAACAGTGTCTTTTATAAGTAATTGCCTTTAATTATGGTCATATTAGTTGACCTGAAACTACCTGTGGCATTTCTGTACTTGGTTACTCAATGAAACCGATAACTCTGATTTGACAGTGCGTTATTTACACATGTAGATATAGCACAGTAGGGCTATGAATCAAACTTTGACTTCACCTGTCCAGTCCATCAGCTTTGACTTCCCCTGACAGAGTAGCTGTAATCACTGGCCAGCCATCTGGTCACCTTTCCAAAAGTTCTGTGTTTACAGTATGTGAGTGGATCACCAGTTGTCTTGAGTTTATTTATTTACTTGCTGGAGTAATGGTGGCCAGTGGCAATCCATCAGACAACTAGCAGGGTTCCACACTGTTAATTATAAGGTTAGTTTTAGTTTAAGGGTCTGTCCTTCCTTGGCTGGGAATGATTCCAGAGGATGGTTTCAAAGGTGAAAGTTGAATCAATCCTCCCTCAAAATAAAAAAAATGTCTTCAAAAAATAAAATTTTATATATTTGTTTCTTGTACTGCTTTTTTTATAAACTATATGTAACAATAGTGCTGTACCACAATGTTGAACACATAATATTATACTTCTATGGTAAAAATTCTACCAAATACCTGTACATTAAAGTATCCAGTTAATTACATTAAAGTTATGGTTATGATACATTTAAAACTGAAATACATCTCATTCAAATCATGTATACATGCCAGATATGAAGGAAATCCATGCAGCATATTTAGGAGCAGCAGTGGGAAACTGTAACGTCAAAGAAAACAATTGGAAGGATTTACACTGAAACAGGACAATGGAAAATGTTTGTGACACAGTCCTAGGTCAAAAAAGACACAGACTACTCACACAACACTCACCTGAGTATTCAAATTCAACATCAAGGTATCCATATAACCAGTAGAGTTTGCGTTTGAAAAGAATCACTTCAATACTCTGCCTTCTGTCAATATCGTAAGCCACATTTAAAACTTTGGCAGACAAACAGGCCAGTAGGTTTAGGCTGGTTAGCAGTATGGCATATAGCAGCCAGTAGGTTAACAGTATGGCATGTAGCAGCCAGTAGGTTAGCAGTATGGCATGTAGCAGCCAGTAGGTTAGCAGTATGGCATGTAGCAGCCAGTAGGTTAGCAGTATGGCATGTAGCAGCCAGTAGGTTAGCAGTATGGCATGTAGCAGCCAGTAGGTTAGCAGTATGGCATGTAGCAGCCAGTAGGTTAGCAGTATGGCATATAGCAGCCAGTAGGTTAGCAGTATGGCATGTAGCAGCCAGTATGTTAGCAGTATGGCATGTAGCAGCCAGTAGGTTAGCAGTATGGCATGTAGCAGCCAGTAGGTTAGCAGTATGGCATGTAGCAGCCAGTAGGTTAGCAGTATGGCATGTAGCAGCCAGTAGGTTAGCAGTATGGCATGTAGCAGCCAGTAGGTTAGCAGTATGGCATGTAGCAGCCAGTAGGTTAGCAGTATGGCATGTAGCAGCCAGTAGGTTAGCAGTATGGCATGTAGCAGCCAGTAGGTTAGCAGTATGGCATGTAGCAGCCAGTAGGTTAGCAGTATGGCATGTAGCAGCCAGTAGGTTAGCAGTATGGCATGTAGCAGCCTGGACATTCCAATGCTTCATAGATCTAGTAACTAGTTATTTCCAAATCTGAAATACATGTTAGACATTGTGAACTCCACATAACAGTTATAGAAAGTTGACACAGCTGTGAAAGGGTGAGCCAGTGACTCAAGTACCTTGTCAGAAGAAGATCTGTCAAGAATATCTAGCCATTGTTTGCACATAACTACTAGCTAGGGGGCTGGGACGACAGCTTTGCATGACAATGCAACACATTTTTTAAAGTCACTTTGTTATGGAGAATGTGTTTTGGGCAACTATTACTCAGCATTGAATACATTATCTTGCCTGTGTGTGCATCTTTTCATTGTGCCTCGGGCTGGTCTCCTACAGATAAACCTGCTGGTCTCTGACATACCTGCAAGTCCTGCAGCCATACAGTTGTATATAGTTTCTGCACAGGCAGCTACCATTGATATGGGCACCCCCTGGGACAGTTTGTTGCTGGCCTCTTGGTGATGAATGTGTGTGCTTGCACTAACTAGACAGTGCAGGTCCCAAGGGGCACACTGTCTTCTCGTTGTTTCCCTCCTGCTGTCAGATTTATGTGAGAGAAATGACCTCTGCTACATGTGACAGGCCAAGTCACAGGGGCATAGATCACAACAGAATTTCTATCACAGCTACAATGGGAACACTCATTCACTAGACATCATGCACAATAAAATTTCTTATTTAGAGTTCTTCATAGAGAATTTGTATGAATTTTTTTTAGAAAATATGTAACCATTGTAAAATGTTCAATGGAAAAAAGTTTTTTGGAAAAAAGGACTTTCCATAATGGGTGCATTATTGTTTATTAGCTACCATTTGGTAATTGTTGTTGCTAATCATTTTCTAGGACTGATGCATCATGTTCGTAGGGTAAGATTTAAGGAGCTTCCTTGGGAAACTAGATCTGCTGAAGCTATATCTGTAGCTGTCGACACCTCTATGAAAAGAAGATTTGGCTGCTGCTGCTGTGTTAATGACTTGCCATCGATAGTCTTTCCTGATATCACCCTATCTATGGTGGTGGATTATTATTGATTCACTATGGAAATTATTAGGCTTCAAATGCAGCATTGCGATTGGTAACCGTGACTACCATGTCTGCTTGATTGTACAAGTAGGCTGAAGAAGTTCAGTGACTGTTCCTGCAGTGTCTAGCATGCATGGTTAGCCATGTGTGTCATTCCATTAATACTGTGTGGCTCTGGATTAAAAGGAAAGAAGAGAAATGCTACTGTGTATACTAGTATGCCTTAGACTTGGAATTTGCTACTCTGCAACAGCAGGACTAAATTAACACTAAATACAATAGCACCTGCAGTTTTATGAGGTCAGAGGAACATACTACAGCATAAAACTGGAAGAAAGAACATGGTGTAACAGCATGCATCTGGTTGTGATGCAAAAGCTTTCTGTTCACATGGTTGAAAGAGAGAAAACCTGTGATATGACTCACAGGATGTTGAATTAGAGTACTCACAGACCTCAGTATTCCATTACTGCATGACTTGTTTTAATAATACACATTCTGCATTACTACAGTATGACCATTGATACCAGTAGATATATGAGGCTTTTATACACTGTGACTAGATAGCAGGTTTTGCTGTTTATCTCTGAATATTGTAGTAAGTTATATGTCATCAATTCACACCTGGATCAAGTTACATGTTGGACAATAACACAGGTCGTGGTACCTCAACAGTGTGTTTATATTATTTTTAAATGTTGGCTATATATAAGTTAAAAAATAAGATTAAATGTTGTGCAGGCCTCTGGATGGTGCAGTGGTGGAAATAAATGCTGTTACTTTATAATGATTTCAATAGTTCATGTATATAAGATAACTGTGGAATAGAAAATAGAATAAGTAATCTGTAAAAGATATTTATTGGTATGTTTGTTATTATTGGTACAATTTCAGATATATAAAAGTGCACAATTTTCTGCTGCAATTATCTGAATGATCATGTGATTGATGTGTTAAGAATGTTATTTTTCAATGTGTCCAACATTCAGATTTAATTATCCTGCTACTTTTCCTCAGGAGGCTCAGTTTGAACGGTTGACCAGGGAACTTGAAGTGGAACGACAGAGCGTCGCAAACCAGCTGGAGAAGGTATGTCTTTCACCATTCTGTTGGTCTTAGTAATAACCATGTATATAATTATAAACATAGTTGATGCATTTAGCTGGTGTGGGTGTGTATAATTTGTATGATGGTTGGACATAATAGTATAATAGTTTTTATAGGTATTCTCTTAGATTAGTATTTTCTTTGTGAAGATTGTAAAAATATTTCAACCATTGATGTAATTACACACCTGCAATTTGTATAATTCGTCGCTAAATTTAGAAATTATGACACTGCAACTCAGAATCATAGGTTTGGGGCCATATTAGGTTTTCTGTCAGATTGCACTAAATTATTCAAATCAACATGACTGTTCTTCTGCTAGTGTGGCATTGCTGTCTTCATTTATTCTACAATTGTCTGGGGTTGGTCTAATTGCCATTACATAGTGGCACTGAGGCAGTGCTGGAAAGGCTAAAGGTGGTCACTTATCTGGCTGGCCCTGTCCATGTCCTGCTCCTATTTTGGAACTCTGTCCAGTGAGTTCTCTCAACTCGTGTCCTTGCTATCTTGCTCTGTCCCTTATTACAGTGACAGTGAATGCTTGCATGTGGTTGAAAAGTAAATACTTGTGAGATTATGGAGACCATTGACATATATCTGAATGTTCAACAGTACAGATAAGATTGAACAATTCAGTAATAGCAAATTTAGTGAAGCTTTAATGTACTTCCATGGCTGGCTAGACATACAAGTAAACAAATTAGGATGATGCAAAACCACATTGCAATGTGAACTGTGCTATCTTGTGCAGTACATTTGATTTGAATACAAGTGCAGCTGCGTGGGTGCACACAAGTGCAGCTACGTGGGTGCACACAAGTGCCGCTACATGGGTGCACACAAGTGCAGCTACATGGGTGCACACAAGTGCAGCTACATGGGTGCACACAAGTGCAGCTACATGGGTGTCATTCGTGTGAACATTGGGCTTTCATGTGCATGTTCAACAAGCATGTCTCTGTATCTGTCGTTCGGGTTGCTGGTTTCAACAGTTAACTTCCAAATATCTGCTCAAGAATTGATCAGCTAGGGCAGAAGTTTATTTTGTGGACAAGTATTGTACTTTGTGTTGAAACCTGGTAGGAGACTGGAGATGAGACCATGTCCTGCAACCCAGTCCTTTAGAGTAGCAGTGTGAGGCTTGATGTTAGTCCCAGCCTTTAGTTGTCAGTTACATGACATGAACACTGGTCTAGATTCAGTTCCATTAGTTATTATTAGAAGTCTGCCAAATGCTGGATAAGGAGAGCTACAAAGAGATGACCCCATATTGGGAAATAATCCTTTGGCTGATTCGTGTTTTATGACTACGAGAACACGTGCCATATAATGCATGTTTGATTATACTTATAGTGACACTTGTAGGCAACATGCCAGAGATAGCAAGAAGGCCAAATAAAACTGTTGATATATTATTCATTAGAATGTCAGATGACATTTGATGGCATTGGTGTGACAGTGTGGTCTAATGTAGACCTTGAAGCATTGGTGTGACAGTGTGGTCTAATATAGACCTTGAAGCATTGGTGTGGCAGTGTGGTCTAATATAGACCTTGAAGCATTGGTGTGACAGTGAGGTCTAATATAGACCTTGAAGCATTGGTGTGACAGTGTGGTCTAATATAGACCTTGAAGCATTGGTGTGACAGTGTGGTCTAATATAGACCTTGAAGCATTGGTGTGACAGTGTGGTCTAATATAGACCTTGAAGCATTGGTGTGACAGTGTGGTCTAATATAGACCTTGAAGCATTGGTGTGACAGTTGGCAATGAGAGCAGGATCTCATCAGAAATGGTTCACATACCTCATGATTCATGAACAGTGTCAGAACCAACTGGTGTATGACATAATTGGATAGTTATGACAGAATTAGATAATTATGACAATTGGATAGTTATGACAGAAATGTATAGTTATTGACGTAATTGAATAATTAGGACATAATTGAATGGTTGTGACAGAATTGCATGGTTATGACAGAATTGCATAATTGGATAGTTATGACACAATTAGATATTTGTGATATAATTAGATATCTGTGACATAATTAGATAGTTAATACAGTTCTTAAAAGCATCACATTGTACATTGTTTCCATCATTGCACCCAGAGTGGTTATCAAGTAGCTATCAAGATATTGCAACATGCCACTGTTATCTGACAACATTGTCTTATGGTGCTTTATATCAACAAGGTATTCCAACATGCCACTGTTATCTGGCAACATTGCCTTATGATGCTTTATATCTACAAGATATTCCAACATACCACTGTTATCTGGGCAACATTGTCTTATGGTGCTTTATATCAACAAGATATTCCAACATGCCACTGTTATCTGACAACATTGTCTTATTGTGCTTTATATCAACAAGATATTCCAACATGCAACTGTTATCTGGCAACATTGTCTTATGGTGCTTTATGTCAACAAGATATTCCAACATGCCACCGTTATCTGTCAACATTGCCTTATGGTGCTTTATGTCAACAAGATATTCCAACATGCCACCGTTATCTGGCAACATTGTCTTATGGTGCTTTATGTCAACAAGATATTCCAACATGCCACCGTTATCTGGCAACATTGTCTTATGGTGCTTTATGTCAACAAGATATTCCAACATGCCACCGTTATCTGGCAACATTGTCTTATGGTGCTTTATGTCAACAAGATATTGCAACATGCCACCGTTATCTGTCAACATTGCCTTATGGTGCTTTATGTCAACAAGATATTCCAACATGCCACTGTTATCTGGCAACATTGCCTTATGGTGCTTTATATCAACAAGATATTCCAACATGCCACTGTTATCTGTCAACATTGCCTTATGGTGCTTTATGTCAACAAGATATTCCAACATGCCACTGTTATCTGGCAACATTGCCTTATGGTGCTTTATATCAACAAGATATTCCAACATGCCACTGTTATCTGGCAACATTGTCTTATTGTGCTTTATATCAACAAGATATACACCTGTAGTAGTTTCAACAAAGACAAGATTCCACAGGATTTAAATGTAATGAATTAGGATTTGTATGGAGAAATAAATAAATAAGCATGTAAGATAGTTTGAATATTCAAATTCAGTAGAGGGTAAGCTGTGCTCACTCTAACATATTTTTTCATTTAGCCAAATTGACAAATGTGATTTTGTTGTTTAACGTTTTTTCTTAGATAGCTTAATTTGTCCTAGCCAAATTAGCAATAGGTCTTCCAAGCTTAATACTATTTTTTTTGCCAATTTGATGTTTAGTCATGAAGGTCATTCCATGTTAAATCAACCAGTGGTAAAGAGTTGATGTCTCAGAATTTATTTAAATTTGAACCAATTACTAAGTAGCCATGTCTGAGCACTAATGCAAAAAACTAAGGATTTACATGCAAATTGTGTCTGTAACGCCCTATAATGCGTTATTTTTAATCTGTTTTCTAACTAACTTGAGAAGTTTACAAGCGGCATATCTGAAATTTGCTGAATATGTAGACATATTGGTACATATTATCTGTGCAAGAACGGCAGGGCAAAGGGTAGTAAGTACAATGGGTACACGAAAATGGAAAAGAAATTGTTTTCCAAGAAGAATTTCAGGAGTCTGTAATTCGTAGGTGTGTTATAGTAGAATGTCCAAATTGCTACCGTCTATTGTCAGCATCGTATTGGCAATAACCTATTAGTTCAGTAGGCTCCTAGTTGCTATACTTTCAGAATAATTCATAATTAAACTTTAACTTTTTCTCTATTTTACAAATTTCTGCACCTAAAATGAGAATGTGGGACAAGTCCTGTGACCACAATTTTAAACTGTGCATTGTCCTTTATTCGGTAAACAAATAAAAATTTCATGATGGTGTTCTGTCTCATTTATTTTGGATATTTTTGGCCAATTTGGGCGAAATTTAGGAGAAAATGCCATTGGGTAGAATAGTAACTTTCAGCTGCAATATAAACTAAATGAGACTCACAGATGGTAGCAATTTGGACTTTGTAGTGTATTGCAATAATGAAATACAGACTGCTGAAATCCTTCTCAGAATTTGTTTAGTGTTCTTTTCCATATTCAGGTATCAGGTATACACATTGTCATTTGTCCTATCATTCTTGAATTTTGCATTGATGATCTGTACCAATATATGTCTACATATTCAGCAAATTTCCGATGTGTAGCTTGTATACTTATCAAGTCTCAAGCACCTGAAAGCAGATCAAAATAACGGGTTTGTTTTTGTGTGCTTACCTCCGTTCACATTATAGTCTGTTACAGACACAATTTGCATGTAAATGCCTAGTTCTTTAGCAGAAGTACTCAGATATAACTACCTATTCATTGGTTAAAATCTAAGCGTATTCTGAAATAGCAACTTTTAAAATTTTCATAAATTTTTTTATTTGACATGGAATGGCCCATGAGCCTCGGTAAGATAATAATAACTATAAATAGGCCTATTATGGGTAGGTCAAGATTTTTCAGTACTTCCAAAATAAATTTTAAATGCAATAATTACCATAATTATCTGTCTGTCTGGTGAGGCCTGTGTCTTGCCCTCAGTGTATGCTGCTATTTCACAGTTGACTTGAGTCTTATCTTATTTCGGTGACCTCTACACTGTCGAAAATGATAAAGATAATAATAAAAGAAAAAATATTTTTCCCATGGGTATGCTACATCATTGTTTATGGTAGTCAGATTGGCTTCATCAATTATTTACTTCCATGTTGAGTAGTTGGGGAGGCATGCAGACAAGACAATTCACACGAACTGTCATCACTGGTTGGGGAGGCAGGAGGCAGGCAGACAAGACAATTCACACGAACTGTCATCACTGGTTGGGGAGCCAGGAGGCAGCCAGACAAGACAATTCACACGAACTGTTATCACTGGTTGGGGAGGCAGGCAGACAAGACAATTCACATGAACTGTCATCACTGGTTGGGGAGGCAGGAGGCATGCAGACAAAACAATTCACATGAACTGTAATCACTGGTTGGGGAGGCAGGAGGCATGCAGACAAGACAATTCACATGAACTGTCATCACTGGTTGGGGAGGCAGGAGGCAGGCAGACAAGACAATTCACATGAACTGTCATCACTGGTTGGGGAGGCAGGAGGCATGCAGACAAAACAATTCACACGAACTGTAATCACTGGTTGGGGAGGCAAGAGGCAGGCAAACAAGACAATTCACACGAACTGTTATCACTGGTTGGGGAGGCGGGAGGCAGGCAGACAAGACAATTCACACGAACTGTCATCACTGGTTGGGGAGGCAGGAGGCAGGCAGACAAGACAATTCACACGAACTGTCATTACTGGTTGGGGAGGCGGGAGGCAGGCAGACAAGACCTTTTACACTTCAAACTAACTGTCATCACTGGTTGGGGAAGTGGCAGGTATGCAGACAAGACAATTGACACCAACTGTCATCACTGGTTGGGGAGGCGGGAGGCGGGAGGCGGGAGGCACGCAGACAAGACAATTCATACCAACTGTCATCACTTCATCATATCAGTGTTGTGAAAATTAGCCCCATCCAATGAATGACTATGTAGCAAAATAGAAGGGTCTGTTTATTAGAAATTCACCAAATTGGAAATTGATTTTGTGAAGTGTGATGAAGAACTTCATTAGGCTGGTGACTGTAATCCAATAGATAGTAGTCTTGTTTTTACAGTCAATTTACCTTTGTTTTGTATTTTGACAGGTTTCAACTACCTTTATCAGCCTTCACCACTACATTTTGTGAACAGTTATGTAATGTTATGTCAGTGGTGGTAGCCATGGGGAAACCCAGATAGCCTGGGGAAGTTACTCCTGGGTAGATGTTTGAAGTTAGGTGCAGTGGGGTATTTCAAAAATATATTCAGTAATTCACCCTCCAGAGTGTTATTTTGTTTCTAAGATAGGTGTTTGCAAATAGTTTCGTTCTGCAAGTGTTTGTTCTCTTCTTTGTGGTTTAAAGAATGACATGTTTATTTGTTTCATCAAAGAAAGCACACATATTAATTTTAAAAGCCAGCAACTATGACCTTATTAATTGGATAATGTGATTATTTTGTGTTGTAATCTAGCCAAGGATTTTGTCTTTCCAATACCATGCCGACAGTGACTGTTTGTGTGATTTGCGTGTTTAACCACATTGCTGTGATTAGGAACATCCTACAGTGCTGCTTGCCTCATTATCACATGACAGTTGTGATTACATGTTGCATGCCTCTGATTGCATGTTGGTGTTGGTCTGGTGATTCACATGTGATTGCATAATCATGGTCATATTATTGTGATCACCTGCATTCCATAACCTATTGGTGTTACTACAAACTGCTGCTATTGCAGTTTGCAGTGGGGTTTAAATTGTTAGTGCTCATAGCCATATTAAGCTTGTGGTTATATATAATATTAGTAAGATTGCATGTTTGCATTTTCTGCGCTTTTTGTTGCTTATAGTTTCGTTGCATTAAGACGTGGTCATATTATGATATGCATGTCTGTGATGATTGTGTGATTATGCATAGTTGTGTCATGTTGTTTTCTGCGTGCACCTTACCATTGCTTTAATTTGCACATGCATGTCGGTGAATGCACCTGTTTTGAAAGTGGTTTGTTGGTGCTTCAACATGATGGCATTCATGGTTCGTTGCATCATGTTGAGAATGCTCACAGCCTCACACATTTGTGGTTGCATGCCAGCAAGTTGGTGTTTTATGAATGTGTGTGTTGTTGCTTGTTGTGTAAACTCGGCAGTGAGATCGCATGTTGGTGTTTTGTGAGCGTGTGGTTTGATGCTTGTTGTGTAAACTCGGCAGTGCAATCGCATGTTGGTGTTTTATGAGTATGTGTGTTGTTGCTTGCTGTGTAAACTCGGCAGCAAGATCGCATGTTGGTGTTTTGTGAGTGTGTGTTGTTGTTACTTGCAGTGTAAACTCGGCAGTGAGACTGCCAGCATGAACAGTATCAGTAGCACTGACGAGTCCTTCCACTGGCGCCCCCCTCCCCGAAGCGCTCAGATAGACGAAGAGGAGAGTGACACAGATAGCAAAGTCAGCGGATCGCAGCTCGTAGACTCCTGCTTGTAAGTGCATGCAGCCCCTCCTTGTGGCTTCTCAAAGCGTTTGGCTCTGCCCGTGTTGCACTAAACTTTTTAGGGTTGTGTTGAACAGTTATTCCAGCTGATTGATTGGATCAGGCGTAGTGTGGAGGCTCATTGTGTTTGTTAGTGTGTGCCCTGCTATGTGCTTACTTCAGGTAGCATTCCAGCCACAGGTTCAACACTGGAGTCTCACACTAACTTCTTCTACGAGAGTTGTAAGTGATGAGTTTTCACAGTGGATTTCTTGCAGTTAATGACAGCCATGCATAGTTTTATGTCAGGGCATTGCAGCAGGTCCAATTGTGATGTGGGTTTGTGGCAGGGAATTGCAGATCCATGTGTGATGTGTGTTTGTGGAAATGCATTGCAGCATGTCCATTTGTGATGTGTGTTTGTGGCAGGGCATTGCAGCAGGTCCATTTGTGTTGTGTGTTCGTGACGGCATTGCAGCAGGTCTACTTGTGGTGTGTTTGTGACAGGGCATTGCAGCAGGTCTATTTGTGATGTGTGTTCATGACAGTGCATTGCAGCAGGTATATTTGTGATGTGTGTTTGTGACAGGGCATTGCAGCAGGTCCATTTGTGATGTGTGTTTGTGACAGGGCATTGCAGCCAGTCTATATGTGATGTGTGTTCATGACAGGGCACTGCAGCCGGTCTATTTGTGATGTGATCAGGACAGGCCATTGCAGCCAGTCTATTTGTGATGTGTGTTCATGACAGGGCATTGCAGCAGGTCCATTTGTGATATAAACTCCCATGTGAGGTGTGACACAGAGGATAAGCAAGATATATTAAACCTGCTTTGTTATGAATAATCGCACATTTGCACATCATGAAAAATATATATCTGCATTCATTGAATTAAAAATATTTTACAATAATGTAAATATTTGAAAACAATAAAAATTACAAATACTTAAATGTCCACAAATCAACAATTAAATATTACAGTTGTATCCCTACGACATGCTTACTTATTTGCAAAGTTCAACGTTTTTGCATTACTTCAGTGATGTAGAGATATGTAGAAAGTTGTGTTTGCAAACCATCAACTGTCTTTGTACAGTGGCCTGGTTGAACCAGTTGGTTTGTTCTGTGTTAATTCTGTGCTATAAGTGACTTGTGGTTGAGCAAGTGTTTCTTCTTGTGGGGCTATAAATCTGGCAGCCAGCAGAGGTTGTTCTATATGCGTAAACCCAGATTTTACCATAATGTTGTCAGTTACTACATAAATATACCCGGCCCATTGAAAAGCAGGTTGCATACTTGTGGTTTATTGGGGGAGGGAAGGGGGGGGCAGCTGTCTGAGGGAGGCCAGCTGTCTGGGATGATGGAGTGCTTTCATAGGTAATGTCATGGGGATACCACAATCAGTCAGTGGATTAAAGTGAGTCTTTAGCAGCATGTGAGACCACAATTTGACAAACACAAAACAGATATGTCATTAGCCAAGACATTCTTCCAGTTGCTTCAACTGCTGATTGTAGGAGTTTTTTTTATCGTTTCTGTCATCCCTGACAAAAACTGGTGATAGATTGCATGGAGACATCTCAAGAATCCTCCTCTCAGAGCAGACTAGAGGCAAAGCAGTTCACATTCACATAATCATAGGCCATTGTGACCTACATATGCTCCTAGGAGGTCCTTGGTTATTATTTCAGCCATTCCTGCATTGTTATTCCTTGAAATTAGCAGTTAGTTATTGCATTTCATGAAACATAATCCTGGTTTAAAAAAATTCATTTTATGTACCACTATGACCTTTCCAATGTCGTTGACCTATGCTAGTGTTGTGTTTGGTAAACATTGATTAATCTGCTATGTCAGTACTCAGCGATGTGGAATAATTGATAGGCAATTGTTGTACTGTGCAAGGGAGGGAAAAATTAACCATATTATTACACAACTACAAATGGCTAGTTTTACGTTGTTTCCTAGAAGCGGTGCCCCACCAAATGTTCTTGATTTGAGGCAGCTTTGAAGCAAGAGCTGGCAAAAAATACCTTGCATTCTGCTGAATCAAATAACCCTGTAATCTTACTGTCTTCATCTAGGATAATTCTGTCAAATTCTTACTATCTCTGACATTTAGTCAAGGCTGCACTGATAATAAAACACCATCTGAGCACATTGATAACGTATTGATTGATGGTGCAAAATGAGCACTTCTTAAGGGCACGAAGGCAAAACAGACATAGAGTAGATATCTCTTTGGGTATGAAATTGAGATTTATGTATGTGTATGTCTCCATCAGGACAAGGAAGATGTGTGACGATACTGCCTGGATTTAGTGCCATTTTGGCTCCTGTTTCGCAGTTATCTCAAGTGCGATCAAGCCACAGTGTTGTAGCTGCAGATTCAATGGTACTGTGAAGCACGGAGAGCAATCCTCTTAGGTGTGTTCTGTGACAGTATTCTACACATAATGGCTAATTAATTAGTTGTCATGAAGCTTTGACAGAATAAACCACTGCTTTGACAGTTTTCACAAGATAGATTCTGTTTTTATGCTGACTTATGACAATACAATGATGTGTGGAATGAATTGGCCATTGACAAATGTTTGCATAGTAAGAATGTGTCATTGTTGTCACATTAGCTGGTTTGCTGTCACATTGGCTGCTTTGATGTCAGAGTTTTAATGTCCTTGTCACATGAGATATCCTCATATACCCTTAGGGTGTCATCAACAAAATGACAAATATGACTATATTTTCATGTGTCCATTTTAATTTATAAAAAATTCCCTGTGGTAATGTCAGAAATATAATGTCTGTAGCATAATTCGCTGCTGAAAGGTACTTTCTGCCCACCGGCCTAGTCAAGACTAATCGTTATGATTCACACAAGGAGCACAGGCCCATAGGCAGACACATAATGTTGGAAAATTCATGAGGTTAGAAAAGGTTAGGACGTTATTTAGTAGCAAATTGGTGCAAGCTCATGTTTATTAATTGAGTAGTGTTCCGGTGTCCATTTGTCAAGTCAGTGTTGCAGCAGTCTGGATGTAAACATGGTGTCCTGGGACAGATTCTATGGTCATCTGTTGCTGAAGCATAGCAATATGTCATAGAATGTGGATGTGTGTTATTTTTAGCATTAAATCTACAAATGTTGCTGATTGCATAGTTTATTAAAACCATAAGACATTCATTATGCCCAACTCTTTGATTGACTGTATACCATTAACTTGCTAGAGTAAATATTAACATTGTCAATGGTAATATAAACAATTTCATGTGAAATATGTATACTATTTGTTTGTGTATATAAATAAATTTAAATGCAGCTCTAGTAAGAAGAAAATTATGTAGTTATTGTCTTTGCAGAATTGTAATCATGTACATAAGAAACTGTTTGCGCTCCTGAGTGGTGAGGGCTGATGATTGGTTGAGATGGTGTAAAGCCACATCCTTTGTCTTGTTGTTATATTTTGCCTTCACCTGAGGAGACCTTGGTGACTAAGGTCTTGGTATTTCTGGTATGGCGACTTATGCAAGGGAAGGGCCTTTGTTAGTTGTATCCTGGTTTATATGAGTGTAGTGATGTAGGTTATTAAAATAGTAAATTTAGACTGTTTTTGACTCAAGGATGTAGCTATATTTATAGAATAACATTCACTGTGAATTCAACGTCTATGGAGTTTTCTTTTGTAATGTTTTGACTGGATTGTGGCAGAGCTCTTTTGTCTTGTTCTTGACAACACTTCACCAGGTGACATTTTATTGCTTGTCTTATCTGATAATTACTATGTGTGTCATTATGGAAGTATGTGGTCATGTGTGTGTGGGTGCTTAGCAGTCATTGCCTGGTAGCCAGACAGCCTGACAGCCTTGTAGCCAGGTAGCCTGGTAGCCTGGTAGCCAGCTGTTGATATCCACTGGATACCACTGTTGCAGACCTATGGAAAGATGTCAGACTAGATAAAATTAGGAAGGTAGTCTCCTCAGTATTTTAATGCAGCTAGTAAATGGCCTATTAATGGACATGTTACAATGTATAATGGGCTATTAAAGGGTTCTGGGCTGTGGTTAATGTGTACCAAGTGTTGTGTTACAAATCCAGGTACACAGGTGCAATCTGCCTCGATCACCAGGCACATGACTGTTCCATCCACTCCCTGTGTAGCAGACATTTAGCAAGGATGCCCAAATGCCACTTGCTAATTCTTGTAATCAGGTTACTGTAACTGTTCTACTTTAGCAGTTCAAACACGCTACCAACAATTGGACAGTTTTCTCGGTTAAAATATGTTTTGTCCATTTGTTTTATTCAACTTAATTTTGAAGCTTCCAACTTGTTGATACCTTTTATTTCAGAATATTTTAATTTGAAGTTTAGCCAGTCAGCAAATCATTGAGATCAAAATATTGATTGGCAAGAACTCAATGTAGATTTAAGCATAAAATGGCATATGTATGTATGTATATATATATATATATATATATATATATATATATATATATATATATATATATATATATATATATATATATATATATATATATGCAGTATATATAAAACAACATCGTAGCAATGTGTGTATTTGTCTCGCACGTAATCAGTGAATACACACTCATTGAAACAGTTGGTGCATTTGTTTCCCTTGAGCCCCCCCCACCAGACTCCACCTGACCTCACCAGACCCTCACCACAGATGTGCAAGTTTTTTTATAAGTCATCTCAAGCTGAGTTACCCTTTGGCTAAGTTAACACCAAGGCCATAATTAGGTTTGGTGCAGTTATTCTTGGAATCAACCAGGCAAATCCTCCCAGAAGTGAAGATTTCCCTCAGGGAGCAGTCATTGATGTGGGTGGGACGTTACTTGGACTGTGGTTTTGTTCACATGTGGAGACATCTTTGCAGAAACCTTCTTTTGTAGTAGGTCAGTCAAATAATAACGAGTGTTGTATTTATGTTTTCTTTTATATATAAATTGTAGGGGAAGGCAGTGTTAGTTGAGACGTTTTTCATTCTTTTTGATATCTAGGGCACAATCATAGTCATAAGTCAAAATTTTTTTACTCACATAAACTATGATTATTAGTAGATCATTTTATACAAACGTAATATATTTAGTATGCTTAGATAATTATATGTAGCTGATTCAAATAGGGTTGGTAAGCTGGCCCAACTAACACTTGGTATGGGGTAAGTTGAGCCACAGTGTTGCGTAAGTTGGGTAAATGCTTTATTTGTATAATTTACTTAGGCCTTGTACTAAAATTTCATAACAACTCGGCCGACACATCTACCCAATTGGTACAACACGTCTCTGACAAATCTACACTCTTATTTAATAAGTTGACATACTTAATATCAACTTATAGGCCAATCACAACCAGTGTAACTAACTGCTAATATGTTGCCTTGTAACTATCCGATGTACCAATTTGCTCTGAAAAATGAATTCCTTGATGTATTTTGGGGTAAACAATACTCATCTTCGTTCTTTAACCACTGCTCAACTAACCCTCCCTTGGGTGGCTCAACTAACCCTCCCCTGGGTGGCTCCACTAACCCTCCCCTGGGTGGCTCCACTAACCCTCCCCTGGGTGGCTCCACTAACCCTCCCCTGGGTGGCTCCACTAACCCTCCCTTGGGTGGTTCCACTAACCCTCCCTTGGGTGGCTCAACTAACCCTCCCTTGGGTGGCTCAACTAACCCTCCCCTGGGTGGCTCCACTAGCCCCGTTTCAACAATAAAAGCTTTTTTAATGAATTTTTCATTAATGCGTGAAGTGATGTAAATAATCTTCTTCCCTGTGCATAGCTAAGCCATTTGTAAGTGCACGGACAATAAAGTCTGATCACATGCGTTGATAGTTTACACACAAGCAGACATTAATCACAATCACCAAAAGTTTCAAAAAAACATACTTTTAACTCGCATTTTCTGACAGTTGTAACAAATGGCATTTGGTAAAGGTAGGTAAAGTCATCCCCCAGGCATTACGCCTTAGGAAGCCATGAAGGCTTATATGGCCGGTGCTTAAACCTGGTTTCTATAGTGCGAAGCAACTTAGAGTGCAGTTATACCGACTCTCCTGGACGGGACACTAGTCCATCGCAGGTACCTTCCAAACAGTGTTTGTACTCATTTGCAGCTGAGTAGACTGAGGCAAAGTAGGGTAAACGAAATTGCCTAAGCTTCGAAAACGAACCGTGACCAGTGTGGGTCTTGAACTCATAACCCTTGAATTTAAAGTCCAAGACCTTAACCACTAGGCCACAGCTGCCCCCATAACAAATGGCATTTATTGTGCGTCAATCGTGTTCTAATAACATGTCCAATCGCTGGGTGGTTCCATGTAACTGTCGCTGCTGTAGTTTCCAGGGAAACATGGATGGCTCAAGTAACGCAGTGGCTCAACTAACACTGCCTTCCTCTACATAACATGCCACACAAAATGTACACAACACTTTGGTATTACATCTACCAATCATATTGATTGCCTAGTTCTTTGAAGAACACAACACTTTGGTTGAATGTTACAAGCCCCTTGATACATTCTACAACATTTTACTTGCTGCTCAAACAACTAAACTTGTCAGTGGCTGTAATATGTATAATTAATTTCATGTCAAATCCATAAATCCACTACCCATCCAAATTACACCCAGTAAGTTCCCATTTATCTGCATAGAAGATAGTACCCAGGACTCGTCTGGTACATATAATATTAAACGAAACATTGGTCAAGCAGAATTTCTTGAAACTGAAAACTTAAATTTGTTTAGACCGGATGTGTCTGTTCCGTAATCGCCAAACCTTAACTGAGCTGATTGGTTTATTTTCAGAGGTTTCCTACTCTAGAGTTTGTGAGTCCATGCCAAGTTACACCTTTACCCCCAGTGTGGGGTCTTACTGCCCCCCCGGCATGGACACCAGGTAGAAGGGTGTGAGTCCATGCCAAGTTACACCTTTACCCGCTCGTGTGGGGTCTTTTACTCCCCTGGCATGGACTCACACCCTTCTACCTGGTGATGGCGAATGTGAGTGTTGGAGGGGAAGTCTCGGAAACGTTCGGTGTTACCAATGGTGTCAAGCAAGGCTGTGTACTGACCCCCACGCTCTTCTCCATCTTCCTATCAGCAATGCTCGTCGAGGCTTTCCGAGGCATGGGAGAAGGCGTCTATATACAGTTTAGACAGAGCGCTGACCTATTCAACATCGCACACTTCAGAGCGAAGACCAAGACTACCCAGATACTTGTGAGAGAGCTGCTATACGCAGATGACAGTGCACTGGTTGCCCACTCTGCTGAAGAGATCCAGAGAATAGTGGATGCTTTCTCCGATGCATCAAAGAAGTTCGGCCTGAAGATTAACATCAAGAAGACGGAAGTGCTGTACCAATCCAACTCTACAAGAACCCGAGAGGAAGATATCATGGTTGATGGAAACAAGCTGAACTCTGTTCCGGAATTCACCTACCTCGGAAGCACTATATCAAGTGATGGACGCATTGATGCTGAAATACGGAGGAGGATGGCCAAGGCTAGCGCATCTTTCGGCCGATTACGCCAGAGACTCTGGAACAACCACCATGTGTCCACGCGGGTCAAAGGCAAGATCTACCACGCAATTGTGCTATCCACCTTACTATACGGAGCCGAGGCCTGGACAGTGTACAGACGACAGGTGAAAAAGCTGCATGCCTTCATGATGCGACATCTGCGTTCGATCATGAGGCTAACCTGGAAGGACAAAGTGACAAACAAGGAAATACTCTGTCGGATAGGGCTACCCTCTATGGAAGATCTTCTGATCAAAAAGAATCTCCTGTGGACTGGACACCTCATGAGGATGTCATCAGACAGGCTACCAAAGCAGATCCTCTACTCTCAATTGCCTTCTGGTCACAGACAGAGAGGAAGCCCTCGTCTCCGGTTCAAGGATACCATCAAGAGAAACCTCAAGCTGAGAGACATAAAGACCGACTCATGGACATCACTCTCACAGCAGAGAACTAAATGGAGTGCGGCGGTCAAGAAATAAAAGCAGTCTTTGTCGCATAGCGACTGACAGCATGATGATGATGATGGCATGGATACCAGGTAGAAGGGTGTGAGTCCATGCCAAGTTACACCTTTACCCCATCGTGCGGGGTCTTTTACTCCCCTGGCATGGAAGGCACCAATGGGTTTTAGTGTCTCTTCTGAAAGATACAGTTGAACAATTTTTAAAATGCATACATATTTCTTTGGACATTTTAGAAGTAATAAGCACCTTTCTTCAGTTTGTTTTTTCACACCACAGATCATCCATCATTGCTTTTTTCTCAAATGTGGGCAGTTCCCTTGGCTGCTCTTGACAGATAGCCCTGCTCTGGTGGCTAGGCCTACTCCAGTGGATTGTCCTGCTCTGACAGATAGTCCTGCTCCAATGGATAGCCCAGCTCCGACAGATAGTTCTGGTCGGATGGATAGCCCTGCTCTGACAGATAGCCCTGCTCTGACTAATAGCCTTGCTCCAGTGGATAGCCCTGCTCCAACAGATAGCTCTGCCAGATAGCCAGCTCTGATGGATAACCTTGCTCCAGCGAAGTAGGTGCTTATGTTTATGCCTGTTGTCCAACCCTGTCCAGTGCAGGTCAGTTGAGAGGTGAGGAATGTGAGTGTGTGGTGTGTAGACAGCAGGCAATAGTGAGGCTGATAAACTGGACCTCCCCATCCTGAGACACTCCAAGCTACAGAGTCAGCTGATTGACAGCTTGCCCTGTTGTTGTTCTGACCAGGGGTCAGTGCTGTAGCTTCAAACAGCCCTTGTAGCAGCTGATACTCCTGGCCAGCAACAGATTAGTTAATCTGCAACAGATTCTTGGTGTGTGTCAGATGTTGGTTTGATTTTGCACTTGGGCAAACTTTGCATGCTTAGTGATGGAAGTCTTGTGGGGAAGTTAAAAGGTGTTGTGCAGAACGAAAGTTGGATATGACAGAAATCCAACTGGGTCTTGGGACGGCGATTTTAGGCCTGCAGGATTATAGGGACTTCTGCCAGAAATGGGATGTAATCAAGATGGAATTCTGGTAAGCTATGCTTTGGTGTCTTTAGAAGGCAGTGCTTGCTAATTCAGTGGAGGTGATTCCAAGGGCAGAGCAGTGTGTGGCTGGCCTTTAGTAGTTAAAGGTAAGGATAGGTTAAGGACACAAGGTGGGTTGGTTGGTTTCCAATGTATTGGGCATTTTTGATATCTATAGTGGATTACTTGCTTATGATCTATGGTCTTGGTCTGGTTTATCCATTAAAAGGAATGCCCAATTGAAATATGTAAACTTATAATTAAGTGTTGTAGTAATGATTGTTTGTACAATGGAAATGCCTTGTGCTAGAGACTACATATCCTGAATAGAAAAAGCCAATGAGAACTCAGGTTGTCAGTTATACAACAATGCAGCCACATATCGTCAAATACAGATGTGTCCTTATAGCTTGGTGAACGTAGCTCGGTGTACCCTGACCGTTTGACACCATAGCCTAGGAGTGTTGGCCAGTACCAGTACAAGACAAGACAAGACAAGACGTAGCCCTGTATCTTTTTTCCTGCCAGGGGACATTTCAGCCCTCTCTGTGAGGGAAAGTGCTGGGTTCAGTTCCTTGGACACAGCTGGGAAACATCACTCCAAAAACTGCACCTTCCTAGACAGTGGCAACACTGAAACTCAGTGAAGGCACTTTGTTGTGATTCTAGACAACTAGACATCTCAAATTCTTGCATGTCAGTGCATGGTGATGCTTCTTTACAAATGTCTGTATAGCTATTGGCATAGTTTACACCTTGGTCACACTTGAGTTGGTATGTATACCTGCTGAGTGTTTCATGTAGCAGCCGTTGTAAAGGTCTGAAACATTGTACGGCTGGTGTAAAAGGAGGAATGTGCTTTAATGGCCGAGTATGTTTTCTTTGTGGAATGTAGCAGTTGTGTAAAGAAGGTTTTTCATAAAAAGGCTGTGTTTTCTAAGAGTCAGCTGGCATATCCACAAACACACTGGATGTTAAGGCCAAGGGCACCACTGTATTGTGTCTGCCAAAAGAGATAGATACAATTGACTGGCGGGGTGTTGTCCTAGAGCCTTTGAAATGAGACATTCACCTGGATGTTTTCTATGGCATGCCCTGGCGGGTGGGTCCAGGGGCCAGGATCTTAACCCAAACTAGTGGTTCTATTTGTGTTTCAAAATTCCAACTTAACGGTTCCATTTAATGTGATTGTCTGATTGTCAGTAAGTCATAGAACCTAACGCAATACACAATAGTGTATTAGAACCCATGTCTGGTGATTTTAGCACATTCGTACATTCCAATGATGTTTTTTAACTGGTCTCAACTAGATGTGTTGATTGCTCTCTGCCTTCTGTGTCTGATGGCACAGGGAGTGAGCAAGTGAGCAAGCCGTGCTGCGTAGTACGGAATGACTTGTGTGTCTGATGGCACAGGGAGTGAGCAAGTGAGCAAGCCGTGCTGTGTAGTATGGAATGACTTGTGTGTCTGATGGCACAGGGAGTGAGCAAGTGAGCAAGCCGTGCTGTGTAGTATGGAATGACTTGTATGTCTGGTGGCACAGGGAGTGAGCAAGTGAGCAAGCCGTGCTGTGTAGTATGGAATGACTTGTGTGTCTGGTGGAACAGGGAGTGAGCAAGTGAGCAAGCCGTGCTGTCTAGTATGGAATGACTTGTGTGTCTGATGGCACAGGGAGTGAGCAAGTGAGCAAGCCGTGCTGTGTAGTATGGAATGACTTGTGTGTCTGGTGGCACAGGGAGTGAGCAAGTGAGCAAGCCGTGTTGTGTAGGATGAAATGACTTGTGTGTCTGATGGCACAGGGAGTGAGCAAGTGAACAAGCCGTGCTGTGTAGTATGGAATGACTTGTGTATGTGGTGGCACAGGGAGTGAGCAAGTGAGCAAGCCGTGCTGTCTAGTATGGAATGACTTGTGTGTCTGGTGGCACAGGGAGTGAGCAAGTGAGCAAGCCGTGCTGTGTAGTATGGAATAACTTGTGTGTCTGATGACACAGGGAGTGAGCAAGCCGTGCTGTGTAGTATGGAATGACTTGTGTGTCTGATGGCACAGGGAGTGAGCAAGTGAGCAAGCCGTACTGTCTAGTATGGAATGACTTGTGTGTCTGGTGGCACAGGGAGTGAGCAAGTAAGCAAGCCGTGCTGTCTAGTATGGAATGAGTTGTGTGTGTGATGGCACAGGGAGTGAGCAAGTGAGCAAGCCGTGCTGTCTAGTATGGAATGACTTGTGTGTCTGATGGCACAGGGAGTGAGCAAGTGAGCAAGCCGTGCTGTCTAGTATGGAATGACTTGTGTGTCTGGTGGCACAGGGAGTGAGCAAGTGAGCAAGCCGTGCTGTCTAGTATGGAATGACTTGTGTGTCTGATGGCACAGGGATTGAGCTAGTGAGCAAGCCATGCTGTGTAGTATGGAATGACTTGTGTGTCTGGTGGAACAGGGAGTGAGCAAGTGAGCAAGCCGTGCTGTCTAGTATGGAATGACTTTTGTGTCTGATGGCACAGGGAGTGAGCAAGTGAGCAAGCCAGTGCTGTGTAGTATGGAATGGCTTCACCAACATTACATTTTTTATAACAAAAGCTAAGTTTGGCTGGTGTACTCTGTCATCACTGCTGATAAGTGCAGTGGTATCTGGGTACAACTTTATCCTGGTGTTGGTCACAGTATGCCAACTGGGGTAGACTGCTGTTTTCTGGCCTGACTGTCCAGGTAAGCACTGCACAGCTTCCTAGAATGGTTCTACTCCACAAGCTATGTTTAGTGAACAAACCTAGAAGTCTGGTGTAACTAATGTTTCTCTAGAGGTTTGTCTAGCCTTATTTTGTAGTTAGTAGGTAAACTTAGCAGGAGAAAAAGAAAGCTTTCATGGGAGTATCCACTGTCATCCAGATTGCATACAACTGTTTATTTGATATCGGTTTAGTTGGAACCTCAGAATACAACATATCAAGACTTTGTAAAAATTATACAAATACTAGCTTTAGGTCTAGCTTTAGGTAAGAATGTATCTCTAAGTGAGTTAGTATTGGTATTCACAGTGCAGCTTTATTTCTGCCTGTTTTGTGAGTAGCTCTGTCTATTGTGCATGTCCTCGTCATTGATGAGTAGACCAATCTTATTGTGTCATTCTAAATAAACATTTAGTTAGCAATCTACACAAAGTTGAGGTGTGAATGTTTCCCCTGCTATTCTATGACCCTAAAAGGTGGTGACAAATTGGGTATGTTATCACTTTATTTGTGACAGGACAAGTTAATGGTGGCTGAGCAAGACCCATGTTGTTAACAGGGTAACACCTGACACTGTTATTGTGATGGATCCGCTGATTTAATATCGTTATTCACAGATTCAGGTCATCAACTGAATGCCATGTAAAGTGATTGTTTGCTTGCTAGTAATGTTGAAACATCTATGTGGGTGGCTAGAATAACAGGAACAATGCTTTTGCTCGATAATACTTAGTAAATGAGTCTGTGTAGTTGAGCTCATTAATGATGCATCGTCGACATAATAGTCAGATGTGCACTTCCTCCATTCAGTTAGTTTGGCTTATTTTCGTAGAACTGACTTGTTTTTATCGAGTATCTAATTGGCTAGCCAGACAACGTGGGGGTGGAGATCTTGCACGCTGATCCAAATCTAATTAGCGAAATTGAAAGTCACGTTTTGTGCAAACACTGGCTGAAGAAACATAAATGTCATTCGAATGCATGTTACAGGAATGTTGGCTTGAAAACATCTGTAATGGTTTCTATTGGCAGTTGTGTAATCTAGTAAAAATGTGCCAGTGCTGTTGTGAATTCAAAAATGAATTGGGATTATTCAATTCAATTCCTGCTGAATTTGAATTGAACAATTTTGACCAAGCGGAATTTGAATTGAACGTTTTTCAGTAAGTTGAATTGGATTTGAAAGAAAATTAATTGAACATTTTCTTGTACTGGTGTGATCTGGTTTTATTTCCAGTGTGGTCCTCAATCCAACCCTAAAATTGCATATGAACTCAAAGTCTTTGTAGCAGCTAAACATACATTTGTACACCATTTGAAAATCTGAGGTAAGAACATTTGTCCAAATCTTAACAAAGGGTCTGCACGGCAATGTTACCATGTGGCAACTGGCAATTTGAAAAAAGGAACTTGGAAGTTCTGCTCAAATCAAACTATGGTGGGGTGTGATGAGCTTACTTTGAATTCAGTACAGGTTGCAACTCCTGCTCTAAGATAACATTTGTTGTCTGCCTACACATATCTGAAACCATGCCCTTTGTGTGTGCTAGGAATGTGGTCTTTACATGTTGTTTGAATAATGGCTCAGCCATTGTCTGAAAATGCAATAAATACACACAATAAACACACATTTTACGTATGTGGTCATGCTTATAGGTATATCACTAATGTGACTTAACATTCTTATAGGTATATCACTAATGTGACTTAACATTCTTATAGGTATATCACTGATGTGACTTAACATTCTTATAGGTATATCACTGATGTGACTTAACATTCTTATAGGTATATCACTGATGTGACTTAACATTCTTATAGGTATATCACTGATGTGACTTAACATTCTTATAGGTATATCACTGATGTGACTTAACACTCTTATAAGTATACCACTGATTTGACTTAACATTCTTATAAGTATATCACTGATGTGACTTAACATTCTTATAGGTATATCACTGATGTGACTTAACACTCTTATAGGTATACCACTGATTTGACTTAACATTCTTATAGGTAGATCACTGATGTGACTTAATATTCTTATAGGTAGATCACTGATGTGACTTAACAATAAGTATAATGTTATGATGTTTTGTGATTAAAAACACAACATCATTTGCACAGTTTGGCCATTGATTAATGACAGTATTAGGTTATAAACATGCAAACAGAATCAATTATTTGGAGCGTGTCTTCTATTTCTTGATGACAGTTTGGAGATGGTATGTCATGTAATACAGTTACTGTACATATGAAGAGAGGATAGTGCATTTCAGTTTTAAATCTTCAAAAGTTATTAGCTCCGATTCAGATCTGAGTCACCATCATGAAATAAGAAAGTTGATTTTATGCCAACTGCACGAATATGCTATCCACAGACATGCAGTGAAGTGTACAGATACTACGTCTTGGATTGCAATGCCTGAAAAACAGGGTTGGCACAGAATCACTTGTCAGAAGAATGACATCAGTCCATATTGATCCGAGAACTTTAACTATGTGGAAACGCGGTTAGTGTTAAGTGAATTGCCGAGCTGCTTCTGTTTTTGCACAAGTTTGTTGAGGTTTTTTCTGTGTCTGCCTTTCACACTTGCTGGATGGATTCTGTTGCAATGTTGCATGAATATAATATAACTGAGAGACAGAGGACGTTTGTAGGTCTTAATAAACACATGTGTAGGCTCTCCTCTTTGTCCTTGATGTGTAGGCTCTCCTCTTTATCCCTGATGTCTGATGTGTAGGCTCTCCTCTTTATCCCTGATGTCTGATGTGTAGGCTCTCCTCTTTGTCCCTGATGTCTGATGTGTAGGCTCTCCTCTTTGTCCCTGATGTCTGATGTGTAGCTGGCATTGATACTTGTCCTCCTGTTTCTCTTCCTCTTCCTTCCAGCACTGATCCCCATGTTGCACTTTTATTAACACATGCTATGAGAATAGTGGAACATTGTTTAACAGCTAACATGCCTCTACTTTATGCCATTGTGAAAGTGTCTGTGCTACTACTAAGTTAATATATTTTGTATTTTACATCTAGCAGCCTGTCAACCTATATGTGTGTGTAAATGTGTATGTATATAATTATTATGTGTGTATGTATGTATGTATGTATGTATGTATTATGTCCTTTGGTTGAGAAAACATTGCAGTCATATTATCACAAAATGTACATTGGACAGATTTAAATTTTCATTCAGATTTGGTTTGAATAATCTTTTCTTGTGGAATAGAAGGTAGTCTACTATTTTTAACAGCGTGATAGGCAATGATAGGCAATGTTGTTGTTCTTTAAATGTGTCATGTGTTTCTGTACAAGTCACACAAACTAACAATGTGTCAGCAAACTTAGAATTTGTCATTAAAACTAGAGTGAAAGTTTAATGTTTTGACAGAATAGAAGAAGGGTTAATTTGTACTGTTTTTGCCTGACATGTTCAGTAAATGATTTGAGTGGTACATTCTGCAGCATTCCTTCATGTGGTATTGTTTATTAACCCTTTCTCTCTTATGACCCTATCAGTGTGTGCAAGTCTGCTAATAGTGTAAATAGACTCTGTATTATGGACTCACAAAAACTCAACATTGCACAACTTTAATCGGTTGCTTGGAACCATGCTTGATAGGCCGATATGTGGCCTGCGTAGCATTAGAACTGTATAGAATTTTTTATAAATAAATCTGTGGAAGACATGAAGTGAAACATTTGTGTAATTGCTCTTTATAAATTCTGTCTAAGACTGTTGTTCTTTGACCGTTTAGGGCTGCCATTGTGTCTGTGGCCACTATCAAAGTATGAATTTTATTCTTATCTTAGCAGTACTTTAAAGGGCAATAAGAATATCTTTGCTGTCCACTGCTTGTCCCTCTTTGTCCATGATGTCTGATGTGTAGGCTCTCCTCTTTGTCCCTGATGTCTGATGTGTAGCTGGCATTGATACTTGTCCTCCTGTTTCTCTTCCTCTTCCTTCCAGCACTGATCCCCATGTTGCACTTTTATTAACACATGCTATGAGAATAGTGGAACAGTGTTTAACAGCTAACATGCCTCTACTTTATGCCATTGTGAAAGTGTCTGTGCTACTACTAAGTTAATATATTTTGTATTTTACATCTAGCAGCCTGTCAACCTATATGTGTGTGTAAATGTGTATGTATATAATTATTATGTGTGTATGTATGTATGTATGCTTGGCGGATGTTGATGGCACACAGACACCTCACATGCTATGATGCTAGTTGCTATTTCTGCAGTGACTTATGAAGTGATGGATGGCCAGGTGTGTTGCACATAATGATGTTAGAAAGGCCAACATAATGGTCATAAAAAGTAGACAACATAGTCAGGTATTGAGCTCTGAACATGGGAGTTTAGTTGTGCTGTTTGTATGGTATTGGTGATGCCATGTACTGGAGGGTAGTGTCTACTAAACCCAACTATCCTATATATTCCTCTGGCTAGTGGCATGGGGTGTATTGATATGCACATCCCGTCTTCCCATTACCTGCATGCTGTGCCACTGTGTCCCTTTGGGTGTTTAAATTGATGAAATTGTCTCGCTTTCCATTGCTGATTACTTCTCATGCACTGTCGGTAAAGGTGTGTAATATATTTCCATATGTCAGTGCATGCTCTGTGCTTTGTCTGTATACAATGTAGATGTAACAGGGCATAGCTAAATGTGTGTGTTTGTCTGTATACAGTGTAGATGTAACAGGGCATAGCTAAATGTTTGTGTGCGTGCGTGCGTGCGTGCGTGCGTGCGTGCGTGCGTGCGTGCGTGCGTGCGTGCAGTGTGTGTGTGTGTGTGCAGTGTGTGTGTGTGTGTGTGCTCATTGTGTGTGTGTGCAGTGTGTGTGTACAATGTGTGTGTACAGTGTGTACAGTGTAGATGTAACAGGGCATAGCTAAGTCTGTGTGCCTGAGTTACAAAAAATACCTTCAAGTGAAACTTGAATGCATCCATAATTTTCACTGCCTCTGCTTTTGGTTGTGTAATCACATTATGATCAATTGAAGACATCAGTCATCTACATTCTGTTTGAATTAGCAGCGTTATCAAATCATGATCAATTGAAGACATTTATCAATTCTATTTGTTAGATATTGGCAGTTTTATCAGATCATGTGCAGTAGTGAGCGGGCTAGAGAGAGGCTTCGTTGATGATCATCACATCAAACTAATGTTTATCAAAGTTACCGTAATCAGGCATTATTCCGGTTTTAAGATGGATAAGGTGGTGTAGATATCTCGATTTCAGGGCAGTTCTATTTGCTGCCACAGCATAAATAAACAATATGAACAAGTTTGTTGGCACATGTGTCTGGCACAAGTTGAATCCCAGGCAATAGCCTATTTGGCAAGGTCCATCCCAGCCAGTGGACTATTTGGCAAGAACTCATCCCAACCAATTGCCTATTTGGCAAGAACCCAAACAGATTTTTTTACCACATGTATTTACAACACAGTCTTTATGAGTAGCAGTTACTGATTTGAGTAAATTTTGCACATTTATTTCACTTATGTACACTGCATTTCTTTCGGTTCTGTGACAATTTGTAGTGTTATTACCAGCATCATGTATGTCTTGATAGGGAAAAGTGAAGATAGGATCAGTAACAGCAATGTTCCATAATTGTCTTTTACACACTACTGGTGAGCTAGAATGGAAAGTAGATATCTATGATTATGATAAAGTTACATAATCATAATATACTAGCTGTCTCTCCCACAATATCAACATCAGCATTGCTTTATTTGTAGGCGAGTTTTGCATGAGCGGGGTCTTATGGGAGATATTGGGTAAGTACAATTTTGTTCTTCCCTACAGTACACTATTCCTCTAAAGCTATTCAGTTAGTTGACCAGCACTGCCACACAAATTGGACCATGTTTCTGTGGTTTTTATAGTTACCATTAAATTAGATTTTAAACACCAAGATGGACACATGTTTTCTAACAGCTGTTTGCTTGAAACCTTGTTATTGATATATATGTATATATATATATATATATATATATATATATATATATATATATATATATATATATATATATATATATATATATTATTATATATTATATAGTGAAGTGGCAAGTAATACTTTTGAAGTTTAATGTAAAAACAAAACTACTCCAAAAGCATTAATCAGTCAATGTGACTTTATTTGGTTATTCATTTACAATGTTGTTACAAGTATGGTCATAATTAATGTCATCTGGTGACTCATGAGATTCTCTGAAAACCCCAAGGGGCTTATTATGAGAACCACCTATAATTAGGTATAGTAATCTTGTCATGGAGTCATGCTACAAATTTGAGATTATGTTATTAATATTAGATGTGACACAAATAAAAAAATTACAATGATATGTCATAATTCAGCATAACCTAGCACAATGTAACAACATGAGGCAAAGTGATAATTGAACAATAAAGTGAATATTCGTTGGTAATTAAAAAAAATATATATATATATAAGATGTGCCATATAACGAGGTGTCGCATCCATTTACTTGCAAAATATTATTGGATGTCTCTTTTTCTTGCCATGTTTCAGTGAGGAGCCAGCTGACTATTCACACGAAAACAACATCTCTGGCACATCCTTTGCTGCGCCACCTAGTGGCCACGAGTATCAGCAGCGACCTGCGATGAATGGCCAGCTTGGTGGCAGCTACAACAACATGGCATTGAATCACTTGCATTCTCCCAACCCCTCGCTACAGAGTGGGGGAAGCTCGGTGCAAATGACACAGAAGACAGTGAGTTCCTCGGCTAGGCTGCCATTTTGTTCTGCACTCATCCATCTGTTTTTTTCATTGAAGTGTTCCATCAACACTGTTACTGTTGCCACAGAATATCAAACAGTAGTTTAAGACCCAAAATCAAATGAATGGGTAATTAAAGTACTAAAAATAATACTGATGGTACCACACAGTGTATATGGCATGCTGCAGAGTTCTGCACAAGTTGTATATTAGTTTTAAGATGCAAACATATTTGTGTTCTTTACTGAACAGAGCAAACTAAGTACAGATCCCAAAAGTTAACCGCCATCAAACCCAATGCGCAAGATGTATGCTATGTATGATAAGATAGTTCCAACTACAGTTGTAAACAGTAACTGAAAAACTTAATAGTTTTCATTCATTCATCTATATAGTAGGCCAGCTTTCAGGTAGTACTTGATAGTAATGGAGCATTTGCATCATTTCTTTCCAGTTTGTTAGCATTAGCAAAATATATTTTATTGTTGTAAAATTTTAATTTGCTACTATTCAATATTCAGTGCATGATGAATGCTTGAAAGGAGTACACAGTATGTCTGGCAGAACATACCTGTCATGTTGAATGTCTTACTGATAAATAGACAGTGAGACTGAATATGGTCCAAATACAGTTACCTGTGCATTTCTCTAACAACACCTTACCCATGCATTCTCTGTTGTAGATAACCACGGTTACCAAGACAATGACACCCCAGCATGGGTCGCCCCGGGGCCCCAACAACTATGGCTACTCCCCCCTGGGTAGTCACCGCGATGCCCCCACTCCCACCAGGTTCACCTTTAACGATTTTGAGACTGGCGTGCCTGATAGCAGTTCCCAGAGTCGTTTGCATGAGACCTCTGGTGGCATAGACATGTCTGGCTATGAGCAGGACAGTTTGATGTATAGGTGTGTGCCTGCATGGTTACTGCATGTCTCCCATTACTGGTGGCCACTAGAATTCATCAAATAGTTCTGCATGGAAATTATTTTTGGAAAGCTAAACGTATAAAGTTAAATTTTACTTAGTATATGAACTACAAGAAAACAGTTGTTGTTTCTGATTAAAATATTCAAACTGTTAACTACATTACTTAGTCTGTTGTGCTATAATGGACAAACCTATTGAAATTTCTATTTTATACGAATAATAAAATTATGATAAGACAATTACACACCAGCAGTGCTAGACTTGTAGATGCTTCAGCCCCAAGTTAGGAAGCTTTATGTAAACATCTGTGTAAATGCAAACATTCTGTGTTATAATCTTATGGTCTGGTGGTCTATTTGAAGACAGACTTCTTATAAAATGCTTCAGTAGCTGATATTAGGATGAAGCTATTCTTGACATTTTGTATGTCCAAAAAGATTTTGGAATTTGGCTACTTGCGTTACCGCTTTTTAATTATCTGTCAGCCATATGAGCATATTACTAATTTATAGAGTTACCATCACTGCCTGTTCTCTTGTGTAACCAAGCACTTCACCATTTCTTTAGTGTATTCTTAACAGCTTCCAATAATGTTTGTGTAATACAGTGGCGTATTTAAGGTAGCTTGGACGGCTAACGTATCAGTTGGTTTTTTATTTTTTGTAACGTCACATTTTCACCAAATCCATTAAAAAACAGTCCTTTTTGAAATCCCCCTGATTTGTTAGAAAAGCTGACAATGTTTCCATAGTAATGATCACAAGTGCTACGATGTTCGAACCAGCTATATTCGTTCGCCGTAAAAATGGAACATCGTTTGGTACCGTGATTCCAGTACAAATCAGTACTATATCTACCTAACTAAATTATGTCCTTAAACCAGCAAATATCAGCGCTAATGTAGTTTATTGTGCCTTTGAACCTATAAGTTATAATAACAGAAACAGCCTGTGACCCTGACCTGGTTACCACCGCTGGATAACGGGCCAGTCAAAATTATCGTAAACACGCCCTGCTACGGGTTTGTCAGATGGCTGGCGTAACCTGATATTGTAAACAGCAGCACGTTACAAAGACAGATTCAAGGCCCATTGTGGAGGCAAATTAAGGGGACATGTCAATATTACAAATGACCATTATGTTTTGTCAACAATACATAAAACGCCAGTGAAAATCATCACATTTCATGCATGATACATGTATCTATCAACATTTCTGTTATCACTAACAATCATGAAACATTACCTAATTAAATTTTATTTTAAGCTACAACACTTATGACGCTGCAATTTGGCATGTGATCATGTCGTACACATAGGCAACTTTACACGGTTTGGAATTATGAATGGTGAAGAGTTTGTGTCAAAAATACACTGCCACTTTAGGCTGTCAACTTTTGCTTCATTCATTCACGGTGGTATAGCAGATATAATTTGTTTATGTTAACCAAAATCATCCTTAAATTTATCAGTGATACTGTCATACTTATATGTATGTCATTTATTTCTTTGGGCATTTTCTCAAAACCATATCATTTTGCATTTTATGGCTATATTTTTTACATTTACAAAAATGTTTTAAAAATCTGGACTATTATACAGTATTTCAAATACAATATGTGAAGAAATGGTTAATTTATCTTAAAAACTTCTACTGAAACTACTCAATTCAAGAGAAGCATATAATAGCCACCCCAGCTACCTTAAGATCTCAGAAGGAGGGCTGGGGGGTCAAACTTAGTCACCCATTTGTCTGCCATGCTACCATGTAGTGGTGCAACAGGATATTCATGGAAAGAATTCATATCCCAAAGCAATAGGCCCAACTCACCCCTAAATATGCCATAGGTTAGTCCCTGAGCATAGAAATGTGCTGCTTTTGTTTTATCCTCTGCTTTTTTCCTTATGCTTGTGGTTTATTCATCATTTCTAGTGTTTTCGTCATCATTTAATCATTCATCATCATTTGATCATACTGTTTGTATGTAGTTAGTATTTGGTGGTTGGTGGGGTGTTTGTTGGTTGGTTCAGTAGTGTGAACAAAATATTTACCATTGTTGCCTTGCAATATAATCTTCCTGTTCTAACTATTACTCACACTAAATCTTAATATAGACTTAACTTGTAGCCTCCTGTTTGTGTCGTCTGTATCAGTGTTAAGTTTCTTACATTTAACAACATCTGTCGTTAAAACCCTTGCATGTGTAACTCTACTATCATGTTTTAAGGGTCTACTAAAATAAATGTTCCCTTCCAAGGAATTACAATATATGGGTTTACCATATGAAATCAGCAATATTTGGAACCTATGTTAATTGTTTTTGAAATTTGTTATTAAAGCATACATACTTGTTAACGTGTGTAATATGTATGTGATGTTAACTTGTATTTAAATCCTGTATAGGGGTATGGATTATCCAGACCAACGTGGCTACAATGGTTCGATGGTCAGTGATCCACGCTACCCAGACCAGTCACATGAGGGCAGTGGCTACCCATATACAACCGAACCATACGGAGATAGATTTGATGACAGACAGCCACCTGTTGGTCCTGACATGAGTTACCAAGACGACCAGAGGAGAGATGGTGATCCGTACTATAATTCAGGCAACCCACAGCAGGACAGCTTCCATGGGGACACTTATGTCAATGACCAACGCCAGCAGTACTCACCCAGGTTTGACCCATATCAAGATGGTGCTGCCCCTAGTGGCAAGTATGACGACAGCGGCAGATACGCAGATGATCAATATGGCAGCAGAACGGACAATAGCTACAATGCTAGGCCAGATAATCGCTATGGAGACAACCACCCTGATGGTCAACAGTTCAGTGGTGACCCCTACAGGGACAATCAAGGTGAGGGTTCGCCACGCAGATACCCAGACAATCCACCCGAAGAACAGCCATATGGTACACAGGACGGTCGTTATGGCGATGATCATTATGGTGATCAGCCAGACGGAAACCAGTTCCGAGAATCACCACCTGATGGTCGGTACCGAGATTCTCCCGTAATTGGTGGTGACCCCTACCGGGGCGATCGGTACGAGAACTCACCCCGTGGATATGAGGATGGGCCACCAGAGGGACAGCAATATGGTGCTCCTTTCCAGGATATGCCAGAAAACCCTTATGGGGTGAATCAGCAGCCACCACAAGGCGATGACCGCAGTGACAGGACTGCATCGCCACCAAGTGACAGACGAGGTAGGATAACATTGTGACAGATTGTGGTAGAAAACACGCACATGCACCCACGCGCACACACATGCGCCGCACACACATATGCATTGAGACCTTATTAGTCCATTTCTTAGATGGTCCATTTTATTCAGTAATCCGCACATTTTTTGAACAGATCTCGATGCTGTAAATTGCTTCATTATTCCCAGATTCATCAGTTTGCAGGCTTCGTTAATCCAGCCATGATCTTTGGGAACTAAAGAGTGGATAAATTGTATTCACATTAAGTGAAATGAGTTGCCACTAGCAGCAGATTGTTGCTAGAGCTCACAGAATGCTCCTTCAGTGAATGCACTGTGTGTATTGATCACAACAACTAATGAAGGTTGCTGCTTGAAATATATTGTTGAACCATAGAATTAATCTTGGTAAGGAGGCACTATGTTCTTATAAAATATTATGCAAGTACATTTTACACCAAGGTCACAAGGTTTTCTATTAAACAGATAACAGATAATTACAAAAAAAGTGTGTTTCAGTGAAATACATTTGGCCTGTCAAGATGTTAGAATGTTATATAATTTATACTATATAGCATAATTTGACGATGAAAACTATCAAACTTTGTACAGTTTGATTCCAACAATTCACAACTTGTGTTACTTGTCACAGAGAGTGGTCTAATGTCATTCGCTTACAGTTGTAGGTCCGTACCAGGCCAGTCCCCTCATGTACCGTCCCGACCGCCCCGACGATCCTCCACACCAAACCGCATTGCTTGGAGCGCCACCTGACAGATATGACCCAGACTCGATCCGTCGGTCACCATCCATGGACAGCAGAGGTGAGTGAACAGCAGAGGTGGGTGAACAGCAGGTTCAGTTACAATTGGCAATTAGAATCACAATCACACAGCATCATAAAAGTTCAGTTATGTCTACAACACTTCAAAATATACAATTACACTGCTTATATATATATATATATATATATATATATATATATATATATATATATATATATATACAATTATTGTGCTTAAACAATTAAATTACAAGGGTCAATTGCATAAGTTCATTGGTTGAGTACAAAAACATTGTTTTATAAAAAAAGATTGCTTGTACTGCTAATTTCTTTTTTAATGCATTCTTGCTGCCTTGGTTGGATTCAATTTCAATGGTCAGCTACAATTACACAGCTTCATAAAAATTCAATTACAATTAGTGTTAAAAATATAAATTATAGGGGCCTAATTGTAATTAATTACAAATTTCACAATTATAATTGAACTGAGCCTGGTCAACCCCAGTGTCTAGTGTGATGACCATTGAACCCAGCCTGGTCAACAGAGGAGTCTAGTGTGATGACCATTGAACCCAGCCTGGTCAACAGCGGTGTCTAGTGTTATGACCATTGAACCCAGCCTGGTCAACAGTGGTGTCTAGTGTGATGACCATTGAACCCAGCCTGGTCAACAGAGGTGTCTAGTGTGATGACCATTGAACCCAGCCTGGTCAACAGCGGTGTCTAGTGTTATGACCATTGAGCCCAGCCTGGTCAACAGCGGTATCTAGTGTTATGACCATTGAACCCAGCCTGGTCAACAGTGGTGTCTAGTGTGATGACCATTGAACCCAGCCTGGTCAACCCCAGTGTCTAGTGTGATGACCATTGGTAGTCCATAGTAATAGTAATGATTTATGAGAAATATACATTATGAAGACAGTGTGCTTATTTTGTCAGACGGCACAAGATGCCTGCAGCTATGAAGATATTTCCTAATTGTGTGGTCAGAAGTAAATCATTGTAAAGCATTACTTATGCCATTCTCTTTCTTTTCAGATCAGCGATGGCGAAACCCTGACCTTCCAGAGGTTATTGAGTTCTTGAGTCATCCAAGCAATGCCATCAAAGCAAATGCTGCAGCCTACCTACAACACCTTTGTTACATGGATGATTCCGTCAAGGCAAAAACTGGGTAAGTCCATTTCTTATGATGAGGGGTGAAGAGTTCATATATAAATAACTAGTTTTCATCATGTATGTTTTCAAATAGATAAGAACTATTATGTTAAAAGATATTTCAATCATTTGTGCATTGGGAGAAGAATATGACATTTGCTGAAAATTAATTGTTAGATAAGATGTGATCAGTTCACAGATTAATTAATTGTTGTATCCACTTAAAACATTGTTATGTAATTGCATCATATTTACACTTGATGAGTTGAATGGAGAGAGTTAGGCCTACTACGTGTGACTTGTTACTTGGATTGTTATGGTGCAGTCAATTTCAGTGACAGGACAATCTTGATTGCAAGAAAGAACTGTAAGAATAACGATAATAGAGTATAGTTATATTATGAATGTAATAGGTTTATTCAATTTACATTTGTGTTGTTTGTGTTTGAATATTCTGCTTGAATACAGATTCTTTTATGTGTCTTAAACACTTAACACAGTGAAATAATATAATGTTTCTGCATATAAATAAAATTAGGCCCAGACCTTTATAATGAGATTTAAACAGGCATAGGCAAAATTTTATAAAACAGATAATGCAATGTTAGTATAAAATCATCACTTGGATATTTACAAGATGTTGCTCTCCTCTTTGTCCCTGAAGTCCACGTTGACTCTGGCATCGACACTGGTCCTCAATTTTTGCTTTCCAAGTAAAATGTAGAAATTCCTCATTATTGTGTCCCATTGTTACGATGTGCCCCCGTGTTGGGTTTGCAGGAGTCTGGGAGGTATTCCTGCTCTTGTGGAGCTGGTCAACAACGAGATACCAGAAGTTCAGCGGGCAGCCTGTGGGGCACTCAGGAATCTCTCGTATGGACGGGCCAATGACGACAACAAGGTACAAATCATCCTGTGGCTTATTGGACTATATATATATATATATATATATATATATATATATATATATATATATATATATAATACAGCTGAATCTCAGTATATGGAACATGTTGGGACTTAGACAAGTTGTTACATAGATCTGATGTTCCTTATCTCCATGGGTACGAGGGAGAGTGACCAGCAGTGAAGGGCAGAACAGGGAATTCAGATTTGTTTCTTTTAAGAGGTTGTTCCTAGCGAGAGGACACTGTAGCTATCCTACATCAAGAGTCCACATAGTGAGTGAGAGGACACTGTAGCTATCTTACATCAGGAGTCCACATAGCGAGAGGTCACTGTAGCTATCTTACATCAGGAGTCCACATAGTGAGTGAGATGACACTGTAGCTATCTTACATCAGGAGTCCACATAGGCAGAGGTCACTGTAGCTGTCTTACATCAGGAGTCCACATAGTGAATGAGAGCACACTGTAGCTATCTTACATCAGGAGTCCACATAGTGAATGAGAGCACACTGTAGCTATCTTACATCAGGAGTCCACATAGGCAGAGGTCACTGTAGCTATCTTACATCAGGAGTCCACATAGTGAATGAGAGCACACTGTAGCTATCTTACATCAGGAGTCCACATAGGCAGAGGTCATTGTAGCTATCTTACATCAGTACTCCACATAGTGAGTGAGAGCACACTGTAGCTATCTTACATGAGGAGTCCACATAGGCAGAGGTCACTGCAGCTATCTTACATCAGGAGTCCACATAGTGAGTGAGAGCACACTGTAGCTATCTTACATCAGGAGTCCACATAGGCAGAGGTCACTGTAGCTATCTTACATCAGGAGTCCACATAGTGAGTGAGAGCACACTGTAGCTATCTTACATCAGGAGTCCACATAGGCAGAGGTCACTGTAGCTATCTTACATCAGGAGTCCACATAGTGAGTGAGAGCACACTGTAGCTATTTTACATCAGGAGTCCACATAGGCAGAGGTCACTGCAGCTATCTTACATGAGGAGTCCACATAGTGAGTGAGAGCACAATGTAGCTATCTTATATGAGGAGTCCACATAGTGAGTCAGAGCACACTGTAGCTATTTTACATCAGGAGTCCACATGGCGAGAGGTCACTGTAGCTATCTTACATCAGGAGTCCACATAGTGAGTGAGAGCACACTGAAGCTATCTTACATGAGGAGTCCACATAGTGAGTGAGAGCACACTGTAGCTATTTTACATCAGGAGTCCACATGGTGAGAGGTCACTGTAGCTATCTTACATGAGGAGTCCACATAGTGAGTGAGAGCACACTGTAGCTATCTTACATCAGGAGTCCACATGGCGAGAGGTCACTGTAGCTATCTTACATCAGGAGTCCACATAGTGAGTGAGAGCACACTGTAGCTATCTTACATCAGGAGTCCACATGGCGAGAGGTCACTGTAGCTATCTTCCATCAGGAGTCCACATAATGAGTGAGAGGACACATTAACTACCTTACATCAGGAGTCCACATAGCGAGAGGTCACTGTAGCTATCTTACATCAGGAGTCCACATAGTGAGAGGCCGCTGTAGCTGTCTTACTTCTGGAGTCCACATAACGACAAACCACTGTAGCTATCTGACATCAGGAGTCCACATAGTGAGTGACAGGTCACGGTAGCTATCTTACATCAGGAGTCAACATAGTGAGTGAGAGCACACTGTAGCTATCTTACATCAGGAGTCCACATAGCGAGAGGTCACTGTAGCTATCTTACATCAGAGGTACACATAGTGAGGGGACACTGTAGCTATCTTACATCAAGAGTGCACATAGCGAGAGGCTGCTGTAGCTATCTTACATCAGGAGTGCACATAGCAAAAGGACACTGTAGTTATCTTACATCAGGAGTGCACATAGCGAGATCTTATATCAGGTGTAGCTATCTTGATTTAATTTCTGCCATTGTTGCAAATTCCCAAGTCTTGTAAAGTCCACATAGGTCCCGGTGCAGGGGTGTAATTGTCAAGTTGATGAACTAAAAAGTTGATAAAGTACTCAAGAAATAGAGATTTGTTTTAAATGACACATGGTGGTTTGGGTGGTGGAAATGAAAACTGAGTTGAAGTGAGTGGTTTCCATGACAACTAATCAACACATCATTAAAGTGTTCTTTGTCAAACTGTTTTTTATATGTCTAATACAGTGTTGTTATAATTACTAGTTTTGCTCCTGGTGGAGTCATAAATGACATATGCTTTGAAATGTGAATTTAACTAATTTTATATAATGTTCAGACTTATACCTTTGGCATGTAGTGCAGGTGCACAGTTTGTTGTGAGACATTTGGAGACAGAGTCGTCTGATGTTGCAGCGAGCCATAAAAAACGCAGGTGGAATTGCCGCTTTGGTACGACTATTGAGGAAGTCAACAGACAATGACATCCGTGAGTTGGTGACTGGCATCCTCTGGAATCTGTCATCATGTCAGGTAAGTGCATGCACAGACATAGCAGTTGTCACCAAGGAAGAATGGTATATCCATTGGTTATGAGAAAACATAATGTCGTCTGAAACACCATCCAGTGACTGTTTCACAGTCTGTGAACATATACATAGATCATGTATATGTGCATGCTTGTTTGTTTGCATGATCGCATTCATACATTTATACATACATCACTGTATGTAAATGTGTACATTATGTATGTTTTAGTGTTGTAATCCGACTTTGAATGCCCAAAGCAGCCAAATTTATGATGCAAAAAATGTTGTGTTATTATTATGTATGTACATATGTATTAATGAAACAGCATGGAAATATTCACACATTGCCATCAATGTCAGTTGGCACATTGTCATTGGTGTCAGTTGTCATCAGTGTCAATTGTCACATTGTTATGAGTGTCAATTGTCATTGTTGTCAATTGTCACACTGTCATTGGTGTCAGTTGTCAACAGTGTCAGTTGACACATTGTATTTGATTCCACCAGGACCTGAAGAAGCCAATCATTGATGATGGTCTCACAGTGCTTGTCAACACGGTGGTCACCCCACACACGGGCCTGGACCGAGGGTTAGATGACATGCAACCACAGGATGTCGTCTACTGGTCAACGGTCTTCCGCAACGGCAGCGGCGTTCTCAGGTAACTTATTGCTGTCTGTGACATTGTCATGTTTGTCACTGCTAATGTCACAATTTGCCTATGGTATCTAAATAATGTTTTGGTAATAGGACTAGTAATTTGGACTCGACTATTGTCACTTTGAAAAAACAAAACCTATGTCTAAAATGCAGCCGCAAACTTTGAATTATACAAAGTATTTCTTATAGAAACTTTGTGAAACATTTTGTTTTGTCTACCATTCACGAGCAAGCAGTCTGCATAATAATGCATTCAACATAGGTTGAGTCATGGAATGCATTTAGTAATAAGGTTTGTCCATGCGCGCGTGCATTGAAGTAAGACTTGTTTAATCAGAACATTTCCAAAGCCATTTCAATGATAAGGATGATGACGAGTTGTTTTGTATGACAGGAATGTCAGTTCTGATGGCGAGTACGCACGCAGGAAGCTACGAGAATGCGAGGGTCTTGTCAAGGCCATCCTGCACATTGTGAAGGCCGCCATAGGCAAGAATGACATCGACAACAAGTCTGTCGAGAACTGCGTGTGCATCCTGCGCAATCTGAGCTACGCATGTCAGGAAGTGGAAGATCCGGAGTACCACCGCAAGAGGAAACAGCCCAGTCGACAACCCACTACCACGGGTGGTGTGTATGTGCAGGCTACCGCGCCATGTCAAGTGAAAGCACATAATCCTTGCTTGTTTGATAAAAATTCCCTCCTCCGTTCACTTAAGCAGGCTTGTTGATGTTTAGATCTGCAAACTTTAGTTTAATAAAAGTGTGACTTTGTTAAAGTCATCAAAAGAATTTATTTTTCATTACATCGGGTAGCTTGTTAAAGTGCAAATAGCCGTATATCATTGTATGTAGAGCTACCTTTGCCATAAACAAATAATACCTTAATAGTATGTCTGATGATTTTTCATCCAAATTAAATAAAAAAAATTGCACAAACAAGTTAGCATGTCGTAGTGAATACTAGGTAGGTTTTTTGTGTGACATGATTCTAAGACGAGATAAGTGAAGCAAATAGAATTGAGATAGGACCTTTAAGATGCCAGATATAAAACATTACAAAGCATTTTTGACAACTAACATGTGAAATATGGAACTAATTTGCTGGAATGTTTTGTTCAGAGAGTACTGGATGCTTCGGACCAAGGAAGAAGAAGGATGCAGGGAAAGGAAGTCAGAAGGGAAAACCAGATATGGCATATCAAAAGTAAGGCCACTACTAAGATTTAGAAGATGACATGGGTTTTATGTCATGCACAGTACTCAATTAAACGTTGGTATCTTGGCAATGGTTATATGACGTGGAACGAAATACAATATGTTTTACTTATAAATAAGTGTCAATAAGATATGTAGTTTTATGATGATAAGAATTTGATACTGTATACTGAGACATAGGTAATGCATGTTTGTCCATTCCAGCAGCATGCTTCACAACAACCCAGCACGTGCGCACATGGAGTTGCTCTGGCACCCGGACGTTGTGCATATATACTTGCCCCTGCTGTCTGATTGTACGAATCCAGAAACACTTGAAGCGGCAGTGGGGGCCGTCCAGAATCTTGCAGCATGCCACTGGCAGGTAATGGTAGTCACATTGTTTCAGAGGATATGTCATTAGTTGAAGTGTATAACAGGTTGCACTAGACATTGTATTGTATTGTATTGTATTGGGACAGGAAGTTACTACGTCTTCATTGAGATATATCAATTAGTGGAAGAAAATTAAGCTCTATGGTGAAAGGAGGTCTCTTTACTCACTCTCCGCTGTGGCTGGCCGAGTTGTTTGAGAATATGTCTATGCTGTGCAGTAAACCATTGGTCAGTGTTTCTTGTTTTAAAAACTTAATCTGGGAAAGTCCTCTCACTACATGGATTCCCAGTATAAGGAACAACCTCTTAAAAGGAACATCTTTGAATTCCTCGTTCTGCCCTGCAAAGTTGGTCACCCTCCCTCGTGCCCATGGATATAAGGAACATCGGATATCCATGGAATAATTTGGCCATGTCCCAACATGTTCCATGTTTGATTCACATAGAACATTGTCATATCATACATGCATGTAGGCATGCAGGTAGGCATGCATGTAGGCATGCATTTAGACATGCATGTAGGCATGCATGTAAGTCTCCATTTCCAACAAAAAAGAACATTTTATCTAGGGTTGGTGTCAAGTATATGTGTATGTGTGCGCATGCGTGCATGCATTAATTAATACCAGTGAGTATTTGATAACTGTTGTGTATATGGTATGCTATATTGTATGTGTCAAGAACAATCTCTCCATTGTTGCAGCCTTCTGAGCAGATTCGTGCTGCTGTACGCAAGGAGAAGGGACTACCCATCATAGTGGAACTGCTGAATCTGGAGGCTGACAGAGTGGTCAACGCAGCAGCCATTGGTCTACGCAACCTTGCCATAGATCATCGCAACAAGGAACTGATTGGTAAGTAGAGGAAAGTCGGGTATATTGGACCCCCTAAGAACATGGGCCAATATATCAAAGGAAACTATCAATGTTGCACTTTCCACTATCTATTTTGAATCTCATCAGTGATAGGAACCAATATGTACAATATGGCAACTATTCAATGAGGCATACGGGAGAAAATTTGGATTATGGCATGCTGATCCAACAGAAACGCATTGCCTCGGGCCCCACCTTCTTGAGCCCAATATTAACCAAATAGACAAAATAACTGTGGTAAATACCTGATTTATTGGATCACCACTCCGGTATATTGGACCACTGGCCAATACACAGTTTGACTACTGATGAACCCATACGTAGATATGTACAAAGTTAGTGAAACTTTGCCCTTCAAACCTTCCTCATTCATTGTTTAAATACACATTTTACCACCCATGTGCCTCGGTTAGCTGAAGCGTTACAAACTACTGTCCCACATCACTTAGTTTACATACAAACGTTACATCAGAAGGTGAAAAAAACTAATATATGGTCATCTTTTTGAAGTTTTTGTGGAGTCTGCCATTTCTTACTCTCGATGCACATTTTAGTTCAAAGTCATTCAGGATATGGAGCCACGTTACCTTTGGTACCATAGTTAGGGATATATGGCCATGGTCCAGTATAGCAGGTGGTCCAATAATTATACCCGATCTTCCCCTAGTAGGCAATCAGTTAGATGTCTGTCCACTTCAGCACAGCAATATAATATTTCCTTATAGTAGTGTCGTACGTACCAGGGATTGTTCTTGTGGGTTTCTGGCACCATCAAAGGCCGGAATATCCCTTTGGGGTTTATAGGTCTAAAAATGTAAAAAATATTAATAGGTTAAAAAAAAATACTTGAACAATATTCAGTTAGTCAATCAAGATGGTTTATTATGGTAATTGTGATACAGGAATACAAAAAAAATATAGAACACATTAAAATTAATATAACAATATTTTAACATATTAAATTATTATGTATGCAACCATAATTGAATGAAGAGATCAGGTCATAGCTGTTTCAAAGCGTGGCCTTTCTAAATGTTTGTAATGTGGTAATAATTCTCTTGTGTAGATGCAGTGCCTCACTCTGAGGACTCTGACTCAAAGTTCACCATCATTTAGAAATTTATGCAACACTGCTTCATTTAAAGGTCCCTCCTCGATTAAAGGTCCTTCTTCAGTTCGATTTGTTTGCTCATCTCATTTAAAATTTATCTTGCAAAAATTCAAACCTACTTAGTGTCCACTACATCATGCTAGCTCATTTGTGCAATTTTTTATGTAGTTTTTTGTGAAGTCATCAGACAAACTATTAAATTATTCAATGCTTGATCCAACATTTATTTAAGTGGAAATGGAAATGCTGAAAACACCCTCGGTAAAATGTCATAACTTTGTCATGCCTATAATCAACGTTGACCCCATAAAGTGTTTACCATTTTGGATATCCACTATTTTGAGCCTTACCAGACATGCTCAGTTCTTTCAATGGTTTGAACCAAAATATGCACTTTTTTATTAAACCAACTACGGATATTATTTAAGACTACATATTAGGACATCAACAAACCAGATTTGCAATAGGCTAAATCCCCCCAGTTGAGGGTGGAGTTTTTAATGAATGGTATTAAAGACTGTCAGGCTTGTGTCAGTGGCCAATGTGAATGAAAAACTGTCTGGCTTGTGTCAATGGCCAGTGTGAATGAAAAACTGACAGGCTTGTGTCAGTGGCCAGTGTGAATGAAAGACTGTCTGGCTTGTGTCAGTGGCCAGTGTGAATGAAAGACTGTCAGGCTTGTATTAGTGGCCATTGTGAATGAAAAACTGTCTGGCTTGTGTCAGTGGCCAGTGTGAGTGAAAAACTGACAGGCTTGTGTCAGTGGCCAGTGTGAATGAAAGACTGTCAGGCTTGTGTCAGTGGCCAGTGAGAATGTGTATTGACATTTAGTTGTGTAAACAATTCCAGATTGAATCACCGCCCATAGACAGCCTTGATTTGCCTTGATAACTGACATGGATTACTTTCAGGGAAGTATGCGATGAAGCAGTTGGTGACGAAGTTACCCTGTGAGGGACGAGAGCCAGAATACCCCATATCAGATGACACAATCTGTGCCATTGAAGCCACTCTCTATGAAGTCATCAAGAATGCATCTGAGTTTGCATCGTATGTCATTTCCATTTTGTAACAGTAATTTTTACTATTGTAAATGGGGTGCACATGGATGGGGGAATCAGTCATCCTCTATGGCTTATTGTGACGACAACAATGCTGACAACTAATACTACTAGTATTAATACTACTTGGAAAGTAGTGAAATTTATTAGGATAAGGAAATTTTTATTGAAACCTGGGAAAAGTTGGTTTGTGATGCATCCTGCCTTTTGCGAAAGCAATCAACTAATCAGATAAATAGACAAGATATTTTAATACCATCATTAAACGTTGTTGTTTTAAAGAAAAAATTATAAAAGGGAAACTTGGATGACAGTCTGCATGGCTGTTGAATATAAAAAAGTAAAAGTCTGTTATATAAAAAAAATTGGGTAAGAAAATCATTTGAAAAAGAAGACAATAAACAGTTACAAAAGGTGATCATTATCATGTGTGTGCATTACATTGATTATTATTTTATGCTATTTGTTTTCATTTCAGATCACTCTTGGCTGAAGGTGGTGTAGAGAGACTGGTGTTCATTGCAAACTCTAAAGGCAGATACTCTCCTAAAGTTGTTAAGTTTGCTTCATCGGTAAGTGTCTTGGTGTTTGCTTAAATTGTGGATGATCATTCATGTAGAAATCATGGCTCATACTTTGGTTTTGCCTTTGAAATGTTCTGTTCTGAGAACACTGGCCAGTGACAAGATTAGTTTGAATAGACTACTATCCTAAAAATGACATGATTATGACTTACTACCACATGCATCTGTCCCTATTTAGTACTAAGGTATGAGACATAAGTAAGAACATAATAATACCCTCAACACTAGGGTATAAGACATAGGTAAAAACATAATAATACCCTCAACACTAGGGTATGAGACATAAGTAAGAACTTAATAATACGTTCAACAGGTGATGTGAATGAAGATGCAGCAGGAATTTCAATTGTCCACATGTTTCGAAATAGATAGTCTACCTTTTGTCGCATGTGTAAGTCTCCAGTGTAACTTGGTTACAAGTACTTGTGGTGACCGGCTGCTTATTTATGCTGCAGATATTGTACACGATGTGGCAATTCAAGGAACTACATTCGGAATACAAAAAACACAACTTGAGAGAGAGTCATTTCATCACAAAGACCATGGCAGCCAGGTTTGTGTTTATGTCGATTTAGCAAGAAGTTTTGATGATTTACTCATGACATTGATCAGTTTGTAAGACTATAATGCGTTAGGTGTGTTAAGGAAACAATAAATTAATGCTGCCAGATCCTTAACAGGCAGTGTGACATTAGTAATGTCATCAAGGTTATTAACATTTTATTCATATTGAAACATAAAAAATAAGATCAAGTTCATATAATCATTTAATTTTCTTCCAAAAGTTAATAAACATTTAATGTTATATCAAATAGTTTGCCTATCAATGTCTATAGCTGAATAATGTTCTTGTTCCTGTTCCTGATTCTGTTTACTTTGACATAGTTTTCTTGTTATGTTATCTCATATCTCTGTCTACATCGTACAGTGTTACCTCGTATCTCTCTGTACATCGTACAGTGTTACCTCGTATCTCTCTGTACATCGTACAGTGTTACCTCGTATCTCTCTGTACATCGTACAGTGTTACCTCGTATCTCTCTGTACATCGTACAGTGTTACCTCGTATCTCTCTGTACATCGTACAGTGTTACCTCGTATCTCTCTGTACATCGTACAGTGTTACCTCGTATCTCTCTGTACATCGTACAGTGCTGATCGAAATACCTTTAGCCTTGGTTATATTAACTTGAGCAGAAGGCATCACTCATGAAAATAACATGACAACTTCAGTTCATCATAAATATGTACTAGTAACAGTAGGCAAACGCTGTAAGTTAACAGTTGTCCTGAGGTCTATAGCATACATGTATGAACAAAAAGGTGTGCATGATGTATATTTCTGCTGTCAATGGAAGAACCTTTAAAAAATTGTGAAATTATTTTAGTTTTGGACTTACACAATGTCTATGCAGAGTACAACTGTAAAATAAATTTGATCTCGCTATCGCCCATACCTGCATTATCGCCCACCCCCTATTTCACAGAAATTTGGGATTAACCGCCCACCTGCTCGCATTACTGCCCACCCCCATCTCGGCTACACAGAATAATATCAAAATGTGAATGATAACCAAGCAGAAATGCCACAAAACGAGCCGCAAATAAGTTTTCGAATATTCTTTACAATGTGTGCTCCGTTGACATTATCATTGTTTCTGACGCATCGGCCATCATGCGTTGAATAGCTGTGAAACTCGCCATTTTTATCAAGTAGTCTTCTTTTCATATGCTGTAACTATGTCCATCTAATTACTAACAGACCGTTTAATAACCAACTCCTCCATTCTGACAACAACATGGTAGTGCGATAGGACAGACCAGTAGCGACACCTGCCACATGTATTATTACCAACTTGGATGAGCAGTTTGGGCTGGTTTCACCGGTTTGTGTATTATACAAAAAACTGAGGTGAACATTTGACTAAGAACACTGAACAGTCGTACACAACATGATGCAAACAATTATACGTACAGATGCTTCGTGAAACCCGCCCCTTGTTGGTCCCTGGTCAGTTTACGCTGTTTCTGTAATTTTTTAATGTGGGGGGTAATGCGGATCCCGTTATCGCCCATACCCGCATTACTGCTCATCCCCCAATGTTAAAATATATCGACCTAACCGCCCATGGGTGATAGCGTGGTCAAATATGGTAGCTGCAAATTTGCTTTCTATTTCAATGTCAGAACCTAGCAAACTTGTGTGCTTTCAAAGTACCCCAATAACATTATAAAATAATGAAATGTGCTGAATTTTTTACCACCAGGGCCGAGTAATGACACATTGATGCAAGTTTGTTAGTAACTAATCCAAGAGGGTTTTTTCTGTGATTTTGTGGTTTTTTGAGTTTTTTCAAGACTGAATGTGACTTCCTGGGTTATTCCATGAAACAAGAGATGTAGGGAGACTTATACATGTTGTAGGAGTGTCAACCATGGAATGTCCCCTCCCAGCAGTGCAGATAACACGCTCAACCGTCCACGCATGGACCAGAGTGGACCAACAGTCGCAGGCTATAACGAGAACACCCTACCCTACGTGAATCGGCATGCTGGGAGTCCCAATGATGCCCCTCCCATGGGGTACGTGGACGATCACTCAAGACCCTACGAACAAGGTAACTTCCAGTCTATCAGTATCACTCAGTGGTTCATCTTCCATTCATGCACCTTGTAAAACAATGTAACTGCTAACATTGATACACATTGTGTCTGATTTCAGTTCTGATGATAATAATGCTAAAACGTCTACAGTGCCCTCAGGAACTTGAGCTTCGAGGTGTGCAAGAAATCAGAATTGTTACGCATGACGTCATCAGTTATCATGAACAGAACATGAATGCACAAAAGTGAAAGACCACCAAGGATTTAGAGTGGAAATGCAATTTAAAAAACTATATCTTGAGTTTTGTCCAGAAGGTAGCTATAGTTTCAGGTGATTTTAAAGTGGTTGGGAGTTGTATAAATGGAAAGAGTCAGGTTAGAAACATCTCACCTTCCTAGTTTCAATGGTGTAATTAAGATGTGATGCAGCGAGTGTTTATAATATCACATATGATAGTAGTGCCGCCTGCAACCCCCAACTTTGCTAACAGGTTTTGTTTTCTTTTGCAGATCCCTACATGAACAGACGGGTATGTCAAGTTACCATTGCAATGAGCTTGTCTTCAATTGTTAACATCAACTTGATATGTTTATGTACGCCGTAGTAGCACCATTGGTCTCTGAATAAGCCCATTAGATGAATTGAACGTAAGAAATAGAACGAGTAGCACAAGATGAAGATTATTCTTAGTTCGTATTACCCACCTCTGTCTGCAGTATTGTTAGTATTGTGTTGTAGCATGTTATTAATTTAGTATTTTTGGCATGAATTAAAAATAATTATCACCAGCACAGGGTTAAGTTATAATTCAACAATATAAACAGATTGTTCTGTGTTACATTTTAAGCTACCCCACGAGTTATGAAATGCATGTTTTATTTTAACAATTTGTTTACTCCAGCCGCAAGAAGAAATGATGATGAATGACCTGACCTTGAACTCTGGCCGAAGCGGAGAGATTCCCGCTGGCTCGCCCGACTTCTATTCAACGATAGGGGGCCAGCCTCGATACGACCCGCGACAGCCCCCTGACCACATGCAGCACCAGGACGACTATCGGCCGCCAGGGGGCGTTCCACTGTTCTCTAACCTGCCACCAGTATGTGTTTCATAAATCACAAATACTAAAAAAAATTCCCAACATTTGTGCTGCTTTTAGATGGCAGTGCTTATATACAACAGGTTAGCATGGTTCCTTTAAAATGCTTGAATTGTAAGATTAGCAGGCAATTTCAATAATCATAAACTTTATAATTGCACATGTCACCAAGGCTAGCCTTACATAGTCTCAGTTTTGCATGTAGCCCCATATACCACATATATTATTTGGAGCATCAGTCACGTATTCATATGACTAGACAAGTTACTGAACAATAAAATAATAATGAAATTGGGTATATCTATTGTCAATATAAAGTAACTTTAAGTTGTATTTTACCCTATTACATAGATGAGACACCTTAATGATTGCAACCAACGATACTGTTTTAATCTTGTACTGTTGGACACTCTTACAGGTCGGACAGCAACAGCCACAGCCACAGGATGATCGCCACGAGCCACTGTACGCCAAGGTGAACAAACACCAGCGACCCCAGGAACACATGATGCTTGAACAGCCACCACAAGAGGGCGCCGGTGGTGCAGACTCGTGGGTGTAGTCAACACGAACTGTGGTGCCAGAAACTGAGCAGTGTGTTACTAGGAGTGGCACATTCCATCATTCAGTTAGGGATTGTCTCATACCTCTGTGTAGAAACTACGCTGAGTGACGCCATACAAGGCATACGTTGCTGTCATCTCTTACTAGACAATGATAGGAAGCTGAGACACTGAAAGGTCTTTGCAGTGAGGCTGGACCTGAGACGCATATATATGTGGTCATTGTACTGTCAGACTAGATGGTCAAACCTTACTAAACATGTTTATTTTAAGCATATCTGAAGATGTCAACCATGGCATTTATGGAGCAGCAATATTTGTCTCCTGTTTGTGTTGAGATGATATTAAATTTATACGACTCTCCATTGTGACATCCATCAACATCACATTCTCCAGCACTGAGGGACTGTGGAGACAATTCCAACCTGTCTTGCCATTGGTTGATTGATGTACAAAACAGTTGTCATAAAAGGGCATACTTCTGCCTCCAATTACATGATGTAGACAGTGCAACTGTTGAATGAAAATGTTTTGAACACATTATAAAATGGACAAGACGTGACATCACAGAAACGGTCCATGACCACAGTGGTGGGGTCACTTTGAACATGGGTGACTGCCATGAAAATGTCTTCTGATTCTAAAGAATAATAAGTAAAAACATTACTGTATTGTACATGTAAAGTGCCACTGTGCACAGTGGATGCCTGTTGACAAGGGTGGTGGCAGACCTGAATTACTGCCACACATTCTTGGTCAGTGGATGAAATGGCACACGAGCACCAGGTCGGATGTACTGTGTAAAATATATTTTTACCAGATAATAATGAAATATCACTAAATCATAATATGTGCATGTAATCTACTGCTGGTTTTTGATAAGAAATTATATATATATAAATATATATACATGTACACACATCTTCAAATGTTACTTATTTGGTATGTGTGAGCATTTGCAAATGGTGAATGTTAGTAAAGATATATTCAAGCGATCGTGTACAGAGAATGTATGTGTCAGTTTTAATATCTGCTGTGTATGTTTTTTGTAAGAATATCAAGACATCAGCGACTAAAGTGAAAGTTTGCACTAGTGGTTTGAATGTCCAACAATGCAAAACTGGAAACGGCGTTCAGAATTTCATGTCAAATGCTCACTGAAACTTGACGTCCCCACCATGTGGGTGAAGCTCCTTGTCAGATTAACATGCTGTCAGATTAACCTTTACTCCATGTCACACTGTGCACTAGTACAAATTGATGTACTTGTATAAATAGAAACATACACTTTGTGCTACTCTAATTTGGAACTGGGAGAAAGGTTTTGTAGGGAAGGCAAAGGTCTAAATAAATTGAAATAAATTGTAACTAATTATAACAAGATTTAGTTTGTGGTAGATGAATAGGCAGATAATTGTGAGCTATTGTGACCTTATAATTTACTTGCTGTGGCTAAGATATTGAACAGTGTAAACATGGACATGGACAACAACAACAACTGGTTAATAATGACATAAAATATGGATGGATAATAAAAAGATTATATAATAAACTAATAATATACAGGTCTGTTTTGTGAACAAAGCAGATATACAATAATGATGAACATCTAGATGCTGATGACCTGCACATTATGTGTAAATTAATTATCTAAAAACACACTATTGTCTACATATCTGCAAATATTTTGTAAGGAACATTTTGTTTGATAAGAGATATTGATTATATTACAAAAAAAATCAAAATATGTTTTTACAATATTTCTTAAAAGACCACCTTTCTGTAATTTTTATTAACTCGTATTTTGAGTATGGCATTCCCAAACTATTGTTTAGATTAACTCGTATTTTGAGTACAGCATTCCCAAACATATTTGTTACTTTACTTTTTTGATAACAGACAATTGAAAATTAAGGTTATCATAATTTATAAAATATTGTTATTTCTAATTGACACGAGCTAGTCTTTGCAAACCCTTAGCAGACGGCACAAAAAGAACTTGTCATTGCTGTTTCCACACAAGAATTATGTTACCATTGTTTTAACCATGATGTATACTCGGCTAATTAATTTCAACACATCACATAAACAATGATTATTTTTGCAAACTACATTCGTCAGTTGGCAAAAATTGCCATTGGCAAAAGGTATGCATGGAATTGGGGCTGAACATCTGTTGAAGTGCTTTCGCAGACAGTTAATACTGACAGAGAAAATCTATTATGTGTTTGCTAAATGTGCACAGTTATGTTGATTAAATTTTAGCTGCATTAGAATTTGCAGATATGTGCATTATAATGTTTTGGAATAAAATGCTTTTTATGACATACTTGTGTTGCATAATCTAGTTTTCTGTGAGTTTCTCGTACATGTCTAAATTATGTCGTTGGAAGGTCTTCCCTAAAAACATTGATTTTGATTTTAACTAGATTTAATAAGATTGCCATCCCAAACTACAAGTTCTAGAAGGCAAGTGGACAAGGGACCCATTGGCATATCGAGAGTCCAACAATTTTATCATATATGTATAGCCCTCCCTTATCTGTCAATTCTGTTTTTAAACATATTCACACTACTAGCACTGACACAATCATTTGACAGTTTGTTCCATTCATTTATAACCCTCTGTGAAAATGAGTACTTTCTCATATCCAACCTACACTGTTCCTTAAGTAATGCTGCTCTGTGTCCTCTGGTTCTACTGCCTTCTTTAAGTTTGAAGAACATTCCTATCAACATCCTCATAACCATTCACTATTTTAAATGGTTCTATTTCTTCTCCTCTTAGTCTACTGGTCTCTAATGTTGTCAAACCACATTCTAATAAGCGGCTTTCATAACTTAGGTCTCGATTCTGGAATCATGATAGTTGCTCTTTGTTGTATTCTATGTCCTTACGATATGGCCTCCATGCTTGTATTACTGTTACTGTTACTGATCCCATAACCCACCTGGGTCGTAGAGGTGCTGCTCCAATGAACGTTGCAAGTCGGCTCCAGTCTTGGCGGTTGTGTGCTAGTGCCTGGGTTTCTGCAAAGGTCTTTCCTGTCCATTCCTCAGTGTTGTCTGTCCACCTCTTCCTCTGTCTTCCTCGTCTTCTTTTCCCCCGTCTTCCTCTTCTTCTTTTCCCCTGCACTGTTCCCTGAAGGACTGTTTTAGAGAGTCCGCTTGATCTTGTCACATGCCCATACCATCTCAGCTCCCTCTTCTTCACTGTGGTCAAAAGGTCTTCACAGTGACCCACGTGTTGAGCGATGGTTGAGCGGATTTCTTCATTGGTGATGTGGTCAGTGTATGAGATGCCAAGGATTCTTCGGAAGCATCTCATTTCCACTGCAGCGATCTTCCTTTGTAGTTCCACATGATTCACATGTATACTGGAAGATGGAAAGGACCAGTGCATGCACTAGCTTCATTTTGGTCATCAGCGCGATGTTCTTGTCTCTCCAAATTGGTCTCAGTTTTGCCAATGCTGTTGATGTTTGTGCAGACCTTGCAAGGATTTCAATCCTGGATCCCTCATCACTGATGATGGCCCCGAGGTATTTCAATTATTTCACTATTTCCAGTTCTTGTTCATTGGCAGTTATGCGTGGTCTAATTGTATTACTGCTGTTTGTCATTATCTTGGTTTTTTGCGCTAATTTCCATTCCATATCTGGCTGATGTTTCGTCCAGTTGGTTCACCAGGTTGACGAGTTCTTCTTCCTCTCCAGCCAACCCATGCTTGTATACAATATTCCAAATGCGGCCTAACTGTCGCTTTGCACAGGGGTACAATTAGCTATTTCTTGACAGTTCTTCTAATTAGCTCTAGAATTTGATTACCTTTTGAAGCAGGCAGGCAGCAACCTCACATTGCTCTGAAAGTTTCATGTCAACACTAAATGTCACTCTCAAGTCCTTTTCTTTTGCGGTTCTACCTAGTACAGCATCCCCCGTTTTATATTCTTCATCCATTCTTTAACCAATTTATCTAGATCATCCTTTAAACTTTGTTTATCATTTGTAACCTTTCTGAATACTTTTGTGTCATCTGAAAATTTCAGTACTTTGTTAGATGTCATCTTCAGAATCATTTATATATATATATATATATATATATATATATATATATATATATATGTATATATGTATATATGTATGTATGTATATATATATATATATATGTGTGTGTGTGTCACAAGACGATTACGACACACGTAGGAGGCGTTCCCCTGGTATTAGCAGGATCCCGGAAGGATAACACACTGATGCTTCTTGAACAAGTTTATTCAGTCTTACTGAAGACCCTGTAACAACGATTTGCAATGAAGTATATTTATACACGACCACAACACAAACCAGTACTCACTTCTAAAACAACACATGAAGAGTAACAGAGGGTCCTTAGTACCTCAATCCAATAACCTACAATGACCATCAGCCTACACACGTCTGTGTTACACAAGATTGTAGTCTATGAATCTCTATCACCTCCCAATGACAATATGTATGCAGTATAGCTAAGCTAACAGAATGGTGTGTGACGTATCGCTTGAGTCAAAGTCCGCCATTCAGTGTCATCGGTTCCACGTCATAAAAGGCGTTCATGGCTCTTTGATCGGTTTCAACACAGCTCAGGAGTTAGGGCTCGTGAACATTGTCAACAAAATCGGCTCCAATTGGGAAGCCAAGTACCCTGGCCCACGAAGGGCATCGGGACACTGAAGGGAGTGCAGGTCAAACTACACATTGATGAATCTGTACGGCGTGTCGAGATTACAAACAGGAGAATTCCCTTACACATGAGACCAAAGATCGAGGAGGTGAACCTGCCGTCAATAGAGTATTACAGAATGATATTCAGCAAAACCGGCGTGTTCACCTGACCCAAACAAAGTGCAGGCTCTCAAGGAGCTGCCACCTCCACCAAATGTGGCAAAGCTGAGGAGTTTTTTTTGGCATGATGAACTACTTATCGAGATTCATCAAAGACTTAGCCATCATCAGCGAACCCCTGAGACGCCTCACTAAGAAGGATGTCGACTGGCTATGGTCAAGCGAACAAGACGCGGCGTTTACCGCGCTCAGAGACCTGCTCATCAAGATACCTGTGCTGCCTACTTTGATGTAAAGAAAACGACATCACTGTTAGTCGATGCAAGCCCGACAGGCCTTGGCAGTAAACTGATCCAAGACGGCCGTGCAATTGCCTTTGCAAGTCGTTCCCTCTCAGACGTTGAAAGCCGCTGTAGTTCAACTGAACGCGAAGCTCTGGGTGTAGTATGGGCCTGCGAGCACTTTGACCAGTCCCTACAAGGAGATCCGCAGTTCACAATCATCACTGATCACGAGCCGCTTCTCACAATATGGAAGAAAGCCAGGCCGCCACTGCGCATTGAGCGATAGGGTATTCGACTCCAAACGTACAACTTCGTTCTGAGATACATACCCGTAAACAAAAATCTAACAGACTACATGTCCAGGAACCCGATAACTATGGCGGGGACTCGCAGACGCCATAAAATGGCTGAAGATTATGTAAACTTCATTACACCGTCCAGTATACCACGCGCCATGAAGACAGAGGATGTCAAACGTGCCACTGATGCAGATGACATGACGCAAAGCGTAATCACTCTTTGCAGAAATGGACGCTGGTTTGAGATCCACAATTCTGGTGACCCAATGATGCGAGAGTTCTACAACGTCCGAAAACAACTGACTATCGCTGATGACAACATACTACTACGTGGAACAAACGTGGTCATCCCTGCATCTCTGAGGAACCAAGTGGTGGTATTTTCGCACGAAGGCCATCAAGGGATTGTCAAAACAAAAGAGCTCTTAAGATCAAAGGTGTGATTCCCAAAAATGAACGACATTGTGGAGACGGCAGTACGTCACTGTTTTACGATGCACGTACAACGATGCACGTACAACTGATGCACGTGCAACGGTAACCCACACATTGAGTCAATGCAGATGTCGGATATGTCACCTGCAGCATGGAAACATCTAAGTATGGACTTCCTTGGCCCCTTGCCATCGGGAGAAGAACTCAAGGTTCTGGTGGATGAATACTCCAGATACCCGATAGTAGAGACCATTCGTTCGGTGTCAGCAAACACGGTCATCTCAGTGTTTGACAAAATACTGGCAATGTTTGCAATCCCCGAGGTCATCAAATCGGATAATGGAGCCCCCGTTCAACTCTGATGCATTTGCTTCATTCGCTAAGCACAGTGGTTTTCGTCCTAGAAGAGTGACAGAGTGCTGGCCACGAAGCAATACACAAGCTGGAGGTTTCAACAAGCCGCTGATGAAAGCGATCCGATCAGCTGTGCTGGAGCAGAAAAACTGGAAGCAGGAAATACAGGGCCACGCCACACATGTCTACAAAGTTTAGTCCACACCTCTTGCTAGTTGGCTGGGAACCTGGGACCAAACTTCCGTGCATCTCTACGAAGGACACTCACGATAACAGGGTAGTTCATGCTGCAGCACGAGTGAACGACAAACAGGAAAAACTGTGCCAGAAAACATACGCTGACAAGAGAAACAGAGCTGCTCATAATGACTTGCAGGTCGGAGACACGGTCCTCGTGAGGAAGGACAAGAGGTAAAATAAGCTGTCGACTCCATTCAGCCACAAATCCATGGTTATCACAGATATACAAATTAAGGCACGGCTATCACCGCAGCCGATGACAACCACACGGTTCGTCGCAATACTTCTCGCTTCAAAAAGATGCTTGATCCACTTCCGGTTTCTGAAACTAAGATGAGTGGGGGAGAAAGCGCAGCTCCCACGGAGACGATAGCGCCGTCTACACTAATTGTGGAACTGCAGAGTCTGGAAAGCGCAGCTCACACAGAGACGTCAGCGTCGCCAAACCAATTGTAGACTTGCAGAGTCCGGACAGAAGTTGGAATGATGCGGCAAGCGGCAGACTCATCTCTCCGTCCGGGGCCTCCACAACTCCTCGCGAGACACTCGTTGTGTCCCTCGGCGTCTACATGACTACAAACTCAACTAGAACTGTGCATAACACGTTTACAAAGTCACTTGTTCCGGACTCACTGCTATTTGTTTAATCGTGATCGTAATCAATACAACATTTGCTAATTCATAGTAAAGGGGGGATGGGTGTAGTGTTCGGGAGTTTACGGTAATTGTGACCTATGAACCGGACCGGTGTTCAGAGCACGGCTTGTATTCGTTTGTTCTGTTAATACAGTTTGCATAAACAATGCTTTCGTTATGTCCATGCAAAGCTTTACAGTAACCACCAGTAGTATATAGTTAAACTATCCATTGTCGATATGGTAACCCAGTCATGCCACAATCATCTAGCCAACTAAAGGCACTGTCATACTCGGTAATACATAATCTCATAGCTATTATTTACTAAATATTGGATACATGCCCACAGTCCGCCAAGACTCAGTACAACTGTTGTCGCGCAGTGTCTATAACGATGACCACCTGTATGTCACAATACATCCTTAATTACGTAAAAACCAATGCTCCGATTGAGGTACAAAGGATCCTCTGTTACTGTTCATGTGTTGTTTTAGAAGTGAGGACTGGTTTGTGTTGTGCCTTGTGTTCGTGTATAAATATACTTCACTGTAAATCATTGTTACAGGGTCTTCAGTAAGACTGAATAAACTTGTTCAAGAAGCATCGGTGTGTTATCCTTCCGGGAGCCTGCTAATACCAGGGGAACGCCTCCTACGTGCGTCGTAATCGTTTCGTGACAAGTGGTGTCAGAAGTGGGATTACATCTGCTGCGTAGGATTTAGAGTAAAACGGTTACCAACAATATCACCACCTATTGGCTGATGCCAATGACCACTAATGCCAGTCATGGTCACTCGGCGGAGCCACCACATTGACCAACCATGACATATATATATATGTATATGTATATGTATATGTATATGTATATGTATATGTATATGTATATGTATATGTATATGTATATATATATATATATATATATATATATATATATATATATATATATATATATATATATATATATATATAATATGTTTAAAAACAAGGTTGACACATCTCAGACGAAGAGCGGGTTACAAATGTCAGACTCTTGATAAGCCAATGGCAATGCCAATGGGTTTTGGCCTTTGCGTTGGATAGCGATCTTGTTAAATGAGATCGTTGCCGCCTTGCCCTTGGGCTTAGCCTTAGGAGAAGAGAAGGGACCTAGTTATAAGGAGGGAGGGAGGGAGGGAGGGAGGGAATTATTGAACAATTTATCTGATATCTACAAATGTAAGGTAAGCCCGGGCGGAACGTTTTCATTGGGAAATTTCCTTTTCGATGAAAGAGAGAATTATCAGGTTTAATTGGGGCACAAAGAGAGAAAATTTACTTTTATTCTTCGGACAGAGAGAGAAAAATGGCCAAAAACAGGGGCATCTGCGCGGCACATACATGTATACCTCAGTATAAGGAATACAACCCCCCCCCCCCGCATACACCACCGGCTACTGCTGTACAGCTGTGGTTACGGGTCCGGAGCACCCGCCACTTCGTACAGCATGCATAATTATTAAAACAAAAAAACACAAGAAATGCCATTAAATACTGAGCTAGGCACTGGGATTGCGAGTGCGACTCGGATTTGTTTTCCACTGTTATACCACTCATTGTCGCCCAATACATTCGAGTAATAATAGAGCAACTTAGCATTAGCTGATTTTAAGACAATTATTTAGCCATTTGTGATTCAACTGATCTCACAATGGCATGCAGACACTTAGTCTCGCTTATCCGACTCTCGCGCGCCTTCATGAACTCGCCGATGTGAGAGTCTGACATCGTCGGCGTGCTCTCATTGTTATCCACTGACCCCCACTCCATTTTGTGTACGCGTTCCTGTGAGCGCCAACAACCAATCCAATCATATTATGAAGCTTAATTGATTTAATTATGTATGCGACCAAAATTTGGACGCATACATAATTTCCGTCACAATGAAAAGTAAGCTTTGCATCGGGATCTACTTTGCATCCAGGCGAAAATGTGAGCGACAAACGGTGGCGCCACAGCACGGCACCTGAATCTTTGCGGATATTGACATAACAGCAGGAACTTGTAGTTTCGTTTTGATTTGTTTCATTTTATGCCTTCTGTCGCCGTGTCGGCAGCTGTTGTCAAGCTGTCGGGCAACGGACCGGACGAATTTATGTCGACATGGGCAAGACGAAATATCAGGCTAGTAGGCTGTAGAGAGTCAAACCACTGCAATATATTCGCACCCCACGGCCACGGCACAGGCACAGCACCAGATTCAAGATCAGTTGGTCAAAGTTTCCCGATATTGGGTTGCTTACTCAGCTAGTCTAATTTTATTTTGTCTGTATTTAAGAGTTGTTCCTAAACATGGTGGAAGTTTACCTTAAAAAGTTGGTGTGAGGTAGGTTCGGTTGATTATAAAAAATGGTGGAAGGTTGGCCACACGGGTCCCGGATGGTTCGGCCCATGTCATGACGAATGGTTCGGCCTAGTCGTTTCGGCCCACGTAGACAGATAGTTAGGCCCACCACTGAAAACTGCGTCGCTATTGAACTAGGCTATGGTTGATTCGGCCCACTCTAGTAGCAGACTTCTAAGCGGCGGAATTCTAACAATAGTCGTTTCGGCCCACGACCTGATTTTATAAAAAACAAAATTATGATTGCGCACAGTAACATACACACACGCTCACACGTTAATATACTAATAATATATAATTATTATTATATTATTAAAATAACTGAAATTAAATTCTGGCCATTTTCAATCTATCTGGTGTTGTGTTGCTGGGCTGTTTGGAGTGTAATCACTTGAGACTACACTGCTAATTCGTGACTGATTACATTAGCGATATCAGTGACATTGGAAGTTGTTGAATATTGGAGACGTTTTGGTTTAGACAAGCATGTTATTGGGGGGCAGGCCTCGACACTAACGCTGGTCCAGCCCCTTTTTTAGGGCTGTTTGGCCATAAGTTTCCATATTTTACCGGCCTGGGGGACCAACATAGTTTCAGATAATTTTTATCCCATTAGTCACAGCCACAGGGCATCGTTTCAATCACTTGTCCTTGCCATCCACCCCGGCGCTACAATTAAACACAATCTTCATCTCATCTGATTTTGTGTTGTCGCTTCTTATAATTGCCATCTTGATATGTACGAGCCTCACAACAAAATCCGCATGATGCCGCTACTAGTGACGACGTGCGCACTTTTTGTGAATTGCGGACACCTATATTTTACTAGGGTTGTACGGTGTTACTAGTATAATATCGGTATATCGCAGCATTTTCTTCTGCGCAATATGTATCGGCTATCGCGGTATGTCTTCGATGTTCCGATTTCAAAATAAATAACGGCCAAAGTCACATCCTTCAACTTGTAATGCGATGTATTGCCAAAAATAGTGTTTTTTTAAATACATTTTTTGGGCCAGTAACTTTTAAAATCTACTGGCCCATCGGGCCACAAGGTACAAAAACGTAATGTCAAGGCCTGGGAGGCCAACATACCTACCCAAAATATTGGAGGGAGAATGATTCCCAGGCCTGTTCTGACACCTGTAGATGTGTGCAATAAGATTTAAATAAATTCTAGAACAGCAGGTGAGCTGAGGAACCAGCAGTGCCTCAGAGCAAGCATAGTGTAACTGTAGATGCCTTTGAGAAAGGTTAAAAAATTTACCAACAAAAAGCTTTCTGCTATTTTAATTACACTGGCACTAGCTTAAAGTGACACGTAGACACAAAATGGGCCATAGGTGCCAATTCTCAGTGTTGCACACGTGTAAGACAGACAGGTGTACTTTATTCTATTCATAATCACTCGACAAGTGAGTATGTAAAAGCATACATATAATAATTACATATAATATACAATTATCAAATTAGGGTCTGGGAGACTCCCACTAAGACTAAAAAGCCGCTCTCATAGGAGCCACCCAAGTATAATTGAAGACAAATCCTGGTGTGTAATAGTAGCATAAATCGGTAAACAGACTGGCAAGGCTTACAACATAACATTATACATGATTACAGATTGAATGGTTATTCATCCAAAGAGGTACACATAAAAGCTTATTCTTATTGGTTATTCACTCGTGATGGCAAATGTAACAAATTCAGAGTGTACATACAGCTACGTAAGTGTCCAAATAATGTTTTACATACATTGCAAACCCATGTAAGCTGTGAGTGTAGATTTTGTTTTTTACTAAATCAGGTGCATTATTGATTGTATGTGGCAAGGTGTATCCGAGACTTTGTTTTGCAAATTCGTGTTGAACTCTGATTGTGTGTATGTACTATGTTGTATTGTCCACCTGTGTTAAAATTGTGAATGCTCTTGTTCTGATGAAGCAGTAAAATTTTAAGGTAAACAGGAGGTTTGTTATGTGCGAATTTATAATACAGTTTTAGTTCTTGTAAATTTAATACGTGTTCTGATTTTAATAATTTAAGGCTTTTAAACAGTGGTTCAGTGTGAGCGTTATATTTGCTTACACTAATAATTCGGACAAGTTTCTTTTGAAGTTTTTGAATTCTATCATATTTGTAGCCCCAAGCGATTACACCATAGTTTAAGCGTGGCAGTATCAGGGTGTTGTACAATATGATCTTTATATTCAGAGGTAACAACAGTTTTAGTCTATTTAGACTATTCTATTTGAACACCAAATCATTGATGAACCTGATATATTGTGACATTTTTTTATCCCATATTAAGGTACTTACAATTAATTTTGTACACAATCTAAATTATTTTACATCAATGATGTAATCATGTAATAAAAAAAGTTGCAGTTTCTCGGAATGTGATATTTGATGTGACAATTACCTCTCAAGAAAGTGTTTGTATTCTTTCCGAATATTTTGATCGACTCACTCAGTCTTGGTCGGCGGACTAATGTCACTGTGGCCATGTCACATGACTAGAGTCAAAGTGCAGTCATAAAATGGGCGCGTATCTTAAGGTTGACCTTCGGCTTCTGGTAATCCAGACACATTATCATGATTGAGATGGTAATTTTAAGCTGTTACAATTCCCAAACTAACTGCAATTAGAAAAGGTGTTTTCTTAAACTGTTTAAATTAAACTGTCAGAATAAAAAATATTATATATATCTTACATTTTTGTACTGATGATTTTTTTTAAGCAACGCTCACTTTTTAATGCAAGTATACTTTCTTGTTTCCAGAAGTCCGACTTGGAGAATTCCATACTGTCATACCTGCACAAGGCCAGGGCCAGCTTGAAGGCTGTGCAGATCGCCAAGGCAGTTGGCATGGTAACAGCCAGAGACGTCAATCCGACACTGTACAAGCTTGCAAAGCTAAACAAGGTTGTATTTTGTGATGGTAAACCCCCGGTGTGGCGCCTTGGTGTGCCGCTGTCAGAAGGAGCCAGCAGCCAAGCAGGGAATGGGTTCAGGAACACCTCGGGCAGGTGGAATGTGGTGACACAGAGTGACAATGGTTTGTCATTATCAGGTACTGCTGACATGTCAATGTGCACATCATCATACCAACATAATTATATGCCCCACTTGGCTGGTTTCCACCATAGTGGGTCTTCTGTGGGGCAGAATGTTTGTGGTTCCATTGTGGGAGGGATTCTGACTGATACCAAAGTGCACCACTGCCACCAATCTGGGTATGTTATGACTTCACCTGGTGTCAAAGTGAAAACACATTCTATTGACGTTGAAATTAAGGCAATGTCTGAGAAAGCCACCTGCAGTACCATGTTTGGGCAACACACCCCCATGCAACAGACTATGGGATCTAAGGGTGATGGGGCACCATCTCAGGGTGGCAGTAACATGTTTGGGCAACAGACTTTGGGATCGGAAGGGGACGGAGCAGAGTCCCATGACTGCAGTATGTGGGTTGCACAAGAACAGTCTGACGAAAGCAGTTGTGAAAGTGTGGTGATCTCTGGTGAAGATGGAAAGGAGGTAGACAACACAATAGGTCAAGGTTATCCAGGTACACCTGAAGGTCATTGTGACATGGAGGTGGTCCATGATACTGGTGTTGCTAATATGTGTCAATCAGCAGAGATTCAAGACTCTACGTCAAGTGAAAGCAGCACAGAAGGTAAAGGTTTGTCAGTGTTAAATGATCAAGTTCGTCTTCTAAGAGCTCTGTCAACATCAGATGAACAAAGTGTCTCATCAAGTCCCGAAGACTACAGTGAGAGGTTCCCGGTGTTTGGACTCAATGCCAATTTCAATATTAGTCAGTCTGGTTGTATGTCACATGACACAGATCTCCAGAAGAGAATACTACACTGCTTGGCATTGTCGCCAAAACAACATTGCTCAACGCTTCATCTAGTTCAATCGCTGCAGCTTGGTTGTAAGAAGGACATCAATGCGATGTTGTATGATATGAGTACGCTTGGCCTGATCTATAGAGTAAATGATTCACCACCACACTGGCAGATAGCACCAACAGGTCAGTCTCTGCTGCAGGATCGGGCAGTCGGTAAGATTCCAGGGACAGTGGCATCATTTGTAAAGTGTGACTCAACGAATGAAGCAGCAGTTGGCTCGCAAATGCATCAGATACATAACACCACACATATGTCAGGTGCATTTAGAATTCCGCTTTCTCCAGCTGAAATGATCAAGTCTGGTGCACTGTATGGCCCAACAGGTGGAGACACTAGCGAGCCCAGTGCTTCCCGTCCACTTGGTGTTAGCTCCCAGTCTATAGTCTATCACCGCATTGGGATAGGACGAGGAATTCAGCTGGTACAAAACACACAGACTGTGGGGCATACAGATTCAGAAGCACTTCTTAATGCACTTAAAGTGCATGACCCTGTGTCCAATTCGGTGATGTCATTGATGAAAACTGGAGTGCAGAATACGCAGGAGGCGCTGACATCACTTAGTAGTGAATCATTTGCGGCACTAAATAAGAACCCAGTGAGTGCATTGATGGAGTTCGCCCAATCAAGAAAGTCAACTGCAACCATTGAAGTGTTTGGACAGACGGGGCCTTCGCACAATCCAAGGTAAGCAGGCGCATACATTTCTGAATGTTCCATCAAGGTGGCATCAAGGTCACAGTGCTACCTTTCTGATAGTCCCTTTTTAGCATATACTGACCCTCTGCAATTGTGGTCAGGCACTGTAATTAACTATTGTTGTACGGTGCTGGCGAGAGTAATTGTCATTTCAGCATGACAAATGTATGAGTCGATCTTAGTTCTTAGTACTTTATTGTTCCTTATAGTAAATTATTTATATATATATATATATAAGGGTGCTTCATAAGCAGAGAGATGCAAATATAGTAACACTATGATGGTTTGCCTGCTGTTCCCACATGCTTGTGGCTATTTCAGGTTCCGCATGGCAGCAGTAATGGGAAGGAGGCAGTTTCCCTATGTGACGGTGTCGAACAAGAAGGAAGGTAAAAAGGAGGCTGCAGAAGTTGCCGTGAGGATATTGATGTCGGAGGAACAAATCAAGGTGTCAAACGCTCCGGTTGGCCCTGTAAGTTTGACAGTTTAAATATTTGCAGTTAATTACCAGGAAGGCTATAGTGTACTGATGTTATCACAATGCTGCAAGTATCAATCACTGTAGTTTGCAGAAAGAAAAAAATTGGGGCCTGGCATATGCATCCGTTGTGCCGACACTGGGCATGAACACACACATTTTGCATCGTTCTTTCTCGATGAAGAAAACTTCAAAATGTTCTGGTTGTGTAAACGATACATAGTTTTGCATGATCAAATTCTGTTGTCATTCTCTTGACTCGCCATTCATTGATAATGCATGTGAACAAATTGACATGAGGCAGACAGCCAGACACCAGTCTGTGTGACCAGTGGTACTGTTGACACGAGGCAGACAGCCAGACACCAGTGTGTGTGGCCAGTGGTTCTGTTGACACGAGGCAGACAGCCAGACACCAGTCTGTGTGGCCAGTGGTACTGTTGACACGAGGCAGACAGCCAGACACCAGTCTGTGTGGCCAGTGGTACTGTTGACACGAGGCAGACAGCCAGACACCAGTCTGTGTGGCCAGTGGTACTGTTGACACGAGGCAGACAGCCAGACACCAGTCTGTGTGGCCAGTGGTACTGTTGACACGAGGCAGACAGCCAGACACCAGTCTGTGTGGCCAGTGGTACTGTTGACATGAGGCAGACAGCCAGACACCTGTCTGTGTGGCCAGTGGTACTGTTGACATGAGGGAGACAGCCAGACACCTGTCTGTATGGCCAGTGGTACTGTTGACATGAGGCAGACAGCCAGACACCAGTCTGTGTGGCCAGTGGTACTGTTGACACGAGGCAGACAGCCAGACACCAGTCTGTATGGCCAGTGGTACTGTTGACACGAGCCAGACACCAGTCTGTAAGGCCAGTGGTACTGCCACTCAGCGGACCACAGTGATAGCAATAAATGTATTCCCCTAATTTAAAAACTGAGGAGGAATGTTGCGATGTGAATCCCATGGTTTTATCACGATTATTCCCTGTGGTAAATGACATTCAGTGTTTCCAAGCACCTGTGGCAATAAGGGTACATTTTTGAAATCGGTGAACACGTAAAGCCTTTTAAAGTATGTATTCAAAATCTAATGTAAGGTATGACATTTCTTAAAAAAACTTGCACTCTGAGGATGGTATTTTCAAACAGTGTCTAAATATATATATACTGTAGTTCTTCTATTTTGTGTAGGAAATATTTGTGATGTGTTTGTAGCAAGCTGCACTGGGTGTGCAGGCTACCCACTTTGACAAGATGGCAGCTCTGTGTCACCAGACATTTCACCTGATTATCAGCGGGGTGTCAGTCTGTATGCCTGGACGCAAAGTCATGGCTGGACTGGTGATGAAGAATGGAACGGGAGACGATGGGAAAGTCATCAGTCTCGGCTCGGGTATGTCATGTGCAAGGTTGTTATGTTCCTGACAAATATTAATCTAAATTTAGTCCTGTACGCATGATAAAATGAAAAGCATTTATCATGGGATTTATCGTGGAATGTTTAGAATAAATGGTGAATTACTTTTTAAAGTTTTCAATGGTACTCTTGCAGTGTTGACAATTTATACTGACTGACGTTTTTTTGTAGCAGTAATTAAAGTAGTGCATCTACTAATTATGATGTAAGAAAATAATCCCAGCAACTAGTGATTTGGTATGAAATTGATGCATGAGGCCACGACCAGGAAATCTTCCCAAACGCATTCTAAAATATAATTTTAACTATATAAAATTTTATATGAAAGCCATAACTAACCAGGAAACTATTCTACTCAACAGATTAAATTTACAGACTTATCTAAATACAGTCGAGCCTAATTATTATGCGGTGGTCGGGATCCACGACTTTGGACCGTGCTGTATGCGAGGCGTGTTAGGTGTTCCCATATCTGCCACTAGAGAGCTACTAAACAACAGTGATCCCCACCCGCTGCACCAAGTCCAAGAACGCTGTCGAAGCCACTATGTGCTTGCAGCACTGTCTTATATGCCAATACACAGTTTATAAAGCTTATTAAATGAGTCAACTAGCTTCAACGTGTATTATTTTTAAATGTCACACCCTGTTGAACCTTGAACAGAATAAAATTCATGTATGCATACCGTTATGGAACAGATCTGCTATGATGATGATGTACTGGACCAATAGGCCTACGAATCTAAAACAATAACCTGGAACCAAGCAGCCAAAAACGTATATGATTTGACACACGTAGTATGTAAGCTGATTAAACATAGAAAACGACAATAAGTAGAATTAATAATTGTTTCACTTCGTCTTTCAACCGATCTCTAAGGAAGCATAAATTTATGAAGCACCATGACACATTGATTTATCATTTCATATGTGGATGATGATTTTGTATTTTCGCGCACCGGTAGTGCCTTGGGTTAAGCATTTGGCATGTTGGTTTTGCATCACGAAAACTATTAGATTTACCATGTAATAGAAGCATGCGATTTCACCATATTGTTATATTGGTATTGCACACTAAATTGCATTTAAGACTGTTTATCTGATTCTGATGCGAGGCATATTTGCGATTGGTGTTGGCGTGAGCGCAAAACAAACATTCGTTCATTGACATTGTTCACCTAATGTTTTTTGAAAATTGTCAAAACAATTCTAAGTAGGTTTAAACAGGCCCATTTGGCATTTCCCCCTGGCGGCAAAAAATCGGGGTCCACGACTGACTGCCTTATATCCAAAACCTCGTAATAACGGGGCGCACAATAATGAGGCAGTATGTTTCTTGCAAAATACCCATGGGTTGCAATTATAGGAATTCACTGTTGAGAAATCTCTCCTTAGGATATATTTCCTGGTGTACATGACTGTAACGATTGTTATGGTGTTTTGATGTAGGGAACCGGTGTATAACTGGAGAGAGCCTGAGTCTGGAGGGGCAGACGGTCAATGACTCTCATGCTGAAATCATCACTCGCAGGTCATTTCTCAGGTATGCTGTCTGCTAATTGATATACATTGTAGGAGTTTGCCCCATTTGTAATTTAAATATCAACAAAAGATACATGTGATCAGAGCATCACATTTTATGTCATAGCAATGCATTTACCACTTCATAATGGAAAGAAATAAAAATTCCATGAACAAAAGAAAATAACTCATCGTTTTTCTTTTGGTACATGGTTTTTCAATAATAGCTGTGCATTTGAAACTTATTTTGACATATACACTGGCATCCGCTTGTTGTGGTATTTCTCAGGACATTAATAGAGATGTGTGCAACATGTTTTTTAAGCCAAAAAAAACAGCAACAGTAACAACTTGGAAAAAGCCAGTCTGGATGTGATGACAACAATGAGACAAAACTTCTAATGTCACAATATATTGGTATGACAGAATTTGTGTTACTTTTGTTGGTCAGGTTCCTCTATCGAAAGCTGCAGGCACACATTCCTGAAGACCCAGAGACGATATTTGAAGAAGCTCCCAGTAGGAAACTAAGGGTTAAACCTGGAATAACGTTTCATCTGTACATCACAACTGCGCCTTGTGGAGACGGAGCTCTCATGTCTCAGAGGTACAAAGCTGAATTGAAAAGCATTCCTGGAAGGGCTTAAACAATCTCACAGATAGTGTAAAGAACTCGCTAGCCTTAGGTATTATGATCGGTAATGTTTGTAGTAATTATTTTTCAATAAAAAGCAGTGATATTTTTTAAGAGAAGCAAAATGTTATAGATCCAAACACAATGTAACAGTAATTATTATAATATGTAAACAGAAATTAGAGTGGCCTTACCGTCATGTAAAACATCATAGGAAGCACTGATTGCTGGTGCTATTCCGATGTCACAAACTTCATTGTAGTTCTACGTTTGTTTGTTTGTTTTCTAGAGATGCAAAACCACTGATGTGTAATGACAGTGGGACTGAGCACCATCCGACCTTCTCCTCTGCAGTGATGGGATTACTACGCACCAAGATAGAAGGAGGTAGGCACTTTGAATCATGTTCACTAAACATAGATAATGCAACTTGTATAACGTTTGTTATTTTAGAGACATACACAGTACAGTTATGCACAGGCCTGCAACAATTATCAAAGCAGAAAGTCAGTCAGTCATTGCTAACTCTTGCAAACAAAGTGTTTGAAGAGCTTCTGAGAATCAAGTAAAAGGTGAGGCTTTAAAAAGATGTCAAGTGCAGAATACTGGTCAAGCAACTTTTCTGTGAAATCTTGTGTAAGCCTTAATTAAAATGTATGCATAAGGTCAGCAACCTGCAAACATTTGTTACATATGCCAGGTGAATGTCATCACCACGGAATGCCTGTTGTTTTCAGGGGAAGGCACTCTACCTATCAAGTCTGACTTTGTCGAACAGACATGGGATGGGATAGTGCGTGGTGAACGACTACGCACTATGTCTTGCAGCGATAAAATCTGCCGGTGGAACATCGTTGGAATGCAGGGGGCGCTGCTGAGTCACTTCCTTGAGCCCATTTATCTCAGTTCGCTCACACTGGGTGGGTGGGTGGCATAATGTGCCACTTGTGGAATTATTTGAGGTTTAAAGCAAAACAAACGTCATAGTTTTGGGGCAATGCACCTAAAAGAGTCGAGTTAAACTAACCATTTGTAACTACAACGAAGAATGTCACACCAGTGCTTTACTCAGAATTTGTTCTAAAGTGGGAGATTCTGGTCAAATCTCGGGTTTCCTGGTGGCCAACGTGTTAACCAGGGCTCTGATGTTTGATGTGACCAAGCAACTTCACCTACGACTTTTATACTGATGTTTTGGCTAAAAATTAATAGTAGATATGATATATATCAAGATAATTGATACATTCAGTATCATCACTAAGAATGATTATATTCTTGGATAGCAATTGAGCTCTTTTTACAATGTCCACGTAACTGTATTTAGTTAGAGCAATGGTAAATAATTTGTGAAATGGGTGAAACTGTTAATTAGAGAATACCACTGTACTATGAATTTGGAGACTGATCAGGAAGTATCAACAAATGAAAGTAGTAACTAAAATTAAGATTCAGAAGCAAATTGGTGGTGTTATGAACATCCAAACAAACAAATCGGCATACAATATCCTCTCATCCTTGTGGTGTTTCACTTTACCGTTGTTTCAGTTCCAGTACTTCATGCATTCCTTCGGGCTGAGTGTTAACACAAAGATCAGTACACGACGTATCTCTCATTCCACAAGAGTTCTTTTTTATAGATTGATTATGTTTAATGAACAAAACCTCTATTTAGGTAACATTTACATGCTCAGCTGTGTTATGCTGTTACGGTTATTCATTCCAGAGATGCTCTTCCCTAACCCTGAGAACTCCCATCTTTGAATTACAAAACATACTGTGTATGTCCTGCAGCTGCGTGTTTACTTCTTCTTCTAGGTTACTTGTCTTCTTCCTCTAGGTTACTTGTCTTCTTCCTCTAGGCTATTTGTATGAGGAGAGTCACCTGTCGCGGGCTGTTTGCTGTCGACTGGTTCATGGTGAGCCAGATATTACCCCTCTGCTGCAGTCACCCTACCATGTAAACCACCCCCAGCTGGGCAGGGTGACATTGTGTGATGCACAAAGGGAGACACAGAAGACAAAGCAGTACAGTGTCAACTGGTGTGATGGAGACAGGAATGCCGAAGTGACTGATGGGACTCGTGGCATCTGTCTTGATGGGTGAGCACACATCTCATTTGGTTTTTAGTTCTACCTATTATTATTTCTTCTTTTCTTGCTGCAGTTTTGAAGCTTTAACAATTTTGTTATCTCCACAACTCAACTGTAGAAATGAGTACCTGGCTATAGACAGTGGTGGATATATGTAAATGAATAGTCATCACACTGTAATTGCAGCCTGGGTGAATGCTTCCCAGAGAAGTCGAGTTGGTAAAGTGCATTAAGTGGTTCTAAGGACTGGTTGCTATACTATATAAGAATATAACTTTTAACAGTACATGTAATATATCTTTTAACATGTAATATAATAACAGTTTGGTGCAGTAGATGTTTGTGTGATTAGTTCAGTTGAGATGAGCTTTGTTTTGTAGCATACTTTTTAAATCTCCATTCTTCTGTTGAGTCTGCAATACCCAACTGAATCTACATTGACATGCAATTGCCATCTTACCTCACAGAAACCTATCTCGAGTTTGCAAAAGCGTCCTGTACAAAGACTTCAAGACAACATGTCAGAAACTCGGTCGAACCGACCTGCTGCAGAATATGACATATCTCAATGCCAAGCAGAAGGCGACAGAGTTCCAGGAGGCCAAACGACTCATGACCATGAAGTTTAAGGCAACTGGGTTTGGAATGTGGGTTTCAAAGCCAGTCGAGGAAAAGATGTTTTCATAGACTGCGTGAAGTTATAACAATCATGCATGAGCAGGTTGTTAGCCTGCCCATATATGCTAGAGAAACTTTGTGATAGAGAAATAATGTTAACTTAGGAGCTAATTATCCTGCTTCCTTAGCAGTAATGGCAATGCACACTGGTGCTGACAGAAAGGGCTGCTGGCTACGACGTTCAGATTCCAATCACTGTGGGGCTGATTTACAGGTTGTCTCAAAAGACGTGGCTGACAACCCTAATTAGATGCATCTACCTGAGTAAAGATTTTCTTCTAAACGCAACTATTGAGATTACTTACTCAATGTTTGAGTTAGTAAGCCTTCACTTCACTTCGATGGCAGCCAAAACATTGAGTAAATAATCTCAATAATTGTGTTTACAAGAAAATCGTTACTCATATATATATGCGAACTTGAACGTTTTCACAAATAGATGTATCTATCACTTATGACTGTGATGACATTGTTTCTCAACACCTGGCCAGTTCAATATCTTGTCTAATCCCAGTGCACATTGGTGGGCAAATGGTGAAAAAAAATTTGACCACTTCAATCAGTTTTAGTATCAGACTTTCCCATTAATTGCCGTGGTGTTTTGCATAATTTTACAAAAAGGTGATTATAAAAACTATGAAACTTCATATGCACTGTATTACTTACATGTTGAATGTGTTGGTTACAAAGCAACAAAATCGCTGAAATTGGCAGTAAATTTGTACGAGACACACGGGAATATAACTGGTCTGAATCCTTTTGTGTTAATACAGACTATGGAAAGTATGCTAAAACTGCTTTAAAAGCAGCTAAGTGACTCCAAAGGAAACCAGTGTGTGTGTGTGTGCATGTAATTATGCCTCCGGTCTCCTGAAACAGTAAACGCCATATCATAAATCAGCTTGGATTAAGCTTGTGAACTTGATGGAAGAATAGGAAGATTGTGTTTTAAGAATCAAACAATGCCATGTTGAAGGTATGTTATATATAACAGGAGCTGACTGTTAGCTACATTAGATGTGGCTAAAGTAGATCAAGTAATCAAATTGGAACTTTTGTCAAAAAAGAGCATAATAAAAGAAACTACATAAAAATGTATGACATTTGAATGAAACCAAAAGGATATAACAAATTAAAGGATTATAAATCAGCATATTGAACAGCTAATCAAAACCTACAAATTGCAGCACTGTTATCAAGACATTAAATGATACATATTGAATTTCTGGCTGTTTGGTTAAGTGTAAATAGTTTCAGAACATAGTGAGCAATGGCGCTCAAACATGTTCTCAAACATGTTCTCAAACATGTTCTCAAAACATGTTCTCAAAACATGTTCTCAAAACATTATTGAACATGGCTACTGCTTCTTTGCAACTTTACTACGTTTCTGTCACAACTGCTTCACAGGCTCATACGTTTCTGTCACAACTGCTTCACAGGCTCATACGTTTCTGTCACAACTGCTTCACAAGCTCATACGTTTCTGTCACAACTCCTTCACAAGCTCATACGTTTCTGTCACAACTGCTTCACAAGCTCATACGTTTCTGTCACAACTGCTTCACAAGCTCATACGTTTCTGTCACAACTGCTTCACAAGCTCATACGTTTCTGTCACAACTGCTTCACAAGCTCATACGTTTCTGTCACAACTGCTTCACAAGCTCATACGTTTCTGTCACAACTGCTTCACAAGCTCATACGATTCTGTCACAACTGCTTCACAAGCTCATACGTTTCTGTCACAACTGCTTCACAGGCTCATACGTTTCTGTCACAACTGCTTCACAGGCTCATACGTTTCTGTCACAACTGCTTCACAGGCTCATACGTTTCTGTCACAACTGCTTCACAGGCTCATACGTTTCTGTCACAACTGCTTCACAGGCTCATACGTTTCTGTCACAACTGCTTCACAGGCTCATACGTTTCTGTCACAACTGCTTCACAGGTTCATACGTTTCTGTCACAACTGCTTCACAGGCTCATACGTTTCTGTCACAACTGCTTCACAGGCTCGTACGTTTCTGTCACAACTGCTTCACAGGCTCGTACGTTTCTGTCACAACTGCTTCACAAGCTCGTACGTTTCTGTCACAACTGCTTCACAAGCTCGTACGTTTCTGTCACAACTGCTTCACAAGCTCGTACGTTTCTGTCACAACTGCTTCACAAGCTCGTACGTTTCTGTCACAACTGGTTCACAAGCTCGTACGTTTCTGTCACAACTGCTTCACAAGCTCGTACGTTTCTGTCACAACTGGTTCACAAGCTCGTACGTTTCTGTCACAACTGCTTCACAAGCTCGCACGCTTCTGTCACAACTGCTTCACAAGCTCGTGACGCTTCTGTCACAACTGGTTCACAAGCTCAGACGCTTTCTGTCACAACTGCTTCACAAGCTCGCACGCTTCTGTCACAACTGGTTCACAAGCTCGCACGCTTCTGTCACAACTGCTTCACAAGCTCGTACGTTTCTGTCACAACTGCTTCACAAGCTCGTACGTTTCTGTCACAACTGCTTCACAAGCTCGTACGTTTCTGTCACAACTGCTTCACAAGCTCGTACGTTTCTGTCACAACTGCTTCACAAGCTCGTACGTTTCTGTCACAACTGCTTCACAAGCTCGTACGTTTCTGTCACAACTGCTTCACAAGCTCGTACGTTTCTGTCACAACTGCTTCACAAGCTCGTACGTTTCTGTCACAACTGCTTCACAAGCTCATACGTTTCTGTCACAACTGCTTCACAAGTTTATATGTATTCTAAGGAGAAATATTCTTAATCCATTTTCAAAAAACTATTCATGGTTAATGTAGAGAAGCCATAACATCAATTATGTGCATTGCATTAAAGCATATCTTATAGTTAGTTATATAACTGATACAACACATATTAGAAGGTACAAAAATAGATAACAGACACCAAGTTTGGTTTATGCCAAAATTAACTGGTGGCAAATTAAAACTGAACGTAAGTGTCATGAACCTACGTGTAATTGTTCTTTGATAACATTTACAGTTTTAGCAGCCACGTTTCAGCATGTATTTTTAAATACAGCCATATGGTGACATATACTGTTTTAAATATTGCAAACATGAGTTAAATCATAAGAGCAGAGAAGATTCATAACACTCCATAACAACACTAACTGACAGCTTCTTGGGGGAAGAGCATTCACAGTGTGCATGCCAGCAGTGTGGCATTAGTACTGCACTGTGGTGTACACTGAGGGAGGCTGGAAGCGATCCAATGAGATGGCAGAGTGAGACACGTAGAGGGATGGTTATGGTATGGAAGTGCAGAGACAAAAGGGTTTTTATGGATGGTACTTGTTATAGTAGTATAATAATACTGATGCCTTGTTGCTACTATTGGGGAACTAATCGTGGTGTAGTCAGTGCACTATTTCGGTTATTAAAAAAAATGTTAAGCCTATTAAAGGCCATCAACATGCATGACATAAAAAATCAATTTGAATTGTCCCAGAAGCTAGAACACTGAAGGGAACAGTGCAAATATCGCTTTCCCTGTGTAGAGGCTAGTGCCTGTGCGGGCCTAAAATTTGATCCCAAGCCCGGCCCGCAATTAGCAGTTAGAGTCCAGGCCCGCAATAATTTTTCAAGCCCGGCCGGGCCCAGGCCTGCAAACTAGAATTTAGGCCCAGGCCCGACCCAGACCGTGAATGTTTGGCCAAGGCCCGGCCCGCAAGTTTCAGGCCTGGGCCTGGCCACGGGCCAAAGATGGGTAAGCACGCGGCCCGCTAAGTTTAGAGAAGATAAACCTATAATCTTATAACAAAGACGAGGATGAGTTCTAAAAATCCAGCACCACCAACTTCTTCAAACTTACGAATATCCTGAAGAAAACTAAAAAAAAACTTCTTAGTGTCATTACTATTAAATATGTTTGTTATATTTGGCTTTAATGTATTGGCTTATGGTTAGGGTAGGAGATTTATTTATCTATTCCTGACTTAACCCATAAGCAAGCCATAACCCCAATTTATATTGTTAATTGAATTAGCTCAACTAAGTTAACATAATTTAATATGATATTTCAATTAAATGTCACCCACTGGCACTGACACCCAGTGGCATTTCCAGCAGGCCTGCAGTCACTAGCCTGAGACAGATCAGGTTCAGACATAATATGTGAATGAGTTGGGACTGGGGAGAAATACCAATTACCAACTGCATTAATTGGGTATGCATTGGTAGTGGCCTAGTGGGCACTTGGCAGTTGGCAGGTCATTCAGGTGGGCAATGTTTGGAGGGAAGACCTAGACAACAGAATGTCCACTGGTAGGGTCAAAGGGTGATAAGTTGATGGTTAATCATGGCTTGATTGCCTCTGCAAATATTTCTAAAGTAAACATTTGGGGCTGGCTACTTCCAGCAAAGTGAACTTATGGGGCTATTAGATTCCATGCAAGGTCTCAATTTGCAACTATATAATAATAAAGAAATAATTTTAAGCATTCATTAACCGGAATTACAATTTATAATAAGCTTTTATTAAAAAATAAAGTAATAATCGGTGTTTTGTATGAATATTTTTATTATGTCCAGGCCCGGCCCGGCCCGCTCACACTAGGCCCAGGCCCGGCCCAAGCCCGATGTGTTTAAATTGTTTCCAGGCCCGCAGTATGTAGGCCCAGTCCAGGCCCGGCCCGCGAAATTATGTAAAGGCCCGGCCCGCTGGCTGCGGGCCGGGCCGGGCTTGGACCCAAAGCCCGGCCCGCGCAGGGTACTAGTAGAGACCTACATTTATGGAGGGGGGGGCATCATTTTGTAATGATACCAGAGGCTGAGGTTGCACAGCAGCTGCGCGAGTAGCGGTACTGCGGACCACAAGATCAAAGTTGGAGCTCGGAAATGCGTTCTGAATGCATTTCTGAGGTAAAATTTTTAACGAATGGCCAATTTTTTTTCTGGGTTGGTGCAGGTAGCACATCACAAGCTTCACGGGAGCCCAAAGCCACGAGGAGCACTACACATTTTTGATGGGGGACTATGCCCCCTCAAACGAGGGTAGGATCGTGTGAATGACGCAAATTAAATATCTCGGGTTGACGAATAGGGGTGCCATCTAGCGAAAATGATTAAACTAAAACCTTTCAATTAGAAAGATGTACTCAGATCAATGTTTATAGGTAATCGTGGTGGCGTATTCTTTTTGACGTCCGCGGAGCCACCGGAAGCGGAGAATGCGGAGAGGAACAAAAAGAATAGACTAGGGAGAGGGTAGCAACCGCCTTGTTATCGACCATAAACAATATAGACGCAGAATGAGTAGTCGTGTCAGTTGTTAGCGATTTTTTTCTTCAGCGATAATATACATCATTGCGTTGTCACGTGTACAAAGCAAACAGAAAACTACACATTTAATTTAATATTTTGTACAAATGCAACTTATCAATCTTTGCGCTAAGCCATGTTTAAAGTCTGAGAGACAAAAAGAATACGCCCAGTGGCTCCCACCTGGTGGAAAGTGAGTAAACTAACTCGAGAGGCAAGTTGTCTCGCTTGCAGATGGTAGACGTCTTCCCTGAATGGTTATACAGAACTTTAGTAATAAATCACGAGTTTGACGTAATATGACCCAATTCACGACACTAAGAAGTCGTTTGTTCGACAGATACACAGAACTTGTCAGCGAGAATCCGCATATCGTCAGAAATGTCGAGTCGGGACTGCGCGTGTTGTCCTACCTCGTACCAGGTGCCGTATCCTAATACTGCCTTTACTGGGTTCCATAATAGAACTAATATACATAAATCATAGTGATACGTTCAGACACCACGCAGAGGCGACATAGGCTACGCTACGATAAGTATCTTATCCGAAAGACGACAATTTCCCAACCCATATATGTTGTGCTAAACGAATTTGTGACATGCCATGATAGTCATGAATCACGATAATAAATAGTCGATACTTGACAGACACATCTGAAAACTGAACTTATTCACTAAATACCGTACCCTTGGGTGACTTTGATTTGTGTCCTTTTAAACGTGAATGTTCTGAGAAAATTTGAAAAAATAAAAGAAAATTCTGAATGGTGTGCATCTTGAATGTGGACAGCCCAGACCATAGGCATAGCCATATATATAGCCACAATACATTTACAGTCTAAGACTTAACAATGATACCATCTAAGATTCAATGAAGTTCTAAACTAAGCATAAATTTAGTATAGCATATTCCCATTTTTATTACGTTCTGTGCTTTGGGAAATTTAAACCGGGGTTACTTTGGCCCATTCCAATTTGCAGGGTGACTTTGTTTTAAAAAAAAAGAATTTTTTTTAAATCCCAAAAAATGTGATGTAGCATTACACTAATACCACCATTCTGGTGAATGGAATGCATGCAGAGGTTTCAGGCATCATGACAACTCTTTTGTCACCTCAGCGGGCTATGGTCACCTCGGTTTGTTCCCTACTTTTTCATATTATCATTGTAAATAATAAAATACTTACAAAGATTAATTATAGGTTCCCAGCTATGCAGTAGACAACATTTTGGCCCAGCACAAATCGTAGAATTTGAATGCCTTCTCATGGAAAAATTTCACTGTCAAAGTAGTGATCATCTAGGGACAGTCGGTAGGCTAGTGGTAATCTCTTGGTTCATTGTTTTATTACCGAGGATACAAGTTTTTCAGAGCGATCTTTAAAAAGTGGACTAAAGACACCCCAGGATATGGTAGTACAGCACAGTATTGTCTGGTATTGTCTACTGATGAGGAGTGTGGCAAGGTCTCCACCTCCCATATCCTACCATTTTTGAGTGTCCACCTCCCACATATTTTTAAGGCCAACCTCCTGCCAACTTTTAGGACCAATTTCCCACTTCCTACCACACACCCACTGAGTAATTAAAGGAAATCTTCTTTAAATTATGCATTTGCCAAAACAAGGTCATGCACATGGAGGGTTGCTGGTGCATGACTTGATTATTAAGGAGTGGTTTCCTGTCCTGGCTTGACAACTAGACACCTGTGTATTGTTGGTGTATAAAAAGAAGAGTTTTTAAACCAAGATGAGAGGAAGTGATAAGCAGAGTTTCAAACAGAACAACATCGTTCATGCATAATTCATTTGTGCAGAAGTGTTGAAGTATCTAGTTGAATTTAGAAAAAACCATGCTATTATGAACATGAAATAGTTTGCCTGACAGTAGCAATGCTAACTGTTGTGGTAAATGTTTCAGGTAGTGGGGAGGGCGGCACTGTCCTCTCAGAGATGTTGTATGCAACATCCAGTATGCTTACAATGCTGCACGACTCCATCTACCGCAAGGTGGCTGACATCAAGTGGAAAGTGGTACGTGCATTGTGACAATATTGACAGGTTGGATAAAGTTTGGACTTTTGAAAATGTAATTTTTTTCACAGAAGTACTACCATGTGTTTCTCCCCCCCTCAAATGTGCTCTTCCTCCTTGTTCCCTGCTGTACAGGGGTGAGGGTCAGGTAAACTATTGTCGAGCCACTCTTTCTGTTCTTTCTTTCCATAGTTTTCTATCGGCTGCTCCCTCTCTCCATCTTTCATCCTCCCCCGATTGTCTCGTGTCCCTTCTCACGCAGTCCTCCCATCTCAGCTGTGGCTTTCCCCTTTTCCTGCGTCCTTGATGTTTTTCCACATCTGCTCTCTTTGCCCCAAATAAAATTACTAATCAAAGCATCGGTTGGTAAATGATAATGATTAACTAAATCTTTGTGCTCTAATTAAATTATTAAATAATGTATATCCATGAGTCTGGCTCACTTGGAGGAACTGGATTTCATGCCACCATTCCACAAACATGTTCCTGAACATGAGCCTACTGGCACCGATATTACAGGGTATATTAATTTTTATGGAGTGGTTATCCTCAGTGCTTCTGATGTTCTGTTGTAATGTGGACTGAAGTTGACAACCAACTGGTGTGACTGCAGCCTGTGCCTCACAGACAGCTGATGACATGGCTGACAGTGCTGGAGCATGTGGAGGTGTTTCTGGAGCTGTCTGCCGGCAGTGTATCTAGGACCAACATACGCTGGCTCATCATTGTTTGTATACATGTTGCCAAGTAGGTACACACAAGAAATGTTCTCCTCTATATTGTTTCTACAATCTGCAGTGGATATAAAATATAAACTGTTGAACAAAGCTGAAAATCATTAATGTAGAATACAGATTTTTCCAAATTTACACACACAGTCACGCACACACACACACACACACACACACACACACACACACACACACACACACACACACACACACACACACACACACAGACACACAAACACACACACACACACCGTTTCCCTCAGTGGCGTATCTAGGATCTCGCAAAGGGGGCAAGCCTAGTCACCCATGCTACCATGTAGTGAGCGGCGCAAATACGGTAAAAAAAACAAAAAATAAAGACAAAAGCGAGTCATTGCCCAATGCCCTCCCCTCATCAATATGCCACTGGTTTCCCTGTAGCCAACAATAATGATTGTATGACATTTGTCTTTCTGCTGCCAGAGCTGCTGTCAGGTTTCTGCTGCTGTTGAAACACAATTCTGGTATCCAGGCGTCACCACTGTTGCCACCACTGAACCGTACCGAGTACAAAGGTCACAATCACAGAGGAGCGAGTTCATTGGTTCGTTAGATAAATAAAGTTGCTAATTAGTAAAATGAAAAAGTTGCCAGTCGTTGCATGTTCCTGTTCTTGCTATTTCACAGAGTATAAAATTATACTGACTGAATTTGGTAGTAATGTCTTAGCATCTTCCAATAAAATTGTTGCATTCACATTTTGCATATTTAAAGCAGAGCTAGGTCAGGTAACATTGGCTAAATACAAATTAAGGCTTTCCTAAATTTCCAGTAACTGTGAACTATATTAAAAAAAACCATAGAAGATTAATCTGATACAGTCTGGCCTGCATGTAAACGAAGTGGTAGAAATGTACTTATTTATTTTCACTACATGTTGGTAGCACCAAATCTACCAAAATACTCAACTGTATAAATGAGTTCTTCTTCTATGTAGCTGTAATAGCTGTCTGTCCTGCCTCCAGTTCTGTCTGTCTGTCGTCATAGAAAATTTCTATGGGATCAATCTTCTGGACAACTAGAGAGAAAATAAAAGACCACCTGGCAGTGGTGGAATTATGTGAACAAGTAGCTTTTGTACAGTAATTGCAGCATGGCTGAACACTTTCCATAGAACTTGGTGCTCAAGTGATGATGTACTTAGAATGGTTCTAAGAAGCAGAGACCATGCTGTATCAGAACCTGCCTTTACATTTCTAGGGTGATACAGGGAGCTCATCTTCAATGACAAGTGCGGCTTCCATAACATCACAGAAGGCAACGTTTACCCTTGAGAGGTCTGGTCGCACCATCCGCAGTCTCACTGCTGGTAGGTTTCTATCTATAGATGCCTCCTCAATTAGATTTATTTGTCGCCTCATTTCAGCCTAATTTCACCAAAAAAAACTACCTAGTATTCAGTGAAATCATTGGACAAACTTATTTTTGATCGGGTTCAGCAAAAAATCAGGAAGGAGTTTTAACATAATTTGTGACTATCATTATGGTCTTCAGTGAATGCAGTCATGGCCAGATTACCATTTAGTTTCGACGAGGGGATATCTCCACAACTACGCATCACTGACAATGTTTGTTTGCAGCACCATCCATGTCTGAGCGTTGCTGGAAGGTGCCTGCCCCCCAGACAACTTCGAGCGAGAGCGTCAGTATGGACATTGTGTATCAGCCTACTCTGTTGACACAGAAACAGTTATTAGGGGAAATATTACATGTGATCAGACCATTGGGACATTGTATCCTCACAAGCTGTGTCATTCCTAGTATTTTAAGTGTGTAGAAAATTAAAGGTAAACAAAAGTCGTGGTTTTGGGCCTATGCATGTGTTAGAGTTACTAAAACATAACCATTTGCAACTACAATTAAGAATATCATGCCAGTGGTTTACTAGGAAAACCTTGTTGAACTTCTTCACTTCACTTCACTTTCCCATAACCCGTAAGGATCGTTGGGGCACCATTGATGACTTTCTAACCAGCTCTCTCCACGTTTCCCTGTTCTCTACAGCCCTCTGGGAGTCAGCGAACTCCATTCCTGTCCACTCTTTGATGTTGTCTTCCCACCTCTTCTTCTGTCTACCTCTTCGTCTCCCCCCTCTTACGGTACCTTGCAAGATAATCTTTGCAAGGCCACATGATCGTGATACATGACCGTACCACTTCAGTTTACGCTTCTTAACTGTTGTAAGAAGGTCGTCATATGGTCCGATGGCTTGTTTGATCTTGTTACGGACTTGTTGAACACAGCATCTTAATTTCATGGGCTGTCACAAGGGGTAGTCTAGCAAAATTTGCTCGCCAAATTAAAATATAGTTGCTTACTGCTATTCCTATATTTGCCAATAGGGTATGGCCATGCTGTTTGTATCCACAATCAAGTTGTGTAATTTATTTTGGCCTTTGTTTACTAAACTAGTCCTCCTTATGACAAAATAGCATGTTTGTTTGAGACTGCATTGGTTCTGTTTATGCTGGCCACACTTGATATGTCACACATTATCTAGGTTACCTGATTTTCATAGAGCTGCATATGTACTTATCAGTCATGCTGGTTGACATGTCAGCGCTCGGTCAACTGGAGAAATGACTGGAATCTCCCACTTTCTGAATAAATCATTGGCATGATATTATTTTATTTCCACATGGTTAGTTTTTATTATCTCTTAGGTGCACGTGTCCTAAGCTATGACTTTTACTTCGCTTTAAATTTTTCTTGTCTCGTTTTAGAATCATTTCGTGGGGAAATATGACATCTCCAGCATCCACTGGGAGATGCTGGATTGTTTGTGCAGATATGTTATTTAGTTTTAGTGAAAACATCAGATAAACTATTAAATTATTTTTTACAGGGCCCAGCCATAACTCAGCAAAAAATAACTCCACCTTTATATACTATAACATACGGTTATTCATACTCAATAACTTATTCACACGCATAAGTTGCCTGAACTAATGTTTTTAAATATGCACTTTTCTGTTAAACTGACTACGTATATTACTTAAACTATTCACGCACTACACATTTAAACATCAACAAACCTGATTAGTGATGGACAAAGAATTGAAGATGGAACTTAAGTGTTTTGATTTAATGGATTTAAAAGCATGTGGTCAGTATAAACCTCTATAAAACTGATCTTTTTGCTCCATCCTGAATGTTTCTTTTCCTCTTTGTCTCCCCATAAAGATATTACACGTTTACCGGAAGAGATGTTTCTTTGACAGTTTGTAGTGCTTAGTTTGTATGTGTTTGGGCTGAAGTCATGGAAGCCTTGGCTGCTGTCATGTGCTGTCGATACTTCTAGGTACGTGCTCATTCTTTTTATAATTCCTTAAGTTTCCTCATCAACAAACGAAGCATCGACAAAATGTGTTAAACATCATATTCAGATATGTTGAGTTTAGAGTGGATGTATAAGTGTTTTGTGCTGTCACCAAGTTCATGGTAGTAGATGTAGGAGTGTTTTGCGCTGTCATCAAGTTCATGGTAGTGGATGTAAAAGTGTTTTGCAGCAAGATTCAATATGCCATGCTGATGAAATAATGTTTCTTATTTTGAAATGCACAAATTTGATATAACACATCGCTAAAGTTTTAAACGGTTAAAGCAATTTGTATGATTGAGCTCAGTGTGTTAGTTGCATAATTATGACACTGTTAGGATGCTTTTCAAAGTTATTAAGTTTTATTTCCAGGCTTTCAGTCTGCCAGAAAATGGGTAGCCACATTCCTGAAACTGTGTACATAGATATGGTGACTCTATTGTTTTGTTAAATGGTTAACATTTAAATGAGAGTCACATGCCAAACAAACACTGACATTGATTTTGAATGTGGTTCGTAAAATGGTGATATCTTCAGGTAAGTTTTCATAAAAAATCGTACATTCGTGAACCCACGAATCATCTGTCTCAAACACAGTGGAAGTTGTTTCATTGAGATTCGAGGAAATAGTTTAATCCATGTTTACCTGAAAATAAATAGATTTGTTCTATTCTGCTCCACCCAGGGTTGAAAAAAATAATCGCATTTTTTTATATCTGGAATATAGACATTTATATAGATGTTTAAATTTATAAACTCTTTCAAACATGTTCTATTCAAATCGATTTGGGTACTTGTCTTAACAGAGGGTACATGATTTTTGCTTATATAAAGACATTAGGCAATGTCCACAAGGCCTCATCCCCTGTAGTTGCAAAATCTGTCTTGGAAAGGAAATCATGCTGTGTGTCTGTGACTGTAGCAGTGGTAATATTATTGTTTGCTGAGAAGGTGGATTAGCACCTGTCCAGGGCTCTGTACTCTATGGGTCTCCAACCAGACTGCAAACTGGTACAGTACAGTATTAAACAATTGTCACCAAGATTGTCATCATACTGAATTGGTAACAAGTAGCACAAGCTCTAAGTGGACTTTAACTCGGGGCTTCTGACTTGAAAAGATACTATTTCTTGAAGACAAGTTTGTGTGGCTTCACTACATTTAGAAAGGGAATCGCTCAAACATACACAGTGTCCTAAAATATTTGACTATCAGGCTATCTGGTGACAATACAACTACACAAGTGTGCGTACATTGTGCTTTTGTATTTAAAAAAATACAAAACTTTGTAGATCTCGATGCTTGTTAAATTCATTTAAATCGGCAAAAAATGGGAAATAAAAAATCAAATAAATAATTTTTTTTTTTAATCATGATTTAAATCAATGATTTAAATCAAACAACCCAGGCTCCACCAACGGATCTACTTTTTAGAACTAAATGTGACTGACTGCTATTGTAATGTCCCCAATATTATTCTTTCAAAAGAAAATTCATATATTCAGTCTTTCTTCTGTTGTACTGAACCAATTTGTAGCTGCAAAATTACAAACCAGTTCATGAATGGTAACCTTTACTGTCAAATAAATAAAATTTTATGGAACTTTAGTACCAATGTCGGCCATGTGGTAGGGTAACCTTTCAACATCTGTCCCTGCAGTCTGCTGCTCCTTGGCGACCCCAGCATTCTGAACCCAGTTGAGAGGGTAGAGTTGAGACGACGTGCCCTTCTGATGGTGCTCTACTTGCTGCGGTCACCATTCTATGACCGGTGTACCAGGTAGGTAGCAGGAAACAGATGTACCAGGTAGGTAGCAGGAAACAGATGTACCAGGTAGGTAGCAGGAAACAGATGTACCAGGTAGGTAGCAGGAAACAGATGTTAGTCGAACAGCATCACTGAAATCCTTCGAGTAACTGTCTGGCAGTCAACAAATGTGTGTCTGGCATCTTGCCAACGATTCTCTGGCAGCGTGCCAATGATTGTGCTGGCAGTAAATGATTGGTCAATGATTCTCTGGCATCCTGACAATGATTGTTTGGCAGTAAATTATTGGCAAATGATTGGTCAACGATTCTCTGGCAGTAAATGATTGGTCAACGATTCTATGGCAGCCAACCAGTGATTGTCTGGCAGGAAATGATTGGTCAGTGATTCTCTGGCCGCCTGCCAATGATTGTCTGGCAGTAAATGATTGGTCAACAATTCTCTGGCAGTAAATGATTGGTCAACGATTCTATGGCAGCCAACCAGTGATTGTCTGGCAGGAAATGATTGGTCAGTGATTCTCTGGCAGCCTGCCAATGATTGTCTGGCAGTAAATGATTGGTCAAAGATTCTCTGGCAGTAAATGATTGGTCAACTATTCTGTGGCAGTAAATAATTGGTTAACGATTCTCTGGCAGTAAATGATTGGTCAACGATTCTCTGGCAGTAAATGATTGGTCAACGATTCTCTGGCAGTAAATGATTGGTCAACGATTCTATGGCAGCCAGCCAATGATTGTCTGGCAGTAAATGATTGGTCAACGATTCTCTGGCAGTAAATGATTGGGAAAAGATTCTCTGGCAGTAAATGATTGGTTAACGATTCTCTGGCAGTAAATGATTGGTCAATGATTCTCTGGCAGTAAATGATTGGTCAACGATTCTTTGGCAGCCTGCCAATGATTGTCTGGCAGTAAATGATGGCTCAATTCCATGGCAACACAGGATTTTATCGTTCTGCAACTAGCGGTTGATCACTGGAGATCGGTTTTTGCGCTGAAATGACAGGATCAGCTGTGGTCATAAAATAACAATTGGATAGTTATGCTAAACTTGCATACACAAACCAAGAAGTGCTTAAAATCAGGCAACTTGAGTATAATTTCCTCTCCATCGATGTCAAAGTTCAGCGACGACAGAACTTTCACTCGCATAAAATATTTACCAATATCAGGTGACCTTCCAAAGTTCTGTTATTCTTTTGACCATCCGTGAATGTATAAATGTCTGGTAGTTCCAAACAACATTCATAAGTTGGTTTAGACATGTAGTAACCACAAATAGTTGACCAAAATGTTCATATGTCAAATTCGAAGTGATACGCTTCCTCGACATATGCCATTAGCATGTTCATCTGGCCAGACAACCATGCTGCCATCTAACGAGTCTACTATATGGAGTGTAGTAAGGGACCACTTAGTATTTATTCAAATGCAACAAGTGTCTTGGTGTAGAAAAAACATTATTTTCATGATTTTTTATGGATATTATCTTTAGTCAACCAATATGTTATAAATACTAATAAATACACTGTCACAATGTCATTCACCTCAACCAATATGTTAGAAATACTAATAAATACAATGTCACTCACCTCAACCAATGTTAAAAAATACTAACAAATACACTGTCACAATGTCATTCGAACGGAACACTTACGTTGATCAGTGAATGGGAAGGCCAGTCAAGTCGGAGGCTCAGCGGTGTTGCAACATTTTTGAGTTCCTGTAAATAAAGATTAAAGCATATTAATAACACTGTTACATTGTCAATGTAGATGTACTTTGAAATCAAAAGTTCCAAGGATCAAAGTAATTTTACGAATACACCAACTAGCCGCATGTAAGTTTACCACTGAAACTCATTGTATGCTTAAGGTAAAATAAGTGCTGGTCCCCAGGAAATTGTATTGCACTAATCCACCAGATGAGGATTGCCGACTTCCAACGTAGATCTATACAATACAATAAAAAAACTTCTGTTGAGCTAAAATCTTCAGGAAACTCAAGCTCAGCAGCACCCCAAAACAAAAGGGTTAAACAAAAGTCATAAACAGTGGGATAGGTACACTGAGGAGCTGTGGACTATAAGTGAGTTTAAACAGGTGGGTTTTTAGTTGATGGCGAAATGTTACTATATTTCCTGCCGACTTAACAATATTGGAAAGGTATTGGCATGTCGTTGCTTTGGACGGTTCTTTCAACAAGCACACTTGAATTACGTTGCTGACTTAGGACCAATGTCAGTGACAATAAAAGTCAATGTGGTTTCTTCAGTCATCGGTTCTACATCATCGTTGTCCAGTGGCATTAGCCAGTTGTGCACCCAGGGCCGCATATCATCCAAGGCCAAGCGAGTCGTCGACATCGTCTTTATCTACAAACTTAGGTGTACGCTTATTAGGACACATTTCATGAAATTCTTTCATGTTTACATTTTTATGCGTACTGTACCCTTATTAGGATGAATACGGTGTTGGTATTTTTAAGTAGAACAAGGAATCTTCATGATTTCCAAAAATTGGCAAACATGGCAAAATCTGTGGATTAATTGGTAAAATGTTGGTTGAATAAAAAGATATGAGTCCAGCATGCCGTGGTTGATCTGAGATGGAATGCCCCTTATGCCACTTTACCCCAGTTCACTCAACCGTCACGATGAATATCTGGCTTTAGACAGTGGTGGAATTATGCAAACAACTAGCCGTGTAGCTGAATGTTTACCAGAGAAGTTGAATTAGTGTAGGGATGAACAGGTCTGCCAGAGGGTGAAGTATAAATTCCTTTTAGGCCTTAAAACCAAGTACCTTGTAAATAAGAAAGCACTTTTAAATCTGTTATGAAGGTTTCTGCTTGGGGGAAACAAGCTTTTAGAAATTAAAATCACCATGTGTGTAGTAGAATGTACTGTATATTTCATCTAATAGTGTTTCTCTGTTTGTTCTTTTTTCTGTCCCTGCTGTCCTTCATTACAGTTGTCATCTTTAAGATTTCAGAAATGTTTCTGTCCCCGATGTCCTTCTTTACAGTTGTCATCTTTAAGATTTCAGAAATGTTTCTGTCCCCGATGTCCTTCTTTACAGTTGTCATCTTTAAGATTTCAGAAATGTTTCTGTCCCCGATATCCTTCTTTACAGTTGTCATCTTTAAGATTTCAGAAATGTTTCTGTTCCCGCTGTCCTTCTTTACACTTGTCATCTTTAAGATTTCAGAAATGTTTCTGTCCCCGCTGTCCTTCTTTACACTTGTCATCTTTAAGATTTCAGTGATGTTTCTGTCCCCGATGTCCTTCTTTACAGTTGTCATCTTTAAGATTTCAGTGATGTTTCTGTCCCCGATGTCCTTCTTTACAGTTGTCATCTTTAAGATTTCAGAAATGTTTCTGTCCCCGCTGTCCTTCTTTACAGTTGTCATCTTTAAGATTTCAGAGATGTTTCTGTCCCCGATGTCCTTCTTTACAGTTGTCATCTTTAAGATTTCAGTGATGTTTCTGTCCCCGCTGTCCTTCTTTACAGTTGTCATCTTTAAGATTTCAGAAATGTTTCTGTCCCCGATGTCCTTCTTTACAGTTGTCATCTTTAAGATTTCAGAGATGTTTCTGTCCCTGCTGTCCTTCTTTACAGTTGTCATCTTTAAGATTTCAGAAATGTTTCTGTCCCCGATGTCCTTCTTTACAGTTGTCATCTTTAAGATTTCAGAAATGCCAGTATTCGTTAGGAGGGACTAAAGCAGTCATGTCTAGTCTAAAGCATGTTTTGATGATGATCTGGTGGTGTTGGTAGACAATGTGAATAAATGGACACAAAACTATAAGTTATGAACAGTTTGTGGATTGCTTAAATTGAATGATCTGTTTGTCGAACTAGAGTTTGATCTGGTTTCAGGATACGACTGTTCTTCCTGCTCAAGTTGGTGGAACACAACATTCCTTTGTCCAGTGTATTCATGAGTAAGTATGATGTTAAACTGTTTGTCTAATATTTGTAGTGTGACTGAAAAAGCATAATACAAGTTGGCAAAAAGAATATTTAATGATCTTATCCAACCTTATGAATAAACTTGTAGGCACATAGAATATAAGATGCTAGTTTTTGCAGTTACAATGAGTTTGCAGATGTTATCTGCATTAAAGACAAATTCTTCATGACATGAAGAGTACATGCACCTTTCAGTCTAAGGATGAGCCCAGTACTTTCTTAATGGAGTCCTCAGCGTAGAAATGCTTTGACTGTCACATGTTGGTGTTCACATGACAGCAGTTCTATGTAAAGGATGTAACCGCCATCTCTATTCAATGCCAAATGCCTCCAGCATATTTCTGCGGCCTTTCTGATCAGCCAACACTAGAAGTTGCTTTCTTTGGACAACATTGGTACCTCTCAGGTCTTGATTATTCTGTGTTCCCTTGCTGCATCGAGTGGTACTTATGGCAGTGAGTACCACTCAACTTATGGCAGTGAGTAGGTACTTATGGCAGTGAGTGGGTACTCGTATTTGTATATTCTTTCATCCTGGGTGCTATTGACCTACTCTTGACCTATTGTGTTTTTAAGCCCATACATGTTTTTTAGTTTTGTTTTGTTGATTTTTACCACAATTGATATTATGGTGTGATCAGTGGTAATGAATCTAGTGAGGAAGTTCTATGGTGTGATCTGTGGTAATGAAGCTAGTGAGGAAGTTCTATGGTGTGATCTGTGGTAATGAATCTAGTGAGGAAGTTCTATGGTGTGATCTGTGGTAATGAAGCTAGTGAGGAAGTTCTATGGTGTGATCTGTGGTAATGAAGCTAGTGAGGAAGTTATGTGGTGTGATCTGTGGTAATGAAGCTAGTGAGGAAGTTCTATGGTGTGATCTGTGGTAATGAATCTAGTGAGGAAGTTCTATGGTGTGATCTGTGGTAATGAAGCTAGTGAGGAAGTTCTGTGGTGTGATCTGTGATAATGAAGCTAGTGAGGAAGTTATGTGGTGTGATCTGTGGTAATGAATCTAGTGAGGAAGTTCTGTGGTGTGATCTGTGGTAATGAATCTAGTGAGGAAGTTCTATGGTGTGATCTGTGGTAATGAAGCTAGTGAGGAAGTTCTATGGTGTGATCTGTGGTAATGAATCTAGTGAGGAAGTTCTGTGGTGTGATCTGTGGTAATGAATCTAGTGAGGAAGTTCTGTGGTGTGATCTGTGGTAATGAAGCTAGTGAGGAAGTTCTATGGTGTGATCTGTGGTAATGAATCTAGTGAGGAAGTTCTATGGTGTGATCTGTGGTAATGAAGCTAGTGAGGAAGTTCTGTGGTGTGATCTGTGGTAATGAAGCTTGTGAGGAAGTTCTGTGGTGTGATCTGTAGTAATGAAGCTAGTGAGGAAGTTCTATGGTGTGATCTGTGATAATGAAGCTAGTGAGGAAGTTCTATGGTGTGATCTGTGATAATGATTCTAGTGAGGAAGTTATGTGGTGTGATCTGTGGTAATGAAGCTAGTGAGGAAGTTCTATGGTGTGATCTGTGATAATGAAGCTAGTGAGGAAGTTCTGTGGTGTGATCTGTGATAATGATTCTAGTGAGGAAGTGCTGTGGTGTGATCTGTGGTAATGAAGCTAGTGAGGAAGTTCTATGGTGTGATCTGTGGTAATGAAGCTAGTGAGGAAGTTCTATGGTGTGATCTGTGGTAATGAAGCTAGTGAGGAAGTTCCAGAACCTATGCAAGTGTAGCATTTAATTTTTAAAAGTAACTTCAAATCTTAACAATATAAGTGAAACAGGGTTCAGTAGCAATACATGTGCAAATTTCTGTCATTCTTTTTGTTTTCATACCAGCTACCAGTACACTTCCTGTAGTAGTTTATTATGTTATAATAGATATGAATGTTGGATGTGTTTATATGGTATAGATTAATAACATTGTTTGGGCTTGGATAAGATAAACAAAGTGTGCTGTAAGTAGCTTCTGTCAAATATCTGGATGCACTCCACCTGATCATAGCCATGTCTATATTACAGAAGCCTTGATCAACTACATCCCACCGTGGCAGAGAACTTACTTCTACGTGTGGATGAGTTGATTGTAAAATGAAGACGTAGCTGACTGAGTCTGAGACAACGTCAGAAAGTGACAGACTGGTAACCCTCTACCAACAACCCCTGAACATTATCACACAACATAATATAGCCGTGACCGAGGGTGAGGTTCTTCTACTGGTTGGCGAGATTGTGCATTTGTGGTCCTAGATCAATGCATATCTGTTGATACATGTTTGTCTTGTGAAAGCAGCTTAAAGATGACCTCCGCTATTCAGAACATGAAAAACTATGAAGTCTAGTTACACATCCTTTTGTCAGGCGGAAATATGAGCATGTGAATTCCACTGAATTGTATTCTTGGGAGCTGCCAATCTTCTCCATTTCCATATATGGAAGTGTGTGCTGACCTGTAATTACCTGTTGTCTCCAAAATAGCAAGGACAAGCTAAGTTCGACAGATTAGTCCCCTACATCTTAGTCCCCCTACATCTTAGTTGCTAATAGTCTATCTTCTAGTGGACAAATTACAACTGCTAAGACTGTCTTCTGTTTTGGCAAAGTGAATGTTTAGGCAAATGGAACCAGTGAAGTCTGCCCTCCACATACTATGACCTGAATAATTGATGCATGATCAAGATTTACAATTAAATTCTTGTAATTTATGTGTACTATGTACACCATATAAACTGGTGACTAGCCATGAATAAAATTAATAATTCATTATATGATTTATTATTTTTGGGAGTAATGTTAACCTTGTTGTTTTAAGATGATTCTATATTAATGATTTGTTATTTCCATGTGTGTAATTTACCTCTTGGTTCTGCTAAGAGGGAAACTTTTTTGGAGTGACAGCAGTTCCAGAGGAAATGTTGTGTGGTTCTGATGGCATATCATATATTGACCCTCACATAATTGGTATAACCGAATCATGGGCCAACAGACATAGCAGATGCTGAATTAGGATTGACAGGATACGTAATGTTTAGGAGAGATCAAATAGGAAGAAGGGGAGGGGGAGTTATTTTATATGTTAAAGAATCTATTCAGGCTTATGAAATAAAATTAGAAAGCGGAGCAGATTACGATGAAGCTGTTTGGTGCAAAATAGTTTCAGGAAATTCAGAATTAACTATTGGATTAGTCCAAACATAAACGAAGAGGATAACATAAAAATACAAAAGGAAGTTAGTAAAGGGGAATGTATCATAATGGGAGATTTTAACCATGGACACATACAATGGAAATCTCTAGAGAGTACAGGGGGTGATGACCAACAATTTTTATTTTTAATTCAGGAGAGCTTCCTTACTCAGCACATGCTAGAACCAACCAGGGGAGAAAATGTATTAGATATAGTTTTATCATCACAAAAAGAATTAGTGGACAATGTAAAAATACATGAACCATTGGGTAACAGTGACCACAATCAAATACATTTTGACATCAATGTAAAATCAGAAAGTAAAAAAAAAAAACGTATAGGAGAAACTTCCACAAAGGTAACTATAAAGATATAAGAAAATACTTAGCAAAGCTAGATTGGAATAGCATGCTGATGAATAAGACCGCAATTGAATGTTGGAATATTCTAAAATATGAAATTGAGAGTATCATCGATAAATTTGTTCCCTTGAAAAAACAAGGAAAAGGGTCTAGAAAGAAACACTTGTCAAAAGAAGCTATTAGAAAATAGTGTTTAAGCAAACTATGTGGAGGGTTTATAGGCGCACCAGAAAGGATGAAGACAATGCAAATTACAAAGAGGCACTTAACATAGCTACAACTGAAATTGGAAAATCTAAAAGAACCTTTGAAAAAAAATTGGCATGTAATATCAAAAATGACAGCAAGAGTTTCTATGCTTATGTAAGGAGTAAACGGAACGTTCGAGATAAGGTCGGACCACTGGAAGACAACAGTGGAAACATAATTTCGGAGGGGTTTCAAATGGCAGAGGTCCTGAATGAGTATTTCAGCTCAGTATTTACCACAGAAGATATCAGCTCACTTCCAGTTCCATTTACTAAATTTGAGGGAAATAAATCAGAACATTTAGGGCAGTTATTTGTAACTCCTGCAATGATAGCAAACAAAATTAAGAAGATGAAAGATAATAAACCACCTGGAGTTGATGGGATACCACCAAAACTGCTTAAGGAAATTGTTGAGCAAATTAGTACACCACTTGCAAAATTGTTTAACTTGTCACTAGAAGAAAAAATGGTTCCTTCAGAATGGAAAGAAGCAAACGTTACACCACTATTTAAGAAGGGATCGAGGAACAAGCCAGAAAATTACAGACCAGTGAGTGAGTTTAACATTAGTTGTATGTAAATTACTCGAAACATTAATTAGAGACCACATGGTGGAATTCCTTGTAAAACATAATTTAATAAATACATCTCAACATGGGTTCCTAAAAGCAAGGTCATGTCTAACCAATCTCTTGTTTTTTTGAAGAAATTACAAAGTGGGTAGATGACGGGTCACCAGTGGATGTTGTCTACTTAGATGTTCAGAAAGCTTTCGATAAAGTGCCACACCAAAGATTGATACTTAAACTAAAAGCCCATGGTATAGGTAATGATGTAATCAACTGGATAGAAAAGTGGCTTACACACAGAAGACAGAGTAATAGTAGACAGTGAGATTTCAAACTGGAAATCGGTTTTGAGTGGGATACCACAGGGATCAGTATTAGGCCCTATACTGTTTTTAATATATATATAAATGATCTAGAAGATGACATATCTAGCAAAGTACTCAAATTTGCAGATGACACAAAAGTATTCAAAAAGGTTACAAATGATACAGATAAACAAAGTTTACAGGATGATCTAGATAAATTAGTTAAATGGTCTGAAAAATGGCAAATGTTATTCAATTTTGGGAAGTGCAAATGTATACACATAGGACATGGAAACATTGATGAAGAATATAAAATGGGGGATGCTGTACTAGGTAGAACCACACAAGAAAAGGACTTAGGAGTAACATTTAGTGCTGACATGAAGGTTTCAGAGCAATGTGGGATTGCTGCTTCAAAAGGAAATAAAATTCTAGGGCTAATTAAGAGAACTATCATGTATAAGGAGAAACAGCTAATTGTACCCCTGTACAAAACAATAGTTAGACCACATTTGGAATATTGTATTCAAGCATGGAGGCCATATCGTAAAAAGGACATATACAAGCTAGAAAGAATACAACAAAGAGCAACCAAAATGATTCCAGAATTGAGAGACCTTAGTTACGAAAGTCGCTTATTACAATGTGGTTTGACAACACTAGAGACCAGGAGACTAAGAGGAGACCAAATAGAAGTATTTAAAATAGTGAACGGTTATGAGGATGTTGATAGGAATATGTTCTTCAAACTTAAAGAAGGCAGTAGAACCAGAGGACACAAAGCAGCATGAGTTCAGGAGCAGTGTAGGTTGGACATGAGAAAGTACTCTTTCTCACAGAGGGTGATAAATGAATGGAACAAACTGCCAAATGATTGTGTTAATGCTAGTAGTGTGAATATGTTTAAAAATAGAATTGACATATATTTGATAAGGGTGGGCTACACATAGATGAGAAAATTGTTGGACTCTCGATAAGCCAATGGCTTCTTTGTCCACTTTGCCATCTGGAACTTGTTGTTTGGGATGGCAATCTTGTTAAATCTTGTTAAATCATAAGGAAATGTACTATAGCAAGTATTGTGTTTTAGAGAAGGCAGGGTAATTTCCTGTAATATTTGTTAAAGTAATATTGCCAGGTATATTTTTTAGAACTGGTAGATGATAAAATCACATGATGCAATAACCTTGGGCAAAATGTCACAAGTGGAAAAGCACTGTTGTGTGGTATTTACACATTTTATTAAAATTTTTATTTATTATTCTTGATACATATGTGTATTCTGCCTGCATGTTTTCAACAAATTATTTTAATCTTAGTATAGTACTGACCTTATGAGTGCAAAGTGAAGCTGGTCCAAGCTACTAACTTTGCCAAATGTTGTGATTGAAAAGACATTGTATGGACAGCCACACAGACCAACCTACTGGAATACATACACTGGCCTTCAACTTGAGTAAATATAAGTTTAATTTATGTGTGTGTTTTTGATACTGACAAAAGTGGGACAGAGAAGATAAAAATTAAAATTCATTAATACATATTAGTATTAGTTTTATTACATTCTTGAACACCCTTTTGGTAACAGATAAAAGTAAAAACATAGTTACTCACTGGTAAGTTAAAAAAATATTCATTGTAGTACAAGCCCTGCGTTATGTACAGTTCGTGAGTTGGTGTCCTCCAGTGACCTTAGAAATAAATAAATCATATTTTTTTCAAAAAGTTCTATGCTGATAGAATGCCCTTTGGAACAATAACATTAATCGTATAATTATAATTTCCTTCATGTAATCTTATTGTTAAATCAACCTATAAAAAAATGACACGGCTACATGCGTTACCCCAGTGATGGAGTCATCAAGTATATAACTATTTTGTGTTCATTTAATGAGAATCATCATTTCTTACATTTCAAACAGCTTTCTTTATCTCAGAATTTAAAAAGATCAAAATCACGAACTCTTCAAACAGATTCAAACTTTAACATGTAACTTTAACATGACATTCATCGCATGGACACCAAAACTTATAAATTAGTGCAATTCTTTGAAAAATTTTGGGATTATTCCTCTAATCTTAATTGTAATGCGTGATGTACAGAAGCAGATTCACTCTCTTGACCAGACAATGAATAATCCCATAGGTTCCTTACCTAAGAAACTGATCCCCTCTCGTGTCACTGATTGCCCTCGGGTTCATTGTTCTGCCTCTCGTTTCTCTGGGAATTGTCCCTTCCTCAACAATCAAAAAGTTGTTTGTTTTGTGTTTGTCTTGCCGTGTGATGGCAAAGGTATATTTAATGTACATGTAAATTTCCTACGCATTACCAACAATTGCCTGTCTGGTCTTTGCCACTGTTCGGGCAGTCCTTTTTTACAACGTCAATTCACATTCACATGGGCCTTTCCTGTGTCAAATATTCAATGATTGAACACGAAGTAAACTGACATGTAATGTTCGTTACGACAACGTTCGTTACGACAAAATGGTGGACACCAAATTTCATTGCACGTAATAAATGTATACGTTGACATTCATGGGAGAATTTGCGTTGCCAGTTTTATGATCACATAGAACTTCGATCAATTTGACGACCGTACAGTGTAAGAAAAAATAAACAGGAACAGTCGTAAATTTACTTTCACGTCTTGCCGGACCCGGTATGGGTCATTATTCTCAAGGACACCAGTTGCAATGAGCGTTACCACGGTTTTGCTAGTTTTGTATCCTGTCAGTCCTTTGTGATATATCCATACCTTTCCACAGTGTCATTGGCTACACTTATCAAACAGTTTCCAAAACAAATTGCTTGTTTCTTCTGCCTCCCAACTAACACTTTTAAATGTCCTGTTTTGGTGTCCATCTTTTATGTAAATTACAATTTAATCTTCACAAAGGGAATATTGCTTTGATGTGCAAAATTTTATCACAGCTATATCTAACAAAATATATTATAAATTATATATCAAATGATAACATAATTGTAATGCCTTTTACTCCAACATTCGTTTCAGGTAAATTTTAAAATAAACTGCAAAAATCTCCAATATTGAAAAAATGCACATATTGTTTAGGTTTGTCACATATGTGACGCTTTGTCCAGTATTATTTGTTGTGACATTTCGTCTGGTTTCATTGTGCACCGTGGCATTGTCCTGTGATATTTTTGTCATGTCTATGTTGCAGTGTCACATCTTTGCCTGTGTAATTTAGTTATGTGATATGTCTTCTGTCATCCTGTGACATTTTGTATTGTGTCTATGCCCTGTAACATTTTATTGAGTTTTCAGGCAGTGTGACAGCTATGAGATGATGTTAGCATCTAAGAAATACTAATATCGCAAAACACCATCAAAAGATGACAAAGTATTAGGAAGTAGCAGTCAGATGTGGGAAACCAAAATCAATGCTCATGTAACACTGCAATGGTGCAGAATGGTGCAATGTTCAGTGTAATTTTTTGTTTTGATATGAACATTTGGGAAGGATTATTAACAGAAGGGAGGCGTTGTTGACTATTTTTATAAAAACAGTGAAAATATAAGGATATGTTCTATGGAATGGGGATATGTGTGGACAATCCAGAACATAAACACAGCATAGCCTCGTGTTATTGTGTACTGATTATTGATTTCAGGAATCATGTCACCATTGGTATTGAAGTCATATGCAATTAATCACAAATAGATGCTTATCGATTATAAACTGCTTAACCCCTTTTGTTTGATGCATTGCCGAGCTTTGGTCTCCCAAGGATTTTGGCACAGTAGACGTGTTTCATATCGTATTGTATATAATAATGTGGCAGGAAATAAAACCAACATTTGCTTCACATTTGTTCCTTAGTCAATGTTGTGTGTGTGTGTGTGTGTGTGTGTGTGTGTGTGTGTGTGTGTGTGTGTGTGTGTGTGTGTGTGTGTGTGTGTGTGTGTGTGTGTGTGTGTGTGTGTGTGTGTGTGTGTGTGTGTGTGTGTGTGTGTGTGTGTGTGTGTGTGTGTGTGTGTGTGTGTGTGTGTGTGTGTGTGTGTGTGTGTGTGTGTGTGTGTGTGTGTGTGTGTGTGTGTGTGTGTGTGTGTGTGTGTGTGTGTGTGTGTGTGTGTGTGTGTGTGTGTGTGTGTGTGTGTGTGTGTGTGTGTGTGTGTGTGTGTGTGTGTGTGTGTGTGTGTGTGTGTGTGTGTGTGTGTGTGTGTGTGTGTGTGTGTGTGTGTGTGTGTGTGTGTGTGTGTGTGTGTGTGTGTGTGTGTGTGTGTGTGTGTGTGTGTGTGTGTGTGTGTGTGTGTGTGTGTGTGTGTGTGTGTGTGTGTGTGTGTGTGTGTGTGTGTGTGTGTGTGTGTGTGTGTGTGTGTGTGTGTGTGTGTGTGTGTGTGTGTGTGTGTGTGTGTGTGTGTGTGTGTGTGTGTGTGTGTGTGTGTGTGTGTGTGTGTGTGTGTGTGTGTGTGTGTGTGTGTGTGTGTGTGTGTGTGTGTGTGTGTGTGTGTGTGGGTGGGGGGTGGGGGTGGGGGTGGGTGGGTGGGTGGGTGGGTGGGTGTGAATAATTTTCGTGCAGTGTGGCTGAATGTTTACCAGATAAGTCGAGTTGGTGTTGGAATGAACAGGTCTGCCACCACGCACACACCTCTTTGTCTGTCATAAATGCAGCCACTCCCTGCCCATTGGATACGCGCTCGATCGATGACTGGGTAGATACAGTGAGCAACCAGAACGCGACTCGTTTTACCTGATACTGATACGTTGAAAATGACCCAATTTCCCAGAAACTCCACTGTTATTTAAGAAATGACTAAAATAGAAATCAATGTCACTTGTTATGAAAGTCGTCACCCCTGACATGTTTAACGGCAAGCCTACGTGTCGCAAATGAGAGACAGAACCGTTGACTATGTAGATTAAAAACATATAAACTGGTTGAAAACCCCTTACAAATCTGACCGTGCATTTTACTATTGACTAAAAGTAACCCAAACAACTAGTAATGGCAGCAGTAATAACATACCAAGTTCACGTAACGCTTAAATCCTGAAATAACACCGCTCTAGGTCACGCTACAATAGACTACCGCAGTCTGCTGCAGTCTCAACTGAACCGGACTGGACGTGTCCATCCTGACTCATTACACGCCACGCTACCGAGAACACAACAGTAGGGCACGGCAGCATTTAATGTAACGAAACAAAATTGAATAAAGGCCAAAAAGTACACTTACATGATTGGTGGGCCGGGTATTTAATATTTCACTAACATTATTGATCCACACTGTAACAATAGTCATAGTACGTACTTTCACACAGTTAGGGAGCATGCGATGACTGAAATCCCGGTCTTATCAAAACGGGCAGTCAAGTTTGTGATGCCTTCCTTCACATCATACCTTTGCGATACTGGCTTCTCGACACGCCCGACCATCAAGACCAAGTACCGCGACAGGGTAAGCGTAGAAGTGCTTCCAACTAAAGCTCTCTTTGATTGTTCTTGCTATCTCAATGGCATGCCAGAGTTTGCGTGTAATGTTCGAGTCCATATCAAACAAACAAAATTAATGTTTTATATGCATTTTTCAAGCGATCAAAACTATATAGCCATACCTATATACCATCCCACAGTGGCAGATAACCTACTTCTACGTGTGGATGAGTTGATTGTAACACGAAGACGTACCTGACTGAGTCCATGACAACGTTAGAAAGTGACAGACCGATATCCTTCTACCGACAACACCTGGACATTTTATTTATTATTCTTGGTACATATGCATATTCTTCCTGCATGTTTTCAAATAAATAATTATTTGAATCTTAGTATAGGAGTGCAAAGTGAAGCTGGTCCAAGGTAATAACATTGCCAAATGTTGTGATTGAAAAGACATTGCTATGGACAGCCACACAGACCAACCTAGTACCTAATACCATTCAAACAAGGAGCTAGGCTCCATATTAGGCACCGTTTCTTCTCGCTCAGGGTTATCGACCAATGGAATGACCTCAAACAGTGGTTAATGCGAAGACAGCCTCACAATTCAAAGCAATATTAGACCGATACTGCACCAGCCTGTGATATGGGGACCAACAAAGCCAACGGCCTAAAATAACAAATTAACCTGTAAGTGTAATGTTCGACGTCGCCATTTGTAATTTTAGATGCGGCTACAAGTTCATCGCCAGATCAACACCAAGCCGCTCTTGAGGGCTCAATAACGTTACACCATCAGTGTTATAACCGCTCTTACTATTTATGTTATAAACGCACCAGAAAAAAAGACTATCCTCGGTGCATTTCTCGATCTAAGCAGACGTGTCATCCGGACAGTCCCTCGTTTCTTTCGGATTGAAAAGACATTGCTATGGATGACAGATGTCCCGCGCCCACGAAACTAGGCAAATGTTCCTCCTTTTCGTAAAATAAAAAAATTAAAATGTGAATGTTATTTTTTCACTAAAATGAAATGTTGGGTCGGACTGGCCAATGGCACTCCAAAAACTAACGACATTTAACGCAATCTGGGAATTTCCCGCCGAAAGAGCAGTGTGGTATACCAGTTTTCAAATCCAACATGGCGGAACCGAGTTTTAAGATGAATAAAGTTGCAAACAAACGAAAGTCGAAATTTAACCCAGAATGGTGCACAGAATTTCCTTGCATCGACAGGAGTCAGCAGAGTGTGGGAATGCAGGTAATAAAGCGAGCACCTGAGCTGGACGACCTCGTCGCCGTCTTCGTGCCAGGCGCGAAGGTGTTGGCGACAAAGATAAAGACTGTCTCCTCGTAATCAGAAACACCGTGGCCTTGATGGCAAATAACTGTTGAATGTGTTGTTGACATATAATACTGATTTGTTCACATTTTATATTTTCTGATTTTTTTCGCGCGCTGCGTCCCTCCAAAAAAATTCTTAGGGGTGACACCTCTGTCTAAGTAAAGCATTCGATACAATTGATCACCGTTTTTTTCTATAAACATGAATATTTCTTAAATAGTTTAAGAGTTATCTCACAAGCAGGAAACAATTAGTGTAATAATAGTGAATCGCTTCGGTAGGATCCATATATAGGCATATCAGTTTAAGAAAATTCGTAGCTATCATGCATTATGGACACATTAAATTTCAATGCTTTGAAGTACAACAATCAGACTACTCTCGTTAAGCGGAGTCCACTGTATCATGTTAAGCGGAGTCCACTGTGTCATGTTTGTTAAGCGGAGTGCACTGTGTCATGTTTGTTAAGCGGAGTCCACTGTGTCATGTTAAGCGGAGTCCACTGTGTCATGTTAAGCTGAGTCCACTGTGTCATGTTAAGCGGAGTCCACTGTGTCGTGTTTGTTAAGCGGAGTCCACTGTATCATGTTAATCTGAGTCCACTGTGTCATGTTTGTTAAGCGGAGTCTACTGTGTCATGTTAAGCGGAGTCCACTGTATCATGTTAATCTGAGTCCACTGTGTCATGTTTGTTAAGCGGAGTCCACTGTGTCATGTTAAGCGGAGTCCACTGTGTCATGTTTGTTAAGTGGAGTCCACTGTGTCATGTTTGTTAAGCGGAGTCCACTGTGAAATGTCTGTCGTTGCTCTTTCGCAAATGCTTTTCTAGGGCATAAATAATGCGATGTAGCAAATTGCCAAATGTGGGATTGACACTGCATTGACGCAGTTAAATATAATGTATGATGAAGTGCCATAATTTCAAGTACAAGTCGTCATTGTAGAGGTATGGATTCGTATGCGTTGTTCTGTGCAAAGCGGCTACTTTGCACAGAACAATGTCAAGATCATAATATTATTTAATATGTGGAAGTAACTGACGTCTGCCAATTGAAGTGTGGCTCGTGCCATGCTTCAGCGCACATTCTGTTGTGTCGTCGTTCCTTTGTGTCGTTGTTTCAGCTGTTGCTACTACAGTGCACTAACATCACTCGTGCGTCGACAGACATGTTGCGACAAATCGTTTATCTGGTTCGTACTGTTATCAACGTAGGAGTGAAAAACCAGCGTATTTTACTCTGCCCTAATGAAAATATACTATCGTATTCCACGTTAAAATGCCATGGTGTTTTGAAATAGGTAAACCATGGTAAAATACCATGATATACCATGGAAACCATCGTATACCATGGTATTTTGAAACAGGGAAACCACGGTAAAATACCATGGTGTTTTGAAACAGGTAGACAACGGTAGGCCTGTACCATACGTGTGTGTGCGTGCGTGCGTGCGTGCGTGCGTGCGTGCGTGCGTGCGTGCGTGCGTGCTCTTGCTGACTGGTAGGCTGCACTGGAGGAGGTGAAACTGCTGCTTGCGGCTTGTCCCTGGCATGCTCAATATGATTTTGTAGAAGCATGGCTCCCGTAAAGTAGGGTGCGGAAAACGCACTCCCTCTATTTCGGCAGATCCAACCATTAGTGCCGCTATCTCCGATATCGCCGCGGCAGTCGCGGGACAAGTTCATAGTGAAGTGATGTTGTTGACAACGATAAATCAGGTTTCCACGATTGGCCCAACGTTGACATTAGGTCAACATGCAGACCGCGACCGCGGCGAGCTTGATTAGAATGTTGGCCCAACCAAGCTGTGCTACCTGGGTACAAAGTATGGCTGCAGTTTGCACAATATTAAGTTACTACTTCAATGTGACTTCTTTATTTTCTCAATCTGACTAAACATTGACTAAGGAACAAATGTGAAGAAAATGTTGGATTTATTTCCTCTCACATACATACATATAGGGTGTTTCAATATTATATATGCCTATATGGGTTACTCGTAAGAGCTGAAAACCAGGGGTCGGTCGGAAGCACTGTAGTGAAGCATCGGGGTTTCAACAACGACCTATTTGACTTGTACTTTACGACTAGTCGACTTCGTAGCATGTAACGCGACTTAGATGTGATAAGAATTTCCCAACTGTCACAGTACAGTTAGTGTGGCATTCCTATCCATGACGTGACACAGAACATGAGTGGAACCATGCGAACGATTTATTTCAATCACACGGGGCGTGTCTTCATTCTACAACCAACGGTAGTTCGTGGTTTCCTATGTCAGTCATAATGTCATGCATATTCATATACTGGTAGGTCTATTATAATTGTGCCGATCGACCGAGATCCGGCACCTGTCCTAGCGTTACGAAGAGAAGAATCTTCCACGAATACTGGGTCATTGCCGATATTATATTGCATCGTTCAAAGGTAAGTTTAGTAGAATAAAACTTACTCGTGTAGACCTGTAGTGAAATTCGTGGCGATGGGGTTAGGACAAACGAACAACGCACCCGCGCACAAGGTGTTCCTGCAGCGCCAGCTCAGTTCGGTCGATCTTTTGCACTCGGCTTAACATTTTAGGATAAAGTACACTTTCGGTTTAGGAACATGTAATTCAACATAGTAATCGAACCAATGTTCCTGCGTTTAAGTCCTCGCAACACGTATTTGGTTAGTGCCAAATTGATCTAGCTCCGAAATGTCTATGTTATGTTGACAGTTTTCATATAATTGTGAATTGATAACTGGTTCTGCTTGCTGGATGCTAGGTCAATACTAAACGAATATTGCACGGTTTTGCTATTACGGCGAACGTGTGATAAGCAATATAAACGCAATGTTTATAACCGCCATATTGAAATGCAAATATATACTGTTATGACGTATTCGACTGACTACTCCCAATGGACAACCTTGTCGCAACAATGACTACATGTTTTTCGTCCCCAAGACCTTCGAATTCCCAATTTTTAGGTGTGGCGCGTGGGTGTCGTGGCTACCACCGCCGCTGTTCCAAATCCCGTTTCCCGTAGCCCTACAAAAAGGCTCAACAACAACAAAATGGAGTACACAAATAATTGGCAAATCCATGTAGGCGTTTCGCGTACACAAACATTTGTGCAACAACGACAACAACAATACAAACTAGGTAGAGCCTGCTGCTCCAGCAAGGCACAGCCCCTCCTTTCTGTCCTCTATACAAACAACCCGGGCTCTCCCTCAAGTCTCAAGTCTCAAGTGGTTTACTCCAAACAGCCCAAACTTGGGCTAACGCAGGAGTTTCTGGTGGACTGTGCGCATGCGCTGTGGGTGGTACATTCGATTAAAAGACTAGTATCATTAATGTTGCTGAAATGGTTTTTGTTTGATAGTTTTATTTATTTTATGTATAGGATGTTTAACGAAAATTTTTAATAGGTTAGTTGTGCGTATGGACACTGTCGCTGCCTTGCCACATGCACACATAGACAGCCTCCATACCCACACCCTGGATAAGTTTACGCTGAGCACTGTGTTTTAAAGGCAGTTTAGGTGAGGAGGTGTGGTGAAAGGGAGTTCCATAATAGCTTCTTGAAATGATTTTGGGTTTTTTATGTTGGTAATTTTTGATGGAATCATATTCCATATGCGAATGGCTCTGGGATAAAATGAAAAGACCATTGCATTTATACGACACTTGAGCTATGTATTGTCCACGGGTTCGAGAGCGAGTTAGTAGGCCTGGAGGGGGGGGGATCTCAATAATGTTGTTTAGAATTGTGTAGAAGGTAGTGGCTTGTTTGATAATGCGCCTTCGTTCGAGGGTTGGCCATCCAAGGGCAGTAATTAGATCTGCTGGATGTGTGTTCCGTCTGTAATCATTTTTAACAAATCTGGCAGCAGAGTGTTGCACTCTTTCAAGGCTTTTAATTTGTGAAAAGGTGTGGGGATTCCATATGGGTGAAGAGTACTCAAGTTTTGGCCGGATTAGCATGTTGTAGGCTGTTTGCTTAACTTCGGGTTTACATGGGCCAAGAGTTCGTTTGATCATGCCTAAACATTTCGAAGATTTTGAAGTTATGTCAGTGACGTGATTTGTCCAGGTTAATTTGGAATCCAATTTTACTCCGAGGTATGAGTGGCTGGATACGGTGGATAATGGCTGGCCAGAAAGCGAGTACTTGTGTGTGCTGGGTTTAGTTTTGTTTGTTATTGGAAGGTGGACGCATTTAGATACATTAAATTCCATTTGCCATTTGTCTGACCATGTTTGGAGTTGGCTTAGATCAGTTTGGAGAATTTCGTGGTCGGTTTTGGAAGAAATTTTACGATATATAATACTATCATCTGCAAAAAGGCGTATAGGAGATTTGATGTTCCCATTTATGTCATTTATGTAGAGTAAGAAGAGGACAGGTCCTAGAACTGAACCCTGTGGGACACCAGATGTGACATCTGTGATGTCCGACAGGGCACCGTTAACTGAGACTCTCTGTTTGCGGTTGGATAGAAAAGATTTGATCCAATTTTGAGTGTTTCCAGTGATTCCGTAGGAGGTCAGTTTTGATAGAAGACGTAGGTGAGGCACTTTGTCGAAGGCTTTAGCAAAGTCAAGCAGGATTGCGTCAATTTGGGTCTTGTTGTCCATAGCAGTCATCCAGTCGTGGACTGTCTCAATGAGTTGAGATTCACAAGACAGTCCCGACTGGAATCCGTGTTGGAAGTGGAGAATGATGTTGTGCTTGTGCAGGTGTTTCCACATGTTACTTAGGATGATATGTTCCATTACTTTACAGAGGATGCAGGTTAGTGATATGGGTCTGTAGTTAGCTGGGTCAGATTTATGGCTCTTTTTGTGTATAGGAGTTACTAATGCTTGTAGCCAGTCATTAGGAAGTTTACGTGTGTTGTATGATTGTTGGAAAATTTGGGTGATGATGGGAGCTATCTGCTTTGCAGTTTCTTTAAGGACTCTGGCTGGGAGTTCATCTGGGCTTTGTTCTGGTTTAGATTTTCCAGCTGCTTTATTACGCCATCTATGCCAATTTCGAGAAGGGGGATGTTGGGGTAAGTAGAGGGGGTTATTTGGGGGATGGGGTGCTTTTCTTGGGTAAATACAGAGCTAAATTGGTTGTTTAGGGCATTTGCTTTATCTCGATCATTAATTATTGGTTGGTCGTTTACTCGAAGCGTGGGGATGCCAATGTTTTCTCGTTTATTTGCCTTAATAAATGACCAGAATCATTTTGGATTAGTTTTCAGGCTGTCTCCAATGTGGTTGTTAATATAGTCTTTGTAGGATTTTGCTAATGCTTTAGTAGCTTGCTTTCGGAGTTCCTTAATTTTTTCCCAGTCACTGTTTAGTCCAGTTTGCTTTGCCTTTTTGTGGCTTTTGTTTCGTCTTCTCTGCATTCTAATTAGTTCACGTGTTATCCAGGGGAGGTGGGTTTTAGCTTTTGTGTATCGTCTAGGTATGTTATTGTTAATCAAGGTAGTCAGACGTTCGCGGAAAAAGGTCCAGTTTATGTCTATATCCTGTGAGTTGGGGTCGATGTCGAAGTACTCAAGATTTAGTTTGTCTATGTCGTCTTTGAGTTGGTCCCAGTCTGCTGATTTGTAACTGTAAACTTGGTGGGGGGGTTTCTTGTTGCGAACTGGGTTTAAGTTGACATTGAAGGTCACGGATTCGTGATCGCTCATACCAGGAGTGGTGTGGGTGTTGATGATAATGGAGGGATTTGAGGTGAGTATGAGGTCAAGAATGTTGCCAGAAGCGATGCGTGTGGGGTCGTTTACCATGTTCTGTAGCCCAAAGTCGTTAATTAGTTCTAGTAGTTTGTTATGCTTGTTTGTTAGTGGTCTGGTGATTTGTCCAGTTGATATCAGGGAAGTTAAAATCTCCAGCTATGACTACGTTAGGGGGAGTTTTTTGTGATCTATATAGTTTAGTTAGGGAGTCGTGGAGAGCTTCAAGGGATTGGAGGTGGTCATTTGGGGGTCGATAATAAGATGCAAAGTATATGCATTTGTTTCGTGCAAAGTGAATTTTTGTCCAAATTATTTCACAATTTGAGTTTAAATTTTGGAGGGGTTCAGCTACACGGAAGGCTATAAGGACTCCACCGCCATGGACATTCCTGTCCTTTCTGATGGCCTCATAGTTGGGTGGTAGGAAAGAGTATGTAGCATAGTTTGCATCTAATTTAATTTCAACGAGAAATATGATGTCTGGATTATTATATTGAATAGTTGTCTTTAGTTGGGTTGCTTTTTCTATGCTCTTAACGCTGTTGGTGTTTATAAAAATTCCTTTAAGTGTGTTTCCTTGGGTTTTCTTGTGGCGTTCGGTGGTTGAAGTGTTTTGGGGGTTTGGGGCGAAAATTAAGCCTGCATTTTGTGATGTGTGGAGTATTGGGGTACTAAGCGTGGAGCTGTCAGACTGGGTGTTGGTAGAAATGGATTGCTCATTTCTAGATGAAGTGGTAATATTTGGAATTGGGCGCCCATATGGGCCAGGGTTTGGGTGGATGTCGCCTGAGAGTGCTATCAGTCTGCTGAGGTACAGATGTGTAACAATGTCTGATTTGAATTTGATTTGTGTGCAGGCCACCTACTTGTAAGCCATTTCGCCATTTGAGGGCTCGTCAGAATACCTAACAGGTAGTAATGACTCCCAGTAAATGACTGGTATGCTGGACTCAATCAATGGAGATGAGCCGAAATCTTAGCAGGAGTTATACATTCAACTACTGACTGTGAACATTACAGCCAAATTTCATAGGAGGCCTAATTCATCATCGCCATCTGTTCCCTCCTCCCTCCCTCCAAAAAGTAGGTCATACACTTGCACAGACATAAATAGAACACCCGTCAGTAAAACAAGACCGCTGAGTTGTCACATGATACAGCGATGCACAAGACCGCTGAGCTCTTATCATTTGTCGCACAATGCAGCGATGCAGGCACAGGCCAGTGACATCCATGCTGGACTGCAAGAACCCACTGGAGGCACAGTGTTGATATGATATATATCTTCGTCATATATCATTCCAGCATCTACTTAATGCCTTCAGTTGTTGAGTGTATTAATTGTACAATGGGACTGTTAAATCACTATAATAATATATAAGCTGCGGGTGGTAAACTTATGCCTCAATTAAGAATAGATCACTGTAAGGCACGTTTGTAAGATACAATTGCGTTTATTACAGCTTAACTACTAAACTTATACAAAACGAAGTTTCTCAGTCATTGCACAATTTACACTTCTGATCTAACTTCAGTACCACATGCCAAAGTACAAAATACAACCAAAAGAAAGAACATAATTAATACAAAACTTAAGATAAATTAGAACAAAATATGAAAGAAAAGACGGTATTAATAAAAACGGAATTAAACACTGCAATACAGACAGTATTAAAGACGACTGACCACAATCAAGAGTGAACCAGGACTTGCGTTAGCCTGTACACATTACAAACACAAAACATAAGCTATTGTATGTATTAATGTAATACTAATACTCTACATCCCTCTCCCTCCCTCCCTCCCTCCCTCCCTCCCTCCCTCCCTCCCTCCCTCCCTCCCTCCCAGCATAAACTCAACAGTCAACAATGTTGTCTATTTCACATGTGTATTATCCAAGCCATTGCCTGACTAGCCTTGTTGTCATTGCACTGTTGTTTACAAACAAGTCTTCAATACTACTCAATACACAGGTCTCTAGGAAATAGTCAAGATCAGCTTGCGTAAGTGTCCTACTGTACTTATTACATGCACAATCTATCCATGCACCTTGTAGATCAAATCTCATAACATATTAACTATAACAATAGCACCACTAAACATGATCGAAACTGTACTTTCTGAAGTGTTCTATACATGTATCAACTACTGACTGCAAATGGTAAAAATATAATTAAGCCCTGTGCTACATTCTTCCGTAAGGTCCAAAAATCACTCGTTCCCATCTTCAAACACATTAGTAATCAAAGTCACCGTTAAGCAATTATAACTGATAAAGTAAATACCTTGACATAAAAACATGGACAGTTCTCTATCACACAGTATGGCACAATTATAAATTGAAAGCATTGCTTAATAAGGTTCAAAATATAATTTGTGTTGGTTTCGTAAGATGTGTTGGGCCATCCCGCCAAAGTTATTTCATAGCAATGCCAGCTCATCTTCTTCGAGTAGCTTTTGATCTCCAATGGACTTGAGAAGGTCTGTCATTTTTTTCTTCTGCTGTTTTCGTCTAACCTTTTGATTCAAGATCTTTATTTTCCGTTTCAATTTTACAGTTTTCTCAACCATCTTTGAAGATAATGGCTGGTTTTTTGATACGTAGCAATGTTCTGTACTTAATCTGCAAGCCACTTTGTTAGGACTTGGAAGATCATCAAGTTCCACTACATTGCTGCCTACAGATGACTCAGCAGGCCGCTTTCTGGCCTTTCTCACTTTCTGTTGTTTCGGTTGCAGTGGGAAAGGAAGTTGAAAATGGAGGAAACTGCTTCTTTTAATCTTGTTGGGACGAACAACAAAACACCTCTCCTCAAGTGTTCACTTCAAAGAAAACAAGAAAACTATTGCTTGTCGGTGTCCAGTTTTTCTCCTGATTGCCTGCATCCATGCTGCTCGGTGTTCTGGCCTATTCTTTATATAATCTTTATCAGTAATAACCTAAATACCACCCCATTAAGTAGGGTGTGCCATGAAGTTGGAGGTGGGACGTTGCCATGGTCCTAAAATTGGTGGGAGGTGGGAGAAGTGGGACCACTGCCATGGTCCTGCCGTTGGTGGGAGGTGGGAGAGGTGGGACTACTGCCATTGTCCTATCATTGGTGGGAGGTGGGAGAGGTAGGACCACTGCCATGATCCTGCTATTGGTGGGAGTTGGGACCACTGCCATGGTCCTGCTATTGGTGGGAGGTGGGAGATGTGGGACCACTGCCATGGTCCTACCATTGGTGGGAGGTGGGAAAGGTGGGACCACAGCCATGGTCCTGCCATTGGTGGAGGTGGGAGAGGTGGGACCACTGCCATGGCCCTGCCATTGGTGGGAGGTGGGAGAGGTGGGACCACTGCCATGGTCTTGCCATTGGTTGGAGGTGGGAGAGGTGGGACCACTGCCATGGTCCTGCCATTAGTGGGAGGTGGGAGAGGTGGGACCACTGCCATGGTCCTGCCATTGGTTGGAGGTGGGAGAGGTGGGACCACTGCCATGGTCCTACCATTGGTTGGAGGTGGGAGAGGTGTGACCACTGCCATGGTCCTGCCATTAGTGGGAGGTGGGAGAGGTGGGACCACTGCCATGGTCTTGCCATTGGTGGGAGGTGGGAGAGGTGGGACCATTGCCATGGTCTTGCCATTGGTGGGAGGTGGGAGAGGTGGGACCACTGCCATGGTCCTGCCATTGGTGGGAGGTGGGAGAGGTGGGACCACTGCCATGGTCCTACCAGTGGTGGGAGAGGTGGGACCACTGCCATGGTCTTGCCATTGGTTGGAGGTGGGAGAGGTGGGACCACTGCCATGGTCCTGCCATTGGTTGGATGTGGGAGAGGTGGGACCACTGCCATGGTCCTGCCATTGGTGGGAGGTGGGAGAGGTGGGACCACTTCCACACATCGCTCAATAAATATTTTGATATAAAATGTGTCGTATTAGGTCTTTATACAATAACATGACTATTAAATAACTGTTGTTGAGGGATTCATTACACGTAAATAATTTACTTAAAATTTGCACACATGTCTCAAATGCAATGTCGTCTAAAACTGTTATGCTTTTAAATTTATGGCATTAATGCATGTTCATGCTGACAGTCAACTAAACTATTTTTGTATAATTGAGGATTCCTACCTGTGAAAAGAGATAGGAAAAGAGATGTTAGATCATGTCTTCTGTCGATTCGTACAGCTGTAAGCCGCACAGGAAATAACTATATTCGTTGTCCCACAACTGTCTCCAACAAGCCTCCAAATGGTGTGGACAGTTAAACACTATTGCAGGCTGCTCACTCCAGTATAAACAACCCAACTGTCCACACTTATGACACAACTGCTAATCAATCTAGTGGCCATGCCCCACTAAGAACAAATGACAATGACACATCTTCAAGTTAACTGGTTCCTGATGTCATCGTCACTGGCTACTAGCCCGATAAGTTTATACTTCTCTGGTAGCCAGCTCATCTTTATTGCTTTCGTTTGCCTTATATTGCACATGATGATGGTTAGGAGGAAATAAATTTACTTACTTACACATGTTAGACAACTATTTGTAACATGCTATGTTCACACTATAAACAGTACTACCCTATGTGTCATGCAGTGGATGCAACTGTTTCTGCCGTACAATGAAATGCCGGCCAGTGGTCCACGCCCGCTTCACTGCAGTGAGCTGGCTTATCGCTCTTGTTTATAGCGGAATGATGTAACTCTATGTACACATGTATACTAGCGCACTGGAAAATTCTACATACGCAGGCGTCGCTTCCCACGACGGTTGGCGCAAGTTTGACTCTTTTCGGCCTCGCTGAAGGAGTTCGTTTTGTTGTTGTTTCATTGATGCGGACAGCGCCTTGGGTGTCTCGTGTCTCTTTCATCGGGTTGCACTTTTCGATCTCATCGACTATGAGCCGAAACTTTTCATCAGAAATCTTATCATCTAGGAGCGCAGTAGACACGTGGTTTGAAATTGTGTTTAGCTTCGCTTTGGCTAGCACACGAATTTCATCGTGTTTTTTTAGCCTTGATTGCAAGACGGCGACTGACGAATTTGCCAGTCACGCCGAACAGCCCGCAGGCTAGAGCGGCTACTTCTAGGCTCAGAACAATTGGGGCTGCGATAATGGTAAAGAGGAGGCCGACACCTCCAATACCCAGGCCCATTCTGGCAGGTAGAATGGCTGTGTCGACTCCATCACAGGCGTTCACACCGCGATGGTACATTTTGTATAGAGTGGACCACGTGTCCTGCTCTGCTTCAAGTTGTCGCTTGAACAAGTTAATCTGTTGCAGCCTGGATGACTGCGGAGACGCAGCTATGCAGCTCCGGGTAGAAGGACCGGGACGACGGGGCGAGCGGGCGCCGCCCTCACTGGACCCCTTATAATTTATTTTGGCGGCTTGGCTTTGGAAGCCGCGATGGCCGTGGCGTTTGCGCAGCAGCATTTAAAAACAAAACCACGGCGGACCATCGCTGTTGCCGTGGCTCCCGCAGTCAAGCCAACGATGCAATTGAAGACAGACCCAGACTTGTTTTATATATGCAGTGGTGTTACCACGATGTCTTCTCCAAGCACACGACGGTAAGATGTTGGTCAACGCGGCCCACCACTCCGCAGTTGTTCGCAGCCTAGCCATAGGGTATGCTCGCCTCAGCAAAATGATCTTCGAAGATCCTACCCGAACCTCGATCTCACCGGCTAGGATGTGGCGACCGATTGCTTCCGGGATCATGCTTCAGTTAGACTTCCTGGTGTGTTACAGACAAATGTATTGGAACAGTAATTTTAGATATGTGTAATTTAAAAAAACCTATATCATCTGACATAACTGCATTTGAGCAGACACATTGGAAAGTTTGCTGGTAGAACATGTTAGCAGTGTAACTGTGGATATTTAGATTATTTAAATAGGCGGAAGGATTTTTGGCGATTTTTTCGCCACAAGGCACGTGTACGAAGTGATTTATGCAGAAATTGGTAAATATTGACGGGTATGGCACGTTCAGCCGTTTTAAAAGAGTTAGAAATATGTGATTTTTACAAAACTCGACCAGCATGTCAATGAGATGATGACAACGGCAGGAAAGAAGTTTCCGAATATTTTATGGTTCCGTTTTCTTATAATCGTGCAAAACGTTAGCATGGTCGCCAATGGGAAACGTAACAGTAGGCTAAACCCTTCTGTCGCACTGCTGTTTGGAGGTGCGCTCGTCAATGCACTTGCCTTTAGTGGCAGCGATGTCCTGTGCTACGGGGTCCGGGGGTTGACGAAGAGCGCAAACACCAGGGCAAAACCGTTGAGTAGCTACAAGCTGCACATGCTCAATGGTCCCGATAAAGAACAATGCGCCTGGACTGGATCAACGAGGAGCTCCGCAGATAAGAACACGCCAAGTACACTTTCCAGATGTCGATGCAGCAATCCGCGAGTATAACCAGGTCATGAGCAAAACATTACCGTGGAGCGTGAACCACAGCTCTACGACTTCTGTGTACCGTCGGACGACCAAAAAGACCGCGACATTACCTTTGTTGTTCTGGGAATGGGCGCGACCGCGTTAGTTGCGTACAAACTCACCAAGCAGCTGAAACAGCTTTGTTGGACTCACGCTGATCTCCTCGCTGTAAGGCATGCAAGACTGGAGTAGTGAGGTGAGGTACTATTTTCGGATTTTGTCTGCACTACTCATAGGCACCGTCATGGGAATCCCAGAATAGCTATACTGTGCATTGCTGGAGGTGGGCCATTGCACCAAATGTCATAAAATCCCGGGTCACTTAACGTCGAGTATGATTGACGTGGCCCAACGAAGTTTCGAGATATGGCGCCGCGATTCTACCGCTGCCAAAACGTTTGCCCCCATGGTCTTGTAGGAGCCCACTAATCGCTCGATGTCTTTAGGGACAATTTTTGCAGATGCTTGGCCCGTAGAACGGTTTACACGCCTGTTGTAGGACTCAGTGATCTTGGACAAGAAGTCAACCCAGTTGTTTTGTCACTTTGCAAGAACCACCTTTCCAGAAGTGTGCAAAGAGTGAGGTGGAAACGATCGACCCACCCAAAAGGTGCAAAGTTGTTAGGCTCAGTGAGCCGCTTCTTCTTGAGCGGCTCAGCGTACACATAGCGACTGTTATCTTTGCGATCTATCGACCAGTGGCTCCAGGCAGACACACCGATAGCCCTGATCCACCACCTTCTGTCGGGCCCACGAGACTGTCACATAATCATAGTCAGTGAATTGCATTCCCGTGGCAACATCAGCAGATCGATGTCCCTGGATTCGCTTTGCAATATTTGTCTAGGAGAGGTGCATAGGGTCAATGTGGGCTACCAGAACTATATCTAATAACCAACACCGAGCGATGGCAGTGCGGAACCATCGGGCGGTCACCAGGCCCGAATTGGCATCGTGGACAAGTTGTCACCAATCGTCTGCCCATGGTTGGCATGGCCCGTGCGACACCAGGGTCGGCGTTGGAGCCTGTGGCTGCTCGCTTGGCTCATGGTGCGGTTAATGCCATCTCCCCAGCGCACAGTTACGGGCTTTGCGTCAACTACGCGGTCACCTACTTGCCAAGTGTCATTTGCTGTCTCCACGCCCACACGCGCCTCTTGGACCCATGCGTTGATCCAGGGCACCCCACGAAATGGTCTTGAGACCATGACGGACGGGCGTAGGAAGACGTCCTCGCTAGAGAGGCTGTCCTGACGTAGCTCGTCGTAGAGGGCTTCCACCATCTGCTGTTCCAGCGCTGGCGTAGCAGTACACACCTCGGAGCAGTACACACCTCGGAGCAGTGCACACCTCGGAGCAGTGCACACCTCGGAGCAGTGCCCACCTCGGAGCAGTACACACCTCGGAGCAGTACACACCTCGGAGCAATACACACCTCGGCCCGCGGCGATAGTGGCCGAAGAACTGCAGAGCATCATCGCTGTAATGCGAGAGCGCTTTACGCGGGGTAATTTCACTGGCCAGTTTCTCCGCACACTCCATAGCCGCTCGTACCGCTGCTGAGTCCACGTCGCGCCTACGTCGGGCTGCTCTCCTACGATCGTCGGGCTGCTCTCCTACGATCGTCGGGCTGCTCTCCTACGATCGTCGGGCTGCTCTCCTACGATATCGCCAGGCAAAGCCCGTCGTACACGTATTACCAGGCCGGTCGCTATGCCCTGAATGTATATACAATTCTTACAACGAGGGGCCAAACGATCAACCATTAACCACTGACATTAACTATTACACCACCACCAACCACCATGACATTAACATTATATTTGTTGTTGTTGCACAAATGTTGTGTGTACGCGAAACTCCTACATAGATTTACCAATTATTTGTGTACTCCATTTTTATTGAGTCTTTTTTATTGGGGTAGGGGAAACGAGGCCGGGGACACCGGCAGCAGTAGCCACGGCACCTATGCGCCACACTCAATTGTTTGTTGAACTGAACTGTTTTGACTTCAGCCCATAACGGGATGGTTCCAAAACTGTAATTTCAGAACCAACAAACAATATTTTGCAACCACGTATATCATATTCACTCCATTAACAGTTATCGTACCATCCTAACAGTTTGGAAGCTTGAAAATGTAAACATTGACTATAATGCGTACTATGCTTAAAACTAGGGAAAGTCGACTTTATTCTCCGTCGAGACACATGTTTCGATAGAAGTGTAACAAATAAAGAACAACCAAGAAGAACAAGGATGGAAAAGAGTGTGTTCTGTAAACCTTATGTCAGCGGAGACTCAGTGTCAGGCCTGGTGTCTGTTATAGAGCCCACATTCCTTTGTAACAGCAAAGTGGGCCGAACAAGGTTTGTTTTCAATAAACGCCATCCATTTAGCTTTTTTCATATCTATATTATTGTTGAATGCATAAACATATATGTAATGTTGAGACTCTATCTAGTAGCCGCGTGTATTTGACATGTGGAACATTCAACACGAAACAAGTAAAGATGTTGATGCATAATCTATACTTTTGGGGGATTTCAGATATGGCACAGAGGAATCAGAACAATAAGCCAAAGAGGGAGAAAGCAACCCACTATGAAATATTCAACAGAGACGTGCCGTTTGAACACTTTATATCCAAAGAACGTTTTAATGAAGATTGGGAACTGAGGAAAGACGGTATTGGGTATTACAACAAAACATTTTTTGATAAATGCCGATGTAGACCATCTGTGTACGAAATGGCTGTGAATGTCCCCGGGAGTGGCAACGTTGCCGTGTATGTGGGAAGGACAGAAGACATATGTGACAGGATGGACGCTTACGCTGATACCGGCAGTCACAAAGCTGAACAAATCAACGATGTACTTAACAAAGGCTTATTTGTTATGATGAGGAGTGTTAAACGAATACACGCAATGGAAGTAGAGGACGCTCTTCTGGAGACGTACGACTACGCGTGGAACAAGCAGGGACAGGAACGGACACGTCATCGGGAGTTGATTGTCGATGGCATAAAAGTATCCAACGACAAGTATTGATGGTCCAACAAGACACTGAAGTCTGTAAACGCCGATCTAACAATTAACTTCACTGAACAGGAAACTAATTTAAATTATGCCTTAATACTGTTCTCTGTAGCTTTTTTTAACATCAGATTATACCTAGCGCATTATGCTTACATGCTGTTTTACGTATATTTAGTTTTATATATTTTGTTGATATGATGCGATTACAGAGGCATAGAAAGGAGAGGCAACTAGGACGAACGAGTGATCTTAGGATTTGTTCTCCTAGGATTAACTTTTATATGTTATGTGCAAAATAATGCCCATCGTCAAGGCACTATTATTATCTGTGTCTGTAATATATCGTGGGAATATGCAGATTATACACATTGCTTTTTAAAATGTTTACCGAACATGAAATTTGACAAAGGATATGCTTCTCAAAACCGTTACTACAAGTCACTATGACTGTTGTACTACTATCTACTTACCACAAATAAAAGGTAAATAAATAGTAGTTTAATAATGGCATGTCTGTTCAGCTCAAAGTACGTACTACTAATATTTTGAACAGGAATAAATATATAAATTACAGTGTAATAATAATAATGTTACAAATGATACATGTGTGCATTGTTCAGCTACCATTTTACCATGATTTTATCATCGTTTTATATAGGGATGTATGTTACAGTGTTATTGGAAAAATCCACAGGCTATGTGTAAATGTGATTTTTAGCTGTGTCTGCAATTATATACCTGGTGGTCATTGTTCTAACATATATACCTGGTGGTCATTGTTCTAATATATATATACGTGGTGGTCATTGTTCTAACATGTAGTCATCGCCTGAAAATATAGCGATTTGGGAACACCCGTACGTTATATACAACCAGTTTAATTGTAATCAATGATGTACATCAATCTAATAAAATGTGTACGTAATCGTTCCTATCCTATGTGCGTGGACAATCTGAACATACTTTCTGTGATCGTTCCTATCCTATGTGCGTGGCCAATCTGAACATACTTTCTGTGATCGTTCCTATCCTATGTGCGTGGCCAATCTGAACATACTTTCTGTGGTCGTTCCTATCCTATGTGCGTGGACAATCTGAACATACTTTCTGTGATCGTTCCTATCCTATGTGCGTGGACAATCTGAACATACTTTCTGTGATCGTTCCTATCCTATGTGCGTGGACAATCTGAACATACTTTCTGTGATCGTTCCTATCCTATGTGCGTGGACAATCTGAACATACTTTCTGTGATCGTTCCTATCCTATGTGCTTGGACAATCTGTACATACTTTCTGTACATTGGTAAACCATGTCTCGAAACACAACAAATGGACTTACAGTAATTAACAGTTAACTGGACCCCATCCTTCTTGTGTGTGTGTGTGTGTGTGTGTGTGTGTGTGTGTGTGTGTGTGTGTGTGTGTGTGTGTGTGTGTGTGTGTGTGTGTGTGTGTGTGTGTGTGTGTGTGCGTGCGTGCGTGCGTCCGTTACTTGGCTATACTCTGATAAACATATGTACGTGTATCTCCATACAAACGTGTATGCATTCACATAAAACACACACGCCAGCACGCACGCACGCACGCACGCACACACACACACATACACACACACGTCCCACACTTCGAGGCTTGAACAAAAAAAAACACCAGCATGTGGTCTTGACATGGAAGGATGTCCGCTGACGATCCCGAGTCCTCGAGGTCAGCTTTGTCATTTATGGTCAGCGTCACTGTGCTTTGGATCTGTGTTCACTCATTACCGTGTAAATGGTAACTTCTTTGTTCATGTGGTGAACCTTTACTGGTTCAACACATATTGGTATACAGCTCAGATAAATAAATAAAATAAATAAAACATTTGGTTAGGGAGAAAGAATGCAAAGAAGACTATATATAATACTAAATAACTACAGTAAACAATTATATGCACGTGCCTGCCTATTTTCAAGTGGACGTAACTCTGGGCACTTGCCGTGTAAAATCGATTTACATTCCAACACATCACACTTTGTACATACAGTTGAACGAACATCATGGTACACGTCACATAGCATCTAAACACGTGTTAAATAACCATTAAGCTCCATTCTAAGGTATTTTCTTATATACTGCTGCTGTTAAAAGATTCCGTGTGTTTTTACGCAGCTCGATACCCCGTTGACTCCCGGTGTATTTGTATTTACAATGAAATGGGGACACGCCCATTCAGACCTTTCTCTCTTTGTATAAATACACCAACTACTTGGTAGGTTGGTAATGGGCAATCCAATTTTATTTATATCCAACAAGAATTGTCACTGTGCACACAGCAATAGTGACAATGTATGCCACAAATTGTGCACAGCCTGGTGTATTACTGATTAAGCTGGCATGTATGACCAATTAGTAAACAATACCAGATTAGATTTAACATTAGTGATATTTTCTACTGTAGCTAGCAAATTGTCAAAGACACTCTTTACCAAAAACCCTTGCTGCTCTTATACAAAGCGACAGCATACAAAGAGGGAAAAGTACCTTTGTGCAGACAAGCATACATAATTATATGTATATAGTGCTAGCTAGAGTATTTACAATGATATACACAAAAGTGGGGGAATAAACTCTCTTACAGCGATACACACAAAAGTGGGGGAGTAAAACCCCAATGATATACACACAACATTTGGGGGAATAAACCCCTTGATACAACATTCAGATCAATTAGATATCTAGACATGTTGTCACGTAATATGCGAGTTTAGAAAGCATATCGACACCTTCTATACTGCTGCTGTTTAAAGATATTCAAGACCCAGATGAAGCCAATTTGATGATGTTTATTGATGCAGTTGGCGGTTGTGAAACTGCACAGAAGAAATGGGCAGGAAAATGGCTGCCAATTTGTTACATAACAGCGGCCCATTTTTCAGCATATTATGTATGCCTTCTCATACAAACCTCACAATAAACCACCGATATGACAAAACACAAGTAGGGTGTTTATTATAACTGTCTGCACTTCTTAATTTGTTTTTGTTCTGCGAAAGTAAACAAATTAGGCTTCTGCGCATTATCTTCGTGTCTAACATACCCGCATTCTGCAGAGATAACTGCGCGGTCTACGGGACAAAGTCTATTCTTGCGATAAAAGTTTATCAGAAAACTCATCAATCATTGAGTAGTTGGATGGCTGATAGTAAATGTATCAAATGTATTTCATAATCTATTATTGTGTGCTCCACTTAACACTTTCTGTACTCGTGATCTGAGCTGCTTTTCTTTGCGAAATGATTTAACTCTCCCATCTCCGTCGTGTGCGGGATATTTCTTTTCGAATGATTGTGGCTCAGTAATTATTGCAAATACTGATAGGCAGACACCAATTCCGCTTCGTGACATCGTGTAACGATGACTGGGTTCTGTCATGCAAGAAGAACTTTACCAAAGAACTTTATTCACTACGGCGACCATAATACACGATTAACAGTAACTGAACTCGACGATAATTTACGGGTCAAACTATTCTAAATGCTGAGTGTAACATTACATCAATGGCTCAACGTTCATTAATGTGGTTTCACCACAGTAGGCTCAGTCATAGCATTTGGAAGGAAGATGAAATATGTTTTGAGTCAAGCAAAACTATTTTATGCAAATGGATGAATTTTTAGATTCGCTGCATGAGATCCATCTGCCATGTGACGTCGTAGCACAGAATTCCCCACACCAAATATGTGCGAATAGCGGCGTCTCAAACAACCAGAGTACTTTAAACATGTCCCAGCTTCGTTGGATTGGATACTGTTCCTTAACAGTGGTAAATTCTACAGCCGTCGGTTAGGTACGAGAATTCTACTGCCACCGGTTAGATAGACCTACGGGAATTCTACAGCCGCCGGCTAGGTACGGGAATTCTACTGCCGCCGGTTAGATACGGGAATTCTACTGCCGCCGGTACAAAAGCACTGTTTGAAGGAAAACATTTTGCTTTAGAATGAATACACATATATTATAGTCATAACAAACGTGTTTATCATTTCGTTTCTAGCGTTGCAATTTTACGACACAAATTTAACTGATGACTTTATTAGAAGATTTCGCACTGCGTCGATGGCGCCATTTTGCTTTGTTTGTTGCACTTGAATGCGTCACGAAATTCTGACATCTGGCTTAAAGCACCATTCAACCTACAATGACAATAATACATTCTCAAAACATCGTTCAACATACACGCACGCACGCACGCACGCACGCACGCACGCACGCACGCACGCACGCACGCACGCACACACACACACACACACACACACACACACACGCACACACACACAGGCCTGGGCACACACGCACGCACGCACGCACGCACGCACGCACGCACGCACGCACACACACACACACACAGTATATGATAGCAAACCCTCAATCAAGCGAGCTGCTAAGTCGGAACGGAATAAGTTTTATAAAGACAGGTAAACATTAAGTTGAGCTTAGACTCAAACAGCAGGTCCGTATCATATTGGTGCGTGTAGGGCTAGGTAGAGGGAGAGGGAGAGGGAGAGGGAGAGGGAGAGGGAGAGGGAGAGGGAGGGAGGTGCTAGGTGTTTACGAATAGATTTTCATTTGGCGAGCGAGTATGGCCAGACTACGACACTCGTGACGCAGGGTTACCTGACAGTTTGGCGCGGCCCATGGAATTAACATGTTGTCTGTTCAACAAGGTTTTCCTAATAAACCACTGGCGTGATATTCTTGATTATTGATGCAAATGGTTTTGTTTTAATAACTCTTTTAGGTGCACAGACCCAAAACCTTGACTCGTCGGCAGTCGGCAGGGATGGATGTTCAGATAGGTATCGCCCTCTAACGGATATGAGTGTATTATATTTAGACGCTTTTTCGCATATTTTCCGTAATAGCAGGGACGGATATAGGATTTGACCAACGGGGAGGGCAGCAACCCCTACATGGGGGTCCGGGGAATGTATTTACTATTCTTTAAATGGTGTATTCCGGGGCATTACGTTGTGAAAATATGCTCAGGTGGATGTTCTGTAAACCACCGTGGATCATTTTATTATCATATTAATTAAACGAACAAAACAAAATCAGACCAAGGAACACGTTGAACCGTTTAATGTATTAGTGTATTGTACGTGTATGTGTGGTTACTATGCACCAATCAGTAGCAGTTCAATGAGCACTCGGAGGATTAAGAAAAACATTACTTTTTTGGGTGCTTCCTGCTGAAATTGCTTTGATGTCGAGTTTGAAGTCTTTGTGTACACGAAGTAGCACCAACACATTGAGGCGTTCCTGGTGCCTGGTGCCTGGTGCCTGGTGCTCCGTGTTACGGTTTGCATCAGTTTGAACGTAGAATGTGTACGGTCCGCTCCAGCACTTGTGACTGATAATAGCATCAGCAAATGAAAAATACGGAAAAGATTTAGGAACATGGAGCTGGATGTTGCACTCATTGTTTCCTGTAGATTATTGGGCCTTGTTTCTTCTGACGAATGCCACTTTTTCTTCCCCAGTCTGACTTCAGCTGACATGGACGCTGGAGGAGGCAGGTCACGGCTGTAGCATTCGTGGAGGTCGGTTGTGTTAGCAAAGCTTGCCACGTTATTGGGTAGGGACTTAAGGCCGAGCATGGCTTTCCTTGTTATCGCACTGAATCTCGTGTCAAATTCCAGGAGAAGGTGGTCTAAAATGGTACGATTACAAAGCGTCGCCAGTATATTTCTAGGGTGTCTGTCTCTACGTTGTTTGTCACGGTCTACCTCCACGTTGTCTGTCACGGTCTGTCTCCACGTTGTCTGTCACGGTCTGTCTCCACGTTGTTTGTCACGGTCTACCTCCACGTTGTCTGTCATGGTCTACCTCCACGTTGTCTGCCACAGTCTGCCTCCATGTTGTCTGTCACGGTCTGTCTCCACCTTGTCTGTCACGGTCTGTCTCCACGTTGTCTGTCACGGTCTGTCTCCACGTTGTCTGTCACGGTCTGCCTCCCACGCTACGAATACAAAGCGTCGCCAGTATATTTCTAGGGTGTCTGTCTCTACGTTGTTTGTCACGGTCTACCTCCACGTTGTCTGTCACGGTCTGTCTCCACGTTGTCTGTCACGGTCTGTCTCCACGTTGTTTGTCACGGTCTACCTCCACGTTGTCTGTCATGGTCTACCTCCACGTTGTCTGCCACAGTCTGCCTCCATGTTGTCTGTCACGGTCTGTCTCCACCTTGTCTGTCACGGTCTGTCTCCACGTTGTCTGTCACGGTCTGTCTCCACGTTGTCTGTCACGGTCTGCCTCCCACTGAGTTCGCTGTCACTGACCCAGCAACGTTGACCCTCTCTGCAGTCGTCTTGTCTCACTGTACTCCGCATCAGCAATTTGTCTAATGTCGATAATGATGTTCTTTACCAGAGTGACTTCTTCGTAGCCCGGAGAACATCCTGCGTAGTCCGTCATTGTTTTTGAGCTCCATTTGTTGCCCTCGTTGTTCAGTCGGACAATCAAGGTTGGCTTCATACATTTCATGAAACTCCTCCAGTGTAGTGTGTCGTTCCACCCGCCTTGTTTCACACAGTAATTTCACCTTTCAACACCCACTTCCTTCAAACCTTCACGCTTCCTCTGGATGTTGATCTCTTCTGTAGGATGCTCTAGTCGTCGTCTAATTGGTGAATATTTGAAGAATATAGCCAGGGTATGTAGGGTATGTAGGGTATGTAGGGTATGTAGGGTATGTAGGGTATGTAGGGTAGACGTCATGTTTTGTACTTCAGGACCCGTGCATGCTTTGGGTAGAGCCAAAGTCAGGCTCTCAGCTTAATTAAAGTTAATTATGAAATAAGAGTAAAGCTCAAACATTATTTAAAGGCAAAACGGGGGAGGCGTGCGCCCCCAACGCCCCCCTCTGGATCCGAGCCTGCGTAATAGAGGACGTAAGCATCTCGACCTAGTTTTAGCTATGGAGTCAACGGGCGACTTTGGCTGTTTTGATGCCTGAGTAAAGAATAGGGTCATATTTTTTTTTTTTACTCACAGAACTCACACCAAACGGTGTAAATATGTCTGATTTTAGACCGATGAAAAGATGATAACAACTGGATAAAATGTATTATCCAGTGTATCGTGTTTTTATTAAAGTGTGCCGAGTTGAACTACGCGTCAGTTGAAATTACAATCAACTCATGCATGATCATTGGTATTAAAACAAAACAACCTGCTTTGCTCTTTTATGTTCCACGTGACCCTACCAAATGAGAATTTTGCCGTAATTGTGTAGTCCGTGTTGTCAATAACAACATTTAAACCACATTGGAATCATCATATCTCACTGGCTTTTATTTGGCTACCATTGAAGCACTGTTGGAATTCTATGTTTTATTACTTACATAATATCGTCGGGTATATAGTGATTTCTGGCCCACATGTATGCACGTTCATCTCGTTCCAAGAAACACCTCGTCTACAAAATACATTAACAAATTATTTATAACTATGCACGCACGCACGCGCGTACATGCCTACTGTGCACGGCAGTAAATTTTAGGCATGTAAGACATGTGTCCAACATGGTTTTGTGTTTTGCGTTTTGTTGCAAGAGAAGACAAACGTTTAGGTCATAATTACTGGCCAAACAACTATCGATACAATCATTATTAACAATAATAGACTCAATGATTCTTCAGCCGTCTGTGTTTTACCTGAGCTGTGGCTACGAAGAATGCTTGCTCCAGTGTAATGCCAAGTCCGGCTGGAGTAGGCCGCTGCTCGTGGTCATTCGCCCACTTCTTGTAAGCCTGTTGGCACACATCAGACGAAGATCATTGATATGACAAGATGTTTTTCACCGACACCGCGACTAAGATAATGGTTGAATACTAAGTGGAAACTAAGATGGAATGCGAATATAGCATTGACGGAGATAACCTGTCCTATATGAGAGCCAAAGGATTAGGCATTCATATTCCCGGCTGGCGGCATAATGGGTTACTGGTAGCCTTTTCGAAAGGTTTAGCATAAAAAGTCGGGCAGGATGGAGATGAGTAAGTACACGAATCCTAGTAGGAGAAATCATCTTCGTGAACCATTGATGAGGTGGATCCACCCGTGTAAAGTGGAATGAACTTTGTCAAGTTTGTCGTTTGAACTTTGTCAGTGAGAAACATTGCCAACATTTCTCTCAGTTATATTGCAAGTTAAATTCGGCTTAAAAACTGTGTTCAGCACTGCACAACTATGCGGGTTTACAGACATTTTCATTTGTAATCTTAAAATAAGACATACTAGGACTACATTAGCTCTTCTTTGTACCAAACACATAGAAGGGTCATGCTTTTATATTTGATCCATCAAAAAAATTCGGAATATCCGAGTTTAACACAATTGTATTTCATTGTCTTTTAGCTATATCTTTGTATTTTGCTATTGTCTAATATCACAAAAGCTGAATGGTTCCAGGATATGTAATTCATCTCGCTTATGATTCAGTTTCAGGACTTGAACGTATCGTTGAGCACTGTGACACTTACTCTGTAGGCCAGCCGCAGTCCAGCGACTCGCCTGATGGCTTGACTGTAGTCGTACTCTCCCGACACGTCAACCTATCAGATCGAAAAGAAGAACGCCAAATTCCACAATTAATGTTGTCCGGCAGAGTGAACCAGCTTTATCAGATGGACGTACATTATGTATTATTATGCTATATGTTAACGATTGGTAAAATGTAGTATGCACGCTGTGTGAACTACAGCAAATGTTTCATAATAATAATAATAATAATAAAAAGACTTCTTTGGCGCCAATATCCTCGGAAAATCCGAGCTCAGTGGCGCAAATAGCAGATGAATATGGAGAGCACGTGTTGTGGTACTCTACACATCCGACGCATTCCTAGCGACACACTAACATTCTAAAACACCCCTACTCCCAAACCACATACATCTTAAGTTGAAACTGAACCCAAACAACAACTTGTTATAACCTTCGACCTCTCCTCGTTGACCCACCGTTCTCTTGGTGCCGTCAATGAGGTACGGTCCCGCCTTGAGCGTGCTGTAGTAATCGCGGAAACAGCCGGCTTTCTTGTCGAACTCTGCCGTCGTCTCCGCTGTCCACCAGTCGCCGTATGTTCCATTCACCCAGCGGAAACTTCCTGCAACGTCATGCTCCGTTGGTCAGTAATTTTTCAGCATGAGCCTGCGTTTGCTATTGCGTTTAAATACTGTTTAGCTAAACAGTCCTGTTCGTTATTAATCTCTACTTGGACATAAGTTAGGTCAGAACGACTCGATGTTGACATAGGTCGTTGTTCCCGTTTTGTGTGACAAGATAATATAATTGTCAGGCTGTGAAAGCTAGTGCAAAACAAATATATAATTCAGTGACTCTCCATCAAAGAGCAACCGAGACACGCCCCGTATAACGGTTTGTTAACATCTCTATACATCTTACCATACTCGTCTATCGCGTTCACAGCTTCCTCGCCAAACATCGACCCCAAGCCGGCGAAGTTGAGGAAGGGTTCTGACGTCAGGCCGTAAACGGGGAACTGCAGCGTCCCTGGCGGCACATACACTTCGTTGTACTGGTAGATGAAGTGTGGGTGGACGGAGAAGGCGAGTGTGTGCACGCTGGTCATCCACACGTAGTACTTGAGACTCACTTTCAGCGCCATATTCGCTAGGTGGCGCCTGAAGCGGTTCACTCGTACAAGATTCGTCAGGTAGCCTTCCGTTTGGTTGATGTTCAGCTGAATTTATTCATTATTTATTTCAACATTGTAGTGTGTAATAATAGTTAATTTCTTGCTTTAATTCGTATTTAATATGCATTCATATAGCTATCATAAAATGCAACTCGATGCATTTAGTTGTAATAACAATACAATGTAGTGTAGAAGGTGTTCGGCGAGAGAGCCACGTTACTGTAGTACTTTTATAACCAAATGTTTTTTATCAAATGTGTGTTTCATTGTTTTGAGATACCATAATCACCGAGGAAAAGCCGTATCAATTTGTTTGACATGGTTGTATGCACAATGGTTGTATGCACAATGGTTGTATGCACAATGAGACCAATGCTATTACCTTAGCGTAGAAGTTGTCCACCTTCTCCTCGTCCGAGTAGTAATTTGTGAATGAAACCAACACTTTGGTAGCGCGCAACTGAAATCAAAATACTAAACAACGTTACACGTTACACGTTACACGTTGTCTTCTCGTTCTGGTGTCATTGGTTCATGTGACTTTACTACTGTCCCTTTGCCTTCCGTGTCATTGCTACTGGCCTTTTACCTCCCGCGTAGTTGCTAGTATGTCTTTCTTTGTCATTGCTAGTGTCCTGCTGACTCCTGTGACATCGCTACAATCATTCTTTGTCATTGCTAGTGTCCTGCTGACTCCTGTAACATCGCTACAATCATTCTTTGTCATTGCTAGTGTCCTGCTGACTCCTGTGACATCGCTACAATCATTCTTTGTCATTGTTAGTGTCCTGCTGACTCCTGTGACATCGCTACAATCATTCTTTGTCATTGCTAGTGTCCTGCTGACTCCTGTGACATCGCTACAATCATTCTTTGTCATTGCTAGTGTCCTGCTGACTCCTGTGACATCGCTACAATCATTCTTTGTCATTACTAGTGTCCTGCTGACTCCTGTGACATCGCTACAATCATTCTTTGATAATCACGGTTTACAGTTTGTAACATATGTATTTCTTTTCTCTTTTCTTTCTTCACGTTGCACGCACAATGTTAAAAACTATCTTGGTCAAGAATGTCATGTTCAGTATTGCTCTCTTTAAATGCTGAGACTGTGTGTAACTTAAAATTCTTATAATAAAACAAATCTGGAAACAACGTTAATTTGTAGAACCTACCGTTTGTTTCGCTCGCTTCTTCGTGACGTCGTCCATCCATGCCAATTCATCGACACGACTGAGTAAAGTCGTTTTGACAGCGTTCATTAGATTCATCACCTGTGTAGAATGTAGTATTGCAGCGGGACACAATGAAAATCCGTGATCAAATAATGCACTGCTGAGTTCTTTCCGTTGCACTATTCCAACCGCTAATTGACCCATAGATGTAGACGTTCAAGCAACATTGTGTGTCATAAACACAGCCACGTGTATTAATGGGTTGCGATGCATTCACCTTTCATTAAGCCCGGACTACACATACAAACAAACCGTTGTGAGTCGGCTATTCAGCTGATCCACGACCGTCGTGGATTCCGGATGTCCGATCCAAGACGAATTAGTTGCATGTGGCGGCTCCCGTCGGCACAAAATCGAACCCACGACTAGTCGTCGATCGGGTTTTTCGCCGATCCACGACTGGTTTGGAGGATTCGAAAATCGAATCGGCTATTCGCCTGATTGACGACATCTGCATATGTAACCGCGCAGGAGTCGCCGACTACGCTCCAAGTTGCATGTGTAGCCGTGGTCCACGACGTAACTAGATCGTCGGCGATCCGCCAGCCAATCACATTGCAGCATGACACATGACAACGACGACACAGAATATACACTATTTTACATAATCATCAGAATGGCGAACAAGAGCGACAGTGTGTGTGCGTGTGTGCGTGCGTGCGTGCGTGCGTGCGTGCATGTGTGAATGTGTGCGTGTGCGTGCGTGCGGGCGGGCGTGCTTGCGTGCGTGTGTACGGGCATGCGTGCGTGCATGCGTGCGTGCGTGCGTGCGTGTGCGTGTGGGCGGATCCACAGACGACCTTTCCACAATTCTCTAAAAATTGCGGCAATGGCGAGTGGTACATTTACTTGTTTTGTAAGAGACGCCATTTTATTTCTGGTACTGCTTATTAGCACTAGGGAGAGCGCGCGCATGCAGTTCACACTATAGACACCAGGTTTTTCGGCGGCGGCACAGTCGAATCGCCGACTGGTTATTTGTCTATGTAGCTGCAACACAATCACCGATTGGTGGCCCAGTTGTATGTCTAGCCGCTCCAATCGGGGATCCTGGAGTCGGCGATTGTGAATCGGCCACTAATAAGTTGTATATGTATCCGCACTGATCTCACGACGGTTTTGGTTGTATGTGTGGCCGGGGCTTTAGTTCATGTTGAATACACTGAAGGGTGGTGTGCGTCCATACACCAAACGCAGTCTAACACTCCTTGCATTCAAACAGGCATTTTAAAAGAAAAACATCTAGTTGAATAATTGATACACATGTTTTCTTCATATTCGTTGATATACAATTTAGTTGCTGTCACTGACTTTGCGCCACAATAATCGTGACGTCATACAACATATGGCACATGTTTAAACATTACGGGGGAAGATATGGGTAATACACTTGCAACTAATAACTGGTGTCAAAAATGACGCATGCGCAACTCGTACCTGCGTGTGATTGGCTGTTCCGAGGTGCGCGCGCAGCAGCTGCAGGGCGAGCTCGGTTGTGAAGTGGAACTGTGTGTAAGACAGGCAGTATTCCCAGGTGGAGTGAAATTCCGTCGAACCATACTGTGATTGTGTAAATTTCAGCTTGGCGAATTTGTAGTCGCTCGACAGCTGCTGTGAGTAGGTATCTAGCAGGCGCCACACCATGTAGTTGTTCATGATTCTGAACGAGATGTGTCGTACATTGCAGAATTACTTATCACCAAGTACACTGTAATGTCCATGTTAACAAATACACGCACGCACGCACGCACGTACGCACGCACGCACGCACGTACGCACGCACGCACGCATGCACGCACAGCTGCACACACACTCGCGCGCGCTCACACACACACGAACCCATAAATAAAACGAAAACAATTGAAATTGAACACAGTTGTTGTTGATGTTTTGACGCATAATCGTCATAATAGTAGTAGTAGTTTTGATGATGATGACGACGACGACGACGAAATTGATAATAGTACTGGTGATGACAAAAGAGACGACGACGACGATTATGTACTGTTTTTGATGATCGATCGATTCATAAGTGTAACTGCTTATGATGCCCTAAGATATACTGAACGAGTTAAAATGTTGCATAAGGTTAAACAATATGTAAATAGAACAAAGTACAGTAGCTGAGTTTACCTTGATGTTTGTCGCGACTCGTTGCGTAGCATTGCGTTGACGCCAACAAAATAGGCAGTTTGACTGATCTCGGCCTCGGTATCTGTCGTGATGTCTACTTGGTCGAAAAACGTCCGCAGCGTCAACAGCCAGTTAAACTGAAACATCGACCTGAAGTATGTACGCTTATTATTTATGCTTATTATTTCACAAGAGTTAATAAGATTTGATAAGGATAGTCACCCGAAGTAAAACGTTCCAGATGGCACGTGGACGAGCAAGGCTCATCGAGAGTCTAACAATGTGTAGCTAGTGTGTAGCCAACCGTTGGTAGATATCTGTCAATTATGTTTGTCTCAAGTATGTGCGGCCTTATTTGAGTAAATGTGTACACACTCTTGTGTCTTTGCGTAGGATCAATCAAAACACTTTTCGTTAAATATATTCTAATCCATTATCTCCTATCACAACTCGCTACCTGAATATATAGTGCAATTTCATGTAATATTCATTCGTCGCGATGCCGTTTCTTCGGAATGGTCGTTTCGAGAACGTCGCTGAACATTAAACGGACGAAATAGCAAACCTACGTTAACCGTTGCAACGACAACCCGTGGTTTGATGCGCTACAACTACACTCCTAGGCACAAACCTGAGTGAAGTTACGAGCTAGCTCTCCCACGGTCGTCTTTTTCGTCTGCCACCAACTAGACAGAATTCGAGTGTCCGCTATTATCTACAATGCAGAACTTCTTTTGTAAACATTACTTAAACAGTCCAACCGTCTATATGGGACCGCCCGACCCACCACCCACCCTCCAACCAACCCAAAACCCACCCACCCACCCACCGAACACACTCTCACCTTAGCCAACTTTGCCTCCTGACCATAGGCATCACTGACAAACTGCTCAATTCGCCGATTCTTCTCACTTGTATTCAACGTGACGTTGGCGTCACGTAGCAGGAAACCTGCCATTGTTCGCATGTATTCCTTGTACGCATCTTGTGTCTAAAACAGAATAGTTTGCACTTTATCAATATTACTCACATTGCATACATTTCTGAACGACAGTTTTTGCACCGGTGTTGAGAAAACATCGTTCAACTGAAGACTGCCTATAACTAAATAAGCACAACTGTTACATTTAGAGACGGTAAATACCTCACCACTTATGTCGTTCTTAACCGAGAGTCGAGAGATACTCACAGCCGCCTTGTCTCCGTCGTGGTAGTTGCGGAACCTCATGCCCAGGCGCCCACTTGTAATCTACAAAGACGTGTTACGGCAGGTAACTATTAATTAGTTGAAATACACAGCTGTCAACTCCTGGAGGGTTCTTAGACGTAAGTAGTTTTCCCAGCCAGGGTCCATGGGCCGCAGACAACGAACTCCCCCAGCACATGGGCCTCAACGAATGTCAAGAGCATTTGGAAACATGCGAAGACACTTTATATTAAAAAAAGTAAAGCAAAGCTCTTCTTCAACCCGTGTTTACACCGCTGTTCAACAGGAAACATAATTTGTTGCTGCTCAGCTATTGACATATCAATGTAATTCAATAAAAGGCGGATACTACCAGTAAAAAACGGAGGCCTTCGCTTGCGATGTACATAAGTAGATTCTGTATCTCATTTTCGCAAAAACAAATACATCATCTGAGGTATTCATACCTTTGCCGTGGAACCTTGTCATTTAACGCAACACCGTGAGTCTAGCGGCTTACGCGTGAGAGTTGACGGAATGAAAATACGCGACATAAATCGCGGATCTCCTCCTATGACCCCAGTCATGATGAAGTATCAGTAAGTATCAGTAAGTATCAGTAAGTATCAGTAAGCTACACCAAACACGAACCATAGGCGGCAATGATTAGTGTTAAATTTAATGTCTCGCATTGATTTTTTTAAAGCGTTTCACTTATGCATTCTATACTGGTGTAAATCTACAATATCAACTCACCTTTTGCATACTTTTTATTGTCCAATCGGTCATTTACTTATCTTCTGTATGTGCAAGCAATGCTATATGTGTTTATGTGCACTTTTCTGTAAAAAATGGGTCATTAGCTCTGAATTTGTTGGCGTATAATTCAAGTGTCTTTTTATCATTATTTACTCTTACATGCTGGTTATAATCGGCCGGCCTATTTTCTACTGCTGCTACAGTGTAATGCCTAAACGTTGACTCTGTTGTTTACTGCTGCTACAGTGTAATGCCTACACGCTGACTATGTTGTGTACTGCTGCTACAGTGTAGTGCCTACACGCTGACTATGTTGTGTACTGCTGCTACAGTGTAATGCCTACACGCTGACTATGTTGTGTACTGCTGCTACAGTGTAATGCCTACATGCTGACTCTGTTGTGTGCTGCTGCTACAGTGTAATGCCTACACGCTGACACTGGGCTTTCGGAGAGTTCGGGCGTTGTTGTTGTTGTTGTTGTTGTTGTTGTTGTTTTTGTTGACTACTCTTAAAGACGTATTCTGTGCACCACCTCATGGGCGACTCAACTGGCTCTTATAAAACGTATTCGCCTTGAGTCATGTATGTACCCTTATTCTGGCCTTGGGCTGGTCGTCCCTCGACCGGCCGATTCTCAGGGCGAAGATGACATCGGTTAAGTAGTCGCTCTGAAGGCGTACGACGCCGTCCTGCCAGCTCCAGTTGCCGGCCACGCTACTCGGCTCCAACACGTACCTGCACAGCCGACACGACAGTGAACAGGTATTAGGGCAACGATGGTTCGGTAAACTCTGCATTAATTACAATTAATAATTATTAAATGAATTGTGGTGCTGACGATGATGGTGATGATTTTCATTGTGTTGATTGTTGTTATGAAAATAACACAGACTAAGTTATGATAATAACGTTATAATAATAATAATTATTATTATTGTTATTATTATCATTGATACTATACTGATATTGTATTATATATTGATGATGATAAATAATCATAGTGAATTATTATGCATTTCAATAAATTATTGCAATGCTGAATATAGACTAGAAGGAATTTTATACTGCCACACTTCCAACATACAAAGGTACACGACAGTGACGTATTATAAGACCTGTCACCACGCACCATCCCTTTAGATGAGTCTGGATGATGTCAACCAGGGTTCGGCCAGCGTCCGTCATTCGTCCGTAGTCGTGAGTACAAAGCTTGAAGAACGTCTTCAAGTGAAATACGTCAGTTTAGTTTTTATACAAACTTTCGTAATTGATACATATGTTTCTCGATCGATGAGATTTTGCATTTGTAAGAAGACATTCCGGGTATTAGGTAACAATCAAATCGTTTATTTTAATTAATAATCTAACAAGAAAATGGAATCATATGTAATATGATTTTAATCAGTAATTTTTATCATTTATACAGATGGATGCGAATTCTAGATAAGTTTATCACAAACATTTAGAAAATGATTTAGACCAAATTGATTTTCATAGATATTAATTGTTTTAATACATTTGAACTTAGTTTCGGCCCAGTAATGGGAGTAGAAAGGCCGTTGTATACTTAGTTTCGACCCAGTAATGGGAGTAGAAAGGCCGTTGTATACTTAGTTTCGACCCAGTAATGGGAGTAGAAAGGCCGTTGTATACTTAGTTTCGACCCAGTAATGGGAGTAGAAAGGCCGTTGTATACTTAGTTTCGACCCGGTAATGGGAGTAGAAAGGCCGTTGTATGCTTAGTTTCGACCCGGTAATGGGAGTAGAAAGGCCGTTGTATACTTAGTTTCGACCCAGTAATGGGAGTAGAAAGGCCGTTGTATGCTTAGTTTCGACCCGGTAATGGGAGTAGAAAGGCCGTTGTATACAAACTTGTAAATCATTAAAGCAAAACAAAAGCCAATGTTTTGGGGCTATGCACATAAAAGAAATAATGAAACCAGGTGCAACTAAAATCAAGAATATCACTCCAGTGGTTTACTCAGAATGTGTACTAATAGTGGGAGATTCCGGTGACTTCTCCGGTTGATTGAAAGCTGACATGTTAACTAGCGCGGCCGATAAGCAAATGCGCAGTTCTACGAAAACCGTATAAGGAATAGGTGTATACAAATATACTTTCATTTGCCGAGCGAATATTTCTCGACTATGACGTTGGGTTATTTAACAGTCTGGCGCAGCCAATGAAATTAAGATGATGTGTGTTCAACAAGGTTTTCCTAGTAAACAACTGGCGGGATATTCTTAATTCTAGCTGCAAATGGTTGTGTGTTAGTCAATCGTATAGGCCCAAAACCACGACTTTTGTTTCTCTTTGTTTTTTAACATATTCATCCATTCATGCGAGTTTTAAAAGTATAGGTCTGTGAGTACAGACCTGAAGGCAGTGAAGTAAAATATTATGCTAAACACAGACTATATATAACACATATTATTTTAATAACAGATCATGCTATCATTTATAGCGGATGCACATACTAAAACACGTCATTCTTGCATTCAGGTCTAAATAAAATTTAGGAGAATTTTCTACATACAGGTCTGACAGTTGTTCTTTCTGGCCAACCCCGCCTTATCTACTCTATCTAGTATCCAAACAATTTGCAGGGATTCCTTTTTGGACGTATGCTTCCAAGTGTATATCATGATCCGTGAGGCTATTATTTTCATGTTTGTAGCCTCTTGCTTTGCTAATTTGAGCCAGTGGTGAGAGTCTTGAAGACACATACGAAACTTGGGCTTCTTTGGGCCACAATGGTGGGGCTATGTGAATTCATTTGTGCAGACGATAGGACGGAAGCGCTTGAGATGCCTTTCTGATGAATAATTGAACTTGTTTGCACATTTGAAAAAAACGACGCAGTCACAGCAATCATAGTTAACTAGTATGCCCCATTCCTGATCTACATCAAAACACATTCCCCACTGCACACAATAGTTTCGTCTCGTACCTAGCATATTGACATACACATATGTATACTGTTAAGTGTGCAGCTGTATGTATGTTAAAGAGCTTTAAGGCAACAGTGACATCTTCATGAATTAGTTAAGTTTCCAGTGGAAATATTAAAAAAGTATCATGGTCGCCGGGCCATTCCAAGTGATTGTTCTAACAAACCTTCATCTTCCTTTCGGCCGACTTCTGTGAAGTCCTCCTCGTTGGCTCCTCGACGACCTCCCTCAGTCGCTCCTCGTGTTTCAAGTACATGTCATAGAGCACTGTAAGGCAGAACGAAGAGCTCCTTGAATGTCATCGCCCCAGCGGGGGTACTGCCATACCAAAGCGGTGGGGGTATGCCGCCAGAGCCCCATGGAGCACATGGAGAGAGAGAGAGAGAGAGAGAGAGAGAGATATATATATATATATATATATATATATATATATATATATATATATATATATATATATATATATATATATATATATATATATATATATAGAGAGAGAGAGAGAGAGAGAGAGAGAGAGAGAGAGAGAGAGAGAGAGAGAGAGAGAGAGAGAGAGAGAGAGAGAGAGAGAGAGAGAGAGATAGAAATATATATATATAGAGAGAGAGAGAGAGAGAGAGAGAGAGAGAGAGATAGAGAGAGAGAGAGTGAGAGAGATAGAGAGAGAGAGAGAGAGAGAGAGAGAGAGAGAGAGAGAGAGAGAGAGAGATAGAGAGAGATAGATAGAGAGAGAGAGAAAATATATATATATATATATATATATATATATATATATATATATATATATATATATATATATATATATATATATATATATATATATATATATATATATATACATAGAGAGAGAGAGAGAGAGAGAGAGAAAGAGAGAGAAATTAAGACATTTTTGGTCACCAAGAGAGAATTATTGAACAATTTATCTAATATCTATAAGTGTAAGGTAAGCCCGGGTGGAACGTTTTCATTGGGACAGAGAGAGAAAAATTGCCAAAAATAGGCACACAAAAGCCCGCTAAGTTGCCCTTCACTAAAGTTTAGACTCTAATAACGCATCTATAAGAATTGTTATTCGTAAAATAATCTAAATAATACAATCGTTTAGACCGAAATTCCTATAATTACATTCTACTTGTCACGTTTTATTCGTTCATAAAGAATTATGCATGTCACACTTATTGTGGTAGTCACGGTTGGATGACCCGTACTGTATTTGCTGTTACTGACCAGAGGCATAGTTCCAGTCGGGTCTGATCGAATGTCTCGACATCCAACCTCCACACGCGTACAGGTAGAAGTTGTCACACGGGTCAACTGCTGGGTTCATGTCCTGTCGCATACGGCTGGCGACCCGGAGACATGCCGGGGTGATGCAGCCAGGCGACACTGCGCCATGTCTAACGCCTACGACGACGGAGAGAGCGAGACAGGCGACAGTGAGCGCCGCTATGACACCCGCCAGGACGGCGTACGCCTTGGTCCGCGGGACCTGCTTCACGCTCTCGGGGATGATGTGTTGAAGGTCCTCGAACACCATGGTCCACCGTAACCTGTACAACACGAACACCATGGTCCACCGTAACCTCTACAACACGAACACCATGGTCCACCGTAACCTCTACAACATGAACACCATGGTTCAACGTAACCTCTACAACACGAACACCATGCTTCAACGTAATCTCTACAACACGAAAACCATGGTTCACTGTAACCTCTACAACACGAACAGCATGGTTCACTGTAACCTCTACAACACGAACACCATGGTTCACTGTAACCTGTACAACACGAACACCATGGTTCACTGTAACCTGTACAACACGATCTCCATGATTCACTGTAACCTCTACAACACGAACATCAATGTTCACTGTAACCTCTACAACACGAATAATCAATGTTCACTGTAACCTTTACAACACGAACATCAATGTTCACTGTGACCTCTACAACACGAACATTTATGGCGAATAAATATCTGAAATATCCAAATATATTTAAGTAACTACCACATGAATATATAAAGATACGGGTCTAAGCGTTATGAGAACATTATCGAACTACAGTAATTATTACGAAACAATAATGTTGTGTGTGGTATGATTTTCCATAGGAAATACGCTACTACTTGAAGTTATTCACAAGTAATATTAGTCGATGTTTAATTACATGTTTGATCGCATGTTGATGTCATAATATTCAATTCCGTCAATCTCGAACAACAAAGGTAGCCCCGATATCAATTCATTTTGGAAGAATGAACCTTAATAGATCCTTTTTCACAACACAATCGTATGTTATTCACAACAACCCGAAATAACGTCGAATAAATCAAAACGACTTACTTCAACCGATATCAAACGTGAACACGACAAATCGAGGACTGTGAGGATCATCCAACCCGTGTACTGCCGACCATGCCACCACAAAACGTCCTCCTGTCTGCGTCAGACACCAAACTGTTCAACTGTAGTCCACGTTCTCAAATGAAATGTCGCTGCTGTCGCATGAGTTGGCGGTGGATGCGCGAAACCGATATGTGTTGAATATAAATGTGAAAACAATGGGACAACGATTTCATGGATATACAGTCGTAGGTAGAATACATTTAAAAGTATTTACGACTACGACCGACCGACCGACCGACCGACCGAACGGGTGGGTGGGTGGGTAGGTGGGTGGGTGTATGAGTGGGTGTACCCACCCATCCACTCACTAGTGAATTAGTAGTGAACTAGAATATCCATAGAAAATGCAATAACTAGATAGTACATACACACCGTGCAGAAATCAGCTTCATATGCGCGGTTAATAATGGTTGGTTGCTAGCGGATGGTAATCGAAGCACTAAGACAGAATTGGTGCGAATGGTCGCGTATGAATACAATTGGTGATTAGAGAAACTAGATACGCTGTATCGCACTAGAACTGAATGCGTAATACAGTAATCCGAACCAGGACTCGTGACAAGCGATAATGTCATGAGTTGCTACACCAAGTTGGACATTGACACTGTATTGACATTGTATTGTTATACAGCACCGATTGTCTACAACGTCTGATTATTCTAATTAAATGCGCGAAACTTGCAAAAAAGTAAATAGCGTGGAATGGATGGCCACCAAGCGCACTCTCGTTGTGTGGCCACCCAGCGCACTCTCGCTGTTTGGCCATCCAGCGCACTCTCGTTGTGTGGCCACCCAGCGCACTCTCGCTGTTTGGCCACCCAGCGGCCTCTCGCTGTGTTGAACATGTTGGGATTTGGTAAAACTGTTCCATATATCCGATGTTCCTATGTTCCTGGGTACATAAAACAGTGCAGGCCAGAACGGAGATTTTGAAGTTGTTCTTTTTAAGCGGATGTTCCTCACTTTTCCAGATCTCTCTTCACACTAGAGTAGTGTGGGACAAAACGCAATCCTTTAGAGACAAACACTAGCTGGCCTACTTCTTTTCACTTTTAGGTGGAAATGGTTAACTCTTTCACATATACACGTATTTTATATCAATAGTAATATAACTGCAGAGCTGTATCATTAACGCAGCAGCAACAACGCTACATTTTATATTTTAGATAACATTTTACATTTTACATTACATATATATTATATGGTTTGCTATTATTATATCAATGATTATATATTTTGCAGTACATTTATTGGAACATTAAGCATATTAATGCACACCATCGATCTGTAGTACCTATTTAGTTAGAGGTAATATTCAAACAAACAGTATAACACAATCAGAAAGCCAGCGCGTGATCAGAGCTCCTGTGTATTAATCAATTGGCATTAGTGGGTAGTTTATCATACAAAATAATAGTAGTGAACACGCCGTACCGTACAAGTATTAAACACGCCGTACCGTACAAGTATTAAACACGCCGTACCGTACAAGTATTAAAGGGGTTAATTTATAAAACAACCAGTCCTATTGTGATTTACAACGGGGGGGGGGTGCGTTTTGCCTCGCATT